>OY998176.1:205614364-206997553 GCA_963921935.1 Galeruca laticollis | reverse complement strand
CACTGATCGAGTATACTAATAGATAAATGCATGGCCGTTTAAGATCTTAAAAATGATTGTCACCCTTGAGATACTAACAAACTTTTTCATAAAAATATTCAAATTTGCTAGTTTCTTATATTTATTTACCAATCGTAACTTTGGAAGTACACACCCCGGTATGCAAACAATCTTTTTTCGTATTAGACAATGAGTCAGTAGAATATTGTTAGTATATAGCTGGTATTTACCTGGCTCCACCTGTTTGAATCCCATTTGCCAACTACCTGTTTGATTCCACCTACGGCGGGGAGGGATTTCCCGTGTCCGATTCACCTGAAGGATTTACCTGTGCGTCTACGAAATACGGTTCGTTCGTTTTGTCTCGTCTAGTGGGAGGGTACGAAGTGGATTTGATTAAAGTGAACATTACGAAATGGTGGTATGTATTGTTGACAAAGTGTTAAACATTTATTGCATGTAAAAAAATATTGGTACACACTTGAATTTCGCTCTCAAGATCGCAATATAATTTACGCAATATACTCAACGCTTGGGTCGAATGTTGAAAACATTTGATTCTCATGAATCACTAATGAGATATCGGTTTTATAATCCTCAATATAGAATAAAATTGGCCGACAGTGGCAATGTGTGTATTTATGTAGTATAAATACTAGTTGTATAGTGGGTTTATAAATATAGATATAGATATAATTCAGTATTATAAGTTGATGATAATTATTCATAGTAGAAAGTTAATCGTAAAAATGTTCAAGGGGGGCCACCTCATTAGCTATATAGTCAAGTTTCGTTGTCTTCCTATAAATCTCTTTTTTTCTATTTATTAGGAGCCCTTGAATCTTAAACATGAAAAGACCCTACCAAAAAACCACCAGAAATGCAATTTTCAACAAATATTATACAAGAGCTGCCTATCAAACTGATAAAGAAATATCTGATGAGGATGGACATAATTATATTGTAGAAATGTACTCCACAACTCCACCTCTATCAAGAATATGAAAAAATTCACCCGCCGTTCCTTATAAGTACGTAAATTTACTAAGTACCGATTGCATTAATTGTGGAGTTTTCATCAAATGTATTTTTAATCATGTTGAATCATCATTGTAATAAAACACAAGATATGACATAGGAAGTTTCAAACACCCTATATAAAAAAAAATTATTTTTTTCTACACCATAATTTATAAACTGACCTCAACCAAAACCAACAATATGTGTCACTACAAGGTTATTAGTAACGAAAGATTATGCATAGGTCAGGTTCAATTATTGAAACATTAAACAATTACAAACACGACTTATATAACTAACCTTCAAACAAGGTTAATTGTTGAAATAAATATTGGGAATTTTTCGGAGAAAAAGAGAGAGAAAGAGTAACTCTCCCATAGTGAGGAACCTAGGTAGTAAACCCAGGCCCTCATTTCCTCGAAGAAAAAGTGTACAGTTTGTGTTTTGTGAATATTTCCGAAAACGTAAGTTTTTAACCCATAATTACTTTATTGGTTTGTCGTTGGATAAATTTATATGTTGAATTATTCTTTTGCCAAAAGGGTAATTAATTAAGCAAGGGATATTGTTCCTTCATCATTATTTCTTTGCAGTCATATCGAATGTGTTTCATATATCAGCGCCTCTTATCATTTTTTAGATAAGTATTAGACGGATATTGTGGATTTTAGCAGAAGTATTCAAGTTTTTTTTTTGTTTCTCTCGCAGTTATAAATTTGTTTATAAGATTTTTCTCTCATAGCACAGGGATTATAAATTAGCATCAAGTGACGTATTTATAAAAGTATTTTCGCCGAAATTGTAACATAATTTCTCTAATTGTCTACTCTCTTATCGGAAATTACACTTATAGTTTTTTTTTCCGTCACTATGGTATATCAGGGAATATAGATTTAGTATTACAGTGACCGAATGGTTTATAAAAGTATTTCTTTTGCTGAATCAATATCGAGTTCGTTCCTTAATTTTGTTGATTTGTCTAATCTCATAATTAATGTTTACTAAGGAATCTATTTATAGATTTGATTTGTTTATATAATATACCGTGGACTCCAATTGTTGGAAGGCATATTTAGAAATTTTGTTTTGTTTAGATACGTTTGCTCACCTGATGTTAGAAATTTACTGTTTTTTCTTGTAATATATGTATATATTCTAGGTTAATCCTCTACAGTTTAATTCTCTAACCTTAACTCTCACAGCCCCAGTACAGGCACAGAATAAGGACTCAGTGTGCAGTACGGACCCGGGCTTGGAACACTGTATAAGCCCAAGGGGCCCCACGATGACCTTGATCGCTCGAGCTAGGAACAGCCCTCCCACGAGACAAACCTCAAAGAGGGACTCCTAGTTCTACCCCTTTTGTGCCGTAAGGCACTGGTGACAGCACGCTGCAAACATATTGTTCTCTCGACAGGAGAGTACAATAGGACCGTCCGGTCTCTCCCTCGACATAGGGGAACGATAGAAGGAGAAAACGAGGAGGATCATTACGGCACTTCATTACAGTGGTGACAGCGGTTTGCGAACCATTCTCAAATTTAAACAAAACCACCCAGGATTAGGGTGATACTAAAAGTAAGGTCTACTTTATTACATTTACATGTTAAAATAAATAAGGGGCTAGATTTTATTAGAGGTCTACTTCATTACATCATCATCAGACCCACTTTAACATACGCCGCACCAGCTTACTACGCCGCTACCAAACACAATTTTCATACACTAAAAATGATGCAAAACAAGTGCCTACGCATGGCAATACCCTACAAAACTGTATATCCAAAACTTCCTAAAAACTCGTGGTTGCATGAACAAGCAGACTTGCCCACTATCAAGGACTTCATAACTAAAATATCAAAAAACTTTTATAATTATTGCTTACCCAAAAGTCTACGCGAAACACTCAGAGCCACCAGTCGCGTAGAAGATACCCGGGATAGTGGGTATAGACTTCTGCATGGTAATTTATTCACATAACAAGTTGTTTAAACTCCAACAACCAAACACATCGAATTAGCAGGTTACCCCTAATTAACCAAACATTCCTATATACAAAACATATACCTCTCTAAAAGGAACATCAATCATGTTGCCTTCTCCCACAATCTAAACACCTGTTCGTTTCGAAACCCTGTTTCTCAGCTGCTTTTCAGGGATAAATAAGTCGAAATAGCTAGTGGAGTCGTATTTATGAGTACGGGAGAAGGTGAGTTATATAGCGAAAAGAAATGGATAATGCTCAAAAGCAAGGTGTCATATATTCCTCCATATATAAACAAATGTGCCAGGACTACCAGGTCGTCGGCCACGTATACATTTTTTATTAAATGTATATAGTTCTGAACACAACTTGTAAATAGTTAAACAGAAAATATGGTAAACAAAGTCATTTTAAAACAAAACAAACAAAACTCAAATGAAATATTTATCACGAAATTACTAAACTTAAAATTACCTATTCAAATATTGTATGTATACTTTATGCTGCAACAATTCATACCTACCTACCCTTTTTTGTTATCCCCTTCTAGTAGGTAGAATACAAATTCTGTCGTATCACGTTCCCTGTATAAACCTTATTTTTCTTGTCTACCATAATCTGTAATCTTTTTCCTAGGACCCTTGAAAATATTTGTGCTTATGTGGGTCGAGACAAATATTTAGATGTCAATAGCATAAAGACGCCCACATCTGGAAGTTTTTACCTGGTAGGATGAATAAGATGGCTGTAACGTAACTTACAAGGTGAACTGAAATTATATAATGTCTGACGATATTTTCTCAAAAGAAAAAAATACATGAAAACACCAGTGGGTACTGCACTTTTAGAAAAATTTACGAAAATAAAAAAATATGATATACTTCCAGGATCAATATACCTAATTGAGAAATCTGTCAGTACACATACTCGGAAGGTTTTGACGTGAGACAAGTATTTGTGTTGTTTATAGTAATTGAAACTTTCATTTAAGTTGGAAAATGGAAAAAATTTGAGTTGTGATTTATTATGACGTTCAACGTGATCTAACTAAAGAACAACGCATCAATCAACTTTTGAGGATATAGTACCATCCAAGACCACTGTAAATCGCTAGTACACTAAATTCAGAAGTGGTCGCACAGTTAAACTCGAATCATCGAGACGAGTGGTCGTTCCGAAAACGAGTTCAGCAATAGTGTGTATAATTAAAATCTAATCATAGTAATTGGTGTAAAAACAGGTGAGAGAATCGATTCCAATATTAAAGCATCTGGGAAATTATTAAAATAATATGATAGAATATCGATATATTCTTC
The DNA here is from genome assembly GCA_963921935.1 of Galeruca laticollis. Classification (NCBI taxonomy): domain Eukaryota; kingdom Metazoa; phylum Arthropoda; class Insecta; order Coleoptera; family Chrysomelidae; genus Galeruca; species Galeruca laticollis. Next base: position 206,993,233 of record OY998176.1, on the reverse strand, counting down.
CCACATAAAAGTACCGTTGCCATACCCAAATTAAAAAATTTCTGAAAAAACCCACACAGTGATGGCTTCCGACTACGGGGGCGCATCAAATTCTACAACAACTAGTCAACGTCCATATTCTCAAGTTGTTAACTCTGATATGTTTCCAAAAACAGAACAAGCGATCGTATTAAATGTAAATGACAATCTCACTCTCAGAGACTATGTGGAAGCCGTAGCAAGTATTGTTGGCTCCAAAAATATACTGTTTGCCTCTAGAATGTCAAATAATAGAATATGTATGTACTTGTCGACTGTCGAAGCTGCCCAAGATATAACTGAAAAGTATCAAACTTTAAATATAAAACAGCACCAAGTAGGAGTTCGACGACTCATTACTCCAGCAAAGCGAATCATCCTATGAAACGTTTATCCATCAATACCACATGACATACTAGAAGCAGAAATCCTAAAAATAGGTTTTTCAAAAATATCACCAATGGCATTCCTCCGGGCAAGTCTGTCAGGAAACGAATACGCACACATCCTAAGTTTTCGACGTCAAATCTATGTAGTACCAAACGATGACATAAGTCTACCTCCCTTGTTGGTCATTACATTTGAAGATACAACATATAGAGTGTTTCTATCATTCGATGGAATAACATGTTTCCTTTGCAAAACCCCAGGACATGTTGCCAAGCTTTGCCCAAATCAAGCACCAAACTCATCCAACTACCAAGAAAATAGTACATGCCAGTTGAACCAATATCAGTAGAAAGCTCCGTAGAAGATCTTAGCCGAATTGACGAGACGAACGATACTCCTACATCAAAAACCTTTAAACGACCACGGCAATATCTAACAGCTAGTTCCAGCAACCTTACATCCGCAAAAGATCCAGTGGAAGTGGCAAGTAATACAACAGATCAAAAGACCAAAAGGAAAAAACCCAAACAATGGCCCTCCGCAACCAAACAAAATCCAAATGCCGAAGATCTGGAACCTGTAAAAACATTCCACAATGAATCACCTCAACCACTCCTTACATTTGATGAACTCTCCGACTTTATGGATAACGCATTTGGCACAACTGACCCCTTAAGTATAGCCCAACAATACACAGATAATATTCCTGAACTACTCGCCCTTCTCCGCAACATTTACCCACTTATACAACACAGGGCGATGAAATCCAGATGCACAAGAATCCAATCTAAGATACGTAAGCAACTGAATTTAGTCTCGATATTAACAAATGAAGAAGATGAAGATAGTTACGATTCGTTCACTTCTCAACTAAGTCAACACTAATACATTCTTACTCCAATGGAATATAAATGGGCTAATAGCCCATCTGGAAAAATTAAAACTCTTAATATCAAAAACTACAGAAGATGTGATCTGCATACAAGAAACTAACTTCAAAGATAACAAATACTACTCACTAAGAGGTTACGAATGCGTCCACAAAAATAGAGAGTCTGACAGAGCTAGTAGAGGAGTGGCTATTTATATAAACAATAATTTTACATGGAAAAATATACAAATTACATCAGAACTAGAGGTAGTTGCAAATAACATACAATACTATGAGAAGAATTTGAACATTATTAATATTTATATTCCATCCAACAAAAAATTCACTTCACAAAGCTTACAAAAAATAACCAACCAAGTAAATGGCACAAAAATAATAGTAGGTGATTTCAATTCACACAATACAGCGTGAGGATCCAAGACTACAGACAAAAGAGGGAGAGAAATAGAAAAATTTACAAACACAAACAGTCTTATAATAATAAACTCTGGAGCGGGTACAAGATTAAATCCACTAACAGGAGAATTATCTCCTATTGACCTAACTATTTGTGAAGCAAAAATTGCACCAAACCTGAGTTGGCAGCCAAACTCATACTTATATGGAAGCGACCACCTACCTATAAGCATAGAATTTCATTCCAGAAAAGACAAGAACGATCATCTTAACTCAATGGAAAAATGGAATTTGAGACGAGCAAATTGGTTTAAGTTTACTGAGTACATAGAAAGAAATATTCCAGAATTTGATCAGATTGAAGATAACATTGACGAAATAACGAATGCACTTACCGATACCATTATACAAGCTGCAGAAATACATATTGGGTCTGTAAAACCACTAAAAACAAAAATTCCAGTACCTGGGTGGACACCTCAATGCGAAGAAGCTATTAAAGGAAGCAAAAGAGCGTTATATATGTTAAAAAAGAACAAAAACCAAACTAACTTAGTTGAGTTTAAAAGACTCAGAGCAAGAGCAAAATACGTCACTAAGCAAGCTAAAAGGGATTCCTGGAAATCATTTGTCTCAACAATCACTCCAAATAATTCAAACTCCGAGATATGGTCAAAAATAAAAAAACTAAAAGGAATTTCATCAAAACATAAAATAACAAGTTTATCCCACAATACTGAAATTATCTCTAATAACGCACTTATAACACAAACATTTACAGAATAATTCTCTAGAATATCAAGCGATGAAAACTACGAACCAGAATTTAGGGAATATAAACGCGATACAGAACAAAGAATAAAATTAATTCATGCCACAGATCAAAACCACCCATTAAATGTACAAATCGACAATGAAGAATTAGAAGAGGTGCTGAAACAATGCAGCGATAAATCCAGCCCGGGACCTGACAAAATCCACTACACTTTTTTAAAAAACCTCCCAATAACTGGAAAAAAGTATTTGCTACAGACATACAATAAAATTTACTTAGAACACAAATTTCCCAAATCATGGTCAGAAGCTATCATAGTGCCAATACCCAAGCCACACAAACCAAAGAACTTGGTAACATCTTACAGACCAATATCCCTAACATGTACAATGTGCAAAGTCTTAGAGAAAATATTAAACCGCAGGTTAATGTGGCATCTGGAAAAACATGACCTTATATCGATACACCAAAACGGATTTCGAAAAAACAGATCAGCAAACGATAGCATTATAAACCTGGAATCCGAAATGCACAATGCATTTGCTAACCGTCAGAAGCTGCTAGCGGTATTTATGGATCTTGAAAAAGCTTACAACTCAACATGGCAACATAAAATTCTTCAAACACTGGTAGATTGGAACATTAATGGAAATATAACAGCATTTATCGAAAAATTTTTGACACACGTAATTTTGTAGTCAAAACAAATGGAGAATTATTTACCAAAAGAAAAATAGAGAATGGAATCCCTCAAGGATCTTCCTTAAGCACAACATTATTTCTTCTCGCCATAAATGACTTCATTTCTTGTATCACATCTCCACTACGTGTAAGCTTATACGCTGACGATATTGTAATATACGGAAAAGGTAAAAATATTAAAACATTGCAATCCCTAATTCGAAATGGATTAAACAGAATTTATGAATGGAAAAACAAGTCTGGCTTCAAAATATCTCACGAAAAAACGAAATGTGTCTTATTTGCACGAAGAGCCCAGAAAGAATACCCGGAACTGACCATAGGAAACACCAAACTCAGTTTCACGACAGATATCAAATTTTTGGGAATAATTTTTGATGATAAACTTAACTGGAAAAAAACACTTTGACTATCTTAAACGAAACAATACGCAACGCTTAAACATATTAAAAATACTATCACCTCAAAAATGGGGAGCAGATACAAACAGCATACTTAACAAAAGTACCAATAGATCTAAAATAGAATATGGAGCCATGGCTTTCCAAACCGCTAAAAAAGTTATATAAAAACTGTGGAAGTAATTTCAAATAAAGCACTTAGTGCGTTCCCAACAACCCCCACAGACACTCTCTATAAACTTCTTGGAGAGATGCCATTTACATATAGAGTTCAACATTTATCTTTATCTTTCTCGACAAAAATTTTGTCTCTTCCTAACCACCCTTACCACAAAAAAATTTACACTGGATCAGTGCAAACAGCTTTTCCCGCAAATATCAATATTACACCACCTTTTTACAACACAGTTAAAACGTATATGGCAGAAATCAACTACAGTTTTCCTGAAATAATTCCTATAAACAGCTATAATTTTGCCCCCTGGATTCTGTCACCTATCTCCGTAAACACAGAACTTTCCAAATTCAATAAAAAAGAAACACATCCTTCTCTACTGAAAAATGATATCAATAGAATATGTGGAATTTACAAACCGTCAAAAGTTCTATTCACTGACGCCTCAAAAAATGAATTAAATCGATCAGTAGGCTCATCAGTAGTTACAGCAACTAATACACAAAAGTTCAGGCTACCAGAGGAGTGTAGTATATATACAGGAGAAGTCTTCGCTATCCATCAAGCTTTAGTTTACGTAACGAGTAACTCAAAAACAAAATATGCAATCTGTTCTGACTCACTAAGTGCCATAGAAGCGATTCGACAAATGTGGGAAAGCAACCCTTTAGTGCAACAAATCCAACAATTCTTCCACCAATTATTTACGCTAGAAGTAAAGGTCACACTTATCTACGTCCCCTCACACGTAGGAATCGACGGCAACGAGTCAGCTGATACAGCTGCCCAAGAAGCAACATCGTTAGAAACCGAAATGTCTCAAATTTATACTCACAGTGATATCCACAACTTCCTCAAGAAGTTAATTAAGAAAAAGATGCAAACATAATGGCATAATGATCCAAATAGCATCAAGAGCATTAAATCGCAGTTTTAAGACCGACCAACATTAACACGCAGTCGGTTAAACCAAATTAAAATATCAAGAATAAGACTATTAAACACATCCTTGTTGATTGTACAGAATTCGAAGAGGAAAGACAAGAGAACAAAATCTCCACAGATGTTAGTGAAAATCTAAAAACTCTGGAACAAATACAAAAAACAATACAGTACCTAAAAGATATAAAACTCTATAATGATATCTAGTGAATACTTAGTGAATGTTTTAGTGAATGCAATGCTGTAATTTACTATGTAGTTGAATGATAATGACCCTTAGCGGTCGAAGCACATCTTCACAAAAAAAAAGAAGTGGTCGCAATTTGCTTACAGACGAAGTTAAAGAAAGTCGTCCAAAATCTGTTTCTAGATCTAGAAGACATCAATAATATGTGAAAACTAATTGAAGAGGGTATTCATGCATGAAATCAAGACATGTTGCAGCGTTAGTACAACCAGTATATATTAGGTTTTTCGAGAACATTTGTGTAATCGGAAGCTATGTACCTACTGGCTGGATTGATGTTCATTAAAATGTTCGTGTCGATTTGAACCATGGAATAATTAAAAAATACAACTATAGTGCATTCAAAACCGTATACAGCATCGTCACAGATGTTGAGTCGTGAATTTATACATAAGAGCCGTAAAGAAAAAGCCAATCAGCAGTTTAGGTGCTTCAATGTAAAGAAGAGCCAATAAAAATTTCTTAAGAAAACCCAATTATGTGGCAACCATGTCTGACGAAAATAAAAAATCATGGAATAAGACCAATTGTTTGCCAGAAATCTCCGGTAAATTGAGAGGAACGAATCCAAAAGGACAATGTGGGCACACATATATCGCATAAAACTAGCTTGTAGTGAATACAATGGATTACCTTTAGAATAAGGCTTTATTCTACAAAAAATAACTGACATGAAATTATTGACAACTTTGTAACATAAACGACAATGTCATGGATATATTCAAGAGGGTAATATTATGACATTACTCCCGTCTTCTTATTTCTCGAGGAAGTCTTTTAAATATTGAGGACGCCTTCGTGTCCTAACTGGCCTATCGATATTCAGTACTGCGTCTTGATTGTTCTGTTCGTGAATGGAGTGGTCTTGAATCAGATGGTCTTGATTTTCTTGAATGCTTTGATCTCGACTTTCGTGAATGCTTTGGTCATGATTTTGATATTCTTGATTTGAATGGACTTGATCTTGATTGACAGAATTTTCGTCGTAGTAAATTAATGTCTCCTCGAGGAGTTAAATGCCGAGTCTGTCTTTTCTTCTCCATTTTCCAGTCGGTTATGGGCGTACTCCGAGTTGGCTTCTAGGAGTTCGACTTCGTCAACTAAGGGTTCGTATTTATTCGAACGGACAAATCTCTTTAATAGTATTGGTCCTGGTGCAGCTAGCCATGTAGGAACTGACGATCCATAAGTTGAGCGTCTCACATATTTAAACATACGTTCATGTGGGGTCGAGCTGATAGCAGTACATAAAAGAGATCTAATAGATTATAGATTTTGAAGTCAACTGGATGGTTTGCCATATAATTCCATTAAATCGTTCGCACTGACCATTACCCTGAGGATTATAGGGAGTCGTGCGACTTGAAGCAATACCATGAGACTCTACAAATGATTTAAGTTCACTGCACATAAAAGAAGTAAGTTGGTCAAAATTAACATATTATGTCCGAGTGCCAAACGTAGAAAATATTTGACGCAAACATTGGATAACTGTAGAGGATGATATGTCGGAACATGGAAATGCGAATGGGAATTTGAAAATTCATCAACAACGGTTAGTAAGTACTTATTTCTTGAAGATGAAGGCAAAGGACCTTTAAAATACAAATTGAGACGTTCAAATGGTGAAGTGGCTTTGATTAACGTTCCTCCATTTTTATTAAATTTTGGTTTAATTTCAGCACAAACAGGAGGTAATTTGACAGACATCTTCACAGAATAAGGGAGATTTTTGCAGTGTATCCAATGGAAAAACCAGGTAATACCAGGGTGACACAAAGAAGAATCTAAATCAAATAATTTCTTTTGATCAGCCGATGACATGGTTGCAGAAGTAATACGGGAAAATGCATCAGCTACCGTGTTTTGACTTCCTGGCCTGTAAACGATATCATACTTGTAGCATGACAATTCCAAACGCCAACGTTGAAATTTTTCATTTTTGATTTTGGAAGAGGACTTATAATGACCTGAAAATGTCTACCAATTAAAAAATGTAGCCACCTTTTCAGTGCTTTTACTATTGCGTACGCTTCTTTTCGTTTTCCTGAGAGGACAAGGTTCTTGAGAAAAATGAGACTGGTCTTCCTGAGTGTGATATATGAGCAGCTATCGCATGTTCTGAGGCATCGGTTTCAACAGTTAACATCGCGTCGTCATCAATTGGAGAAACCGAAGAATTGGCTATGTCTTGTTTGAGCTGTCTAAATGCCATAATTGCTTTTTCATGCAATGAAAAACAACTTTGTAGCATAACTGACAATGTCATGGATATAATCAAGGGGGTAATATTATGACAAAGCTATTAATTGAATACATAGAAGATAGAATCGAAGGAACATTCGGTTTACAGAAATATTCCATTAATAATCTTTTAACATTGCTATTATGTATATGTACTGTATAAGCTCTTCTAGAACCTTTGCCTTCAAGCTTGAATATATTAAAGTAAACCCAAAAAAAAGGCATTGAAAAACTTGTCCATCTATATCACCTTTTCAATCTCCTAGAGAAACTTGAAAATGGTGATTATTGCAGTTTGATTCGGTTTACCATAGTTCTAAATAGCTGTTTTGAACTGCAATTGCAACAATGTCTTAAATTGCGTTCCTTATTTAACCCAGCATCACCAGCACCAGTAAATCGCATTTTTTACCCCTCACTACATGGTACTGATATTCTCAATTTTCTTATATTTATTTACGATTAGTTCCGATGATTTTCCCATTCTCAAAAGTACATATCAATGAGTTTACATTTTTATTATTTGCAAGAAAAATTGTATAGCAAAATATAAAGATATGATAATTAAGAGAACTGGTATTTCAGAAAAAACCAAAATCTTTTTTCTACTTATATCGAGTACGAAAAAAGTCTACTGTTCTACAGTATTATTTCTTATAGAATTTGTATAACCATCCGGTATTGTTAACCACACCTGATCTATATTAGTAACACCCAACTTCCCGCATGTTTCAGCCGGTATGAATACTCGGAAAGGCCATCCCACATGATGATTTTTTTACCTGTTAAAATACTCAGAACGGCTGATACCTTGCCTCAACAGATTTTTGCGGATATAAAAATCTTTATTATGTCCAAATCGAAATGAACTTAAGTTCGAAGTAATGTAGGCTTAAAACATATTATAATATACAAGGTTTTTATGAGTTTATCAAAACTATCTTATTGGAATTGAACCAAATTTTTTTATTTTGGAAATTTTACTTAATTTTTATGCGCTATGTTTCAAAATAATACAACTACTACGTGGACTGAATAGTTTTTGTCCCAACAACAGTGATACAGAGGTAATAATTATCTGTTCAAAGGATTTATATTTTCATATTTGTCAAAAGTGGATTAAAAGGAACTTTGTATATTGACCACACATTATTATAACCTGATGGTAAAAAGAGGAGAAACTACTGATGAGTATCAATGTTGTAATGTTCCTATTGCTACGCCTATGTAAGTTAATGAGATCTTGGAATAATTTGGACTATCTTAATCAAATTTCTATGGAAATTAGTAAATAAAATAAACTAATAATATTCAAATCAATATTTAGTAAAATATTTAATAAATAAATACTGTACTTATTCTTTGTTACTGTATAAAAATGTCATTAACAACAACAATTTCGTATTTGTACAGAAAGATGCTGTTTACACAAAGTCAATGTTTTTCATAAATATTTATTCATATTCAATTGTAATCTGAGTACGACCATGTTTTGTGAAAGGGTGAAAATACCAATCCAATTCATTCAACGGCAGTCAAACTTCAGTCCTAGTTCTATTCACATCATTATGTTATACAAGTGTAGAGTTTAGTAAGGTGAAAACCTTTATAATTTCAAATGAATAAACATTGTAACCAAATCAAGAGTCTCTTTCCTCCCGGCACACTGCAATGTCAAGAGAATACGAAGATTATTGATTGATTCAGAAAATAACGTAAAATGTGACCAGCAGGGTAGAAAAATCGTAAGATGCAATTGAAAGAGCCAACAGATATCAAGAAGATCTAAAAATAATTTATTCGATTTCTGATAAGGAACCTCTAGATACAATGGGTACGCACTTATTGAAGAATATGAGAAACATCAAGTCAAATTATCTGTAGCTGTTGGACTACCCAAACATTTTTTATGGTGATCATGAGTCTTGAATCCATCTTGCGCATCCAAATCAATCCGGTGATATTTTGGAATATTTCCAAACCCGAGAATAAGGAATAAAAAGCTGAGGCCTATCTCAAAGAGATTAATTTCCCGTAGTTCTACTAAACTATTAATGATTGATATCCTCAAAACGTAGAAGCAATGATTGATATACCTAACATATATGTTACGATGAACTCATTTGAATGCATACGCTGTTTTCAAATGTCGTTACAAAAATATCAACAAACTTACCTTTCCACCAAATCTATATGATGTTCTATTTCCGGTTTTTTTTCTTGACGTGACCCCATACGACTATTGATCGTTCTCAACGTGAATGGGGTAACAATGGTGGGACTGTCGTCAAATTTGAGGAGCTTGATACCCCTTAGTATAACCATGTAAAAATATTGCAGAGGATCTGTCAATGGAACAAAGAATCTGTTATTTATCCACATTCTTTGCATCGGTTTCAGCAGTTACTGCAAAAAGATTTCCTGAAGAGAGGAAACAAAGCATCACGATAATTATCTTCAAGAAGGGAGAATAAGCCCAACCCAAAATTACTGTGCAATATAAGCCTCTTGAGCTTACTATCCTCTCAACAGTTACTACAAAAAGAGTATCACAACCGTGGAAAGAAACATCACGATACTTATCATCAAGAAGGAAGGAAAAACTCAACCCAAAATTATTGTGCATTCAGTCTCTTGAGCTCAGTATCAAAGCTATTTACAAAAATAATATCAGATGATATAGCATTGACAGGAAAACCCAAAAAACAGCAAGGGTTCAGAAAGAAAACTTAAAATAACGACAGATGCAATATCTACCATCTACCACCTGCTCGTGGTACATCCTCCTAAAACTGACGAGGCTCTGTCGATAGAGTGACTGCCGGAATTAGCAGTCCCCCTCTTATCGGCCAACAACTTCGGGTGGTGGAGCAAATAAGAGGAATTGCACCTTCTTGCCGTAGAATTGGGAAACCGATACTAAAGGAGGATAAACGAACAAAAGTCAATGGCATGAAAGTTCAGAAGGCCGGGGAAAACCACCGCATTAGAGATCCGCAAGAATATTTCTAGTATAACTAACATGGATTCAGTATGAAACAATAAACCGCTTTCTACTTATGGAACTAGGAAACCAAGAGTGGATAGGGGAAGTAAGGCAACATATCGCAAGGCTTCCCAAAAAATAGGCTATCTTCAAGACACTAAAAATGAAGGTAGGCACTTGTATAGCCAGGACGCTGTATGAAGCTGGCTAAGCCTATAATGTAATCCAAGAAATGACAAGGATATCAACAGATATAACCGGAATCAGCGAGATGCGATTGCCAAACAACTGAGAATTCCGAGTCATCGATCATCATATATGCTATTCAGGTAGTCCAAATGACGAGCATACAAATGACGAGTGAATAATAGTCAACGAAAGAGTAGCAAAATATGTTAACAAGTTGGTTCCACTATCGGAGAAAACTATGCTTATCTATCTAAACTCTGCTCCTTTCAACTTGAATATCATTCAAGTCTACGCACCCACTGCAGACAAGTCTGAGGAAGTAATAGAGGAGTTCTAGTGAACATCCTAAGAATCATCCCCAGGAAGGACATAACAATAATCATGGGCGATTTAAAAGTGAAGATTGGTAGGGGTAGATATGGTGACATGGATTGGCCCGTTCGGATTGGGCATACGAAGTGAACGAGGACATTGATTAAATTCTTCCACAGTGGGAAAAGAAATAGTAGTCACTAATACTTCTCTTGCGCTACCTCCCAGACGACTGTATACTTGGAAGTCTCCAATGGACACACCTAGACATGTTGTTAAAAATCAAATAGTTTTCATTGTTATTAAGCACAATAACATCTGTTAAAACAGTATCCATGAGCAGACATTAAGTCAGATCACAATCCTCTAGTTGCTACTATGAACTGAAAAAAACCAACCTTATAAAACAACCCACTTATGACTTAAGGCAAACGATATCTAAAAACCCTAATCCTAAAAAATGTGACGAGTACAGAATTATCAGCCTCATGAGCCATATATTGGAAACATCTCTAAAAGTGATACAACAAAGAATTTATAACAAAGTGAAAGCTCAGCTAACCGTACCCAATTCGGATTCCGTGACGCACAAGGAACAAGAGAGGCGTTATAGTGATGTCAGCTGTGATGTATACATGTGCTTCGTTGATTACAGTAAATAAAGCTTTCAACAATGTCGAACACGATAAGCTATTGTCAATACTGCGATCAACTGACCTTGATGCTAAAGACATACGAATAATACACCACCTCTACAACAACCAAACAGCAAATATAATAGTAGGAAAACAATGGACAGAAGTGGTGACCATACAACGTGGATTCTGACTGCCCCCCCCCCTACTCTTCAATCTCTACTCGGGGGGAAATAATGAAGATGGCCCTGGAGGACAATCAAATTGGAATCCTCATAAATGATGAACGACTGAACAACATCAGTGTTACGAACTCGCACACCAAAGCAGATACTAAGTACGGTCCTGTTGCCTTATGTTAACCGAGTTAAAGAAATGGCGAGCGCGCCGAATTCTGGGAAGGTCTATTGGGATTTATTGTGACAGTTTTTATAGACATGTTCTCGGAAGGTCTTTTAAGGATTGAGGCGGCAAACGCGAAATATCGCGAAAGGCATTTGTTTTGTGTAAGCCGCAGTCCGGAATGTTCTAGTAAAGAAAGTTTTGATATAAATAAAGCACCGATCAGCGGATGAGTTTAGTTTATAATTTGACATAGTGAGTTAAACAGTAAATACGTGAATATAAAGTGTTTATATAAATTAGTTTGAGTGAATATACAGTTAATATAAATTAATAATTGAGTGATTAGTTAAGTATAAATAAATTAAGTGTTAGTGTTTAAATAAATTAGTAAGTAGCCATACCGAGTGTTAAAAATTTATCCCACCCGTAATAAAATCGTTTAAATAAATAAGAAAAACATTACATTAGGTATGTAGATGACACAGTCATATTTGCATAGAGCTTAGAAGGCTTACAGACATTGATTACACGTACAGCAGAGTGCAGCCGGCAATATGGCCTTGACGTTAACGTATGCAAGACAAAATACATGATAATTAGTAAAACTCATATCCCCTTCAGCCCGCTTACAGTAAACCAACAAGTAGAAAGAGTAAGCACTTATAAATACATGGGCACAAATATAAACGATCATCGGGATCATTATGTGGAAATATAAATACCCATCGAGAATGCCAGAGCATCATTCACCAAAATAAAAAGGGTTTTTAAACACCGTGATCTAACAATAGCAACGAAAATACGACTAATACGCTGCTATGTATTTTCAATCTTGTTGTATGGAGTCGAATCATGGACGTTAACTGAAGCATCGATGAGGAAACTTGAAGTTTTAGGAGGATATTGAGTATATCATGGACCGGATTACCAACGTCGAAGTATTACGAAGGCTTAAATATGGATATTGCTAGATCAACGATAAAGTTAAACAAAGGGAACTAGAATACTTGGGCCATATAAGACGAAACGAAATTCGATATGGTCTGCTGCAGCTCATTCTTCAGTGCAAAATTTACGGCCATAGAGGACCGGGACGGAGAAGAAACTTTTGGCTTCAAAATCTCAGACACTGGTTTGTCTTAACCACCACTGAACTGTTCCGTGCAGCAGCCAATAAAGTTATAAGAGTCTTGCTAGTTGCCAGCATCTGAACTGGATAGTCTCTACAAGAAGAAGAAATATCAAAAGACATGGCATCGACAGGAATACCCAAGAAACAGCAAGGCTTCAGAAAACTGAGAGAATGACGACAGATGCTATATCTACCATCACGCAGAACAACGGAAAAGCCATAGCCAACAAAACAAAATATACGTGATCTATTGACCTAACACAGACATTCGGTAGAGTGCATCTAACTGAAATAGTAAAACTACTAAGACAACGGAATTTAGACTAGATTAGCGAACTAAATACTGGCACCTCAACATTTATCAAAACAGATTTAGGACTGATGATAGAAATACCAATTGCGACAGGAATCAGACAGGGATAAAGCCTTAGCATAATACTTTTCATTGTAATTATGGACGAAATTGTCGGACAAATATAGAGCGAGGGTAGAGGATACAGAATGGGAGACAAGGAAATTGAAATTTCAGCTGAAATAATCTCCGAATATAAAAATAACTTTAAGACTTCTCTATGATTCCGAATGAGTGGATAAACGGTTCGACAAGATCTCCATTCATAAAACACAATGCTCACATATATCCAGAGAACCGAGAAGATGCAAACAAGCAGTAAGTAAGTATGATATTGATCTATCGAAACAATTGTCAATTTTTTAGAATTTTCAATAACTTTTATTATATTGTGGAATTAACTAGAGACCGTGAGTTTCATTTAAAAACACTAATACAAACACATTGCTTGGCTTCAAAATAAGTACCTAATTGAAGCGACAAAGAGGAGGCGCAGGAACAAACAACAAAAGCATTCTTGATAAATGGGTCATCTGCGACATAATATGGAAGAACAAACACTTAAGTACATCTAGCATAGTCAAAATCTACAAAAAGTGTGTTAGACGCGTCATGTCGTATGCCATGATATGACGACCAAAAATACAAATACAAAAGACTATTGAGTTCAACAGTGATACAGTAACATCAATAGCATACTACACACTTCAAGTCTAGAAGGGAAATTTGTGGTTTACAAGACATGGTAAGATAGGCCAGAATAAGACTTAGATAGAGGAGAGACCACGTGAATAGGAAGCACGATGACTGACTATCCAAACTATTGGAAATTAAAATGCTGGTCTCACAGGATCCCAATTAACATTTAAAGTCGCAAAAATGTGAAACTGCCTATCTAGTCAACCTTCAAGTAATGTTTACTAGTCGTTGTTACGTTCTAAATACGAGGTTAACATGATACTACTACCAAAATGGGGAACACTTTTGTGGTAACCATGACGTCGTGAAAACGTTGCAGTGACGGACACAAAGACGTAATAATACCGTTTCAACGACGTCGCAATAACGTAATAATGTAGTAATTTTGACAACACATTTTCTGTCCTCCTTGGTGATACGTGAAACAAAATTTTATCTATTTATCTTTCATAGTTTAGATCTAAACATCTAAAGTATATTGAATAGATAAGGCTTTTCCTTGATGAAGATCCATACTGAACGATGAAATAAAGCAATATAATTTGTTTAAATCTTCATTTATTTCAACTAATGTCCAATTTAAACTTGTTGACGCGTTTCACTAACACAGTAGCTTTGTCAAAACGAATGAACGTAAAATATAAAAATGTCTTAATATATACAGTGCTAAATACAGAATTCTATTTTCTAAGGTTAACAATGGTATTGAAAGAAATTACCTGGAAATTCATTCACTACAAACATTCCTAAGCCATCTTCTAGGTAAAGAGGTTCAATAAAGGAAACTGATTGATATCTATTTGGTCGTTAAGGAGATTACCTGAATATTTATTTTTGTTAATCTCTAGGGTCTTTAATAAATTTAAATTGAAGGATTTACCGACTACATGAGAATTTCAAAATTTGGGTCGAAAATGTGTTGGTTTTCTAATAAATGATTTGAATTGTTAGAATCTAATTTTTTGTTGTCATAGCTACGTTTATGTTCCGAAATTATAGTTTTAAAATTTCTAAAAGTTCTACCGATATAAATTTTATCACAATTGTCATTACCACATTTTAATTTATAAGCTCCTGATTTGTTCAATTTTGAAGATTTAGATTTATTATTTTTAATGATTTTGGATAAATTGTGATCAGTTTTAAAGGAAGTATCATGTCTAAAGTTTCTAAAAATGATTTAATTCTTAAGGATGGTGTTCCAAAGTATGTTAAGCTTTTAAATTGTTTATTATTTTTATCTGAAGGGAATACTTGTTCTAAAGTCTGTTTTTTTATCTTTTCATTTATGATATTGTCAATTAAATTTGGATAGTAATTATTATTAACTGCTATTTGTTTTATGATATTTAATTCTTTGTTATAATTATTAATATTTAATGGGACTGTTAAGAGTTTGTGTATCATACTATTGAAAGCTGCTAGTTTGTGACTGAATGGGTGGACCGAACTATTATGCACAAGGGAGTATAATGCTCCCAAGGGAGTTTACATTATGGAGAACGTTTCTCATGCAAAAAAAGATAACATTGAAATTATTTATTGACATTTAAACTAAATATTACATTTGTACAATTTTCAAAATTAATATTAGAAGGAATATTACTTTCGCTTACATTCACAGTTTTTGTGATTGCACTAGTAGTGGTACCTACTAAAACCTGATTAGCAATTTTGGTCTTATTTTCAATGGAGTTTTCAACATAACCCTCAGCGACTGTCGTTGATTTCCAACCAGCATGACGCTTTATTGTCGTGATATCCACACTAGCATCTGCCAGTAATGTCGCTAA
Source organism: Galeruca laticollis (assembly GCA_963921935.1). Classification (NCBI taxonomy): domain Eukaryota; kingdom Metazoa; phylum Arthropoda; class Insecta; order Coleoptera; family Chrysomelidae; genus Galeruca; species Galeruca laticollis. The sequence continues at coordinate 206,977,608 of OY998176.1, read as the reverse complement.
AGATCTTCGTAAGCAGTGACCAGTATAACATGCTGCATCAGGTAATTTTAAATACGAAGCTGCTACACTCGGAATGTTTCCCATAGTATTCTTGCCAACTGGCTGCGGACTACATTTTCCTGCTTTGTAGTACAAAAATGACGCTTATGCTTGACGTGGGGGGACGAAGGGACAATTATTTTCGAAACAATTTAAGCATATTTCCCACATCGGTAACCACAAAGGTTCGTGGAATTTTTACAATCAAGGAAGAGCCTACATCCTCAATATCATCTACAGTTAAATTTACTAGATCATCAGTTCGGCAAGCTCCGGCAATCCCCAGAATTAATCCAACCTATAAAAATCAAAATACTCAATAATTGAAATACCTAACAGCAAAAGTAATTTTACCTTAATCATTAAGAATTATTTGTCATCTGCACTTGATAGAAAACGGATGTCATGCACCCCTTGTCAATACTTTCGATTTTTTCGCTTGATATCCGTCACAGGTTCATTTCAAAAATGCGATCAGCCTGAGGAATTTGCTTATATCTATGTTGTCATAAATTATCAAGCATGACTTAACCATAGAATATTGTGCTCATAATGTGGAAAACTTGTAATTCTTTGCATTTTCACTGAAGTATGCCAACAAAAGATTCTCGCTATATACTTGAACATTTTTGTCGTCGCACCACTTTTTGAACCGATTGTAGGCTATATCGTATAAAGATCTTGACTTCGTAGGCAGCAAATTGCTTATTGCAATATTTGCAGCCTTCACAATCTCTTCCGACTCACAATTATTCATTGTGCACTAAACAAACTTTGAACTAAACTAAACTAACACCTTAATTTGACAATTCTTTTTGTTAGTTTAAATAAATGCTCAAATCCGAATACAATAATTCTGAGGCTACTTACTCCATAATGACAAAATATATGTTTTTAAGTTGATGAGACCGTGGAAAAAATAGTATATACCATTCGAGAGAGATTCTATTTTGTCCTCGGTACATTGTAGCTCTCGGGCTTCAAATTGCACCTCGGCCAAAATAACGCATTGAAGTAGAATGTACTAATAGGTAATATTTACGTGAAGCTAATGGTAATTATTACTGCCAACATTATACTTATAAGTAAAAATAATATATAAGTTATTCTGAAAGTAATGTTTGCGTAAAAATAACTTTAACTGTTACGTTATACGTAATACTCTGAGTAAATCTTTCGAATTATTGACATTATAAGTTTATTCTATTGTATGATCTTACTAGTGTTTTCAAATGAAACTCAAGGTCTCTAGTTAATTCCACAATATAATAAAAGTTATTGAAAATTCTAAAAAATTGACAATTGTTTAGATAAATGAATATCATCGTCAGAATGAAACACTTGTCAATTTTTTAGAATTTTCAATAACTTGTATTATATTGTGGATTTAACTAGAGACCTAGAGTTTCATTTAAAAACACTAATATGAGCATATTCCACGAAGTAAGGGTCTAGCCAGTCAATTTCGTATGATCTTACGATAAAGGTATTATTTTCGTAAAAAACACGAAATAGGATAGGATAGGTAATAGTTACTCAGACTAGAGTAGTTATGACTTAAATTGTTTGTTGGGAAAGACCACCAAAACCCTGGTAGGGAAGCTGAACTTCGGCATACCAAAAATAAGGAACATTCTAGCAAACACTGGACCAAGTTAGTACAAACGCGAGAAGAAAATGAAGAAGAAGCCTTACCCTGAGGAGATAATACAATGACTGCAATTGAAATTCATTTTCCAATACTCCTGACTTTTCTGAACGAATTGTGCAATCTAATAGACATTTTGAACATCTACTATGATATGTACTGTTTTTTATTGATCACAATGCTATTCACTCATTAATTAGCAGATTCCTGATTCATGTTGAAAGAAGTTTTCTTAAAATTGAATTACGCATCACCCACAAAAATGTTTCAGAGCTCTTTGAAAGCACCTTGTATAAAATGCTGATAAGCTGCAAAAATCATAGTTCCATTAGATACCGAAAATGACACTGTGTGAAATATCAGTATTAATATTCCTGTCGTAACACCATCTTTACATAAACCTTTAACCTTTGAAACAGGTCTTAAGCAGGTTGATTGGAAAGACCCACTAGGAAGGCGAACCATCCCTTATTCAGAGGTGGACGTTTTATTCGGTTCTGATTGATGATGTGGTTTGTTCAGGGACAGAAGATATAGGGATACAAAGACCGTCTGATAGCTTGTATACCTACCTAACGCCGGTGGGTGGTCATTATAGAATCTTGGGGAAAATGCTTTCTGTTTAGGATAACGATAACTGAATATATTTATTCTATACTGTTTGTATAGGGTAATGATGGTTATTATTGTTTGATGGAGCTGATAAAATTTTTTTTCGGAACGGAACATACAGGGAGGGAAGTTGATTTACGAATTCAATTGTTTTGATATTATTTTCATTGAATATTATTGAATATGTAAATAAAAATGAATCATCAAATGTGTTGCTGAATGCATTTGGCAAATTTTTTTGAAATATTCATTAATTTTTTATTAAATGTCATATCCATGAATCAAAATTATGTTTTTATTTACTATATAATTTTGTACTTTTTACAATGTACGGTAATTTTTCCGCCAATACGGTAATTTGATTGCGCTAGTACGGTATTCCGCTTCCAGACGTGTGACAACACTGGTTGACCAGCTGCAGATGAGTGCTTGAAAGGGATTAAAATTGTGAGGATGTATGTGGTAACGACTTTTTTTAAAAACTCAATTTCTCAAAAGTTCAATCACTTCTTTGGAACTTTTTGAAACAACTATTTCTCAAAAGTTCATCTCGAAAGTGGCACCTCTATCCCGTATCCCGTCTATTAACACTTTGGTAAGCAACAAGAATTGTACAACGTGTCGAGCTGCCACCTCTCCAAGTTTGACACGAAGACACGTTGTATATTCGGGCAGTCCATAATAACATGAATATGCTGACTGAAGCCATACTACTGCTTGAAAAAACACCTTGACAGTACTGCTGAGTTGAACTGAATACAAATATACAAGAAAATGTTGAATACTGACTGTATGATGAGTTTTACGCCGCCAAAATAATGAGGAACCTGAAGTTTCTGGGGCCTTCTGAACAGGATCAATCATTAAAAAAGAAACCAGTCAGGATTTTACCTGAACATATTTACAGAAATATTATGATTCTAATAATTTTGCACTTAAAAGCTTTTCCAAATTCCGTCTAACATGTGCAGTAAGTTACGAAAATGCTATGGGAACTGTTGAGTCGTTTCTTTTGAAAAATGTGGACAAAAACAAATGTTATGATGTGATCAATAAATTGAACCAATTATTTCCTCAGTTCCTGCAATCTGATGAGTCAATATAGTCTGTTCATAAACGATGTGTTCAGTTATTCAAAGTGACCTAAACCTTTACTGAACTGCCGAAAATAATTGGGAAAGTTTTTTCAATCCTTATCAGCAATGCTTTCGTTGAACGTATTTCTTCTTGCTATAACAATCCCTCCAGAATTAGCTGGGTATATGAAAACAATTCATCAGTATTATTTCAATAAATTATTCATACTCAATTGTTTTTAATTTCGTTTAAAAACAATATACTTCCAATTCTCCGGGTCTACTTTTCTTGAAAGGTGGCAGCCCTAGTAACGTGCTTAATCCTAAAAAGAAAAAAAAACCTGTTTCAGGACAGGTTTTTTGTTCTAATGTCTTTGCGATCTCACAGATTGACCGCCAATATCTTCAAACCAGACTTCGTGACTACTCATAATGTCGAAATATCCGACCAGACATTTATATGCTAAGAGAGTGATTCCTAAACTTTTTTGTCTGGGCACCCATAGTTCGGCGCGTGCCAACCAGATTTTAGGCGAAAAAAACCTGGGAGTAGCGTTTAAACGGTGCACAGTACATGTCGTCGATCGTGGTAAAAATTATTTTTACCTTTAAATTAAGTTTGTAACTCCAGATTTTAGAATTCACGTGGTGATCCTATCTTCATCCCCAGTCGGTATCGACAAGAAGACCTACTGTCATAACCAGGGTAAGTGTTATCTGCTTCCTATTTTTTATTTTTTTGTATCATTTTCATTTCCGGTATCAATCTATGCATTGAACCAAATATTAAGGAAAAATAATACAGTCCATTTATTTCCCGCCCATACAAGCGGCCTTTAGGAAAAAAGACCACAAGATCAAAACAGCATGTCCAGTTTGCAGGAAAAATATGTGTAAAGAGCATGGCATGTTTTTAATGCTGCAACAACTGCAGAAACGAGAGGTTAGGATAAGAAGCATTTTTTCTCAATGTTCACCATAACTTTATTTCCTCCAAACATGTTTATTGTTTTCTTATTTTTTTGAAATTATCCCCAGTTTTTTGTAACACATCTATACCATCATTTGTAGTACACTAGACAACACAAGTTTGACGTTCTTTCTTGTAGTTTCATAATAAAAGAGATACCGTTTTTCTATTGGTTGAATATCCGTCAATTCGTTAATATTCATTTATTGTGCGTATCTGTGAAGAACAAATTTTATTTGGCTTATAATGTCTTTATATATGTTCAATAAAACCACCTGTACCCATACTACCGGTGATTTTTTAAGACGTAAATATGAGCAGTGTATTATTTTGGTAATGAAATGTAGCAAAAAATAACCCCTACAATTTTTTATAAGTTTCAAATTTCACCCCTTATTTCTTAATGATACACTCAATTCCCGACTAGAAATATTTAAAAATAACTGGATATTATCATTTCAAATAAAAAGTAACATGAAATATTTACACAAGTGTTGCCTTCCCTATGATAGGTTATATACACTATACTGTCACAGTGCAGACGCAGAAAAACACCGGTTCTCAAAAATTAATGGTTGGAAGAAATTTTTTACCGATAATTAATTTGAAGGCACTTCAGAAAAACAAGCCATCCATTAAGGCAGTAATATGAGGCCAACACATAGGGCCATTAACAACTTTCCTGAAGCTTATCTGGAGTGATATTTGATCACAACATGTGTCATCGTAAGTAAAAGTTATAGGAAAGGATAAAGCGAGTGACTGTCACGAAAAAATACATATTTTGACCTGTCTAAGAATCTACTTTTTTCGACAGAAGAGTTTAAATGTAATCCGATATAGAAACGTGGTGATGAAAGATATGTAATAACGAGGCAAATAAGAAAGACACATGCATTTGAAAGAGCTGTATACACATGAAGCAGCAGTTATCACTTTTATTTTTTTATAAATAAAATTCAGAGGAAAATATTCTTACCTTTCGGTTTTTTGTCGATATACATTTATTTTCATTAGTTTTAATAGTTACAATTTCGGTTGAAACTTTTTTGCCTTTCCTATTAAAATGTAGAGATTTATTGCATTCAATATACAGGGAATGTTCAACAAGATACATTTTCTATCTCTACATAGTATAAAATAAACCGTCTATTTATCCATAAACTCCTCCTAAGCCACGCAACAGATTTAGATACGGTTTTCACCATCATTTGGACAATTAGAAATTTGTATAGGGTGTCCTAAAACTCTCCTGCCAAACGGAAACTACAGTTACTAGAGGTGATTTTAAGTCGATTTAGCTCAAATTACCTTGATCCGAAAATGCTTTCTAAGGGAGCTACAACCTTTGAAGAAGACGTCCTCATAGGAGTTTTCTTCAAATTACTCGATAATACCGTTACCTAAGATATTCAAACTTGCTATAATCAATAAACAGTTACAAAACCAGTCGTTTGCTGTAAATAATTTCTTCCAGATCCATCACAAGCGTGTCAGTTGGGGGGACCAACAAGTATTTTTAAAAAAAAATATTATTTTCAAGTTTTTTATGTATCCGACACCGAATTTGGAAAATTCAACATAATTTTCATAAAAAATGTTCTCTTCTTTCAAATCGATATCATGAACCGTTTTCGAGAAAAATAAATTCAAACTTTTTGTGTTTCTTACATAAATTCATGTTGGATTATAATCTATAACATCAAGTAGGCTTAGAAAAATCAACAAAATCTGACATCGTGTCAAATTATTTTGATTCTAAACAGTTATTATTGCTATTGTGTGTGAAAGGTAAAAAATAATAGTTAATTTGATCATAATGGTTTATTTTTCGAATAAAGAATATGCTGATATGCATTTAGTTTATGGGGAAGTATAATGTAACGCTCGTGCAGCAGAGCGAAGATATGCGGAAAAATTTCCAAACAGAAGGCATCCTGCTCGCGCAACATTTGTAGCCGTACACCAAAGATTAGGAGACAATGGCTCAGTAGTACCTAAAATTACTGAGACTGGTAGACGACCTGATGTTACATTGGAATACGAAGACGATATTTTGATTGAAACAGAAAATAATCTTGAGGTTAGCACAAGAAGACTCGCTGGTATGTATCCTGGCATTTCCAAATCTTTCATATGGAATATTATTCATAAAGAAGACCTTCACCCTTTCCATTTTAAAAAAGTTCATGCCATGGTAGATGGTGATTTCCTTGCCCGCATAGATTTTTCAAACTGGTCGCAGAACAAAAAAAATCATGATCCTAATTTATTTTCCAATATTCTATTTTGCAATGAATCTACGTTTACCAGAGACGGGATTTTCAGTTTACATAATGCACATCATTATGACTACATTGGTGATAATTCTCAGGCAACAGTAGAGAAAGAGCACCAGCAAAGATTTAGTATACATGTTTGGATATGTTTAATCGGTAATCAGCTTCTGGGACCCGTAGAGCTTCCTAGCCGTTTAACCGGACAAGAATATCTTAATTCCCTACAAAATGTTTCACCTGATTTAATAGATGAGGTTCCCCTGATGATTCGAAATGATTTATGGTTCATGCACGACGGCTGCCCAGCTCATTTTAGTAGAGAGGTTCGTCAATATCTCGACAATAACTATTACGATAAATGGATTGGAAGAGGTGGTCCAGTTAATTGGCCCCCAAGATCTCCAGATTTAAACCCCTGTGATTTTTGTATTTGAGGTTATTTAAAATCATTAGTCTATGCTGTTCCAATAGAAACCCGTAATCAGCTGTGGCAAAGAATTCAAATCGCTGGTAATGAAATTAGAAATAATGCAGGTATTTTTGCAAAATTAGACGATCTTTAGAGAAAAGAATAAATTTGTGTATTGAGACAAATGGTCGTCATGTGGAGCATTTGTTGTAAAATTAATTCTCTTATTTCTATTGGTAATTATCTCTAACATTGTTTTTTTTAATGTTGATTGTTGTATTATACCCTCACGAAATAAAGTTAATTCAAAATTTCCATAACAATGTAAGCAACTTAATACTTACGACTTTTGTTACCAGTATCTGTACAATTTGTTGATTTTCCAAAGCCAACTTGATATTACACATTATAATCCAACATGCCCACTAAACAAGAAACATAACAAGTCTTTTTTGTGATGTTATTTCTAGAGACTTTTCGTGATGTTTATTTAAAACGTTAATAAGATATCTCCTAGATGTCTTAATTTTATTACCAACTCTATTAACATCCTGTCATATGAATAAAACATATTCTTGATGTACACAGTAATACTTGAATTCGCAGTTACATACATATCCTATGAACTTCTTTTTAGCAACTTCCTATAGGAAACATTCATATGATGTTAATTTGTATACTTCTCACTAATGTCACATACAGAACGTAACTGTAATATTATAAAATTAACATGTTTCAAAGATCATCACATGTGTTGCAGTTATTTTTACATCTTTCGAAATAATTTTTACTAACATCCTACTATTACGTCTGTAGTATGTTAGTTCATAAAACTCTCAGTAATATCTCATATTAAACATCACAGTAACATAAAAAATAGAAGAGGAACTGATGAACGAAACAAACAGTAGTTATCTGTGGAATCAAATGACAAGCATGAAATGGCGGATGGTTTTCAGATATGTGTTATATTTCATTTGCAGGAAACACATATTTTGCAAGTAGTACTTGAATAAAATGGTCTTCGTTTCCGTTGGTTCCTACTTAGCTACAGTTTCTATACTTAGTTATAATTCTTGTTATAATGGACGAACAACAATTGTTATCGGTAAGCACCTATTCCAAAATCATAATTATTGAAACTTAATACTCATTCAATACTTTAATCGGCTATTATACATTGGAATTCCAGGTGGCGGAATTGTCTACTAACATTATATAATAGAGTTTACAAAATAAGGGTTTTTTTATTTTTAAAATATTTTAGTTAGGAAGTATATTTTAAAAACGATTCACAATATTTCAAATCGCAGATATGCATTATACCCTACAAAAAACTTAATATTGCAATAGGGTAGATATCATTATTAATAATAAAACATGCTCATATGTTGGCAGATATTTAAATCTAGAAGAAAATATTTTCAATGTTCAAGATGTTTCAGAAGCTACTTACACAAATAAAATGAAAAACAAATAGTTGGTAATTATGTAATGAAAAAGGAGTAACTATTTCAGATAGTCTGATACAAACATTGTATTAAACAGTACAAAAAATATTGAATCAAGTATCTCTAGTTCTAGTTTTTGTAGTAGTAGTCTTAGCCATCAATATAGTTTTGCAGGTTTAGAGAATTTTAACATTATTACTAACAATTCTTGTGAACAATAATAGACTTTGAAAACCGAAATTTCTGCTTAAAAGCTCATTTTCATTTGAAAATTCACTGAATACAATAAATAAGCTGTAGGTGTCCCTTACAATGGTACCTATATTAATCTAGTTGAAGAATATGTAACTTATGATACTGAATGCTCGTCAATAAACAGCATTCAATTATTTATTATTGTAGAAACACAGCTATTGGATACTCAGTTGGATACAATTAATTATAAACTCATTTAACTTGATAATGTGTTCCTAATCTCTCCTTCATAAGTAGTTTTTTTTGTATGCAGTGTATTAATAATGCTTAGTTTTCATTAAGTTACAATTCCACGATGTAATTATACAATTTGTTCCAGGATGAAAGTAACAAGATGAGAATAGTAAATTATTTTATACAGAAGAGAAGTATGAAATTTCATAGCACACCTGAATTTACCTGCCAAATGGAGTGAGGCATGTAATAGAAGGTAAATTATGAAAATTCATTTCTCGAAATAAGATATGTTATGATTCCTTTGAAGTACCCCGCATGTATCTTATGGAAAATGGGTCCCAGTCAATTGGCTGAAAATCAAGTTTGATGTAGTTTATAATGATCTATCAAAGGTCTCCATGGGCACAACTTGATCTAAAGTAATTGTTTTATTAGCTGCTGTTCAGAACACCTTTAAATGTTTCACAGATAAGGATTTTGAAGTGTACGTTATGGAATGGTTGAGGCACTCGAAACAGCCACACTTGCGTGAGAAATAGTAACCGTAAGTAAACAATAGAATTTTCTTTAATCAGATTGGATTTCTGTTGATGTTACGTAATGTTCCATTGAATCTCGATGGTGTAAAATTTTTATCAGTTTCAATATAATTAAAAAACTATTCTAATAAATTTTCTGTAAACTAGCTGTAATGTATGTGTATCCGTTAAACTTTATTAATTCAGTTTCAAAGTATGTTACGTTATGGTAACTACAGATCAATATACCCTTTTTTATTTCTTGCTTTCACTGATTGCGTTCAATAGTTTCCACTTTCCAGACTTGTTATGTAATATTCTTACACAATTTTTTATAGGTTGGATTCCTGGACAAGATATTTTTTTTCTAATTTTGTACCTGTTTTTTTCAAATTTACTGTACTGTTCATTAATATTGAATAAACGTTTTAAATCTTTTATTGCTTTTTTTGCTATGTTATTTTAAATGTACAGGATGAACAACTAAGAACGACTGTAGGCCACATTTCAGTAAAGAATCATGGTACAACTTTCAAAAAAATTGCTGGAAAATATTTTGCAGTCTCTGAAATATCCGCTAGGGGTGGAATGAACACTCTAAAACCTAATACTCCAAAAAAAATATATTAAGGTGTCCTAAACATACAATTTTGGAAATCATGATGAGATTATGAATAGTTTTAATTAAGGAGATTTTTTGCCATTATTCTTCAAATAATGTGTGGGGAAGGTTCAACCTTATGAACAAATGTATAATTTTTTCGTTTTTTAACCGATATTAATGATTTTAGCTGCATTTGAAAGAGTTTTCCTGTTTAATAAGATTGATAACAAAATTAGATAATTTTATATTCACTCGGAAATTTCAAATGTAAATTGGAGCATTTTTTAAAATTTTATATCTGATATTGTAAATCATATATCTTGGAATAGATTCCTATTTTTTTAACCCCTTTCCATCAGAATTTAAAAAATGCCTCATTACATTTGAAATTTCCGAGAAAAATGGGAGAAAATTGTCGACTTTTTCACATAGTGTTGACAAAATTGTTCAATTTTGTTAAGCATATCTTATTAAAGAGGAAAAACTTTTAAATGACGCCTAAAACATGGATATCGATTAAAAAAAAGTCTTTCGACATGTTTTTAAGTGTTAATTTCACCCCATAGCAGATATTTCAGGAACTCAAAATTATTTTCCAGCGATTTTTCAGGGTCATTTCCCTGAAGGTATTTTTTTAAAGCTGTACCATGACTATTTTTTGAAATATGGCCGACAGCAGTCGTTCTTAGTTGTTCACCCTGTATTTACTGATTAGGCACAGAAACATCTATAGGATGTCATCTAGAATGTTTGAGGTATGTTATTTAGAGGTTTAAGTAATGTCCATACAACATCTAAGAGAATACACTGTATTGTTTTTGAAATGTTGCATTTAGATCATTGATAAGAAGTTAAAAGGCATTCCAGAATGTACCAGGAATGTTGTTTTTAGTTCGTTATAAAGACTTCCTTTTGAGGAAGTTTTAGTAACATCTCAGTAATGTAAAAAGGCAGCGCTTTGACAGCGCTGAGAAGTTAAGCTGAAACATCACAAAAGTTAAGAGCCACAAGCTGGGCATAAGCGGTTGTATGGACGTGCTTGTGATGAAAACAAGAGGAAAAAAAGGAAGAACATTATCACAATGTGATGTTGAATTATTATAACTGTAATATTTATTTGCATAGTGGGTGATTTTATGTAAGAAACACAAAAAGTTTAAATTTATTTTTCTCGAAAACGGTTCATGATATCATTTTTAATGAAAATTATCTTGAATTTTCCAAATTCGGTGTCGGATACATGAAAATCTTGAAAATAATTTTTTTTTAATAAAAATACCCGTTGGCCCTCCTAACTGACACGCTTGTGATGGATCTGGAAAAAATTTATTTACAGCAAACGACTGGTTTGTAACTCTTTGTTGATTATACCAAGTTCAAATATTTTAAGTAACGGTATTTTTGAGTAATTTGAAGAAAACTCATATGAGAACGTCTTCTTCAAAGGGCTGTAGCTCCCTTAGAAAGCATTTTCAGATAGAGGTAATTTGAGCTAAATCGACTTAAAATCACTCCTAGTAACTGTAGTTTCCGTTTGGCAGGAGAGTTTCTGGACACTTGTATATTAGTACAAGTAATAATTTTAAGTTGGCTGCCATGTAAGCGCTATCCTATTTTACATTGTTTTCATGATATGATAGGTTGGGTCCTTTATTATAAACATTTTGAGCTGACCGCACTCCCATGCTAACATTCATGTGCCATTGTTGAATATGCAAATTGGAAAATATAATTATTAAAATATTTAAATTGACGTTAAAGTGAAAGATTTTGTTCAGAAGAAACCTATTGAGTATTACTCATAGATTTCTCCCCGTTATCCTCACCCACAATCACGGGTACTCCGTAGCCTACCGAGTACACCCGTCGCTTACGCCATAAAATTTAAATGTTGAACCCTCAAAAACCCAAAATAATTATGTCAGGAAACTTAAAAATTGATAATAATATTAGTGTATAAAGTGAAAACGTCCCCCAAAAAGACAATAATTAAAAAAGGTACGTTCAAATCCAAATGCATTAATAAACATAAAAAATATTCTAACATATTAAAATATGTACCAAACAAAAATGAACGGGAAATTCCGCAAATATTGAAATCACCAAATGTTTACGACGAACCACGTCCCATAGCAGACAACATTGAAACTCACGACAAATTCTCTGAAGAGCTGAAAAGAATCAGAGACAAAACATTAGAATTAAAATTAAACTACTTTAAAGTGGTATATATTGATGAAAACCCTGAAATCGTACACATTGAATCTAATTCCAATCAAAATCCAAAGAGTCTGAAACTAAATAAAAAGTGTCTAGAATTGGTGGACACAGATACATTAATCAAGTGTCTAGGATACACAACCAATAAAAAATGTATTGAAAACGTCCAAAATATACTAAATCCAAGCACAAACACACCAGAGCAAGACATTAACGTAAATAGTACAACCTCTGAAAACAAGTGTCGAGAAACGAAAATTAGAAAGTGTCTAGGAACAACCAAAGAAAAGTATATAGGAACAATCAAAAACAAGTGTCTATGAAACACCGTAAGAAGGTGTATAAAATTGGATCTTCCTATTCCAACTTGCCGAGGCAACAGTACAAATCGGACACCTATCCCAGAAAGGGCTAAACTGAATCAAAATCCAAATATTAACACAAATATGGAGGAAGATACACATAGGATATCAGTCTAGCGATTTGAACTCGGACGAGTCTCAAAACGCAGCAAAACAATAAAATCCTACCACAATTCAGGCCCAGGTTCACATAACACCGGGACTTACTTGGGCACAGGGAGTTGACATCGAAAAAGGCACCCCTGACAATCCAGGAGATAATTTCAGATCCCAATATGAGAAATTGATCAAAAATGCTAAATAAATCACTGCCAAAAAATTAGACATGTTTAACTAAAAATCAAAGATATTTTTAGAATGACTACGAAAGGTAGACAAATATACTTAGTGGTTGACAGATTTCAAAACAAGAATCGATTATTTAAACAAGAATGTAAAAATAATGGAGCATATAAGAGTTCAATGAAAATGCAAAGTAAGCCTATAATACAATGCAACATCTGCCAGCTGTGGGGTCATGCAACCTCGAATTGTGGCAGGACCCCAAGATACTTTAAATGTGCAGCACCATACCTCACCCCTGAGTGCCCTGAGGACAGGTCGAAGCCTGAAAAATGCGCCAATTGCTACGGTCAACGCTGAGATATGTACTGAATATAGCAAACGAAGAGAATGGCTCGATCAGAGAAGATCAAAGAAACAAACTCAAAAAACAGAAGTTACAAGATACATACCAACCCCGTTCCTCACAATCAACCCCTGGAACAAAAATGTACGCGCTGAAAAATATGATTTTACGAGCCTGCCCTCCAAGCCGGTATCCAAAGTCCCACAATAAATCATCACCACCCAGACCCGTACAAACCAAGAAGCCATCACCCAACTTATAAAATTCCATTCTACGTTATTTTTGAAATATTTTGAAGCCATTTTGAGCATACTTGAAATATGAAGATAAGTTAAAGCAAAAGCAGGTGTATTTTCGTTCGAGAATCTAGCATCCAAAGGCGAAGTTAAAAAATCAAGATAGGGGATGATTATTGACCGCTCCCAGTATTCAACTGCAGACTCAGATGGTGAATTACTTCTGTGTATTTGCTTTTGAGTGACTCGTGGTATTGACAACTAAACTTCTACTTTCTCTGCGATATCAAGTGATTTTTTAAATAAATCATAAGAAACATTTCGACATCTTGTCGATCTTCTTTGATTACATCTAGAATACCATCAATATGTTTTTTCACCATAACCAAATCCATATTTTTACCTTGTAAAACGTTTACAACGGGTTCCAAAATTGCAGAGTATCTTGCAATTATGATTAAGCCTAAGATGAATATTGGTTTAGTAACTGCACAGTGCAATTGGTAGGCAGATTTTCTCGTTGCATAGTTTCCTTCGACTTGAGTACACCAGCCATGGAGTATATTGATCTAGTCAACGATGGTTAAATTTTATTTTCAAGTGAATGGCATCAGAAGCCAAATCGTAATTGGATGATGGAACCCAAGTGTTTGTCAACAATTCCTTCTTTTTTTCAGAAGGCAAGTTATTGGCACAACTAACTTATCGAGCAATGTCATTTCCATGGTAGCCATCGCGTTCTTCAGTTTGTTTAGAGGTCCCAGTTCCGGAGACATCTTCATGAAGATTTGAAGAACTACTTGAGCCTCCTTCAAAAATAGATTCCGATTTTTATGTTCCGACCATTTTATTTTCATCTTCGTCACAATCATTGCTTCCACGTCCACTACTGTCATCATGAACTTTTTTCCGTTTTAGAGATTTTTGACCTAAAAATAATAACCTAATATCATTCTTGTTCTTATTCCGTAGTATAAAAATTAGTATAAAACAAAACTACCATGTAATGATAGCTTATAATGTGGCGTGGATATCCTAGATCTGATGTTAATATTTTTTCTCTAGATTAAGATCCAAAAATGAAATTAATAGCACGTATAAAGTGCTGTTTGATCTTCGTGTGAAACTTCCAAGTTTTTATATTTAGTCCCATTTGAGATATCAGCTATTAAAATCGGTGCATTATTGTAATTTTTGTTAGAATTAGATTAGAAGGCAAAAAAGTCGGCATCATAGTAATGAAAAATATATAAAATTATAATAATAATGCACAAAAGCTAATAAAAATTGTTTCACAAACATTCAAGCAAAGAGTACAGAGAAATTGTCAATTTTTTAAACGGCTGCAATTGAATTGTTTTCCAAATGAACATCGGATATAACATATCTACATTATATGCTATCATTACATGGTAGTTTTGTTTTATTTGGTGCTGGTCGAGTAATCAATTTTCAAATTTTTGAACCATTTCTAATGGAATGACTCTAAAGTTTTAATTAAAAATTCAATTTTCTACTGAAATTATTTAACTTACCTTTTTGTAACCAATTTCTAATATCCATATTGTCTTTTCTGTCTCTTTTTTCTGTGGTAAAACTATTGTTACGGATTTTCCCTCTTGTTTGTCGTGCTTCGCTTTCTATTCAGCATATGCAACTTCGTATCCTGCACTATGTACTGTACTGTACTGTGTCTTCGCGCCGGATAGGCAACTAACATTTACATTTAAAGTATCTTTATTTGCAATCGATTACAGTTTCCATAATACAACATGTACAAGAATAAATTGCTATAGCCGATGTTCTGGCGTTCCTTGCACTTGTTGTGTACGTCTTCAGAGTGTATATGGCTCTTTGTGTTGAACACATTCTCCATATATTTTGATTCTCCTACTGACTTTGTCCCCTTTATATATTTTTCGCTCCTACAAAATTTCGGCTGGGTATTCCCTGAAAAGCTGCTGAAAAACAGGGTCTCGATAATTGAAGGGCAAAGATTTGGGGGGAGCAACATGGCAGATGTTGTTTATGATTTAATTTGATGTAACTGATGCTGGGGGTAATTCAGTCCAGTGTATAGGGCTGGGCTGAAATTATCACAGCTATAGATGAGGGGTTTTTTGAGTGACAACCAGGTTATATTGATAGCGTATCATGCAGAAGCCTACACCCACTATCAAGCGTTACTTCTGCGCGATTTATGGCTTTGCATTTCGAAGATTTTCTGGCAGACAATGACCGTAAAAAGACTTAGATATTTTGGTTACGAAGTCTTTGATAGTGGTTAGGTCAGCTTTATTATGTAGCCATGAGGTTTTGGGGAGATGGGGGTAAGGAGTTTGGTGTTTAATTGCCATTCTGTGGCACTTGTATTGTACCATCTGCAGAGAGTGAAAGTTGTGTTCAGTTCCTGTAAGGTATACAGGTGCTGAATATGTTAGAAAAGGACGGATTATTTGTTTGTCTAGTGTTTTCGGTGGAAAGTTCACTTTGTTTGCAAATTGGAGGGTATAACTGACCCATTGCATCAGTGTTCCCTTGCATGGTGTATCATAAATATTTTAAAGTGGTACTGGGGGTAATATTATGTCCGTTTATACAAAGCTGAGATTGCAATCGGCTGTTTTTGGTAGTTTTCCTCCTGAGTGATAAATACTCTATTTTTGAGGCATTTATGGTTAATTTTGGATTGGTGAAGTAGGGTATATTCCTCACTTCCATCTCGATTTTCTGAAACTCGACGAAAACCAGTGGCGTTTCGTTACACTATTTAATAGGACACTGTCGCTAGACAAGAGCACTTACACACCAACTCAATAGTTCTTATAAGACTATTTCAGATTCTGATGTTGGATTTTGTATTGAATGTTTCAAAATATTTCACACTAAAACTATTTATTGAGTAAATTTATATATATATATATATATATATATATATATATATATATATATATATTTAGCACCATGTCAGTTTTTCAAACAGCTTTGTTTTTTGCTGATGAAATATATTTTAGTGACAAAGGACACGCGAATAATTTGATTTATTAGAGATCATTAATTAATTTTAAAATGTTCATAAAATCAACCAACCGACCACATCAACAAAGAAAATATATGAAACAGATAACAAAAAAAAATGCAGAACAGAAAAATATGTATATTTTAGATTTAATTTTTTGTTTATTAAGATTTAAAAATTATTTAATTTATTTTTGCGTCCAGGGGGGGCAGTTGCCCCTCTCTTTCCTTCGCTGGTTACGCCCATGATTACAACGACATGAACCAAAAATAAATATGTTTTTCAAAGTCCATATCAGAAACATTTCTCACCTATTATTAAAATATTAAACTGTTGACACCCTTTTTGGGTAAATGCACTTAACGCGTTGAGAAATGTCTTAAAATGCTTAAACGAAACTTTGAACTCAATTTTCTCCGAATTGAAACTTTGACACATATTACCTTCATCCATTCGTGTTTCAAATTTATTCCATTGGTTTTTCCAACAATTACAATAGTTATATTACAAATTTTGATGTTCTGCTGATGTAACATAAATGTTGGATAAAAAACTCATCTAAATTCTTCTCGAAACAGGTTTATCTTCTTTTATTCATACCTGAAATAAATATCCGCTTTTCCCAACATTGTTATATAAAGGTAAATTTGTTAGTGGCGAAATCTCTCAGGAGCAATATATAAAGATTAGTCTTACAGGAGTTCCTATTACATATCTCCGGCTACCCTCTAGATTATTCTTTGACCCAGCAAGATGTTGCTTGAGTCGAGAAACGCCGGTCACCATGTTGGTAATTCCCTGAAATTCCTCTAAGGTATAATGTGTTTCTCTTTATAAGCGAAGTTATGCCCTTCTCAAGAGAGCACGTCTTGCAGGTCTCCACAGTAATTCTTTATTAAAAGCTCGCTTGTCCGAAGCCGAAGGCCGAAGAGGTGAACCAAAAACTACGGTGATAAATAATAATAACTATATTAGATACGAACCATATTAATTCATTTGAAAAATGAATAAGAATATCTAGGAAAACTTTCATAATAAATATTAAAGTAGATCTGAACTTTTTGAGACTAGGGTACATAAATGTAGTTTTGAATTTTTATTTAGATTTTACGTTTTCATCATATTGTTATGCAACGTGGCGTTGAGTACAGAAATATTTAATTGTATTTACTCGTAATTAAACCTGAAAATTCGAGAGTTGTAGAGAAAAACAATTAAAAGCAGTGCATATCAAGTGTTGAACTCAACATAGAAAATTGTCGCAAACTAAAATAATTTACCCAAAATGAACATTAACCTTTCGCAGATAACGTGCCGCAATGATATACGAAAGGTAACGTCGGACTTTCAGTCCGCAATTCTGAAAAAATCCAAATTAACAACTATTTTCGAAAAAATCGATTAGATACTTGTTGGTATTTTTGATATATGATAAAAACTAACATATTAAGGCATATGCAAATATATTTATTATAGCTTACATGTAACCTTCATAAACCTGAGCTACGTTTCTTAAATGTATATCTAAATTGGTATACAAAATTTTGAATAAATTGCTTTTCATTGTAACTAATTATAGAGAGTTTTGTTGCTTGGGGTCTAGCTGCACCCCGCTCGGTATGTAACGACAGGTATAAATTTTGCCTACGTTAAAAACCAACCGGGGTACAAATAAACCCCAAATTGTTCAAACGACGGGGATTCCCCGTTTCTTGGCGTCAAGGCTCTCGGGAATTCCCAATTTATTTAATAGCGGCTTTGTGCACGTATTTATCTCAGTATAATTTTAGTGTGTTTAGTCACGTTTGCAGTGCTTGTCGAGTACGCGTTTATAGAAATGAGTGAAGCACGGAAGCTTCGAAATGAAAATAAGCTAACTGACGAAGAACTATTGGCGATATTAGAAACGGACGATAACGACACTTTTTTTAATAATTTAGCACTAGAGGATGGTGCAAGTGATATTGAGGAGACTGACATAGTGACTGAAACTGATGAGATAGATGCCGTTTCACAAGTTAATGATAGGGAAAATGAGTCGACAGATTCTGCAGATGAAGTAGGCCCGTCAGTGAACTTTTATACCGATCATCCAACTTATTCGTCTAAAGATGGTAGTGTGTGGGCAAATGTTCCATTTACTACGAAGATCAAGAGGCGAAAATGTAATATTCAAAAGATTTCACCAGGTTTGACTAGATATAGTTCCCAATTTTCCACCATAAAAGAAGCTTTTGAACTATTTTTTTCACAAGATATTATGGTTGTTATTTTATCGGAGACGAATAGAAAAAGCCGAATCATATTATGCGAGAAATAGGAAGGCCTTTTCTCCTTTTGTGCAAGAAGAACAGAAAGCATTTATTGGTTTGCTTATTGTTTTTGGAGCCTGGCACGCTGCTAAAGAGCCAATATGTGTATTATGGAGTCAAGATCCAACTTTATGTTAGCCTCTAGTATCATCTGCCTTGTCTCGCAACAGATTCCAACAGATTATGTGCTTTATAAGATTCGACAATTTTGAAACAGGAGAAAAAAGAAAACGCACTGATAAATTTGCCCCAATTATAGATGTTTTTAATGATTTTGTAACAAATTGCAAGAAATCGTTTAATCCATCTGATCACTTGTGCGTGGATGAGCAGTTAGTCCCATTCCGAGGCAAGGCTCCTTTTCGGGTTTACATGAAGAGTAAGCCGGACAAGTACGGCTTAAAAATTTGGACACTGGCTGATTGTAGTTCGGCATATACAGCGAATATGCAACCTTATTTAGGTAAGTTTTTTCATAAAAAAAATGTAGATTTTTATTACAGAATTATAATTTTAGGTAAAGTAGGAAACAAACCTGAGAAAGGCCAAGGACAAAGGGTAGTGATGGACCTGGTAAACCATTTATCTTCAGGATATGGAATAACTACTGATAACTTTTTTACCACTATTGAGTTAGCTAATAAGCTTTTAGATAAAAACTTTGCCGTGTGTGGTACACTGCGTAAAATAAACCTTATATTCCAAAAGAACTACTTCCAGCAAGATATAAGAAGGACTTTACAAGTATGTTCGCTTTTATGGAAAATAAAACCTTAGTTTCCTACGTACCAAAAAAAAAGCGGCAGTTGTTCTTTTATCGACAGAACTTAACGATGACAAAATAAGTGGAGCAAAAACTAATTACAAACCAGGCATTATCTTACAATACAATACAAACAAAGGGTGCAGTGAACACGACGGATAAATTAGCGAAAGAATTCACGACGCAGTGAAAAAGTAATCGGTGGCCGATGGCAATATTTTTTCATCTGCTGGACATTAGTGGCATCAACGCCTATAAACTTTGGATGTTGAAAAATCCAGATTGAGAAAAAATCGCTTGGATAGGAGAAGAATGTTTTTGATGGAGTTGGGCCAGGAATTAATTAGAAAAAACATAATTTGTAGATACCAAAATGACAAGTCGTTACATTCCAATATAAAACAATCCATGTTAACCATTTTGCCAGAATCAAACATAAGGAATGAACAATCTGTTCCCGTTATTGGCAGAAAGCAGCGATGTTTCTTATGCGACAGAAGTAAAGACAGGAAATCTCGAAAGTTTTGTATTCGGTGTAATCAGTTCGTATGTGCAGAACATTCAAAAAATATAACAGTTTGTAACAAGTGTGATAATTAAATCATTATTTAAAATGTCACTAAAATGCTTTTTTTTCATAATTATTTTTGTTTTTAATATTCCTAATCGTTTCATAATATTTTTTCAAAGTGTGCTTACAATGCATTTATCAATGCTAACAACTTTTTTATGTAAAAATGTTTTTTTTATAAGCAGAATGTGTTTTATTTTTAATATTCCCCAATTATAACATTAAAAAAATAATAATAAGCCAAAAAAATGTTGGGGTACATTTGGACCCCACTCGGTATTTAATGTAAGTTTTGAGCACGGGTTCATGAAGTTTAAATCCGCACTTTGAAAATAAAAGGTGAATAAAAAATATTTTCCATATTTTAGGTACTGAAAAGCACAAGAACCAAATTTATACAAAAATAATGTTAATAA
The DNA here is from genome assembly GCA_963921935.1 of Galeruca laticollis. Lineage (NCBI taxonomy): Eukaryota > Metazoa > Arthropoda > Insecta > Coleoptera > Chrysomelidae > Galeruca > Galeruca laticollis. Next base: position 206,957,043 of record OY998176.1, on the reverse strand, counting down.
TTCTGAGGAGTTAAACAATAACTAAATTAAATGAAAATGTTTGAGCTGCTCATTTTGGAATACATGAGTGAATGAGAACAGCTCAATCTTCACTACTTTCTACGGAATTACTACCTTGTAGGCATTCAGGGCAAATGCATTTTGCATGTTCTAAGCAAACAAATTTTTGACATTCCTGACATGAATATCTGGTTGGCCTATTTTTTCGCCTCCTACAGTAAAAGCAGCGACCTCGGCGATCAGACTGTAGATTCGGGGCTAAATTGATTTGTTCTTCAATATGACAAATTTCTTTTATTGTTGACCTCATTGATCGTGAAATAATTTTACTCAAAAAACGACGTTGTAGATGATCATTCACTAGTTCCATACCAAGGACTTCTAGAACAATTCTTCTAGGTGTTTTATCCTATAACATCTGATTTATGTTTATTTATTACGAATGAATTGATACCAGCTACAATCATTGCAGAATAAAAAATTACCATAGTCCATCGGCGAGTGGCTCGAGCGCAATTATAGGCGGCACACATTTTATAAACTAGATCTACTCCTCCTTTGGTTTTATTATAGTTATGTATGATTTGTGGCTTACCCGTAGATGCATCTAGTAAATCGTCGTGGCGTATCGTCGGGAGTGAATTGACAATTTTATTTCTTCTTGGTATATATCAGTGGCGGCTCCCCCATTAGGTCATTGGGTCAATGACCTCCCATTAAAAAATAATTTAAAAAATATTTGAGTAGATATATAAAAAAATAAAATATACCTACTATACATATAGTATAGTATTAAATACTAATACTATGTATTTCTCTTAAATAAGAAATGAAATTTACCTAAAATGTTTCAAGACCCCGTGTAAACGTTTTTCAATACAACCGTGTAAACGTTATTTCGCAGCAAGTACCTACATCTCTGCGAAATTCAAAATAGCAAAACGGGCTGGTGTCCATCGATGACCTCAACCCGTTAAATGGGGACGGAATCTGCCAAACGTTGACAATCTTCGTAACGTGAAGGAAACACGCCCGAAGTTAACATGTGTTGGGTCAAAAGCTCGGGTTAATATCGATGATGAATCGACTTACGTCGTTCGATTATTACACGCTTAGAAAAGAGATGAGTAGAGGGGTTGGTAAGCTGCGATATATTTTGATTTAAAGGAGATCATTTTGAAGTCAAATAAGATTTGTGTTTTGATGTAATAAGTTGTTATTGTTATTATTTTGATTTTTGATTCGTTTTTTTGAGGGCTCGTATTTTAATTATTTGGTGTTATTTTATTCTACGCCTTTTATCATGTCTGTGGTGCAAATGGTTCAAAATTTGACAACGAAAAGTGAATTAAATTTTCAAAAACTATTAAAACTAAAGGAAGGTGGTCGTACTCTTCAGATTTAAACATACTAGCAAGGACAAGAATAAAGAAGTTCATAGCAATTTTCACAGGTCTATGTATGACTTGTCTGATTGGATTTGCGGATGTGAAGTAAGTGATGAATTTCACTGTTTCGTTTGTCTGCTTTTTCCGAATAATTCCTTATGGTGGAAAAACGATGTCCCAGATTCAAAACATTTAAAAGAGAAAATAGAAAAAACATAGTTTATCGGCAGACCATATGAAATGTGCCATGATTTTTGCTACAATCGGTACTGTGGATATTCGTTCTCAATTAGACAATGCTTATAGACAATCGGTAAGAATTTTTAATGAAAATGTGTCGAAAGAGAGTTATATTATAAATAAAATAATTGACAGTGTGAAATTTCGTGGGGCGTTTGAACTTGCTATGCGAGAGCACGACAAGACAGAATCTTCTGTAAACCCGGGAATATTTCGAGGACTTATAAATTTTGTTTCAGAGCTGCATCCAATATTCCAAGAATACTTGGATAAGGCTGCGGTTTTTAAGGGTACTTCTAAAACCGTACAAAATGAATTACTTGATTCAATGTTATCGGTGGCTGGAGAACAACTTAAATTGGAGATTCAGTCAGCCGAATATAACGCAGTCCAGGTGGATGAAACTACTGATAGCTCGAACAGAACTCAAATGACTTTTATTATACGGTAGGTACATTTTATCCGGTGTCGTGTAAATCCTACCGGCACCACAGCCGAACATTAATCGGAGATAATTTTTAAAGAATTGGAGGTACTAGAAATTAATAAAACACAGGAAAAGTTGATTGGACAGATTTATGACGGAGCTTCTACTATGAGTGGTCGATTAGGCGGAGTACAAAAAAAATTGGAGAACGATATCCTCAAGCAAATTTTATTCATTGTTATGCTCACCAATTAAATTTAATTCTGCAAAAAGCAGCAAGTCAGAATAAAAATGTTAAAGTTTTTTTTTGTGAATTTACAGGGAATTTCCACATTTCTTAGTTGATCTCCAAAACGCACAGCGATTCTCGATGAATTTGTTAATGTACGTTTACCTAGGGCGGCACTAACAAGGTGGTATTTTAATACGCGTTGTTTGGAAACTGCATTTTTGTATCAAGCTAATATTCTGGCTTCAATAGAAAAGATAATTGAGGTTGAAGAAGACTCAAATACAATTAATCAAGCAATAGGATTAAAAACTTTTTTGCAGAGCATGGATTTCCTTTATTAGCTAAATTTTTTCCATTTAATAATGCCTAATTGTGAAGTTCTTTGTAATCAACTTCAAAAACATGGTATTGACGTGGTATTAGTGGAAACAAATATAGACTCATTTAAAATGTCAATTCAAAAAGTCATAGACCATATTTTATTAAATGAAATATTTGCCAAAACACCTTCATCTTCTTCAACACAAAAGACCAAGGAAAACTGAAGACTCAAAGCGCCAAGTGGCTTTAGAGGTTTGCGACATAATAATTTCTGAGATTAACCACCGCTTTAGTTTCAGTGATCATTTAGTGATTGCCCACTTATTTTACAGCGACCGGTTCGAACAATATAAAATTAATTTTCCAGATTGTATTCTTAAGTCAATAAGAGAAAACTTTTTTAGTATTAATTACTCAAACTAAAAACTGAGCTTCAAGTTATTTATGAACGCGACGATTTTAATAAGAGTTCAGGAGCTGTGCCAATGCTGCAATTGTTTATTAATAACAATCTCTCGGAAACTGTAAAATTGTTGACTATTTTATGTACATTACCAATGACAACTGTAGAAAGCGAAAGATGTTTTTCTGCATTAAAGAGAATCAAGACATTTTTGCGTAATACTATGGGACAGGAGAGATTTTCGGCGTTATCTATGTTAAGCATAGAAAAGCAATTTGTGAATAGTATTCATAATTTTAATGAAAGGGTTATTGATCACTTTGCAAATACAAAAGATCGGCTGCTTCACTTAAATTTTAAAAAGATTTAGATTGATTATCATTTAATTTAAGTTGTCATATTTAATATGTATAGAAAAGAATAAAATGTGGTTGTTTTTTAAAAGAGCATTATTTTCATATAAAACAAGCGTGGCCCAAAACTTTTCTTGCCTCTCTGGCTTTGGAAAAGAACTCCACAAATTTTGCGTTTTTAGCGATTTTAACGACTTCTGGGCATAAATTGGGCATGGTTGCTCGAAAAATTTCCGCCCACGGCGAATAGGCCTCTGGGGGACTGGTCAGTGTCGTTCTGTATTTTAAGATTTTGGTCACATCACCTATGACCCCCCTATAAAATTAACCACGAGCCGCCACTGGTATATATGATACAATCGTCAATTTTTCCTGAAAAGCAAACAAACTTGTTTTTTCTGGCCTCTTAGGATTAGTTATTTGCAATGGAAGCTCTTTTTTGTTTTTTCTTATAGTGCCTATCATTGTCAGCTTATGCCTCGAAAAGCTTCCAGTATTTTATTCAAAGTTGTATATGCTGATAGTGAGGTAAATTTGAATTGAAAGAATCAAAGAATTCTCTGATAGCTGCCAATTTGTCATATTTTTGCCAGTCTAAGCGCGTTCGTTTATCATCAAAACGGATGTGTCTAAGCAAAAACTTGAACCGTGCAAGAGACATTATCAGTCTAAAAATTTCTGGTGATGAGTCGTTCGTCCTAAAAAGATCTTCTGCATTTCTGTGGTTATTTTTTGTTTCCACTGCTAAATATGAAAAACCCAATAGTGCCCTTAGTTCTAAAATATCAGTTTTCTTTGCAGACCTATTATTGGGATTGTAGGAACATATTTCAATGAAGACATTCATGTTATCTACAATAGTTTGTGAAATATGTTCAGTAAAAAAGTAACCCCAAATATCTGATACACTTTTCTCATACCATACTTCCCCCTTCACTCCAGAAATTTTTATCTTGATTATATTCTCAGAGCGAGTCCACAAGCGTTGGTTTCCTACATGTTTCCTCCATTTAGTTTTCCCATTGTAATAACTGCTGGTTTTTTTTTGTCTAAATGTTTAGTGTAATAACTGCTGGTTTTTCTTTTCTCTCACCAGTCTCTTCGGAGGCGCTGTCACCAGTGTAATAACCGCTGGTCACCAGTGTAATATCTCTGTCTACCGATGTAATGAATTATTCTTCTTTTTTTTTTATTCCTTGCAACGTGCTGTCACCAGTGCCTTATGGCACAAGAAAAAAACACCCTGTAGGGTCCCTTAACTATCTTGGGATACCCGATTTAGTCAAAGAAAAATATAATAACACAATCCAATATTCAATATAATATATGAATTTGTACTTTTAAAAACTCACGTTTTGAAAATCCCACTGGTCACATAAATATTCACACTATTACTTTTTGAGGGTAAGGGTCCGTCAAGACTCAGACTTGCCTCACCAGGGGAGAGATAATACCTATCTCTCACCGACTGACTAATGTTCCCAATATTTTTTGATATTTATTTCCCGAGTTCACCTTCAATGAAGGTTAATTATTCATATTTGTTTATTTCGTGGTCAACAGAACCTGACCTGTTCGTAATCTATTATATTGTGTTAACCTTGTTTTGTTTATGTATTTTACTTTAGTTGAGGTCGATAATTTAATAACTATTTTGAATTAAAAAAGAAATTATATTGTGTTAGCCTTGTTTTGTTTATGTATTTTACTTTAGTTGAGGTCGATAATTTGATAACTATTTTGAATTAAAAAAGAAATTATCTATATAGGGTGTTTTTAGAATTTGTGTCATATCTTGTGTTTATTACACCATCCTTTCCAAAGAAATGCGGCACTCTGTGTGGAACATTCAACACTTCAGAAATTTCCTCGGTTTCTTCCTCAATATCTCCTTTCATGTCGGTATTGTGGTCCTGCCTCTCTTCAGAATCTGCTTTCGAACTAGAGTCATCATCGTCAGGTTGAACTTCTGGCTCAGCATCGGACAGAAATTCAGCATGAAGTTGTTCAAGATATGCTTGGTCCTTTTCATAATTCATAGTCGAAATAATCTGTATTAAAATATATTTCTATGATTTAAGAATATATAGATAGTACATCGTTAATACCTTCCTAAACTATTACAAATACACATTCATCTACTAAAGACATGTAGGTTTTTATTTATTTATTTGAAGTTTAGTAGTTATTATATACATCTATTTTATCAATCAAATGAAATAAACAGTTAAAAACGACAATACAAAACATAATATACATGAAAATACAAATTTAAATTTAAAAAAAGTTACGGACTTACAGGGTGGGACTTCATGCCATCTTGCTCATAGAAGAGAACGTATGCTTCCCCACTGACTAAAGATTTCGATGATATTGATGACACCCTTGAATCATTATATTCGTGCCACTGTCCAGTGTAGGGATGTCGGCAGTATGCCGTGTAGTGACTACTGTAAGTGGTTTCGCTGTGATATGAGCGATTCTTCTCTTGTAAACGAATCCAATCATTGTGAAAGACGTAATTGACCTGTACCTTGGGGTATGGGAAGGGATAAATCCCAAAAGGGATCAAAGGTAACAGAACAGTGACCACAATATGTACACTTGAGTGTAGATTTTAATTGACCAACGAAGTTATCTACGATCTTGGAGTTGTCCATTCGCAGATGTCTTAACCAAGATTCTTGTGCTTTTTCATTGCCACTGAGATTTTCATAAATTTCTGTTAATATGGGTTTAGGTAACGAAGGAACTCCTGCGCATCTTGTTGAGCATATCCATGAACCATGGAGCGAATCGCTGAATCTGACTTTTTAATGATACGGTGTTAACCACCCTGTAATAACCGTCTTCAGACCAAATCTCTTTATTAACTTCAGCAAAAGCTTTAATTAGTGCTCCCTTCATGCTGGATATGCATGTGTTAATATCTCTCATGTATGTATCTTTACTTAAATATTCTAATAGCCACATTGTGTTCGATAGGCATTGGATAACGCTATTCATGAAGCATGTGTTATCGATATTTTTGATGCCATTAAGACCCAGAGATTTTTGGGAAACACCCTCCAAGGACCTGATCGTGGAGTAATTGTTAACAGCTCTTTCGCAACCACTATCATCCGAATAATCTCGGATTCTATTACTGTCTCTCTTAATTGATCGACGTGATAAGGAATTCGAGTTGATGTTATTCGCTATTGAATTGGATGGAGAAATTGCGGTTTTGGTAAGTTTGGGAGATGTCGATAGATCGTTGGTCTGGATACTTTGCTAATACATTCCTTGACATCCAAATCATTTTTGGACGTGTTCTTTTGTTCTGCTTGAGTTCATCTCCTCTCTGAAAATCTTTGGTCGAAATTGGAATGTACGAATAGAAGTTGTTAACTCTCGAATTATTTTCAGAGAGGGAATGGCTGCTTCTTGCTTCTTCAGTTACCACGTCACTATCTTCCATTGACCGTACTGAAAAAGAAGAAGGTGAATCACTTGCAAATAAATCTTGGTAGGAGACTATTGACTAGCTCTCGGCTTGTTTCGAACAGATCTTGGTTACGTACTGAAATGAGGGCAATGAATGATCTCATGCAAAGTATGTGATGGAGGAATAGTTCCAAGAACCGAAGCAGCATTACCACGTTAAATAGTAATACTAATTCTCTCTATCAAAAAAGAAGTAGAACAGTTATCTTTCGTTGCTTGGCCTAATCTCCTTCCTAGTTCATGAATAAATATGAGATTCCGGGCCATAAACACCAAAAGTTTCAACTGCTACTGGATGGAACAAATAGTTGTTACCAAGATTTTTGTGTTTTTTATTTGTTTCAATTTTTCGCCAGACACAGCTGCACTTCCAGCTGACTTAGAACTTTCGTCTAGATGGGAAGCCGCTACAGTGTCAACGCAAGTGAAGTCCAATACTACAGGTTTACCGTATTTCCAGGGTATGAGAGACATACCATCGGGTCGTTTACCATCGTATCAACTGGTACCTAAAGGTTCCAAAATTGCAGGAACATCCACTGACACCAAAGCCCGTTTCAATATGTCACTCACCTGGTAATGTCGAGATGTACGCCCTGCACTTCTCTTGCAACTCAAACCATGCACACCTTTCTCATCAACTACACTACCACAAACACAAGTATGAGGCACACATATTGATGAGCCCATCCTAAGCTCTACTGCTATTCTGAAAGATTCATCGTCTGATAGCGTTCCAAGAGATGCAACAGATAAAGCATTCAGCCAAGCACCTGACTCCTTGATCATTACTGCTTTCAGACGAGCCTCATCGTATACACTTGCAGATTTCAGAAGTTTATCAGTTATCATATTCAGAAGAGGTCGGTCCCATATTTTCTGTATATTCTTTTTATCTGTGGGATGATCAATATTAGTTGCGGCATGTCAAAGTAATTCACCTTCAGCATAAAAATCATCTTTGGTATTGATGAATAGGAGGAAAGATGGCGTCAATAAGAACAAAAACACTATTGACTGATGCAAGAAAAGCTGGTGAAGCTAAGGAAGAAGCCGAACGTAGCCCGAAGTTAAAAGAGAAATCAGCTCGCATTTATCAAAATTTAGCTCAAGTCCAAGATTTTTGGAATAATTAATTATTTTTTCTGTAGTATTTTAAAATCAAATCTTACCTTAAATATTCGTTCAACTTGTATAACGTGCGGACTCGTACTCCGCAATTTATTCTAGCAAAATAACATTCTGTGCCAGACAACTACCACAACTGTACTGAATAATATACCCTCATAACTGAAGCTACTGAGCGCGCGACGTCCAAAATCGGAACTAATGATGAACAAATCGGCAAATAAATCGTCATGCGGACTCGCGCGTTAACTTTGAAAGGTTAAATTCACTGTATTCTGAAAATAAAAAGTGTGATAAAAATTATAATCCATAGAGAAATAAACATATTAAGAGAGTGTTCGTTCCCATGTAAACAGCTAGCATCGCGCCGATCTGAGCGCACCCCTTGCGGTTGGCGGAACTAATTTTTACAAGCGGGATATTAAAAATTTGATAGTTTGGATTATGGGGAGGTAAATTTTACAGTTTGTCTCAAAATTGTTTATTATATAATTATTCCATTCCAAAAAATAAAATTATATTTCATTTTTTGTAATGAAATAATTATAATAAACAATTGTGAGACAAATAATTTAGGTAATAAATAATAAAACGGCACACATTTAAATTTTCTATTAACCGGCACATAATATAAAAACAAATTAATGAAATATTTAGATAAATGAAAAATCAGAAAACATTTAATTTTTTAATTAACCTGCACATAATAAAAAAATTATTTATCATAAAACTACATATTTTTACTAAAATTACATTACATTATATTTAAGAGAGTTAATTCAATATCAGATCAAATTGCTCATTAAGTTATTTTGAAATTATTGACAACAAATATTTTAATAAAAAGGAGTTAAAAACTAAACTCCCCATTTCCATGAATACGGGAACAGGTCTGATACAAAAAAGAAATGAAACGCAGTATATTAAGTTACCGAACAATTATTTTTGTTTGTTAGTCCTTTCACCATCATCACATTTTTTAATTAATAAGGGGACACAAACTTTCAGGAGTTGAGAAAATACGTATGATTTATGATATCGACAGGTGAACCAATCAAAATGTATACAACATTTTGCAAAGTGTTCAGTTTTCTCAGTAATATTTTTTACATGACCCAAGAGTGGTAAAATATGATAACTAAATCATGCAGTATTGAAATAAATGTAACTTCTCTTTGTACATAGATCAGATGTGTTTTCTTTGAAGGAAGTGAACCTATGGTATATGTCTAAAAAATCTGTCAACAAATTAGCCTTACATTCTTCGCAATCAAAAGTTGTAATTTTTTTACAAGGAAACCAGAGACATAGCTTATTGTTTGAGTGTCGAAATTTGAATAATTTATTTATTAATAATAGTAGTAGTTGATAGTGAATGGTTTTGGTTTAATATGAAAATTTAAAAAATAATACAATAAACTGCAGTCATCTGCTTCACAATTCGTGTTGTAGTTCTCAACTATCATTATTGTTACAAAAAATAAACTTTCTTTCCAGAGATAATACAGTACTTCGATTAATGTCAGACGGAAGTTTGAAAAAAATTTTGTTCTTTAACTCCAAATTGCCAAGTGGCCAAAAATATTTAATATTACAATTTTTTGCAATACAGCGAATTATAGCTGGTGAAGACATTTTAAAGTTTCACATACTTTTATTTACATTATTACAACCAAAATCCTGAATAAATTAAGAAACAAACTAAAGTTATTTTAAAATACTCACCATTGTCACACCATAACCATATTTTCAACAATTTCTTATTTTTGATCATTTTGATATTTTGACAAACATAAGCCATATTTACACCAACCAATGTAAGATTGATTTTGTATATTTTCATTTTTAATGACGTAAAAGTTAATATACTAGGATATTTTATTATATTTATCCACGTTAACGGCGATATGTTAAAATGTATTGTAATTTATGATATTTTATTCAATTTTGCTTATGTAAAACAGTCTTATAGTTCGCGACAGCAGATACTACATGCGCGGGTCAGTTACGTAGAAACGTTGTGCCTATGCATCAAACTGTCTCTTATATTATTATTTGTCTATGGTTAACCATTAACAGATAATAACGAAAACTTACTTTATAGAAAAGCAGTAGAGTGAGATCTTTGAAACAAACAGTAGAACAAATAAATTAAACATAAATTACATTATTAGAACTCTAGATTGGTAAAGGTTAGTCTTCTGACGGGTCGATCGTCGTCTATTTTTTCCGAGATCATAGATAAAAATGGGAGATATGGCCAAAATCGAACAAATGTTTCAACAAATGAATGAAAATGTGAGGGAAATTGCCAAATAACTGGATACCACAGTATTATAACGACAAGAAGTGAAGCAGGAAAACCAAAACCTAAAAGAAAAACAAAAAATTAAGGAAGACAAAAGACTATTACAAAATAAATCAAGGACATCGAGTATAGGGACATGGAATATCAGAAGACTGCAAGGAAAAGAAATGGAGCTTATAAATGAATACAATAATGCAAACCTAGAAATGTTAATAATAAGTGAAACAAAAAGGAAAGGGCGGGGACAAAAAATAACCACACCTTAATATATAGTGGTGTGAACATAAACGAGATAGCTGTAGCTGGGGTAGAAAGTAAAATTTACAGAGAACTAACAGATCAAATTATAAAGTAGAAAGCTGTTTTCGAAGAAATACTAACTGTCGAGTAAAGAAACAAAAAATAAAAACCCAGACCAATCATATCAATATCCAGACGAAAATGGAAAAACAGGGGAAAATTAATTATTTTGGGAAGATTTAACGAGACCTTTAGAAGAATAAGCAGGCATCATATATATTGCAGGGTATTTTAACAGCAGATTGGGCAAACAAAACAGAGAATATAGAAAAGTATTATAGTCTGTTTCTTATTGACTGACAGCACGCGAAAAGGTCACATATGCTAGTCAGGTAGTAAAGCATAAGCGTCACAGTTCAACTAAGGAATTTATTCACTATTTAATTTTATACCCGATCTGATATATAAAGGTAATATAAATGTATATTCGGTTAGTTAAAACAACTAACCGACCTTCATACATTTGTAGAGTACATACAGTTAAAACAAATTTTTGAAATAATCTTGTAACGCAACTATTCTGACTGAATATTTCATTAATTATCTTGAGAATTTGAAGCAGGTCAATTCTTGGGAGACATATTAACAAACCATTTATCAATTCATTCTCCAGATAATTATTTTCTGATTTTCGAAATGTTGATAATAACATTTCTAAGAAACATTACAATAGGGTCTTACTAGGGATTGTCCCAATGACTACTTAGAAATTTTGCAGGTATATACGGTGAAACTTGGTTTCGCCCAAATTTGTATAATTTGTTGTGCTTAGAGTCGCTTATGTTCCATAAGTGTTAACTGTGTTGTGAAAAATGTCTTCAAGTTTTACCCCAGTGAAGTGTAAAGCGTGATTAGCTTACAAACGAAGACTGTAGTCTTAAATGTGCATGATGCTGTTGTACATCAAATGCCGGCTGCTACTGTTTGAAATGTAGTTTCGAGATGTTCCAATATGACAGGAGTTAGTAAATCTACTATTTACAGGCTTCTAAGAGAGAGGAAAAATGGAAATATATCTCCACCTAAAAAGTCAACTGGAAGAAAACCATTTGACCTTGTGTAATAAATACCAATAAGAAACATGAGGAGAATCATCCTGTATAACAAATTACTTTTTACATTGTAACGTTTAAACTATAGAAACCGGTCGTTCACATTGATACAATGAAAAAAACACTTATCTAAGAGTTTGTCTGGCTGAGAAAAAGTGAAAAATAATATTTTAACCGGAAATAATAATTGCGTCACAATAACCTATCACACAATTACGTCGAACGATAAGTTCCACCAATCAAAAAGTAACAGGTACAAAAAATAACAGATTGCTGACCAAGGAAAAATGCCGAAACTTCGAAAAGGTAACAATTGAGGGGAGTTGGTAAAAACTCGCGGTTGGGAACGGTCCAGTTTTTTTGGGGTTCGCGGATAGCGGTTTTTTTTAGGAGTCCTGAGTTTCAGTAATTTATGATTAAAGTAGTGTTTTAGCAATCTGGTATAATTATTTTTCGAAAGGGGAAAATAAGATTACAAGAGAGCGTCTACTGTACGCGCTCTGAAAGGGTTTCTTTTTTTGTTCGAAACGCGAATCGTGTCCGTCGACGTTTTGTGAGCACCCAGTCCGGGAATTGGTTAGTCTGATTTCAAATTATACTAACAGTGTATTATGATTTTTTTTGTAGTTTGGTCAGATTATTAACATTGACAACCCGCTTTCTATGATATATCTATATAATTTAATTTGTGTTATGATAGTTCATATCGCATACGAGCATTTAATGGTGATATCTCATCGTATGAATTAGGAATAGGAAGCACATTTGAGGTTGAATATTAAATTGTTAATATCAAAGTTCATATATAGGGTACGCGAAAATATGCAGGTTCTGGCGAGTAATTTTTTTTAAAATAACAAATTTCTTTTTATTCTGCGAGTCATCCGCGTTGATTTAAAAGAGTATCTCAAGTTTTCTCTCGATCCTGTCACTGGTTTTATTTAATTACAGTCACAAGACCCTATATACGATTATTCCTGACGCTTTGTAAATTTGGTGTAATTATTTTTATTTTTCTTATATTTTTTTATTAAACTCGTTTAAGAAATCATTGTCGGTCAATTTATTTTCTCAACCAGAAGAGCAGGAATACCTAACATATACACATAAGAGCTACACCTAAAAGTTTTCTTCAACACACCCCTCTAACTGACGTAACCCCATAACACAAGACCTCTCATTACCAACGACAACTGGTAGCAGCGGAGACCGAAGCCAGCTCTTCCGGATATTTCTTACAGGAGCCTTCGACTCCTGTTTCCCACGGAATCGTGGGTGGTGACAGCCAGCTACGCTGCCTTCTCGGTCCATTAGGGACATTTTGACCGCAGAGTTTTTTTTGGGTTATTACAACCAATGATAGATTTTTTTTATGTATTTAGGATCATAGTGGAATCTATTGATTATTACAGTGGTGACAGACGTAGTCAGGTTATTACATTTTGGTGACAGCGATTCCTAGGTTATTACAGTGAAAATTTTTAGGTTATTACAACTGGTGACAGCGGTTGTCGAACCGTACTCCGCGCATGGTGGTTTGTACAACCTCACCCAAGGGAGGGTGACAGCGGTTGTCGAACCGTACCTCATGCGAGGTGATCTGTGCAACCTCACCCCAGGGAGGGTGACAGCGGTTGTCCAGAACCATTTCCCCGCGAGGGGTAAAACCCAGGAGGAGAAATGACGGTTTGCGACCAGGGTCTAGTATCGCGCAACATAGAGCCTTCGGGACCAGAGCTTCTACTAGATCAAGACCAGTGTGCGTGGTGAAGAATCACATCCTGCACGAGGTGTCACTGCTGGCGCAGAACACATTGGATCTAGACCAGAGAAGGTCGACAAAAAATCCATACTCAGGCAAGGCTAAGGAGCTACCTGAGGTGAATATGCCGAATGGCGTAAAGGTGGAATACTTTGGTCAACTAAGGAGTGACAACGAAGTGTTCTTTAACCAGGGTCTAGTAATTGCGCAACACAGTGCCTTAAGGACCATAGCATCCGCTAGATCAAAACCAGTGTGCGTGATGAAGAATCACACCCCGACATGTAGCTCAGCTACTGCAAAATACACTGGATCTAGACCAGAGAAGGTCGAAAAAATAATCCTACTCAGGAACATCGGCTGAGTTGATAGCTGCTTCACCATGAGATTATCTTTCGGGATTATTACAACTGGTGACAGCCGTTCTCGGATTTTTTTTGAGTCGTCAGTTTTGAGCATACAATCTTTCCTGAAGCGGTTTGTGTATTTTGTTTTCAGAGTCTTTGGGTCCGTCCATCATAATTCTTCTGTAGTGAAGGGTCACGTCATTACCACATTCCTCATTTCCCGTCGGTAAATTAATATCGTAAAACGACATTACACACAGCTGTTTGTTGTTGGATTATCGAAATGATATTTTAATACATAATTATTTTGGAACACAGCTTTAATATATATATATATATATATATATATATATATATATATATATATATATATATATATATATATATATAGGAAAACGAAGAACAAGTACATATAAGTATCTGACAAATTTAGAAATTATTTAGAATTTAGAGTATAAATAACAATTTATATTGAAAGTGAAAATAGAAAATAAAGAGTCTAGTTAGTTCAAATCTATTCACATTTATCAAGTTACAAAACATAGTTAGGTGCCATTTACCTACTACCTTCTGTAAAATGCTATTAATAGAAATAATATTAGTACTTTGAAAAAAATATAACGACACAATTTTGATGTCTATCGTAAAAAAAATAAACACAACAAAGACGTAGTATTTGTCAAACAAAACCAAGTATTTAATAGTACAGAACCGGCTTCATATATTCTAAATAAGCAAATATACAAAGTTATAGAAATTATGTTCTGTATAAATTCAAAATAATTTAAACAAAGTGAAATACAACTCTGGAGGTACATATCCTCAAAAAACCGTAACATAGGCGAAACCCAACCAAACCAACTCACAACCCCCTTCCCCATATTTTTGATTTTTTTTTCAGAAGATTCGTCAAAAGGTAAGATAGTTTAGTGCTGTGTGCTTTTTAAAGTAAATATACCAAACTACAAAAAAATGCCTACTAACACTAATATAGGTGCTAATCAACAAACTTCAGAAGCAGCCGTAAAAGTTGCAGGGGAAACTGCAACGGCTTCAGGACCACTGGTAATGCAACTGCCCCCCCCCCCAACCATTAGGGGTAATTGCAGCAACATCACCTGATTTTAACGGCAAGGATGCTGTTAGATATTTTGAAAAATTGGAGCAACGCTCCAGGCTAGATAACTGGCCACAGGATAATACATTAAACATTTTAAAATTTAAATTAACAGGCGCTGCCTATCAATACTTCAAATCTGATACAACATTAGATAACTTAGATCACTTTGAACTTAAAGAAAAATTAATACGTAAATTTACTCCGAAATGTTTACCGGGCAATAATTTATTGAGGCTTAGTAGTTGTTACCAACGACACGACGAATCGGTAGCTGATTTCACTACGGGGTTGCGGCTTCTACCGGCGAAGGCTCTGGAAGATGACCTAGTTGGAGCGTCACAGGACGAAATTCCAGGATTGAAAAAAGGAAACAATGATCTAGTATTAGATCAATTCAAAATGGGGCTTAGGAAGGACCTGATGAAAGAGACAGGAGTATTATTGTTAAAGGGACCACATCTCGACCTGGAGAAAGCAGAAGAAATAGTGGCTCTACAGGAAATGACTCAAATGATACTAAGAGGAAAAACAAATTCTGACACAGAAGCGTACATGGGATGAGACAAATGGTGCAACATATGTAGGACAGATAATCACGAGAAAATAAATTGCAGAAAAGTAAGACAGCACAACCCACAAAAGGAATGTTACACCTGTGGCAAAACGAACCATTGGACAAACGAGTGCAGGGCAAAACAGCCCACTCAAATAAGGAAATGTCAACACTGCGGAAAAGCGAACCACCTGACAACCGAGTGCCGTGCAAATGAACAAAAAGGAAGGGGGCAGCAGAAAAATGCTTGTTTCCGATGTGGAAAACCAAGGCACTGGGCTAAAGAGTGCAACACGTCGAGGGGATACAATAACCAGTATCAAAACAGACGTCCACACAATAGTAATGACAATTATCAAAGGAAAAACACTGGCGCAAATTCCAGTGGCAGGCAAAACGGCTGGTGGAAAAACAGACAAAACACCAACAACAACAATGGAGGAAACAACGCGCCTCAGGAAATTTTTTTAGATTAAATAAGGCCGCAGGAAGGTCCCATCCGGCAAGCCTCAAAAGAGAAATAACAAGGGAAATAAAAAACTTCATTTCACATTTTCACAGGACAAAGCAAATACCATACATGATGTCCCTAAAAATTAATGGAGTGCTGAGAACATGGTTGATAGATACAGGAGGCTCCTATTCACTTATAAGACAGTCACTAGTGGAGCCAACGGAAATGTATAGTGAAGACATTCAATCATTATGCTTAAGAGGAATCACAAGACATGAAATACGACTACATGGAACAACAAAATCAAACATAGAAACAGAAACAGGAGGAGTCGGAACGTCATTCGAACTAATAGTCTGTGACGACAAAATGCTTAAGGACGTAGAAGTATTAGTTGGGAGAGATTTCTTAGCTCAACAAGAAGCGGAAATATCTTACAAAAGAGAACCGTCGCTACTACTATGGGGACAAAAGATACTAATAGGTCAACCAGAGAAGTAATGGAAATGATGTCAGTCCAAGATGATAAAGTGAGCAAAAATGAAGACTGGGAACAATGGTTGGATACAGTAGGGAGGTTCATGAAGAAAGAACAGAAGAAACAGTCAGTACAGCTAAGACAACAAAGAAACAACACAGAAGAAGAAAAAAAACCTGTGACATCAGGAAAAGAATGGGAAAACTGGTTATAAACAGTCAAAAATTTCATACGACCGCATGAAACATTAGATGTCATGAAGGAAAACAAGAAGGGAGGCAAAAGCACCAAGAGCCAACAAAAGAGATATAAAAAAACACAAAACAAACTTTATCAAGCCAATCGGCAGGAAATGAACAATAAGAACAACTATCCACGAAAATGGCAGAAAGAGAGGTTAATGACAACCAAAACAATACGAAAGAAAAAGAAACATCACGCACAGAGACGGGTGTAATTTTAGATAAGGCACTACTCATACCACCTAGAATTGAGGTGTGCACTCTGGCAAAATTGGTAAAGGAGATCCAAAGCATAAACATTGTATGTGAAGCCACAAGTAAGGGCAACAGCTTTATACGCATGGCAAATACGTTAGTACCAAACAAGGAAATGATTCCGGTGAGAATAATAAATGCATCGTTTAATGAAGTACAACTAAGGAAGGGAGAGAAAATAGGTAAAGCATACAAATGCGAGGAAGAGCAAGAGCTAAAAATAAAACCACAAGTGATTGCAAAATTTGATGTATCAAATAATAGATGGATAGAGGAAGACATGTCACATTTGTCACAAGAAGCGAAAGAGAAGCTAACAAGCCTTCCAAGGAAATATCATCACTTATTTCAAGACGAGGATGAAATTCTGACAAGTACAATCAAAGTAAAGCATGCAATCGTACTAGACGGAGGAATAATCCGGCCATCATCAAGCCCATGGTCGGCCCCCGTAGTCCTAGTAGTAAAAAAGAAAGCGGATGGAACAGAGAAAGTAAGAATGTGCATTAATTACAGAGGCCTAAACGCGGTAACAAAGAAGGAATACTATCCGTTGCCTAACATATCGGACCTACTACAAGATTATAAAGCAGGAACAAAGACACTTTTCTCAGTAATAGATGTAGCAGAAGCATATCATCAAATTGACATGGAAGAAGTCATCCCACTTACAGGTTTTAGCACTTTCCATGGTCATTATGAGTACACAAAAATGCCATTTGGCCTAGTCAACGCACCAGCGACTTTTCAAAGATTTATGAATACAACGCTAGCAGGATTAACCGGAACCAGTTGCATGGTATACCTAGACCATATTATTATCTTCAACTATACAGGAGAGCTAGAACATATAGAAAGAATAGAAGACATTCTGGAGAGACTTCAACTAGCAAATATAAAACTGAAACCAAAATAGTGCAGCTTCTTACTACAAAAAGTAAAATATTTGGGACACGTAATAACACACGAAGGAACTTCACCCGATCCAGAAACAATTGAGGCTATACAAAAGTATCCCCTACCGAAGACAGTTAAGGGGGTAAGAGGATTCTTAGGATTGGTTAACTGGTACAGAGAATTTATTCCAAACATCACAGATATAGCGGCACCACTAGTGAACTTAACGAAAAATGACGTGGATTTTAAAATAACTGATGACGTACTTAAATCAATGGACGAATTAAAACAAACATTAACTACAGATAAGTTATTAATATTTCCAGACTTGGAAACGTAGACGCACTTAGCAGAATGCATGACACAACAAACTATTTCATAAACACAGACTACAAACAATATAAAGAACACATTGACAATAACGTGAGCACCGTAGCAACGAAAGACCTTATAGTAGAAAAAAACCCTCTAACTACACCCCAACAACAGGCACTAGCACTGTTTATACCAAGAAAAGGTCATCCAAATGACGCGTTACTGCGCGAGATGGCAGAAATAATGGGAAGGCCGAGAATCGACATAGACCAACAAATACCAAGTATCCTAGAATGGAATACACCGGGGAAAACAATATATTACATAATAGAAAAATCATCAAGCAACTCAAAGAAGGCTGTGAGGCAAACAAACAGCCAGCAGTAGCATTAGTAAAATCAAGTGGTCAACTCATGGGACTACTTTGGGAAGAAGTGGCAAAAATGAGTAAATTCATATTTTTTAACTCTAACACAAAAATAGAAATAATTGAGGAAAAGCACAAGGGCAGTGACATCGCACAAATAATGGAAGACAGTGCAGAATGGAAACCCATATGGGATAGAGCCTAACTATTAAAAGAACAAAGGAAAGACAATATTTGTAACCAAATCATACAACAAATAAATGCAAAGGCTTCATATTACTTAGACAAAGAGAACATACTATACCGGAGTGACAACAAGGGTTCTGACAAACTGATACTTCCTAAATCACTACAGGTAAAGGCACTAGAGGATTTCCATGACACACCCCTATATTGTCATCAAGGACAACAAAAAACTATGACGGCGATAGAAAAAAGTTTTCACTGGATAACACTAAAGGCGGACGTTATAAAGTATTGCCAAGAATGCGATTCATGCAACAGACGTAAAACGTCTCCGCATTTCAAAAAAGCACCACTACAGAAATTCACCCCCGTAAGCAAACCATGGGAAATTACGTCAATGGACATAGTTAATCCATTAGTAACGTCAGATAGAGGGAACAAATATTTGCTGACTTTCCAAGACCATCTGACAAAATATTGTGAGGCTATACTTATACCCGATCAAACGGCGCAAACCATAGCCCGAGCATTTGTAGAGGAAATAGTGTGCAGACACGGTACTCCACAAAAATTACTCACAGACAGAGGTAGTAACTTCATGTCCGAATTGATTAAAGAAGTATGCGAAATTTTGAATATAAAAAAGATTCGCACTGCAAGCTACGCACCTACATCTAATGGGCAAATTGAGAGAATGCACAGAATTATTGAAGATATGCTTTCCCACTACATTTCGCACAACCAAAAGGATTGGGACCAATGGATACCATATGTACTTATGGCATATAGGGGCAGCAATAACACATCAACCGGATACACCCCGTATTTCCTATTACACGGTCGCGAACAATCGCTACCAATAGACAAATTTATCGAGCCGAAAAGGAAACGGTAAGATATGGATGAAAACTACGCAGCCGAGCTAGAAGCCAGACTGGCACAGGTGTACGAAAAAGTACAAAATAATATAGATAGAGCAAAAAACGGCAGAATAAAACGATTTAACAAATCGACAGAATATAGAGGATTTAACACAGGAGACTTAGTATACCTCAAAGACTTAAATAATACGGTTGGAGTATCAAAGAAATTACAAAAAAAAATGGATAAGACCATATATAGTTGAATAAAAGGTGGGACCAGTAACCTTTCTCATAAAATCGTCTAAGGGAAAAAAGGAACAAGTTGTACATATTAATAAGCTAAAAAGATATTACGGAGATGAAGAGACAGAAAATAGGGGCCTCGAAATAGAAGAAGAAATGCCAAAAGAAAACGCAACGAATATAGAGGACACAGAAATTGATGAAACGGGAGTGACCCCTGCCAGAGTGGCAGCACTACCCCTATGGGGGAACGCGACGAACGCCAAATCCGTACAATCCATCACAAAAAGAAAGAGAATAAAAAGCACAACACTAAGTGTACCTCCTTGGAGATCAAGCCGAATACGTCAACGTCACCATAATCAACCAGATTTCGTGTGCAGCGCTACGTATGCTTTTCCGAATAGTGGCGATAACCGCATAATCAAAGGGAAATATAAAGGAGGATAGTATAACAAACTATCTCACTGTTTCCAATGTTTATACTTATACATGAAAACAAGCAATATACAGAAACTTGATTATGCAAAATTCTAATATAGGAGCAACGTGTCAATGAGTTGACAACACTAAAAACTTATTACAGGACGAGTTATACTAAACAGTACAGTTCCTGTATAAAAGATTAGTTACTATAGAGGGAATATACCGTTTACTCTAATTAGAGGACAGTAAATGAGATTAACGTGCAAAAACACGTATTATAAGGAATCAATAAGGAATAATAGATAATTATGATGTGAATGTGAGAAAAAATACCCCTCGATGGGAAGTGCGCAAGGCAGAAATAAAAATTAGTTACAGGACAAGTTATACTAAAGAGTAAAGTTCCTGTAAAACTTTAATTATTATAGAGGGAAACCTCTTCTCCTCAAATTAGAGGACAGTAATAAGGTTATCGTTCATAAACACGTATTATAAGGAATCGATAAGGTATAATAAATAATTATGATGGTAATGCAAAAATAGAAGACAGAAATGAAAAAAAAAAGAATATACAAGAAAAATGAGTTGTACAGGTAAAGTACAAACGTAAAAGAGAATAATTAATAAAACAATTATCAGCGGGCAATATGTGTATATATAGATATATCCATCAAGTCGAAGTACGCAAAGCAAATATGAAGAAATAGATTAATAAAATTTACAAATTTATAACGATAAATGCATTTTTTTATAGCTATGTACAGTAAATGATGCACTAATCAATTTGTAATTGTATATCTCCTGCTTACCAACTCACGGTAAAGTTCAAGGACGCAAAAACAAGTGATATAAGATCAAATTTGCAGTGCTCCAATTTCAAAACAAAGGGGTTAACGCTTATGCGAAGTCAAGTTAGGCAGGGCCGGACTTGAGAAATGTATACAAATCAGAATGTAGAGAGCGACACAGTTAAGTTCTTTCACAGTTAACTCTGAAAATGTTTTAATAAATGAGTTATGTCCACGAAAACGTGGCGGGAAAAAGATAGGAATATAAATAACAACAAAAAATGGATCTGGAAATCCAAGTCAATGTATGCAATATAAGCAGGAATATACATGGTTATTGTAGGGAAACTAATTGATTAGAAATATGTAAAATAGAATTGATAAAGAAATATTGTAACCCAGCCTTATCGCACCGAAATTGCAATCAAAATAAACAAACCGTAGTAAGTCAACGCTCTACGTACTAGCGTAAGGGGAACTGCCAAAGTATTGTTACGAACTCGCACACCGAAGCAGATACTAAGTACGGCCCTGTAACCTTATGTTAACGGAGTTAAGAAAAAGGCGAGCGCGCCGAATTCTGAGAAGGTCTATTGGGATTTATTGCGACCGTCCTTTTTAAACATGTTCTCGAAAGGCATTTTAAGAAATATCGCGAAAGGCATGTCCCTTCCCGAATGTTCTAGTAAAGAAAGTTTTTGATATAAATACAGGACCGATCAGCGGATGAGTTCAGTTTATAATTTGCCATAGTGAGTTAAACAGTAATTAAGTGAATATAAAAGTGTTATAAATTAATAAGTTAGTGTGCATATAAATTGAATTTAAGTGACTAGTTAAGTACATATAAATTAGTGTTAGTGAGTTAGTGTTTAAATAAATTAGTAAGTAGCAATACCGAGTGTTTAAAATTTATCCCACCCGTTTATCGTTTTAAATAAATTAGAAAAACATTACAGTATGGTACAAATGTCAGGCTAAAGCACCTGCTTGACGCCCCATGACACCCGAGCTGAAGTAGTGTTAGCAGCGATGACAACAGGTTCATTGTCTTGAAAAGATGTTTTGATTTTCAGTACGGATGTGAGTCGTAAAGCGAAAAAAAAAATAGGGTTGCGCGTCAGTGGTTTCTCAAAAGGTTCAAGTTCGTAACAAATTCCGCTTCTAGGGAAAATTCAAATAATGCTGTATAAATAACTATAAGGGAAAGGAGAAAAAAAATTTGTTCGACATTACACTCCTACATATAGTACGAGAGGACTAACTAACAAATAAATTAGAAATGATACAGGGATACACAAAAGGATACCGTAACATTAAATGTTTGCGCAAAGTGTTTTTTATTTTTTTTTACAAATAATTTACTACCAGGTTATAGGAATCCATTAATAACTTTAATTTTTATTTAGTCATTCAATGACATAAGAATCTGGGTTTTTTTTCATTTAGGGAAGTCCATATAGGACGCCACGAATAATTCAAGTTAAGGCTTATTATTATTATTAATTAGTCATGCATGACATATGAACATAAGGGGTTATTTAATTTAGGGAAGGCTATAGGAAACCATGATTAAATTTTAAATAATAGTAGTATTCAACCAAAATAAAGGCTACAGTAAGCATTGGTTGATATCAACGTACTTAGTAATAATTATTTAATTATCAAAAAAAATGCAACCATATTAGGTTGATTTTATAATTACTATAAAGGATATAGGAAAACTAAAATAAATAAGACTTGTAATAGTAAATATTAAAAAAAATGTGATGTGATTATAAGCCCCGTACAGTAGTGTACAGGCACGTTATAAGACACATGTACACTGAGAATATCATTGTTAATTTTTAATCATTGTTCTTTGTTAATTTTAGTCATTGTTCCTGTTTAATTTTGTAATTGCGTTCAACCAAAATAAAGACTATAGGAAGCATTGGTTGATATTAACGTACTCAGTAATAATTATCTAATTATCAAAAAAAGGACAACCATATCAGGTTGCTTTTATAATTACTATGAAGGAGATATGAAATCTAAGATAGGTAAGACTTATAAAAACAAATATTAATACATATGTATTGTGATTATGTCCCGTATTGTAGTATACAAGCACATTATAAGACGCCTGTACACTAATAATATTATTGTTCTCTGCTAATTTTAGTCATTGTTCTTTGTTAATTTCAGTCATTGTTCTTTGTTAATTTTGTAATTGCGTATGTAAAACAGTATTTTCGTGCGTAGCGAAATGAGACTTACAAATTGAACAGAAGAAAACAAACCCAGAGACAGAAGCAGACAATGTTCACACAACGGCATAACATGACTACCCTAACACTAATCTTTGCCATACTACAGGGAACACATGGTTTATTAGCCTACGATTGTGCGGACGCGAAAACTAACGCAACAGTTATATCGCTAAGAGACATTCAACCGTGCGCGCCTCCGGAAACGTCGGATGCAAGTGAAATCGTGTCAGTCCAAGTGATTCAACGAAACGAGTTTAGAACGCAATAGGTATGCAGCTGCAGCGTCGAAGTTTCAAGGTTGATATTTCACTATAGTATGCACAACCACACATCCAGAGTCAGGAATGGACTAGGCACAAGTATCTAGAAAAAGTAGGAGCAGAAGGCCTATACACACAACAAGAAATTCAGGAAGCACACAGACTACTCACCTTTGACACAGAACGGAAAGCAGTCGAAAACATACTTATAAGGCGGACAGCAGGGTTACCAGTCGCGGACCAAGGCTACAGCGTCACCAGTATGTTCAATGAAAAGGAAGTCGCGCACTCAATCATAAATCATATATGGGGATGGTTTTGAGAATTAGGAACAGTCGTAAGTGGTCTCGTAGGATTTTACTTCGTATATAAGATTCTGCATAACCTATGCGGAGTAATAATAAACAGTTCACGAATATATCAAACCATAGGCTGCGGCATAGCTATATTCGCAGGCATATGGTCAAGCCTAACGGCGTGGGTATTACACAAAAATGACAGAAAGAAGAAGTCCAAAGAAGAAATTGAGCTTACCCAGCAAGACGAGGAAAACGCTCAAGAAGTCAATGCGCAATCATCCAGCAACGTTCACTGGACTGACTCACGCGGCAGTATAAACATTCCGTAATAAGTGCGCGAAACAAAGTTTTTTTAAACAAAAAAACATTACTATAAACAATAATGTATTAGTAATCAAAAACAATTTAAAACCAAGTGCCAATAAAGCGCGCGGAATAAACAGTTTCTTATGAATGAAAACATTACTATAAACAATAATGTATTAGTAATCAAAAACAATTTAAACCCAAGTGCAAATAAAGCGCGCGGAATAAACAGTTTCTTATGAATAAAAACATTACTATAAAACATAATGTATTAGTAACCAAAAACAATTTAAAACCAAGTGCAAACAAAGTGCGCGGCAGACAATAAGCAAACGTGGAATCAACGACAATAGCCGAGAAGTCGGCAATACAGGAAACAAAAGGCACATAACGAGGGAATACTTCGCAACAAGCAAATAGCCAAAATTGTGGTCCTTAGACCACCTCCAATTAATCCGATAAAAGCTTATCAAATTACAAATCGTCCTCGCTCCATTCCACGGGCACAGTTTTGAAACCAAAACGGTTTCTCTCCCCATAATTCCGCCAAACTAATAAAGTAGCAGTAACAGAGGAGGATATCTAATCCTTCACTGAACAAATTCATGTTCAAATACAAAAACTATCCATCTTCTTCTGGATACATAAACGAGTACAAACCAGAGAGGAAATTAGTATTGTCCCACACCTATCAGAGGAGAAAGCAACATAGTGCAACTAGGGAGTCTTAGGTATTGCAACGATAAACACAAACATGCAAGCAGTCAACAAGCAGTGTCTCAGTGCGGCACACAACGCGTAGTGCTCAAGGTGAAATCGTGGTAACATGTAACGCAGTGACACAATTTTGTACTTAGATAAGTTTAGCGTAGGGGATGCACGTAAAAGGTGTTGGACAGGTGAGTCCAACACTTTTTCAAAGGGGGTGACAATGTAATAAATACCAATAAGAAACATGGGGAGAATCATCCTGTATAACAAATTACTTTTTACATTGTAACGTTTAAACTATAGAAAGCGGTCGTTTACATTGATACAATGAAAAAAACACTTATCTAAGCGTCTGTCTGGCTGAAAAAAAGTAAAAAATAATATATTAACCGGAAATAATGATTGCGTCACAATAACCTATCACACAATTACGTCGAACGATAAGTTCCACCAATCAAAAAGTAACAGGTACAAAAAATAACAGATTGCTGACCAAGGGAAAATGCCGAAACTTCGAAAAGGTAACAATTGAGGGGAGTTGGTAAAAACTCGCGGTCGGGAACGGTCCAGTTTTTTTGGGGTTCGCGGATAGCGGTTTTTTTAGGAGTCCTGAGTTTCAGTAATTTATAATTAAAGTAGTGTTTTAGCAATCTGGAATAATTATTTTTCGAAAGGGGAAAATGAGATTACAAGGGAGCGTCTACTGTACGCGCTCTGAAAGGGTTTCTTTTTTTGTTCGAAACGCGAATCGTGTCCGTAGACGTTTTGTGAACACCCAGTCCGGGAATTGGTAAGTCTGATTTCAAATTATACTAACAGTGTATTATGATTTTTTTTTGTAGTATGGTCAGATTAATAACATTGCCAGCCCGCTTCCTATGATATTATATCTATATAATTTAATTTGCGTTATGATAGTTCATATCGCATACGAGCATTTAATGGTGATATCTCACCGTATGAATTAGGAATAGGGAGCACATTTGAGGTTGAATATTAAATTGTTAATATCAAAGTTCATATATAGGGTACGCGAAAATATGCAGGTTCTGTCGAGTAATTTTTTTTTAAATAACAAATTTCTTTTTATTCTGCGAGTCATTCGCGTTGATTTAAAAGGGTATCTCAAGTTTTCTCTCGATCCTGGTTTTATTTAATTACAGTCACAAGACTCTATATACGATTATTCCTGACGCTTTGTAAATTTGGTGTAATTATTTTTATTTTTCTTATATTTTTTTATTAAACTCGTTTAAGAAATCATTGCTGGTCAATTTATTTTCTCAACCAGGAGAGCAGGAATACCTAGCATATACACATAAAAGCTACACCTAAAAGTTTTCTTCAACACACTCCTCTAACTGACGTAACCCCATAACACAAGACCTCTCATTACCAACGACAACTGGTAGCAGCGGAGACCGAAGCCCTCTTTCGGATATTTCTTACAGGGGCCGTCGACTCCTGTTTTCCACGGAATCGTGGGTGGTGACAGCCAGCTACGCTGCCTTCTCGGTCCATTGGGGACATTTCGACAGCAGAGTTTTTTTTGGGTCATTACAACGAGTGATAGAATTTTTTTTTGTATTTAGGATCATAGTAGAATCTATTGATTATTACAGTGGGGACAGACGTACTGACGTTATTACATTTTGGTGACAGCGATTCCTAGGTTATTACTGTGAAAATTTTTAGGTTATTACACTTGGTGAACATATGCAAAATACAATAAGACAAAAACTACATGAATTATATTTTAAAAAAGAGATCCCAACCCTTGACAGAATTCTAAGAATCGTGAAGGAGGACGAGAATTTGCCTGACATAGGGCGAAAAACTTTGTGGAAAATATTACACAAATTAAATTTTACTTGGGAGAAGCAGAGTCGCAAATCAGTGGTAATCGACAACGAAGAAATAATATGTTGGAGACGCCAGTATTTACGAGATATCCGAAAATACAGACAGGAGGGAAGACAAATCTATTATCTAGATGAGACATGGCTCAATGAAGAACATTCAGTGAAAAAAATATGGCAGGACAAAAGTATTCAAACTAGTCGACAAGCTTTCATGGAAGGTTTATCTACTGGACTGGAAACTCCTATCGGCAAAGGTCGCCGACTAATAATAACGCATATTTGATGCAATCAAGAGTTCGTTGAAGGTGGTTTACTGGAGTTTCAGTCAACATCAACCAAAGACTATCATGCAGAAATGAATGCAGATGTATTTTACACAAATGGTCGAATTACTTCCAAATAATGTTGTAATCGTTATGGATAATGCCACTTATCATTCGCGATTAACAGAAAATCTTCAATCTACCTCTTGGAGAAAAGCTGATATTAGAAACTGGTTAATCGTAAAAGATATACCATTTGAAGATGATATGTTGAAGAAATAACATTTAAATGTTGCTTCAGATCACAAGCTACAGTTTAAAAAGTTTGTTATTGATGAAATAGCCAAGAATCGTGGGATAACAGTGCTTCGTTTGCCGCCATACAATTGTGAATTGAATGCGATAGAGTTAATATGGGCCCAAATGGAAGGTTATGTAACAAGACATAATAAAACATTTAAAATGAAAGATGTTCGTGAACTCATGAAATACTCATTGACAACAATAACTGAAGAGAACTGGAGAGATGCTGTGAATCATGTAATTAAAGAGGAAGGGAAAATGTGGGTTTTAGATAACCTCATAGAATAAACTATAGATCCGACAGTGATCTCTCTCGACGAGTCTTCGGATGATTCTTGTATGGCCAGCGAAGAGGATGATACTATAGATTGAATTTTATATTTCCTATAAATGGTATGTTTACTTTACATAATATACATTAATTCGTTGTCAATAAATTTGAATTATGAGAATTAAACTATATTTTCTTCAATTAATTTGATTTAATGAAAATGAAAATGTAACTTGTTAACAGGCCTAAGCGAATGAATTTTATTTCAACTGTAATGTTGACCGAATCTAATGAAATAAGCAAAATGAACTAATATCGTAATCTCCGCCACTGCCGCACTGTTTATCCTTTTGCTGGCATTGTTGAGTTTTATCACCATATTGTATTTTGAGCTGAAACAGGGATGTACAGATAACTAATACAGACACCTACTTGTTTTGCATTAGAATTTTAGTATTTACTTGTAAAATTCTTAGGATCACTCTGTAAGAGATAATTTTCTATTTGAATATTTAATGAGGCTTCTGTGCTGTCAGAAATTAAGAAATAGACTATAGGAAAACACGGAGGTGGAATCAGAAATAACAATGGAAAAATACTATTAGAATTTTTTTAATTAGTAACGTCTTCCGTCAACACAAATATACGACAATACAACCTACTAGAGGAGAAAGATCGATATTATTGACTGCGTTTGAATACTAATAACAATATACTCGATGTAAAATATTAAAAAGATGATCTGAAATATATAGCGATCACCACCTGGTAACAGCAAAAATTAAACAAAATGATATACAAACAACAATAACGAAAAATGTCACTTGTCAATAAAAACATATAAACGGAGAAACCAAAAGATAGCGATAAAATACCAACTCATAATAGAAGAAACGCTGCAAAATAATTTGAACAAGATAAAACATCTGAACGCGGAACAAGGATGGAATGTACTTAAATATAAAATAATAAACACAGCCATAGACATATATGGAACCTACAATACAGATTTTTTTTGTCACGAGGGGGTTAGGGTTCGGGTGCCCTAATGGTTGCCGCTCAGCAAGGCTTATTGTGCACCCCCCCTTCGCAAATATTAAGCAGAGTCCCATCCTAATTTCTTGGCGAACAATGAGATTCGTCGGGCTATACTTTCCAGCAGTCCCTCCTGATTTGTATCTAGGAAGATATCTAAACAGAAGGCTCTCCTTCTGCACAATGCAGGACAATCGAAGATAGCGTGCTTTGCGGTTTTCTCTACCTTTCCATACATCCTGCAATGGGGGTTAGTTGCGTCAATCCCCATCTTCCCTATGTGTGCATTGAATAGCCAGTGGCCAGTTAGGAATGTAACAACTTTTAGCAGTTCTTTCCTGTCCAGTTTAAGAGCATCTGCTGTATTGGAACTGGATGATCCTTTGACCATTCTTTAGTACTGAGCGTGTCTCGCAACTCTGTTCCAGCACTTTTGGTGCTCCCTTCCCATAAGCGATATAAAAAGGTAATTGAACAAGATTTTCACATATTTTACGATACCCTTCCTATTTAAAAAGATCCCTAAGAAAAAGGGAAATTCCGAATAAGGTAAGGAAACACAATCAAAAGAAAACAAAAAAGGAACCGTTAATTCTAAAAATAAGAAAGAAGAGGCAAGAAATAGGTGTAATTTGGAGAAACCTTCCACAAGCAATATTAAGATGATAAGAGTGTTTATTTTAACACGATTTTTAGTTTTTGTAAATAGTATAATATATTGGACTAAAATGAGAATTGATAGGTTTGAAATGATAAATTCAATGAAAACTCTCCTCAAATGAATAATGAAGGTGGTTGAGAGAATATGAATTTCACTGATATAATTATTATGGATCCAATAATTAATAGTGTAAATGATAATTTGTAGAAAAAATCATTAGATAGGAAAATTTAGAATTGTTCAAGAGTAGTGCGCGAAGTCCTTACTTAATCTCTACATGAAATAAAATATCAATCTAGTAGGAATAACAAGGCATCGATGGTTGCTAGGAAAAATAAACATGGATGACAGATTGAATTTTTGAAGGAGAGATGTAAAAAAGAATTATCCTAAGGAAGAAATCTAGTAAAAGAAAATAAAAAGAAGTTAAGTTATATGAAAGAAAAGCTGAAGCTGAGAAAAATACTTTATAATTCTTAAACAAGGTGAATTGTTGAAACTTATAATAAGGAGAAACAAAACTTGAATGTTGTATAATAGTGAATGATAATGATAGCAAAATCATAGTTAAGATATTAACGAATTATTAGTGTTTCAAATGAAACTCACGGTTTCTAGTTAATTCCACAATATAATAAAAGTTATTGAAAATTCTAAAAATTAGACAATTGTTTCGATAAATCAATATCATCGTCAGAATGACAGAAGTTACATTTCATGGCTAGACCAAGAAGTGACCTTACTTGTGATTGACTTAATATATGTTAATAGAAAAAAGAAGATGTGATATTACACATATTAAAGCAATATTATTAGCCCTATGGTGATATCCTGGATATCATTTTTCCAATTAAGATCAGTATAACTGTGCTATGATATAGAAAACCAGGAAAACTATATCTGCTGATCTTTACAATTATCACAGTTTATTAGTGGAGAACTCCCTAGATTTAACTGCTCATTGACAACTTCATATTGTGGGTTTCTTAAATTTCTTCTAATTTCCAATTCTTCAAGGAAATCCAGTTCTTGTTTCTTTTCACAAATATGCAGCACTTCTAGTTTTGTGTTAGGTGTCAATGAATGATTGGTGTCAAGTAGATGTTTTGCGTAGTGGGATTTATCTGGTTGTTTTAACCTGTATGCTCGTAAGTGTTCACTGTATCGGATTTCAAAATTCCTAAGGGTCTGACCCAAATAGACAGCATTACATTCTGGACATTTGAGTTTATATATACCTGACTTCTTTAATAGTGGTATTTTTGTTTTTACATTTAACAATTTTGTACTAACGTTACTTTCTGTTTTAAAAGAAATTGTTGTATTCGTTGATGAACATATCAGCTTTGAAATAATATTAGAAATATTTCCTGCATATGTGATGGTTTTATAAGTTTTTATTTCATCAGCTTGTTTAGGAAATATTAGTTGTAATGCCATTTTTGCCTCTTTTTTACTAATAAGCTTATTTATCATATCCAATGGATAACCGTTGGATCTTGCTATTTGTCTAATTGTATTAATCTCTCTATCAAAATTACATTTGTTCATAGGAACTGAAAAAGCTCTATGTATCATTTAATTATATGCCGCTAGTCTATGTGACATAGGGTGAACAAATGTAATTTTTAGAAGTAGAAGAAGGTTGATGGGTGTATTTTCTCAGTGTGTAAATAAATTTAATTAAAAAATTTAAGCTAAGCGCTTTCGGCAAATAAACATGCCATCATCGGAGCTTTCCTAAAATTACAGATGTTTTTGTAAATACAATAAAAAGGAGATAAACAATTAAAAAAGTTTTGAAAAACTTACGTCAATGGTAAAAAATACCTCTAAAAAAGGGAAACATTGAAAGGGGATCGGCATCACAGGCACAATAGTTAGATGTACCTTTTCACAAAATTAACAAATGAAATGAAACTAAAAAATTTTTTAGATTACACCCCAAGATATACAGTTGAAAACTCAGTAGAATTAGTTAACAAAGTCTCTATATGCAACTTGCCTCAACAATTTTTAATGTTATCTTTTGATGTGAGCAACCTCTTAACTAATGTTCCCACAGAAGAAACAATCACAATTGTTGAACAAATTTCAAAGTGTAAGGGATTGTCAGATATAAGAATTTCACAGTTGCTTTCAATACTTGAACTCTGCTTATCACAAGACTTTTTTGTTTTCAACAATAAACTGTATCGCCAGCCACAAGGTTTGGCCATGGGTAACCCATTGTCTCCTTTGTTAGCTGATTTATTTTTATTTTTAGATAATTTGGAAAAAAATTTAATTTTCAACAATACATCACAATTCAAAAATATTTTACATTGGTCTAGATATGTAGATGACATCTTGGCCGTTATTGATGGTTCTCCTTCAGATGCGGGGGACATTCTCCAAAAGATCAATTGTTTACACCCTTCCATTTCTTTCACCCTGGAAATTGAGGAAAATGAGGAATTAAATTTCTTAGATTTGAAGCTTAAAAAATTGAACAACAAAATAAATTTCTCTATCTTTAGAAAACCTACTCAAACAGATCATATGATTCCATTTACTTCTAACCATCCATACCAGCAGAAAATGTCTTCATTAAATTGTTACATTCACAGATTACTTAACATACCTATGACAGTAGTTGACTATAATGAAGAAGTTTAATAATCAAACAACTAGCTAGAACAAATGGCTATTTACCTCATATAGTAGATAAAATCATTAACAAAATTAAATATAAAAACAGGAGAAATTTAGCTTTTAGTCAGCACATAGATATTACAGATAAGTCAGAACAGATATAGGTATAGATCTCTGCCCTATTTAGTTAATATTTCCAACAATATTGCTAGAATCTTAACTAGTCAAATACCAAACTTAAAAATTTCCTTTAAATGTAAAACAAACATAAAATCTTTATTCTCAAAGACCAAGGATAAAACGAAAAAACTAGAAAAAAGTGGAATTTATAGATTGGCTTGTGGGGACTGTCCTGTTGCATATGTGGGAAGAACAACTAGATCTTTAGAGGGACGTATAAAAGAACATTTATCTAGACCGGAAAAATCTGCTTTTGGTCACCACATTAATTTCAGTAAACATAATTTCTCTCCAACAAAAAACAGTAAAATTTTACATAACATCCCGGTCAACAATTACAGAAAAATGAATCTTCTTGAAGATTTGGAGATTCTAAGGGAATTGCAGAAAGATCCAGTTAACTGCGTTAATACTCAAGTAAATTTAAATTGTAATTTTAAACCATTGTTTAAGTATCTTTGGGATTCTCAAATGGATTAGCTTATTATCTGCCTTTACATTTAGTTTTATTCAAAATTCATAAAAATTTAAAAATGTCAAACTCAATATAGTTTTCATACTTTAATTAACTCCACTACTGTAGGTACAATAGTCACTTACCCCCCTTCTCTTTTTGAAATAAACTGTCAATTTTGTAGATGTCTTCTACACCTTGTCATTTTGCATGCTTCGTTGCTCCATCTTCAAAATATAAAAATGATCTGAGTGAATAATTTCACCCCATAAAAGAGGGGTTTTTAGTTTCATTTTATTTGTTAATTTTGTGAGAAGGTACATCTAACTATTGTGCCTGTGATGCCGATCCCCTTTCAATGTTTCCCTTTTTTAGAGGTATTTTTTACCATTGACGTAAGTTTTTCAAAACTTTTTTAATTGTTTATCTCCTTTTTATTGTAATTACAAAAACATCTGTAATTTTAGGAAAGCTCCGATGATGGCATGTTTATTTGCCGAAAGCGCTTAGCTTAAATTTTTTAATAAAATTTATTTACACACTTTCATCTTTCGAGAAAATACACCCATCAACCTTCTTCTACTTCTAAAATTCAAGTGTGTACATAGTCTTCAACAGTCTTCCATTAAAAACTTCCTACAGTATGGTAGTGGACTTAAATAAATACCTTAGACTGCTAAGAAGAGAGAATTGATTAAGATCGACATATGGTTCATTCACAAATGTTTAAACAACAAAGTAGTTCCTATCTTCGCTCAGTGCAAAATCTCCAGAAATATTCCAGCTAATTTAAAATCGAATTTAGAAAAGAGACTTCTACAAACTGAACTTTGTAAACACTACGCCAAGTTGGATTTTATTAACGTAGAACTTAAAATTATTTATGATCAAATTGTACAAGCTGTTCCATTTGATTACCTCCGGGATACTATTAACAGACATAATGATTACCTAATTCATATCAAACAGAACAAACATCAAAAAGTCAGTAAGAAACTAAACAGCTTAATTAACAACAAAAAAAGTCATGCTATAAAGACTAACAATAATTTTACACACCAGGTAAGTGGATTTTTCTGTTTTAACTTTCATCAGAGGATCAAAAACATATCTAACTATTTCTTCTCTCCAGAGGAACTTCCATTTTTGGATAACGGTTTAAAATATTCCACTCAAACGTTTCTTAATAACAAAGTTGTTGAAGAGTTTGCAGTGGACATTGACTCAATTTTAGAAAGTTTGGATTTAGACCTAAATCTGGAAACCATTATGAAAAACAGCTGTTTTTTGTCAATTAGAAGAGATCTCTTAAATTTCACTACTAAACACAATAAAATTAAACAAAAATGTCTTAAACAATTTTTTTTTAATCAAAAATATATCACAAAAAATCAAAGATAACAACTTGATTGTTACTAAAGCTGATAAAGGTAATTGTCTCATTATAATGGATTAAACTGAATATATAACAAAAACAGAACAATTTCTCATTAACAACAATTTCGAAATATTGCAAAAATCTCCATTTAACAAATTTCTTTCAGAAATTAAACACAACTTGAATCAAAATAAAAATCTGTTCTTAGAACTTAATGCTAACTTCAAAAACTTTTTAATTTCAAATACAACTATACCTAAGCTGTACGGGTTGCCTAAGATACATAAAATAGATACACCTATGAGACCCGTGGTCAGTTTTGTTTACACTCCCCTTTGTCTTTTATCTAAATTTGTCAACAATTTACTCAAAAAATTTTTAGATCACACCCCAAGATATACAGTTAAAAACTCAGTAGAATTAGTTAACAAAGTCTCTATATGCAATTTGCCTCAAAAATTTTTAATGGTATCTTTTGATGTGAGCAACCTCTTTACTAATGTTCCCAGAGAAATACAATCACAATTGTTGAACAAATTTTAAAGTGTAAGGGATTGTCAGATATAAGAATTTTACAGTTGCTTTAAATACTTAAACTGTGCTTATCACAAGACTTTTTTGTTTTCAACAGTAAACTGTATCGCCAGCCACAAGGTTTGGCCATGGGTAACCCATTGTCTCCTTTGTTAGCTGATTTATTTTTAGATAATTTTGAAAAAAAGTCAATTTTCAACAATACATCACAATTAAAAAATATTTTACATTGGTCTAGATATGTAGATGACATCTTGGCCGTTATTGATGGTTCTCCTTCAGATACGGGGGACATTCTCCAAAAGATCAATTGTTTACACCCTTCCATTTATTTCACCCTGGAAATTGAGGAAAATGAGGCATTAAATTTCTTAGATTTGAAGCTTAAAAAATTGAACAACAAAATAAATTTCTCTATCTTTAGAAAATCTACTCAAACAGATCATATGATTCCATTTACTTCTAACCATCCATACCAGCAGAAAATGTCTTCATTAAATTGTTACATTCACAGATTACTTAACATACCTATGACAGTAGTTGACTATAATAAAGAAGTTTTAATAATCAAACAACTAGCTAAAACAAATAGCTATTCACATCATATAGTAGATAAAATCATTAACAAAATTAAATATAAAAACAGGAGAAATTTAGCTTTTAGTCAGCACATAGATATTACAGATAAATCAGAACAGATATATAGATCTCTGCCCTATTTAGGTAATATTTCCAACAATATTGCTAGAATCTTAACTAGTCAAATACCAAACTTGAAAATTTCCTTTAAATGTAAAACAAACATAAAATCTTTATTCTCAAAGACCAAGGATAAAACGGAAAAACTAGAAAAAAGTGGAATTTATAGATTGGCTTGTGGGGACTGTCCTGTTGCATATGTGGGAAGAACAACTAGATCTTTAAAGGTACGTATAAAAGAACATTTATCTAGACCGGAAAAATCTGCTTTTGGTCACCACATCAATTTCAGTAAACATAATTCCTCTCCAACAAAACACAGTAAAATTTTACATAACATCCCGGTCAACAATTACAGAAAAATTAATCTTCTTGAAGATTTGGAGATTCTAAGGGAATTGCAGAAAGATCCAGTTAACTGCGTTAATACTCAAGTAAATTTAAATTGTAATTTTAAACCATTGTTTAAGTATCTTTGGGATTCTCAAATGGATTAGCTTATTATCTACCTTTACATTTAGTTTTATTTAAAATTCATACAAATTTAAAAATTTCAAACTCAATATAGTTTTCAAACTTTAATTAATTCCACTACTGTAGGTACAATAGTCACTTCGCCCCCTTCTCTTTTTGAAATAAACTGTCAATTTTGTAGGTGTCTTCTACACCTTGTCATTTTGCATATTTCGTTGCTCCATCTTTAAAATATAAAAATGATCTGAGTGAATAATTTCACCCCATAAAAGAGGTGTTTTTAGTTTCATTTTATTTGTTAATTTTGTGAAAAGGTACATCTAACTATTGTGCCTGTGATGCCGATCCCCTTTCAATGTTTCCCTTTTTTAGAGGTATTTTTTACCATTGACATAAGTTTTTCAAAACTTTTTCAATTGTTTATCTCCTTTTTATTGTAATTACAAAAACATCTGTAATTTTAGGAAAGCTTCGATGATGGCATGTTTATTTGCCGAAAGCGCTTAGCTTAAATTTTTTAATAAAATTTATTTACACACTTTTATCTTTTGAGAAAATACACCCATCAACCTTCTTCTACTTCTAAAATTCAAGTGTGTACATAGTCTTCAACAGTCTTCCAATAAAATGTAATTTTGATTGAGAGATTAATACAATTAGACAAATAGCAAGATCCAATGGTTATCCATTAGATATAATAAATAAGCTAAATAGTAAAAAAGAGGAAAAAGTGGCATTACAACTAATATTTCCTAAACAAGCTGATGAAATAAAAACTTATCAAACCATCACATATCCAGGAAATATTTCTAATAATATTTCGAAGATAATATCTTCAGCAACGAATACAACAATTTCGTTTAAAACAAACAGAAAGTAAGGTTAGTACAAAATTGTAAAATGTAAAAACAAAAATACCACTATTAAAGAAGTCAGGTATATATAAACTCAAATGTCCAGAATGTAATGCTGTCTATTTGGGTCATACCCTTAGGAATTTTGAAATCCGATACAGTGAACACTTACGAGCATACAGGTTAAAACAACCAGATAAATCCCACTACGCAAAACATCTACTTGACACCAATCATTCATTGATACCTAACACAAAACTAGAAGTGCTGCATATTCGTGAAAAGAAACAAGAACTGGATTTCCTTGGAAAATTGGAAATTAGAAGACATTTGAGAAACCCACAATTTGAAGTTGTCAATGAGCAGTTAAATCTAGGGAGTTCTCCACTAATAAACTGTTTTCTTAAGTGATAATTGTATATAGTTTTCCTGGTTTTCTATATTATTGCACAGTTATACTGATCTTAATTGGAAAAATGATATCCAGGATATCACCATAGGGCTAATAATATCTAAGCTTCAATATTCGTTATATCACATCTTCTTCTTTTTTCTATAAACATATATTAAGTCAATCACAAGTTAGGTCACTTCTTGGTCTAGCCAAAAATAACTACTCAACATCAGGTGGCATCAAATAAAATGTAGCTTCTGTCATTCTGACGATAATATTGATTTATCGAAACAATTGTCAATTTTTTAGAATTTTTAATAACTTTTATTATATTGTGGAATTAACTAGAAACCGTGAGTTCCATTTAAAACACTAATATGAGCAGATTCCATGAAGTAAGGGTCGAGACAGTTAATTTCATTAACGAATTAGATTGTAATAAGAAAAATTGTAAATTGAGAATACCTTAATTATTATACAGGAAGACACATTGATAGTGACAACATAGGAAGAATTATAAATTTGAACTATTTGGCCATACCATTCAAAATTAAAAGAAACAGAAATAAGAATATTTCCTGAAGAACTGAGCTAAGAGTGACTACGAACTGTTAGGTAGAGTTTTTCTTATATAAACTGTTCTAACAATAGTAATATAACCTAAAAAGGAAACTATTCCGTTAGATAAAGTAAAATAATAATTTCTTATTGATGACTGATGGAAAAAGTATAGGTATAAAGGATATTTAAAAAAAACTCTTATATTAGCAAATTAATATTGAACAATCAGTACTTACCACAATATCAAAACATTTTACCTCTCGAATGTGAAAAGATTTATAACTTGTGCCATCATTATAATCCTGTCAAATATCTGAATTTCTTCAATAGTTTCAATTGTGTTTAAAAACATAACGATAATTGTATTGGTCAATTAAGAAATTATTATTTACAACTAAATAATAATACATTTGAAAATAGGTTAATATTTATGACACAAAACCAAATAACTATAGAGAAAGAGATCTTTCTTATCAACATTAGTTGATTTATTTAGTGTTGCCCTCTCTATTCCTATAAGATAACCAGAAAATACAGGGTTATATTAGATAGGTATTTAATTGTTTGTAAAGTTATTGGAACATAATAATCTGAGTGTTTATTATTTTATTTACTAACTATATTACAATTTAAATCATTTCTTGAGTTTGAATTTATTAAGTAAACGACGTATCCTCAACCACCATAATTCCTTGTTTATGGTTAAGATTCATCCTTATAGACTGAGTATAGCTGGCTCACTATAATAACACAAAATGGATAGAGTAATTTCACAACTAAAAATTATAAAATTAATAACAATTATGAACCTAATAAAAAATTTATAAATAAATAAATAAAAATAAAATATCATAACAATCGACGAACCAACTTGAGGCAAATAAAATTGAATAATTATAATACTCATAATATTCAAACATAAGTAAATAAATAACAAATCTCAATATCTTTAAGAGCAAAAGCAAACCATAATTTTAGTCAAATCTGAAAATTAAAAACAATACCCATTTAACAAACAAAACTGCTATGTTAGTTTTAAATATTCTTTTTGAATCAATAATTCTCCCAAGTGCCAATAATTGCGAATAGGAGATATTCAACTCAATTGAAACCTCCGATGTGGTACTGAGATAAGAAAACCAATTATTGTTGAAATATAGAGGTTAACAGGACTTCTACAACGCTAAAAAATAATTAGTATAGTGTACTAATTATTTTGCAATTTTATTCAACAAAAATGTATTTTAGGCTGTTTATTGCACTGTGAAATTTCATTTTTACCACATAAGAGTTTTCAACGAAACAACGATGATATGTACTTTCATTGTGAAAACATCCAAATTTTGAGGATTAAGTTAAAATGAAAGTTTTTAAAATTATTAGTTGTGACTTCAAGAGTATAAAGAACCTGTAACATATGTACGCTGTTGTCTACGTTACTTATACACATTTTATTTCGCTTTCAGGGAAAAATATAAATTCGCCCCTGAATCTTCTTTCCTAAGGACAATTCCAATAAAATCTTTTTCGGCCGGTCGACCGAGCTAGACGACGAAAATACTCCATGTCACCGTTCAAAGAACTGAAAAATATTATTTCAGAAACTTTCTTAACAGTCACATAAAAATGCAGAAACACGAGTTGGTAAGATTCGATGTAAAAAAGGACTCCGAGATAATGCCATTGTGATGTCCACTCCGTGGAAATTCCTTTGTAACTTGAGTGTTTTCCCGAATAATAAATAATTCAATTTGAAATCGATGTGACGTTGATACTGAAATTTTTGTTACGAAAACTATTATACCTTTTTTCATCAAATAGTTTTATCTACTTTTATGGGCTGGATAATCGTTCTCAAGGTCGTACAAGTACATAAACAGGAAAATAATAAACAGATTTTGCTTTTTGTCCTTGGTTACAGAGTTATTCACGGGAAACAAAGATCTGAAATTCAATCTGTATACTATGTTGAAAACAAAGTCGGATTGAAAAAAATGACGAGTCTACTGTAGAAGGACACGCATTTCTTGAAAATTCTCAAAAAACTGTAATTTCATTTTAAAGGTAATATAATTAATTTTCCAATTATTACAGTTAAATGCACGCTACAAACATATACTGAAAATACAACTCTATTACTTTTCCGCCCACCATCATCTAATATGCGAGAAAACTATTGGTTTACCTCAAAAAAGTACATTTCTTGAATTATTTGCTCGTTTTTCAGCAAAAAAACACGAAAAAATGTCAGCTACTTTTCGTAACATGTGTTCTTAGCACGATACAGTCTCCGGAGTGCAGTAAGTCACCAATTTTATAATTGAATATTGCTCAGGACATCTCACAGCTTAGCTCTATAGATTTTCAATACATCAGAGCCAGTACACCGGGTTCTATGGTAGTGGAAGTAATACATTTTTGTATTTTTTGGAGAAATCTCATTCTCAAGGTTATTAATAAAAGACAACAGAGTTATTAATAACCAGTACAATTCACACATCATTGACCGTCTGATTAGCAAGCTTATTAAAATAGAAGAGAACAAAATTTGGCTTTTCCTAAGGTGCATTCGGTTGACAGGTTCATTTCCATTCCTTTTTTGAATAACAACATTTCAAACAAAATAGCTATGCGTATCAACAATTGTACAGAAGATGTAGAAATCTCTTACAAAACGTCTAACCCTTAGGTAGACATTTTGTGAATTCCAAGGATAGAATTGATAAGCTTTCAAAAAGTGGAATTTATAAGCTTGATTGTGGGGATTGTGAGACAACCTATATTGGTAGAACTTGTAGACCTTTGAAATCTCGGATATTGGAACATTTGAATCTAAGTAAGGATTCTGCTTTTGGACATCATTTAAGATTCAACAACCATAACTTTAGCCCTGGTAGGAATTCAACAATTTTGCATTGGGTCACTCTTAGAAATTATAATAGATTGAATTTTCTTGAGGACATATACATAAATAATGAATTGTTAGTTAAAAGTCTCTTTCTCAACACTCAAGGTAATTTGAATATATCTCATATCCCACTCCACGGGAGGCTAAAATTTTAATTATTAATATACACAATTATTGACGCCGGTTTCAGAAATATTAATCGTTTCTTAAATCATCTTTCTTGTTTTATTTTAACATTCAATTTTTTTCTTTTCCATTATCGTCTTTTTTTGTTTTTTGTCTTATTCTTATGTTTCTTGACAATTTTTAACTATTTTAATACTTTTAGTTATCTCTATTGATATAAACTTACCTGCCATAGAAATGTTTTGAGGCTTTGTTTAATTAATTTTTGTTTCTTTTTGCTCTATTTGTTGTTTATTTCGGGAATAGGGCTCAACTTTATCATTCTCCTGGGTTTTTTTGGATGTTCAGTCTTTCTTCCATACTCAATAGATTCCTCTTCAAGTCTCCCAACTTGAACTTTTGAGTTAGGTTCCCATTAGACTGTTTTAATTACAATTGTTGGTTGGGATTATTGTTGGTTTCCTTCAATAGCTTTTGTATAAACTGATACGTTAAATTTATTTTCCATTGGAAATCATTTGAATCATTTTAGAGACATTGATAGAAATTAAACATATTTATTTAAATAGAAATTTTTATTTGGACAGTGAAATTTAGTGGATCATTGGTGACAGACATTTCATTCATTTATAGTAAGTGTCAGAAAAAAATTAAGTGGTATTTCTGATCTTAAATATACGTTCACAGGAGATAATACAGAACAAAATTAGTAATCTAAATATTGAATTCGGAAAATACTTTAAAAATTA
Organism: Galeruca laticollis; assembly: GCA_963921935.1. NCBI lineage: Eukaryota > Metazoa > Arthropoda > Insecta > Coleoptera > Chrysomelidae > Galeruca > Galeruca laticollis. The sequence continues at coordinate 206,915,941 of OY998176.1, read as the reverse complement.
TAAGAAACTTTTATATTAGAACGAACTGAACCCACCTGAGAATAGAGTCAAATAATTCAAAGGGAAATAAACTCATCTTTCGATATTTAAAAAAAAAAAATTCTGCTAGCTGGGAATTTTGACAACAACTGTCAATTTAGAAGTACATTGAATTACGGTGCATAAGCCGTGTGTACAATATTGTCGCTACCAGCGCGGGGCTTGAATAGTAAGAAGGCGCGAATATTAAAAAGGTTTAGAAAATTTTAGAAATTTTGTAATATTTAAAATAAAAGTAAAATGGAGAGAAGAATGACATTGAAGAACGGAAAGAAGGGTACCACAACAAGCAAAAAGATATTTAACAAGAGATGATCAAATAATGCAGTTTAAACGAAAAAAGGAAAGTATGGAAAAGAATATGAGTAAGTGGTGTGATGAAATAAGTGGAGATTTTGAAAAAATAAGTAAAAATCATACATGATGGTGAAAAATTTTAACAAAATAGAGGAGAACAATAATGAAAAGGCGGATAATATGTTAGATAACATGGATAGCATGATACAAGAAATAAAGGGGCAGGACAAGATGAATGTAAATATGAATGACAATATAAATATAAATGTTGATACTGTAGAACAGAAAACATGTAATAAAATGGAAAAGAAAATAGATGCAGTAGAAATAAATAATTTAATGGAGATTAATTCAAAAATTTATAAAAATACAAGGACAAACAAATGAGGAAATGGTAGATATTAATTTACAGAAATTCGGAAGGGAAGAAGTTGTGCAAATTTATCAAGAAAATATTTTTTGGAAAATAAAAAACTTAAATGGTGATGTAATAATCAATAGATTCCACTATGATCCTAAATAAAAAGAAATCTATAACCAGTTGTAATAACCTAAAAAACTCTGCTGTCGAAGTGTCCCTAATGGACCGAGAAGGCAGCGTAGCTGGCTGTCACCACCCACGATTCCGTGGGAAACAGGAGTCGACGGCTCCTGTAAGAAATATCCGAAAGAGCTGGCTTCGGCCTCCGCTGCTACCAGTTGTCGTTGGTAATGAGAGGTCTTGTGTTATAGGGTTACGTCAGTTAGAGGGGTGTGTTGAGGAAAAATTTTAGGTGTAGCTCTTATGTGTATATGTTAGGTATTCCTGCTCTCCTGGTTGAGAAAATAAATTAACCGACAATGATTTCTCAAACGAATTTAATAAAAAAATATGAGAAAAATAAAAATAATTACACCAAATTTACAGTCTTGTGACTGTAATTAAATAAAACCAGTGTTAGGATCGAGAGAAAACTTGAGATACCCTTTTAAATCAACGCGAATGACTCGTAGAATAAAAAGAAATTTGTTATTTTAGAAAATAATCGCCAAAACCTGCATATTTTCGTGTACCCTATATATGAACTTTGATATTAACAATTTATTATTCAACCTCAAATGTGCTCCCTATTCCTAATTCATACGGTGAGATATCACCATTAAATACACGTATGCGATATGAACTATCATAACACAAATTAAATTATATAGATATAATATCATAGAAAGCGGGCTGGCAATGTTAATAATCTGACCAAACTACAAAAAAAAATCATAATACACTGTTAGTATAATTTGAAATCAGACTTACCAATTCCCGGACTGGGTGTTCACAAAACGCCGACGGACACGATTCGCGTTTCGAACAAAAAAAAGAAACCCTTTCAGAGCGCGTACAGTAGACGCTCCCTTGTAATCTGCTTTTCCCTTCTCGAGAAAAAAAAATATGCCTGATTGCTAAAACACTACTTTAATTATAAATTACTGGAACTCAGGACTCCTCAAAAAACCGCTATCCGCGAAACCCAAAAAAAACTAGACCGTTCCCGACCGCGAGTTTTTACCAACTGCCACTTCAATTCTTACCTTTTCGGCATTTTCCCTTAGTCAGCAATCTTTTATTTTTTGTACCTGTTACTTTTTGATTGGTGGAACTTATCGTTCGACGTAATTGTGTAATAGGAATTCTTATTTGATTCCGCAAAGTTTCGTTATTTTGACGCAATTATTATTTCCGGTTAAAATATTTTGTTTTCTTTATGCAACCAGACAGACGCTTAGATAAGTGTTTTTTTTCATTTTATGATTGTGAACGACCGCTTTCCATAGTTTAAACGTTACAATGTAAAAAGTAATTTGTTATACAGAATGATTCTCCCCATGTTTCTTATTTTGGTATTTATTACAGTGATATAGCAAGACAAATAGTGACATATGGTAAAAGGAATAATAATAATAGGGAAGAACAATTTAATTGGAAATTAGAGGAAATTAACAAAAGATTACAAGGAATTATGAAGGAAATAAGAGCAACCACAAGACAAAATGGAGGACAAATAATTTATATAGACAATTTTGAAACAAGAATAAAACTCGATAGAAATATGGATGAAATTCAAATCAAAAATTTCCATTAAGATAATTAACTTGCATCAGAAGAAAAAAATAATAAAAAGTAGAACCCATAATATGGAGGAATGTGAAACACTAAAATATTATTAAAATAATGAGATATGGCACAAAGATTTTAAAAAGAACATTGACAACAACTGTCAATTTAGAAGAAAAGTACTTTATACACGATTCCATGATTAATTACTGTTTTATTACCCTTCTGGATGCATCTCCATCAATCCTTCCGTCTAGTCTTATCGTTGTCCCTAGATATTTTGGTTTAATTCCCTTTTTCTCCTGTTCATGTATTTGTACGGTTATTTCTTCTGGTGTGATCGAGATCTTCATTATTTCAGTATTTAGCGTATTTATCTGTGATCCAAATTTCATTTCATTACTCTGCTTTACAATTCTTATTTGAGATTTCGTAATTCATCAATAAATCACGCCTATGTTTGCAGTAAAGTGGGGGACAATTTGTATGAACACCTTCCATAAATCATCTTCTCGTTTTATAACAATTATTTCTCCAAATAAAGTTTGAAGTTTGGATCTTAGATCATTGTTTTATATCAATATCTCACTTAGGACAAAAATCCAATTGTCATCCTTATGATTCAGTTTGTTTCAGTCTACTGATTCGTATCCAAAATTGGCGGTTGTCAATAGTTATCATCCAACGATAGTTCTGATATTTGAAGAAAGTTTCGTTGTTAGCCACTTAGATATTCCATCAAATACCTGCACTTAAAATTGTATGGATAGTATGCTTGTATTAAATATATTTTCAATGAAAACTCTTCAAAATATTACGTGAGATCGCAATGGCAAATATTTGACTTGGCCTCTCTACTACACAAGCATTAGGAGGAGCAGCAAGTGGGTTATCCTTGGGAGGGTGACATATTTTTTAGATACACAGAATTTATAAATATTGCATCCAAATGGGATTTTCCATACGGAAGATAAATATTTGCCGAACCTCTATAGTAAAAGGCACGTGTCTGTGACTAATAATATTGCTTCTAATATGTCTGCTTTAGGGCTTTGAAATATCTAAAAATACTTTTTTAGATGAAACTAATAGATAATTCCATAATATATTGAAAGAATGGTAAAAATTCTAAAAAAATTGACAATTGTTTCGATAGCAATTCCACACAGTGAATTTTCTCAATATTGATTTTAGATATCGTACCTTGTCTAAAAGATTGATCGAAAGAAGCCACTTTAGAGTTTTTTTCATACTCAATGTAACAACTGAATGATTTGTAAAACCTTTGTTATTATAGCTCTTAATAAGCCTTTTGCATCATCGTCATCATCATCATCAAGGCGTTCAATCGTTGCGAATTATGGCTAATAGTAATGCATTTTCATCTATTAATTGAGGTAGATCTTTCCTCTATTTTTGTACCATTTTCTGTGGGTCATTGGCTATTCTCGTTATATTTTACCACTACTCTGTTTTCACATTCTAATTTCCAATTATTTATTTGTAAGCTGTTTGTATCTTCTTCTAATGCATCTAACGATCTTTCCCTGGGTCTTCCTCTTTATCTAGGTCAAATCAGAATACCGTCTGTAATGTCCGATGTTTTTTTTTCAAATTATCATAAATATTGGTGTTGAAACAAATTTTATTAAACACATAAATTAATTCAAAACCAAAATTCAGATTTCCCGGACCGCGAGCAAAAAAATAATAAATCAGTTGAGTACGAAAAGTGCACAGGGCAATTAACATCTACAAAGTAAATCCCTATATGGAGCTTAAACACGTGTTCCATAAGATATTAAACAATTAATACGCTGCGATTGTACCGAATAAAGGATGTAGCATCAGGTTTTAGTCCTTTTTTTATTTAGCCATCGTATTTTATATGGATTTTGGTTTCGAAATTAATAGATTTATCAATGGAGCTTCGCCACAGAAACACAACTTTACTGGTTGATTTTAACACCGCACATTCTCTCATATAAAAATATAAAAAATAATTTGCTAATAAATTTGAGAATATCTCTTAATGGGAGAGAATTTTATTTAGAAATAAATGTCCCTTACAGTTTTATGAAAATACGTTCTTATTTATGTATGGATAAATACAAACTGGAGCTTAAAAGATTTACCAGGGATTATTGGAGAGCAAAAAAAGGATATACAAGAATATATTCACATTTTTATGAGCCGATTTCAAGAGAGGTACCAGCACGCGGCTTTACGTCAGTGTATCATTAGTAAAATTACAAGAAGCTATAGAGATAACAAAGAATAATGGTATTTGCATAAGGGGAGTCCAAAAAAGCATTTCAAAAGTCAAAGTGGGGCCAGAAGGATTCTATACCATCTAAGGATTCAAACTATGCTGCATGCTCTTCAAAATATATCTAGAACAAACACTAGCAAACTTGAAAAGAAGTTGTAACATGGGTGTTAAAATGGTTCATAGCACAATTTATACACGAACGATAAGATCTAGTGGAAGTTTATAGGAAATGGGGAACGTAAAAAAGTCTAAGTAAAACGAAATGCATGTGTATTTGACGGTAACAATGAGATGTGATATTATAAGAACAAGAAACAAATGAAATATGTAAGGTTATGTCCCACTATGCAAATAAATATCACAGTTGTGTTAATTCAATATCACATTGTGATGATGTTCTTCCTTTTTTTTCCTCTTGTTTTCATCACATGCACATCCATACAACCGCTTATGCCCAGCTTGTGGCTGTTAACTTTTGTGATGTTTCAACTCAACTTCTCAGCGATGTTAAAGCGCTGCCTTTTTACATTACTGTGATGTTACTAGAACTTCCTCAAAAGGAAGTCTTTATAACGAGCTGAAAACAACATTTCTGTTACATTCTGAAATGCCTTTTAACATCTTGTCGATGTTAATGCAATGTCTAAAAAATAACATCTTATCAATGATCTAAATGCGACATTTCAAAAACAATACAGTGTATTCTCGTCGATGTTATATGGACATCACATAAACCTCCATATAATATACCTCAAACATTCTAGATGACATCCTATAGATATTTCTGTGCCTAATCAGCAAATACAGGGTGAACAACTAAGAACGCCGGCTTTCGGCCATATTTCAAAAAATAGTCATGGTACAACTTTAAGAAAATACCTTCAGGAAAATGACTCTGAAAAATCGCTGGAAAATATTTTTGAGTTCCTAAAATATCTGCTATGGGGTGGAATGAACACTTAAAAACATAATACTGTGATTATCTCCAAAATAGACATACTAAAGGTATCCTAGAAATACAATTTTTGATATATTGTTGTGATTAAGAAAAAATTTAGTTGGGGACTTTTTGTCCTTATTCTTCAAGTATGGGATGGGGGAAGGTTGAACCAAAAAAACAAATGCCGTAACACTTTTTTTTTAATCGATATCCATGTTTTTGGCGTCATTTAAAAGAGTTTTTCCTCTTTAATAAGATATGCTTAACAAACATAACAAAATCGAACTATTTTGTCAACGCTATGTGAAAAAGTCGACAATTTTCCTATTTTTCTCGGAAATTTCAAATGTAATGAGACATTTTCTAAATTCCGATAAAAAGATTTTAAAAAATAGGAATCTATTCCAAGATATAAGATTTACAATATCAGATATGAAAATTTAAAAAATGCTTCAATTTACATTTGAAATTTCCAAGTGGATACGAAATTACCTAATTTTGTTATGAATCTTATTAAACAGAAAAACTCTTAAATGTAGCTAAATTCAGTAATGTCGGTTAAAAAACGAGAAAGTGATTCATATGTTTCTAAGGTTGAACCTGCCCCACCCATTATTTGAAGAATAATGGCAAAAAATCTCCTTAGTTAAATTTATTCATAATATCAAAAGATTTAAAAAATTGTATTTTTAGTACACCTTTAGTATGTTTTTTTGGAGTATTATGTTTTCGAGTGTTCATTCCACCCCTATCGGATATTTTAGAGACTGCAAAATATTTTTCAGCAATTTTTCAGGATCACTTACGTAAAGGTAATTTTTTGAAAGCTGTATCATGATTTTTTTCTGAGATGTGGCCTACAGTCGTTCTTAGTTGTTCATCCTGTACATTCAAAATAAAATAGCAAAAAAGCCATAAAGGATTCAAAACGTTTATTCATTATTAATGAACAGTACAGTAAATTTGAAAGAAACAGGTACAAAATTAGAAAAAAAATATCTTGTCCAGGAATCCAACCTAAAAAAAATTAAATTGTGTGAGCATATTACATAACAAGTCTGGAGAGTGGAAACTATTGAACGCATTCAGTGAAAGCAAGAAATAAAAAAGGGTATATTAATCCGTAGTTACCATAACGTACCATACTTTGAAGCTAAATTAATAAAGTTTAACAGATACACATACATTACAGCTAGTTTACAGAAAATTTAGTAGAATAGTTTTTTAATTATATTAAAACTAATAAAAATTTTACACCATGAAGATTTAATGAAGCATTACGTTACATCAACAGAAAATTCTATCGTTTACTTACAGTTACTTTTTCTCACGCAAGACTGGCAGTTTCGAGTGCCTCAACCATTCCATAACGTACACTTCAAAATCCTTATCCGTGAAACATTTAAAGGTGTTCTGAACAACAGCTAATGAAACAATTACTTTAGATCAAATTGTGCTCATGGAGACCATCATGAACTACATCAAACTTGATTTTCAGCCAATTGACTGGGACCCATTTTCCATAAGATACATGCGGGGTTCTTCAAAGGAGTAATAACATATTTTATTTCGAGAAGTGACTTTTCATGATTGGCCTTCTATTACATGCCTCACTCCATTTGGCAGGTAAATTCAGGTGTGCTACGAAAATTCATACTTCATTCCTGTATAAAATAATATACTATTCTCATCTTGTTATTTTCATCCTGGAACAAATTGTATATTAACATCGTCGAATTGTAAGTTAATGAAAACTGAGCATTATTAATACACTGTTTACAAAAATAACTACTTATGAAGGAGAGATATGAACACATTATCAAGTTAAATGAGTTTATAATTAATTGTATCCAATTGAGTATCCAATAGCTGTGTTTCTACAATAATAAATAATTGAATTCTGTTTGTTGACTGGACCATTCAGTGCCATAAGTTACATATTCTTCAACTAGATTAATATAGGTGTCATTGTAAGGGACACCTACAGCTGATTTATTGTATTCAGTGAATTTTCAAATGGAAATGAGCTTTTTAACATAAATTTGTTTCTAAAGTCTTAAACAGTCTCTAATTGTTGGTGATAATGTTAAAATTTTCTAAACCTGCAAAACTATATTGATGGCTAAAACTACTACTACAAAATCTAGAACTAAAGATACTTGATTCAATATTTTTTTTACTGTTTAATACAATGTTTGTATCAGACTATCTGGAGTAGTTACTCCCCTTTCATTACATAATTACAAACTATTTGTTTTTTATTTTATTTGTGTAAGTAGCTTCTGAAACATCTTGAACATTGAGAATATTTTCTCCTAGATTCAAATATCTGCCAACATATGAGCATGTTTTATTATTAATAATAGTATCTACCCTATTGCAATATTAAGTTTTTGTAGGGTATAATGCATATCTAGGACTTAAAATATTGTGAATCGTTTTTAAAATATACTTACTAACTAAAATATTTTAGAAATTCAAAAAACCTTTATCTAAACCTAAACTATGTTATATAATGTTAGTGTACAATTCCGCCACCTGGAATTTCGATGTATAATAGCCGTTTAAAGTATTGAATGAGTATTAAGTTTTAATAACTATTATTTTGGAATAGGTACTTACCGATAACAATTGTTGTTCGTCTATTATAACAAGAATTATAACTAAGTATAGAAACTGTAGCGAAGTGGGAACTAATGAAAACGAAGACCACTTCATTCAAGTACTACTTGCAAAATATGTGCTTCCTGCAAATAAAATATAACACATAACTGAAAACCATCCGCCATTTCGTGCTTGTCATTTCATTCCACAGATAACTACTGTTTGTCTCGTTCGTCAGTTCCTCTTCTGTTTCCTTCTTTTTTTTATGTTACTGTGATGTTTAATATGAGATATTACTGAGAGTTTTATGAACTAATATCGTACAGACGTAATAGTAGGATGTTACTAAAAATTATTTCGAAAGATGTAAAAGTAACTGCAACATGTGATCGTCTTAGAAACATGTTAACTTGTAATATTACAGTAACGTTCTGTATATGACATTAGTGAGAAGTATGCAAATTAACATTGTATCAATGTTTCCTATAGGAAGTTACTAAAGAGAAGTTCATAGTATGTGTATGTAACTGCGAATTCAAGTATTACTGTGTACATCAAAAATATGTTTTATTTACATGACATGGATGTTAATAGAGTTGGTAATGAAATTAAGACATCTAGGAGATATCTTATTAACGTTTTAAATGAACATCGTGAAAAATCTCTTAAAAGAACATCACAAAAAAGACTTGTTATGTTTCTTGTTTAGTGGGGTCTTTTTGTTGTATTTATGTATACGGAGATATAGTATTTGTGTCACCCTATACATCGTATGATTTGATATCACATTGAAATAGTTAACTTCCAATAACTCTTTAATATTCTAGAAACTCCTGCTTGTAGAATTGTTCAGCAGTCACTTCAAGAAAAGTCTTTATTTTTTGTCTAACTCTAATACATTTCTCAAGTCAGCGTCATAGGAGTCCCAGTCAGAAAATGCAGACATTTAATTTATTTCATTCATCTAACGAGAAAAAAATCATCATTGTTTTATTAAATTTCACACTACACTGATAAGAAAGTTACATGCTATTTCATTACAATTTAAGTAATCTAGGAAATAATAAATTATATTTCATAACACACATAATATAAAAGCAAACAACACATTTCTATGATTATTTACGTTATCAGTCAAATCAAATGCCAAGACTGCAGTAAAAGCTCACTGCGAATGATACCGACAAGTTACTGGCAAATTATCCCCAAACAGTTCTGACAGTTAGCCAACCATCCGAAAAAACTGTTGGAACAACTTACAAACAGTTCGCTGACTATCAGCTACCTCTGTAGGAATGCGTCGCGGTCAACTGCGCAGAATCCGGACTGTCGAGGACTGTTTCTGATTCGTGTAGGAACAAACCTTTTGAGTACAGCTAAGAGTCTGAAAATTTCACTGTAGCATCACCTCAACGCCCCAAGTCCACCAAAATTTTATCGTAACCGGTGAACAAGTTCCTGTTTTTCGGCCATATGAAAATGGACATTTTGTATTCAAAAAACTGTATATATGCTTTGATTGACATGCCGTAGATAGTTTGTACTGTGCTTTTTCGGTTTGCTGGTTTTTGTGGAGGTGTACTTGCGTGACTCGGTAACTACCGTTGCCTGCTATTATTTGTGTTATAAAACAGTTTATAACATTTTAGTTCAATCAATTACCACTATCAGTTAAACGTATTCATCTCTTTCAGTAGTGTCTGTGTTCTTCTGATCGCAGAGTGTGCTTAAAAAAATATGTCAGTTCGGTAACAACTGTGATAGTCACTGTCGTCCGTTTTGAAAAGAATTCCTTTGTCGATTAAAAGAACACAGACACTAATGATAAAGATTAATGCGTTTAACTGGTAGTGGTAATTGAATGAACTAAAATGTTATAGACTGGATTATAACATACTCTCCCCGACTGTGTGAGCTCCAGCATGACCAAGTCTTTTGTGTTCATGTCGAAGCATTATAGTTACCACATGATTCTTGGATGGAAGCAGAATTGGATGTTTCTGAGAATCAGGAATAGGTGCATTTTGCAATCTTCCTCCTACGCATAAGATACCCTTTTCATTTAATATTGTATTTAACCGAAAAATATTTTTGTCAGAAACTGTTCCTTTCATCTCAATTTCAGAAATGTATTTGGAAAATACGGAAAGCTGGGTCTGTTAAAATGAAATCAAAAGCAGCTTCATTCTCTAGAACGCTCGAAGTACCAATGGAAACTACAGAACGATTTTTTAAATTTGTAATGAATTTGAACATGTAACATTTAGAATTAATTAATCGATTAATGTTAGAAAATCTTTAAAAATAAGTTTGCCAAAACTGAATTTGGGCATTAGAAATCAATGATGTATACATCACATTTTTTCTTTGTTCTGGGGCATCAACCACAATAGTCCTTGATGTATTTATGTAATTTCAATTAACATCGAGCAAGAAAGTTGGTCCATGCCACCAGAGTTTGGTGTCGATTAATTCTGAAGCAAGAATTCCGCGAGATAAAATGTCAGCGGAGCTTTCACTCGATTTTACATGTCTCCATTTCCAATTAGAAGATAGTGATTGAATTTGTGACACTATATTGCTTACAAAAGTTGTCCATTTGGATGGATGGGATTGAATCCAATACAAAGCTATCTGGGAGTCAGTCCAAAGATTTACGGAAGAAAACTTTAATTTGTGTTGAAAAATGTCTAATATCTTTCTAGTTAAATTAGCTAATAGCACCATGGCACATAACTCTAATCTTGGAAGAGTTATGGTTTTAATTGGGGCTACTCTTGACTTCGAAGTAACAGAAACAGAGTTGTCTGAATATACAGCACGAAAATATATGGAGGCAGCATATGCCTTGATACTGCTGTCTGCAAATTCATGAAGTTGTTGTTGTTTATCTAGAAACAGTAAACGTGGAGTTTTTAACTTTTGTAAATTAGGTAATGTGTTTATAAATCTACACCACTCAGAAAGAAGTTCACTTTCAAGAGAATCATTCCATGAAAGATTTGCTAACCACAATCTCTGAATGAATATTTTTCCAGTCACAATTACTGGACCTATGAAGCCTAGCGGATCGAACATTTGAGCAGTTATGGAAAGCGCTTTACGCTTTGTAATAATCTCAGTAGGAAAGGAATATGGACTAGAAATCAGAAAATTATCTGTTACATTATTCCAGGAGAGTCCTAGAAGTTTATTGGAAACATTCTCTATTGAAATGTCATTGTTTGTAGTGTCTTCATTTAGACAATGAGTTCTTCTAAACTTTGACGAATTTGAGTTCCATTTATGAAGTTGAAACCCTGCGGAGTTAAGAAGTGAATTTAACTGATCGTATGACGTCTCTAACTCTGCAATATTCTTACCACCATACAGAATATCATCAACATAAGCTTGATGCAACAATGCATCATATGCAGCGGGAAACATTTTCTCTGATGTACGTGCAAATTCCGTAAGAGATCGAGTTGCTAGGAAGGGTGCACAGTGTGTACCATAAGTAACTGTTTTCAACTCAATGCACTGAAGGGGATCCTCAGGGGATTGTCACCAAAGAATGTTCTGAAGAAAATTTTGCTCAGGATTGGTTAATACTTGCCTATACATCTTTTGAATGTCAGCAGTAATCGCATAACGGTATTGTCTAAATCTACATAAAATGTCATATAAATTAGGTTGGATCTGGTAACCTTTTAGTGAAATGTCATTAAGGGACACACCCGAAGAACTTTTATTTGACGCGTCAAAAACAAATCTTAGTTTTGTGGTTTGATGATCATCTCTGAGTACACAATGATGAGGGAGAAAATATGTATTCCGAATTTTGAGTTCATCCGGAAAAGGAATATATTTGGCATGACCAAGGGCTATATATTCATCTATGAAAGACTTATAGGTTTGGAACAGGTGAGGATTTAAATTAAGTCTTTTTTCTAGAGACATGAGTCTTTTTTTGCTATGAATTAAGAATTTCCCAATTTTTCATATTCATTTGTACTTTTTAAGGGAATGTGTTCACTTGAAAGCAACCATTTTTCAACCGTTTATGATTTTTAATAAAATTCTGTTCAGCAAGTTCTTCCTCTGGAGATAAAGGTGGCTTAAACTGAAGTTCTTCTGTCTTCCAAAACGTGGAAAGAGTTTCATTTAACGTAATGTCAAGATCAGATACTACTGCACATGATTGGAGAAAAAATGTTTTTACATTTTTTGAAGGATGTGACTCAGAATATTTACCACCTACTACCCAACCGAACTGCATGTTTACTAATTTTGGGCTATTTTCGCCTAATGAAAGAATATTAGAAAGAAGAATATCGTAGTATACATCTGCTCCAATCAGAATGTCAACATCTGATGGAGTGCTAAAATCTGAATCTGCCCACTGAAGTTGTTCTGGAATTTTCCAAGAACGTATCTTAACTGGGAACTGTGGAATTTCTGAAGTAATAGAAGGAAGTATACTACAATTTATTTTGACTTTGAAATCAGTAGCATTGGAATGAAGAGTTATGTCAGCCATTTGTTTTGAAAGAAATGTTATATTTTGGACACCTTGCCCTTGTAATGTTACACTGTGAGTTTGAAGTTTAAGCTTATCTGCAAGTTTCTCTCTCATAAATGACGCTTGACTGCCAGCATCCAGAAGGATTCTAGCTTGGATAGGAAAATTTCTATTCGAATAAATAGTTACAACACAACAGTAGCCAACATTACATTTGTCTCAGATTTTGTTGACAATGTGTGAACCACGGGATTTAATAAACTCTTGGATGTAATAGCATTCAACTGTTCAACTTGTGAACCTTGCACATTTGTATCTTTTGAATGTTCTCCTCTGGCACTTGAGACAGAAATGTTTTGTCCGGATGTCCCTTGACAAGCAGAACTGGAGTTATTTTCAATTGCCTTATATGAAACAAGAGAGCAATCCTTATTCTCATTTTGAAACCTAGAATCAGTTAAAAAATTACGCGCTTGAACATTATCTCTATGGAGGGAAGTGTGCTGTTTTTGCCACACTCTGAACAGCCTTTTGACCTACATTCGACAATTTTATGCTTACCGCCCATGCAGTTAAAACGCAACAGTTGTAACTTCAGAAAATTGTACTTTTGATTAACAGAAATTTTGGAGAAGTCGGGACAAGAATATAGATCATGGCTAGACGTTTTGCACTTCCAACATTTTCTATTACTGAAAGCTTGTGTATGGAGAGAAACCCTCTTAACTGGCTTAGGAGAAGATTCTTTCTTTTGGAATGAATTAATACTTAATGATTCTAACATACTTGAATATGAATCCAATATGGTAAAAAACTCATCTAAAGTAGGAAGAACATCTGTGACTCTGTTCGACTGATAATATTTTTTTGTATTGAAGATTGAAGTCTAATTTAGGAACTAAAATATTAATCAGAATTATATCCCAATGTTCTACTGGACATTTCAAATTTTTTAAGGACACTACATTTTTCTCTACTGTAACCTGAAAATCTCTAATTGATTGAGCCGTTCCTTTTGTTGAAACAGGAAAATCAACTATGTCATTTAACTGCGAATTTATGATAATTAAATTATTGTCATATCTTTTTTGAAGAATATTTAATGCCAATTGAAAATTGTCATTGCTCAATGGTAAAGACTCTATCAACGTAAGAGGTTCTCCGCGGAGATAAGACTTCAAATAGATGAACTTTTGGATATCAGTCAAACTCCTATTGTCCCTAATCAAAGAGTAAAGCAGCTGTGGAAAAGAAATCCATTTTTGGTATTCACCTGAAAAGGGCGGAATGGAAATTTGAGGAAGTTTAACTCCTAAATTCGGGCAATTTTCTGATCTAGTAGATTGTTGTAGTGTATTGACCTGAGGGGCCTGAAGTGAATGAATTTTTTCTCTTAACCTTCCTATCATATTACAAACAATGTCTTCAAAAATTGAACTATCTTCAGTGTTAGCATTATCCGAATTGAAATTATGAATATTTTGTTGAAGGTCAGAATATTTAACTAAATTTTCATCTAGTTTCTTAATTCTCTCTTCAAAAACCAATGCATTTAATGCTGGATCTAAGTGACTGTCAATCCAATTACTACAACGAGTAATTGCACCTTTAACATATGCCCGTGACTTTATCAAATGTTCCATAGTAAATGAAAAAATAGTTCTAATGAGGTAAGTTTGTTCGTTCGTACAATATGAAGAAAAGCAATATAAAAGTGTTTAACGTTAACAGTGAAATTCTGAAAATGAATGAACTCAAAGTATTGACGCTTGTCTATCCGAAAACTAAATATTTTTTGCTAATTTTACACGTACTACATAATGAAACTGAATTAAATTTGTCAATTCCTTGAATTAACACACTCTCGAAGAAAAATGATGAGAATAATAATTCGAACTAATAAATTACATTAACGGCTGCAAAACCAGACGAAACCAGTTAAAAAATATGAAAATTTCAATCTAAATATATATAGTGCACATAGGGAAGTCAATGTATTTTTATAAAAGACAGAAGTAATATCAAAACTGGTAAAACTGGATCTATTCTTCTTTCTGGAATACTTTCTGCGGATAATCTCTTGTAACTAACTGCTGACTGGTAGTTTTATTCAACTTGAAATAGGATGTTGTGAATGATACGTTCGGCTCGATAGGATCAAATATGAACGGGTTGGGCTAACTTCCCAATCCAAGACATGAGAGAACTTAAATCATATGGACTTGCGTACCAATCCTTCAATATACATGGACGTAGACAACGAGCACTGAAACTGAAGTAATCCTTCCCAAATTCTTCAAGGTAGTGGAAATAAATTGTTGATGAATATTTTTTAAACTATATTCCAACAATAACAATAAAATAACGTATGCGTCTGATTGCTTTAACTCGTATTATCTCTCTTAATATAGAAAAAATTATTATCTCAATGGAACAGATGACAATTCACTGAATTACTTGCATTTCTTAACTTTTTTAGTTGGCAAAGGAATTATTTTCAAAACGGATGACAGTGACTGTTACAGTTGTTACCGAACTG
Source organism: Galeruca laticollis (assembly GCA_963921935.1). Lineage (NCBI taxonomy): Eukaryota > Metazoa > Arthropoda > Insecta > Coleoptera > Chrysomelidae > Galeruca > Galeruca laticollis. The sequence goes on along the minus strand of OY998176.1, from coordinate 206,900,660 downwards.
ACATATTTTCTTAAGCACACTCTCTGCCATCAAAAGAACACAGACACTACTGATAGAGATGAATGCGTTTAACTGGTAGTGGTAATTGAATGAACTAAAATGTTATTAATTGTTTTATAACAATTTGAGCTCTATTTATTTCGCCTTTTCTTTATTATCATTTGTCACGTATCTTCATTTAGCCATTCAATTTCCCTTTCATCTTTGTATGTTTGATCATGTCCCATTTGTTTGCAATGTTTGTCTTTGTTTCGTTTATAATTTCTTTATTCAATTTCATTTTGGTATTTTTTTTGGGTTTCAATGTGCTTTAGTCATTGTGAATTGTATTTTCTTCGTTTTTATGCTGAGAAATAGAGAATATTATAAATTATATTATACATTACACAAATAATAAGACCAACGACATTGATAACGTGCAACGGTATTTGTATTAGAAATTCTATAAGACCGTATATTACGAATAGACACAGCAATTACCTAAAGAAGTAACGGAGGGCGACTTCATTGCATTTATGGAATAAAAACATCTCAACAAATACATAATGTACAACAGCAAAACAATATATAGAGAGTGGGCTACATAAAAGAGCCCGCCCGGATATTTAGAATATTAATTAGACATTACGGCAGCGTTTCTCAACCTGTGGGGCGCACCTTCCTAGGGGGCACCAGAACCCTACGTGGGGGGGGGCACCAGAACCCTACGTGGAGGGTGCGCCAGCACATACAAATAAAAATAAACGATAACAACTAATAAAAAAAAATTTATTCACAGAAAGAAAAACAAAATTATATTCATCCTTATATTACAAAAAATTTATAACTTCCTTCTTTTTCAAAAAATTCGTTTTCTGATCTATTATTTTCTAGTAATTTTTATCTACAAAAGATTCGTTTATTCTGTATAAATGACTAGAGTGCTACAGTGACCTCTGTTTTTAATTTTAAATATTTCTATGTTATATTACGACCTGCCTTATATATTATTGAATATATTCTATGTAAATGTCATCTAAAATTGAAAAATGTCAAATTAGACATATACTGGGTCATTCAACCATTTTGATCTCCTATACAATGCTGCGAATTCCAAAAGTATTGCACATAAATAAATAAATAAAAGATTTTTCTTGAATTTTAAATAAAGGAACTGTATTAAATCACCCTAATAAAAGAATAACAAATCGATTATTGTATATTCTTATAATTTTATCCTTCAATATTAATCCAATATTACTAGTCTATTTATAATATACTATTTACACTAATATTAATGAATTACTCTGAATACCAATACAACTTATTAATTCTACAATATCTATTTTTAAAATTTCACGTGACAACGTCATTTCTGTGATTTCTATTTTCATTTTCATAATTCCTATTTACATGTCTATAATCTCTTCTATTATCAAAATCCCTGTTCATATAATTTCTATTTCCATATGATTTTTATATTATTTGTTAATGATAAAATTTTTATTTATACATATTTTGTGTATCCTTCATCATGCGCAATTTCCTTTTTCGTTTCTAAATTTCGTTCCTATACTTCTGTCTTATTATTCAACTTTGGTTTCCTAAATTGCTCGTTTTCATCATCCCCAATTTTCTTAATTTCATTTAAGGTTTCCATTTTTACTTCTTCTATTTTTTTTCAAATATCTTTATGTTTCCCTTTATATCATTCATATTGACCATTTTTCCAATCAAACTGATCAAAAATTGTATTAATTGGTCGTGGCAACTTGTAGTTTCCCTTCTCTCTTGTCTCCTATCACCTTGGTCTTGAGCTTCTTTTATCTGATTATTCATAAGATTCTGTTTCTGTTCATAGTGATCTCCCTCTGATTGTTCTATACCCTCTTCCAAGTAGTTCACCTGAAAATCATCTCTTCCATGACTCATTTCTTCTCCTTCAGCACCAGATCCAGTTTTTATTCCTACTTGCTTTCCATCCCTTAATGTCATCCTTCTCTCCATTTTAATTTTATTCCAAATATTACTTAAGTTTTCAAAATTTCATTAACCTTTTCCTCATTCGTGACTTTTAACTATTCGCGACCTACGTTGGGCGCCAATATTGTACACACAGCTCAACCACACGTATTTACATGTACTTCAAATTGACACTTATTGTCAAATAATCTCCGGCTAGCAAAATAAGTTTTTGTATTATATGGAAAGATGAATTTCTTTACTTTTGAATTATTCTTACTCTTAACTCAGGTGGGTTCAATTCGTTATGAAATAAATTTTTCTTATGAATTTTAAAGTATTTTCCAAATTCCATATTAATTGTTAATTTTGTTCTGTATTATCTACCCAGTAATATCATATGACTGTTTATTTTAGATTATACGGGATATTTAATTGCTTTCTGACATTTAATATATTTCAATGAATAGTCTGTCATCAATAATCAACCAAATGAGATATGAATTTAATTTCTATAAACGTTTTGCGAATATTATGAACAACTATGAATATAAGTTAAAATTCAAAGTTTATCTACAATTATCAAATCACAAAATCAGATTTAAGTTTTCCTTTTTTATTAATAACAAATAACAAAATTTTATCAACCCAAATACAAATTGAAATTGAATATATAACAAGCTAAAATATTTAATATCTATTTACAAAAGATTATGCATTTTTCTAAATGTTCAAAATTTTTGAAATGTCAGTTGACTCGGTAAATGTCAAATACCCGATCAATCCTAAAATGTTTTAATAAGTTCTTCGAACTGTTTCATTGATCAAACGTATTTTTCTAATTTTGTCAAATACCTGATGTTTTCGATGAAATAATGCATTATTTAATTATCAATGAACTGGAGCGGACTCACCAGTACTTAGGACTAACTTATATAATGTGCGAGAAAAGTATTGGTTTGTCCCAAAAAAGTTGGAATTTTGGAATTTTTTATTGACTTATTTTCACGTTTTCCACCAAGAACAACACGAAAAAACGGTTTTTAGAAAAAAAATCCTGTGTGTATGTCGTCGGCCACTTTTTCTTACATGTCATTTTAGCACGGAGTGCAACAAGTCAGCAATTTTATTATTCAATATTGTTCAGGACATATCACAGATGGACCCTATTGATTTTCAGCTCACCAGATCCATTACAACGGGTGCTTTGGTACTAGAAGTACGAAATTCTATCATTCTTGGAGAAATTGAAGTTTGTCAACACGATACTGCCTCCGGAGTGCAACAAGTTACCAATTCTATCATTGAATTTTATTCATGACATATCACAAATGAACTCTTTTGATTTTCAGCCCACTAGAGCCAGTACAATTGCTCCTCTACATATTTTACGATTCTGAATCGAAGACACAAAAATAGGAAAAAATATTCAACAATTACAAAGAACATCTAATTAGAAACCAATTGACAAAACATGTAAGTATTTTTTATAACGTCAAAAAAATGCATTACGATTGAGCGTTGATGCGCATCGTTCGGTTTGAACTCGAAGCCCCAAATTGGTTAAAAATTTTCTTTAACTGTTCCAAAGGACACTTAATTAGGAACCTACTATCAAAAATTGTGATGTAAGTAGTTTTTATAAGTTAAAAAAAATTCATAAAGATCACGATTGTGCGCCGACGCGCATCTTTCGTTTTTAACGTGAAGCCCCAACTTTCTTGCAAATGTTCGGTAACTATTTCAATGGTCACTTACTTAGGAACCTATTAACGAGAAATTGTGATGTAACTATTTTTTATAACGTCAAAAAAATTCATAACGATTACGAGTGAGCGCCGACGCCCATCGTTCGTTTTGAACTCGAAGCCCCAAAATTTTTTCAAATATTCTTCAACTATTTCAAAGGACACTTAATTAAGAACCTACTAACAAAAATTGTGATGTAAGTAGTTTTCATAAGTTAAAAAAAATTCATGAAGATCACGATTCTGCGCCGACGCGCATCGTTCGTTTTGAACTTGAAGCCCCCACTTTCTTGCAAATGTTCGGTAACTATTTCAATGGACACTTAATTAGGAACCTATTAACGAAAAATTGTGATGTAAGTATTTTTTATAACATCAAAAAAATTCATAACGATTACGAGTGAGCGCCGACTCCCATCGTTCGTTTTGAACTCGAAGCCCCAAAATTTTTTCAAATATTCTTCAACTATTTCAAAGGACACTTAATTAAGAACCTACTAACAAAAATTGTGATGTAAGTAGTTTTTATAAGTTCTAAAAAAATTCATAAAGATTACGATTCTGCGCCGACGCGCATCGTTCGTTTTGAACTCGTAGCCCCTACTTTCTTGCAAACGTTCGGTAACTATTTCAATGAACACTTAATTAGGAACCTATTAACAAAAAATTGTGATGTAAGTATTTTTAATAACGTCAAAAAAATTCATAACGATTACGATTGTGCGCCGACCCGCATCGTTCGTTTTCAACTCGAAGCCCCGAAATGTTTTCAAATTTTCTTCAACTATTTCAAAGAACACTTAATTAGAAACAAATTGACAAAAAATGGTGATGTAAGTATTTTTTTTTACGTCAAAAAAATTCATAAAGATTACGATTGAGCGCCAACGCGCATCGTTCGTTGTGAACTCGGAGCCCCAAAATTTTTTCAAATTTTCTCTAACTGAAAATTTGAAAAAAATTTGGGGCTTCGGGTTCAAAACGAACTATGGGCGTCAGCGCACGATCGTAATCTTTATGAATTTGTGTTAGGTTATAAAAAATACTTACATCACAATTTTTTGTTAAGTTTGCTAATTAAGTGTATTTTGAAATAGCTAAAGAAAATTTTGAAAAAATTTGGGGCTTCGAGTTCAAACCGAACGATGCGCATCGGCGCTCAATCGTAATCTTTATGAATTTTTATGGACGTTATAAAAAATACTTACATCTCCATTTTCTGGCAATTGATTTCTAATTAATTGTTCTTTGAAATAGTTAAAAAAAATTTAAAAAATTTTGGGGCTTCGAGTTCAAAACGAACGATGCGAGTCGGCGCTCAATCGTAATCTTTAGGATTTTTTTTTGACGTCATAAAAAATACTAACATCACATTTTTTTGTCAATTGGTTTTATATTAGATGTTCCTTGTAATTGTTGAATCATTTTTGGGTCTTCGTTTCAGAATAGTGGAATATGTACAGAACAATTATTTGAAAACTATTTATTCACTTAATCTTCAATTTTTGGTAGTAAAATTGTGTAGCCTATTAAAATGTCATTATATGTTTCCTATATTAACATTTTTTTGCAAAAATACAGTTTATTTTGTAAAAAAATATTCGTGAATGGTCAAAAAAAATCCGTGGCTAACTTAACACGGGTTGGTCGAAACTTCTTGTAGCGACGGTGAGCCCCGAGAATGTTCGATGTCCGTCGTAACTGACAGAGAGCAGATGAGAAACATCGATTTTGGCTTCACGCTTTACCTACCTACAGTGGAAATGCTGAGTCCTTTCCATCACGTGACTGATACGACATCAACCATATGCATCTTAATCAAAACTACACGACAAACGCTTGTATTTAGTTTCGATCTATTTCTGTTATTAGAAGAAGAGAGCACCAACATAGTATGTATTGATTAATATCGTCAAATAAGTCATGTGATGGAAAAGCTTTACCGTTTCTACTGTATATGGATGGGATGTAGCGGAGCAGCATTACCAAGTTTCAATAAATTCACTTATTCTCGGTAATTTTGAAGGTCTGTAATTTCAATTCTATATTAGGGCTGTAGGTCTAGAGTCCTAGAGTCTAGGAATGAGGATTAGGATCTAGATTTTCAACGTATTATATTCGTCATAATTCAATATTATATGAAAAAGAAAGGTAGGAGCGCGCCATAAAAATTGTTATTGAAAATTGGGCCCCGAATACTGAAAGGTTGAGAAATGCTGCATTAAGGAAATGCTGAAACACATTAATTTAAAACAGGGAATGTACCATGTGTGGCACACCATTAGAAAGTCGTTTATATTGATTATTTAGGACCATAATCAATTATTTTTTTATAATTATACCATCTTTGCAAAAAAGTCTCAAAGTACAACACCTCTTAAAAATGAAGCGTAACGCCTATGTTTTGATAATCATTAATTCCATTAAATAAGCATTCTGAAAAACAATGCAGCTCGTAGATCGAATTTAAAGTGGAGATCTTCATCTAAGAGTGTTGAGCTTAGATATATAAACATTCATATACTTGCTACTATAGTCTATTTCTTAATGTCTGACAGCACAGTAGCCTCATTAAATAATCAAATAGAAAATTATCTCTTACAGAGTGATCCTAAGAATTTTACAAGTAAATTCTGGAATTCTAATGCAAAACAAGTAGGTGTCTGTATTGGTTATCTGTACATCCCTGTTTCAGCTCAAAATACAATATGGTAATAAAACTGAACAATGCCAGCAAAAGGATAAACAGTGCGGCAGTGGCGGAGATTACGATATTAGTTCATTTTGCTTATTTAATTAGATTCTGTCAACATTACAGTTGAAATAAAATTAATTCGTTTAGGCCTATTAACAAGTTACATTTTCATTTTTATCAAATCAAATCAATTAAAGAAAATATAGTTTAATTCTCATAATTAAAATTTATTGACAATGAATTAATGTATAGTAAGTAAAGTAAACATACCTTTTATAGGAAATATAAAATTCAATCTATAGTATCATCCTCTTCGCTGGCCATACAAGAATCATCCGAAGACTCGTCGTGAGAGATCACTATCGGTTCTATAGTTTGTTCTATGAGGTTATCTAAAACTCACATTCTCTCTTCCTCTTTAATTACATGATTCACAGTATCTCTCCAGTTATTGTTGTCAACGAGTACTTCATGAGTTCACGAACATCTTTCATTTCAAATGTTTTATTATGTCTAGCTACATAACCTTTCATTTGGGCCCATATTTACTCTATCGCATTTGATTCACAATGGTATGGAGGCAAACGGAGCACTGTTATCCCACGATTCTTGGCTATTTCATCAATAACAAACTTTTTAAATTGTAGCTTGTGATTTGAAGCAACCTTTAAAAGTTCTTTTTTCAACATATCATCTTCAAATGGTATATCTTTTACGATTAACCAGTTTCTAATATCAGCTTTTCTCCAAGAGGTAGATGGAAGGTTTTCTGTTAATCGCGAATGATAAGTAGCATTGTCCATAACGATTACAGCATTATTTGGAATTAATTCGACCATTTGTGTAAAATACATCTGCATTCATTTCATCATGATAATCTTTGGTTAATGTTGACTGAAACTCCAGTAAACCACGTTCAACGAACCCTTGATTGTATCCAATATGCGTTATTATTAGTCGGCCACCTTTACCGATAGGAGTTTTCAGTCCAGTAGATAAACCTTCTATGAAAGCTTGACGACTGGTTTGAATACTTTTGTCATGCCATATTTTTTTCACTGAATGTCCTTCATTGAGCCATGTCTCATCTAGATAATAGATTTGTCTTCCCTCCTGTCTGTATTTTCGGATATCTCGTAAATACTGGCGTCTCCAACATATTATTTCTTCGTTGTCGATTAGCACTGATTTGCGACTTTGCTTCTCCCAAGTAAAATTTAATTTGTGTAATATTTTCCACAAAGTTTTTCGCCCTATGACAGGCACATTCTCGTCCTCCTTCACCATTCTTAGAATTCTGTCAAGGGTTCGGATATCTTTTTCAAAATATAATTCATGTACTTTTCATCTTATTGTATTTTGCATATGTTTATCAAGGTCAAATGGTTTTCTTCCAGTTGACTTTTTAGGTGGAGATATATTTCCATTTTTCCTCTCTCTTAGAAGCCTGTCAATAGTAGATTCACTAACTCCTGTCATATTGGAACATGTCGAAACTATATTTCTAACAGTAGCAGCCGGCATTTGATGTACAACAGCATCATGCACATTTAACACTACAGTCTTCGTTTGTAAGCTAAGCACGCTCTTACACTTTACTGGGGTAAAACTTGAAGACCTTTTTCACAACTCAGTTAACACTTATTGAACATAAGCGACTCTAAGCAAAACAAATTATACAAATTTGGGCGAGACCAAGTTTCACCGTATATACCTGCAAAATTTCTAAGTAGTCATTGGGACAATCCCTAGTAGGACCCTATTGTAATTTTTCTTGGAAATGTTATTATCAACATTTCGAAAATCAGAAAGTAATTATCTGGAGAATGAATTGATAAATGGTTTGTTAATATGTCTCCCAAGAATTGACCTGCTTCAAATTCTCAAGATAATTAATGAAATATTGAGTCAGAATAGTTGCGTTACAAGATTATTTCAAAAACAATTCATTGTTTTAACTGTTTGTACTCTACAAATGTATGAAGGTCAGTTAGTTGTTTTAACTAACCGAATTTACATTTATATTACCTTATATATCAGATCGGGTATAAAATTAAATAGTAAATAAATTCCTTAGATAAACTGTGACGCTTATGCTTTACTACCTGACTAGCATATGTGACCTTTTCGCGTGCTGTCAGACAATAAGAAACAGACTATAAAACCTTCAATGCCATCCAAACTACCCGTAAGTTATGTAGGTCCTCTTCTAATTGTACACAATAATTGGATCGTTATTGGAATCGTCACTCAATGTTTATTAAGTCATATAGCAGGTTAATAGTTTTTTCTTTCTTGAGGAAAATTGAATAATTTTGTTTTGAGGGTAAATCTACCTCTCCAATAGAGAATAATGAAAACAAAATCAAAACTTTTTTGAGTGATCTCATAGATTGAAGATGCACAAAAGTTTTATTTTCAACTTATCTGTCCTTACTTCTTACTCTACGAATTTTCGACAAAACATGAACGCTAGATGTTAAGCGAGTTGTAAATATATAAATATCCCCCATCCTGCATCCCCGACTGTCCGCGGGACCAACAGAAGCGCGTAATGGATTGTTGACGTAACTGACCGATGCAGGTACTGAGACGTCGATTTTGGCCTGCAAAATTTGCATATTGGCCGTGTTTGGTTGTGATAGGATGCGGGAATAATGTCCGGGAGTTTCGTCGTCGTTTCTGCCAAACTTAGGCCGAACTTCCGAAGGTAAACTCCCAGAAATTTGAATAGTGAGAGATGCGATGTCATACACATGAATATCTCTATACGCTTTCCGCTCTCAGAGGAGAGTAAATTACCATTCGAGGAGCAATTTATTACTTTGTATGTCTTTGCCTGCATAAACATTCCGGGTAAACGAGATAGTTATATGGATTGAGAAGGCAGCACACGTATGTTTGAAAGAAGTTATCGATTATTAAGTAGACGTTTCGTCTTTATTCAAATGCATTTTCAACCTAAATGAACTTGAGAATAGGTATATTTATTATATGGAATTAACTACAGTATTGTTACTGAAATTGCGTACACTTGTCGTGGAATGCATTTTACATTAGCAGCGTTAGATAGGCACATTCTTCTTCTTTCAAACACGACTAACTTCATGTTAATCGATTGATAGGTTACAAAATTACGCACGTCCTAATAACAACAGTTTTTGTATTACTATCGCTAAAATGTAATGGAACAAACAGACACTATTAAATTCTGGCAGTAACATCTAAAGGACTAATGGACTAAGCTGAAAATTGGGTAGAAACACTTGTCTAAATCTGCAAGAAAAACGGGAAATCATGGAAAAAAAACATCAGAAATACCTTGCAGGACAATACTTCTAGTAACTTCTGCGGCACTCGTCTTATCGAGAAATACTCAGTGTTTTTGATTATATTTCTAGCTGAACTTCGTCGACTGGCGTAGACATTCAACTAGATAAATAATCTTAATTTGACAAAATTGATGTCGAAATTAATAATTTATTATGTACAATTTTACAATATGGTACAAAGTTATGAACTTCGGTGGTTTCAGATCGGAAGGCACTGTATGTTTCGATTTGATGAATATTCACTGGTCTCGTCACTAACTAACGATGTGTTAGACTTATTATCTCTGAATGAGTGTAAAAACTCGCGTCGATGAGTAGTAGAACTTTGTTATTGAGCGTTGAGCTCGATTCTATGAGTGTAAAAACTCGCGTCGATGAATAGTAGAACTAATTTCTTCACGTTGTAAGACGTGTTAAATAGAAATCTGCAAGGGGCGTGTTTACACGTGGATTGGGTTGATCAAACGAAAATAAATGTTTCTTATTGGCCAGTATCATTTGACTCGTCGGGTTCATTGACAAGAATCAACAATGGATACCTTCAATGGATATTTCAATTTCTATTGAATACTCCAATAGCAATTGTAACCTTTTTACTCAGAAAGGTTATACAAACATTTCTTACAAATCTTCCGATCGTCGACCATAAATATTCACGCACAAGTGACAATAAATTTAGGGTTTTTATAATACAATAGATAATAGGGTGAAACGTGACATTTTCCTAACTTCTTAACTATAGGCTTTCAAACACAATGCGACAATATGTCGACTTCCTAAATGTGTTCGTTCAATGCTCAAACAAAACTATCTACAATTATTATTGCAAAACGTGATATTTTAAAGGTATTTAACAAAAGTTGCGAATAAAGTGTAAATACTCTTTGAATTTACAACAGTACAAAAGATCTTATCAATTCTTCAACACCTTTTTACAGCGTTAGCGACTAAAATGAATTTACGCTTTAAATATGTACAGAGTGGGGCACTATGATTGAACTATTCTCTGGCGTCCTTACGGCAAATAAAATTAGAAAAAATTAGACGTAGAATTAAGTAGATAACTTAGGACTATAATTTAAAAATATTTTGGAATATACAGGGTGCTCCAAAAAAGCGTCCCGTATCAAAGTTAGTTTCCTTTAAATGGAACACCCTGTATTTTATCACATTTTTGAATTGTACTATTAAAAATAATGTAAGTTCATTAACATTTCCCTATACCTATCTAGTTCAGTTTCCAGGATAAATCGATTTTACATAATTTGTAGACCCTCCGAAAAAATATAATAACTTCAAAACAAAAACGAATAACCACATTCGCTTTACACATTCTCACTAAAAGCTTCTAACATTCTGTTTCCAATATTTACTGGTAGGCTATAATATAAAGGGTGTCTTTAATATGATAGTATAACACTAACCATTTGATACATAAATTTCTGGCTTAATTTAAATAGAACACCCTGTATCTGTTGGGTCTGTTCAACGTGGAAATTTATTACCTTTCAGTTGGTATAAGGGTTGCCTATATCTAACTTTGATAGTTTTCGAGAAATTTTAAATTTGTTTTTTAATATTCAATTATTTGCTGACATCTAGTTACCTATGACATGATGATACTCCGATGGAAAGTTTTTAAAAATTTAAAATTTGTTATTTTGACAGTAAGTGCGTTGTTGTATGATTTATTATTGTTAAATTAAAGGTCTCTTAAATCAGAATTTTATTAAGGGTGCACAATCATTAACTTTGCATTAAGATTAGTAAAAAAATTTAAAGAAAGTATTCAAAATCATGCCTATCGTGTTAGATACAAGCCTGAACTCTTAAAAAAATTATTGTTTATTTTTTTTAATATTTCTGGTGTTATTCTTTAAAGAGCTCGCATTATCCTATTCTTCATGTCCTCTGAAATGGGTGGCTGTGTTACTGTATTTGGTTTTTAATATTATTCACTTATCTGGCATCTAGTCATTAAAATAGATACTATTTTAATACCATTCCATCTGTCAAATAAATTTATAAATTTCTATAGTGTGTATTCATGTATTGTGTTGATGTATTATTAAGTTTTAATAATTGACGTTGTTATTAACCCCTGGTTAAACAGGAAAAGTACTCTAACGAAGAAAGAATATATATGATCTTAATTATTAGTGAGTGTCAGGAGAACTGTTTTTTAGCAAGTAGATTATACGCTCAAAAGTATCCAAATAGAGATCATCCTAACAGAAATGTTTTTAAAAGCCTACTGCAAGTATTCAAAACTACTGGAAGCGTGCAATATACAATAAATTCTAGACGAAAATCTGCAATTACAGACGATTTAAAATTTGAAGTAATGGGTGCGCTTGTTGAGAATCCACATAGTAGTCAAAGATGTGTTAGTGAGTAAGTAGGTATAAGCAAGAGAAGTGTCACTAGGATAATTAAAAACACCAATTTTATCCCTACCATAATCAAATGCACCAGCAACTATTTGATAGGGACTTTGAAAATCGAATTAAGTTTTGTTTATGGGTTATGGACAAAGTGGCAGGGTCTGAAGATTTTTCTGATTTTGTTGTGCTCACGGATGAAGCTACGTTTCATAAAAACGGTTAAGTAAACATACATGATTTTCATTACTATAACGACGAAAATCCGCATTACTTCCGAAGTGTTGATCATCAACATCGTTGGTCATTAAATATATGGGCAGGAATCGTTGGAACCCACATAACAGGGCCTTATTTTTTCAATGGAACGCTAACTGGGAGAAAATTCCGTAAATTCTTACGTAACAAACTACCGGAACTTTTAGATGACGTTCCACTAGCTATAAGACAAAAAATGTGGCTGCAGTTAGATGGTGCGTCTGTTCATTACAGTGTAATTGTCAGGCGATATTTTTCCACAAAAAAGGATTGGGCGAGGGGGTCCTTATCTTTGGCCGGCAAGATCCCCAAGCTTGACGCCATTAGACTATTTTCTTTGGGGTTACATAAAAAGTATTGTTTACAATACAGATCCAACCACTCCTGAAAACATGAAGGATAGGATAAGCAGAGCGTTTCAAACAGTAACACCAGAAATGTTGAAGAAAGTGAACAATAACTTTTTTAAAAGAGTTGAAATTTGTATCCAACGAAAGGGGCGTCACTTTGAAAACCTTCTTTAAATTTTTTGTAGCTATTTTTTTATAATTTTGAAGCTTATTGTATCTGTATGCCCAATAATAGTGTACTTACCCTCAATAAAATCCTAATTTGAAAATCAATCATAAATCATACAACAAAGCACTTACTGTCAAAATAATAATAATTTTTAAAAACTTTCCATCGGAGTATCAACATGTCGTAGGTAACTACATGTCTGCAAATAATTGAATATCAAAAAACTAATTTAAAATTTCTCGAAAACTATCAGAGTTAGATATAGGCAACCCTAATACCAACTGAAAGTTAATAAATTCCTACGTTTAACAGACCCAACAGATACAGGGTGTTCCATTTATATTAAGCCAGAAATTTATGTATTAAATGGTTAGTGTTATACTGTCATATTAAAAACACCCTGTACATTATAGCATACCAGTAAATATTGGAAACAGAATGTTAAAAGCTTTTAGTGAGATAGTGTAAAGCGAATGTGGTTATTTGTTTTTATTTTGAAGTTATTGTATTTTTTCGAAGGGTATACAAATTATGTAAAATCGATTTATCCTGGAAACTGAACTAGATAGGTATAGGGAAATGTTAATGAACTTACATTATTTTTAATAGTACAATTCAAAAATGTGATAAAATATAGGGTGTTCCATTTAAAGGAACCGAACTTTGATACGGCACGCTTTTTTGGAGCATCCTGTATATTCCAAAATTATTTCAAATTATGGTCCTAAGTAATCTACTTAATTCTACATCTAATTTTTTCTAATTTTATTTGCCGTAAAGACGCCAGAGAATAGTTCATTCATAGTGCCCCACCCTGTATATACAATGACGAGAAGAAGTAACATACAAATATCTTACATATTTTTAAAGCATCGTTAACAATATAATTCAAGATTTGATAATCTTGAACATTAAGGCTATTATTTTTTCGTAAGTCTGGCACCACAAAACATTTAAAAAAAACACAACAACTTAGCAACAATCTAGTACAAGTACTTGGCAAAATATGTAATACCCAGAATATTTTTAAATATCTGAGTGACACTAACAAAACTATGACCCATCCATATTTATGTCGCTGATTATCCAAGTGGTAGATGCGAGTTGCTTGTAAATAAATAAATAATAAAAATGTTAGACCCATTTCCCGTCCTGTCGTGCTTACACATACCACAACTGAATACTAACACTCAAGATAACCGTGTCGTCAGCATATCTAATAGTATTATTCGGTCACCATTTACCTTCACTTCAAGTTCCTCATCCTGCAAAGCCTGTTTGAAAATTATATACGAGTAGCTGTTGAATAATAGTGTGAACAGAATGTATCGCTGTTTGCCGCTTCGTGAATACAACATTCGACGGTTAAATTTCCATCGATTTCTACTTGCAATAAAAGCTTTCTATGATACGCAGATCTCTTCTATCGATACGCATGGTCCTTAATATGCTTAAAAACGTTCCATACTGAACCCTATCAAAAACTTTTTCATAGTCAAAGGAAGCTACATAAATATTTTATGTTGGTCGCGACACTTTTGGAGAAGTAGATTTTAGGCAAAAAGTGCATGTCACGGATGCCATGTGTGTTCCTAAAGCCAAGATGGGTTTCATCTAGATGCCTTGCGCATCGGCTTCTTATTCTTGCATGTACTATGCGAAGAAAAACCTGGCGCTGATAAGTCATCTTATATCATAACTTCTAAGTGGAGATGTAATTCAAAATGTGATTAACAAAAAAGTTATTTCATCTGAATTTAGTAAAACATGCTATTATAAATCTATTTTTATTCGAATAAGCGTATTATTTATGTGTAATTGGAGACACCCAATTAATCCAATTTCACAAACTTATAAGCAACATTGACACAGAATTCAATGCTTGGTACCTTGATGATGGTTCTTTAGGTGGTAATACTAATTCCGTGTTCAAGTCTCTTGTCTATATTATAAACAATTCCAAGGATATTGGTCTTGAACTCAATTTTAGCAAATGCGAGCTATTTTTCTTAGAATCACCAAATAATCTAACAATTGATAAATTTAATTCTGTAGCACCAGGCATAACGATTACCAACAGACAAAATTAATTTCTGTTAGGTGTTCCTTTATTAAACGAATCCTTTCTATCAGCTTCAAATGAAAAACTAACATTTTCAAAAAAATGTCATCTCGTTTATCCTGGTTACCGAAACATATTGCTTATTACCTTCTCAAGAATTGCCTATTAATTCCAAAATTAAGACATATCTTAAGATGTAGTCCGACCTGATTACATAATGATATCTTAATCAATTTTGACAATATCATTCGTCATTTATTAGAGTCATTAATTAACATTAAATTAGAGGACATTTCTTGGGAACAAGCTTCACTACCTATTTCATATGTTGGTTTAGGAATTCGCTCAATCGTTTCAGTAGCTCTTCTTCCTTTTTTGTCATCAATCAATAGTTCAAAAAATTTCACTAATAACATTCTGCCTATATTTTCCACACAAAAGACCCTTTACTAATGGAGGCAGAAAATATTTGGTCATTAAAGTCTAACAAAGTTGTACCCGGTGAATATAAATCCTCTCAAAAATCCTGGGATATTCCTTTATTGAACATTGGAAGAGAAAATCTGCTTCAGAAAGCTGTCAATCTACCAGACAAGTTTCGTTTGAATGCAGCATTTTCACAGGAATCAGGAGCATGATTGAACGCTATACCGTCGGCCCTATTAGGTACGCTTTTAGATGACGGAAGTTTCCGTATTTCTATTGGTCTCCGTTTAGGTTTTCAAATTTGTGTAAAACATCGCTATCGTTGCGGAGCTGATGTTGATGAAAATGGTAAACACGGCTTAAGCTGCAAATTAAGTGCCGGCCGTTTTTCACGTCATTCTGCGGTAAATGACCTAATCAAACGAGGCCCGTCATCTGCAAAGATTCCCTGTTCGTTGGAACCGTTAGGTATTTGGCGCGACGACGGTAGACGTCCAGATGGTATGACCCTCATTCCATGGCAACGCGGCAGACCAGTTATATGGGATTTCACTTGCACTGACACTTGGGCTCCGTCCCATATCCGATCCACATCAACTTCCGCAGGCGCTGCAGCTTTACAAGGCGAAACTTTTAAAATCAATAAATACAAAAATTTGGAGAACATTTACATTTTTATTCCTGTAGCAATTGAAACCTCTGGTTTTTCGGTCATGAAGCTTCAAAATTCATTAAAGAAATCGGTAAAAAAATATCAGTAGAAACCAATGATTCAAGAGCAACTTTGTTCTTTATACAACAAATGAGTATTGCAATTCAAAGTAGAAACGCTTCATCTTTTCTCGGCACGTTTCCCCGTTCTAAGCCTCTAGAAGAACTTTTCATGAAACCTTATCATGAGAAACCTAATTTTTCTACCACTGTCCCATTCATAGCAATACCGAAGAAAATAACTATGCTAGAGAATGATGTGATTCCTATACGCAATAAATTATCTTTGACCAAAACAAAATATAGAATTGATTTACCCCAAATAGAGTTGGAGACATCAAATAAAAAGGTAAACGGCCAAATGGAAGTTATTTATACTAACAGTGTGGCATACTCTAACAATACTAATATAGACAATTTGTATGAGGAAGATGATAACGGAAATGACACATCAGTAGCCGATTTGAGTAAAAATTTTAATGACAAACTCTCCAGAACAGTAATAAATGGTACTAACCTCGCCAATAAGACAACTGAGGTTAGATGCAAAATATCTGATGTGATCAATAGAGTGAAACCAATAAGTATAAAATCTATATCAACTAGAGTTGAAAAATCTAGTAATAATTTTTCGGTGACCAAAAAAAATGTCATTGCCTCCAACAAGTGTCAAAATAACCGCAATTTTTTGCAGTCAAATTCAAAATTGGAAGATAATGAAGACGTAGGAAACAATAATGGTTCAGAAGTCGATAGGGTCGTAGTAACTGAGGAATCAATGAACATCAATTCCCTTTCTAAAAATAATCCTAGTGTTAACAACTTCTCTTCATATATTTAATTTTTGATTAGAGATTATCATAAAGGGAATGACACTCAACAAGAACAAAAGGACACGTCTTAAAATGATGTAGATAGCAAGGAATATATTAACAAAGTGAACCAGACCAATGATCTATCGACATCATCCAAACTTCCCAAATCCGTGATATCTACATCCAATTTAGTAGCAACCACATTAATTCAAATTCCTTATCACGCCGATCAAGTGAGAAAGACAATAATAGAATCCGAGATTATTCGTACAATGATAGTAGTTGCGAAAGAGCTCTTAACAATATCTCCACAATCAGGTCCATAAAGGGTATTCCCCAAGAATCTTTGGGTCTCAAAGACCTCAAAAATATTGGTAACACATATTTCATGAATAGTATTATCCAATGCCTATCAAACACAAGGTGGCTATTAGAATATCTAAAGAAAGACGCATTCATAAGAGATAGTAACATAAACATATCTAGCATGAAAGGAACACTAATTAAAGCATTTGCTGAAGTTATTCAAGAGCTTTGGTCTGAAGACGGTTCTAACAGAGTGGTTAATACAGTATCATTGAAAAGTCAGATTCAGCGATTTACTTCAAGGTTCATGGGATACACTCAACCTGATGCACAGGAGTTTCTTCGTTATCTATTAGCAGGACTTCACGAAGATGTCAACAAGATATACGAAAAACCAAAGCCCATATTAACAGAAATTGATGACAAATTTAGTGGTATCGAGAAAGCACAAGAATTTTGGTTAGCACACACTGTGGTCACTGTTCAGTTACCTAGGATCCTTTTTGGGATTTATCCCTTCCGATACCACAAAGAACAGATCAATTACGACTTTCACAATGTTTAGATTCGTTTACAAGAGAAGAAACACTCGAAGGTGATGAGAAACCAGCTTGTTCGAAATGTAAGGAACGAAGACGATGCCTTAAATCATTCTCAATTCATAAATTTCCGAAAATACTGGTTATTCACCTGAAGCGCTTTTCGCAAACAGAAAGTTTTAGTGGAAAACTTAATGATTCAATAGATTTTCCAATAGAAGGGCTTGATATGAACCATTACGCGGCTGATAATGTGGCACCTTGTATGTACAACCTCTACGCTATATCTAATCACTGTGGAACCACTTATAATGGTCACTACACAGCATTTTGCCGACATCCCTACACGGGACAGTGGCACGAATATAACGATTCAAGAGTGCTATTGATATCGTGAAAATACTTAGTCAGTGGAGAAGCATATGTTCTCTTCTATGAACAAGATGACACAAAATCCCACCTTTAAGTTTAATACTTTTCTTTATTAATATTCAAATTGTATATTTTCATTGTGAACCAATGTCTTATTTGTTTTTTTTTTCTGCAAAATTCATTTATATATTCATATATACATTGTATCCTTTTAAATATAAATGAAAATGTTATTGTGAAATTAACTTGACAGTATTGGTTGATATTGACATCAATTTTCTAGTGTCTTAATCTTCTATGTCATCATTTTGTCGATTATACAACTTATTTGTTATTTAATTAGCTCGTTTGTTAATGAAGGCGATTAATAAATCGGAACTGGTGGATGTTGTAACATTTTTTTCCGTGCTTCAAGTGTCCTATTGCAGTCATCATCGAACCATTTCCTTCGCTGGTTTTTCTTCTTGCCAAGTACCTGTTTTGGATGATGTCCTCTGAAAAACATTGAAGAATTCATAAGGAATAACAAGCCTCCGAGTACTGTAAGATCAGAAAGTTACATCTGAAGACTATTTATGAAATTATGTGATTCGCGCAAATACACATTGTCAGACAATTGAACCGAAGAAGAACTATCAAATATCTTGCAATATTAGGCAACTAACAAGAGAAAAAAGGATGGAACAGAGTACAAAGAGAGTGTCGTGATACTCCTGTGGAATGTTAGTGCAAAATTATTGCAAAGAAAATATTTGTATGACTACAAACCTTCTATTGATCCATATGAGGGGAACATTTTCGAAAATGCCAGACTTGCGAAAAACATTAAGCGCAAAGAACTTCAACATTTGCGGAGACGAGAAAAGTAGATTCTACAGTTTTAACTGTGAACGAAATTGAGACAATTGCTTTGAATTACGATGAAGACACCGCGGAAGGACTTCAAAAAAGGTTCTATCAAATAGCGGCCGCTAAATTAGCTTGGCGGGGAAATGAAGTATCGTCCTGTTTGTTAGATTATTTTCAGGGAGGAACAATCAATGACGGTTCTTATACAGGGCGCGTAGAATACAATTCGATGTTCTATAAAACGACCCCAGGAAGAGATAGAGCTTTGGAAAAAAGCAAATGGATAATTCCAAACTAAGAAAATGAAGAATTTTGTCCCGTCAGATTGATTAAAAAGATATTGAATAGATGAAGCTTTTACTTGATGAAAATCCATACTGAACGATGAAATAAAACAATATAATCTGTTTAAAACTTCATTTATTTGAACTAATGTTCAATTTAAACTGGTTGACGCGTTTCACTAACACAGTAGCTTTGTCAAAACGGATGGAGGTATAATATAAAAATGTTTTAATATAGACAGTGCATAAATGCAGAATTCTATTTACTAATGTTAACAAAGATATTGGAAGGAATTACTTGGAAACTCATTCACTACAAACATTCCTAAGCTATCTTCTAGGTAAAAAGGTTTAATAAAGGAGAATGATTGATATCTATTTGGTCGTTAGGAAGTTTACCTGAATATTTATTTTTGTTATCTCAAGGGCCTCTAATAAATTTAAACTCAAGGATTTACCGACTACATGGAGAATTTCAAAATTTGGGTAAAAAATGTGTTGGTTTTCTAATAAATGATTTGAATAGTTAGAATCTAATTTTTTGTTGTCATATCTACGTTTGTGTTCCAAAATTCTAGTTTTAAAATTTGTAAAAGTTCTACCGATATAAATTTTATCACAGTTGTCATTACCACATTTTAATTCATAAACTCCTGATTTAATTTTGAAGATTTTGTTATATTATTTTTAATGAGTTTGGATAAATTGTAATCAGTTTTAAAGGAAATATTCATGACTAAAATTTCTAAAAATGATTTAATTTTTGTGTTCCAAAGTATGTTAAGCTTTTAAATTGTTTATTATTATTTTTATCAGAAGAGAATACTTGTTCTAATGTCAGTTTTTTTTCTTTTTATTTATGATATTATCAATTAAATTTCTTCTTCTTACAGTGCCATATCCGTGATCGGATGTAGGAGACCTCTCACTTCTACCTGTGTTGTGCTCTCCAGTTACCAATTAAATTTGGATCGTAATTATTATTAACTGCTATTGGTTTTATGATATTTAATTCTTTGTTAAAATTATTAATATTTAATGGGACTGTTATGAGTCTGTGTATTATAGTATTGAAAGCTGCTAATTTATGACTGAATGGGTTGACCGAACTATTATGAGTTGTAATATCTGTATGTGATGGTTTATGAAATATAGAAAAATCATGTTTATTATTTATATTTGAAATTGTAAGGTCTAAAAAAGTTTATAGACTTATTTTGTTCAAGCTCTATGGTAAATTTGACATTATTGTGAGTTGAGTTTATGTAAGTAATGAAGCTCTCTAATTGTCTATTTGTACCGATGAAGCTAGCTAAAATGTAGTCCACATATCGGTGCCGGTACATAATTTTTTTACTAAGGGGGTGTTCATGAATTGTTTTTTCTATATTATCCATGAAAATTTCTGGTAGTAGGGGGCTCAGGGGGTTACCCATAACCAAACCGTCTTTACTGCTATAAACCTGTTCATTGAAATGGAAGTAATAAAGTAATGATATCAGAGTGAATTATAGGATTAACGTTAATCTATGTGAGCAAGTTATCAACAAGAGTTATAGTTTCTTTAGGAGGTATACTAGGGAATAGATTTGTTACTGCGTATGATATGAATTCAGAATTATGGGGTAGTATGGTATCTTGAATATTATTAATTAATTCCGTTGTTTTTTTAACTGAAAATCGAGGTTTGAATGAACAATATTTAGAAATGAAATCTATGAGAATCTTTGAAATTTTGATTGAACGTACTGTGAAATTAGAAACAACTGGTCTGATTGGGTACCCCTCTCTATGGAGTATAATTAATGAATAAAGTTCAGGGTGTTGCGGATTGGGTGAAAATAATTCATATTTTTCTTCATCGGCAATTATTGATTTAGCGTTATCTACTGCTAATTTTTTTTCTTTCTGAAATTTATTAGTTAGGTCTTTTTTAAGGGTCTCAAATTTGCTTGCCTGAATAAAATTGTTGGTTTTTAATATATAATCTTCTTTAGGTAATGCTATTACCGTATTTCCTCTATCTGGTTTTGTGAAAATAAGACTATTTGACTTAGGTATTTGTTGAATTGATAATTCAAAGTTGGGTTTGTTAAACTCGCTAAATTCTTTTTCAATAATTTCTAAAGCTTTATGTTTAAGATTGGAATTATTTGGAAAATTATACAAATTAATTTCTGTTTCTATACCTAGTTTGTTGAAGTTATTATATTAACATGTGGGTTGAATATTATGTTCAAAACCTTCTTCGGGCAGTGTTTCAGAAATCATGTATTCCCTAGATACATGAAATTAAAGACAGACAACAAAATCAGTCCAGCCAAAAAAGCCAGTATCTATGGCAACGAAAAATGGATAAAAGAAGAAAAGAACATTCAGTATAGTAACAGATATATTTTTAGTATTTATGTTAAGGTAATTCATTCACAACTTCGCATGTTCATTTGATAACTTCAACAAACTAGGTATAGAAACAGAAATTAATTTGTATAATTTTCCAAATAATTCTAATCTAAAACATAAAGCTTCAGAAATTATTAAAAAAGAATTTGTCGTGTTTAACAAACCCAACTTTGAACTATCAGTCGCCAAATCAATTCAACAAAAATCAAAGTCAAATAGTCTTATTTTCACAAAACCAGATAAAGGAAATACGGATAGCATTACCTAAAGAAGATTATATATTAAAATCCAACAATTTTATTCAGGCAAGCAATTTTGAGACCCTTAAAGAAGACCCAACTAATAAATTTCCGAAAGAAATAAAATTAGCAGTTGATAACGCTAAATGAATAATTACCGCTAAAGAAAAATATAAATTATTTTTACCCAATCCGCAACACCCTGAACTTTATTCATTAATTAAACTCCATAGAGAGGGCTACCCAATCAGACCAGTTGCTTCTTATTTCACAGCGCCTTCATTCAAAATTTCAAAGATTCTCATAAATATCATTTCTAAATATTGTTCATTCAAACCTCGATTTTCAGTTAAAAACTCAACGTAATTAATTAATAATATTCAAGATATAATACTACCCCATAATTGTAAATTCATATCGTTCGATGTAACAAGTCTATTCCTTAGTATACCTCCTAAAGAAACTATAACTCTTGTTAATAACTTGCTCACATACAATGATGTTAATCCTATAATTCATTCTGATATCATTACTTTATTAAAAGAGTGTCTGAATCAAAATTATTTTTATTTCAATGAAGAGGTTTATAGCAGTAAAGACGGTTTTATTATGGGTAACCCCTTCAGCCCCCTACTAGCAGAAATTTTCATGGATAATATAGAAAAAATAATTCATAAACACCATCTTAGTAAAAAATTTATGTACTGGCACCGATATGTGGACGACATTTTAGCTAGCTTCATCGGTACAAATAGACAATTAGAGAGCATCATTACTTACATCAACTCAATTCACAATAATATCAAATTTACCATAGAGCTTGAACAAAATAAGTCTATAAACTATTTAGACCTTACACTTTCAAATATAAATATTGAACATGATTTTTCTATATTTCACAAACCATCACATACAGATATTACAATTCATAATAGTTTGGTCCACCCATTCAGTCATAAATTAGCAGCTTTCAATAGTATGATACACAGACTCTTAACAGTCCCAATAAATATTAATAATCATAACAAAGAATTAAATATCATAAAACAAATAGCAGTTAATAATAATTACGATCCAAATTTAATTGACAATATCATAAATAGAAAGATAAAAAACAGACTTTACAACAAGTATTCCCTTCTGATAAAAATAATAATAAACAATTTAAAAGCCTAACACACTTTGGAACACCATCATTAAAAATTAAATCAATTTTAGAAACTTTAGACATGAATATTTCCTTTAAAACTGATTACAATTTATCCAAACTCATTAAAAATAATAAATCTAAATCTTCAAAATTAAACACATCAAGAGTTTATAAATTAAAATGTGGTAATGACAACTGTGATAAAATTTATATCGGTAGAACTTTTAGGAATTTTAAAACTAGAATTTCGGAACACAAACGTAGTAGCTACGACAACAAAAAATTAGATTCTAACTATTCAAATCATTTATTAGAAAACCAACACATCCGTATCTATTAAAACATTTTTATAATATACCTTAATTCGTTTTGACGAAGCTACTGTGTTAGTGAAACGCGTCAACTAAATTAAATTAAACATTAGTTCAAATAAATGAAGTTTTAAACAAATTATATTGTTTCATTTCATCGTTTAATAAGATATTATCAGAAAGAACCAAAACATAATAACCAGAAGATTGTTTTAACTACAAACAAGAATTGGGTAAATTCTTTATGGTGTATAGACATACCCGTAATGATATTAGTAAATGGACTCGTCTCGGGACAGAAAAAATTGGTCTCGATACAAAAAGAAAGAGAATCACTAATCTTTAGAACAGAACACAACTGTTACTCATTTGTCAAAGGCTGGTGAGCATTGAGAAAAAATAATTGAAATTACTGGCCATACAAATACAAGTTCTCTGGACCTATATATGAAATTAAATGAAAAACTTCATGCAAAGATCATTTCTTCCTCAAGGAATAACACTGCTACTACACCACTGCCATCAACATCCAACTTACTGACTACCTCTTCGACAAATACGGCTATTTCAAGTGAAAAAAATTGTAGCGTTGTTTATAATAATTGTACATGTGATTTTCAGAATAAAATGTTGTGTTGTTCTTTCAATAACATATTATTCGTTGTATAACCTAACAAACACAACTCTTGGAATCCTGACTATTGACAATCGCATGGGTTGGTGCAAACAACATGTTGTCACATAATTCCACTCGTTTTTCAGAATGGTGTAATTAATTTTTAACAACATGTTTCTTGCCTCAACTTAAGCGATTATAGATAGTCATGATTCCACTCGTATTATATATGATAATTGGTCCTAGTATTTATAGCATTGTCCTTTGCAAATGATTATGATTAAAAGTCGCTAAACACAAAATTATATTACTTAAGTGAAAGTTAATCGCTATCTTTACATTCCCCTTTCATTTTCGTCATATTTTTCTAGTGAAATTTTAAATAACATAGTAATTAAATACCCTACATCAATCATCCTGTTAGTTTGGAACCTATTTCAATAAATTACTGGTAAAAAAATATATGTTGATAATTCGAAACACTTGTTCTCACAAATACCTAATAAAACCACACGGAACTGAAAGAGACTGTAAAAGGTGTACAACACATGTATTTATATGTGTATTCTACCAGGCAGGAGGTAAACGATATAAAAACTAAATGCCAAGAACAGAAAAAGGTTTATAGTGAAACGAGATAGGGAGCAATGGGTGTTAATGGCTGAAAGGTCAGGTAGCAGTCAACTAGGAGACATTTGCAGGTGGCATGGTTGAACAGTGTTGCCACATGCACAAAGAAAATGAATATTGTATTTGATTATACTGAGAGAAATGATTTAATATTGTCACATTATTTATATATGTTTTATCATAAGGAAGGAACAGTATTTCTGGAAAAAATTTTACTATTTTACTATTGCTTTTTAATATTGTATACACGAATTTTAATATATATGTAATTGTTATTTTAATTTTCTGTTTGGTTGAATGCAAGTGATAAAATGTATATATTTTAATATTTTAATTGTAAATAAAGTTATTATTATTATGTCAGAATGAGGCAGGCATCTCAAGTGTATATACACGATAAGAACAATTAACTTAGAAGCAACAATCGTATATGTAGATCTAGTCACAGTTACTATTGTCCGAGTACATAAGATATTTAGTACACAAGATGAAGTCATAGTTGAAATATTTTTTAGTGATTATAGTAATCAATTGCAATAGGAGAATCTAGAGCTTAAGCAAGCAGTTGAAAATTTGAGACGTGAAAACAAACAAAACAGTATTATTATTTTATGAATCCAAAATATTAGAGAGAACTATAATATACAATATATCTGTTCACAAATCAAATCACTACTGGAAGTAGAAGTAACTCCCCATAAAATTAACGATTTTTACAAATTGGGTAAAAATAATAACAGTCCAAAAATTGATTTTGTTTGTTCTTGGAAAAAGCGTGAATTATTGAAGAATTGTTATAAATTAAAGGGTAAAAATATAAGTATCTTTCAAGATCTAACATCCAAACAAAGATACGAATCTAGTATTCTAAGAAAGCATCTACTTTTAGCCTACAAGACAAACACAAAAATTGTTTTACCAAGAATAACAAATTGTTTGTAGACGATAAATTTTACCTAGCCGAGGATCTTCTAGCTATTGAGGATTTGTATAACCAACAGCAATAAAAACCAGTTAGCACTTCTCCCGCACGTTCTCCTAACAGGCAACGTTCTACTCTGAAACCAACTATTCTACCCACTTATAAGGATTTAACCAGCAGCACGTCTCAAAGTGCTAGTGCAACAAGATATACTTCTAGTTCACCTGATACGCTGAGACAAACTAAATCTGGTAACTGTCAAAATAAACCTAGTAATAGGAACCAGGGCCTTAAAACTCGGAATAATTCCTAGAAATAACTTAGCCTGTGGACTGTGATGTTATAAGAATAACAGAAACGTAGCTCAATAATCAGATTAGTAAGGATATGGTAGGTTTGCCTGGTTACAATCTTGTGCGTATTGATAGACCAACTAGAGGAGGCGGTATTGGTATGTATGTACCAAATAATATTAAATAAACATTTATCATGTCTGGTAGTAATGAAATTATTGAATATATATATAGAAGTAGCTACTGTCAACTACGCTATTGCTATAGGGACTATATATAAACCTCCAAAGGGTAATAGTGTACAATTCATTATTCATGTACAGGATATGTTTGAGAATATATTCTCAAATTATGATCATATTATTTGTGTTGGTGATTTTAATATGTTAAACTTGGATAACTCATTAACGACACAATGAATTTCAGCTAGATCTTCAATAACTTTTGAATGGTATCATATTTATACAACAGATGACATTGATGAGAAACTAAATATCTTGCATAGATATATGATTCAAACTTTAAACATGCTTGCTCCATTGAAAACCTAATCGTTACGCCCCTTGGATCACCCCAACTATCAAAATAATGCAAAAGTTAAGAAATAAAGGATTAAATAAAATTAACTGTCTCGAACCTTACTCCGTGGAATCTACTCATATTAGTGTTTTGAATGAAACTCACTGTTTCTAGTTAATTCCACAATATAATAAAAATTGTTGAAGATTCTTAAAAATTGTCAATTGTTTCGATAAATCAATATCATCGTCAGAATGACAGAAGTTACATTTCATTTGGTGCCTATATACCTGATGTTCACTAGTTATTTTTGGGTAGACCAAGAAGTGACCTAACTTGTGATTGACTTAATATATGTTAATAGAAAAAAGAAGATGTGATATTACAAATATTGAAGCTTAGATATTATTAGCCCTATGGTGATATCCTGGATATCATTTTTCCAATCAAGATCAGTATAACTGTGCAATGATATAGAAAACCAGGAAAACTATATCTGCTGATCTTTACAATTATCACTTAAGAAGACAGTTTATTAGTGGAGAACTCCCTAGATTTAACTGTTCATTGACAACTTCATATTGTGGGTTTCTTAAATGTCTTCTAATTTCCAATTCTTCAAGGAAATCCAGTTCTTGTTTCTTTTCACAAATATGCAGCACTTCTAGTTTTGTGTTAGGTGTCAATGAATGATTGGTGTCAAGTAGATGTTTTGCGTAGTGTGATTTATCTGGTTGTTTTAATATGTATGCTCGTAAGTGTTCACTGTATCGGATTTCAAAATTTCTAAGTGTCTGACCCAAATAGACAGCATTGCATTCTGGACATTTGAGTTCATATATACCTGACTTCTTTAATGGTGGAATTTTTGTTTTTACATTTAACAATTTTGTACTAACGTTACTTTCTGTTTTAAACGAAATTTTTGTATTCGTTGCTGAAGATATTATCTTTGAAATGTTATTAGAAATATTTCCTGCATATTTAATGGTTTTATAAGTTTTAATTTCATCAGTTTGTTTAGGAAATATAAGTTGTAATGCCACTTTTTCCTCTTTTTTATTAATTAGCTTATTTATTATATCTAATGGATAACCGTTGGATGTTGCTATTTGTCTAATTGTATTAATCTCTCTATCAAAATTACATTTGTTCATAGGAACTGAAAAAGCTCAGTGTATCATTGAATTGTATGCCGCTAGCTTATATGACATGGGGTGATTGGAATTAAATGGAATTATCACATCAGTGTGTTGGTTTTCGGTACTCAATTAGAAATTCAATAGAACTAATCAAAAAGTTGGAAGCAATCAACTTGCAAGATAACTATAAACTTATTTCATTCGATGTTACTAATATGTTCACTGAAACTCCTCCTAAAGAATGTCTAATACTTGTAAGAAAATTACTAGAAGATAAAAGTATTAATCCAGGAATAATATCAGATACACTTAATTTATTTGATGTATGCATTATTCAGAATTATTTCACTTTTGACAATAAGATATATATTCAGAATGAAGGTTTACCAATGGGAAGCCCCATATCACCTATTTTGGCAAACATTTTTATGGACAGTTTAGAAAGAAAGATCTTTGAAAGTAATATTTCGAAAAATGTTTAATTTTGGTATAGATATGTAGATGACACATTAGCTTGTTTTATGGGTAGTGAACGACAATTAGAGTTATTTTCCAACCACATCAATAATTTACACCCAAAAATTAAATTTACATTAGACATTGAAGAAAATAGCTCAATCAATTTTCTTGATTTAAAAATTCAAAGAGTTAATAATGTACTTGATTATTCAATTTACCGGAAACCAACACACACTGATTTGACAATTCCATTTAATTCTAATCACCCCATGTCACATATATTACCCATTAAACAAGAAACATAACACGTCTTTTTTGTGATGTTATTTTTAGAGACTTTTCGTGATGTTTATTTAAAACGTTAATAAGATATCTCCTAGATGTCTTAATTTTATTACCAACTCTATTAACATCCATGTCATGTAAATAAAACATATTTTTGATGTACACAGTAATACTTGAATTTGCAGTTACATACAAATCCTATGAACTTATTTTTAGTAACTTCCTATCGGAAACATTCATACGGTGTTAACTTGTATACTTCTCACTAATGTCACATACAGAACGTTACTGTAATATTACTAATTAACATGTTTCTAAGATGATCACATGTTGCAGTTACTTACACATCTTTCAAATAATTTTTATCAACATCGTACTTATTACGTCTGTACGACGTTAGTTCATAAAACTCTCAGTAATATATCATATTCAACATCACAGTAACATAAAAAAGAAGAAAACAGAAGAGGAACTGATGAACGAAACATACAGTAGTTATCTGTGGAAACAAAAATGACAAGCATGAAATGGCGGATGGTTTTCAGTTATATGTTATATTTTATTTGCAGGAAGCACATATTTTGCAAGTAGCACCTCAATAAAGTGGTCTTCGTTTTCGTTAGCTCCCACTAAACCACAGTTTCTATACTTAGTTATAATTCTTATTATAATGGACGAACAACAATTGTTATCGGTAAGTACCTATTCCAAAATCATAATTATTAAAACTTCATTCAATACTTTAATCGGCTATTATACATTGAAATTACAGGTGGCGGAATAGTACACTAACATTATATAATAGTGTGTACAAAATAAGGGTTTTTTCAATTTTTAAAATATTTTAGTTACCTAGTAGGTATATTTTGAAAACGATTCACAATATTTCAAATCCTAGATATGCTTTGTACCCTTCAAAAAACTTGATATTTCAATAGGGTAGATGTTATTATTAATAATAAAACATGCTCATATGTTGGCAGATATTTAAATCTAGAAGAAAATATTTTCAATGCTCAAGATGTTTCAGAAGCTACTTAAACAAATAAAATAAAAAACAAATGGTTGGTAATTATGTAATGAACGGGGAGTAATTATTTCAGATAATCTGATACAAACATTGTATTATACAGTGCAAAAAATATTGAATCAAGAATTTCTAGTTTTACTTTTTATAGTAGTGGTTTTAGCCATCAATATAGTTTTGCAGGTTTAGGAAATGTTAACATTATTACTAACAATTCTTGTGAACAATTAGAGACTGTTTAAGACTTTAAAAATAGAAATTTCTGTCAAAAAGCTCATTTCCATTTGAAAATTCACTGAATACAATAAATAAGCTGTAGTTGTCCCTTACAATGGTACCTATATTAATCTAGTTGAAGAATATGTAACTTATGATACTGAATGCTCCTGTCAACAAACAGTATTCAATTATTTATTATTGTAGAAACACAGCTATTGGATACTCAATTGGATACAATTAATTATAAACTCATTTAACTTGATAACGTGTTCATATCTTCATAAGTAGTTTTTTTTTGTATACAGTGTATTATAATAATGCTTAGTTTTCATTAAGTTACAATTCCACGATGTTAATATACAATTTGTTCCAGGATGAAAATAACAAGATGAGAATAGTATATTATTTTATACAGCAAAGAAGTATGAATTTTCATAGCACACCTGAATTTACCTGCCAAATGGAGAGAGGTATGGAATAGAAGGTAAATCATGAAAAGTCACTTCTCGAAATAAAATATGTTATTATTCCTTTGAAGAACCCCGCATGTATCTTATGGAAAATGGGTCCCAGTCAATTGGCTGAAAATCAAGTTTGATGTAGTTTATGATGATCGATCAAAGGTCTCCATAGGCACAATTTGATCTAAAGTAATTGTTTTATTAGCTGCTGTTCAGAACACCTTCAAATATTTCACAGATAAGGATTTTGAAGTGTACGTTATGGAATGGTTGAGGCACTAGAAAAAAGTAACCGTAAGTGAACGATAGAATTTTTTTTAATCAGATTGGATTTCTGGTGATGTAACGTAATGTTTCATTAAATCTTTATGGTGTAAAATTTTTATTAGTTTTAATATAATTAAAAAATTATTCCAATAATTTTTCTGTAAACTAGCTGTAATGTATGTGTATCCGTTAAACTTTATTAATTCAGTTTCAAAGTATGTTACGTTATGGTAACTACGGATTAATATACCCTTTTTTAATTCTTGCTTTCACTGAATGTGTT
This sequence comes from Galeruca laticollis, assembly GCA_963921935.1. Classification (NCBI taxonomy): domain Eukaryota; kingdom Metazoa; phylum Arthropoda; class Insecta; order Coleoptera; family Chrysomelidae; genus Galeruca; species Galeruca laticollis. Next base: position 206,870,196 of record OY998176.1, on the reverse strand, counting down.
CAATAGTTTCCACTTTCCAGACTTGTTATGTAATATGCTTACACATTTTTTTTAAAGTTGGATTGCTGGACAAGATAATTTTTTTTCTAATTTTGTACCTACTTTTTCCAAATTTACTGTTCATTATTAGTGACTAAACGTTTTAAATCCTTTATTATATTTTTGCTATTTTATTTTAAATGTACAGGATGAACAACTAAGAACGACTGTAGGCCACATCTCAGAAAATAATCATGGTACAGCTTTCAAAAAAATTACCTTTACGTAAGTGATCCTGAAAAATTGCTGGAAAATATTTTGCAGGCTCTAAAATATCCTATAGGGGCGGAATGAACACTCGAAAAAATAATACTCCAAAAAAACATACTAAAGGTGTCCTAAAAATACAATTTTTTAAATCTTGATGATATTCTGAATAAATTTAATTAAGGAGATTTTTTGCCATTATTCTTCAAATAATGGGTGGGGCAGGTTCAAACTTATAAACAAATGTATCACTTTCTCGTTTTTTACCCGACATTAATGATTTTAGCTGCATTTAAGAGTTTTTCTGTTTAATAAGATTCATAACAAAACTAGGTAATTTCGTATCCACTTGGAAATTTCAAATGTAAATTGAAGCATTTTTTTAATTTTTATATTTGATATTGTAAATCTTATATCTTGGAATAGATTCCTATTATTTTAACCGCGTTTCATCAGAATTTAAAAAATTCCCCTTTACATTTGAAATTTCCGACAAAATTGGGAAAATTGTGGACTTTTTCACAAAGCGTTGACAAAATTGTCCAATTTAGTTATTTTTGTTAAGTATTTGTTATTAAAAAGGAAAAACTCTTTCAAATGAAGCCAAAAACATGGATGTCGATTAAAAAAAAGTGTTACGACATTTGTTGTTTGGGTCGAACCTTCCCCCACCCCTCACTTGAAGAATACGGACAAAAAGTCCCTAACTACATTTTTTCCTAATCTCAACAATATATCAAGCATTGTATTTCTAGGATACGTTTAGTATGTCTTTTTTGGAGATAATCACAGTATTATGTTTTTCAGTGTTCATTCCACCCCATAGGAGATATTTTAGGAACTCAAAAATATTTTCCAGCGATTTTTCAGGGTCATTTTCCTGAAGGTATTTTTTTAAAGTTGTACTATGACTATTTTTTGGAATATGGCCGACAGCCGGCGTTCTTAGTTGTTCACCCTGTATTTGCTGATTAGGCACAGAAACATCTATAGGATGTCATCCAGAATGTTTGAGGTATATTATTTAGAGGTTTATGTAATGTCCATACAACATCTACGAGAATACACTGTATTGTTTTTTAAATGTCGCATTTAGATTATTGATAAGATGTTATATTTTAGACATTGCATCAATATCGACAAGATGTTAAAAGGCATTTCAGAATGTAACAGACATGTTGGTTTTAGTTCTTAATAAAGACTTCCGTTTGAGGAAGTCCTAGTAACATCTCAGTAATGTAAAAAGGCAGCGCTTTAACATCGCTGAGAAGTTAAGTAGAAACATCACAAAAGTTAACAGCCACAAGCTGGGCATAAGCGGTTGTATAGATGTGCATGTGACGAAAACAAGAGGAAGAAAAGGAAGAACATCATCACAATGTGATGTTGAATTAACATAAACGTAATATTTATTTGCATAGTGGGTAGCGGCATATAATTCAATGATACATAGAGCTTTTTCAGTTCCTATGAACAAATGTAATTTTGATAGAGAGATTAATACAATTAGACAAATAGCAACATCCAACGGTTATCCATTAGATATGATAAGTAAGCTAATTAATAAAAAAGAGGAAAAAGTGGCTTTACAACTAATATTTCCTAAACAAACTGAGGAAATAGAAACTTATAAAACCATCACATATGCAGGAAATATTTCTAATATTATTTCAAAGATAATATCTTCAGCAACGAATACAACAGTTTCTTTTAAAACAGAAAGTAACGTTAGTACAAAATTGATAAATGTAAAAACAAAAATACCACTATTGAAGAAGTCAGGTGTATATAAACTCAAATGTCCATAATGTAATGCTGTCTATTTGGGTCAGACCCTTAGAAATTTTGAAATCAGATACAGTGAACACTTACGAGCATACAGATTAAAACAACCAGATAAATCCCATTACGCAAAACATCTACTTGACACCAACCATTCATTGACACCAAACATAGAACTAGAAGTACTACATATTTGTGATAAGAAACAAGAACTGGATTTCCTTGAAGAGTTGGAAATTATATGACACTTAAGAAACCCACAATATGAAGTCGTCAATGAACAAATAAATCTAGGAAGCTCTCCACTATTAAACTGTCTTCTTAAGTGATTATTGTAAAGATCAGCAGATATAGTTTTCCTGGTTTTCTATATCATTGCACAGTTATACTGATCTTAATTGGAAAAATGATATCTAGGATATCACCATAGGGCTAATAATATCTAAGCTTCAACATTTGCAATATCACATCTTCTTATTTTTTCTATTAACATATATTAAGTCAATCACAAGTTAGGTCACTTCTTGGTCTAGTCAAAAATAACTACTAAACATCAGGTAGGCACAAAATGAAATGTAGCTTCTGTCATTCTGAGGATGATATTGATTTATGGAAACAATTGTCAATTTTTAAGAATTTTCAACAATTTGTATTATATTGTGGAATTAACTAGAAACAGTGAGTCTCATTTAAAACACTAACATTAAATAAATTTCGTCAGACTAAACTGCCTCAACATTGGGAATATTACAAACAGTTGCGAAATTATACGAATACGCCAATAAAAGCTGAAAAACGGGCGTACCTAAATCACAGATTTCAAAACTGCAGCAATAAAGAAAAATAGAAAGAACTTAAGAAATTGAATATAGTCAAAAGGAACCATACGGAAATTCCTGCACGTTAAACTTCAGTCAACGACTCAAATACTTATTTTACTAACTCTGTAAGTAAGTTGCCTCCTAGCAATGCATTATTAAACTATTATAACAACTGTACAAAGAGCAATATCTCACATGATTTAAATTTTATTATAGATGATGACATTACCAACATAATTAGGGGCATGAAATCTAAAGCTTTTGGTAATGACAATTTAAATATTGACATCTCTTGCCCATTTATAATAGTACCGTATGTTAGACATATGATTAAAACTTGTATAGAATGTAGTTATTTTCCTTCAGCCTGGAAAATCAGCAGTAGTAATACCTTTGGCTAAAATTGTCAAACCTAAAACTTACAGTGACTTAAGATCAATAAACATTTTGTAAGTTTTGTCAAAAATTTTGGAAAAGGTTATGGAAAAACAAATTAGAGCATTTACTGAAACTAAAAAAATGTTATGTGATGCTTTAGTTCTCTCTCATTCTAACCACTGCGACACAGTATACGACCCATGTCTTGATGCTATAGATTCTCAACGTATACAAAAGGTACAAAATTCGTGTGTAAGACTGATCTATGTAATGAGAAAATCTAAAAAATTTCGCACAAATTTGAAGAATTAAAATGGTTAAACATGTTTAGTCATAGAAACTTTCATTTAGCAGATTTTTATCATAAAATATATACAACATACCAAATTTACTTTCAGAGCTGATATCCACAATTTAGATGTAAGAAAATAATTCTTCGTATCCACGTTTTTCCAAATCTATTTTCAAACGTTCGTTCTCATATGCCATATCAGTCCACATCAATAGGATACATGCTCTGAATCCATCATATCTTCGTTGTTCGGTTATGACATTTAAACAAAAATACAAAAACTATCTGTTTGAATTGCAGAAATAAGTATAAGCCTACTCCTTCTTTGATCCCTTCTTGATTATATCATCCCCTCTTTCCTCTTTTTACATTTTAAATTTTTTATATTTATATTATTTCAATTGCCTCTCGTTTTCTCTGATCCCTTCTTGATTATATCATCCCCTCTTTCCTCTTTTTACATTTTAAATTTTTTATATTTATATTATTTTAATTGCGTCTCGTTTTCTTTGATCCCTTCTTGATTATATCATCCCCTCTTTCCTCTTTTTACATTTTAAATTTTTTATATTTATATTATTTTAATTGCCTCACGTTTTCTTGTTGACATTTATTGTTTAATTAGTATAAGTTTTATGTATATTGAGTATTTTATATTATTATTACTGGCATTGGTGGAAAGGCAGGAGAGGATTACTCGTCTGATCCTGAACCAATCTTGCCAATTATTCACATTGGTTGGAAACATTAAAAGAGTTGTGTCTATTCTGTAATGTTCATCTTGCTCTGTATTGTCCTTCTGTTATATACTAATGTGAATAATAAATGTATTTCTATTATTATTAATTATTAAACGTCGTATTTCAAATTCTCCGTATTAATATGTTTCAAGCAATTTTCGTTGGTTTTTAAATAATGATCTGATTAAACGTGTACAAGACAATAAACTAAAGTCATCCCTAATTGAAGAAAGTGTCTACACTCCCCGTATTTACATTAGTTAACAAGAATCTCTTAACCTTTGATAATTCGTCACGCACAGGTTTCAACGACCTGCTATTTGGCAACGCCGACGTTCCCACAGTCGTTTTCCTCTTTAAACATAGTGAAGTTTGTTAATCCCGCATGTGTGATACAGTTAAACCTCAATTTGGCTCGGTAAGTTCAGGGCCAGCCCGAAAATTAGGTTCTTCTATTTACAAAAGCCCGCTTCCTGGCTTACCTGAAACAAAAGAAAAACTTTGATTTAGTAGCTGTTCGACTGACTTGAGTAAATATTATTATAGTAAGTGAAGAATATTTGAGAAGGAAGTAACGTTATGAGGTATTTTAGTTGATTTAATTTTAGATTGTAACTCCACGCTTGCAAGTTACGCATCATAGGTAAAAATCATACATGAAATTTACTGTCTCGACCCTTACTTCGTGGAATCTGCTCATATTAGATGACATATTAGCTTGTTTTATGGGTAGTGAACGACAATTAGATGTATTTTTCAACCAAATCAATAATTCACACCCAAAAATTGAATTTACATTTAAATCAAGAAAATAGCTCAATCAATTTTCTTGATTTGAAAATTCAAAGAGTTAATAATGTACTTGATTATTCAATTTACCGAAAACCAACACAGACTGATGTGACAATTCCATTCAATTCCAATCACCCTATGTCACACAGACTTGCGGCATATATTTCAATGATACATAGAGCTTTTTCAGTTCCTATGAACAAATGTAATTTTGATAGAGAGATTAATACAATTAGACAAATAGCAACATCCAACGGTTATCCATTAGATATGATAAATAAGCTAATTAGTAGAAAATATGAAAAAGTGGCATTACAACTAATATTTGCTAAACAAACTGATGAAATAAAAACTTATAAATCCATCACATATGCAGGAAATATTTCTAATAATATTTCAAAGATAATATCTTCAGCAACGCATACAACAATTTCATTTGAAACAGAAAGTAACGTTAGTACAAAATTGTTAAATGTAAAAACAAAAATACCACTATTAAAGAAGTCAGGTATATATAAACTCAAATGTCCAGAATGTGATGCTGTCTATTTGGATCAGACCCTTAGGAATTTTGAAATCCGATACAGTGAACACTTACGAGCATACAGATTAAAACAACCAGATAAATCCCACTACGCAAAACATCCACTTGACACCAATCATTCATTGACACCTAACACAAAACTAGAAGTGCTGCATATTTGTGAAAAGAAACAAGAATTGGATTTCCATGAAGAATTGGAAATTAGAAGACATGTAAGAAACCCACAATATGAAGTTGTCAATGAACAGTTAAATCTAGGGAGTTCTCCACTAATAAACTGTCTTCTCAAGTGATAATTGTAAAGTTCAGCAGATATAGTTTTCCTGGTTTTCTATATCATTGCACAGTTATACTGATCTTAATTGGAAAAATGATATCCAGGATATCACCATAGGGCTAATAATATCTGAGCTTCAACATTTGCAATATCACATCTTCTTCTTTTTTGTATTAACATATATTAAGTCAATCACAAGTTAGGTCACTTCTTGGTCTAGCCAAAAATAACTACTAAACATCAGGTAGGCTCAAATTAAATGTAATTTCTGTCATTCTGACGATGATATTGATTTATCGAAACAATTGTCAATTTTTCTAGAATTTCCAATAACTTTTATTATATTGTGGAATTAACTAGAAACCGTGAGTTTCATTTAAAACGCTAAAAATCGTACAAATTAATATTATTACTTCCACCTATAATTTGTCAAATACAATCTTAACAAGTGTTACCTAGAATGCTAAAAAATATATACATGATGGCGTATCGAAAACGAAACAGGCATTTACTGGCAGCTCAGTTCTTTTTTGGAATAACGCTCAGAGCCGTCGATTTCGTTTTCGAGAGGGGCACAGAACTGGCAAAAAATCACGTTAACACGTGCAGCACTTTAGGCGGGTGCCACCACCTTTAAAATTTTAAATGGAAATGAGGGTCTTTCAATTCCCTTTATAATGATGTAAAATTCATGTAGTTCAGCTGAGTAGTTTTGGAGATTTATGGAATTAAATCTCAAATAAAACTTTAATACATCATTTGTGGAGATCAATACATTTGTCATTCAAAGTAGTTTTAAAATGAAAAATAAACTGACCCGTCAGCCAAGTAAATGTTGGAAATGACCACCATGACTTTCAATGCAGTATTACTGCACATTTTGCAATATTTGAGGAGTAATTTTAAGGCAGGCATTCACAATTCTTGGTTGCAAATCTTCTAAGGATGTTGGCTGAGTAGCATAGATTTTGAGTCTTAAGTGACCCCACAGGAAGCGATCCAAAGGTGATAAATCTTGCGATTTTGGGTGCCATTCAATGGTATCTCTCCGACCATTCCATCGACCTGGAAACGTCTGATCTAAATATTGTCCAATACGTAATGCGTAATGTAACGGTGCGTAACAGGTAGGTCCTCCTGTGGCATCAATGATACCTTGACACCTTCTTGACATACATAATATTGTATTTCTGATATAATTTTCATTCAGACTATCCCACACTTCCTCCAAGCGTAAAACTAGCTCGGCTAAGCTGATATTATTATAAAGAAGTAAAGGACGACGGTATATACCAATTTGTGTTCATCAATGAAACATGGATATTTCAAAATGGCATCATAGGTCATTCATGGCAAAATGAAAATATCAAGAGTGTTAAAACCACTAAAACGGATGGCAAAAGGTTTGTTGTATTGCAAAACATAAGTGGTTACTTAAACATTATTTAAATAATATTATTACAGATATATTATACTCCATGCTGGAAATGAAAACGGATTTATTGAAGGTGCTGAAGCAATATTTTGATCAAAAACCTAACTTAATGATTATCATGGGGAAATGAACCAGGCAAATTTGTTGAAATGGTTTGAATATCAGTTGCTGCAAAATTTAGAGAATCCTTCTCTATTTATACTTGATAATGCACCTTATCACAGCATGTTACTGCATAAAACTCCAAATACAGGATGATCAAAATGTGCTATTCAGGAATGATTCACATAAAAAACATTCCCTATTCTCACATGATGTTCTAAACAGAACTGTTGAAAATCGTTTCTCAGGTAATATACAGATATATTCTTACTTATTGCCATTTATTCTAAACATAGTATTTTTGTTTTTTTTAGAAATAAGCCACCAATCAAGTGTATAGTGGACGATATGGCAGAACAGTATGGACACAAAGTTTTACGTCTTCCTCCTTACCATTGAATATTCAACTCTATCGAATTGATTTGGGGCATAGCAAAAAATTACTACAATAGGCATACTGGTAGGGATGGTAACGTGCGAATAACTGCCTGAACATGTGGCACGAGGCACTGCACATGATAACTCCTGATATGTGGAAAAATTCTATACAACATACTGAAAGAGAGATATTTGAATGGTATGAGAGGGAAAGGATATTTGATCGTCCAGAAATTAGTCCGATAGTTGTAAATTTTAATAGTGAAGAGAGTGAAACTGATGTTGAATCAGATGAAGAAAATGAACAAGAATTTGAATCTGCCTAGTTTCATTTCTCAATATGTTGATATGTTTAGTTAGTTTTTGTCTTTTATAATACGTTCATTCTCAAACATATTTTATTTTTTTGCTTGTATTTTTATTATATCTATTTATTGAAATATTTGGTAAGTCAGTAATAACCTTACCACTTATATTCTAGAATTCCTCACTTTGTGAAATCTATTCGTAAATTTGATTAACAAAAAACGTAAATGAAAAAACTCCACACTATATTAAACGAAAACTATCAAACTATCGATAATTTTGTAGTTTTCATTTATAATATTGTGAAATTTTCTACATTTACGTTTTTTGTTGACTTCAGTTATTTTCTGTTAATTTCCATATTTCGTGAACACTCTGACAACGCTACAAATGTTCACAATGATGACGTAAACACAACTTTATTTGGTTTTTACTATATGTGGAGTAGGTACCGTTCTAAGACATCCATCAAGGATATTCCAGACGTTCTCAATAAGATTGAGGTCCGGGCTAATTGCTGGCCAATCCATTGTGTTAATTTCTACTTCGGCTAATTATTCTTGCACGATATTTGCAATATGTGGCCGAGCATTGTCATGCATAAAAAGAGAATATTCCCCGATAAATGGTGCAAGCGGTATAACATGAGGTTCTAACATATATCTATGAGCTGTAAGACGGCATCCGTGAAGTACCAACAAATCGGTACGAGCCTTCATATTAATGCCAGCCAATACCATAACTGATCCACCACCATAAGCAAATCTTGGCTATATGCAACATTAAGAATAATAGTGTTTTAAATGAAACTCACGGTTTCTAGTTAACTATTAACTTATATATCAACACTTTTTATTATATTGTGGAATTAACTAGAAACCGTGAGTTTCATTTAAAACACTAATATGAGTAGATTCCACCAAGTAAGGGTAGAGACAGTTAATTTCATTGAGAATAACGCTCTCCAGGGCGTCTATACACTGGTAGGCGTCGGTCGTTACCATACAGACAAAATCTAGATTCGCCGGAGAAGAGTACGTTGGACCATTGTTGATGTATCCAACCTAGATGTTCTCTAGCAAATGCCAATCTTGTTCTTCGATGTGCTGGTGTCAAAGGGGGAGTTCTAGCTGGAAGCCAGCATTCAAATTTGAATCTGCAAGTCGTCTACGTACAGTGTCGGTGCTAATTGGGTAGTTATACCGTCTTATAGAGTGTTGTCGTAGCAAAGTTGAGGTGACAAATCTTTGTCTCAGGGCCTGAAGTCGTAGGAATCGGTCTTAGTTGGCATTTGTAATTCGTCTAGGCCCTTGTCCTGGTCGCCTTTCATTGACTCCAGTTTCACGCTATCTTCATTGAATCTGATAGACAGCAGATTCAGCTACTTGGAATCTTTAAGCCACTTGAACCTGGTTCCAACCTTCTTCAAGTAAGACAACAACTACAGCACTCTCCTTAGTAGTAGGGTATCGATTTTCTCGATGACTAGCAGCGTACGACAATTATTTACCTTATTTCTAGAAAACTGCAAATCACTTTATCATTTCGGCCAAAATGTTACTATAGATGAGATGCTTCCTGCTTTTCGTGGATGTTGCAGGTTTAACCAATATATACCATCAAAGCCATCGAAATATAGTATAAAACTATTTAGTTTGTGCGACGCAAGATTACTCTATACCGCAAATATGGAAGTATATTGCGGCCTACAACCAGAGGGCCCATATAGGAAGGGAAACTCAGAGGAAGAAATTGTCCGGAGACTTGCCAATTTATGGTAGTGGGAGAAACGTTACAGCAGACAATAGGGTTAGAAGTCTGAAGCTTGTGAAAGCACTTGAAAGTAAAAAGTTGTCGTACGTGCGAACGATACGCAAAAACAGAAAGACGTACCGATGACATTTGTTACTCCAAAAAATCGTGTAAAATATAGCAGTGTGTTTGGCTTTACCAAAAACGGAACTCTTGTTTCCTACTGCTCAAAGAAAGGTAGGACAGTTGTGCTGTTATCAAGTCTACATATTTCCTGCAATGAAGAGGCACATGACACTGAGAGAAAGCCCGAAATAATGACAAAGTCGGGTGTCGATGTCGTAGACAAACTCTGTGCCACATACCATGTAGCCAGGTCAACCAGTAGGTGTCCAATGGTCATTTTTTATCATGTATTAAATATTGCAGCGATCAATTCAAGGTTTTGGGACAAAGATATAAAGCGCGACATTTAGTAACCCCTTCAGACAGGCTAGTCATATCTAATGTTAGTCCGACTATACCACACGACACACTTAAAACTACGCTAGAAGGATTAGGTCTAAAATTATTATCCCCAATCACATTTCTACGAATAGGTGCAACAGATCCTGCATATAGCCATATAATGAGTTTCAGACGCCAAGTTTACATTACCCCTCTAGAATCTCTTACTTTATCCGAATCTCTAGAAATTACACAAGACAACCTCTCTTATCGTATTTTTCTCTCCTTAGATAGTCAGAAATGTTTTAATTGCAAACTATCGGGTCACGTTTTGCCAATTGTCCCACCTTACAAAACCAAAATTCTCCTATCCAAACGAACACAATAAACAATGACGCCCCCCAAACATCACATGAGCAAACAAAACCAACAACAACCTTTTCTCAACCAACTCCGATAGATCTATTATCTACCCAATCAAATCTGACAGTAAACACAGCTGAAGTAGGCAACATATCACAAAAAACCACAACAACGTTGCCCAATTCTACAAACAAACGACTCCTATCATCAGAATCCTCTCCGGAAGCATCCACTATGAGAGAACCAGCTTTCTCAGCCTCAGAATATCCAAAAAAGAAAAAACACGCTGCAATCAGCTCCACTCCTGTCTACTCCATCTCAGAAGAAGCAACCAGCCATTTAAAACCAATAATTGAAAATCAAACACCCCCTTATCCTCTGAACTATGACAAATTTAAAAGGCTGCTGGAGCACACACACGGAGTTCAGAACGCATATACCGTTGCAAAATACTATAGATCAGATATAAAAGGCGTCATTGAAATGTTACTTACACTTCACCCTCAGTTGAAAGATAAGACTCTTAAAACCCGATTTACTAAATTGAGAAAAAAGCTGGAGAAGCAGACAGATGATACCGGCAGCGAATCCTCCATACAATCCCGTTAATCACATCAAAATATCAATTTGGATAACAAAATTCAATAGTATACTACAATGGAACCTGAATGGATATTATCTCCATTTAGGAATGCTACAAAAGCTCATATCGGAACATCTTCCAGACATTATATGCTTACAGGAAACTCACTTCCATGAACACAAAACACATACCCCAAAACATTACAATGGATTCTTTAAAAATAGAAATCGGACAACGGCCAGTGGAGGTGTAGCCATATTCACGAGATCAACAATAGTAGCGGAAGAAATAAACATCACCACCAACATTGAAGCGGTAGCCATTAAAATTAAAGCTCCAACCGAAATAAATATATGCAACTTATACCTCCCGCCTAACATACATGCAGACCCCAAGGAACTGGATGCGTTATTTGAACAAATACCTTCTCACAGGCTAATTATAGGCGATTTCAACGGGCACAACATTGCTTGGGGATCCAGGTCAAACGATTCAAGAGGAAAGCAACTATATGAGACATTCAACTGCGCTAACTTAGCTATATTGAATGACGGCAGTGGCACCAGATTCAACATAACAGCGGGCACTTCTTCAGCAATTGATCTCAGTCAATGCACACCTAATCTTCTACCCCAACTCTCTTGGCAAATTAATAAAGACTTATATGACAGCGATCACTTCCCAATAACAATTACCAACACCACTAAACGTTCTCACGATACAATACACTTACAACGTTGGAGACTAAACAAAGCAAATTGGACTAATTTCTCACAACAGATTGACGACAATATTCATCTGGCAAAACTGCAAGATGATATTACGGCTACAGTGGAAGACTTTAACAAAATAATAATAGATGCAGCATACCACGCTATTGGTAAGACAGCGCATATAAAAAAGTACAATGCAGTACCATGGTGGAACGAAGAATGTGAGTCAGCAATAAAAGCAAGTAAACAATCCCTAAACAAATATAAAAGATATAAGACTCCTGAGAACCCTATAGAATACAAAAAGAAGCGAGCTTTTGCTAGACTAACCATCAAACACAGTAAAAGAAAATCTTGGCATCAATACGTTCAGAAAATCAATAGTTCAACACCAATAACAAATGTCTGGAAAAAAATAAAGAGCATAGCAGGTAAAAGCTCACATATGGAAATTGCTGCCTTACAAAAAAACGATTTAAGTATGATAACAGATAACAATGAGATAGCTGAAGAACTCGCAAACGCTTATTGTCTCCATTCTAAAAACGATAACTACGACCCAGACTTCCTAGCATTTAAGCAGAAGCAAGAAAAGAACACCATTATGATACATGAAAACGCAGACCCTATTAACACGCCTATTAGCCCACACGAATACAACGATACACTCCAAGAACTTAAGAACACATCTCCTGGACCCGATGATATCCCGCCCATATTTTTAAAAAACCTGCCCCCATCTGCGAAACATCACCTCTTGCAAATATACAACAGTGTCTGGAGCCAACATCTATATCCTAACACATGGAGAAAGATAATCACAATTCCCATCTTAAAACCTTCTAAATCAACCCTTCTAGCAGATTCTTATTGACCCAATTCGTTAACTAGCGCCCTATGCAAACTGCTCGAAAAAATTATAAATAAAAGACTTCTTTGGGACCTAGAAAGCAAAGGATATCTGTCTCCGGAGCAATCAGGATTTTCACCAAATAGATCAACATTAGACAACATAATTGATTTAGAAACTCATATTAAAGAAGCATTCTCAAATAAAGAACACTGCATGGCCATCTATTTTGATGTAAATAAAGCTTTCGAAACAACCTGGAAACACAACATACTATCAAAGCTAAGCAACCTAGGATATCAAGGTAACATTCTAGCTTTCATACAGAACTTTTTATGTGACAGAACATTTCAGGTTAGAGTCAATGGGACAACTTCTTCTATCCAAAAACAAGAAAATGGAACACCCCAAGGATCAATTATTAGTCCAACTTTATTTCTCCTAGCCATGAACGATATAACTAGAGATATAGAAAAACCAATACAGATCCGAATGTATGCGGATGACGTGATCATTTTTGTAAAAAGCAGGACATTATCTGCATGTGCAACGATACTTCAAAAACAACTCATAACTATGGAAAAATGGTCAAGAGCAACAGGTTTTTATTTCTCGCCCAGTAAGTCACGGTGCATAATATTCTCAAAACAACCAATTAACCACAAACCTCATATGGAAATCTACAATACTACTCTCAAGTACACCAATAACATAAAATACCTAGGACTTATATTCGATGAGAAACTAAATTGGAAAGCCCATATAACACAACTGATTAAAGACTGTCAAAAAGGACTTAATTTATTGAAATGTCTATCAAACAAACATTGGGGAGCCGAAGGCAGATTACTCTTGAACATCTATCAAACACTTGTCAGATCAAAAATTGATTATGGCTGTATTGCTTATGCATCAGCAAAAGTTACAATACTCAAACAATTAGACGTATTACACAATACAGCACTACGAATTATCCTAGGAGTCTACAGAACCACACCAGTAGACAGCCTATACTGTGAAGCCGTAGAAGCCCCACTAGAACTTAGAAGACAAATCCTAAGTCCCTCATATGCCTCAAAAATAACAGCTAATCCTCTTATTTTAACCCACCATCACACATTTAATAAAAACGTAAATCCAGTCTCACCTAATATTCAAACAGAGCCATTTTACGTAAGAATCCAGCACTATAAAAACAGTCTCAATATATCCAACATCTCTTCTTTAAAAATCGAAACTTATAACTTCATTCCACCCTGGCAAATTAAGCCACCACATATAAACACTCATCTTTCATGTTTTTCCAAACAAAGCACTAGTATACAAACCCACATCCAACATTTTAATTCTTAAGACCAAGCAAAAATATCCCAATTATACCGAAATATACACTGACGCATCCAAACAAAATGACGGACTAGGCGCAGCCATTGTAACCCCTACAAACAGTGTACAATTCAAACTTCCAAAATATGCAACAACTCTAACAGGAGAACTTTATGCAATACTAGAAGCAGTAAAGTACGTAACAACATCGAACTACGAAAAGACAGTTATACTTACAGACTCTTTAAACTCCTTGAAATTATTGAGAAGCACCTATTCGAAAAATGTCCTCGTACTGATGATCAAACAAGAAATTCATCATCTTCAATCGATAGGAAAAAACATACATTTCCTGTGGGTTCCTGCACACATAGGCATAAAAGGTAATGAGATGGCCGATCAACTCGCCAAAAAAGCAGCACTACTTAAAAAAAACATACATTTCCTGTGGGTTCCTGCACACATAGGCATAAAAGGTAATGAGATGACCGATCAACTCGCCAAAAAAGCAGCACTACTTAATACCATACCAATCATTAAGCCCTTATACACCGATCTGAAAACATTTATTCCCAATAAAGCAAAACAAAAATGGAATTGCACATGGAGGAGCTCACACGCAAAACTTGGAGAAATCAAACCCGACATAACACCCTGGCTAATTTTTACCGAAAATCGAAGACATCAAATCATCATCACAAGGCTACGTCTAGGTCATACTCGAGCTACTCATGAGTACTTACTTTCCCGAACTCCAAGACCAGAATGTGTTATTTGTGAGCAGCCGTTAACAGTGAAACATTTTTTGGTTGAGTGTCCGCTATATCATACCAACAGACTAGCATGCAACATAAGTGAATCTCTGGAAAATACTTTAAACAACAGCAGTAATGTGAAAAACCTTATTAAATATCTGCAAATCGCAAACTTTTACCATAAAATTTAAAATGTACTCTAAACAAAACATGTGACATGTCAATATCTATTCATAATGTTAAACAAACATAATATATAGCTACAGACCGCTAATAGCCCTTGAGGCTGATGCGGATTCGTAAATAAAAAAAAATTCAAGGTAATTTTTTTGGGAAATTCGAATGTATATATTCCTAGGCGGAAATATATCAAAAAATTAATTACTAGTATGTTGGCACCACAACTTGAGAGAAGGTCAAGAATATCAAATTTGCCCGCAGATTTAGAAGTTTTATTATGAAAATATTCATCAGAAGTTTTATCTAGGGAGGAACAACCAGTGCCAAACACAGAAGGAAGAAAAAAAAGCGATGTGCATCTTGCTACCAAGAAACGAAAAAAGATGCAAGAACAAAGTATGCCTGCGAGAAATGTGGTGTATATTTGTGTTTGAATCGACACGTGAAAGCTGTTTGCCAAAATTGTTTAGAAAACCAATCTGCAAAGGAAACAGTTAGTAAATAGTGTTTTGCTTATTTCATGTATTGAGTAGCAATAAAAATGCATTTGTAGACCTAATTTCATAATTTGCTTAAATAAAGTTTACAAATAATTTTTTTAAGGTGTTTATCAAAAAAAAATAAGTTTTTTTTATTGATGCCTTATATTACCTATTTAAAGCACGCCTCAGCGTGTTTAAATCAAACTTTTAAACACGCGCGTTTTTTAGAGTCCCTATGGTAACAACAACAACAACTCGAGAAACGTAAGTATCAATGACAACTTTTTTTATTAGTTTTTAAATTGTATATTTTCATTGTGAACCAATGTCTTATTAGGTTTTTCCTGCAAAATTTATTTATATGTTCATATATACATTGTATCCTTTTAAATATAAATAAAGAAACTTTTTGATTATTGATCTGACAGCAGTACCTCGTAACGTCAAATAATAGTAGATTATACCACGACTCAATAATGATAGCTATTATTCTCGAGGAATTTTTACGAACCAAGCCGCGTTAGCGGCGAGGGAGTAACATTCCGAGAGAATAATAGCCATTATTGCGAGTAGTATACTCTACTTTATTTACGACAAATTTATTTATTTTATATTTTTAATGAACAACTTTATTTGTCAATAACATTTAAATTAGTGATAGTACAATTAATAAACTGAATTGGTCGTGAATTATGATTAACTTTGGAAGAGTTTTCAACACGAATATTTGGAATTTCGGTTGCTGGAAAAGAAGAAGTTGCTTCATTACTATTTATCTGTTTGGCAATAGTATCTGCTGTAGTTGTTTTGTTTCTCATAGACTGATCAATGTATCCTTCAGCTACTTGGGTAGATTTCCAGCCCCCATGACGCTTCAATCCAGTTATATCGCCTCCTCTGCGATAACAATGGCCGGTATAAGTTTGTGTATTTGGCAAGTTTAAATATTTGGCAATTTGTCTACCAATGTCTGCAAATTTGTTTTCTCCTATACGTTGTATTGTACATTTCGATTTGTGATAATTTAGAAAGAATGAATTGGTTTCTACATGTGACGGACGGAGATCGATGTACTTCTTTACAATATTGTAAAACGTACTGTTTATGGTGAATTTTCGTACAATTTTAGTTTTAGTCTTGGGTATTGTTATCAATAACTCTGTTTGGAAATCCTTCACGTCTTCTATCTTAATTTCATAAAGCTCGTTTGAGCGGCATGCGCCCATAATTCCAATAACTAATATAACCTGAATCAAAAAAGAACATTAGCTTTTGATTAAATATGAACATTCACCTTATGCAAAAGAAAAATTTCATCAGGAGCTCTGTCAATAAATTTCCTAATTTCTTCCGGGGTCAGAGTGGAAGATTTCTTTGCTTGAAATCCTTCAGATTTTCTTTTTAAAAACGCTCGTAGTTTCTAATATTTTTCCAGATCAACGTCATGGTTTATCTTCAACACAGATTTAATCATTGAATAGAATGACCATAATGAAGATGGCTTGTATTTTGCACCCAATTCAGCGAAATAGGCCAGCAGAACATTTTCGGAATAAGAGTTTGCCTTGTTTCGAAGACGCCATTCGTTGAACGATGCGTACGTTTTATTATAAATGGATTTCGATGATTCTGGTATTAAAGTAGATGTTGTCGCTGCAGCTAATTGTACAATTTCTGGTGGTGTATAAGTGAAAGATTCTTCATTTTCATTCCTTTTAATACAAATACACAAACACTACGCGTTTGACACTGACACTTTTGAGTTTGGTTATATTGTTTCCATGGTATTATTTAATTCGAGAAATTTTGTGATAGGAGTACAAGAGGGAATAAAAACTATTAATCTCTCGCCATTATTCCCTAAGGGATTAATATATGGCATTATACTTCAAAAACCACAAGTACGAGTATAATACTTATATTATATATTAGTCGTAAATAAAAATAAATACTGTTTAGGATGGACTTTCACGAAACTTGGCTGGGCATCGAGGGCGGACTTTTATGAAATGAAACTTGGCTGGGCATCGAGGAGGGACTTCCATTTTTTTATAGTGATAATATAATAATAATATTTTATGATTTCCAAGTGCACCAATAAAAAAAATAGCGTAAAGCATTCGTGGATAACTGGTCTTTCAAACACACACGCGCGTGTTTGAAAGACCTCTTTATCCACTTATACTTTAACATACTTTATTACTGCAGGTTTATTTTTATTTTTAACACGCTAAAAGTTTAATGAATACGTTATTTAGTGATGAGGGGCTGACAGACCCATAGCGACTAATGGCGTCTCATCAGTCGGTGCGGCTAACTAAAGGTTAACAATCGATAGAATGGTTACATATAAATATTCATATCAGGTATATATTGTCTAATTTAATTAAAGAGACCTATAACTCTGTAGTTATTTTTTGTTTTGAGGACTAATTTGTACTACTTCCATTCCATTTTCTGAAAAAATTTGCCCCATAAATTCAACTTTACTATTTTTGTACTGTAATTTGTCTTTATTAAACCTGACATTAATTTGCCTGGCTTTCTGGACCACTTTCCTAATAGCAGCATCATGTTCTTCTTCTGTGCTACCAGACACAATCATGTCATCTTGACAAATTTAAATAATTTTTATATTACCAAAATACCTTTAAACTTGTTCCTGGAAAATATCCTGAGAACCAAACAACCCATAAGGTAAAACTAATGATGTCGTAAATTAACATTTCCATGATGACTCTTCATTAATTTGCAATTGGTGATAATCCTCTGATAAATCAAAACTTGTAAAATATTTATTCCGTTTAATTCAGCACATATTTCTTGTGATTTTTTAGTTAAACCCGGTTTTCTAACAATCCGTTTATTTAAATCGACAGGGTCAAGACATGATTTAATTTTTCTATTAGCCGTCTCAGTAATTACCTCACGATTCAAACATTTGGATGGTTTCATATTATCTACTTTTAAAATTGATTTTGTTTTTACCAATCTATCTAACTTTTACAGGTGAGTAATGAACACTTTCAAAATTCTCTACAGTTGTTATTTTGATCTTACCCGGAAACTCACCTGAACCTTTAAAAATATCACCCTTTTTTTATAAAAAAAAATGTATTTCAATATCTGTATCATTTTGATTGACTATTGAAAATTTTCAACCAATTTTAAATTTATACACGCTTTACCTCCTAATAGTATTTGTTCTGCCTCCTTTACTATCATAAAATTTACCTGTATTTTTAAATTTGCAGTACAAGTTTGCTACACATATTGGCCTAACAATAGATACCTGAAATCCTTTCAGAATAAAATCTGCTGATCTTACCCTTAACTGTTTATTCATCATCTTAAACACATTTTATGGCATTATACTTACATCTGCCTCTGTATCAATGTTTACTTTAAAATTTTTATTCTCGATCTTTACTACTTCGTCCCAGCTACATTGTACATTTGTTTTATAATTAACATTGGATATATTTCAATCGTCCGATGAACCCTTAGATATACAGTTTTTATCAACATTTTTGACATGAAATAGCAATGTGATTCATGAGACATTTTTTTCGTTTTGCCCCATATGTCGGACACTCTATAGGGCCGTGTTTTTGTTGGCAGTGTGAACATTTAGTTTTTCTGTAACGTTTTCTTATTTTTACCTTTATACTTGTTCTTACTAACCTTTTGAACTGCGTTTATTTCACCATTTTCTGCTTGGAACTGAAAATTTTGATACTTACTTTGTTCACTTGTAATGCAGGAAGTGTATGCCTTCTCCAAAGTCAGTTTTTCAATTCTCAGCAGTGCCTCTCTTGTAGTATGGTCCCTAATGCCCATTACTATCTTGTCTTTTCATGAGATTTTGCTTGACCTATTAAATTAAAAATGCACGTCTTTACCATATTTTTAAGACTTGTGTCAAAGGGTTTAAAATATTCACCCTCCTGTTGTACCCTTCTTCACAAATTGTGTCTTTCATAACAGTCATTTATGACCGCAAACTTCAATTGTTTGTAGTAAGAAATCATACTTTCCCTCTTGTACGGATGGTATTTTAAAGGTCAAAATTATTTTGGCAGCTTCTGTTCCCATTAGATTTCGTAAAACTGATATTTTTACAAAGTCGCTAGATTCATGTGTTAAAATTTTGATATAAACAGTAAGGTAAATACAACAAATTAATTTTAAAATATATTCTGCAATATATTAACGTTTTCAAAATATAAATTAATTCCTTATATAAACAATGTGTATTTCCAATCATTTATGTAGAACTTACAGTAAGGAATTGAATAGGAAATCTTGATTTTTTCTTTAAGAAATTTTGTCTCTAATGTCAAGCGATTTGCAGAAAAGACCTTTACCGTAGATACATATTTGCATTTTTCATATTTTGTGTTTGCTACAAGGAGCACAAGCAAAGTTACGGTAGATTATACAAACTTTCTATTAAGCGCTCTGGTAAATTAAAAAAAAATATTATAATAAGATGTCTCAGTAAATAATAATTCGCCTTTTTAAGAGTGGTTCTTTCTTCGTCTGAAACGGTGATTGTTAGGAAAATATATTTAAACTTTTATATCATCCGTTTTTGCGATAGTATGTACTCTTCATGAAAAAATATGCCAG
This sequence comes from Galeruca laticollis, assembly GCA_963921935.1. Classification (NCBI taxonomy): domain Eukaryota; kingdom Metazoa; phylum Arthropoda; class Insecta; order Coleoptera; family Chrysomelidae; genus Galeruca; species Galeruca laticollis. The sequence continues at coordinate 206,850,020 of OY998176.1, read as the reverse complement.
AAACTCATTTTTTCGACCTTTCACCTTGAATAAATATTTTAGTAAAAATGGGATCGATAAATTATTGTTTGTAGTGTACGTAAGGTCTGTATCTAATTTTAAATACTATGCGAATTATTTTTATATCAATTCTGACCGAATTAAACATCGTTGTCTTTTTCAAGAGTGTATCATGTCAATCTATAATTATTTCTCCACAATAATATTACTAGTTCCATGGCAGAAAACGTATGAACTATTCCTGTTGTTATTATTAATACATTAAAGGTTTTTATGTTTCATCTGACTGTTATAATAGATGAGCAACATAAACTCCACACCTGTCTGTATGAGAAAAATAACAAACAATATCAAAGTTGAATATGTTAAAGTAAACAAGAAGATCCGCCGTTTGCTATTTCAAAATTTCAACCTCTCAGAGACGACACATATTGTGTCATCCTCTTATACCCAACTTCGGCATTATTTATTTTTTAACCAAAACAAAGGTCTACTTTTAGCCAAGAACAAATGCTAGTAGGTATCTTATACAGATATATTCTTGTAAAATTAGATCCTACTAAAATAAACTGTTCTTTCCTGTGCTTTGCCTACGTCTACCTACTTCGTTAAGTGATGGATGTATTCGACTTAAGATAATTCCGGAAAGGAGATTTCTATAGGAATAATAAACAGTGATGGCATAATAACGAAGTCTGTTTAAATTGGCAGTCTTAAGATGACTGGATGTATTGTTAATTTTTGGTTTTAGAATTTTACAAAAATAATACTTATATGTTCAGAAATTTTTAATTGATTTGATTTGAGAATTCAGATCATTAGCCTTCAATAGTATTATTTTGTCCATGTATATTTAGCTGCAAACACCTGCTTAACGGTTTTTTAATTATTTATTATTTAAGGCTAAGATAATGTTGATGGTTTTTTTTTCAATTGAAAGATGTTTTTTTTCATATCCTCTTATTCTTATATGAGTAAACATTCAGGGAAAAGTAGGGTATAATTGGTCAAGCAGCAATATATGGGCTGGAGGGTCAACATCCATCTGAGATATTTTGTTGTTAAAAAATATGGTTTTCGAATTTTATTGTGATATAAATTAGCGGTTCATTCATTTCCGTTGCTTATACTAAAATTTTAATTTTGTCTTGGGTCAAGATTGTTTGTATATAGTACAAACACGGCCGACAAATGCGTGGAATTGGGTGATTTGTCTCCTACTACGAAAAGAACTAAATAATATCATTTGATGACAAAACCCAGGAGATAACTCTGAATATGAGACTCGCGATAATCCTTTGATGTCTATCGAAGAGATTACAAAGATTACAAAGAGTGAATCTAGCGATCGTAGTTTTTGCAGCATATGAGGCAAAACATATAATTTCAGAACCTACAATATAACCCCCGACAAATGGAAAAACTGTGTGCAGAAGAAAGTGAAGAAACAAATATTAGTGAATTGGACTGTAATGTTTTTCTTATTTATTAAAACGTGAACGGGTGGGATAAACTTTAAACACACGGTATGGCTACTTACGAATTTATTTGAACAGTAAATTACTCACTAACACTTAATTTATATACACTTAATTATTCACTTAAATTTAAAGCATATACACACAACCTTAATTATTAATTTATAGCAACACTTTACTGTTCGCTATTTCGGTGTGTTCTTGTTTATTTGTCGAGATAACTTTATAAACTAAACTTATTTTCCCTGGTCGGTCCTTTATATATTAGCGCCTTTTTTACTAGATAATTCTAGATTGCGGCTTACTCAAAAACAATTGGTTCTGGAATTTTCTAGATAAGACTGGTCGCAAAAACAATGTCTAGATAAGGTAGTCACAATCGTAAACAGTTCTAAGAAATCCCTGCGCATCCGTCATAATTTTAACTTTTATACATGGCTTAGACAGAGTGGGATTCAGGGACTACACCAGTGTGCTGTTTCGTAACATTACCCCTTCCTTACATGGAAGTTCCTACTAGAACTTTTGTGCCGCCGAGACTGGATGTTTGAATCGGCAATTGCGCCAATTTCTACACTTTCCGATCTTATGGAAATAGCAGGGCACCGTCTTCATCGGATACTGATAACGGGGGTTGTAGCTGCAAATTAATATCTGGACACCGGTATCTCGAAATATAATCTCTACCATGTTCCTGATAGCCAGCTTCTTCACGCTGTATTCTAACACATGGACTCGGACGTTTCGAAGTGCTTCCCACACATCGCGGTAGGTAGATCGATCTTGAAATTCATTTTTATTCACCACGTAGAAGACGTATCGCGAATTATCTTTCAGTTTCAGTCTCTTGCCAAGGGCTGGAATCTGGTCTTCAAGTTTTCAAGTTTTTCTAATTGCCCGAGCTTCTTTCGAAATACGGTTCGAAATACGATTTCAAAACTCTCGTGCGTTCTTGATCCGTGAGAGTGAACAAATCTTGTCGTTGTTATGAAGTAACTCCATATCTAGCTTTCCTGGTACCTCCATACACGCACATAAATTCATCGAAGGTAGGGTCAGACACATCTAGAATATGGTTTATTCCTTTTTCTAGGACCTTCCCAGGATTTTTGTAATTTTGGAGAAAACCCTTCCCTCCTCGTCGGGTTGTGTAACCATACTTTGTCCCCTTCTTTAAAACCGCCTACTGTGGCCCGCGTGTCGTACCGACTTTTCATTCTGGCAACTTGAAGATTTGTTCGAACTAGTTCATGAATATCCTCCAGTCTATTTCTCAATTGGATTACATAGTATTCTCCTGCTAGATCTTCTCCAGGCCGACAACCAAATTCCAGATCACAAGGAAACTTCATTTCACGTCCCATTGGAAAGCTCTTGCTTCTTCTGTAAGTCGAGTTAGAGGCATGGCAATATCTCCAAACTTCCTGATGAATCTTACGTGCAAACTCCTAATTTGATGTTTGTCGGTTGGTTGCGGCCATTGCTGAATGGAAGAAATTTTCTCTGGATCCACCGCCACTCCTTCATTGCTCACTATATGACCTAGATAGTTGACTTGGTTTTGGAACAGCTGACATGTCTTCGGGTTAACCATGAGCTGGGCAGCGTGGAGTCATTTAAATACGTCTTCCAAATTCCTCAGGTGTTCGTCAAATGTCTTCCCCAGTACTACGATGTCGCCCAAATAGACCAGGCATGTCTTCCAAGACAACCCTCTCAAGACATTTTCCATGAGACTTTTAAATGTCGCAGGCGCATTACAGAGCCCGAATGGCATGACGTTAAATTGCCATAACTCAGATCCGGTGGTAAAAGCAGCCTTCTCTTTGTCTTCTGGGTTCATTTCCACTTTCCAATAACCAGACTTCAGGTCCAAGGTGGAAAACAGTTTGCTGCCGGCCAAAGTATCTAGCGTATCGTCGATTCGAGGCAGAGGATAGCTGTCTTTCTTTGTCACGTTGTTAGGCTGGCAATAATCCACGCAGAGTGTCGTAGTTCCATTTTTTTTCTTGACGAGCATTACTGGAGACATCCATGGACAAGTAGATGGTTCTATTACTTTTTCTTCTGCCATCTCTCGAATTATTCTTTCAGCTTCCTCTCTTTCCGCTCGTCGAAGTCTTCGAGCTAATTGCCTAATTGGCTTAGCATTACCAGTATCGATTTTGTATTTGACGGCTGATTTTCTACCAGTCTTTCCTCCTTTTGGTACGAATAGGTCTCGATATTGCAAGAGAAATTCTCTCATTCTCTTCAGCTCGATTCAAGGATGGACCAGCTACTGATAACAGCTGTTCGAATCTGGCATTAGAATTGTCAGTGATCATTGTTTGACGAACTATAGACGTCACTGGTACGCAGGATCCAATCCTGGTTTCCTTCTTGATGGTAACTGGGTAATCATTCACGTGTATCACAAGTACTGGGATCTCTTTCGCCGACGTAACCAATCCTTTTCCAATTAGTACTCCTTTGCCAACCTCTTCGTCGTGGTTCCTTGGCTCCATCATAACCGGTGTACCTTCCTTCATGATTCCCTGTAGCCATGCTACTATCATGGTTTCGCTTCGTGCAGGTAGAACGCCTGTACAGCTGCCAACACCGCGCTGCCTTCATATGGATGGAGGAAGCTTATTATTTCTGGTCGTATAATGGTTCTAGTTGCTCCAGTGTCTACCAGCGGAGTATATCTCTTGCCATTCACTTCTCCATCTACATATACACTGTCGTTGCGACATCTGAGCGAAGCTATCAGTATGAGAGGGTCTTTGGAACGATCATGGGTCGGTGCTGCCCTCTCGTAGCCGACCCGTTCTAGTTTCCCTGTGACTGGGGTTCTTGGTTCGCAGGAGTCCTGGGGCGCTTACACGAACTACGTACATTCCCTAGCTCGCCACAATTCCAGCATCTAATCTTTCTCGGCTTCTTGTCCATCATACTTCCTATTAAACTGACGAACTGGTCAAATCTGTCTTCGTCACCTTCTTCTTGGATAGTCCTAATTTTGTTATAGCCCGAAGCCTTCGTTGCTGCTTAATATTCAAGAGCAGCGGTCAATGCGTCAACTAATGTTTTAGGATGGGCTAAACGAAGAGTCCTCTGCATATCGGGTTCGCGTAAGCCATCGATAACGGCCTGTATGCCCAGACATTCCATCATGTTCTCTGGTGCTGATGGATAACCGAATCGAACTAATTGGGCAATGTTCAGTTCATACTCTTGAAGGGCTTCGTCACGTTTCTGCCTTCGTTTCTTCAGCTGAGATTGGTACAAGTGCTCTAGATATTCGTGGCAATATCGCATGTCTAACCTCTCCTTCATCTGCTCGAAATCATCCGTTTTTTCAAGTGATGTCGTCTGTAGTATATCTAGGGCATCTCCCGGAAGAGCGATAGTTAAGTTCACTGCCTTCTCTCTATCGGACCAATTATTCACTCGCAGCGGCTGTCAAACTGTTTCACATAATTGGTCCACAACATTTTTCCATCAAACGTTGGGGCTTGCAAGGTTTTGTTTGCTCAGTCTTCTTTTCTTCCGCTGGCGTGTCTTGAATTCTTATATCTGTCATCTTTCTTTCTAACACCTTGATTTTCTCGTCCATAGATGTCATCTTATTCTCAATTTCAGATTTTAGGGAGGAAATTTCATTTTCAACGTCAGCGACAATGTCGTTTTTCATTAATAAGATATCGGCAGATATATCGTTCTCTATAGCAGAAATATCGCTTTTCACATTCGTTGAAATCTTCTCTCCCATGCCAGAAATTTTCTCTTCCATGGCAGAAATCTCCTCGTCCATGTTAGCAGAAATATAGCAGAAATTGGCGAGATTAAGGTGGAAGCCTCGTCATTAAATAAAACTGTTCCTGGATCGAAGACGTCATTTTCCGGTGCCACTTTAAGTCGTTCTACTAATTCACTTTTCTTACCGGACGTTTCCAGCTCAGGATTTTCCAATTCTGCTCCTAATTCCGTCACTTTCAGATTACATAGTCTCTCGGCCATTTTTACGTAACATTTTATTTATATTACCCCACACCTGACACCAATGTAATGTTTTTCTTATTTATTGAAACGTAAACGGATGGGATAAACTTTAAACACAAACACGCTACTCACGAATTCATTTAAACACTAAACTACTCACTAACACTTAATTTATATACACACAACCTTAATTTATATCAACACTTTACTGTTCGCTATTTCGGTGTATTCTTGTTTATTTGTCGAGATCATTTTATAAACTAAACTAACTGCCCCTGGTCGTTCCTCTATATAATAATAATAATAATAATAAAAATAATAATAATAATAATAATAATAAACTTTATTGCCTATAGAATACCAACATTAAAGGAATCAGGTATATATAAACTCAAATGTCCAGAATGTAATGCTGTCTATTTGGTCAGACCCTTAGAAATTTTGAAATCCGATACAGTGAACACTTACGAACATACAGATTAAAAGAACCAGATAAATCCCACTACGCAAAACATCTACTTGACACCAATCATTCATTGACACCTAACACAGAACTAGAAATACTCCATATTTGTGATAAGAAACAGGAGCTGGATTTCCTTGAAGAATTAGAAATTAGAAGACATTTAAGAAACCCATAATATGAAGTTGTCAATGAACAGTTAAATCTAGGGAGTTCTCCACTAATAAACTGTCTTCTTAAGTGATAATTGTAAAGATGAGCAGATATAGTTTTCCTGGTTTTCTATATCATTGCACAGTTATACTGATCTTAATTGGAAAAATGATATCCAGGATATCACCATAGGGCTAATAATATCTAAGCTTCAATATTTGTAATATCACATCTTCTTATTCTTTGTATTAACATATATTAAGTCAATCACAAGTTAGGTCACTTCTTGGTCTTGCCAAAAATAACTACTAAGCATCAGGTAGGCATAAAATGAAATGTAACTTCAGTCATTCTTACGATGATATTCAGTTATCGAAACAATTGTCAATTTTTTAGAATTTTTAATATTATTCATTATATTGTGGAATTAGCTAGAAACGTTGAGTTTCATTTAAAACACAAATATTTGCTTGGTCGGATTCTCAGGTAGCTTTAGGTTGGATAGCTTCTTCACCACATCGTTGGAAGGTTTTTGTTGCCAATAGAGTAAGCCATATGCAGGAAAATTTAAGTTCTGAAAATTGGAATCATATTAGTTCCGAACTTGATGTAGTGGACGTGGGTAATGGAGGAATAACGCCTAAGCAGCTTTTAGACTGTGAGTTTTGATGGAACTCGCTTCCTTTTGCACGATTGCCTGCATCAGAATGGCCCATCGAAGTAATTGATCCTGGCAAGGAAGTAAATTGAAAATTTTACAAGGGGAATGTAAATTAGTTGCTTTTAATACTGTGGTCATAGAAAATGTCTTAGATACACTGCTTAATAATATTTCTAACTTACAGAGAATGGTTTCTTACTCACTTAGATTCCTTCCTATATCAAAACTGGTTACTTATACTTCGATATATCCTTCACTTGCTGAAATGGAGAACGCGCTTTGTGTACTTATAAAACATGCGCAGTACCAAGAATTTTCTGATATTATCGATAATCTACAACGTCATCAACTTCTTCCTGAACCTTATCGACAACTTTTCTTGTTTCTGAATTCAAGAGGTTTCGTCGGAGTGGGCGGACGCCTTAAATATTCTCAGTTAACCTACCTTATTTCTTACGCAAATCACACAGATTTACTTTCCTTGTGATTGAGTATACACATAACAAATTCTAATAATTGGAAAATGAATTTATATTCCATTTAAAATAAAGCTGTCTAACTATCGAAATTTTTTAAGAAATGCAAGATATCTTAAAACATTAACCACCGCTTCCCTTTTGTTAAAACTTTTTGTCAAGGGATGCGAAATATGACTTCTTTATTTAATTAACTTTTGAAAGAATCTGTATTCTCGAATGCATTTAACGTTTGCACGTTAAACATGAAATGTAAATACGATTTTCGTCACGTAAATAATTATGAACGATACCAAAACACGCTTTTCCGTAGCTTCCATTAAATATATTTCTGGTCTTAAAACAAAATCCCTTTTAATTACTTGACTTCCGAAAGTCTTATATTTTCATTTAGCGATTATTGTTTTTCCGACGTGGCTCTACTCTGAAAACAACAAAAAACGAAAGCGACATCTGGCAATACTTCCCATCAATTCGTCGATTAGCAATCAACACTTTGTGTACACAGTTTCCTATTTTCTGAGGGCAGCAATTAGAAGGATTCTTTTGAGAGATGAAACAAAAGTATCGTCCATGAATGGAATGTTCGCTGTTTCGGTTTTTTGTTTATGTTGAAAATAGTTATTTTACATGGGAAAAACTTACGTTGTTGTGTATGGACTATATCGATATACATACTTATCTTCAATATTTCTAAAGTTATATTCTTTTATTAGGATTCATTGGGCGTTTTCTTCCAAAAATTCAATTTTTGTCACTGTTATATTATATAGGATGTGCTGTAAATAAGTACCGTAAATGAAAGGACTGATAGATCTTTAAGCTAGTTTATATTCGTATCATAATGAAATTCTCATGGATTTTATTTTTAGTATCAGAATGACATCCTTTATTAGACTCAGTACTACATTCATTTCATTATAGTATTGGGAATTCTAATGAAAACATATCTAGGTATACTAGGCAAAAATAATTTCCTCTCCAACGCAGAATTTCGTCTGTATCCTATCTCGCGTAAATATTTCCATGATTTGGTTCTGTCTAGTGACTTGTGGAAAATTGTCGTCTTCCTGAATTGATTGTATAACTTTGTCTATTGCTGATATCTCTTTATTTATATAAAAAGAGTGAACTTTCCTTTTGATATGGGTCCTATTATCGATTGATAGTGATTGCCGACCTGAATTTTGTTTTAGGACACTAATGTCTCCACTTTTCCTTTCGTTTAAAAACCTGTGAATTGTTCTTTCACTCCATACCGTCATATTAGAACATGTATACACTATCTGGTGGCCGGAACTCGTGGATTGTTGATGCACATTAGACACTATGGGTTTTTTGAGAAATGTATTGTGTTTAGTGAAAAGTTTGCACGGGATTCCATTTTCATAAATGCTACTAAAAGATGATAAATGAATTAAGAGTAAGCAGTAGCTCGTCACGGACTCACCTCCGCAGCAAAACAGTTTTCTTTCATATTTTGAGTATACTACCCAACGGGGAAACTACTGGATGGTCTAATTAACCAATTCCAGAATTCCTTTATTTATTAGCTTTTACTACCAACTAATGATCCTATAATGGGGCTGGTATATCCATTTTGCATTCATTGTTCTTCATAATAACAATTTCGAATTGAGTTGGTTCGACCTGAGAAGTGAACAAATTTTGACTATGAGGCACTAAGAACCATTTTCCATCTAAAAATTTATTTCGATCTGACTAATTACTATGGTGCTCAAATATTTACCACAATTCATTCATAATAACAAGTGGGTAGTAGATATTAGTAGTATTTAATATTAATTTTGTAGATATTTAACCAGCGTGGCGGGCATTTGAATATATTTATTTTTTGAACAATTGATAATTTGATAAAAATTTAATTGGTAAATATGAAATATTTGAAATATAACTCAAATTACCTATGTAATTTTTATTGTATTATATAATATTTACATGCATGAATCATATTTTGGAGTAATAACTTCTATAATACCTAAATATAGATATATATGTATGAGGAGTTTCTGACACGAATGCATCCTCTTCAGATCCATTCTACAGGTATAGGAATGGATAAAATATTTTGAATTTCTATTCATATTCAAAATAATATGAAAATATACAATATCGAGAGACTTGTGAAGGAATATTTTTTTAATTTTTTCCATTTTAAAAACAAAAAGGGGTATTTTTGCAACTGTACCACCGCCGCAGAAGTAGATTTAAATACTTTACTGTTATAATATAGATCATACAAAAAAGTTCAGTTTTGTGGCGAGTACCTTAGTTGAAATAGCGGCCAGTTCTCCGTTTAATATACTGGAAAGACATTCACGAGTTGACTCTCTTAGTAGACGGACGTGTTTTATTTCCTGTTCAATAACCTCCATTTTTTAGCCGACCTGGTAATTACCTAGTATTTATTTTGGTTTTTTTGAATTTAATTTGACAAAATAGGTAAGTGTGGTAAACTTTATCCATCGAGTTGGTATATTTGCCGTACTTTAACCCCCTGCCCTCATATCTGCGATTTTGGTAACCAGAATCGCAGTATGGCTAATTTACCGTCTCACTCCCTCAACATCTCCACCGTCAATGAATTACATCTCAAGCCATAAACGCAGCTCATCGATCATATGCAACTGCTACCCTTACTAAAGCGCCCGCGCCCCCAACACCCTCTAAAGATCAAGCTACTGTGATGCAATATATTCCCGTCATCTTCGACTATATTAAAGCAATTAGCAATATTTTTTCTCCCAAAAACGTTCATTTTGCATCTCGTATTGCCCATGGCCGTATTTACATATATTTATCCCCTACTGAACAAATTGAATATCTTCTAAAAATCACTTCCAGCATAAGATAACTCTCAATTTATACCTATTCGTAGACTTATTTCTCCATCTAAAAGAATTTGAATCTTCAATGTTAGCCCCTCGATTCCTCACTCTATGATTGAAAAAGCTCTCCTTGACCTCGGATTAAAAAACATTACGCCCATCACTCATGTTAGATGCGGCACACCCGACGATGTGTATGCTCATGTTATGAGCTTCCGACGGGTAACTTATATAATCCCGGATCGCGATGATTTTTTCCTCCAAACATCAATACTTATCACCCATGGAAAAACCCCTCATCGAATTTTTATTTTGACTGATAAATTAGAATGCTTTCTCTGTAAGCTACCAAACCACACCGCTGAATCTTGCACCCATTTCACTACATCCTCCCCTTCCCAATTAAATGTTGCATCCATTGAAGCCTTACATGATCTTCCCCTCTCTACTGCTGACTGCACTGTAAATAATACCGGAACCACCACCGATGACCTCCTTGATCCTTCTGACCCATCCCACGTACCATTACCAAAACCTGGCGAGAAAAGACCGCACTCCAATGATAGCAGCCTGGTTTCCCCAACTCTTCTACCACCCGAAACCTGCAATTTTCTCCGCCCAAATCCAATCTCCCTCTCTGCACACAATTTATAACAAACCCTTGGAAAACCTTCTAAAAATAAAACCAATGAAACCAAATCTGATGTACCTGAGAAACATGATTTAAGCTTTACAACTCGATCCACTATTTACGAAATATGCTCTGATTTCCCTAGTCCTCATTCACTTACTGAAGCCCAACTAACTGCTTTTCTTGAAAATACCATTGGGATGTTTGATCCACTTACTGAAGCCAATAAATTCACTTCTGATATTCCCTCCTTACTCCAAGACCTGGAAACTTTCTACACTGCTTCTAGTGAACGCTCCCTAAAAAATCACTTAACACGTCTACAGAATAAAATTAAATCCAAACTAGATCCTGATTCTTACACTTATTCCGGTGACCCGACAACTGACGACTACAACTCATGGGACTCCTCGATAATATCTCACTAAACCTCTTACCTTCTCACTGTCTTACATTGGAATTTCAATAAATTTTATCCTCGCATAGAAGGAATTAAAAAGCTCACTTCCCACCACAAACCGATTTTCTTTGTCTTCAAGAAACTTATTTCAAAACCAATCACAATCCTCTCTTAGAACACTCCGAATGGTATCACTACATTAGAACGAACTGCATTAGAGCCAGCGGTGGTGTATCAATATTTGCCTCAAGCGATATTTATTCCGTCCCTCTTACACTAACCACAAGCCTTGAAGCTATTGACATTACCGCTTGGTACCCAAATAAAATTTCAATATGTAGCTTATATGTTCCTCCTGACCACCAACTAGAAGAAGAGGAGCTTGTCGATTTGGTATATCAGCTTCCCCAACCTTTCATACTTGTTGGTGACTCCAATGCCCACAACACTATGTGGAGATCTGAACGTACATTTGGAGAAGGTAAAGTTGTTGAAATTTTTTTAAACATATCTGGTGCCTGCCTTTTAAATTCTGCCTCTAACACACATTTCAACATCTCCTCCAATACCTTCTCAGCCATAGACTTAAGCATCTGTGACCCTAAATCCGTTCCTTCTCTAACTTGGAATACACTGGACGATCTATATGACAGCATTTTCCCATTCTCATCTCCATCCCATCTAACCAATTACCCGCGAATATTGGAATTTAAAAACTACCAATTGGCCAGATTACACACTAGCCACTTAAAATACACTCCTCTCATTACTTCCTTCAACGAATGCCGACAGTAACCTTCAAATGATAATCGATGCCATTAAATCTGCAGCAGACCTGCACGTAGGTAAAACTGTCTGAGCCGCCACCCATAAAATTGTTCCCTGGTGGACTTCCGCCTGTAAAAATGCCGTGCGCCAATCCAAAACTGCCCTTAAGAGACTGCGCCGAAACTCCTGCGAACCTTCTTTTACACAAGAAACTCAAAGCAAAAGCTAAATACATTATAAAACAAAGCAAAAAGTCCTCCTGGTAAAACTATGTCTTATCCCTGACAACCGACACTAATCCTAGTCAAGTCTGGAATAAAATTCGACAAATACAAGGTAACAAGACCAACCTCAAAATCCCCAGCCTTATCTATAACGACTCGCTTATAAGTGATAGCCAAGCTATTGCAAACACTTTCGCAGAATACTTTGAAGATAAATTGAAAAATAATATTTTGACATCAACCCCTATCTCTTCTCTCTGTACCCCTTCCCTTGTCGAGCAAATTGATCAGCAGGATGTAACATCTGTCAATGCCCCTTTCACTTTTTATGAACTAGAATCCGCTTAATTCTCTTGTAAAAATACTGCTGCTGGTCCCGACGATATCCCATACATCTTTCTTAAAAAACTCTCCGATGTTTCTCTGTAGAAAGTGCTCAACCTACATAATATTATTTGGACTTCCCAACAATTCCCCGATAATTGGCACGAATCCACTCTCATTCCAATTAAAAAAGCAGAACAACCTTCCTTAATACCAAAGTCATTTCGTCCTATTTCCCTTACTTGCACCACATGCAAACTGCTAGAGAAAATGATTACCAAAAGACTTTTATAGTTCCAATCTGGTTTTCGACGGAATCGGTCAACCCGAGATAATCTTGCTCTCCTCCAAGCTTACATTTCTTCAGCACTTAACAGTCAACAGGAAGTTGTTGCCGCTATCTTCGACATCGAAGGTGCTTTTGATAACATCCCTAGGAAAGTGGTTTAAAATAAAATTTCTCTACTTAATCTCAATGGAAATATCTACCACTTCATCGAACATTTCTTACTCTCCAGGCGCATCAGGGTCTCTGTTAATAGTAAACTTTCCGTCTCCCGTCTACAAACTGATGGTGTTCCCCAAGGTTCAGTCTTAAGTCCCACATTGTTTATACATTCTATAAACGACATGTGCACCAACTTTCCAGCCCCTGCTCAATACGACTGTATACTGACGATCTGATTATTTATTGTCATGGAAAATCCACCTTCACTTCCTGCCAACTCCTACAAAATGCTGTAGATCTATTACAAAACATGATTGTTAACTTGGGCTCATCCTTATCTCCAAATAAGTCTAAAATGATTAAATGTAGTGGAAAAGCTACATCTCCTGCTCCACTTATCACTAATTCCACCATATCTCTTGTTAATTCCTGCAAAATCCTTGGAATCATTTTTGATTCACGGCTTAACTGGAAACAACATATAAACAATGTCAAAGGCATTCGCCTGAAACGCTTAAATATTATCAAAACTATCTCGCACTTCGTCTGGGGCGCTGATGAGAACGTCCTTCTTAGAGTCTATAGAGCACTAATTCGTTCCAAAATGGACTATGGCTGCTTCATTCACATGACAGCACCCACATCGTATTTAAACCTACTTAACTCAGTCCACACTACTGCTCTTCGACTTTGTCTCGGCGCTTTTCGCACCAGCCCTGTAGACAGTCTGTACTGTGAGACCGATGAACCCCCTCTCTTCTTTAGACGACAATCCCTACTTCTTGCAACCCGTCTAATCCTGTTTTTGACATTTGTACCTCTGTAGCTAATCTATCTCCCAATGACTCTCCTCGCTCCATAAAATATTTTCCCCGGCTTATAGCTCCTCTACTAAACGGCAGAGACTTACGTTCAACTTTACCATTTCCATCCCCACTTAACGCTCTTTGGAACAAGTACCTACCCATATTTAACACCTCTCTTACCATTTATAATAAACACGAATCCCCCATGCGCTTATAGAGGAATCATTCCTCGAAATTCTACACACAAATGCTTCTGATTTAGTCTTTTACACAGGCGCTTCCAAAACCCTCACCGGTGGCGGATGCGCCGCCACTACTACAAACGATATTATAAGCACCACTCGGTTGGCCACTTCATACAGCAAACATACTGGAGAGATGTTTAGTATACTTCAGGCTTTCAAATATATTCCCCCTTCATCTAAACATGTCGCTATCTACACTGACTCCCCATTCTCTATAAGTTCTTTAAAATCGAATACTTCACCGAACAGCCCAAAACGTACATGCTTTATACCAATCCCTTCATGCTCGAGATACTAAAGTTTCACTTATCTCGCTTCCATCTCACATCGGCCTTCATGGCAATGAAACTGCTGACCAACACGCCAAAGAAGCTGCCTCCGGCGTTACCACTGCTACTACAATTCAACTAAGCCAAGATCTGAAATCCTTATTGAAGGCCTTAATCCACAAATCTTGGCAAATTCAGTAGACCAACAAGAATACAATTCTTCATAAAATTCAACCCATCCTTGGCCGCATTTTACTTACCGATTTTTGAAGACACGATGCAAGGATTGTGAGAAGACTGCGAATTGGCCACACACGTTTGACTCATGGCCACTTAATGACCACCCATAATAGCTCAACATGCCACGCCTGCAACTGTCATGTTACTGTTAAACATATATTGATAGACTGCCAACTCTATAACGACGTCAGGATGAGAAACAACATGAAGCCTACACTAAAAGAAATGTTTAGTTCTCCCAGTGAACTATCCAGAACTATACAGTTCCTGAAAGACATTAATACTTTTTATAAACTCTGATATTATGTAGTGAACCGTGCCAATGGCCATAGGTGTCGAAGCACTCAAACTTGAACAAAAAAAAAATACTGGAAATAGTTGTACGAAATTTTAGTAATTGAATTATTAAAGTTTAGAAGTTAGGTTAGGAGTTGACAATAACGGACGTATTTAAAGCTGCGTAAATATAAACTTAACCTGTTGTACTTGATATTGCTTTCGGAATAAATTGTACATTTCTTTTATTGAATTGGGAAAAGAGCCCCACATGTTACCAGTTTCTATGTTTGATTGACCGAATTTCAGCCACGTCAATGAAATTATTATAAAAATATAGAAAAAACTGTTGTTAATTAAATTTATCTTAAGTTCGTCCCTGAAAAAAGGTATCAAATGTAGATTATATTTTTTATCGAAAAAGCAATCATTCTGATCGAAAAAGAGAGAAGGTGGTGATGAAAGAAAAAAGGTTTTTCAATTAAAGGGTCTTTAGTTCTTTTCGTGACAATGAGAAGAGTCCTCGATGGATCTTTGCAGGAAATGGGACGCTTTCATTATTTCTACGTGCTTTGCTTAATGGAGTTTCCTTGTAAAAAAGCCTAGGTGAAACCTTTTATTGAGCAATTTATTACTTACGAATTTTCAAAGAATTAACACGTATTGACACCCTGCCGCGAATTGGCATATTGTTTGGATAGGGAGAGGGTGAGATTTTTCAGCTTTGAGTTCACGTATTTCTACTTAACAGATTCTTTTGCTTGTTGGAAAAAACGGAAAAGATAATGATGAAAGTATAAGAATATATATTAAGAATAAGCAAAATTTTACTTCCAAAATTCTGTTAATAATAGGAATTATAATATTGGCGACCTACTCCACCCTCACACGGGTGTAATTAAAAAAAGAGGCGGTAACGTGAATTAACGTTTCCCTATTTCTACTCAAATTATCACTTTTTCTCTCATTATACAGCATTTTCCCCATTCTTCTTCAGTTTCATCATTAAAGCGTTTTCTGCTGCGACAACTCATATTTCACCAGCTTCTTCTTGGCATATTGAAAATAATAATAAACATTATAAAATGAAAATATAAACCAAATAATGGAACAGTCTAGTGCAACTCTAGCAATAGGTAGATACTTTTTTTGATAAATAAAAACAATATTTTCTTCTTTTCAAAACTGACACCTATGATCTAAAATCAACAAATAAATTGACTTCAAGAAACAGTCAATCAATAAACTAAAATGTCACTGCAAATAACATAAGAAGGAACATTAACACAACTATATATAATACAGGACACAGAAGCTATTCCAGAAAAATATATCAACAACGCGGTCAGCTTACCTTCATAACATTATAACAAATGTTAGTTTATCCTTCCGAGGAAAATTATCTAAATTATTTAAGCAGATAAATCGACAGGAACTGATTATAATAATGATTAAAATATTAATAAAAAAAGGTAATATTTTGGCTTTAAGGAAGTTAGAAATGGTGAAACAAATATTTACGTTTTCAATAGTTATTGGACCAAAAAGGCAAAACTTTAAATAAGGGGCAGAAGGACCCAAACTGTAAGAACTTTATCAGAATCTGGAGATTTGATTTAAACTTGTTATGCCGAGATTAAAAATTTTCATATAAGGAGGTGGTCTGGTCTGATAGTATTTTAAGAAGGTATTAATATTCAAGATATATTATAAATGGAGACAAATAATATTCATTTAACAATCAAGTCGGGTAGATATGGAATATATGGAAACTGGAGATGATGCAGTTATTGTATCATTTGCAGGTATCTCCTCTAAAGACCTTTCTTCTTCTTTTCCTGGCCCTACAACTCTGGGTGAGTCTTGGTCGCATCCACTATCGCCCTCCATCTTCCTCGATCTTGTGCTTCGATATCCCACTGTTGGAATCCCATTCTAGACATATCTGCTGCGACGGCATCTTTCCATCTTTTCCTGAGTTGGCCTATTGATCCTCTACCATCTGGTCTCTCAAGGAATACTGTTTTTACGAATATGTGGTCCTCTGATCTCAATACATGCCCTGCTCATCTTATTCGATTAGGCTTTATGTGTCTGACTATGTTCTCACTGCCATACAGCGCTGACAACTCAGCATTGTGGCGTCTTCTCCAGTGTCCTGTTGCCTCATTATGTTGCGGTCCAAATTAAATTCCAAGAACATTCCTTCCAATAACATGAAGCTCAGTTATGAAATTGACTGTCTCGACCCTTACTTCGTGGAATATGCTCATATTAGTGTTTTTAAATGAAACTCAAGGTCTCTAGTTAATTAACTAGAGACCTTGAGTTTCATTTAAAAACACTAATAATGAAGCTCAGTTATTTCCCGTTCATTAAGGGTGTAGATTTCGCTGCCATATGTAACCACCGGTCGAATAATTGACTTGTAGATTATTAATTTGGATTGTCTTCTTAACAGTTTAGATCTCAAGAGTATTGTAAGAGAATATAGCGCCCTATTTCCCGCCATTATTCTTGCTGAGATATCTCTTTCTACTCGATTATCATCTGTAATTATCGCTCCTAGGTACTTGAACTCCTTAACCACTTCAACGTTGTACTCATTAATGGAAATATTCTGTCTGATTCTAGGTCTTGGGTTCTTGGTTACTACCATGTATTTCGTTCTCTCTTCATTTACTCGTAGACCTAGGTTACCTGTTTCCTCCTCAAGTTGGGAAAACACTTCTCTCATATCTCCCGTTGAATGAGCCACTGTATCTACAGGGTGTCCCGGGACTAATGGGAAAAAGTCAGGAGCGTATAATCTGAGCCAAAATAATGTTAGTACTTTATATAAACTTTTTCTATGCCAAGCCCTCGTTTTCGAGTTATAGGCCTCTAAAGTTTCAATTTTGAATTTTGTTTTTATTTTTATTTTTTGTACTAGTCATTTGATCTTTATGTTTGTTGAAAGATGATTTTACGACGTTAATCTCGTGCAAGTTTTGTGTTTTTATTGTTTTCATCAATATATTATACTATAACAGCCTCAATGTTGTTAATATTACTGCTAATTTGAATGTCAATTTTCCCTAACTGATGCCATGTTTATTTTGGAAAGGTAAACAGATTTACAGTAGTTCCTTGAAGCCAGGTACGGACTACTCGCAATGGTTAGTGATCCAAAAATTTTGCAGGGATGGCACACCCTATATGAAATTATCGAAATTGACTTCCTCACACATTAAGCTAAAGAAAAGGTACTCTTGTTGGAATTCGATAAAATAAGCCATTTTGCTAATATTTACAGTTGTATTAATGCACTACGTACCAATTTACGCATTCACCATTTTTATAAGTACACAACGAGGTAAAACTAACTTATTAATGCGATGTCCAAGATTTACCTACAGTACTACAATAGTTATTTGTAAAACAAGTGTCACAATGACTCGTTTTGTAGTACGAGTGAAGTTTGCACAAGGAACCGCTGCGCGGTTCGTTGTGCTAATCACGAGACTTATAAGTCTCCGTATCGAGAACTTATTTTGAAAAAACAATTTTATCACTTTACTACAAAACTAATTACACAATATTATTTTATTGGATTGATCTTTATTATTTAAAAGTTGACATCAGACTGAATATGTAAAATTAATTTATTAACTAGCAAAACTATCTATATCAGCATTAAAAATATGTACAATAATAATTCAACAATAAACAAATAATAAAGTTCGCTGTCAGCAACTACAGTGTTGAACCATATACGGGGTTACCAAATATAACACGAGTACTACAGAAAGTCATTGTGGCACAAGTTTTACACAATATTTTTTATAATTCGCATTTATTTAATTATTAAATTAAAACAGAATTTCATATAATCCCTGTTGTTAAACTAGGAGGAAAGGTTTGAATTTAAGTTGGCAATTCTGTAGATTCCTAATTGGTCAGATCACAGATGGTTTTATTCAGTACTTCTGACTTTTGGCATATTATAACCGAATAATTGTGTAAATTGTAAACAAACTCTCATTTAAGCAAAAAGAGGATGATTATTTGTTTAAAAAAGAGCTTCTTCGTATATGTTCTTGCGATCTATTTATATCATATCATGAACAGAATTATTTCTGTAATACATCTTCACATAGATATCTGGTAATTTATCCCAGAAATCGAACGTTTTGTATACCTATATATTGATCCTATACAATATAAAAACAAACAATTGACAAATCATCGATTTATGAACGTTAGCGTACTTTATTCATTAATATTTTTAATATATGAATAATTCTAATTTACCTTTAATATAATAATTTGTTAGCTAGAACAACGCTAGACCATTTTATTTTGAATTTGTGTCAAGGCTAAAGTCAAATGTCAAATAAAAATATAACTAAAGTCAATAACCAACTGTACTCTAAAAATTACTATAACAGTGTTCAAAGAGCTTCATTGTGACACTGTAAACAATGTTATAATGAAGTCCCTTTTATACGCGAATTATAAAAATAGTATATTAAAGTATAAGTGGATAAAGAGGTTACAATAAATGGAGTTGATGTTCTGCTTCCTATCCTCACCTGTGCATATGAGTTTACCAGACACATTTGTGTTAACTCCACCAATTTTCTTGGGGTGCCCATTTCTAGCATTGTCACCCACAACCTGCTTTTTTTATAGATTGCTTGCTGGAAACCAACAAAGATTTGGTGAACATCCCGGTTGAATTCCCAGTTCTTTTCTAATATTTGCCTGATCGTGAATGTTTGATCTATCGTTGACCTGCCAGCACGAAACCCGCATTAATAGTCGCCGATAACGTCTTCCGCATAAGGGGTCAACCTTCTCATTAGTATGGTTGCCAATACTATGTATATTGTGTTGATAAGTGATATTCCTCTATAATTTTCTCTAAATTCTTCTTTTCTTCCTTTTTTATATATAGGTATTATGACACTTCCGCTCCAATATTAAGTCATTTTCTGTTGTACCCATATATTCAGGAACATTTCATACATTTTTTGGTGTAAACTTTTCCTCCCTTTTTCAAAAACTCTGCATTTTTCCCATCATTGCCTGGTGCTTTATGATCTTTGAGATATGTCATCGCATTTTTTACTTCTTGGAGTGTTGGTGGTGGTACTATTATATCCGCTGAGTGGAAGGTAATGTCTTCTTCTTCCTTTGTTTCCCTTCCAATATTTAGTAATTGTTTAAAGTACTCCTTCCATCGTTCAACAATTTCCGTTTTCGTCATTATCAGTTTTCCACTTTCATTTCTCATGCCTTTCGTTCCTCCTACACTCCCATTCCTACTCACTCTCTTTACTTCGCTAGAAAACTTCCTTGTCTGATTGATGCTTCTATCCCTGTCTATCTCCGGTATTTGGTATTCTGGGTAGTTCTTCTTTTTAGTTCTGAGTAATCTTTGGAATTCTGGAAAACAAAATTCAACCACGAGTCGACTAGTGCAAATATAACTACTATTGATGGTTTAAATTCAAAAGCTTCTGATAATTTTCAAAGTTGTTCTAATGTCACAATTAGTTTTGTAACGAATGAATAAAATAAAATACTCACATATGATGGCTATTACTCACTTGGGTGATTACGCTAGTCGCCTCTGGCTTGTCATAAATAGCAATAATTACTCGATAGTTGAATAATATACTATTATCGGATTATTTTATTTTTTAGTTTGCTCTGGGTGTAATAATCCTTGGATGACGAAAGTTATAAAACAACATTCTGATCAACCTATGCAATAAACTGCGTTGGTAAACAACCATAAAATATCCAGAATGAAGATTTTCAATTTTATTTTCCCCATCTCGAGATTTTCTTTATATATAAAAGTTTGTTTCTAGTGGGAAAACGAAATACGAGTTGCACGTGTCATATCCTCTGATATCGAAGGGACGAATATAAAGAACCCCCCTTCCCCATTTTCTCTACCTATATATTCCTGCTACGTGTGTGTAACCTATGTCCGGTGGCCAGCGTCTTTTACCACACATATCGGTATTTTTATTAGGCAAAGTGTCTCTCAGGATCGCTTCAAAGGCCGCAGGCTGCTGTATGTGGGTAAGGGTCGAATCGCTGGATGTATATGTATGCATATATAGGACCCACCGACTGCCTCCGGTGTCTGCTAAGGAGGCGGTCATTTATTGCCTGGACGACTTGCGGCGATTATACCGGTTGTTTTGTAAGCGACGGCGGAATGTATTTTTTATTAAGGGAAAGTAATAAGGAAATATGTAATCGATTGTTAAAAAGAAATTAAAATTAGATCGCAAAAAACAACTGTAATGGTAAGCCTCAAAGTCCAAAAGTCGAGATATTTCAGTTTAAAATTTTCTTTCTAATTTTGTTAATATATAATGTCAACAAGGGCAAAAGATTAGCAACTATTATTAAAACAAAATGTTTTTTCATAGAAAAATTGAATTTATTTTAGAAAAAATGTGGCTTAACATGTTTTTGCATAAACTAAACTAATTATAAAGATACCAAAGAATTACAATATTACTCATCTTAAAGTTCAACCTCTTCATCTAAAGCTACATTTAGTTGATTATAAAGTGCATGATAGGCTGACGGTATATAAGGCATTAATCTTTCCACATTTTTTTTCTGCAATTTTTAACGGCTCGTTAAATTTAAGTTTAATATCTGACAAACTTATCATTACAGGTCAACCTTGTTTTAAGAGATTAATTTCCCTGTACTCGCCATTGACAGTACTTTTGAAGAAAAATTACCCCAAATTTTCGGATTTAAAAAGAAAACTGTAAGTTCCTGCAAATTATAAATTCCGTTTGTCAAGAAAACGTGTTTTTTTATTGATATTAGTTAGTAAAGGTTGAAAAGAATAAAAATCTTTTTGAGTCATTTTTGTAACAACAAAAGCGGTTTTCTGTTTGCTTTTTCAATAATATCTAGCCAACCTTCTGGTGAATAAATAACGGGTTCTCGGAGTCTCTGGCGTTTTTCGATCAGAGCAAAACCTCTGTCTGTCGGCATAACTGAATGACCGCTAAAAAGAAAGTGATGTCTAATTTTTTTAAGCTTTTTTCTTCTTTTACTTACTGCAACCAAAGTGCCATCATCAGCCAGTTCTTATTCTGACCTGGACAGTTATCAGTAAAAATAACAAGTTCATTCTAATTTGATTTGGTTTCTAAAAATGTCTGAACTACAGAAGTAACTTCATCCGCCCCGCGCTTATCCTGGTCTTCAGTCCATAAATACATGTATCCTTTCTCATTTGTACAATCGTGAATTTTTCAACACGTGAAGGTGTTAAACTTGCAGGCTTAGGTATTTGAACATAATATTTCTCTCTTGAACTTTTTGTTCTTTCTCCTTTTATAACGCCCATGAACTAGATGGATCAGATTCAGAACTCGAAGAATCACTAGAACTACATCTATGTCTTTTCCCCATTTCTCGATCTTCTTAAACACTTATCACAAAAATTTCCACTTAACAACAACGCTATAACTAATGCAACAATAATAAAAAAATATATATCAGACGACAGTCTATTCGAAAACGTAGATATATCCCACCGATACACTATAACACCGGTGATATGATTAAAATAAAATATTTTGATGCTATTAACTGTCTCGACCCTTACTTCGTGGAATCTGCTCATATTAGTGTTTTAAATGAAACTCACGGTTTCTAGTTAATTCCACAATATAATAAAAGTTATTGAAAAGTCTAAAAAATTGACAATTGTATCGATAAATCAATATCATCGTCAGAATGACAGAAGTTAAATTTTATTTGATGCCTACCTGATGTTTAGTAGTTATTTTTGGCTAGACCAAGAAGTGACCTAACTTGTGATTGACTTAATATATGTTTATAGAAAAAAGAAGGAGATGTGATATTACAAATATTGAAGCTTAGATATTATTAGCCCTATGGTGATATCCTGGATATCATTTTTCCAATCAAGATCAGTATAACTGTGCAATGATATAGAAAACCAGGAAAACTATATCTGCTGATCTTTACAATTATCACTTAAGAAGACAGTTCATTAGTGGAGAACTCCCTAGATTTAACTGTTCATTGACAACTTCATATTGTGGGTTTCTTAAATATTTTCTAATTTCCAAATCTTCAAGGAAATCCAGTTCTTGTTTCTTTTCACGAATATGCAGCACTTCTAGTTTTGTGTTAGGTGTCAATGAATGATTTGTGTCAAGTAGATGTTTTGCGTAAGTGAAAACTTACGAGCATACAGGTTAAAACAACCAGATAAATCCCACTACGCAAAACATCTACTTGACACAAATCATTCATTGACACCTAACACAAAACTAGAAGTGCTGCATATTTGTCAAAAGAAACAAGAACTGGATTTCCTTGAAGAATTGGAAATTAGAAAACATTTAAGAAACCCACAATATGAACTGGTCAATGAACAGTTGAATCTAGGGAGTTGTCCACTAATAAACTGTCTTCTTAAGTGATAATTGTAAAGATCAGCAGATATAGTTTTCCTGGTTTTCTATATCATTGCACAGTTATACTGATCTTAATTGGAAAAATGATATCCAGGATATCACCATAGGGCTAATAATATCTAAGCTCCAATATTTGTAATGTCACATCTTCTTCTTTTTTCTATAAACATATATTAAGTCAATCACAAGTTAGGTCACTTCTTGGTCTAGCCAAAAATAACTACTAAACATCAGGTAGGCATCAAATAAAATGTAACTTCTGTCATTCTCACGATGATATTGATTTATCGAAACAATTGTCGTTTTTTTAGAATTTTCAATAACTTTTATTATATTGTGGAATTAACTAGAAACCGTGAGTTTCATTTAAAAGACTAATATTTTGATGCTATTATAAGAATATATTTCAATTCAACGTAAGACAAAATACAACTATTCACTTTTAAAACCCTCGAACCACTTATGAATCACATCTTGAGTAATCGACTGATAATACCACTTTCTTTTTAGTTCTCCTAATTATTTCTACCATAGGCTAGGTATTGGGTATTTTGTCACATTAGAAAACTATTTTGGGGTTTGTTGAAACAAAGTGAATGGGGCTCAAGTTTTGTTTAGCCGAAATCAGTTACATGGAATATCGGTTTATAGGATGATTCTATACAAGAAAGCTAGCACTACATAATTTGATTTTTGCCGAGGAAATTCTTCGTTCTGAGAAAACTCGAATTTTTAATTTTTCTACTATTAACTAAAATTCGAAACTTTACAGTGTTTTCAATAGTTTTTTTGTTATAGAATGACGTAAGAACATTCAATATGACGATGTGAACTAATTTTTATTCGAAAATGTATTTTAATCGCAATAATTTTTATGGATTTTTCAGGATTTAGAAGTGCCGAAATGTGATAGTAGGATAAAAACTTCATGTTTTTGTTTGATTAATTATTTTGCAATAATTTTTCTATATAACTTTTTCCGCGGAAATTTATCATTAGGGCGGTGTAATAGAAAATCTTCAATATTTGGAAGTTTTCTATAATATTATCAACTTTTTTACATACTTTCGGGATGGTGGAGTGAAGTGGGGTGCTGGGTGGGGAATATTATACATGTGCGATTTTTTTGCATTAATTGGAGATTAACAGAAAAACAGATTTCGTTAGAACCAATCGTTGTGTGCAAAACCAAACAAGACTCTAAAATAGTTAATAATATTGTTATGAGTTTTAAGACCGAATTCATAACCTTCTTGTCGCGAACGAGAAAGAGCCATTTCTACAACGTGAGTCGACATTTTTGTAAATAATATGAACGAAATGATTTAACTAAACTGAATATGAAATATTAAATTCACATATATGTACAATGTATACGTACCTACCTTTTATGCTTTATCAGGATTGTCGTTGTCATGCTTTATTGACAATTTTTTTTTAAATTTTCGCATTTATTGACCAAAGCGATATTAAGTTGATAAGAATAGATATTATTCATTGATCTGTGTTAAAGGTCGAGAAGAGGATGACTGCATAGTGGTGAAACAACGCATTTCCGCGGATTTTCATTTTCGTATCGGTGCTTAAAATTAAGTCTACAATATAAAATAACATTATTTTTTCATGTATCTCATTTCGTTACTTCTAAACCGCATTCAAAAAATGGCAACAGCGCATTTTCCGCGGCAAAATTTTTTCAGTAATATACTCCCTGAGGTATCTAAATGACAAAAATATTTTTTTTCTTTTTTAACAGATTTCGGCTAAACGAAAGTTGCCCTGTGAACAGGGTTAGTTGAAACATGTTTTAACAAACCCTTGTAAGGTATATATTTATTGGTTAATTGGCAGTATGAAATTTTCAATTTATATAAAATTAATGGATCTTCGCCAAATTTGTCTTATGAGAAATGAAACTTCAAAAGTTTTTGTTTTTTACCGACGTTTCGAATCCTTTATTTATATAGGTTCATTATCAAGGCTATTCGTATAATATACATAATGATGTTCTATTACACAGTTCAATTTATGAGACAATCAGTTATTTTTATACCTCCATTTTTTTTAAACAATTATAATACAACATACATATAGGACGAGGACAATTGATTTTGTGAAATCATCTGCAGCATAAAATTGTGTTAATTTTTATATTTTATATATTTTTATATAAAAATTAACACAATTTTATGCTGAAAATGACTCAGATGATTTCACAAAATCAATTGTCCTCGTCCTATATGTATGTTTTATTATAATTGTTTTATAAAGAAACCGAAATGGAGGTATAAAAATAACTGATTGTCTCATGAATTGAACTGTGTAATAGAACATCATTATGTATATTATACGAATAGCCTTGATAATGAACCTATATAAATAAAGGATTCGAAACGTCGGTAAAAAACAAAAACTTTTGAAGTTTCATTTCTTATAAGAAAAACTTGTAAGGAATATTCAGTAAGAACATTATGTATTTACAGGACGAGCACATATAAGAGGAAAAAAGATGGAGGCAAAATATTAGAGGAAATTATTGAAGAAGCTGTGGGTAGGGTAATTCGAAACAATGAGAGTGTCAGTGCTGTAGCCGTTCATTATAATATCTGTTAACGTTACTATTAGATCTGTAGGATACTAAAATAACATATCAGTTTTCTCATCTGAACAAAGTACACATTTTACAGTGTACATTAAATTTACTTCTAAAGTATTTTGGTTTGACGCCCAAAGACGTCAGAAATTTTGCGTAGGAGTGTGCAGTGGGTCTAATACCTAGAAAATGGAGAAGGGCAAAGGTAACCTCCATATCAGAAATAGGGTAAAAAGATGGGACTGACCCACGATATTTTAGACCCATCTGTCTAACATCGTTTCTACTAAAAACGATGGAGAAAGTAGTGGATAACTACATAAGAACAGAGAACCTAAAGAACACACCACTTCATAAATGTCAGCATGCTTACAGAGTGGGTCGATCAACTGAGACGGCTTTCTATCAGCTGACCGAAGTCATCCAGAGAACTCTGAACAACAAAGAAATCGCAATATGCGCATTCCTGGATATATCTGGAGCCTTTCACAACACAACTCATATGTCTGTTAAAGAAGCACTAAAAAGGCGTGGAGTAAATGAAACCATTGTAAAATGGATGCATAAGTTGTTGATGACGAGTATAGCTGAGACACAGGTAGGAAATCAAGCCACCTCAGTTAAAGCCACTCGGGGGACACCTCAAGGGAGAGTGATATCTCCCCTTCTATGGAACTTCGTAGTAGATGAGTTGCTCTACTGGCTAACGGAGCTTGGCTTCGAATGTATGGGCTATGCTGATGAATAGTTCTAATAGTCAGAGGCAAATTCGAGAGCACATTGTATGATTTATTACAAAATGGCCTCATAATCATTGAGCAATGGTGCTTGTCAGTGGAACTAAACATTAACCCAAACAAGACCATAGTAATTCCATTTACCCAGAAAAGGACACTTCCAGTCATGAAACCCATATCATTAAACGGGGAAATCATAGAATGGAAATCAGAAGTTAAATATCTAGGGATAACCCTAAACATTGAGCTTCTGTGGAATAAGTATGTTGAAATAACTGGTAGTTAGGCAATCCGAGCTTTGATGGCGTGCAGAAATCTAGCTGGTAAGAGGTGGGGCTGTAACCCAAAAATACTGCGATGGATGTACGCCATGATTGTGAGACCAGCAATTACGTATGGGGAAATAGTTTGACTCACAAAAACAAGTCAGTACAGTACGAGGAACACCCTCGACAGAGTTCGAAGGTTTACCTGTTTGTGCATCACTGGAGCTATGAGAACTTATCCAGCTAGGGCACTTGAGATCATTACAGTTCTCACACCTCTACATCTGGTGATAGAAAGATCTGCCCAAGAGGCAATTCTTAGAATATCTAATAAAGGTTCAGGCAATGAAAGTATTAAAAATCAGGGAGCCTGGTCCTTTCTAACAAAATCCATTTCATCAGCGAATCTTCCCAGTGACGAAATGATCAAGAAAGTAATTATCAGAAAGAATTTTACTACGATGCTTAATAAGAGGAAAGACTGGGAAAGGGAATACACCACCCAAACTCTCAACGAAAACACCATTAACTGGTGTACGGATGGTTCAAAAACCACCACTGGAGCAGGCGCTGGAGTATTTGGGCCTTTCGCCAGATACTCATTATTGTTAGGCTATTTCCCGAGTGTCTTTCAGACAGAAATACTTGCGATCGAGAGATGCGTGGAAATGAACCTAGAAGGAAACTATCAGTAATTTGACATATCCATCCATTCTGATAGTCAAGCAGCTATCAAAGCATTGAGCTCCCATGTCATTCACTCAAAGTTCACATGGGCGTGCCGAAGAAAACTAGATGAATTAGGTAAGAATAACAGGGTCTCTTTACTCTGGGTTCGTGGCCACTCGGGAATGACGGGAAATGAAGAGGCCAATACACTTGCCAGGAAAGGAGCACATACGCCCTTCATTGGCCCAGAGCCTTTCTGTGGTGTAGGAAAATGCTCCTATAAGAAAGAGTTTTGGAAGAAAGAGGAAACCGAAAGAGATGCACTTTGGCGGTGCCTTCCCGGACTCGAAAATTCCAAAAAACTCCTGCGGAATTCTGACACTGCTAAACCCAAAAATAATCGAGTGTACGAGTGAGGATCTAGCCTAGTTGAAGCCATCCCAAATACTAGAGTTCATTAGAACCCTGCAACTGGAAGGCGAGCTGTAGTAGTAGCGAGAACAGCTGTGATAGGGGGCACAATAAACATTAGGTGTCAGTGCATTGTATCCTCGTTAAAATCTAATCTATATTTGAAGCAGTCAGCAACTGTGAGAATAAAAAGAGGAGGATCATCAGCGGGGGGTAAAATGGGGATGAATTCTACAACTACCCCTACTCAACTTGTATTTCAAGAAATTTTTCAACCAAAGCTTAAGGGAATGTGGAAGATGCATTAAAATTAACAGCGATGTCTTAAATACCATACGATACCCTGACAATACCACTGATAATGAAAATGCGTTACAAAAATTAATTATTGAGATTTCTGAATGGAGCAAAGAATAAGACTTGAATATAAACATTCAAAAAAAACGAAATAATTGTGGCATCGAAGTTGAGGACTGTTATCGCGAATATACGTGACATTACAACAAGTCGATAAACTAACAAGAAAAAGGTATATCTTGAAATCAAGCTGCAATCAAGGCAGGAAATAAAATAGGATAAAGGAAATTTATAGTTTAACAAAGTACCTAACAGGGAGTTTCTGATTAGTGATAACATATTTAATGGTAGTTCGATTCGTGTAGTAACAACATAATAATAATAATATTTATTCAATAAAGATAGATAGAATAATACATAAAAAGATACATTGATACATAGAAAATAATAACACTAAATTGAATAAACAGTTTAGGTCACTGAAGTAGTTATCATTACTACTTGTATTGTGACCGGAAAACATGAACAAATCAGTTTTCTGTCAAATCCAGTAAATTGTCAAGTCCAGTAAGTTGTCCAATCTGGTAATAAGTTGAATCCAGTAAATTGTCAAGTTTTATAGTAAATTTTTAGAGGGTACCATATCAATTGTTAGACACATAAACTGCTGAAATGGATACTGTCAATTATGACAGAGTTTGATTAAATATATTGCTAAAGAACTGTCTATCTGTTTCCATAATCCACTCCTTAATTCGCTTTTTGAATACATTGTAACTTTTTATATTATCAGGCAACAGCACATAAATTATTGCTACTACATAGTTAGCATTTAGCATTTCTTTGACCAATAGTTTTTTCACTGCGTGGTAAAACGATCCCCTCATATCTTCTAGTTTTGTGAGAATGTTCATGATGTACCAATTTGATTTTGCTGTGGAATACAAACAAAAATACTTTTTGACTGAAAATTTGACGTATGTCTTATATCTGGGCATCCATATACAATTGATTCGATGGATATAAAATATTTTTTTGGAAGATGATTCTCAAAAACCATTTTTGTTAAATATGAAGTTTATTTAAGAAACAATCCCCCACTCCGCCCCATCCCACAATGCCATAAGAAATCAATGATTCGACTAGTGAGATATATAAGACTTTTAATTCATTAGGCTCAAGAATTTCTTTTAAATACTTAAACTTTGGAAGATGGCCTCTTATCTTTTTTACTATGTCATTACATTGCATATCCCACCTCAAATGTCGATCAATTGTAATACCAATATATTTTATTTTTTCTACTTCTTCAATGTGGTTTGTTACTCCGATGTTCAGTGGCCCCAAGTTAGGTAAGCCAGTTTTGTAAGATGAAAAAGGCAAGTAATTTGTTTTACTGGAGTTGAAAGTTAGCTTATTCAATTGTAACCATTTAGCAATACTAGGAAAATTATTCTCTATTTTATTTTTTAGGTCTTGCTATGTGGAGCAACTATAAAATACTACGGTGTCATCGGCAAAGCTGATGATCTCACCCTAAACATTCAAGTAAAGCATACTATTGATGTATAGAAGGAATAAAAGTGGACCAAAAACAGTTCCTTGAGGTACACCATATGTAATTTTATGTGGTGCACTCATTACACCATCGATTTCAACCCTTTGATCCCTATCAGATGAATAACTTTCTATGAGTTTGTATACATTGCCTCTAATTCCATACTTCTCCAATTTATCCAATAACGATTTATGGCAGACGGTGTCAAATACTTTGGAGAGATCCAAGAAGATACATATAGCAGGAGCATTTCTATCAAGCGAATCATAAACAAGAGAAGTTAACCTATATATCGCATCCTCAGTCAATCTAAACTCTGTGAAGCCATATTGACGATCGGATAAAATTTTATGTTTGTTTAAGAAAGAACAAAGTCTTATTTTTATTATTTTTTCTATTATTTTTGAAACATTGAATATTACTGACACAGGCCTGTAATTAACTATTTCTGTCTTATACACTTTTGTATAGATGTTTAACTATACCATTTTTTAGAATTTTTGGAAAGGTCCCCGTGCTTAAACATTTATTTATTATGTATGTCAATGGACTTGCAATCTCATTAGATATTTCTCTTAATGTTTCAGATCATCGAGACCTGGTGATTTTTTAAGTTTCAAATCGTTCATTGTACTAATAACCTCAACTTCATCGGTAGGTCTAAGGAACATACAACTTTCCAAAAACTCTATATTTTATGAAAAATTTGTTACCTCGGTTATGTTTCTAGGTAGATTTGAGCTTATTCACAGTAATATGTGTTAAAGCCATTTGCAATACTCAGTTTGTCATTAGTTTCAGTTCCATTCAATTTAATTCTTTCAAAAGTTTTTTTACGTGTTGTTTCGCCGCCTATCTTTTTAATGCTTTGCCACAAAGATTTGGAAGAATTTTGATTTTCTTGAATAATTTTACTATAATAATCCTTTTTTGTACAAGTTTGTTCACATTATTTTTGCACACATTGTATTTAATTTTTATTTCTAAATTATCAGGATGTTTCAAAGTTAATTTGTACACTTTATTTTTTTCCTCAATTAATGATACTAATGTAGGATTCATCCAAGTTTGTGATATTTTTTGTGTGTTTTACTTTCACTTTTTGCGTATTTTCATTAATATGATATTTCAGAGAATTAATAAAATTAACAGCCATATTATCAACTTCATTTTCATTGTATACCTGTACCCATTTTTCGTACTTTAACGCACTTTTTAGTAACTGATAATTTATGTAATATTTGTGATTAAACTGCTCACTTAACTGGATGTTATTTCGCCCTGTTTCTACTGTAAGTGCTATGGGGTAGTGATCTGTAATATTATATCTAAAAATATATGATTTAGCTTTAAGTGCGTTACAACTTGATACATAAAAATGATCCAAGCATGTTCGACTAGTTAAACGAGTGTAGTCATTAATGCATGAAATATATCCAAAAGAGTTTGGGCTATTCAGAAGAGTTACTTTTGCGCTTACTGTTGTCTTAATAATCTTATCAAAACAACGATTCAGATGCCAAAGCCTGCGCTTCAATTTCTGTTCGTTGACACTCTAAAGTCATTAGTTGTATTCATGGAATTATCAATAAAGTTGTTAATACCTGTGAGATTTTCTGGTCATGAACTACGTGACTTCATAGCTTCTAGTTGTATTTAACCATTTTTTAGGAGATTAATAATCGTTTGATATTCATCCAAACCAATTGCAGTAAATTAATTGGAGAAATGATTGAAGAATGCCATAATTTAGTATCACACAAATACTGCAAACATTACAATCAACAAAAGAAGGAAATACGATATGAGTGATTCCTTAAAAATACTTTCTAAGCGGTCAGAGAAGAATTCCACGCCAATGGTTTCTATTGAAAAATATCCAATATGCGAGAGAGACCAATCATCTTGAGCCGAACGTACCTCTGAAGCGGAAAAACAACCGTATTATCCATCGCTTATGAAGCCTTCGTCGGTCCATTTGAGACTGCATTGTTGCTTTCTACTTATAAATACCTACTTTATATCGAAATTCGGAAACGGCGAATACTTTGAAGACCGCCAGTCGGGTCCCTTTAAATTAATCGCAAATGAAATTCTTGAGGAGAGTATTAGATTAACGATATGAGGGATATTTGAAAAGAAAACTCTTCAAGTAAGGAACTAATAAAACGTGAAAAGCTGGTTTTATGCAGTTATTTACTAGTCTTTTGCGCGATTTCCAGAATATGCCATGCGTAATAATGAAAAAAAAATCGTGAGTAAATTCCAATATCTATTAAACTTTTATATAATAGGCATCAACTTCCCCATTTCCAGTTCATAATTGTAGCAGTGAAAATATACAATCATAATATAGTAATGAAAATAAGAAACGACTTAAAATTCACTGCTCCGTAAGGGCCCACCTCAAGAAAAGTAAATCCTTTAGTGGTGGGGGTAGAAGAGTACATCTACATCCGTTTACCTCCGACGAGAAAGCGCTTCTATTTTATTTTACACTCAGTGATCACGACTACAAGAAAACAAAAATATAAGAAAAGTATTATTGGGAGTAAAAAAATGATGGAAGACCAAAAAAACATGGAATAGGAAGAGTAACCATTGTATCTTAAGGGAGTAAATCAAACATATACGTGAAGTGTACTAGGTATACGAATAACTAATTTATAAATTATAAACAATAGTTTACTAATAATTATTTCTAGCAATAATTATATACTTAGAATTAATCTTTCTTGGGTTCGTAGGTTATGAAAATTATATAAATATATTAATTACAATATATTCTTTGAATACATATATTTAATAAATCTTAATGTTTCGCTTGTACTTTAGGAGTATTTTCAACAGAATGTATAATAAAAATTGAAAAACATAAAATATAGCAATATTAAAAATCAATTTGAAGACGTCAATAAGATGTTATGAAAAACATCAATAAGAATAGAATACCTACATAAGACGATATTACGAGAGGAATGATAAACATAAATAATTCGATTAATTTATTAATTAATTTATAATAAATTTTATGCCTTGTTTGTCCTGAACTGAGAATTTATTTTGTTCTATATATGTATGCTACCAAAACTGCCATCTACGGATGTCAGCAAAACTTTGCGCCATGTACACGTCGCAAGTTACTCTAGAAAGAATAAAGTTCCATTTAATAAACAATTAAAATACCTAATTAAATTTAAATCACCAAAATGTTTGAGATCACGTAAAATACCATGTCGTATATTGAATGTATCCACCTTTTTCTATTTTCAGTTGATACTTATAAAGAAACATTCTTCCAAATAATTCTCAATTTATTGACTGAAATTTATTCAGATAAAACTTTTATATATACATAGTTATTTTCCCATTAATTTTAAGCTGATCTAAAAAATTATTTGGCAAGGAAAAAATTTATAAAACTTGGCCCAATTTTTGGTATAAGGCTGCAGAAATTGGGGTCTTATAAATTTTTTTTCTTGCCAAATGATTTTTTAGATCAGCTTAAAATTAGTTGGAAAAGAACTATGTATATATAAAAATTTTATCTGAATAAATTTCAGTCAATAAATTGAGAATTATTTGGATACGACATGGTATTTTACGTGATTTCAAAAATTTTTGTGATTTAAATTTGATTAGGTACTTCAATTGTTTAATAAATGGAAATTTTATCCTTTCTAGAGTAACTTGAGACGTGTACATGGCGCAAACTTTTACTGACATCCGTAGATGGCAGTTTTGATAGTATTTCAATTATTTTTGTAATTTAATCTTTCAATTTGTTCTATTGTTCATTTAGTGATGCGTTTTTTACTTGTCCGCCAACCTATCTAATATGCGAGAAAAGTATTGGTTTACGCACAAAAAAGTTGGAATGTTGAAATTTTTTTTTGAGTTATTTTTACGTTTTCCATCAACAACAATACGAAAAAACGGTCGTTGGCCACTTTTCCTCACATGTCTTGTTAGCACGATACAGTCTCCAGAGTGCAATAAGTCAGCAATTTTATGATTGAACATTGTTAAGGACATGTCACAGATGATCCCTATTGATTTTCAGCTCACCAGAGCCAGTACAACGGGTGCTATGGTACTTGAAGTACGATATTTAGACATTTTTGAGATATATCAGTTTGTTAGCAGGATACAGCCGCCGGTGTTCAACAAGTCACCAATTTTATGATTGAATATTATTCAGGGCATCTCACTGATGAACTCTATTGATTTTCAGCTCACCAGAGCCAATACAACCGGTGCTACAGTACTTTAAGTACGATATTTTTGTCATTTTTGGAGAAGTTTCAGTTTGTTAGCACGATACGGCCTCCGGAGTATATACAAGTGATGAATTTTATGATTGGATATTATTCAGAGCGTCTTAAAGATGGACCCTTTTGAACTTGAACTCACTAAAGCCGGTACGACGGGTGCTGTGGTATTTGAAGTACCAAATTTTTGTAATTTTTGGAGAATTTTCAGTTTGTTAGCACGATACAGCCTCCAGAGAGTATACGATTGATCAACTTTATGAATAAGTATTGTTCAAGGTGTCTCACAGATGTTCCCTATTGATTTTCAGTTGACTAGAGCGAGTACAGCGGGTCCTATAAAACTAGATATACTAAATTTTTGGTTATTTTTGGAGAAATTTCGGTTTGTTAGCACGATACATCCCCCGAAGTGTATACAAGTAACAATTTTATGATAGAATATTGTTCAGGGCCACAGATGCGGAAAAGTTAGTTTTAATCTTTAAAACCGTTTATTTTCAATCCTCAGTCTTCTGCATTTTTTCTGGATTCTATACCATTGTTGAACTTGATGGTATGTTCTAGATGAATGATGTCGTGCGGCGTTTCTAGTTGGGAGCAGAGAGTCAAGATTAGACTTTTACTTTCCCGCCCAACCTTTCTGGGTGCGAGAAAAGTATTGGATTACCCCGAAAAAAGTTGGAATTTTGAATTTTTTTTTTAATTATTTTTACCTTTTCTATCAACAGCATCTCGAAAAAACGGTTTTTCGAAAAAAAATCCTGTATGTAGGACGTCGTCGTCGTCGTTGTCGTCGGCCACTTTTCCTTACATGTCTTGTTAGCACGATACAGCCTCCGGAGTGCAATAAGTCACCAATTTTATGATTGAAAATTGTTGAAGACATGTTACAGATGAACCCTATTGATTTTCAGTTTACCAGAGCCAGTACAACGGGTGCTATGGTACTTGAAGGACGACATTTTGTAATTTTTTGAGATACTTCAGTTTGTTAGCACGATACAGCCTCCGGAGTTCAACAAGTCACCAATTTTATGATTGAATATTATTCAGGACTTCCTACTGATGAACCCCATTAATTTTCAGCTGACCAGAGCCAATACAACAGGTGCTACAGTACTTTAAGTACGATATTTTTGTCATTTTTGGAGAAGTTTCAGTTTGTTAGCACGATACAGCCTCCGGAGTATATACAAGTGACCAATTTTGTGATTGGATATTATTCAAAGCGTCTCAAAGATGAACCCTATCGATATGCAGCTCACTAAAGCCAGTACAACGGGTGCAATGGTACTTGAAGTACCAAATTTTTGTCATTTTTGGAGAATTTTCAGTTTGTTACACGATACAGCCTCCAGAGAGTTTACGACTGATCAATTTTATGATTGATTATTGTTCAAGGTTTCTCATATATAAACCCTATTGATTTTTAGTTGACTAGAGCGAGTATAGTGGGTCCTATATATCCAGATATACTGAATTTTTTGTTATTTTTGGAGAAATTTCGGTTTGTTAGCACGATACATCCCCCGAAGTGTATATAAGTAACAATTTTATTATAGAATATTGTTCAGGGCCACAGATGCGGAAAAGTTAGTTCTAATTTAGTTTATTTTATATGTGACAAGAATATACTCCTTATTCGAACATATTACTTTTCCGCCCAACCTATCTAATATACGAGAAAAGTATTGGTTTACCCCAAAAAAAGTTGGAATTTGGAAATTTTTTTTGAGTTATTTTTAGGTTTTCCATCAACAACAACACGAAAAAACGGTTTTTGGAAAAAAAATCCTGTGTGTATGTCGTCGTCGTCGTCGTTGTCGTCGGCCACTTTTCCTTACATGTCTTGTTAGGACGATACAGCCTCCGAATTGCAATATGTCACCAATGTTATGAGGGAATATTGTTCAGGACATGTCATAGATGAACCCTATTGATTTTCAGCTTACCAGAGCCAGTACAACGAGTGCCATGGTACTTGAAGTACGACATTTTGTCATTTTTTGACAAATTTCAGTTTGTTAGCAGGATACAGCCTCAGGAGTTCAACAAGTTACCAATTTTATGATTGAATATTATTAAGGACATCTCGTTGATGAACCCTATCGATTTTCAGATAACCAGAGCCAATACAACAGGTGCTACAGTACTTTAAGTACGATATTTTTGTCATTTTTGGGGAAGTTTCAGTTTGTTAGCACGATACAGCCTCCGGAGTATATACAAGTGACCAATTTTATGATTGGATATTATTCACAGCGTCTCAAAGATGAACCTTATTGGTATTCAGTTTACTAAAGCCAGTACAACGGGTGCTATAGTACTGGAAGTACAAAATTTTTGTCATTTTTGGAGAATTTTCAGTTTGTTAGCACGTTACAGCCTCCAGGGAGTATACAATTGATAAATTTTATGATTGAATATTGTTCGAGGTGTCTCACAGATGTACTCTATTGATTTTCGGTTGACGATAGCGAAGATTTCAGGTTTGCGGTCATAAGAAATAAGAACTGTTTTTCTTATCTGCTCAATATTTCGCCATTATTTAATGGCTTCATCAGGAGCGGACTACAAGATTTATTGAATGAAACAGTACTATACTAAAACATTTTAGAATTACTACTTACAGAAAATTGGTGTTAGTTAATTAAAATATAAAACACGTTCAACACATTTTTAGACAGTAGGTACATTTTACAATTAAACACGTTGATAAAATTAACAACCAATTTTTTTTGTTATAGAAAGTGTAGAATCGAATTAGTTAAAGCGAGATAAAACTGACTTACTTTTTAATTGTACAGGGTGATACTTAAATTTTATTTAGAATGTTACAATAGTAATTATTTGATTGATTGACGTCAGATTTATTATTTATGGTGTTTTTTGTTTTATTATTGTAGCACATTTCCAGAAATAACCTGTTCTTGTATCTGTTCTCTCTTTCTAAAATTTTTATATTCGTGTAGTCAAACTCATGTCTCGTATTATTTATATGGTGTTCCACTGCCGCACAGGTGTTTTTTTTTGTTGCGACAATCGCTTTTGTGTTGAGTTACTCTTTGTCTCAACCATTGGCCCGTCTGTCCTATGTAACATCCATTGCAACGAGAAGAGGGAAAACTGTAAACAACATTGCTATTGAATAACGTGGGTGTTTTATCATTTACTTTTGAGAAAATGTTTCTGATTGTTATCGGATTGTAAGGGGCAATTTTCAAATAAGGAATACTATTTTCAAACAGTGGTGTAATACGATGAGTAAAATAGTGTATTCGAGCAATCCTTTTATGAATTATGCTAGTCGGTTTCTCTTCATTTGTGGGACCATCGTGAAAGTTTGTGTTGTATATTAACTTTTTTAAAATGTTCTTTGGATACCCGTTATTTGCAAAAATATCAAAAAGCTCCTTGAAATTGTCTTGAATGAAGTTGTAATCGCATATGTGTGA
Organism: Galeruca laticollis; assembly: GCA_963921935.1. Lineage (NCBI taxonomy): Eukaryota > Metazoa > Arthropoda > Insecta > Coleoptera > Chrysomelidae > Galeruca > Galeruca laticollis. Next base: position 206,812,582 of record OY998176.1, on the reverse strand, counting down.
GATTCTATTTTTCATGGCAATTACAGTGTTGTATTTTTGATATTTTGGATGGTTAGAGAAAAAGTTTAAAAATCTATCAGATGTTGTTGATTTTTGATACCAACCCAAACTTATTTTCTGTGCTTCGATACGTATTACTCTCGTGTGAGAAAGACACAGAACATAATTGCTCGATCCCCACTGTTTACTGCAATCTATCGTTAAATGAATTAAATATATCTAATATTCTTTGTATATCGTCAGCTGGATTAGCGCTGATCATATCATCTACATATTTATAAAAAATGCGTAAGCTGAAAGGTAACAGTGGGATTACATTGTCAAGTAACTCATCCAGTACTATAGTAGCCAAAATAGGACTTATAGGAGAACCCATTGGAGTACCAAATTTCTGCTGATGAAAATTGTTGTTGAAACTGAAGTAGGTATTGCTTATTATAAATTTTATGAGAATAAAGGAGCTTTCTTCGGATAATGTAGTGTGCTTTTGAATCATGTTCCATCTCCTCTGTAAAATGTCGATTACTAAATCTGTAGGAATGTCGGTGAGAAGTGAAACAACATCTGAAGTGATCAGAACATAATTGCCTGGCAAAGTAATACCTCTTACTAGGTTGACAAAAGAAAACGAGTCCTGAACATTATGGTCAGTTCGATCCCCCAAAGCATCCTTTATTATATTTAATTTTGAAATTTCATAAGTAGTGGAATTTATCGAACTGACTATAGAGCGTAGAGGTACATTGAGCTTGTGAGTTTTTCGCAGGCAGTATAATTTCGGCAAACCTGAATTGTAGATGGTTAATTGTTTGGCTTGTTGTTCGGTCAATTCTTTTTTTTTTGTTTTAAGGTTTTAATTAGGTCAATGTAATTATTTTGAATATATGTCGTTGAATCTTTATTTATTTTCTTGTATGTGAATCTGTCATTTAAAAGCAATTCAGTTTTTTTAATATAATCATTTTTATCCATAGCCAGCGTGCACCCACCTTTGTTAGATTGCAGGATATATAACTGAGGGTTATCCTTTAAAAATGATCTAGACTCTTTAAACAATTTGTTGAAAATTGATGGTTTTTCAAATTTATTTTGTTGTACAAAATTGGTAACTATATTTGCTGCTTTCCATCTGATAATATGTTTCATTTCCGTGGGTGTAACGTCTATTATATCTTTAACGTCTGCCAAAAAGGGGTCAAGTTTTACATCAGCTTCAGTGCACTATACTCCAAACTTTGGTCCAAGGGATAGAAAATCCGATATATGTTCGGGAATAACCGATCAACAAGCCAAACAACTAGTCATCTACAATTCAGCTTTTCCGAAATTATACTGCCTGCTCCAAATTCACAAGCCCAATGTACCTCTTCGCCCTATACATTTCGATAAACTCCACTACTTCCTATCAAATATATTAAAGGATGATTTAGAGGATCGAACTGACTATAATGTTCAGGACTCGTTTTCTTTTGTCAACCTAGTAAGAGGTATTACTTTGCCAGACAATTATGTTCTGATCTCTTTAGATATTGTTTCACTTTTCACCAACATTCCAACAGATTTGGTAATCGACATTTTACAGAGGAGATGGAACATGATTGAAAAGTACACTACATTATCCAAAGAAAGCTTCTTAATTCTCATTAAGTTTATAATACTACTTTAGTTTCCACAACAATTTTTATCAGCAGAAATTTGGTACTCCAAAGGGTTCTCCTATAAGTCCTATTTTGGCTACTATAGTGTTGGATGAGTTACTTGATAATGTAATCTGTTACCTTTCAGCTTACGCTTTTTTTATAAATGTGTAGATGATATGATCAGCGCTATTCCAGCTGACGATATACAAACAACATTAGATATATTTAATTCATTTAACGATAGATTGCAGTTTACAGTGGAGATCGAGCAAGAATGTTCTGTGTCTTTCTTAGATACGACAGTAATACGTACCGAAACACAGAAAATAAGTTTGGATTGGTATCAAAACTTTTTCTCTAACCATCCTAAAAATCAAGAATACAACACTGTAATTGCCATGAAAAATAGAATCTCACACATCTGCCATGACAACTTCATTCCAGACAATCTCAAGAAGCTTTTTGATATTTTTTGCAAATAACGGGTATCTAAAGAACATTTTGAAAAAGTTAATATACAACACATACTTTTACGATGGTCCTACAAATGAAGAGAAACCTGCTAGCATAATTTATAAAAGGATTCCTCGAATACACTATTTGACTCATCATATCACACCCCTGTTTAAAAATAGTATTCCTATTTTGAAAATTGCCCGTTACAATCCGATAACAATCAGAAACATTTTCTCAAAAGTAAAAGATAAAACACTCACGTTATTTAATAGCAATGTTGTTTATAGTTTGCCCTGTTATGGTTGCAATGGATGTTACATAGGACAGACGGGCCAATGGTTGAGACAAAGAGTCACTCAACACAAAAGCGATTGTCTCAACAAAAAAAACACCTGTGCGGCAGTGGAACACCATATAAATACGGGACTAGAGTTTGACTACACGAATATAAAAATTTAGAAAGAGAGAACAGATATAAGAACAGGTTATTTCTGGAAATGTGCTACATTAATAAAACAAAAAAAATCATAAATTATAAATCTGACGTCAATCAATTAAGAAATATCTGTTGTAATATTCTATATAAAATTTAAGTATCACCCTATACAATTAAAAAGTGGGTCAGTTTTATCTCCCTGTAACTAATTCGTTTCTACACTTTCTATAACAAAAAAAAACTGGTTGTTATTGTCATCAACGTGTTTAATTGTAAAATGTACCTACTGTCTCAAAATGTGTTGAACGTGTAGTGCTGTTTTATATTTTAATTAACGGACACCAATTTTCTGTAAGTAGTAATTTTAAAATGTTTTAGTATTGTATTGTTTCATTCAATAAATCTTGTAGTCCACTCCTCATGAAGCCATTAAATATTGACGAAATATTGAGCAGATAAGAAAAACAGTTTTTATCTATATTTCTCGGTCGAAAAAAGAAATAGTATATTGTGCAACAAGTGGGAAAAGTTCAACTTTTCTCACGAGTGTAGAAGTTTGCGGCACGAGCCAAGGGCGAGTGCCGTAAAGACACGAGTGAGAAAAGTACTTTTCCCACATGCTGCACACTATTCTTTTTCTACAACTGCACAAATTTAAAGAATACAAATAAATAGTTTTGTAGAAAAAGTCTAAGCATCGAGGACCACCCACCGAAAACGGCTGGGCATCGAGTAAAAGTTTCTGAAATTGGCTGGGCATCGAGGATCCCCTACTGGATTCTCCATATAAATGTATGTAGTGTGGGCAACGTGCCGTGAGAAATAATATTCCTCACAGTGTGAGCAATATACGGTTTTGAAATTAAGTAAGCTATGAGAAATATGCTACTTTTCATAGCAGTTGTAGAAAAAACTACTTTCTTCATATATATGAACCAAATTATACCTCAACAGTGGATATAATTAATTGTACAGAAAAGGTAAAAAGTATTAAACTAACTAAACATAATGTAGACATACACTGAACTTAGAAATTTAGTTTATAGGATTGCCCATAAAAATAAACTTAACTTAAATAATACTTGTTCATTAAATGTTGAATAATCACACTATTAACACCACATAAATAAACAATTCTACACATCTATAGTAGTTTCGACTTGACAGTTAGTAAATAGTTTAATGAAAAACAAAACCTTGTGTCTGAGGTTATTGTTTCACTGTTGTGTTCTATTTGTTTAAAATTCGTAAAAATTTTAAATTTGTTAAGGTAGGTACATTTCAACTTACATTAAAATAGAATTACTTCTTGCAGTTTAATATTATCTAAATTGTAAGTTGGACATTATCATGTGCTAAATACACAAAATAAAATAAATTGCAGTTTAATAATATCCAAAAAATTGTAAGTTAGACATTATTATGTGCTAAATACACTAGGTACTTTTAGTTTAATATTATCCAAAAAGTTGTAAGTTAGACATTACCATGTGCTAAATACACAACACTAAGTACACAAATCACGTCGTGTAATGTTCGTTTCGACCTCTTAACACTATTTCAAATAGAGGTAGTGTAAAATGTAGAAGAAATTACTTTCTCTATGTTGGTACCTCTTTTAAATCTCACCACGTTCTGATAGCTTAAAAGGAAGTTTTGACAAATGACAAAAACAAAAGTAGTGAGTAAATTACACTACACTTATCAGAAGGTGGTGAAATTAGTGATGTTAAGTAAGAATATTTCCAATGAGGAATTTATAAGGGAATATTCTTAATGAGGAATTCATAAGGAAATATTGCCAAACCATACATTTCTTCCCATTAATGGGAAATTTTAATGATGTCGTATCTGATAAAGATGAAAATGAGACACATTTACACTAAGTATATGACGAATATGCACAATAAAATTAATGTAGTGACAAAAAACAATACAATTATTACTTTCTCTATGGTAGTGACTAGTGATATTTATCATAAAGTATTTTTCAATTTTCAATACTTATGTACCTACTGGCTTTATTTTTTTAAATAATAAAGTAAAGTAGCAACAGCATTATCTACAGTAAATTGGTGATAAATTGATATCACTTTTTCGTTGAAAATTTTAATTGTGTTTTCAACAATTTTTAAAATATTTCCTTAAAGTAAATTCCCGAGAATTTAACATCTCTATATAGGTGAAACTGATCTTTACGTGTCATGAGTATATATCCATCAATATATTCTAAACGTTTACCTATAGAGGTTTCGTTTTACCTAACCATATATAGCCTAAGTTTTAAGCTAATTTATACAGAAAAATAAACAAAAAAATGAACTATAAATACTATGATGTGTATGCTGAAAAGGATATTTTTAATGATGATGTATATATACTGGAAATAATAAAATAAGGGTTTCTTTGAAAAATATACAAGAGAAGGGATCACTTCTATAAGATGGATAATTTAACTTTCTTTAGAAGGTACTGGCTATATAAAGAAACGGTAAAGGAAGAGGATTTTGAATTTACAAGTGATATGTAAGTTCCTAAAAAGAATCAAAATCATAAATTAAATAAAAATTGTTCCATTTTTAGTATTATTTCTCTGTCGCCATTAAATCAATTATTGTGTTGCCTGAGATTTTCCTTTAGTACAGGTCACCTGACTGCTATTGCTAATATAACAATATCCTCAGCGTCAAGAATCATAAAGAAGGTATTAAAAATAGTTCACAAAAATAGATAATTCTGAATATAATGAAGCTGTAAATGAGATATATTTTGAATTACACATTTATTTATTTATAACTTTTGGTAATGGCAAAAATAAAAACAACACATATACCTACTAAAAATGAAAAACCTATATAAGTTTTATGAGACATTTGACGGATCATAACACAAGTTTTGTCACAATAAAAATATTAGGAATTCAGCCTGCCTTATTTGGTCTAAAACAGGAAAACTAAAATGAAGTTTTTTTTAAAACTGGTAGTATAACAATTTTTTTAACTTTTTTTACAGGGTTAACAATAATGAAGATTCAATATAGGTGAGAGTAAATATATTGAAATCCTTAAAATAAGTTTTTTAATTACCACATGCCAACTAGTTTCGACTTAACAAGTCATCATCAGGGCGGGTAAGCTACAATTAAGATGGTAAATTTAATTTAGCAAATCGATTTCTATTCAAACAACTGTAACTTACCAGTCAATCAAAAAATTTCCACAGGACGTATAACAACATGAATTTAAAATAAACAGCGAAAACAATACAAGACAACAGAACTAGACGAACTAACGTTTTAAATAATTTGATCATTAACACACTCAAGTGAAGATAACTTTTTATAATCTAAAATTCTAAACAGTGGCGGAACTTCAATAGTTGATTTTAAATTTAATGATATAGTATTTTCATTATTAATTGATTTAAAAATTTCTAAGTTCTCCAAAGCGTTCAGTCTAGTTCCATGTTCACAAACATGTGAAATTTTTTGAATAATTTTAATTTTGTTTCTTCTCATTCAATTTTCTTTGGAAGAAGATTAGTTTCCAGGGAATGTGTTCTTCTTTTTTCCTACTGCCATCAACTAATATCTTTTTTGTTAACATATCTGCAATTGCAACTAATATTATTATATTTTTCGGCTACGTGTGATAAAGTAAAAACTTTTACTCTTGTTTTTGCACATCTGTTCACAGATTTATGTTTTCAAACATGTGTACTTTCTTTGGTCTGAAATATAATGAAATGCAATTATGTGTGTTTAACAATGAGTAGAGTGTGTTGATCGCAAACGACTTGCATGCGATTCAACAGCAATAGATATTTTTAATAAGTTTTGTTCCTGACTTTCCTATGCATATGTTATTTTTGTGAAATATATCCTGATATTCAAAGCTAGAGGTTAAATTATTAGTATTCTGATATCCGTATTCTAATTAAAGTAATATTAGTTGAGGCCCGATTAAACAGTTTTGGAATGGTTGACCTACAATATATAGCCAATTTGAAAAATTTAGAAAGTGCAGATGAACAAATCATATAAAACCGATTCGAAAGTATTAACCCATTTGAGACATTGACTGAACATCAGTTTTTACAAATATTAAGGTTAACAAAAAGATTATATAGATATTTAATTGAAGCATGAACTTCTTTCTTGCAACCTCAGGCCTACGGGCTTGAGTATAACAACCAAAATAATTATTATAGATTTTTATCCTTTCCAAAATTTTTCATTCATTAGGTTTTGGTAGCTTGTCAATTTTTTGCCTTTGGACGTTATCAGATGGACATTGGAAAATATTTGTATCAGTGTCTGTCTTTCCAGATGTGTAAAAGAAGTCACTATCGCTTTAAATGAACCAGAAGTATTCAACAGATGGGTACATAGAAATTTTGATGAATGAATTGCTGTAAAACTTAAGTAGGCACCTATTTGTTTCTACTAATTTCATTCTTTCCAATTCATAAATGTCACCGCTACGAATGTTTTTAGGGTGATTTTTAATAGAAAATTCTAGTCAAATTGGGCAGCTACGTTTATGAATTGGAAAGAATGAAATTAAAAAAATCGAAGGAGGGGAGTAAGTACAATCATAAAAAAATTCGGCACTTTTCCACCGGCATTACAAACCAAGTTGTAAAACATCAAAGTTGAAATAATAAAACAATTCAACACCCTGTATCTCATTAACGACAAGACTTATCACACATGTTCACAAGAACTTTTCATCTTAAACTGGAGTGACGAAACGACCACTACAATATTTTAGATTACTTAGAAAACACCCAGTATAATTGATCCACTAACATAATTATTAACCATTGTATGGAAAAGGGAAAGTGGCGGAAGTTATTTATAGTATGTACAAAAAGTACGAGGAGTAATAAACCCTAATTAAGTATGCAAAACCTTTACAGGGAGCACCATGACCTTTTTGATAAATCTCTTACTTTAAATTACATTTCTTCCGTAAATCTAAAAACCAGGTAGATCGACCCCTTATTTGTTTCAGTTGTAGCAAACTTTAGGGTTTATTCATTGTTAAAGGATTAGCAGATAAGCAATAACGCAATGCAGTGGTGTGTATTTTGGGGGAAAAATACATTTTATTCTATATCCGACTCGGAAGAGGAAGAATCGTTGTTGACATTAATAATAATAGGGTCGATTAAATCATCACAAATATTGTCAATTTTCCACATATTTGCCTCTACTTTGATAACATGCTCGATACAGTTTGTCCAATTTTCCTTACTCACATGACTTACAGCACTCTCAAACAATTTCACAACATCGTTTATTTTAAAAGTAGTATTTTTTTTCCAACTTCCCCCTTTACCTGAGCCCATATCAATTCTATGGGATTAAGTATTCTTGTTCATTTTTGCAATTCTGTAAAGTTCTTTCCTTAGTGGATCTTTTGGAAACTTAATATTTTTCGAAATAAGCCACTCCAAAAGCTCTGCTTTACGCCAACGACTTGTGGGCAATGCTTCTCGTAACCGTGAATGGTAACTTGCGTTGTCCATAACAATAACAGCCCCTTTTGGAATCAGATCCAACATTTGAACAAACCATTCCTCGAAGACATCCCCATTCATATCTTCGTGATAGTCCCCCGTGCGTTTTGAAATAAAAGTTAATAATCCACCATCAACAAAACCTTCAGAACTTCCAACATGGACAATGATAAGTCTTTTTCCTTCTCCAGATGGTGGCTGCAAACCTAACGACAAACCTTCCACGAATGCCTGCCTTCCGCTTTTAATGTTTTCATTTTGCCAAGATTTGGAAACTGTATATCCAGCATTTATCCATGTTTCGTCTAAGTAGAAGATTTTCAAATTTTGTTCTCTGGCATGTCGAATGATTCTTAAATAGTCTCTTCTCCAAGAAACTATTTCCGGTTTATTTATCAAGAGAGATTTTATATTATGTTTTGTATATCTGAAACCCACATCTTTCAAAAGTTTGCATAATGTCATTCTGGAGAATTTTGGATAGTCCGTATCTTCATTCACTGATGTCATAATTTTGTCAAGTGTTGGAATTTCCTTTCGTAAGTAAAATCCATGGACTTTACGCCTTAGTCTTTGTTTTAATGACTCATCGATCTCAATTGGTTTTCGGCCTGAAGGAGTTTTAGGGGGTTGAAGAGTTCCATTCTTGCTTTCTTTTAGTAATCTTTAAATTGTTGATTTAGCAACACACAACATAGCAGCCGTTAATTCCACAATATCATCAACACTTGCATTTGGATCCTTGTTTTTCAATGATATATAACAATTCAATATCAGAGTTTTTTCATTTAAAGATAATGGACCTGTTTTTGGTCGTTTAGATGATCCTTGGCTTATCGACATTGTTTGGTACTTGCACAATTAACATTCAACAAATGTTTTAAATATATTCCAACTGTTTACAATATTATGACAACCATACAACTTTACTCAAATAACTAATACTAAGTACTGATTTAATGTACCTACTTTCTTTTAAAATAATATTCCCGATAATGTTTCTAAGAAAAATGGGTTGTTTGGAAAATCCCTCTCAATAATCGAATAATCTGTAAATAGGTGTAATCGTATTAAGCCGATTACAGTAGGCCACTTGCCATTTAAAATTTCTGAGAAAAATTCCCCAAACACTACATATAGGAGTAATACAAATAAAAAATATTATGAATAAACGGGTATATCCGAACTCTGCCACAAAATAAAATTTTACCTGACTTGTATCAATTTGAGGATTACTGAAATGTTCCAACTGTGCCGCAACCATTTAGTTTAATCCTATTAGAGTCATTAGGGTTTATAATATATAAAATCGGAGGCCCATAGAATTATGTATATTTCTGAAAGGTTTCAAAGATTTCTTGCATTAAATATTTTGAAAAAATCTTGATTGTTTTGATCGATATTTAGGGTATTAGGGGAAGGATGTTGATGCACTTACACTATTGCCTAAAAATCAGGAAGAAGTATTTAATAGTGTTCGTGAATTACAATAACGAACGAACCGAGAAGAGGAATTTCTATTAACAGCAGACCAGGTATTTAAAATTATTGTGTTCTCCTGTTTTTCCAACCTTAATTTTTTATGTAATTCGGATTGTATTTTGATGGATGGGACTTTTAAATACTGTTCAACTTTTTTTTACCAAATGTTTACCATTCATGGTTTTAAAAACGGCTATTACGTACCTCTTGTTTTTTTATTGCTGCCGGACAAATCAAGTTAAACATATTCAAATTTGTTTTTAATTTTAAGACAAAAATGTAAAGAAGTAGGCTTAAATTTTCAACCTAAAGAAGTCGTAGTAGATTTTGAACTAAGCATTCATAACGCTATATATGAATGTTTTGGCAGAGATCAAATTCTTTTTGGTTGTAAATTTCATCTCTGTCAAGCTTGGTTTCGTAAGATTCAGGAGTTTCATTTGGTACAAGAGTACAGACAGAAAGGTTCTGTAACTGGCGAATACTTAAAAGTACATTTCGGTATTATGTATCTTAGTCCTGAGGAAGTTGTAGAATTTTTTTATAATGAACTACATTTTTTGCTTCCTCTACCTCTATCACTTTTTTTATTAAAATTAGTATATCCCGTTACCTCTGACCTAAATCGTATATTCTTTAGCATAGGTGCAACTCATTCGTTCAATACAAAACGTACCTTACGGTATACCCTCTTAAAATATATTTTGGTACGTCTATGAAATCTACTTAAATGAATGATTTATTACTCCTTGTCCTTTCTATATATACTATAAAAAACGATTGTTACTCCAATTTATAAAAGCCGAGATGAGACTTTAAGTATAAAATATCGGCCTATATCCATAATTCCTCATATGTCAAAGGTATTTGAGATAATAATAGAAAACAGACTTAATTCTTATAAAATAAATATAATTTAATTTCACCTAACTGATTTGGCTTTGAAGAAAAAAAATTTTTTTTGGAGTTTTAAAAAAATTCAACCCAAGACGCTATCTTGAAAATAACATCAAAAATATATGATTCAGTAAATAGGAACAAGGTGTGCATTCCTGGATCTTGCAAAAAGTGTTTGACACGGTTCGCCATGGCAAACTCTTACAGACGTTAGAATGTATGGACACACAAAACAATTCCTTACAATTATTTCAGAGCAACCATCTGATAGACAACAGGTAGTAAATATTGACGGGCTAGCAAGTGGAGAAATAATTATAAGAAAGGAACCATTTTGGATTCTGTGTTATTCAATCTTTGTATAAATGAAGTTTCCAGTGAGCAGTACTGGATATACAATTATATTCGCTGACGATACAGCCATTATTTATGAAATAGATAATTGGTATGATTTGAAATAGTTGAAAATGATCTAAGATTAATTAAGGAGTGGTTTCATCATAAATTACTCTAAATTTTAATAAAACATTGTTACGGAGATACATAGCAAACGCACCGTTAGTGAAAACGCCCCTTGTCAGCTGTCAGTGGAAATATATAGTTGTCAATGAGATTACTTAATGTTCAAGAATAAAATATAACTGGAATCTATTATTATTGTTATTCAATACACAACAGATTGGCGACGAGGGTGGAGGATCAACTAGCAAAAGTATTAGAAAGTATGATCGATGCAATGACAAATATGCAAGAACAGCAAAATAGATTACAGCAAACAATGTTAAACCAAGAAAATACGTCTAAAGTCAGTGGCATTTCACTTGTACCATACGACGAAATGAACGAGTCATTCGATAGTTACCTATAACGATTACAAAATTACATTACATTGAAGGGTGTGACAAATGCCAATACAAAAGAGCACATTTTCCTGAATTGCATTGGACCAAAGTATTACCAGATACTAAAAAACATTACTTGTCCAGATGCACCAGAATTAAAAACATATGAAAACCTCATACAAATCCTGAGATATCACATCGCTCCAGAACCAGGGGAGGTAGCTCAACAGCACAAGTTTTGCCTCAGAATACAGCATGAATATGAATCTATAGCTAATTATGTGGCGGGATTAAAAGGAATAGGTGGAAAATGAAATTTTGTTTGCAATGGATGCAAAAATAGTACATTTGAAACTCACCTGAGAGTACAATTTATTCGTGGCCTACGTAGCAGTGAAATTAAAGAAAGATTACTACAAGAACCTCCCACTACGAAAGTTGATGATATTATAAAGATTGCAATGGCAATTGAAACATCAAAATCAGAAAGCAAAGATATGGGAAATTATGAAAATTCTCCAACAAATAAAATTACAGTCAAGAAAAGTACATATAACAAGAATACTTTCAAGAGAAATACATACAAGAAAAATACAGAAAATTATAATACCAGAGAGGAAAAGAAAATAATGTGTTACAGATGCGGAAAACCAGATCATAAAGCATTTGAATGTAAGGTTAAAGATAAACTTTTTTGTCTAAAGTGTCACAAACAGGGGCATGTCGAGGCTGTATGCTTCAGAGAACAAAAGCAATTAGAAATTGAAAAGGAATACTCAGATGATACAGAAAATGAAGAAATTTTCGAAATATATACAGTGAACACATCAAATAATAAATTTAATATTACATTAAAACTAAATGGTTCAGATCACACTTGGGAGTTAGATACAGGCGCAGAAGTAACTACATGCTATGCAGATTATTATAACAAACATTTCCATAACCTGAAACTGAAAAGCACTAGAACACATACGGGGGAAATCATACAACATCTGGGTACCTGTAATATGATGATAAATACAAAAACAAAGTAATTTGGGGCAGAGTAATCGTGATTGATAGGAAAGTAGACCCCGTAGTCGGAAGGGAATGGATAAGGAAACTTAAGATGAATTTTGAAGTTAATGCAATAAGTTCAGAAGAAAACAAAGACATCACAGAACAAGAATTTAAAGAAAAATAACACCAATTACTAAAAGAATATGAAGATTTAATTTCAGAACAAATTGGAGAAATTAATAATTACCAGGCATCATTCAAATTAGAGGAAAACACTATACCAATATTCTTGAGGCCAAGATCAGTACCGTTTGCGCTCAAGGAACAAGTCGAAAAAGAGATAGATAGATTGGAAGAAGTTGGGATTTTTGAAAAAGTTACTTACTCACAATGGGGCACACCTTTGGTTCCTGTAGTAAAATCTTCAGGGAAAATACGCTCATGTGCCGACTACAGTGCAACATTAAATGGAAATCTAGAAAATGATAACTATCCTATTCCAAGAATAGAAGAGATATTTAGCAAATTCAGTGGAGGAAAATATTTTTGCACATTGGACATTAATAAAGCACACCTACACATGAAAACTGATGAAGCCTCAGCAAAAATGCAAGCAGTTGCACTTGTAAAGGAACTTATAAAGTAAATCGCTTAATGTTTGGCGTAAAAATAGCTCCAAATATATGGCAAAGATATATTGATCAGACATCACAAGGGCTATCAGGTACAGCATGTTTCTTTGATGACATTGCTTTACGAGGACGTACATACACAGAATTACTGCAGCGACTGGAAATGGTATTCAGAAAATTAAAAGAGTGTGGACTACATCTACATAGGAAGAAATGTAAATTTTTTCAAAAGTCAATTACATACCTTGGTCACAGAATTAATGAGGAGGGACTACACCCAACTGACGAGAAAATAGATGATATAAAAAAAGTTACCGGCCAACAGATGTCTCGTCACTTCGAACATTTCTCGGAATGATCAACTATTATCAGCAATTCATACCGAACCTAACTTCAAAACTTAATCCACTGTATAAACTATTACAAAAGAATACCAAATTTCATTGGACCAAAGAATGTGAAAATGTTTTCCAAAGCTGAAAAACAGAGATATGTAGTGAAAAAGTACTTACCCCATTCTATCCTAACTTACTTGTGACGCTAGCTACAAATGCATCACCAACGGGATTCGGCGCAGTATTGTCACATATTATGCCTGATAAAACCGAAAGACCCATTGCTTTTGCGTCAAGATCTTTGACCAAAGCCGAGAAAAATTATAGCCAGCTTGACAAAGAAGCAGCAGCACTGATTTGGGGACTCAAAAAGTTTTTTCCGTACTGTTATGGTCGAAGAATTATAATTATCATTGATAACCAACCTCTTGCAAGCATCCTACATCCCACAAAATTGATGCCGTCAACTACAGCAATTAGACTGATATATTACGCGAATTTCTTGGCTGGATTTGACTACGAAATTAAACTCAGGAAAACAACAGATCATGCAAATGCGGACTATTTCTCAAGACTAGAACATAATACAGAAAATAAGGAAAGAGAGACAAATGACAATATATTTTACCTAAATCAAATTGCAATTATGCCAATTACTAGAGAGGAAATCAAAGAAGCTACAGCTAAGGATCCGAAACTGCATTAGTTATATAAAAATATTCAATCAGGAAAAGGAAACATGAACAATATACATGAATTCTCGTTACAAGATAATTGCATTTTCTATGGAATTAGAATCGCAGTACCAAAACAATTACAAGCCACTATATTGCAAGAGTTACATACAGCTTATACAGGAATTGTTAAAATGAAAGCACTGGCACGAAGCTATGTATGGTGGAAAAATATTGATTCCGACATTGAAAATATGGTAAAGGAGTGTAAAGCATGTTGCATCCTTCAAAGAAATCCTATCAAAGTACCCGTGCACAGTTGGGAATATCCAAAAGAACCATGGACTAGAATACATATCGACTATGCGGGGCCTTTCATGAATAATTATTTCTTGATAGTTGTAGATGCCTATACAAAGTGGCTGGAAGTGATACCTACATCATCTATAACATCGTCAACAACTATTAATATTCTAAAGAAGATGTTCACTACATTTGGATTACTCTTATTAATAGTATTGGACAACGGCAAACAGTTTCGGCCAGAAGAAATGCAGAGATTTTTAAAACAAAATGGAATTCAATCGAAATTCACAGCACCTTTCCATCCATCGACCAATGGGTGAGCAGAAAGATATGTACAAACTTTTAAAAATAGATTGAAGGCCATGAGGAAGGTACTCTCCAGGACAAACTATCAAAAATGTTAATAATGCACAGGAAAACGCCAAATAATTCCACTGGATTGAGTTCTAGTGAAATGATGTTTAAAAGATTATATAGAACAAGGATTGATTTGGTTCGAAAGGAATTCATAACAGTAATGAACAACAAAAGAGAAAAAATAAAAATAAACAAACAATTCAATGTGGGAGAAACAGTACAGATACGATCGTATGATGACAATAAATGGAAATTTGGAGTCATCGTGGAAAAAATGAGAAAATTACACTATGAGATAAATGCGGATGGAAAAATTCATAAAAGACACGTGAATCAAATATTAAAATCACATGTTAAGGACCACACTATCCACAAGGATGAGTCTGTTAGGCAGCATTATCTGCCTGATTCGCAAGAGGAATCACATGAAGACAAAGGTGGTTGACACTGAAAAGGAACCAGTTAAAGAGAAACATATTGAGAAAGGAGACCAGGCACTAGAGAGATCGAAGCAGCAACCGGCTAATGGAGAGGTAGTATATTCGGCCGAGACTGTTTCTCAGATCAACGAACCGAAACAGGAAGATGTGGTAATTCGCCGCAGTACTAGAAACAGAAGGCCGCCCAAACGTTTAGATCTATAAGTTTATTAATACAACGAGGGGAAGTGTTACGGAGATACATAGCAAACGCACCGTTAGTGAAAACGCCCTTTGTCAACTGTCAGTGGAAATATATAGTTGTCAATGAGATTACTTAATGCTCATTTATATTAAAAGTTTGTTCAAGAATAAAATAAAACATAAAATATAACTGGAATCTATTATTATTGTTATTCAATAGATAACAAACATATCTGCCATTTCTTAATTCTAGAACATAAGAATGGCTTCACATATGTTTTATAGAAAAAAACTAGAGATTATGCTTCATAAATTCAAATGTTTAAAAACTATATATGTATCATATCAATATTTGCAGACATTGATACATTCAACTTGATTATGACCATGTAAAGGTTATCTATGGTTATGGCAGATGTTAGCTTGTTACCCTCTGAATGTGGTTCACAATCACATGATAATAGGTAAGTAATTTAATTTTTTTTAATTCATGACAAATAATTTCGTTCTTGACATATTATTGTAGGTTTTTAAAAAATGTCGTTTAACGTGTGAAACTTCCTTTGTATGAGTATGTAATATTTGTCAACATCCTTTTGTCTACCAAAATCAATCAGGAATTCCAAATTCACGTCTGTGCTTGATAGATTCGCGGTAAATAGATTCTATCTGCTGTGGAATCAAGTATGTCACTTAGTGATGCAGTAATTAGCGTATGGGTGGTGCAATATGTGTCGAATGAGGTAAGCTGGATGACAAATTTAATGCTCTTAGTTGTCCATTGTTGAGTGTGCGAATATTCGACAGGGAAACATCCGGGAAGCGGATAATTCAGGTAACCTAGATAAGTTCTAATTCTAGGTGAACGTATTTGTACACTTATTCCAGGAATAATAAGACACGGATTTTTAAGTCTATTACATTGGTTTTATATAGATGTATTTGTTGATCTAAAAATATCTGTTTTCCCTCCGCTTTCCCATAAAGCGGTTTATTAATATTATTATTAGCGCTTCTTATTTTAATATATGTATTTGTTTGATAAGTTAAAAGTACATCAATGAAAGTAAACACATTGGGATGCGAGTAATAAAAACTTTTATTATAATGTGCATGAAACGATTCACATGCGTTAGTGGAAGGTATAAAACTTGATGACATTTCCTCCCATAATATGGGAGGAAACTTAGATTCCTGATCAATATAATTCTGGACCAAATAATCAGAAAATTCAGTCACTCAAATATTTTCTGGTTTATCATCAAATGGAAACAAAATATTTCAGATACTTGAAGCGGATCGACAAACGGTAGACCAAACAAAGGTTTGAACCATTTTCCAATATCTGATTTTAAATCATTATAATGGACAGACAAACCAAGCTGCATAATTTCACGGCTTGCTTAACCCATTAACGCCGTGCGTGGTTCTATGGACACGGCAAAACCCTTATGTTCTATGTCACTTCAATGCCAGTAGATCATTAGCTGGAGGGCGGAGCATTGATGACGTTGTAGTTAGGAACATCTAAAAACGCGCGAGAACGTCTCGTTTTGTTTGCCGGTTAGTTTCAAAGTGGTTATTGTCGTGTAAAGTTCGTCTGTTGTGAGTTCAACTGAAAACAAGGACATTAGATTTGAGTAAGTACTTTTTGACTAACACAAATGAGAGTTTTGGTTGATGTATTTTAACTGTGGCTTTTTAGAACAGCTAAACAATATATTTATGCACATTTAATAATATTTAGATGAATTGTATAGATGCAATGCCTAGTTAAATCTTAGTGTAGCCATATTGCCACGCTCGACGTTCCTAGTTACTGTATTATACGTTGATTTAGAATCGTTGTTTCAGAAGGGGGTTTTCTTTATCAGAGGCTCTTGATATGATCGACAGTGAAGATATTGATGGAGACATATTTATTGAACCACCAGATGTAAATGTAGATACGGATGAAGACTCAGCGGACGAAGACGAAGGCGGGTAAGAAATACCTATTGGTTTCACAAATTGGTTATATTATCACATGTCCATTTTATAGGCTAGTTGATAATCTTACAACCCGTCAACTACTTGCCAATGCAGAAATAAGATTGCCCAACAACGATCGATTAGGAACAAATTATGAGGAAATTGACCATGCAGCAATAAATTTAGATGATCAACTTGTTTCTATGTTACCCGATAAAGTTAGAGCATGGATTGTCGAGACAAAAATAAATGATAATCCAGAAGTGAGATAGGAAAATGGAGCTGATTTTGATATTGAAAAAGCTGCCTCGTTTCCCAATGCTGATTTTAGTGAATATAAAAGTCTCTCCATGGTGAATATTTTTGAAAAATTTGTAGACGATGCAATGATTGATCTTTTAGTAGAAGAAAGTCGTCGATATGCTCTTTTTCTAAATTGTTCGGATCCAAAAATAACATCAAGCGAGATACGGTGTTTTCTTGGCATATTACTAATAAGTGGTTATAACCACGTGCCATCTAAGCGGCACTATTGGGACGGGGGTAACGATATGAGGAATACTGCCATTTATGAATCTATGAGAAGAGATAGATTTCTGCAGATATGCCGATTTCTCCACTGCACTGACAATATAAAAGTCGATAGCAATGATAAAGCTTGGAAAGTGCGTCCAATTATGGTCCAGATGAAAAAACGCTGTATTGAAAATTTTGTGCCGGAGCAACACTTGTCTTATGATGGAAGCATGATTCGTTATTAAGGTAGGCACGGATGTAAACAATTTATCCGGGTCAAACCGATCCGATTCGGATTTAAAATGTGGTGCCTCAATACCAGTAGTGGATACCTAGTCAATTTCGAGCTATATCAAGGCAAAGGCCCTAAGTCAAATACGTCCTACTAGAAAATTTTTGGGAAAGCAGCTAGTCCGCTTTTAGTTTCATTCAGTGAGATATCAGAGGAAAAACAAAAGTTTAAATATAAGTTTTACATGGATAATCTATTCTCTGGACCTGCTCTTTTTTCGTTTTTGACATTTTATGGATATTCTGCTATAGGTACTATTCGCGATAATCGGTTACCTAAAGGTTGTCCCTTGACATCAAAAGTATTATTCAAGAAAAAGAATCGTGGATATTTTGGAACTGCTTTGGAAAAAAATAAGGGTCAGTTATTTGTTCGCTGGATGGATAATTCCGTAGTTATCATGATCTCTTCATCATGCGGTACTCAAGAAATAAGTCAGGCCAAAAGATATTCGCAGCAACAAAAGAAAAACATTATGGTTCCTAAACCCAAACCTATTGCTCAATATAACAAACATATGGGCGGTACAGATCAAATGGACCAAAATGTAAATTGCTATAGGATCGGAATCCGAGGCAAGAAATGGTACTGGCCCATACTGACTTGGATTTTCGACGTAGCGATTCAAAACAGCTGGATCTTGTATAATAAATCTCACGAAAAGAAAATTTCTGGATTAGAGTTCAGAAGGGAAGTTGCCAATGTTTATTTACAAAAATATAAAATCCTACCAAAAGAACCAGGAAGACCATCTACTGCACATGGTTCTACAACTGACAGCAGAGTATCAGATGAAGTTCGTTTTGACCGGATAGACCATTGGGTTCAATCGGTCGAGAAGAAAAGAAGATGAGCATATAAGACTTGCAAATCAACTCCAAGAACAATATGCTCCAAATGCAACGTAGGCCTATGTGTACAATGTTTTCTTTTATATCATACAAAATGATAGTTAATTTAGTACAATTGTTTTTTATTTGAATGTTTATTTTGTTTCAAGTATTTTTTTTTCATTTTCACCGAAGTGACTACGTAAATGCCTAGCGTGGTTATATGGGCACGGCAAAAATGTCGACAACTGTAAATATTAAAGAAAAAAGTTATATAAATAAAAGTCTGTAAATAACATTAGCATACTAGTTCTGACAGAAAAAAACAACATTTACAAGAAAAATTAATTCAGGCGCTAATGGGTTAACATGAAAAAGGCAGCCTCTTACTTCAGATGTTGGAAAAATAGTTTTAACAGCCAAATGTATGGCAATATCATAGTCAATAATAATTTTTTTTTGTATTTAAACAAAGTTCAAACCTATTACATTCTGACACAATGTGCAGGAATAATTTCTCGTGAACATCTTTGGTCTTAGAAAGTAATAAAGCGAACACTACTGGCACATACTGTCCATTTTTATACGCATGCAGAGTGAAAAAATTGATAAAAGTATTGCACGCAATATTGGAAAGTTCCGTCCATATAAATCACGTCAGAGGAACACAGAAAATTTAAATTTAGAAAACAAGAAAATATAACAATATTATTGTCAGTATCGTTGACTAGCAGGAAATTGTCCTGTTGTTTTGATGTCCAGACATATTAACGCTTCATGTACATCTTGAATATTTTTTGGTAGAGGAGGCAAGAACGTACGACGTGCAGAATGAATATTCTGTCTTGTATAATCCAAGTCCTTTAACTACAGATTGTATTGGTTACTCAGTAAGTGCCCCTCGTATAAATTACGTCCACCATAAAAGTATTATATCTTTGAGAGAGCAGTTACCTAGTAACCGATCTTCGGGGGTTGAATAAACAACATCTTTTAGAAAACTCACTGGGATAAGTATATTTAGAATTAACACAAATTACAATACTTTATACATACATTTCAACTTATTCAGAATAATAATAATGAATGAATCATGGGTTGTCGACACTGTGTATCTATAGGAAGCATTCGCTCAGTGACCCGCATGCACGAACTTCTGCATAGTGTGATATTTACAAATCAATTGGAACGTACTCTTCGTATATCTAGCCTGGCCTCCATCGATCAATGCCCGCTATTTACATCGAAATTGATATTAACATAATTTAATCTTGTGTCTATGCGAATATCCTTTTCACACTACTGTCCTTTCGGGATCATCACAAGATTGGTCACCAATTCAGGACAGTTTTTCAACTCTTTATGGATTAACTTCATCGGTCGCTCAGAAACATTTACCACAGCCTTTCTTTTCACGCTGTTACTTAGTTTTTGTCTATCGAGAGTACTATTCACTTCATGATTATGCACTAATTCACTTTACACACTTTTATTTTCGCCCACGGTATATAGTTTTGCTTTGCACATTTTTGCAGTACAACGCCAATAAGTTTTGCCAGATGCCATCGTTCTACATTCTCGAAATTTTCCACGGTTTACCACTAGAAGAGTTTTGCCCTTCTCACTTAACATAACTTCACACTTAATTTTCATCTGTGTTGTCCAACAGTTCGATGACAAATAAAACACAACCCGTAAAATATTTGTTAAGATAGAATTCTAATGAAATTTCTGCCTACTCCCTACCCCCGCCAGAGTAAACTATTAGGGCAGTCCCAATAACAGAATATTTATTGGCTTGATATTGTCTTGAAATTCTATTACAACAAATCCTATTCACGGTATTTTGGTTTTTTCCTCATTTCATTAGCATGAGCACCCCTTTGTATTATCGTCAAAATTACATATTCCGGGAATGCCGAAAATCCCTTGACAGTTACTACCTGAGACACCCCTTATTAAAAAATGTGAAATTTTAACCATTGCACGCAACTCACCTATGCCGGCTCTAGGTTTATGTATAAAGAGTTTTGGGAATTTTTGGGGAAAACCATTTTATGGAGGGTAAAATTCAGATGACTGGATTTGAATTTAGCTGCATACTTAGACTCAAGCATTATTCTGTTGGATGGTTCTCTTAATACACAGCACATACTTTCCACTGGTGTGTTCAGAGTGCACCTCTTATCAAACGTAGTGCTGAATTGTGAAAACGTTTGGTTTTTTCATAAGTGATTGCAAACATTGTTTGTGAGTGAACTCTATTATCTAAGGCAGCCTATTTATATTTTCACCTCTTTTTCTATATAAATTACACTCGTCAGAAGCTGAGGCAAGTCGCTAATATTTCAAAAAAGTTTTTTCAATGACCTTAGGTCGAAATATGATAGATGGCAACTAAAAACAAATATTTCGTTCCGTTAGTAGTTGAATGGTGAAGTTAAAGTAAATATTAGTATAATTAATCAGTGTAATCGAAAAAGGTTTCACCTCTCGAAACACATACAACTTAACGCGTTATTTACGAGAACATCTGAACCTGCATAATTATTTTAATAAAGTTAGAAATGCTTTCAACTCACAACCGTTAATTTAAGGGATCTGGAACGGAAATAAAGCTTCGCAGTCGTCGTTTGCGAACTAGACTATCATTTATTTCCTCACGTAAAATTAACAGGGGCCGAAGCTGAGACCATTCAGAAACTGACCCTTTTGAAAATTATGTCGAAATTTAATTATACTTTAATAAGGAGTCAGCATGTCCTGCGTTTGATGAATGATTGCATTTAACTAATTGCCTGTTATCAGATTACACCTTTGATCAGAGACGTCGTAAACATAATAAATATTAAATTTAAATAGTTTCTTATATAATCATATCTTAATTTCTAAATGCAACAGTATGAACTTTTTTTCGTCTTTACTTCATTCAATCATTTTTTTGATACCCTCTTGAAATCATATACCTTAATTCATTTTTGTATGCTTCTCTTCATTTAATTGGTCATTTAATAAAAGTATTGTGTACTTACAGTTCAATCGTGGATAACTTCCCAAATATATCTCCGAACTTACTACTCCATAGTGGTGCTGATCATGTGCTTTCTTATGTTTTTACTGTCATGTTGTTAAGTAAATGTTTTGAATAGATGGTGAAATCTGTTTCAGAGTATTATACTGATTCACTACTTGAAATGTATTGGTGAAATACATGCACATGTAGCAAAATCATGAGACATGAATTCCGATTATTCGCCTATATTACTGAAGTGAATACGGACTTCTCTGACATAAAGTGGTATTCACATTAGCCTAACGTATAGCACATTAAACAACATGGTGTGCATTGTATTTCCCGACAGTTTCTTTAACACCTCCAACTATAAATGTAGTCCGTGTTTTCGATATGTTGAAAGAAGAATGACTGTTGTATTGCACGTATTTGCTCGTCTAGAGATTTGGTGCATCAATAAATATGGGGTGAGAATTCGAGGAGACTCAAAACATAAAGCCTCAACTTAGATAAGATAAAGAGCGGCATTGGGATTAGAAGATGGCTAATTCTTGAAATATTTTTATAGATTTAATTTTGGAAAAAGGATTAAAAATTGGAAAAAAGGGACATTATACGATTTGCGACATGGAACATAAGGTCCTTCAATATTAAAGATCAAGAACTGATAAAAGAATTGAACGATCATAAAATTGACATATGCGCACTACAGGAAACAAAAAAGAAGGAAAAAGGTCAGAGAGAATACGAGGATTACTTCTTGATATATAGCGGAGTAGCTAGAAACGAACGTGCAAAAGAAAGAGTAGCAATTGCTCTACACAAAAAATACAAGGATAACATAAAGGGATGCCAGTACATATCCTCAAGAATATTGGTCATACAATTAAACACAGGAAACCAAAAACTCTTCGTAATTTGAGTGTATGTGCATTGTATTTCCCGACAGTTTGTTTAACACCTCCAACTATAAATGTAGTCCGTGTTTTCGATATGTTGAAAGAAGAATGACTGTTGTATTGCACGTATTTGCTCGTCTAGAGATTTGGTGCATCAATAAATATGGGGTGAGAATTCGAGGAGACTCAAAACATAAAGCCTCAACTTAGATAAGATAAAGAGCGGCATTGGGATTAGAAGATGGCTAATTCTTGAAATATTTTTATAGATTTAATTTTGGAAAAAGGATTAAAAATTGGAAAAAAGGGACATTATACGATTTGCAACATGGAACATAAGGTCCTTCAATATTAAAGATCAAGAACTGATAAAAGAATTAAACGATCATAAAATTGACATATGCGCACTACAGGAAACAAAAAAGAAGGAAAAAGGTCAGAGAGAATACGAGGATTACTTCTTGATATATAGCGGAGTAGCTAAAAACGAACGTGCAAAAGAAAGAGTAGCAATTGCTCTACACAAAAAATACAAGGATAACATAAAGGGATGCCAGTACATATCCTCAAGAATATTGGTCATACAATTAAACACAGGAAACCAGAAACTCTTCGTAATTTGAGTGTATGCACTAGAGGAGAGCAAAATAAAGCTAGAAAGGGAACAGTTTTATGATCAAATCCAGAATGTCATCGAGTCGATACCACGGAATAAACCAATGGTAATGCTAGAAGATTTTAATCCTCGTGTTGGCAATGATACACTGCCGGGAATTAAACAGCGGTTCAACGAAGAAGTATTGAACCACCATGGAGAACTTTTATCATCTGGGCACTTAATGAGTTACGCATCAATAATACCTTTTTTGATCAGAAGCCACAGTACCAATATACTTTAGGTAACACGCGAGGACAGCAATCAATGATTGATTATATGAAATTTGAAACAGAAAGTAACGTTAGTACAAAATTGTTAAATGTAAAAATAAAAATACCACTATTAAAGAAGTCAGGTATATATAAACTCAAATGTCCAGAATGTAATGCTGTCTATTTGGGTCAGACCCTTAGGAATTTTGAAATACGATACAGTGAGCACTTACGAGCATACAGATTAAAACAACCAGATAAATCCCACTACGCAAAACATCTACTTGACACCAATCATTCATTGACACCTAACACAGAACTAGAAGTGCTGCATATTTGTGAAAAGAAACAAGAACTGGATTTCCTTGAAGAACTGGAAATTAGAAGACATTTAAGAAACCCACAATATGAAGTTGTCAATGAACAGTTAAATCTAGGGAGTTCTCCACTCATAAACTGTCTTCTTAAGTGATAATTGTGAAGATCAGCAGATATAGTTTTCCTGGTTTTCTATATCATTGCACAGGTATACTGATCTTAATTGGAAAAATGATATCCAGGATATCACCATAGGGCTAATAATATTTAAGCTTCAATACTTGTAATATCACATCTTCTTTTTTCTATAATTATATATTAAGCCAATCACAAGTTAGGTTACTTCTTGGTCTAACCAAAAATAACTACTAAACATCAGGTAGGCATAAAATGAAATGTAACTTCTGTCATTCTGACGATGATATTAATTTATCGAAACAATTGTCAATTTTTTAGAATTTTCAATAACGTTTATTATATTGTGGAATTACTTAGAGACCGTGAGTTTCATTTACAAACACTGATATTATATAATAACTAATAGAAATTTGCAACCACCCCCGATACTGGACATAAGAACTTTTACTTGGAAGGATTAAAATGAAATTAAAACTTTGTAAAAGCACAAAATCTGGCACAGTTGTGGAGAAGATATGCGTGGAATCGTTGTATGATGAATCAATCCGGAAATAATATCAAAGACGTCTCACGGAAAAATTAGAGAGGGAACGAATAGATGACACAGATGACATTAACAACAGCTGGGAGAAATTGAGACGAAATATTAGCAACTGAAGCACTGGGAACACAAAAATAAAACAAGGAAATGCAGGTCCCAAAAGGATGCCCTGGTTCTGTAAAGAAGTCAAAGAGCAATGTGAGAGAAAAAGAAGAGCTTATGTAAAATACAGATCAACACAGTCACTGGAGGTGGAGGAGGAGAGTGTATAAGAGATTTAGAAACATCACCAATACATTAGTGAGACATGTCAAGAACAAACACTGGGAAGTTTTTTCGTAGAAGGATAGACAGCGACTTCTACGGACACCAAAAACAGTTAAAGCGGGTAATATGGGACTAGATAAAAGAGACACATGAACTGATTAACTGTAATCGGATACCGAAAGAGGATTGGGTGAAATATCTGAAGGAATTATACAAGAAACGGAACATTGAAAATGAACTTAATACACCTGAAATAATAATTAACGACGACATACATGTGAGCAGGGAAGACATAGAATCTGCTGTGAAAAAGCTAAAAAACAGGAATAGCGCAGGACCCGATGTTATTCCCAATGAGCTGTTGAAGTATGGAGGAGAGTGTGTGATCAAACAACTGAAAACGCTTATTGACAAAATCTTATTTTTTTATTTATTTACAATAAATCCCAACAGACACTCTGGCCTTTTTACATGGATATAAATATGTTTTTAAAAATTAATCTGGTGACTATAGACATCTTGAATCTATACTAGAAGAACTGTACTAAAGGAAAAGGAAAGTGAAGGCAAAGAAAAGTAAATGTGAATGCATGAACCCAAAAACTTTCGTGAGTTGGGATTGTTAGAGATGAAAATTCTCGAAATAGCTCTCTATTTTTCTCATAAATTTGCTAAATGTAAGGGTTCAATCTATGTCTTGCATTGCGTTTATATTATTTGCTAGTTGTAGCACTGCATGCAATGGGAAATTTGACGATGATTGTTGTATTCTTAACATCAAAGAAGAACGAGTGCGTTTAGGTGGTACATTTATAGGTATAAAGACAGTAGATTATATTATGAGACTTGGTTAGTCATCAGTTTAAACAAGAATTTCATCATTGTTATCATTCGTCTAATATGCAATTATTTTATTTTTAATGAAATTAACTGTCTCGGTCCTTACTTCGTGGGATCTACTCATATTAATGTTTTAAATGAAACTCACGGTTTCTAGTTAATTCCAGAATATAATAAAAATTGTTGAAAATTCTAAAAAATTGACAATTGTTTCTGACGATGATATTGATTTATCGAAACAATTGTCAATTTTTTAGAATTTTCAACAATTTTTATTATATTGTGGTATTAACTAGAAATCGTGAGTTTCATTTAAAACACTAATTTTATTTTTAATTGATTTCTTAGCATTTCGCTTCTTATGACGTTGTAATCGGGTCAATGGTGAATTTTTTTAAAATAGAGATGGCGCAAAAACTTATTCTGTATTTCTTCAAGATAATTCAAGTAAATTTGTGGTTGTTGTTCCCAAATAATAGATGCAAAATTTAATTTTGGCAAAACACAGGTATTGTACAGTAATCTTACTGTATCCAAATTAGAGAATGTTGATGACTTGAATTGCCTTCTAACTTCAAAATATTTATCATTATAGTACGTAGAGACATGTTTCATTTTCCTGTAGTTATTTTTTGCTTTTAGCAAATTAACAATTTCAGCATCAAACCACGGTGGAAATTTTCCAAAATACTTTGCGTTATATAAAGCGGTTCTGCCCCTCTGAATATATTATTGAGATTCATATAAAAATTATCCACCGACGAATGTACATTATTCTCATTCGTTACATTTTCCCACTTCAAATCCCTCATTAGTTCATATAATAAATTTAAATTAGCGTTTTTAAAATTATATTTGTTATCGGTCAAGTTATTTGCAATTAACTCTTCTCGTTTTCTCGTTGTTTTAAATTTATATTAATCATTCAAGTGGGGTGAAAAGCGTCTTCCTGTACCAAAGGATATTGTTATCTTTCTACAGTGCAATTAGTACTATTTTATTGTAACATAATAACTAGATCTAGTGTCTTTCCTTGAATATTTTTGATATCATTGTACAATTCTAATGAATTAAAATTCAAAAATTTTTATAGTGTCAGCGTTTAACTACTAACATTTCTTGAATCTAAACTTTTGCAACCCTTTATCTCAGGTGAATTAAAGTCCCCCACTATTAACGTTCTATCAATGTTTGTTATACAAGTTTGAAAAGATTTAAAATAATCACTATATTCATTTAAAGTGGCACTAGGGGGTATGTATTCCCCTATAATGGTATAAATATTGTTTTTTGAAAATTTAATATCCTAAACTAACACATCTCAATTGCCACAAGCACCCCCCCCCTCCTTTAGTTTTACCAGAAAGTTCAAAATTTCTGTCAGCCCTAAGGACGTTGTAGGTGTCGGTATCTATTAATTCCTCATTGCATGTCCCATCATTTAGCCACGATTCTGTTACTATTATTACATCGTTATTACCTTATAAGCTATTCGTATACATTTCTGATGTTTTTGTGCTCAACCCTCTACATTTTCGGTATATTATAGATAGATGGAATAAACTGTATATGTATGTCACGTGAGAGTTATCCTGTACGCATAAGTATACATTAAAATATTGCGGCAAATATGAAATAATCAACTTAATATTGCGCAAAAAATATTACTAAAAAATAACTATTGTTCGATTACCAATAAGACTAGATTAAAATACTCAACATTATTGGCAATTCAATATCTTATTTGAATTAAAAATAATCGATAGTGCAAGTATATAATCGTTTATGTACTTTAGAAATATTCGATCACAAATCGAAAAGAGTTCCACCTTAATAATAAAGATAAAAATTGATTAAATACCTAGAGTACAATTATTGTTATCGACACCTAGAACAAAAAAAAGTTCCAACAAAGAAAAAGAAGAAAAAAGGCGAATAAATAGCCAACTAATACTCTACTGCTGAAAGGTGTCCCTATACTATTAGGCAAAGTCAGCTTCTGTAGAGATTTTCTGGACATTGTTTTTTATCTGGCAAATATATTTCCATTCAAACTCCAAGATTCTTTTCTACCATATTTTTGTTGTCATTTTCTTAATAAATCATATCTATTTTTCGTTATAAATTCGTTTACATAGATTTCCGTCTGCTTAAGGGTACCTTTAGATTTGAATATTCCATTTCTCTTGAGGATAGATGCAAATCCAATAATTATTGTTCTAGGCCTACCTTGTTGTACATTTAGTTTGCCTAATCTGTAAATATTGTCCAGATTTGTACATTTAATTTTCATTGTGTTGTTGACCAGATTTGTAAATAGCGAGATCAAATTTTCATCATCCGCCTCATTAAATCCATCAAATCTTAGCATATTACGCCTTTGGTAGATTTCAGTTTCATCTAATCTTTCTGATATGGCAATAATTTCTTCTTCTCTCTTGTTTAGGCCCTCTTGTAATTCTTCCAATCTGTCACTAATAGTGACCATCTTAGACTCCATTATGTTAAGTCTGTCGGACATCTCATTCATCTTGGTCTCAATTCTATTAAATTTTTTGTCGAGTTTATCTTCTATTTTATTTATAAGTTTCTGACAAATTTTAGTGATCAGTTGCTCGATTACGACCTACATCATGTACCTGTGCAATCCTGCGTGAGGATGTATGTGGATCTTCAACAATACTCTGCATTACATCTAAAGTTTTGTTGTCATTCATAACTGTTTTCGGTCTACCTGTTCGGTATCTGTCTCTTACTCCTCCAGATTCCTCATATCCCTTTACAGCTTTTTGTACTGTCGCCTTATGAATAGGAGAACGGTTTGGGCAAGTATCGTTGAACAAATTGACTAGTTCACAATAAGATCTTTTTCTGTCGCCGTACCCCCTCATCATTAGAATAGTAAGTCGTTCTTTTTCGTTAAGAGCCATTTTAGAGAAGCAATTTATCTTGCAGAACTTTTCAAAACACATCAAACTACTGTCAGTTTTAGTTAATAATGTAAATGGTGAACAAATGTCAAAATCACAGCATTATACATTTAAACATTTAAATTACTTCAAATCTACATATTTTTTACTGTTTTATGTATTTAAGACCTTCCAGGCTACATAAAATCATGAGTGTTACATACGGTTGAACTCGTATTGAATAGGTGATTCCAAAAATGACTGAATATACAGGGTGATGAATTTGAAAAAACTAAAAATATAAGAGAAACGGTAAATCTGACAACATTGCAAATATCAAATCTGGAATCTCCGTACCCCAAATTGTGTACAATTAGGACTAGCAGTTTACGAGATAATTGGCCGTTTCCAGACTTTACTGTATAATACTCATTAGTGAACCCTCAAGTTCGTCAACAAATAAATAATCTATATGATTCTTCCAGTTGCTCTTTTCTATCAAAAGGTCGACTGTTTTCGGGTTGATTGTTTAATTTTCTTGTCTGTATTAAAAGTAACTACTAATATTGCCTTTATTCGGTGGGCTATTAATTCCAATATATTTTGCTCCAATCCGTTCTTTTGTTAGTAATATTGTTGGGCGAATTATTTGTGTAGATTCCAATATTCTGGTAAACCTTCCTTTTTGTACTTTTTTCTTTCGATCTTGAGAATTAGTAATTCCTATATCATCCTTCCTCTACCTTACATTTAAATGTGTGCAAGATTCAGATAATGTTTGTATTTCTATGCATCTCATATCATAATAAATGTTCTATGACAAGGACGCTAGAAAATTAGACAAAGAAAATGTATCCAAGTGATTCGGGATTACAGATAATTTTTTTTATTTCTTCCTCACGAGAGGATATGCAACTTATTTACGGGACATTCTGTATATAATGAAACTTACTGTTTCGACCCTTACTTTGTGAAATCTACTCATATTACTGTTTTAAATGAAACACGGTTTCTAGATAATTCCACAGTTAGTTTCATTTAAAACAGTAATATTCTGATTATAATTTATTGCTTAAGATTTTTTTTACTTTTTCATATTATGATACCGATAAAATTTATAGCGGATTGCAGAATCAATAGAAATTAGAAGGTTATTATGATACTCACATTATAGTAATTCCAAATTTCATCTGAAAAGAAAAGAGTGGCTATCAATCTTACTTTCGGTCCTCGTATAACCCGCACTCCACCGACACGGTAATATACCATTGAGCTTTTCCACAACACCAACAAAGTCGGAGTGCAACTCATCGGTGTACGGAAAAGGCGTTTTTGTCTAGATGAACGCCATATATATTTCCTAGGCTAGATGGGCAAAAACCCTCGAAACACCGCCCAAATTCAATACAGTAAAGTGCTCCCGTAGCCGTGAGAAGCGGATTATACACAATGATCTGGAGATTTTGCCTGTTGGATGAAGTCCATCATTCAGTATTGTTGGAAAAGGTTGCGCACTGTTTCAATAATCAAAAATAAGTTATTATTGAGAAGTTCATCAACAGTTAGAACAAAAACATCAATTTTCAAATTGATTCCATGTATTAGACTCTCTTCCAATTATTAATGTATTTACGTAATGCCTCCGATAAGCTACTAGGAAAAAACTTTACAGATCTCATGAGCATGAAGTTCTTCAACTATTTGTCCATCCCCAAAAGCGTTGTGACATATTTAGATTCTAAAACAAACATTGCTTCAAATATACTGCCGCTTTTTACTAATCTCTCAGAAACTATATTCTCAAAAACATTCATAGAATTAATGAAATTGACTGTCTCGACCCTTACTTCGTGGAATATGCTCATATTAGTGTTTTTAAATGAAACTCAAGGTCTCTAGTTAATTCCACAATATAATACAAGTTATTGAAAATTCTAAAAAATTGACAATTGTTTCGATAAATCAATATCATCGTGATATTGATATTGATTTATCGAAACAATTGTCAATTTTTTAGAATTTTCAATAACTTGTATTATATTGTGGAATTAACTAGAGACCTTGAGTTTCATTTAAAAACACTAATTCATAGAATTGAGTCATAGATATCAAAACCATGTAGATTCAAAATATGGTGAAACTTCATCTGATTACACGTAGACAGAGAGTGATTTCCCTCGATAATAGTTATTATGACTCAAGAAACACTCGAGAAAAACATAAGATTCTCAACTGCTAGAGAAGCATGGCTTGAGCTACATAGACTGTTTGATGGTCAAGTGGAAGATAAGACTTCTGTTCATAGTTCTTCAGCTTCACTTGTCAGCAAGAAGACGACGCTGATGCGCACACATCAAAACTAAAGAGCTTATGGAAAAGCCTGCAAAGTGACGTATTCAGAGAGAAAGTTAAGAACGGAAATACATGTTAGTGTGATTTGCCGGATTTAATTTTTATCTGCAAAATTTTAGAAATGAGTATTTTTCATTCAAATTCAGTTGGATTCTGATGTTAAGCAAAGACAGAACAGTAGACAACTTGACTAATCAGAATGAAGGAAAGTTTTGTATGCAAGCAAGAAAGGTAAAGCAACAAACAAGATTTATATTTACAACCATTGTAAGCATAGAGGTCATAAAGTCAATCAATCTGCGAAATGGAAATCTGATGGAAGACCACCGAAATCCGATAAACAAACTAAGGATTCAAGAGACGAAGACAAGAACATGAGTTTGCTGACTGTGTCCAATGAGGTGCTGTTCTGTGAGAGTGAGAAGGATTGATATGTAGATAATGGTGCTACTAACCATTTCACCAATAATACCCACTATGCAAATAAATATTACAGTTATGTTAATTCAACATCACATTGTGATGCTGTTCTTCCTTTTTTTCCTCTTGTTCTCATCACATGCACATCTATACAACCGCTTAAGCCCAGCTTGAGGCTGTTAACTTTTGTGATGTTTCAACTTAACTTCTCAGTGATGTTAAAGCGCTGCCTTTTTACACTTTTGTGATGTTACTAGAACCTCCTCAAAAGGAGGTCTTAATAAAGAAGTAAAAACAACATTTCTGTTACATTCTGAAATGCCTTTTAACTTCTCGTCAATGTTAATGCAATGTCTAAAAAATAACATCTTATCAATGATCTAGATGCGACATATCAAAAACAATACAGTGTATTCTCTTAGATGTTGTATGGACATTACTTAAACCTCTAAATAACATACCTCAAACATTCTAGATGACATCCTATAGATGTTTCTGTGCCTAATCAGCAAATACAGGGTGAACAACTAAGAACGCCGGCTGTCGGCCATATTTCAAAAAATAATCATGGTACAACTTTAAAAAAATACCTTCAGGAAAATGATCTGGAAAAATCGCTGGAAAATATTTCCTAACATATCTGCTATGGGGTGGAATGATCACTTAAAAACATAATACTGTGAATATCTTCAAAAAATACATACTAAAGGTATCCTAGAAATACAATTTTTGATATATTGATGAGATTATGAAAAAATGTAGTTAGGGATTTATTGTCCTTATTTTTCAAATAAGGGGGGGAAGGTTCAACCAAAAAAATAAATGTCGTAACACTTTATTTTGGTTTTTAATCGATATCAATGTTTTGGGCCTCATTTAAGAGATTTTCCTCTTTAATAAGATATATGCTTAACAAAAATAACAAAATTGGGCAATTTTGTCAACGCTATGTGAAAAAGTCGACAATTTTCCCATTATCTCGGAAATTTCAAATGTAATGAGACATTTTTTAAATTCTGACGAAAAGGGATTTACGTTATCAGATATAAAAATTTAAAAAATGCTTCAATTTACATTTGAAATTTCCGAGTGAATACAAAATTATCTAATTTTGTTATCCATCTTATTAAACAGAAAAACTCTTTTAAATGCAGCTAAAATCATCAATATCGGTTAAAAATCGAAAAAGTTATACATTTGTTCATAAGTTTGAACCTTTCACCCATTATTTGAAGAATAATGGCAAAAAATCTCCTTAATTACATTTTTTCATATTCTCTTCAAGATTTCAAAAATTGTATTTATAGGACACCTTTAGTATGTTTTATTGGAGTATTATGTTTTCAAGTGTTCATTCCACCTCTAGCGAATATTTTAGAGACTGCAAAATATTTTCCTGCAATATTTCAGTATCACTTACGTAAAGGTAATTTTTTTGAAAGTTGTACCATGATTCTTTTCTCAGATGTGGCCTACAGTCGTTCTTAGTTGTTCACCCCGTACATTTAAAATAAAATAGCAAAAAAGCAATGAAGGATTTAAAACGTTTATTCACTTCTAATGAACAGTACAGTAAATTTGAAATAACGGGTACAAAATTAGAAAAAAAATATCTTGTCCAGAAATTCAACCTAAAAAAAATAAAATTGTGTAAGCATATTACATAAAAAGTGTGGAAAGTGGAAACTATTGAACGCATTCAGTGAAAGCAAGGAATAAAAAAGGGTATATTAATCTGTTGTTGCCATAATGTAACATACTTTAAAACTGAATTAATAAAGTTCAACGGACACACATACATTACAGCTTGTTTACAGAAAATTTATTTGAATAGTTTTCTAATGATATTAAAACTAATAAGAATTTCACACCATAAAGATTTTATGAAACATTACGTTAAATCAACAAAAATCCAATCTGATTAAAGAAAACTCTATCGTTTACTTACGATTACTTTTTCTTACACAAGAGTCGCTGTTCCGAGTGCCTCAACCATTTCATAACGTACACTCCAAAATCCTTGTCTGTAAAACAGGTATTCTGAACAGCAGCTAATAAAACAATTACTTTAGATCAAATGGTGCCCATGGAGACCTTTGATCGATCATCATAAACTACATCAAACTTGATTTTCAGCCAATTGACTGGGACCCATTTTCCACAAGATACATGCGGAGCTAACAATAACAACATATTTTATTTCGAGAAGTGACTTTTCATGATTTACCTTCTATTACATGCCTCACTCCGTTTCGCAGGTAAATTCAGATGTGCCATGAAAATTCCTACTTCTTTTCTGTATAAAATAATATACTATTCTCATCTTGTTATTTTCATCCTGGAACATATTGTATATTAACATCATGAAATTGTAACCTAATGAAAACTAAGCATTATTAATACACTGTTTACAAAAAAAACTACTTACGAAGAAGAAATATGGACACATTATCAAGTTAAATGAGTTTATAATTAATTGTATTCAATTGAGTATCCAATAGCTGTGTTGCTACAATAATAAATAATTGAATTCTGTTTGTTGACTGGATCATTCAGTGCCATAAGTTACATATTCTTCAACTAGATTAATATAGGTACCATTGTGAGGGACATCAACAGCTTTTTTATTGTATTCAAAGTATTTTCAAATGGAAATGAGTTTTTCAATAGAATTTTTTTAATGTCTTAAACAGTCTCTAATTGTTCACAAGAATTGTTAGTATTAATGTCAAAATTTTCTAAACCTGCAATACTAT
This sequence comes from Galeruca laticollis, assembly GCA_963921935.1. Lineage (NCBI taxonomy): Eukaryota > Metazoa > Arthropoda > Insecta > Coleoptera > Chrysomelidae > Galeruca > Galeruca laticollis. The sequence continues at coordinate 206,778,445 of OY998176.1, read as the reverse complement.
ATTGATGGCTATGACTGCTACTACAAAAACTAGAACTAGAGATACTTGATTCAATATTTTTTGTACTGTTTAATACAATGTCTGTATCAGACTATCTGAAATAGTTATTCCCCTTTCTTTACATAATTACCAACTATTTATTTTTTATTTTATTTATGTAAGTAGCTTCTGAAACATCTTGAACATTGAAAATATTTTTTTCTAGATTCAAATCTCTGCCAACATATGAGCATGTTTTATAATTAATAATAATAACTACCCTATTGCAATAATAAATTTTTTGTAGGGTATAATGCATATCTAGGAATTAAAATATTGTGAATCGTTTTCAAAATATACTTACTAACTGAAATATATTCAAAAGTTGAAAAAACCCTTATTTTGTAAACTCTATTATATAATGTCGTGTACAATTCCGCCACCTGGAATTTCAATGTACAATAGCCGATTGAAGTCTTGAATGAGTATTAAGTTTTAATATTTATGATTTTGGAATAGGTACTTACCGATAACAGCTGTTGTTCGTCCAATATAACATGAATTATAACTAAAAATAGAAACTGAAGCTAAGTAGGAACTAACGAATACGAAGACCAGTTCATTCAAGTACTAGCCAAAAATGTGCTTCCTGCAAATAAAATATAACGCAAAACTGAAAACCATCCGTCATTTCATGCTTGTCATTTGTTTCCACAGATAATGTTCGTTCGTCAGTTCCTCTTCTGTTCTTTTTTCTTTATGTTACTGTGATGTTTAATATGAGATATTACTGAGAGGTTTATGAACTATCATCGTAAAGACGTAATCACACGAACTTACTAAAAATTATTTCGAAAGATGTGAAAGTAACTGCAACATGTGATCATCTTAGAAACATGCTAATTTGTAATATTACAGTAACGTTCTGTATGTGATATTAGTGAGAAGTATACGAATTAACATCATATGAATGTTTCCTATAGGAAGTTGCTAAAAAGAAGTTCACAGGATGTGTATGTAACTGCGAATTCAAGTATTATTGTGTACATCGAAAATATGTTTTATTTACATGACATCGATGTTAATAGAGTTGGTAGTAAAATTAAGACATCTAGGAGATATCTTATTAACGTTTTAAATAAACATCACGAAAAGTCTCTAAAAAGAACATCACAAAAAAAGACTTGTTATGTTCCTTGTTTAGTGGGTAGTGAGTGGCATCAGAACTACAAACCATTTCCATATAGTCGCATAGTTACGACAACTAATGGCCACTCAGTTCCCGTCCGTGGACAAGGTTCCATCAAAGCAGAGACAAGTTAACGATGAGAAAAATAAATTTACTTTACGAAAGGTATGGTAAATTCCAGAAATCAAGAAAAGCTTATTGTCCACCTCATCAGCAAAAGACAGAAATTCAAACAGCCAGTTGGTGTCATCTGCAGATAGGTGTTCATTGAAGATAGCAGAAGAAGAAGTTTTGGTAGGAAAAAGAATTGGCCCATAAAAATCAGACCAAATCAATCTAGCATGCAGGGAGAAAGTGCTACATGGTGTCCCTAACTAATTTATCCAGGCTATATCTCTTAAACGAATAAATTTCCTCTCATGAGACAAAAACTGATCTATTCCATTTCTTATACACTTTAATATGGCGTTAAAAAATCATCTCCTAAATATTCATCCCTTAGTTACAACCCATAACTTTAAATTTTTTAATAGCACCCTGTTCATTTTTTTATGATTTTAAATGTGGACTTCCATCGTCTATTCAACAAATTTTTCAAAAATAAAATCGGTTCGTAAGTAATCAACAAAATATCAGTTTATTTTTTATTTTCGTTAAATTATTCAAAAAAGCCTTAAAGATTGAAGGAACTATAACAATAAATGTAATAAAAATTTTATGAAAAAAATAAATGAAAATAACAATTAACTAATTAATATTATTTACATTAGATATTCGAATTATAGTGCACCTTCTGGTATGTAGGTTTATCGTTCTCGATTTGTAATTTTATGATTTTTTACATTTTCACAAAAATGTATCCATTGAAGAAAAAACTTCAATTACAAAAATGATCTGATTGACCGATTTTCATGCACTTGATGTTCTTTGAAAGAGCTTTTGTTGAACAATCGACAATTTGTAAATATGAAGCAATTTTACTAATAACATAAATGCTAGAGGGCGCTGGTTAATTTTATTTTAATATTGTGTTTTCTCGTAACAATTTTAAACGGAAGCATACAAATTGAAGTAGATCTTTGAAAAGTAGACTAAACTAGTGATAAAACAGTGCAAACCGCAAGGCTATATCTCTTTTCTATCCAGAGATATCGTAAGAAAGAGTTGAATGGCAGGAATTGATCTTCCAACGTCTAGAAGGCTGGTGAAGTAAGCTGTGCTACATTTTCCCAATTATATAAGAATGTTATATTGGTTTTCAAGCGATGTGTTAGTAAATCAGAAATATAAAGAATCAATAACAACCGATATCTGCCTAGTAACAACAAATACAGTTTTTTCAAAATATGAATCACGATTTACTGATGACAACAGAATTTGTGAAGATGGCCATGTAAGATACAAAACAAACATTTGAAAACAAGCAAGCTACGATTTTGACGAGTATGTCAAAAATTATTAATCGCAACCTTTGCTGCTCGAGTGTATACACTGCAGTACCCAAACAGGCGGCATCACAGCAGAAGAGTTTTTCTCCGACTCGCACACCGGTGTTCGTACTACTGGAAATGTGAATCTTCCTGTGTACCGAAGACAACGCAACGGTAGAACAGAAGAAAATGTCATTGATGTTTTATCTTATGTCAATGTTGACCCTCATTCAAGCACCAGAGCCATAGCTAGAAACCTAGGTATATGTCGAACCACCATTCAAAATATTTTAGGAGAACACTGGTGACTAATTATTAATGTTTTAATATTTTTCGTTCCTTCAGTAGGTAACTACTGATATGTTTATCATTATTATCATACCCAAAATATCAATAAATCAAAGTTAACTTGTGAAAACATGATTAATATATTTGCCGCCATTTTTTGTCCATTTTCAATGAAGCACCAAATTATTTAATGGAATTATCTTATGCTGTGTGAATATATTTTTAACTAATAATATGATAATTAAGTGAGGCAAACTTAAGTGGAAATGAACCAATAATAAAAATTATGAGAGGCCTGGCGAAAAAAATTCGTAATAACATTACGAGAGTTAATGCATTTAGAGTCATTTTTCGTTTACTAACAACGAAGGCCTTCAATGTGTGATATGATTATACTACTTTAGATTGCACCCATATCACATGGTCCTACACCAAAGTTTGAATGCTCAAGATTTCGATACCAGGTTGGATTTTTGCAACTGGCTCTCACATATGATACACGACGATCCTGAAGTACTTTCACGAATTATGTGGACATATGAGGCTACGTTTCATAATGATGGCAGTGTACTACACTACTGGTCTGATACGAATCTCCACTGGATGCAGGAGGTCCAACACCAGGGTCGTTGGTCTGTGAATTTGTGGTGCGGGATTCTAAGTGGTGAAATAATTGGGCCTGTTTTTAATGAGACTGTTGATGGAGAAAGATATTTAGATTCTTATCCATTCGTCGTGACATGAACTTGCAACATGATTGATGCCCGGCACATTATTCTAGAGATGTTCGGAATTTCTTAGATCAATCATACCCTGAAAGGTGGATAGGACGTGGAAATTCATTTACTTGGCCACCGAGGTCTCCGCACCTAACTTTTTTAGATTTTTATTTGTGGAGGCGAGTGAAAGATCTCGTTTATGCCGATAGACCCGCAATAAGAGCTGCCATGGTTGAAAGGATACGACAGACAATACGAAGTATTTCAGGGGCAGATATTGAAGATGTTGTTTTCTCTACCCGTCAGCGATTGATTTCATGCATTGAAAATGATGGACGACATTCCCAACATCTAGGGTGGCACTGATTATATAGTTATTTATTAAATGTTTCAATTGTTCGATTTATCACATTATTTTAAAATTCGTTCTCATTGTTAGTAGCAACAGCATTACATTTAGGTAATCTAGTGTTAACCGTAACACTAGTATGATAACAGTTTAAATTACTGCAGACCCATGTAAGATCTTTTCGCTGAATTTAATAATTTCTGTTAACGCGAACCAGCCTTCTAGACGTTGGAAGAACAATTCCCGCTATTTACCTGCTTCTTACGATATCTCAGGATAGAAAAGAGATATCGCCTTGCAGTTCGCACTGTTTTATTACTAATTTAGTAAACTTTTCAAAGATCTACTTCAATTAGTATGCTTCCATTTAAAATTGTTACTAGAAAACACAATATTAAAAAAAAACAGCGCCCTCTAGCATTTATGTTATAAATCATATTGCCTCATATTCACAAGTTTTCGATTGTTCAACAAAAGCTCTTTTAAACAACATTAAGTTTATTAAAATCGGTCAAGCCGAACCGGAATTGCAGATGATTTTTCGTAACAAGGTTCCCACTCTGCTCACCCCTTATTTGAAGAGATAGACTTAAGCTTGTCATATTAAAAATATGCAGAATTTGACGAGGAATCTGATTATAATATTTAATATGCTTTCAATTGAGAAAATTTTGAGAAAAAATTCATTTTAAAATTTTAACTGTCAAATGCGCCCTCCAGCGGTGGACCTACAATTCTGAAAATAATTTCCAGGCGTTTCTCGAGGATACTTTTGTCATAAAATTTTTTTTCCCGAATCTGTGCTATAATCCACTGAAATATGGCCAATGGCCGTTCTTAGTTGGCCACCCGGTGCATGATAAATAATACTTGAAAGATAATTATATCAATATCACAAGGTTGTACTAACAATAGTAAACATTTTCTTTCTAGAGTGTTTATTTATACTTCTGATGTTCATGGGAAAGGTTGATATTTCAGTTTTGTGTCCCGCAATTTGCTTATCATATAATCATCTGTATTGACTACCTGAGCTTTAGAATCTTCATTTTCATAACTTTTTGAATACTGATGCAAGGTCCCAAATAATTAAATGAATTTTAAGTATCTTCTTCTAATGTTCCTTCCACGTCTCCAACTTCCGACATATTCTCAATTTTAATTCCATTTTGTTGGTCTCCAGTAATTGATTCTGTATATTTTTATCATCAATCTTGATACTTTTGAGGAAATATTTGAATGATATTCACAGTTTCCAGTCTGCTATGTATTAAACTTATTTCAAAGTCAAAGAGATCTTCATTGTTGTATTCAGAATCAAATATAATCAATTTCATTGTTTTCTTTGTTCACTCTCTTGAGGATTTGATACTTGTATTCTAAACTTTTCACTATTCTTTCAAATTCTACATTTTTCCATTGATATAATTTAATGCATCTTATATTTGAAGAATTTTTTCTGCTAGTGTAGAAATGAAGGCATTATTTGGTTGGCAAATAATTTTTTCAATTCCTTCAAGTTATTCATTAATCTATTTAACATTCTTAACGCTCACTATATAATTTGTTTTCTATGATGATCAGCTATAATTTGTTGAAATCACAATAAGGAATAAATAAGTCACTGATAGGTGTTATCAATGCATCAATTTCATTGACTCTGTTGCCTTTTTCAAGATCTTGATATGCAATATGTCAATTTATCACAATTTCTGTCGTGCCTCAAATACTTTTTTAATAATGTTTACACAGAGAAAAATAAACGTGTACACTTGAAAGCCACAGTATATTGGATATTATTGCGAGGAAATTGTCCTTCACAATCAACAGGTTTAAAAAAGTTTTGTTATTAACAAATATATTTTGCTACTCAAAGATTGACGTTACCTTCAAGAAAAATAATAATTTTAGATGAAGAATCTTCTTTTTCTAAACGTACGGACGCCATCTATATCCTATTTACGGCACTCTGCCCGGATAGGTATTGTTCAAGCTAATCTTAATTGATACCCCTGAAAGTTATCCATCATCCATGGAGACGTAATGGAACTGAAACAGCTGACAAGGAGCGGCATGTACTGTACATGATTTCTCAAATTCAACACGCACTGGAAAAAATACAAGCAAATATAATTTGCATATATCAGATAGAAACGGACAATATAATAGTCAACGCTTTATTGAATGGAAAAATCACGTGAAAATGAATAATTATTAAACTGGTTGTAGTCCTTTGTAGAAACTCATTCGGGCACTGCCTCTATATTACTGACACCATACTACTGTGTCAATAAATTATCAGGAATTGGTAAAAAAATATGTATTAATTAAACAAATTCATTACATTGTCTTCAAAGCAGGTTTTTTTTCGAGAAAAGGGATCTTTGAAATTACAATTAATTGTAGAATTACCGATCGTTTAGGTAGCCTAAGCATTAAATTCGAGGCTTAGAGTAACTTGTAATACCCCAAAATTTAATTCAAAAAGTTTGGTGGTAATTTGAGAGACTGGTTACCATTTTGGAATCAATTAGAGCGCATCGATGAAGACGCCAACGTAGACCTTCAAGATAAATGCCTAGTTTAGATTCAAGCGACAATTCAAAAATCGAGAGCTCGTCAGATAGTAGAAAGTTATCCAACAGCGCAAAACTACTACAAGGCTTTGAAAAGTTTGAAGTCTCTCTACGGTAAAGATGAGCTATTTGTCGAATTCTACGTGAGAGAACTCCTTCAATTAGTATTTGGAAATTTAGATTGTAAACCTTCTCTTCCCAATCTTTATGACAAATTGGAAGCTCAGCTAAGAGCACTTGAAACACTCAATGTGACGTCAGACAAATATGTGGCGATGCTATTCCCATAAGTGGAATCTTCTTTACCAGAATATTTCCTGCGAGTGTGGCAAAGAAGTTAGTCCAGTCTTAACACTGAATCTACTACCAAATCTCAAGATAACAAGCTGAACAAACTCATGGATTTTCTATGCCAAGAGATTCAAAATGAAGAGAAGATCAATTTGGCTGTTTCTGATTCCTAATGTATTTGAAAAAAGAATAAAAATATATCAGAACCCACGATACCCACAGCTACTGGTTTATTCAACAACAAAAGAAGTTTTCAGAGACCTGCCAAATGTGTATTTTGCAAAAGTATTGACCACACAACTGACAAATGTAAGACTGCGTTGAAAATTAGTTTCGAGAAATGGAAAAAGATTCTTTCAGAAAATGTACGTTATTTCGCCTGCACTAGATATGGAAATTCAGCTCAGAGATGTTACGTTAATATTAAATGCGACAAATGCATGAAGCGGCATGCTACTAAAGACGTTAGATACTAGAAGTCGGAGATCCCATATAAATAAATTTTTTGCCGAAGAACTGAAACTACAACATTTGGTTGAAAAATTTTTTATTAAAATGAAATTAACTGTCTCGACCCTTACTTCGTGGAATCTACTCATTTTACTGTTTTAAATGAGACTTACTATTTCTAGTTAATTGCACATTATATTGGAACGATTTTAAAAGTTCGAACATAATTGACAATTGTTTCGATGATACTCAATATCGAAACAATTATTGTCAATCATCTTAGAATTTTTAAAATATTTGAAATATATTGTGGAATTAACTAGAAACAGTAAGTTTCATTTAAAACAGTAAATTTGAATTCATGCACTTTTTGGTGGAACACAATCTGAAACTGTACTGTCCAAATCATACAGAATTGAGGTTCACAACCTTAACAACAAATTTGCCTGCACTTTCAAAGTTCTTGATTAATCCATTATATGCAGCAGAGTTGTATCCGTTTCCAATGGACCATGGTTAGCAGAATTCAGAAATGTTGTTTCTTCTATAAATGATACAAAACCTGGATCCATTGACGTTCTGATTGGGGCAGATGTAGCTGCCAAACTGGTTACTGGAAGAAAGCATGCACTATAGTGTGTTTTGGTTGCAGTTGAATACCAGCTTAGATGGTCTCTTATGGGAAAAGCAGATATTAGATCAAATGACTTGATTTGCAATGCCTTGATGTTGACAACCACGCTTTTCTGCCAAAATGGAAAGATCTCGAATCTATGGACTTTAGATGTGTTAGGAATCACTGATCCAGCTGAGACAAAATCCAGAAGAGAAGCCGAGCTGTTATGAAACATTTCAATGATTCAACAGTCCAGATCAATGACAAAGACCGATGTGAAGTCGTGTTGCCATGGGTTGAAAATCACCCTTCTTTAAATTCGAAAATGATGGACGCTATAGTGACTGCGACAAAGTTTTTCAAGAATGGTTAAGAGAAGGTATATTTGAGAGGGTACCGTAAAAGGAAATAATTAATTTTGGTCATTATTTACCGCATCGACTTGTTTTAAATTCAAAGCAAGAGAGTATATTTAAATTCAGACCTGTTTTGATGCATCGGCTCACGAGAAAAACACACCTTCTCTAAATCAATGTTTGGAAAAAGGAACAAATTTCATGGAAATAATTCCCTCTATTTTGCTTAAGTTCAGATTTGGAAAAATTGGTGTTATTTCAGATATCAACTAAGCATTTCTCCAAATGAGTATATCAAAATCTGATCGAGATTTCCTTCGATTTATTTGGTACGATGAATTAAGTATAATCTATTTTCGTCATACAAAAGTTGTTTTTGGTTTGACTTGTAGCCCCTGTCATCTGGGAGCTGTTATTTAACACCATTTGGACAAAGAAATTTATACTATTTCTGATGTGAATTATTGTTTTTCGAAACAGAGGATCTTGAAATTGCAAAAGAGCTTTTATATTGACAACTGTGTCACTAGCCTCAATACTGAAGAAGAATAGAAGAATGTTGTTTAACCTAAAACCGTTATGGACAAAGCAAAGTTTGATCTACGTGGATGGGAACCTAAGATTATAAAAGAAGAAAAAATCCCTACTGAAAAATTTGTATCATCTGTTTTCGGACTGAATTGGAATAGATACGAAGACACTTTAAATCTCTAATTTGATTGGTTTCAAACTAAAAACTTTGAAAAGGTGACAATGACATATATTTTATCTTTCGTAAATGAGGTTTTTGATCCAATCGATCATGCTCCTTGTTTGCGAAGATCATGCTACAGAAATTGTGGTCAATAAAAATTCCATGGGACTCAGAGAAACCAAACTGAGAACTGAGTCTACTCATCAACTTGTAGATTCCTAGATGATTACTGAATTCTTCCGAAGCCATCCACGATACATGGACAATTCACTTGTTTGTTGATGCCAGTTCACATACACATTCTGCTCTTATATTTTTGCGATCAGAGAGTCCTACATCTGGTATTAATACAAGCGAAATCCAGAGTCGTTCCATTGAAGAAGATTAGTATCCCTCGCTTAGAAATCATGGCTGCTGCTGTTGGTCTAATTCCAGCACCGTTTTGTTTTGGATATAAGTGTATCTAACGAACAGAGTTCAAGATATGAGACAAAAATTGAGAATTGGTATTTTGACCCTGAAGAGTTGAATTTAGACGGTTTACCATTCAGAAGTTGTTCACCTAAGAAATTATTAGAGTTGGAATGGTGCGACATGGCTGAAAAAAAGTCCAGATTATTGGCCAATATTAAAACTGAAGTTAATGAACAGATTGTTTTTGAGGAAAAGAAAAATAGCACTTTAGTCAACAATAAGAAAAATTCAAATTGGTATTATTTTCGATTTTCAAAGTAGGTACCAGAAGATTTTAAATTTAGTTGCATGGATACTGAGATTTGCTACAGACTGCGAAGAAAAGAAGAATTAAGAAATAAAACTAGATGAAGTTTCAAATTTGGATAAGGTGCAGGAAAGCCTTAACTAATTAAATGCAATTTTCAAGATTTACTGATACAAATAATGAGAATGTAAAGATTTCTGATATTTCTATTCTTTGTGTTACTAGAGATATGGATCGAAAGAGAAATACCAGAGGAACTGAATCTTCATCTAATGTTGCTGAGGGAGTCCTGAAGGACCTGTATCAATAATCATTGGCTATTGACAATAAAAAAGGGGACACTTCTGAAATTAGTGGGGAAGAACGGTATCTTAAGTATCATTATTTTTATCCGAATCATTTTTTTATATTTTTTTTACAAATAAATCGTTTTTCTACTCATTTTGCTGGATTTTGTTACCAAACTAAACAAGTGAAACACCATTTGTTTTATGCAATACTGGCATTAATAAAAAAGTTTCATTTTAGACATGAACTATTATTATCTGAAAATAACAAAAATATTATAATATAATCAATTAAAAAATAAACAATACCTGGATTATGTTATTAAATACAACAAATAATTCGAACAAAAAAATTTCAAACGCTCTTCCTGGAAAATAAGAATTATTGACTTATACGAGTATTGCATTAGACCATCGAAATGTTCACCTTCATTATCATGTTTTTTTATTTCTCTAGTCCAATTATTTATAAAATTTTGCATTTACCGCTTATTATATTCGTTGATGTAGATGGACGATTTTCTTCATCACAACTATCTGTTGTGCTTGGAATATAATTTTGGTCAGCGTCTGAATCATCGATACTCTCAAAAAATTCGTCGCTCATACAATCCACTTCATCGTTACTCATATTCAAATAGTCATCATATAATTCTGCTGCCCATTCTTCTAATTGTTTTTGTGGTTTTCCTTGTTATCTCCAAGACATTTTACGTTACAATAACCTCAAAACGCACAATAGTTCACACTATAAACTAGCGAAATGCAAATGCAGACTGCATACACGTTGAGACATGCCAGTCACCAAAACAGTTGTTGAAATTCGCTCGTAAGCATGCGCAGGACGCAAACGGGCAATGCAAAGTCAAGTACAATGTGTGCGTCGAAATGAAGCACACCGCCCGGGCCGATTTTTTTTGCATTCTACACCGCGTGAGTCAATTTGTCGCACAAACAAAAATACGTAAAATATTCATACATATATGAAAATTTATACTTGAGTTTACATACCTGTTTGATCCGATTTAGATGAAAAAAAATTGGCCTAGGAGGAAATTAATCTAATTCGCCTGGCAGTTGAAGTATTAAAAACAAAATTTGGTTTAAACTTTTATAAAAATACCTTTAAAAAATAAAACCGCCTGAATAACCCTAAGTTTAAAGATGTTTTCTCTGGACCATATAATCCGACCAGATTGGTAATATGGCCCTAGAGCAGTGCAAAGAATTTCTGTATATAAATCTATTACGAATCATTTCTGACCATGTTAAATTACATAGGTATGTCGGCCACATACTTACACCTATCATGTGGTTGAAAAAATATTCCGGAAAATATTCTGGTTCCATGGAAAAAAAGAATTATATTTGCCTCCACTACATCATATTATCAAGATTATTCATATAATTCGTTCCATATTATGGTAATATCAGCTAACATTTAATTCATTAAATCCGAATTGCTCTTGAATAAAAATATTTCATTATTCAATAAGTATACTTTGACCTAAAGCATGTATGCCAATTTTATAACAGCTTGACTAAGACTGGTCAATTTGAGTGGTTTTCATAATTGAAACTGTCCTCAATTTAAGACTAAGATATTTTCCAGTTATTGTACACTATAATAACAAGATTTTCCATTTTCGTATTACTGGCAAACTGCTCTGGTAGAGGATTTTGCTGTGTTTGTCTCCTTTATTGAGTTCTTTAACTCTAATTCTGATTACAAAGTGGTTCAGGTTTCGTATATAGTGTTTTAGTTTCTTCATTAACAAGATGACTTGTTTATTCTGTACAATATATTTCATATTTTCCATCGAATCGTCTTTTCTATCACAAGACCGTAAAAAGCGTAACAAATGAGACGTAAAGTATCGGATTACGATACTTATGAGCTGAAACATAATACCTTTTGTCATTTAAATTGCATCTATTTATTTAATAAAATACTTTCAGTAGAATGTTCTTATACTTGCCAGAAAAAACAAAACTATTATCAAAATTTTAGGTAATATAAACTTTTGAACGTCCTGTAGATAAATCCGGCGATGACGAGTAATAAACTCACAGGCATTTCTCCATTGGGACAATCCATAGGTGTAAAATAGAAAGCATGTACGTATGTATGTATTCATAGCACTAGACCGCACCGGTGAAAACGCTTTGGATAATGGAGAATGGAGAAGTAGGTATATGGAAAAGTTCCCCTGGGAGAGAATGTAGCGAGCAACAAGGATGTTCACCATCATTCGCACCCTTCTTCGCAAATCGTCGCCACTACAAAGCCAATTCAGATTCACTGTTAATGGCACATTACATTGTTACCTTTCGTTGCCTCATCTAGGACCCTACGAGACTACTCACGAATGGATATGGTGCTACACTGAGAAAATAGCATGTGTTCCATCACATAGGAATTATTCAAGATATAATATGAATATATCCAAATAGGCATTCCCATTCCATTATTGCTTTCATTTGAAAATTACCAATGTACAAACATGTTAGTCACAAAATATTGATAAGTACTATCTTTCTATTCGCATCATCAACATGTCTACTAGTAGTGCATTGGCGTTGTTGGTGAAAACGAGGCGATGGAGAAGACAACAATGCCGATTTAGTGTGCACTCTTTTCGCAATTATAAAAGGAAAAAGGGTTATACTACACCTAACATGATCTATGTTCCGACGGAAAAAAGTTTTTAAACTATTTTAGTATATCTTCTTTTGATGAAATGTTAAGTTATGTAAAGGAATATCTGACCAATAAGAACACTGTCATGAAAGATAGAACATCTACAGAAGAAAAACTTATCATTTGTTTCGGGTGCGCATTTTTAGTCTAATGAAACTGATTTGCAGCGTATAATAAGCGCCATTTAACCCAATACCCCGCTAATTTCGGAAACATGAAATTAGTTACTTGACGATTTGACTCGTTGAAACTGCACTGAAATATTAGTGTTTTTAAATGAAACTCAAGGTCTCTAGTTAATTCCACAATATAATACAAGTTATTGAAAATTCTAAAAAATTGACAATTGTTTCGATAAATCAATATCATCGTCAGAATGACAGAAGTTACATTTCATTTTATGCCTACCTGATGTTTAGTAGTTAATTTTGGCTAGACCAAGAAGTAACCTAACTTGTGATTGGCTTAATATATGTTTATAGAAAAAAGAAGAAGATGTGATATTACAAATATTGAAGCTTAGATATTATTAGCCCTATGGTGATATCCTGGATATCATTTTTCCAATTAAGATCAGTATAACTGTGCAATGATATAGAAAACCAGGAAAACTATATCTGCTGATCTTTACAATTATCACTTAAGAAGACAGTTTATTAGTGGAGAATTCCCTAGATTTAACTGTTCATTGACAACTTCATATTGTGGGTTTTTTAAATGTCTTCTAATTTCCAGCTCTTCAAGGAAATCCAGTTCTTGTTTCTTTTCACAAATATGCAGTACTTCTAGTTCTGTGTTAGGTGTCAATGAATGATTGGTGTCAAGTAGATGTTTTGCGTAGTGGGATTTATCTGGTTGTTTTAATCTGTATGCTCGTAAGTGCTCACTGTATCGTACTTCAAAATTCCTAAGGGTCTGACCCAAATAGACAGCATTACATTCTGGACATTTGAGTTTATATATACCTGACTTCTTTAATAGTGGTATTTTTGTTTTTACATTTAACAATTTTGTACTAACGTTACTTTCTGTTTTAATAAAAGAAATTGTTGTATTCGTTGCTGAAAATATTATCTTTGAAATATTATTAGAAATATTTCCTGCATATGTTATGGTCTTATAGGTTTTAATTTCATCAGCTTGTTTAGGATATATTAGTTGTAATGCCACTTTTTTCTCTTTTTTACTAATTAGCCTATTTATCATATCTAATGGATAACCGTTAGATGTTGCTATTTGTCTAATTGTATTAATCTCTCTATCAAAATTACATTTGTTCATAGGAACTGAAAAAGCTCTATGTATCATTGAATTATATGCCGCTAGTCTGTGTGAGACAGGGTGATTAGAATTGAATGGAATTGTCACATCAGTCTGTGTTGGTTTTCGGTAAATTGAATAATCAAGTACATTATTAACTCTTTGAATTTTCAAATCAAGAAAATTGATTGAGCTATTTTCTTCAATTTCTAATGTAAATTTAATTTTCGGGTGTAAATTATTGATGTGGTTGGAAAATACATCTAATTGTCGTTCACTACCCATAAAACAAGCTAATATGTCATCTACATATCTATACCAAAATAAAATATTTTTCGAAATATTACTTTCAAAGATCTTTCTTTCTAAATTGTCCATAAAAATGTTTGCTAAAATAGGTGATATAGGGCTTCCCATTGGTAAACCTTCATTTTGAATATATATCTTATTGTCAAAAGTGAAATAATTCTGATTAATGCATACATCAAATAAATTAAGTATATCTGATATTATTCCTGGATTAATATTTTTATCTTCTAGTAATTTTCTTACAAGTATTAGACATTCTTTAGGAGGAATTTTAGTAAACATATTAGTTACATCGAACGATATGAGTTTATAGTTATCTTGCAAGTGGATTGATTTCAACTTTTTTATTAGTTCTATTGAATTTCTAATTGAGTACTGAGATTCATATCCGTAAGTATTGAGTATATTGTTGAGCTTCTTTGCCAATATATTATTAGGAGCATTAACATAAGAGACTACAGGTCTAATTGGTTTCATTATTTTATGTAATTTAACTGTTCCATATAATTGTGGACAATGAGGATTCTTATGTATGATAGACCTCTTTTCGTAACCATTTAAAAGATAATTTGAATTATTAACAATATCCCTTAAATTATTAGAAAACTTCTTTGTTGGGTCTGCTTTAAGAACTTTCACATCGCTGGGTTTTATAAAGTTATATACTTTGGAATTGTAATTTTCAGTCGTCAAAATGACAGTAGCATTCCCCTTATTAGATTTTGTGACTGTTAGGTTATTATTCTCTACCTTCTTTTTTATTGCGTTTAAAACTGAAATGTCATTTTTTGTTTGACGTTTAACTTTTGAAGGTTCAATATTTTTGATTAAATTGGCAATTTTTAATTTCTCATAAAGAAAATTATTTGAATTAGATTTTAAAGCTATTTCTGACTCTGTAGCTATAATTTGTTTAATAGTATTCGTAAATTTAGGTGGTATGCTGTACTTTAAACCTTTATTTAAAAATTCTATTTCACTATTTGTAAAATTAGTGTCTGAAAGGTTTTCAAATCGTGGTGCAAAGTGTGTTGGTATGTAGGTACTTACAGTTTCATGATGTTTTGAGTATTGAATTTTATGTTGTGTGTGTTCAAGGTTCTGTAGCTTCTTTTCTTGTTTCTTAAATTTCATATGCTTCATCGTGCTGACATTTTCTCTAATTTTGTCATCCAAACAGTCAAATTCTACTGGATGTAATTGGAATGTGAGTTCTGAATGTACAACTTTTATGTAGTTGTCTAAGGAGTCTCTAACTTTGAACCATTTTTTACATTCAGATTTTATCCAAACTCGTTGAGCACATTTTATAGCTTTTTGTGCTTGTGGTGTTTTAGTGTGACATTTTATATTCACATAATTTGGTATTACCTTTTTTCTAAGGCATTCTTGGTTAAACCAAATGTTTTGTGATGCTTTGTAACGTTTTTGTAGTAACTTCTGGTACAGTCGGGTCAAATCTTCTCTCGAAGATTTTTTAATGAAATTGACTGTCTCGACCCTTACTTCGTGGAATATGCTCATATTAGTGTTTTTAAATGAAACTCAAGGTCTCTAGTTAATTCCACAATATAATACAAGTTATTGAAAATTCTAAAAAATTGACAATTGTTTCGATAAATCAATATCATCGTCAGAATGACAGAAGTTACATTTCATTTTATGCCTACCTGATGTTTAGTAGTTAATTTTGGCTAGACCAAGAAGTAACCTAACTTGTGATTGGCTTAATATATGTTTATAGATAAAAGAAGAAGATGTGATATCACAAATATTGAAGCTTAGATATTATTAGCCCTATGGTGATATCCTGGAATTAACTAGAGACCTTGAGTTTCATTTAAAAACACTAATATGAGCATATTCCACGAAGTAAGGGTCGAGACAGTCAATTTCATTAAAAAATCTTCGAGAGAAGATTTGACCCGACTGTACCAGAAGTTACTACAAAAACGTTACAAAGCATCACAAAACATTTGGTTTAACCAAGAATGCCTTAGAAAAAAGGTAATACCAAATTATGTGAATATAAAATGTCACACTAAAACACCACAAGCACAAAAAGCTATAAAATGTGCTCAACGAGTTTGGATAAAATCTGAATGTAAAAAATGGTTCAAAGTTAGAGACTCCTTAGACAACTACATAAAAGTTGTACATTCAGAACTCACATTCCAATTACATCCAGTAGAATTTGACTGTTTGGATGACAAAATTAGAGAAAATGTCAGCACGATGAAGCATATGAAATTTAAGAAACAAGAAAAGAAGCTACAGAACCTTGAACACACACAACATGAAATTCAATACTCAAAACATCATGAAACTGTAAGTACCTACATACCAACACACTTTGCACCACGATTTGAAAACCTTTCAGACACTAATTTTACAAATAGTGAAATAGAATTTTTAAATAAAGGTTTAAAGTACAGCATACCACCTAAATTTACGAATACTATTAAACAAATTATAGCTACAGAGTCAGAAATAGCTTTAAAATCTAATTCAAATAATTTTCTTTATGAGAAATTAAAAATTGCCAATTTAATCAAAAATATTGAACCTTCAAAAGTTAAACGTCAAACAAAAAATGACATTTCAGTTTTAAACGCAATAAAAAAGAAGGTAGAGAATAATAACCTAACAGTCACAAAATCTAATAAGGGGAATGCTACTGTCATTTTGACGACTGAAAATTACAATTCCAAAGTATATAACTTTATAAAACCCAGCGATGTGAAAGTTCTTAAAGCAGACCCAACAAAGAAGTTTTCTAATAATGTAAGGGATATTGTTAATAATTCAAATTATCTTTTAAATGATTACGAAAAGAGGTCTATCATACATAAGAATCCTCATTGTCCACAATTATATGGAACAGTTAAATTACATAAAATAACGAAACCAATTAGACCTGTAGTCTCTTATGTTAATGCTCCTAATAATATATTGGCAAAGAAGCTCAACAATATACTCAATACTTACGGATATGAATCTCAGTACTCAATTAGAAATTCAATAGAACTAATAAAAAAGTTGAAATCAATCCACTTGCAAGATAACTATAAACTCATATCGTTCGATGTAACTAATATGTTTACTAAAATTCCTCCTAAAGAATGTCTAATACTTGTAAGAAAATTACTAGAAGATAAAAATATTAATCCAGGAATAATATCAGATATACTTATTTTATTTGATGTATGCATTAATCAGAATTATTTCACTTTTGACAATAAGATATATATTCAAAATGAAGGTTTACCAATGGGAAGCCCTATATCACCTATTTTAGCAAACATTTTTATGGACAATTTAGAAAGAAAGATCTTTGAAAGTAATATTTCGAAAAATATTTTATTTTGGTATAGATATGTAGATGATATATTAGCTTGTTTTATGGGTAGTGAACGACAATTAGATGTATTTTTCAACAACATCAATAATTTACACCCGAAAATTAAATTTACATTAGAAATTGAAGAAAATAGCTCAATCAATTTTCTTGATTTAAAAATTCAAAGAGTTAATAATGTACTTGATTATTCAATTTACCGAAAACCAACACAGACTGATGTGACAATTCCATTCAATTCTAATCACCCTGTCTCACACAGACTAGCGGCATATAATTCAATGATACATAGAGCTTTTTCAGTTCCTATGAACAAATGTAATTTTGATAGAGAGATTAATACAATTAGACAAATAGCAACATCTAACGGTTATCCATTAGATATGATAAATAGGCTAATTAGTAAAAAAGAGAAAAAAGTGGCATTACAACTAATATATCCTAAACAAGCTGATGAAATTAAAACCTATAAGACCATCACATATGCAGGAAATAGTTCTAATAATATTTCAAAGATAATATCTTCAGCAACGAATACAACAATTTCTTTTAAAACAGAAAGTAACGTTAGTACAAAATTGTTAAATGTAAACACAAAAATACCACTATTAAAGAAGTCAGGTATATATAAACTCAAATGTCCAGAATGTAATGCTGTCTATTTGGGTCAGACCCTTAGGAATTTTGAAGTACGATACAGTGAGCACTTACGAGCATACAGATTAGAACAACCAGATAAATCCCACTACGCAAAACATCTACTTGACACCAATCATTCATTGACACCTAACCCAGAACTAGAAGTACTGCATATTTGTGAAAAGAAACAAGAACTGGATTTCCTTGAAGAGCTGGAAATTAGAAGATATTTAAGAAACCCACAATATGAAGTTGTCAATGAACAGTTAAATCTAGGGAATTCTCCACTAATAAACTGTCTTCTTAAGTGATAATTGTAAAGATCAGCAGATATAGTTTTCCTGGTTTTCTATATCATTGCACAGTTATACTGATTTTAATTGGAAAAATGATATCCAGGATATCACCATAGGGCTAATAATATCTAAGCTTCAATATTTGTAATATCACATCTTCTTCTTTTTTCTATAAACATATATTAAGCCAATCACAAGTTAGGTTACTTCTTGGTCTAGCCAAAATTAACTACTAAACATCAGGTAGGCATAAAATGAAATGTAACTTCTGTCATTCTGACGATGATATTGATTTATCGAAACAATTGTCAATTTTTTAGAATTTTCAATAACTTGTATTATATTGTGGAATAAACTAGAGACCTTGAGTTACATTTAAAAACACTAATATGAGCATATTCCACGAAGTGAGGGTCGAGACAGTCAATTGCACTGAAATAGTTTCAAGTAGTGTAACATAATGTCACTCGTATAATAGGCTCCATAAGATAACATAGTCGAAGCCTGACTGTAATCGAGTTACATGCACAAAGTTGCAGCGTATAATAGAGCCCTAAAAGTGCGTCCATATATAGCCAGTCGACGTCGATCGTTTCGGTTGAATGGAGAAAAGTGAATAAGTGTACACGCATCGATAGCCAGTTACAAACATGGTTGTATAATGCTATCAAAAAAGTCGTAAATGCTATGACTAATATTTATTATTTATAACGATTTTCAATAATATATCAATATCTAACATTTATTCGAACCTACAAATTACTGTATCTAATTTGCATTTTTGATCTGAGATTGTGATTTGATATTGTTATTAAATAGTTGTCTTATGTTTTGTTGTGATCAGGCTAGGTACACTGCCGACCGTGCCATCTATAGAGCCTGTCGAGTAACTAAAATCGGTAGATTTCGAAATATTCCAAAACATTAAAGAAAACTGTAACGTCTTTAGTAATAAGATTTTATTGATTTTTATAACTGCGTAAGCGCGATGTCATATTGCTCGTCACAGAAAACGCACCCGTCTTTAGTGTTGCTCGTCCACTCATTTTCGTTTATCCTGTTTCGTTTTATCTATCTATCTATGAAATTATTATGGCTGGAGCTGGAAGGCAGTGGTAATACATCATTCGATTTGACGACGAGGAAACGATGGAGGATATGTCCCCTTCAATTTCAGAAACAGTGTTTCTCAAAATTTTAAAAGACGAAGACAGGTTATTGAGAAACTTTGCTTTTTGCCGTCCCTGTTATTGCCTGGTGAGTAATTTTTTTTATATAAAATTGTTGAATGTTATTAAATATGTATATATTTATTCTATGAAGGGGGATATAAACGACAATTTTTTGTTTCCCGTCAAAGTAGAAAGGCCTATACAAGAGACGATCCCTAAAAGAATTAAAGGTATTTATTATCTGCAATTAAAAAAAACATACATTTTTCTCTAGATATGCCTTCCAGCCATACATATTATTCTCCAGTTGTAAAAGTTGAAATGCCCACCAGAAAATATGAGAGGAAATTAACAGAAATTGAAGGTAAGTTTTATTGTATTCAATATAGCAGTTTTCAAGGGAACTTACTGTTTCTTGATAATTCCACAATATATTGGAAAAAATGGTAAAAATTCTAAGATATTGACAATTGTTTTGATATTAAATATTATCGTCAGTATGCCACCAATTACATTTCATTTGATGCCTACCTGATGTTCATTAATTAATTTTGGCTAGACAAAGAAGTGACCTACCTTGTGATTTATTCAGTATGTGTTAATATAATATCATACTTCTTGTAGTCAATCACAAGGTAGGTCACTTCTTGGTTTAGCAAAAAATTACTATTGAACATCAGGCAGGCATCAAATGAAATGTAACTTCTGTCATTCTGACGATAAAACAATTGTTGTCAATTTCTTAGAATTTTCAACATTTTTTTCAATATATTGTAGAATTATCTAGAAACAGCATATTTCATTTAAAACAGTAATATGAGTAGATTCCACGGGGTAAGGGTCGAGACATTAGGTTTCATTCAATATGCTTGCTATAATTTTGGACATTTTAAAATGTACCCATGTTCATAATCGTATATATGTAAAATTGACAATCTTGTTTATTATACTTTTTTAATTAATTTTAATTGATCAGTAACTAGCAAAAATTGATCATTTTATTTAATGCCAAAGTTAATTCCAATACATTCAATTAAAGGCATTTACAAAGTAAAAATGAATGCTTTACAATTAGCAAAAGCACTATTTTTTCACTAAGTACTTATATTTTGAGTTTACTCCTTAAGAAATGATTTTCATATATAGCCCATGGTATGGCAATTTATGAGAAATTCCGTATTAACATTAAGTAAAGCCATACCGCCTAAGTATTTGGTTTAGCGGTAACCAAAAATCCAAAATATCTGATAAAAACAAAAAATAAAAAAATCTATAAGTCAAGAAATTTTCAGAATTCAAAAAAATCATTAATTCAAAAAAAATCAAAAACTCCAAAATTTAAACATTTCAAACATTTTTTGATTATTATTTCAAGAGTAAGCACATTTTGTTTTCTTTTGTTGATATATATTTAAAAGCATATTTGTGTGTTTACTTATTTACTGTTGTTATTTTGTTCGTTTACTTATATAACTGTTGTTAATTGTAGAAGCTCATCCAGAAACGAGAAAGGATTTCCACAAGACGGTGGGATTTTTAAGAGCCATGGAGACCTATTTAATACTTCCAGTAAAGAAATGAAGATATGTTTTAAGTGGAAATGAAATGTTAGATATAATATTTTATATTTTGTACAGTCATAAGTGCTTGGTACCTTGTATTTGCAGAGCTGGGCAGTGTTAACTACGTTTCTTTTAAAAATATTTTAATTACTTTTGTTCTAACAGTCACAGTAATTATACTCAAATATTTTTTTTTCACAGTAAGTTGCCAAAAATAGTAGTTAACTTCTCAATGCTAACACTTTTTTTGATTAAGTAGTCAGCAGTTATACTCCACTAGTTTGTCCAGTGTGTTTATAGGAGTATAATAATAAATAAATTAATTAATATAAACTTATAAATAATTTTCTACTTTTATCTTGTTTTAACATCATTTAAAAATCTAATGATACTCTAATCTAGAATGTATCTTACTCAAATTATTTTTAATTATTGCATTGTTTTCACATTATATATTCTGTTTGTTAAAAAAAGTACTTTGTGAAATAAATTATTTGTTGTGTATTTTTATACCAAAATAAATAAACTGTTTATATGATTATTGTTTTATTTTGTCCATTTTTAGCATTTATGGTCCATCATTTGAAGTTTCATTCAATTTAACTCAACATCTAATCATTATTGAGTTAATGGGAGTTAAATCGAATGAAATGTCAAATGGAGGACTATAAATTGCTATTTTGAAATAAAATAATTAAAATACAGTAGATTTGAATATACCGCCAACACCTAAAATTACAGAAATCATTTCAACGTTACTCAATTATTTAGTCGACAGGCTCTTTAGATAGCGCCACAATCAGTGTCTCATCTATCTGTGAGTTACCTGTGGTTGTGATAAGTTTCAAAAAATTAAGAAATCTCAAAAAAACTCATAAAGAATATTTGAGGAGCAGACTTGCAAAACAACCAAAGGTTCTAGAGCACGCAAAGACTCCATCTTGCAAATCTATAGTTTCGATTCTTACCAATTTTTGGCACCAGTTCCAGGAAATCACAAATTTTTCTGTTGGATTACACGATGTCTTCCTGCGAGATTACAATAATGGCCAGGAACCATCGTTTCTGACAAATTTACTATTAATTTCCTTGATTATTAATTAGATTAGTTATTTCAATGAAAATTTAATAATTTTCTTCAATCTCTAGCATCATACCAACTCAAGTATTATTTTATTTCAGCACCTAATATATTATTTTGATTGTTCAATATCTAAAACACCCAATCTTGATTCACTTATTTATAGAAATGTGAAATTTTCCATCAAAGTTTCTCATCCAATCTTGTGGTTTCCACTTTTAGTATAAAATTCTTCCTAAGATAATTCTGACTGAAAATAAAGCATACTTCGGTTAGTTTTGCTATTTTCTCTCGTATCTTCTGGAAATTAAAACCATAAAAAGTTTTCATAACCTTAACTCGTGTTTTTTTATTTACAACAAATTTTTTTCAATATAATTAAAGAGTAATTAGCAGAGTGAGCATTGATTTATTCGTTCAAGATTCCCCTAGTACAGAAAACGGCTGCAAATAAAGTTAACTTACCTTCAACCATAACCATTTATTCTCCCTCGTTGACAATCTAACCTAAGTAGTTAGTTACCCTCTTAAAGTGTAGCGGTAGTGAGACACAAATATCGCCCATAATTCATACAACTCAATCCATTTGTGTTATTGACAAAGAAAAAATCAATTTAGAAAATACGAGAGGTTAACGAAGGGCTGTACATTTCTATAGATTCGTTACATTTGTAGATGAGTCACATATTAATGTGAGTATAAGATACATTTTATGTACACTATTTTATAATTACTACTAAGCTGAGATAAAAGTAAAATATTCAATTATGTTATTACAAGTACTGGATTCAAGTACCGTCTTTGTTGCAAGGTTGGCAATCATTGAGTATCATTTTATTTGCGCAATTGCTGCTGTAAACATATTGTTATTATTGAAGTTGTACCAATCACATATATTTTGTCAGCTGTGTGTTTTCTTTGGCCTATTGAGCGTTCTCCTTTCATTCTCCCTTGCATTATAATCTGAAGAAGTTGGTGGTAAATTCCATTGTATGGCCTAGGTTTAACAGTTCGCATCTTTTAATGTTAAAGATCACTTCTTTGTTTCGATTAGCAACGTGCATTCCATGTCCATTTTAATAATGCGCCTAGTGGTCGTGTTCCAGGTCGATTCCAGGTCGACAGTTGATTGTTTCATGGGTCAACAACTTCCAAAAAACTGAAGACAAGGTATCGCAAAACATCGTGTTGCTAAGGCAGTCTATTTTGCGATTCCCCCAGAGGCACTCAGCTCGAAAAAAATTTGTTGGTCTTCTGCTAGTTATGTGAGACAGATCCTCCTTGAAGAATTGAAATTTCATCCTTACAAATTACCTGTAGTTCATGAGCTTAATCCACGTTATTTATATTCATGCGAAGCTCTTCTTGTATTGCCTGACGACGTTCTTACTTCCTTCATTGATGAGTCTCAATTACATCTTTCGGAATTTGTTCCTAGATAACTGTACCAACAATATTCTTCAAAATTTAGTCAACATACCAGTCTATATGTGTCGTTAAATAATAACCCTTAGATATCGAAAGATAAAGGATTTATTTAGCAAAACTGTGACATTACAATTAAACACATAACGTCAATGGTTGTCAAGGCAATGACCTCATTCTCCCTCGCAGGAGAAGAGTCCATTGGAGACATAGTCTTCAAGATGCTTTGGAGGTCTTCTGTTTCTGCTAGGTTGATCTTCATGCGTTCCTTGTTGGCCTGGGGTTGGAGGATCTTGAATATCTGACCTGGAAGGCCCACAGAAAGGGGCAGGCGAACAAAGAGGAACAGGTGGCTGAAAGGCCTGTGCAAGGGGCGGAGAAGGTGGTATTGGATCCGGGCGTTCTAAATTCAAGTCTCCACTAGGGGCCAGTTGTTTGAGAGAGACTGCATATTCACGTCTGTTATCGAATCGGACATAAGCATATTGAGGATTGGCGTCGATCAACTCGACTTCATCCACAATGGGGCCATATTCACTGGTTATGTTGTTTCGCCGGACAAGGACAGGTCCAGGTTGAAGTAACCAGGCTGCAAGAGTCGTGCCATTAGGAGATCGTCTCGGATGAATGAAGAACCTCTCGTGTGAAGTACAGTTTGTACTAGTGTTCATCAACGATCTTATTGAGTCCAAGGCTTTCGGTAAAACGCTTTCCCAATGGCAAGTCTGCAAGTTTTTGGTTGTCAGAGCAAGATTGATCGATTTCCAAATGATCCCGTTGTATCATTCAACCATACCATTTCCGGCTGGGTTATATGGTGTGGTCATGCTGGTGGCAACGCCACGTTTATGGAAAAATGAAATCATTCCCTTTGAAATAAATGGAGTTCCCCGATCTGAATGTATGTAGCTAGGTATTTCAAACATCGAAAATAGGTCATTCAGGCACCGTATTACAGTTTCAGAAGTCATGTCTTTGTAAGGGTACGAGAAAGGGAAACGGGAGTATTCGTCGACAATGTTGAGTAGATACCGATTGTGGCTGTTAGAAGGTAAAGGGCTCTTGAAGTCAATATTTAGCCTTTCAAACGGCGATGGTGCTTTAAGCAGATGCTGGTTGTTATTTCTGTAGAACCTTGGTTTGACAGCAGCGCAAGTAGGGCAGGCAGCGCTGATCTTTTTAATTTAATCTATTCCGTTAGGTAAATTTTTGCTTCTAACCCAGTGGTACATCCTTGTAATACCAGGGTAGCACAGTACTTTATGGAGCTCATAAAGTTTGTCCTGAGTGTGTGAGGAACCGCAGACGCGTGAAAGAGCGTCGGCTGAATGATTTTCAACACCAGTCCTATACTGAATGTCGAAGGAGTAGGGAGATAATTCAAGAGCCCAGCGGTGGATCTTGCCATTCTTCATTTTGCTTGTAAGTCGGGAATTGGAGATATAGGACAGAGCTCCTTGGTCCGTGAACAGATGAAAGTGTGTACCTAGAAAAAAATTACGTCACTTCCTCAACGATAGAACAATCGCTGAGGCCTCTTTCTCTATAGCAGAATGCCGTTATCCGTTATCGGATAAGGATTTTGAAAAAAACGCAACGGGGCGCCCATTCTGACTAAGAGTAGCCGCTACAGCAATGTCCGATGCGTCAGTTTCAACTGTAAGTGGTAGATCATCTTGAATTATCGTGAGTAATGAGTTAGCTATGTCTTCTTTAATTAGCGGAGAATTTTCAGCTACAGGCGAGTCCGGTAGAATAGGGAAAGATTTGCAGTTAACCAAACTCATTATCTTGTCGGAATATCTTGAGGCCCATTTTGAGTAATGAGAGAACATCCCTAGTGCGCGTTTCATGGCTGAAGTGTCAGAAGAAAGAGACAGCTCCGGTAATGGTTTGAATCTATCTGGGTCTGGACGCCTAGACTTGTTAGAAATTTGATACCCACGGAGAGTTATTGTATTTTGAGAGAATCTGAATTTATCTAGGTTCAACGTTA
The DNA here is from genome assembly GCA_963921935.1 of Galeruca laticollis. Taxonomy (NCBI): domain Eukaryota; kingdom Metazoa; phylum Arthropoda; class Insecta; order Coleoptera; family Chrysomelidae; genus Galeruca; species Galeruca laticollis. The sequence goes on along the minus strand of OY998176.1, from coordinate 206,752,701 downwards.
AATTATGTTCATCTGCTGCACTTAGAAATCGTTCAAGGTTCCCATCGTGATCATCTTGCCCCCTTCCATCGATCGTAACGTCATCAAGATATGCATATATTCCATCAAGTCATTCTTCCCTTATAATATTGTCAATGGTCTTCTGAAAACAGGCTACTCCATTTGTTACCCCGAAAGGAATGTGACAAAATTGGTAAAGAGTTCCATTGGCTTCAAAAGCCGTATACTGTTTTTCCGAGTCTAGTATCGGTATCTGATTGTATGCATTCTTCAAGTCAATCCTGCTGAATACATCATAATTAACTATAGTTGAGACTAACTATTTGGTAAAGGGCAGGCGTCTAGTAAAGTGAATTTTTTAATATTTTGAGAGTAATCTATTACTAAGCGTTTCTTGTGATTTTCGTTTCTCGTTATTAAAGCCTGAGCTCTCCAAGGTGATGAACTCTTCTCTATGATCCCTTCACGAACTAGTTTCTCGACTTCAGATTTAATGGATATTTCATCAGCTTCGGAAAAACGGGGAGATTTAGTAGCTACGGGACGGCAGCCGTCAACTAGGTGTTCAAATAGTCGAGGTGGTCTAACTTCGGCACAAGCGGCGTTACACAGAGATAGAGGAGGTTTGGAACCACCGAATTGGAGTCGAACTGAAGAGTGGAGTTTCATAATATCATGCCCTATAAGAACGTCATAACATAGACTGTGTATTACTAAGATTTAGTTTTGGGGTATGATTCGCTTTGAAGATGAAGGTTTGCCAAAATGTACCCATCAATTTTAGATTGGAGGGAAGTGGAAACCATCTTTACCTCTCGTTTCTCAGGATGAATTTTGAATTCATTCCTCTTATGATAGGAGTAGTTAACAAAGCTGTCAGAACTACCAGTATCTACAAGGATGCTGGATGGGATATCATTTACTCGTCCAAAAATGACTGCTCTGGAGAGCCCTCCTGGAGAAGCGGCTGATGTGATAGTAGCTAGCAACGAACATGTGGATGTCGACTTACCCTTTGATCTGGATTGGCATACCTTCTAGAATTGGCCCTTCCTATCACAAGATTTGAAAATCGCTTCTACAGGAGGACATTCATGTCTAGAAGGATGTCTGGGTCCACCACAAAAGTAGTATTTTCCATGTCGAGATTGCTGAAAAGTAGAGGCTGAATTAAGTGTAGATTTACAATTATCCAATCCGTCAGAGGGCTGGAAGGGATGTAGGAGTTTCCAAACTATTACAGTTAGAATCGGAAATATAGGTTGCTGTTTTGTAAGATACTGCGAGTTTTTGGGAGGATTCTAGGAAACGCGCTATCTTTTCCACTTGCTCAAGATTCAGCGTGACGTTTTCCAAAATGCGTTTTCGGATTAGAGGAGAGTTAAGGTCGCTTATAAATGCATCAAGTAGATACTCATTACAGTACGTCAGCGTATCTACAGATTTGAATTTACAGTCTTTTCTTATTGCTCGGAGGGCCTGCAAGTATTGGTCAACCGATTCTCTATTATACTGTCTTCGATTTACTAATAAGTACCTAGCAAAGAGTTCATTGGGTTGGGACGCAAATAGTCCTTAAAGAACGTCAATGGCCGCAGTATAAGTCTTACTCTCAGAAATGAATTCGTAATTTTCGAATGATAAAAAATTAACCAATACCTTGAGCTTCTTCTCTTCGGCTAACATGGATTCCTCAATGAAACTTGTCAGTGTTTGAAGGGAATATTTTCATTCCTTAGCGGAAGTTGGCAAATCAGGTGATCCGTTGACTTTTTTTGGTTTCAAAATTGTCGTTAAATAATAACCCTTAGATATCGAAAGATAAAGGCAAAACTGTGACATTACAATTAAACACATAACGTCAATGGTTGTCAAGGCAATGTGAACATGCCATCACCTCAATATGCTAGGGAGTAGATTTGATTTTTTTTGAATATTTTAAAAAAAACTAAAAAATAAAAAAAATAACAAATCTGTATCTTCAAAATTAAACAAATCAGGAGTTTATAAATTAAAATGTGGTTATGTCAACTGTGATAAAAATTTTATCGGTGGAACTTTAAGAAATTATAAAACTAGAATTTCGGAACACAAACGTAGCTATGACAACAAAAAATTAGATTTTAATTATTCAAATAATTTATTAGAAAACCAACACATTTTCGTCCCAAATTTTGAAATTTTACATGTAGTAGGTAAATCCTTTAGCTTAAATTGTTTAGAGGCTCTTGAGAAAAAAATAAATATTCAGGTAACCTTCTCAACGATCAAAAATATATCATTCACCCTCCTTTATTAAACCTTCTCACCTAGAAGAAGGAATGTTTGTATTGATTGAATTTCCAGATAATTTCTTTCAATACCTTTTTTAACATTAGTATAATAGAATTCTGTATTAATGCACACTGTATATATCAAATCATTTTTATATCATACCATCATTCGTTTTGACAAAGCTATTGCGTTAGTGAAACGGGTCAACCAGTTTAAATTGAACATTAGTTCAGATAAATGAAGTTTTAAACAAATTAAATTGATTTATTTTCATAGTTCAGTATGGATCTTCATCAAGTAAAAGCCTCATCCATTCAATTTTCCAAACCCATTATTTAACAAAAAGGCCTAATTCACTCACAACAGTTTGGCTCTAGAGGAAAATACGTAACAGTGAATCATGTTCATAGACTTACTGATCAACTAAAAAGAGCTCTGGAAGGAATGAAGATATGTTGAGCGGTATTCATAGATGTAGCTCAGGCTTTCGATAAAGTCTGGCATCAAGGATTCGAACATAAGCTTAAACAACTTCTACCTGAACAATACAACTTGCCACTAAGATTTTATATTAGTGAAAGAATGTTTTGTAATGAACCACAAGACAGTATTCTGGGTCTACTGCTGAATCTCCAATATATTTTTGATATACCAGTAATGGAACAAACTATAGTAACCACATTTGCAGATAACACATGTGTACTGGCAATTGTTAAATCTGAATAAGAAACTAATAAAAAACTCCAAGAAGCATTGAATCAAGTCAATGCATCGACGAAAAACTGACTTAATTAGTGAAATTAACTGTCTCAATGAACTTAATTAAACTCAATGAAAATGTTAGTGTTTTAAATGAAGCTCACTGTTTCTAACTAATTCACACATTTTTTATTATATTGTGGAATTAGCTAGAAACAGTGAGTTCCATTTAAAACACGAATATAAGTAGATTCCACGAAGTAAGGGTTGAGACAGTTAATTTGATTAATGAAAATGAATAATTGCATATCATTCCAATTGCAAATACGGCTAAGTAAATAGGCATGAACTTAGAAGCTCAGCTATGATGGAAAGAATACATTAAGAAGAAAAGGAAATAACTGAATCTTAAACATAGATAATATACTGACGATTAGGTAGAAACTATCAACTCGAAGCAAACTGATGACATACAAACAGGTTCTAAAGCCTGTGTGGACATACATACAACTCTGGGGGCGTGCATGCTCAAGAAATATTCAAAGATTCTAGAACAGGGTATTCAGGGGTATTGTCAATGATCCATCTTATGTAAGAAACAGCGACTTCCACAGAGCCCTAGTAGTGGAAATGGTAGCAGATGAGAGAAACATTTTGCAAGATAGCTTGAAAAATAGCTTCATAACCACAAGAACGTCAAAGCAATTCAGATGGTGGACCAACGTGAAATAGTTAGAAGACTCAAAAGGAGTAAACCTTTTGAGCTATTGTAGTGGGTAAAAACAGAGCACAGTGCGTGTTATATAGTGTAACCGAGAGAGAACGAAACGGAGAAAACACCAGTGGGTCAAACTCGCTGAAACATCCTAATTTTAAGTTTCCTTGCTCATTAATCTCGTTTCTAAAATAGTAATTAAATTCAGTATACAAAAAAATATGTTTAAATTGCTATTTTACATGAGAAAGAGCGCAATTAAAAATACAAATCCATCTGTACGAGGATATTTCCAACAAAAAATTGTCTTTGATTCACCGAATATATTTCAAGTTAGAGACACATTGTATATTTATTTTATATGAGCATGTACTCCAATTATTTTGATTGATATCTGAAACAGCCACTCTGTTGAGCCCTATTTCTATATAGAAAAATAAATAAATATCCTACCTAGGAAAGTTCGATTATCAAAACAATTGAATCGATCAATAAGAAAGTTGTCTGCATTCTACAAAATTTAATCAAATCGACGAAGAATCGACTAGAAATACATTCACACAATGTTCAATAAGATTCGTTAGGAATGGAGCCAATATTGTCCTTGTTCCTTGATTTCTGCATAATGCCACGCTTTTTCCCGCATTCTCGTAAAAATGCCTTTAGGGCTCCAGGACGATGACTTAAATTTCAAATTGACACTTATTGAATAGCGATGGAAAAGTGATTGGGTGAAAAAATGTGATTGAAATAGGTTGAATACATTACCCGAATTAAGATTTTCAAATAAAAAAAATGTCACTGTTTTCCTTTTATTTTATATATTTATCAAAACCAGATGGTTTTTTGTTGACCAAATAATATTTTTGAGTTATTTTCCACGGTTTCAGGAATCAGCAACTAATGCTGTGCTATATAACGATGCTCAGAAACAAGATTATACAAAAAAAATGTGGGAAGTGTCTTCAATTGGATAGGCTGCTGGCAGACGACAGTCAAATTTGTATAGTCTTAGTTGAAAGTTAGAAAGACTGTAGCATGATAAAAATACAACAACGCTTTTGTATTATACTATAATTCACTGGGGTAGAATAATTCGGTTAATTTTCCCACCGAGTATGCAACTTTATACACACTTCTGTATGATTGGTTGCATAAGGGAATTAACTTCTAAAATTATTTAAGCATATCCTTGAATAAAAGGATTTAAATAACGAAATGAGTGTCAAGAGTAATATTTTTATTAATCTTTTTCATTTAATTTAACTAATCTACGAGTATTTTATGTTGAGATTTTATTTGATTGTCTGTGGTAACACTGATCTGAGGTATCAAAAGGAACGTGAAGGTGAGACTCTGGCATTCGAATTTGGAATCACTTGCCTAATACTTTCCGAGCTGCGAGCCCGAGTGTCAATTGTAACAAGTCGTAGGTATAGGAAATGGCCGATGGCACGTGGTTCGTACCATTTATTTTTGGAACTGTTATGATGAAAAACCCTTGGAGACAAGGTAAGCTTTCGTCCTACACGTATATTTTCACATATAGCCCCAATTTCTTTTCAGGTTTTTTTTGTACGGCATAGTTTTTGCACCCACTTTTTTGCCACATGGATATGGTTGTGAACAGTTTTGTGGGTCTTGGTAATCGATGGTAGATATAAGGATCAGGTTGGGATTTTAAAAAACCTAAAGTTTCGGATGTTTTCAGTATGAGATATCTTTTCGTAGAGATAGCTGATAAACAATAGGTACTCCATTCATGGTAGTAGAGACCTATCGTATCTCGGATGGCGTTAGCGTTACAGAGCAACAAGAGCTCGTGATGGCGTTTTGCTTCATGTGATGATGTTGGACTCATGGTTTGTCGGTGACACTTGCCAGATGATTCCGTCATGGACAATGGTTCTTGACAGGATTGCTGAATCTTTTTCCACAAGTCAGATGTGGTTTGTCAATTAAGCTGATTGACGTTTAATAATTTGGACACTAACTGCAAGTAGCGTTCAAAGTTTTATTCGTTATCATCCAAATTTTATGCAATTTATTAATTTTGTTATTTCATTCTTCAACATCTAACGACACATTAACTTTTATATTTTGATATTCAGTAACTTCAAATTCATATAGAGATGTCTATCCACTCATAATCTTTTCATTCTTTCAACTTTGTTATGTTGAAATAATAACTTTATTATTTCATATCGCCCTGAATTTACATTTCAGCTTAATTTTAATTGATAAGGGTCACTCTCTATCTATTTGGTCACATTTTAATTATTAATATAGTTTGTAAAGCTGTTACTGGTATACCACTTACATGTTACTAAGAATTTTGTGTATTGTACATGATGTTCTCAGATAGTTCAAAATATTAGAAACTGTTAAACATTTCAAATTCAACCAACCATTGATAACTGATTATCAGTTCGTGATTAGTGTCGGTTACTTTGTATTTATTGGAAGAGGTTATTACACCGTCCGTTCAAGGTACCCTTAAATCTCAATAATTTCATTGGCAATATAATGTGTGTTATTTGATTCACAAACATAAAGGCAAAACAATGTAAATAACATATTTGAAAAGTCGTAATAGCTAATTTATTCACTATTGGTTTCCTGATTATTCAGTAAGAGTTTCTTGAATGTCCTACTAATCAAGTGGCGCCTGAAATAATAATACAGGACCACTTTTCTAATATTCCTAACTACACTCACGACCTTACGCTCTCTGGAGAATAGCGAACTTTCGACATTGTAACCTCACTTCATGAAGTAACAACAACAAGGTAAGGTTACAAGACCTACAAAAAAAAATGGAATTATTACTGAATCTATATCGTTCATTTGAAAATTCAACTTTCCTTGGCTTAAGTTTTGCAGTTTGATGGAATTTGCGCCCAGATTTCAGAACGAGAATATTCAAAATGCATTCAAGCCGTATTTTCCCGTGGTTCTGCTGCGATTCCAATAATAATGACAGGCGACAATTCCTGTCGTCTTATTCTCATCAGACATTTCTTTTACAAACATTTTTTCTGGCATTTATACTTTTTGTTCCTCTAGGAGCATTTTCAAAACTATTACTGACGTTTGTAACAGAAGTTTTAGGCTAGAGTAGCATTGAATAAGTAAATTTAACATTACCGTTTTGTGAAATACCATGAAGTAGACACTTGGACAATAAAGACCAACGTCATGAATCGTCTCAAGACCTTCGAAATGTGGGTGTCCAGGAGAATACTTAAAATTTCTTGGATCCACGTGGAGGTAGGAAACAGAATGAGAACAGAAAGAGAACTATTACAAATTGTGAAAAGAAAAAAAGCAGCCTACCCGGATCATATACACAGGAACTTCAGGTACCAATTTATCAAGCTAATTATAGACGACAAGATCGTATTAGGAAAAAGAGGCATCGGGCTAAAGAACATAAGATATTGGACACTCAGGCGCTTTTCAGAACCGCCTAAGATCGATACGAGTATGTCAAAATTGTCGCCAATATTCAGTAAATGAATAAGGCACTTCAAGAAGAAGAAGAAGTTTCAGCTCAATTCTATGAACCTTGACAATAGAATACTGCAATATATTTGAAACTTCGTCTTGCAGTTGCCAGTCACCATCTCTCCTAGTATTCCAGTATGTCTCGCTCTAACTCTTCCTTCAATACACTCGTCGATAGCCTCTCTTCAACTCAATCTAGGTCCTCCACTTTTTTCCGTCCCGGAAGAGTCTAATTCAAAATTTGTTTATGTAATGTATTTTCAACTATTTGTTGGAGATGTCCGCACTGATTGACTCTTATGTCTTCTGTAATCGTATGCCGTACCTTTATGATCATAATTATCTATTTTTGTCATATCTCGAGACTCTTGGAGCACGTGTCCCACTATGCATATAAATATTACAGTTATGTCAATTCAACATCACATTGTAATTATGTTCTTCCTTTTTTTCCTCTTGTTTTCATCATATGCACATCTATACAACCGCTTATGCCCAGCTTGTGGCTGTTAACTTTTGTGATGTTTCAACTTCACTTCTCAGCGATGTTAAAGCGCTGCCTTCTTACATTACTGTGATGTTACTAGAACTTCTTCAAAAGGAAGTCTTTATAACGAACTAAAAACAACATTTCTGTTACATTCTGAAATGCCTTTTAACATCTTGTGAATGTTAATGCTATGTCTAAAAAATAACATCTTATCAATGATCTAAATGCGACATTTCAAAAACAATACAGTGTATTCTCGTAGATGTTCTATGGACATTACATAAACCTCCAAATAATATACCTCAAACATTCTAGATGACATCCTATAGATGTTTCTGTGCCTGATCAGCAAATACAGGGTGAACAACTAAGAACGCCGGCTGTCGGCCATATTTCAAAAAATAGTCATGGTACAACTTTAAAAAAATACCTTCAGAAAAATCACCCTGAAAAATGGCTGGAAAATATTTTTGAGTTCCTAAAATATCTGCTATGGGGTGGAATGAACACTTAAAAACATAATACTGTGATTATTTCCAAAAAAGACATACTAAAGGTATCCTAGAAATACAATTTTTGATATATTGTTGAGATTATCAAAAAATATAGTCAGAGACTTTTTGTCCTTATTCTTCAAGTAAAGGGGGAGGGAAGGTTCAACCAAAAAAACAAATGTCATAACACTTTTTTGTTTTTTAATCGATATCCATGTTTTTGGAGTCATTTAAAAGAAATTGACTGTCTAGCCAAAATTAACTACTAAACATCAGGTAGGCATAAAATGAAATGTAACTTCTGTCATTCTGACGATGATATTGATTTATCGAAACAATTGACAATTTTTTAGAATTTTCAATAACTTGTATTATATTGTGGAATTAACTAGAGACCTTGAGTTTCATTTAAAAACACTCATTTAAAAGAGTTTTCCTCTTTAATAAGATATGCTTAACAAAAATAACAAAATTGAACAATTTTGTCAACACTATGTGAAAAAGTCGACAAACTTCCCATTTTTCTCGGAAATTTCAAATGTAATGAGGCATTTTTTAAATTCGGATGAAAAGGGGTTAAAAAAATAGGAATCTATTCCAAGATATAAAATTTACAATATCAGTTATAAAAATTAAAAAAATCAATACATTTGAAATTTCCGAGTGGATACAAAATCATCTAATTTTGTTATCAATCTTATAAAAAAGAAAAACTCTTTTAAATGCAGCTGAAATCATTAATATCGGTTAAAAAACAAAAAACTTATACATTTGTTCATTAGTTTGAACCTTCCCCTACCCATTATTTGAAGAATAATGGCAAAAAATCTCCTTGATTACATTTTTTCATAATCTCATCAAGATTTCAAAAATTGTATTTTTAGGACACCTTTAGTATGTTTTTATGGAGTATTATGTTTTCGAGTGTTCATTCCACCCCTAGCAGAAATAGCAGATATTTTAGAGACTGCAAAATATTTTCCAGCAATTTTTCAGGATCACTTACCTAAAGGTAATTTTTTTGAAAGTTGTACCATGATTCTTTTATGAGACGTGGCCTACAGTCGTTCTCAGTTGTTCATCCTGTACATTTAAAATAAAATAGCAAAAAAAGCAATAAAGGATTTAAAACGTTTATTCGGGGGTAATACCACAAGAGCTCAGATTTAGCCGGATATTTTTTGTGGTTGTTTTCGAATACTTACTTTCAGTGGCAATTTAACGAGAGCTGTTCTGGCAAAATCACGAGAGCGTAGCTCGAGTGATTTCGCCTGAACAGATCGAGTTTAATTGCCAATAAAAGTAAGTATGAGAAAACCACCGGAAAAAATATCCTGCTAAATCTGAGCTCGCGTGGTATTTGGTAAGACAATCCCATGTTGTGTTCCACATTGTTTTCACCACGTATTCTTTATAATCTTCTTTATTTTTTTTCTTCATATTGACCCCAGTCCATCAATATTTCTGCCACATCGTCCACGAACTGTTCGGTTTCCAAATTGAAGTTTCGTTGTTTACAAAATTCACTAAATTGATTCCATATGGAGGAATGAGTTTTCTTGGTATTTTCTGGAGTTGATTTTTCAATCTTCCTTACTATTTCTGCCTTGCAAATATTTCCAAATCTCGACATACTTTTTGGAATTGTTGTATGCTGTTGAATTCATTCTGTTTTTGACATTTATAATAGTCAAATTGACGTGCAGTGCTTGGTAAACAGACAGTACCTAAATGCTAGGGTTGCTACGGTAACGTAATTTATCCGATATTTTTATCCACTTGCAAACTCTCTTCCTTCCTATTCAGCCGACAGCAAGCTACGATTTTTATATTCACAAATGGGAATTATTATACATGAATGGAATTGTCACTAATAATGAACAGTACAGTAAATTTGAAAAAAAAACAGGTACAAAATATCTTGTCCGGGAATCCAACCTAAAAAAAATGAAATTGTGTAAGCATATTACATAACAAGTGTGGAAAGTGTTAACTATTGAACGCATTCAGTGAAAGCAATGAATAAAAAAGGGTATATTAATCTGTAGTTACCATAACGTAACATACTTTGAAACTGAATTATTAAAATTTAAAGGATGCACATACATTACATTTAGTTTACAGAATAATTAATTGAATAGTTTTTCAATTATATTGAAACTAATAAAAATTTTACACCATAAAGATTTAATGAAACATTACGTTACATCAACAGAAATCCAATCTGATCAAAGAAAATTCTATCGTTCACTTACGGTTACTTTTTCTCACGCAAGAGTGGCTTTTTCGAGTGCCTCAACCATTCCATAACGTACACTTCATCCTTATCTGTGAAACATTTGAAGGTGTTCTGAACAGCAGCTAATAAAAAAATTACTTTAGACCAAAATGCGCCCATGGAGACCTTTGATCGATCATCATAAACTACATCAAACTTGATTTTCAGCCAATTGACTGAGACCCATTTTCCGTAAGATACATGCGGGGTTCTTCAAAGGAATAATAACATATTTTATTTCGAGAAGTGACTTTTCATGATTTACCTTCTATTACATGCCTCAGTCCATTTGGCAGGTAAATTCAGGTGTGCTATGAAAATTCATACTTCTTTTCTGTATAAAATAATATACTATTCTCATCTTGTTATTTTCATCCTGGAACAAATTGTATATTAACATCGTGTAATTGTATCATAATGAAATCTAAGCATTATTAATACACTGTATACAAAAAAAACTACTTATGAATCAGTGATATGAACACATTATCAAGTTAAATGAGTTTATAATTCATTGTATCAAATTGACTATCCAATAGCCGTGTTTCTACAATAATAAATAATTGAATTCTGTTTGTTGACTGAAGCATTCAGTATCATAAGTTACATATTCTTCAACTAGATTAATATAGGTACCATTGTAAGGGACAACTACATATTTTATTGTATTCAGTGTATTTTCAAATGGAAATGAACTTTTTAACAGAAATTTCTGTTTTTAAGGTCTTAAACAGTCTCTAATTGTTCACCAGAATTGTTAGTGATAATGTTAAAATTTTCTAATCCTGCAAAACTATATTGATGACTATGACTACTAAAACAATAGTAAAACTAGAGATACTTGATTCAATATTTTTTGTACTGTTTAATACAATGTCTATATCAGACTATCTGAAATAGTTACTCCCTTTCATTACATAATTACCAACTATTCCTTTTTTATTTTATTTGTGTAAGTAACTTCTGAAACATCTTGAAGATTGGAAATATTTTTTTCTAGATTCAAATATCTGCCAACATATGAGCATGTTTTATTATTAATAATAATATCTACCCTATTGCAATATTAAGTTTTTTGTAGGTTATAATGCATATCTAGGATTTGAAATATTGTGCATCGTTTTCAAAATATACTTACTAACTAAAATATTTCAAAAGTTGAAAAAACCCTCATTTTGTAAACTTTAATATATAATGTTAGTGTACAATTCCGCCGATTAAAGTATTAAATGAGTATTAAATTTTAATAATTATGATTTTGGAATAGGTAGGTACTTACCGATAAAAACTGTTTTTCGTCCATTATAACAAGAATTATAACTAAGTATAGAAACTGTAGCTAAGGAGGAACTAACGAAAACGAAGACCACTTTATTCAAGTACTACTTGTAAAATATGTACTTCCTGCAAATAAAATATAACACATAACTGAATACCATCCGCCATTTCATGCTTGTCACAGATAACTACTGTTTGTTTCGATCGAAGGTTCCTCTTCTGTTTTCTTCTTTTTTTTATGTAACTGTGATGTTTAAAAAGGCGAGTTTATACAACATTTACATAGTCATAATCATAATCACAATCAGAATCATAAACTTAATCACAATCACAATTCTAAAAGGCGTTTATACAATTTTAATAGTCACAGTCATAAGCATAAAATTCCTTTAAATGAAATTAGCCAACAGTCAAATCAATGAAGTATAATTGAACAATGATTGACGGACCACAGAAATACCTCCAAAAAACGGCCAATAAAATTAATTTTTCAACCAAGACGCCTTTTTGTCAACATTGCTTATCGCCTGTTGGCTTCGACGCATGCGCATTTCAATTCTCGTCTTAATCATAATCATAAAGTTAAAAGTTAGGAACTTCAAGGTCAGTAAAATTATGCTTATGATTATGATTGTGATTGTAACAATTGTATAAACGGTCCTATAAGAAATAATTAGTTTAACTCTTATGATTGTGACTGTGATTATGATTATGACTATGTAAATTTTGTATAAACTCGCCTTTTTATGAGACATTACTGAGAGTTTTATGAACTAACATCGTAAAGAAGTAATCACATGAACTTACTAAAAATGATTTCGAAAGATGTAAAAGTAACTGCAACATATGTAATCATCTTAGAAACATGTTAATTTGTAATATTACAGTAACGTTCTGTATGTGACATTAGTGAGAAGTATACAAATTAACATCGTATGAAAGTTTACTATAGGAAGTTGTTCAAAAGAAGTTCATAGGATGTGTATGTAACTGCGAATTCAAGTATTATTGTGTATATCAAAAATATGTTTTATTTACATGACATGGATGTTAATAGAGTTGGTAATAAAATTAAGACATTTAGGAGATATCTCATTAACGTTTTAAATAGACATCACGAAAAGTCTCTAAAAGGAACATCACAATAAAGACTTGTTATGTTTCTTGTTTAGTGGGCTCCAATAGTCCATCTCTGTGCCAGAATAATCTGATCGCCGGCGAAACATAATGTATAAATTGTGTAATTGACTATGTAACAATAATATTCCTACATCTTCTTTTCCAGTTTGCTACTGCGTGTTCTTGATGTATTTGGAAGAGCGTATGCGACACGCACCATTCTTGGTAAGGTATATCATATTTTGAATATTTATAAACAATATGATGATATTCTATGGATAGTTTTAGTTAGTTAACAATATAAGCTAATGATTTTTGTATGACAAGTGTGTTGAGTTGACTTAGTTTTTTGTTTTTTTAGTAAATGAAAACGGGTGTCCTATATTTAGTACATTGAGCACAAATTATACTACGAATATTACAATTTGTTACAAAGAAATTTGAGGTTGCCCAATTGAAAAACTGTTATGATTATTCAAATCAATTCTTTTGAAGCTTCTCTTGTAAAACAAAAAATGCTTATTCATACGTCATTTCAAAAAGTTATTAAATTGTTTTATTTTTAGGGGTTTCTCTTCACACGAAACTCTCGCAATGATCTAGAATAATGAAATGAATGCAGATACAATAACTCTATTTTCTCCTGGCAATGCTACCGATAATTTTACCGATGAAGATTCAGGTGAGGAGGATAACGTCGACATAAACAATTTACCATCCTCACAAATGCAAAATGAAGTCGAAGTTACTGCAAATTACGGTCCAGCTGATCAGGAAAGGGATTCAGAAGATGAAGTCCCTCTAGCTTCAGCCAAAGGGAAAACCCAACTGTTAAAAGCGTAAAAAGAAAGAAAAATTACCATTATGTGAAATAAGACTTAGTCTCTATTGATGGTTCCTTCGATAAACCCGATGTAATTGACAGAGCTGAGTATTCTCCCACTGAATTGTTATGTTTATTTTTTGATAAAGCACTCTTTGAAAAAATTGCAGAAGAAACCAATAGATATGCATCACAATAAAATATAACCCAACATGTCCATATTTGCGAAATAAAATCTTTTATAGGAGCTCTTCTTCTGAGTGGAGTTGTTCCACTTCCAAGAAGAAGAATGTTTTAGGAACGTTCTAAAGACTGCCACAATGAATTAGTGTCAGAAGCAATATTCAGAAACAAATTTCAATTTATCATGTTAAATATTCATTTAGATGATAGTAATAAGTTGGATAAATCTGATAAATTTGCAAAAGTGAAACCAATTTTTACATACCTAAATACAAAGTTTATGGATAATGCTTACCCACTGGAAGAGCATAGTATAGCCATGGCCATGGCCTCAGGCCGAATGCCAGGCAAGGTTATGTAAATTGGTTTGAGTCTTACCAAGGAGCTTCCACAAATATAAGTCAAACTTATAAAGATCTTGGTGTTGGAACGGCTGTCTGGAATACGCTGATCTTCTTAGATCAAGGTTGAATGATTTGAAGTTCCATTTATTTTTGACAATTTCTTTTCCTCTGTTGCTCTGTTCGAAAATCTAAATGAAAAATAAACGGTTTCAAGGATTAAAACTAACTTTTCCGCATCCGTGGCCCTGAACAATATTCTATCATAAAACTGTTACTTGTATACACTTCGGGGGATATATCGTGCTAACAAACCGAAATTTCTCCAAAAATAACCAAAAATTCAGTATATCTGGATTTATAGGACCCGCTATACTCGCTCTAGTTAACTGAAAATCAATAGGTTACATCTGTGAGACACGTTGAACAATATTCAATCATAAAATTGATCAATCGTATACTCTCTGGAGGCTGTATCGTGCTAACAAACTGAAACTTCTCCAAAAATGACCAAAATATCGTACTCAAAGTGCTGTAGTACCTGCTGTATTGGCCCCGGTGAGCTGAAAATCAATAGGGTTCATAAGTGAGATGCCGTCAATAATATTCTATCATAAAATTGGTGACTTGTTGAACTGAGGAGGCTGTATCGTGCTAACAAACTGAAATTTCTCAAAAAATTACAAAATGTACTTCAAGTACCATAGCACCCGTTGTACTGGTTCTGGTGAACTGAAAATCAATAGGGTTCATCTGTGACATGTCCTTAACAATATCCAATTATAAAATTGCTGACTCATTGCACTCCGGAGGCGGTATCGTGCTAACAAGAGATGTAAGGAAAAGTTGCCGACGACAACGACGACATACACACAGGATTTTTTTTCCAAAAACCGTTTTTTTGTGTTCTTGTTGATGGAAAACGTGAAAATAACTCAAAAAAAAATTTCAAAATTCCAACTTTTTTTGGGGTAAACCAATACTTTTCTCGCATATAGAAAGGTTGGGCGGAAAAGTAAAATATGTTCGGAACTGGAACCATGCGTGAAAATCGTATTCCTGGTAGTACACTGCAAGATTCAAAAATCATGAAAAAGTCTGAACGTTGATCCTATGACTATATAAAAATTAAAGATAGCAATATTATATTTATAAAATGGAATGATAACAATATTGTTACTTTTGGCTCAAATGCCAGTGGTGTAAATCTATTACATTCTGCTAGGAGATACTATCAAAAGGAGAAAAAAAATTATTCAAGTGGAACAACCACATGTTGTGAAGTTATATAACAGGAGTATGGGAGGAGTCGACCGATCAGATCAAAATATAAGTCTGTATCGCCCATCTATACGAGGAAAGAAATGTTAGTTTCCCCTTATAGCTATTTGCCTGGACATGGCAGTTCATAATGCTTGGCAAATTCTTAAAGATAATGGGGGAACAATGGACCAGTTATCGTTCAGACGATTTATTGCTAATGTATTATTAGTACAGAACAAAAAAAAGTTGGTACATCAGAAAGGGCATGCGTCAAAAATACAAAATTTAGGATCAAGATATTATAGGTTAGACCATTTAGTGATACCCAAAGATAAACAGACAAGGTGTGCAGGATGTCATCAAAAAACAACAACTAGATGTCAAAAATGTGACATTGGGTTACATGTTAAGTGTTTTTTAACTTACCACTCTAAGTAAATGGTTTTTGGAGCATATTATATGCCCATTTGTCCTACATGGAGGACGGCTTCAAACGCATATTTTTTATTATATCATTTTTTTAAAAGAACAAAAATGTGTTTTATTTGGTATTTCAATCTAAGTAATCATCTCACCATTAAAAAATATTGCTTGACATTTTTTTGGGCATAAGAGGGTTTTCGTAGAGTTTTTACACTGCTCTTATAGAGGTAGGGAAATTTGTTGTTTCAATAACTTCCACATAAATTTCCAAACGGGACACTGTTGTAAGCTTTCCTCAGGTCGATAAAAAGTAAATGAAGTTTTTGGTTTTTAGTAATTTTCTTTCAGTTATGTGAGTAACATACTATTTTTGAATAAGTATCGACATATTTGGTATATAGTGCTAGGAACTGCAATTTAGAGATACCTTTCACAATTGCCTCTACTACCTTTGTCATAATAGATAGTAGTAGTAAGAGGGTTCTCCTTATTTTGGAAATGCTTTGCCATTAATACATTTTGAAACAATGTTTCAAGTTGCAAGAATGGTTTTCTATTCCATTTATTAAAAGGTTTGATGAGGTTGTACTTGGTCCGAAGATTTTCTATTTTTCAGTGATAAACATACATGTTTCATTTCTTTGTTGTCAATTTTGAGGGGAGATGTAGTAATATGTAGTAGGTATATGAAATTAGCTGTTTCGACCATTACTCAGTGAAATCTATTCATATCACTTTTTTAAATGAAATTAACTGTTTCTAAAAAACACAATATATTGTGAAAATGTAAATACTCATTTGATTTCTGAGAAATTCAAAATTGCCAATTTAATCAAAAATATTGAACTGTCAATGGTTAAACGTCAAACAAAAAATTACATTTCAGTTTTAAATTAAATTAAAAAGAAATTATAAAGTCATAACCTCACAATCTGACAAATGTAACGCTATTATTATATTGAAAACTGAAGATTATAAATCCAAAGTAAATAAATTTATAGAATCAAGCGATGTCCAAATTCACAGAGGCTTTCTGATCATTTAAGAACGATTGGTTAAGCTCTCAATTTCTTACAAATATATTTTACTATAATATCGATTATTTCTTACCCGACAAATAAATGCAAATTGTATTTGGATATTCTAAATTCTAATTCAAAAAGTACCCTCAGCCTATTATCTCATTTTTATGATATCCCCCGCTGTGAGGTTTCTATCTGAAAATATGCTTGTCATATTGGTTGCCTATTCCCGAAAATATATTTAGTGAGTACTGAAACTTGATCAATACTTATGTTTTAATTAGATTCCATCTATAAACTTAAAATTGCATGAAAATTAGAGAACTCAATAAAATATCCTTTTGTCTCATATTCATTCCAGATCTAACATTACGAATCGGGCACATTCTCATGGATTATTTGAATGAATATACCTCTCTTGCTCATAAATTTCATCGAATTAAACTAGCTACAACACATTGAAGAATTGATAAAGGTTACGACCGAAGTCCAGATCACTTTCAACTTTATGTCCAGAACATGCACGAGAGTTACTCTTCCGAGTTACAATATCCGGCACAGCGCCATATGCTGGCAAGGTACATCTCCGACGGATATTGGCCACTTTTATTACTCCCACTGTCCAGCGAACGTGAGAGGATGACGTCAGATCTCTATTTTCTGAGAAAATAGAATAAACTCGTCGACCTAAGCGACGTAGACAAAATTTTTTAATAATACATAGCTTAGATGATTGTTTGTAAAATTCTATGTATTAAGTTTAGAGCGTTGAAAAGCCACATTGAACCATAATTTGGTTACTGTAGATATTCGCAGAAAGTTGCGAAGGATGTCAAATTCAAATTGAAAATTAACATTCTCTAACGTGAAAATGTGATTTATACCTTCAACCTACTTCAAGTAACAAAAAATCCCAATTTTTTAAATGGGAAGCATGAGCTTGTTAGATATCGTTGAAAAAGTCTCTTAATTCTTTATCAAGAAATATTCGTAAAGAACCCCACACTTTTTAAGTGCAAATCTGGTCCCTGTCAAAATGAATGAAATTGCGGTACTTTTTCAAATCAAACTAATTATTTCTAAATAGTTCCACGATATATTGGAAAAATGGTAAAAATTCAAAAAACTTACAATTGTTTCGATGTTACATTTCATGTGATGCCTACCTGATGCTTAATAATTATTTTTGGCTAGACCATTAAGTGACCTACCTTGTAATTGACTTAATATATTGTTTTGCCATTAATGTTGCCTGTCCGGTAGAAGCCAACAAATTTATTAAAATATTAATTGTCATGCGTCTACTAGAATATTTCTTTCGAATCAGTAGCGAATCGTGTTTTACGGTCTAATTAATATAAAAAGGTTTATATTTCGATAACCGGTTGGACTATAGAATAAACCACTTTCTTTCCATCCAACCCTATCCCCAATCAGTGGTGAAACCTATATTGGAATATGGATCAGCCAGTGCGAAAAGTAGGTTTTTATAATTGTTGGTTTTATTATTTCATAAAGGAGAAAAATGACCAATCATAATTTTTGGTCACTTCGACCCTAGATAATTCAAATTTGCTTAAAATTACATTAATCGTCAGGGTTAGCTACTGATTCATACCTATATAATTCTTTGTCATAACAATTCTATAGACCGTAAAATACCATAGTTGGCTGCTACTACTCAATGTCATGTAAAATTTATCCATTCTTTGCTAAGACATTATATACTCAAGGTGTCTGTATACCGATTTTCGCATAATACCTAACATATAGTTAATTGGAAACTGTTTATTATAAATAATTTTTTCATACAATTGATGTTCTGTTAAAAGATTATATCAATTATCGTTTTGTTGAATTCAGGTAGAACTTGTTATCAGGAATAGGTAAACAAGTTCTTTGTAACTCCTAGAAAGTTAAAATCGATATTCTTTATTGAAAAATATGAATTATTTGATTGAAAGATGCCGACTGTTCCTACACCAAATGAACTTAAATTATATCGATTGATTGTGCAGAGGGAAATTATTTTCGGCAAGTGTCAAAAATGTTTTTTTTCCGCGAAGGAACTCGATAGACACCCAAATTCTAGTAGTAAACTAGAAAACCTTTCTATCCGTTACACTACATTTTCCCATGTTTGCAAGAATATCGCCAAGTAGTTGAAGAAATTGTAACAATAAAACAAAAACTTATACCTGACAAGCGTCCAAATTACGATAGTTTGAATGCCTTCGATGAGCTCTACTGTACGATTTAGTATATAGCTTCTAAATTTTTGTCTACACCGACTCAAAATCCTGTAGTAACTTCTAATGCCGCCACCGATAAAAGGGTGCGTATGCCTAAACTTGAACTTATAAAATTTTCTGGAGAAGATCTTTCCGTTTGGCCTTTATTTTATGAAAACTTTAAATATTTAGTACATGGTAAAGTGGATTTTTCTAAAGCAGAGAAATTGCAATATTTATTAGGAAGTCTATCTGGAAAGGATTTAATAACCTGCAATCCATTTGAAGCTATCCCTAATAATTATGATTCGATATGGAAGTTATCAGAAGATACCTACAACAAAAAAAAATTTCTTGCCGATTTGTATTTAGATAAAATTTTAAATTTCCACTCATTGCCTAATGGAAGTCCAAATAATTTACTATCATTTTTAGAAACCTTTGATACCGCTGTAACTGCCTTAAAACGTTTAAGATTAAATGATTTATGTAATTATATACTTATATTGCTCTTTCAAATTGCCCAATCAAACCATTGATGATTTTGATTTGGTTACTCCTCAAAATACTATACCAAAATACGATGATCCTATTAAATTTGTTCGCCAACGAAGTAGGAATATTAGTAAAATTGATAAGCTTAAACCAATTTCTAGCTCAAGTTACCAACATTCTAAATCTAATAATTTTAATAGAAATCCAAAGACCTTTATGGCCAACAACTCCATCCCTATTAAATCAAATTGTATTGTTTGTATACATCAGCAACATTACCAAAAAGACTGTTCTGTTTTTAAAAGCTGGCCATTTGATCAAAAATTTAGTTTTATAAAGGATAACAACTTGTGTATAAATTGTTTTTCAAATAATCCTAAAGTTAGTGTTTGTCCTTCACGATTTAATTGCACATTGTGTCAACAGAGACATCACAGTCTGTTACATAAAACCAATAATAGAAATAAAGGAAATTCAAATGTCTCTGATAATAACGTAGTACAGTCCACACCCTCTAGCAGCTCGCAAAATGCTTGCAATATGCATAACAAATCTCAGTTTGTAGTTTTGAGTACCATAGTTGCCAATGTTAAAAACAAATGGAATAAAATAGATAAGATTAGATTTTTGTTGGATAGTGGCTCTATGCCTAATTAACTTACTCTGGATTGTTGTCAGAGATTGGGATTAAATTTCCAAAAATTCAATTCCAAGGTGTTAGGTGTAGGGAGAAATACCTTGAAGGGTAAAACCAACCTCACAATTTTTCCTACTTTTGATACAAATTTAAAAATTCCATAAGAAGCCTTGCTTCTAGATAAGATTACTAATCCATTGCCAGAATTCCCTATAGATATTCGTGAATTGGACTATTTGAAAAATTTGCCTTCAGCTGATCCTTCTTTTCACACTCCTAGTAAGATATATGGTATTTTGGAAGCAGCCATTTTTGCAGATTTATTAAAAAATGATAAAATTTCAGGACAAGATGGATCCCCGACTGCAATTGAAACCTCCTTTGGTTACGTAGTTACTGGTTATGTCCAGCCATTACCTAGCAATACAAATGAGTATACTTTCCATACTTTTATAGATGTATCTCCTACTATAGAATTCTTAGTAAATAAAATGTTTCAGCTAGAAGATCTATCTCAGCTATTACCTAATGATGAATATTTAGCTTCTGAGAAAATATTTTTAGATCATGTCGTTCGAAGCCCATCTGGTCAATATCCTGTAGCCTTGCTATTTAAATCTGATCCTGATCAATTGGGTGACTCTCACTCCTTTTCCAAGTCTCGTTTATTGTCTCTCGAACGAAAGTAAAATAAATTTCCTAATCTAAGATTAATTTGTTCCGATATTTTGCAGGACTATATTAATCAAGGTCATATGTACCTTGTTCCTTCTGCTTTGATCAATATCCCCTCGTATTATATTCCACACCACTGCATCTTTAAACCTAATAGTGTTCCCACACCTTGTCGTATTGTGTTTGACGCCAGTATGAAAACCAACAAAAATACCTCATTAAATGATGTACTTTATACTGGTTGCAAACTTCACAATAATTCAGTTGATATTCTGTTGAATTTTAGATTATTTCGAATAGCAGTAACACCAGATATTAAACAAATGTATAGACAAATTAAAATCATTCCATCCCATAGTCATTATCAGAGAATTCTTTGGCGTTTCGAGCCTCAAGATCTTATTTCCGTGTACCAGCTCAATACCGTGTAATTTGGAGTAAAATGTTCACCGTATTTGAGTTTAAGGGTTATTAAAAAACTTCTAGAGGATAACGGATGTAATTACCCTGATGCTGTTCAACCTCTCCAAAATGATATTTATATGGACAACTTCATAAGTAGTTTTCCTGATCTATAGTCTGCTTAACTCGCCCATTCACAAATTGTTGCCTCATTTTCGTCCGCTGGTTTTCAAATTGTGAAATGGATGTCCAATTCATCTCATTTATTTAATATTATTCCAGAAAATCTCAGGTTAATGGGAATTAAGAATTTTGAGTGCGATTCCTTAAAGATTTTAGGTTTGCAATGGAATCCATCCACAGATAAATTCATATTTAAACTTTCTCCTGCTGTTTGCACTAATAGACGATTGCTGTTCCTTGTCGCTAGAACCTTTGACCCCTTAGGAGTTTTATCGCTCTTCATTCTTCTTATCAAGCTAATGATAGAATCACGGTAGGATTAAAATTATGATTGGGATAAAATTGTACCAACTAAAATCTGTCAACAATAGCTGTCTTATTGCAGCTTCCGAATTTGTCGAAGCTAGAAATTATTTCTTTTGTAAAAGATTTTAGCTTAACCTTAGTTGGATTTTGTGATGCCAGTAAGTCTGGTTATGCCGCTGCGGTTTATGCCAGAACTGAAGCCACCAATATGGTCGAAAGCACTAATCCGGTTTCTAGGTATAAATTGTTAGAGTCTGTTGTTCCGCATTTTTGGAAGAGGTGGCATAGTGAATACCTTTCTACTCTTCAAGAACGCCAGAAATACAATACTTCCACTATGCCTGTAAAGGAAGGTACTATTGTCCTCATAATGCAAGAAAACTTGCCACCACTGCATTGGCCAATGGGTATTGTGGAGAAGGTTTATCCTGGCAAAGACGGAGTTATACGAGTAGCCAGGGTAAGGACTAAACATAGTTCCTACTCCCGTCCGGTAGTAAAACTCTGCCCACTGCCACTCCGATAATTTAATTTTATATTTTTTTTTGTAAGAGTAGTTTTGGATTAGATAGTAAATACCAGCATCTAGGATGTTTTATTTAGTTCTGTTTTTTTTCGCTTGAATTTTTTTTTAATTTAAATTCAATTTGCTGGCCCGCAGGATGTTTTGGTATTAATGTTGCCTATCCGGTAGAAGCCAACAAATTTATTAAAATATTAATTGTCATGCGTCTACTAGAATATTTCTTTCGAATCAGTAGCGAATCGTGTTTTGACGAGACTACATATTACGGTCTAATGAATATAGAAATAGTCCAGGAGGAATCGGCGCATGAGTACCGAAAACTATTCCACCTCAATTTTTTTATGCGATACTCTTTGAATTGCCCTACTGATGATATAAATGCATGTTGCCATGGGGCAGCCTAGTGCCATATTGTTTAAACCGAAATTGTTTAAACAATTGGAAGAAACTAATATTTTTCAACCGAACAAATTTTTGTTATATTCTCTATTGAAATACAAATAAAAAAGGTACTATGACTTTTCCCGATAAAGTTAATATGAATTTTAAAAGGTTCGAAAAATCTCAAATTTGGGTACTTTTGACCCATGAAAAATATATTAAAAAAATATAATAAAATATATATAATAATTTTTTTAAATTCTTTAGACAATAGTTAATAATATTCTTAATAGAGATTTAAGAAAATTTAATTGTTTATACCTGTTTTTTAATTGTTAATTTCGCGCGCTCACTAGTATGCGTCGCTACCTTTAAGTATCGCCGTCTCTCTCTGACTCATGCGCTGCATACGGTCTCTATGTGTCCTGAATCATTATAGTTCATTTATCTAAAAAACCATTCACTTTATCAAGATTGGTAAAGAGAGCAATGTTAATAATAATTAAATTGTCTACAATTTGTTTTTAACAAAAGTAATTTAAGTATGAATCGGAACATGTAATTGAAATTAGTTTTTTGTTATTATCATAGTGATTTATGCATTTTTATCAACAATAATTAGATATAATAGTATTTGAGAAATTTTTGGAATCACAATTATATATAAATAATAAGCTTTTGCTCAAACATACATTTGGAAAAATGCAGTGAATCCAGAATATAAAACATTAGATTTTGATCAGTTGGAAATGGGCTTTTGTTTATAAATAAAGGTATTATCAAAGTATCATTATCTAGTTTGTATCCGAAATTCGTAAAATCTAATGTTTTATATTCCGGATTCAATGCATTTATCCAAATGTATGTTTTGAGCAAAAGATAATTATTTATATATAATTGTGATTCCACAAAATTTTCAAATACCATTATATCTTATTATTGTTGATAAAAATGCATAAATTACTATGATAATAACAAAAAAGTAATTTTAATTACATGTTCCGATTCATACTTAAATTACTTTTGTTAAAAACAAATTGTAGACGATTTAATTATTAATAACATTGCTCTCTTTACCAATCTTGATGAAGTTAATGGTGTCTTAGATAAATGATAAATAATGATTCAAGACACAGAGAGGTCGATGCAGCGCATGAGTCTGAGAGAGACGGCGACTCTTAAAGGTAGCGACGCATACTTGTGAGCGCGCGAAATTAACAATTAAAAAACAGTTATAAACAATGAAATTTTCCTAAATCTCTATTAAGAATATTATTAACTATTGTATGAATAATTTGAAAAAATTATTATTCATATTTTATATTATTTTTTCAATATATTTTTCATGGGTCAAAAGTACTCAAATTTGAGATTTTTCGAACCTTTAAAAATTCATATCTCTAAAAATATTAACTTCATCGTGAAAAGTCATGGGACCTTTTTTATTTGTATTTCAATAAAGAATATAAAAAAATTTGTCCGGTTGAAAAATAACAATATCTTCCAATTGTTTAAACAATTTCGGTTTAAACAATATGGCACTAGGTTGCCCCATGGCAACATGCATTTTTATCATCAGTAGGGCAATTCAAAGAGGATCGCATAAAAAAATTGAGGTGGAATAGTTTTCGGCACTCATGCGCCGATTCCTCCTGGACTAAAAGGTTTATATTTCGATAACCGGTTAGACTATATATCTTAATAGGTAAAATAGATATGATATTACAAATATTACAGCTCAGTTATCATAAGCCCTATGGGGATATCCTAGATATATTTTCCCAATTTGGTATCTTGTTCGTCCTGATATAGCGATCTTAATTTCTCTTTGGCAGAACTGCCAAAAATCCCAAATAAGATCAATTTTGACCTCTTTAATTGTTACACACCTCTGGGTCCGTCAAAGAAAGAAAAGTATACAAAATAAGCAAAGTTGTGGCATAAACTATTTAATTGAAAAAGTTGCAAATGACAAGATAATACGCATTTTTATTATATTTTTGATTATACAGGGAGATCCAAAAATATCTGTAAAATCCCATATTTTTATAGAACACAATGCATATAAGTTTTTTATATATTAAACCTTAGGTTTAAATGTCTTATACATCAACAATTAGATATTGGTCATCTGATTCGTTTCTTTGAGCTGCCTCGAGAATGTAATTTAACATCGCTCAACTGGGATACTTAGTTCTTTGCTGGTGACTGGCATAACCTAGAAACCATATCACACTAGCTACGTGAGTACCTACTACATCCTATGGTTCTGGCACCTGATTTAAAAGTGCAGTTGTAACCAGATATTAGTTCCCCAGGTAACCACTCTGTCGAAAACGACGTCAAAAAGATGGCTGTTTTTGGACATTATTGGTCTGGTACTTCTAATGAACATAAATTGGCGTCATATAGATGTCATAATAGGGCTTTTCGGAAACTATGATCGGGTTAACCCGTTCATGATTTGAACGTTCGGAAAGTAATCCGGATCACGTTCACTCACGTTCGGAAACTGAACGAACTGAGCGGATCATAATCATATGTTTGGATCCTTTCTACCCTAGTACATCGGTGGGTAAATGCGATCAGCTGACGGATTGTTTCGTTTGTTTTGGTTTTCTTCAAGCTAAAATGTTATTAATTCTTTAAGCCTAGTAGTGGGCAGGCTGCTGAGGCTTGCGGTTTTTGTACTTTTTGACTTTTCAATATAAAAAATAGCTTATTCGTATAAATTTTTTATTGTTGTTCTCTTTAAATAAAAAGTTATTAAGTGTTTTGAGCCACGTAGTTAGTAAATTGCTCATACTTGCGGTTTTTATAATTTTTGGCTTTTCGATATAAAAAATAGCTTGTTGGTATTCAAATTTAGTGTCAACGATGAGTGAGAACAAATTAAAGCTTCACAAGATGAGTATGGAGAGACGTACATGAAAAATCAACCCACGAAACTGGAGTAATGAAAATAAAAAGTTTTTGTTAAGTATTAAATTTGACATTTACACACAAAACGGAATGCGTCGTTCGGAAACTCCGATAAAAATCTCGTTCTGGGTTAGAATCCACAATCAGCTGATAAGTGATCTATCTGATCTAAGATTACCGTTTCCGAAAAGCCCTAATATATGACTTCATATAGGCCTGAATAGTGGACGTTTTTTAGACGTCTTAGCATGGATTTTTCTATCATTATCAAATATCTTATCGTAAGATGGGAGGTACATAATTTATCATTGAAAGAAAACAGATAATTGCACAAAAAAACTGTTATTTGTAATTTTTGGTCTGATCCGACTATCAACCATGAATTGGAGTCATAGTAGTGATATATATTGGCAATGGTCGGGTCATGTAGCAAGACAAGACAACGATAGATGGACGCCGAGAATCATAAAATAAAGACCGAGAGAGGGAAATCAAAGAATAGGCAAACCGCACTTCTGATGGATGGATGATATACAAAAAATAGCAGATGGTAATTGGTATTATAAAGTACAGAATAGGAATCAGTGGAAGGAACTAGGAATGGCCTATGTCCAGGAGTGGATGCTGCTGAAGGTCACCCTGGAGTTGATTGTAGTTGGATACCGGATGTGCTTAAAACTTGGTATCATCACAATGAAGAATAATAGTAACCTACACATACGCCAAATTTACGGTCCATTGAAAATTCTTCAATCCGCTGAAGAAAGCCTCACCTAATGCCATTGTGTTCAAATCTGAAAAGCATTCGCTTATGGAAACTCGATCAAACGCCTTCGAAAAATCTAAATATATAATATCAAAAGGCTGGTTACTGTCTAAATAAATGGACCAGTCATTAACACGTGTTAACATATTACAGATTGGCTAATTAATTTTGGCGGTCGAAAGTATGGCAACGTCCGATACGTCGTAGCAAATACGTATGCGGCTTGCAAGAAAGAGATGGGTAACTCCTCACATTTTCGCGTATTAACACTTCAACACACGCATATATAAGTGTGTCAACACTTCATGTTAACACAATTGTGTCGTATGACACACTGTAATAATATGGCGCATTCTCTATAGTGCACCACATGAAACACAACACATCATCTGCATATCATCAGTCACAGATAAACAAAATCAGCACACACGGACACGCATTGGATTTCGCAACAAAGCTTAATATATTAGCGAGCTGCCTGTGGTGCTGCAGTGGCACACCATAACACGGCACAGTCCGGCACGCCCAACATCATTTTTGAAATTAGAACGTTGTGTTCCAAAAGTGTCGGTGCGCTATGTGTGTCATATAAGAGTGTCAACGCCCTTGACACAGTGTACTGTGTTAACACAAAAGTGCTGCACCACACAGTGTTACCCATCTCGATTGCAAGAGCTCACTTCGCTTGCAGAATTCATGAGCTTCATTTCGACAGTAGAGTTCAGAGAAAAGTTTGATTACCGGGGTTCTGCAATACTAACTTGTTATGGCGACTCCTGAAAGTAAAGTTGTTCATAAAAAGTTGAGTGAGCAGTGTCGTGAAATAATTAAGAACGTTTCAAATTTCATGACCGAAGAGGCAAACAATGGCAAGTCAACATTAACAAATGTAAGTTTTAATTATTGCAATAAAATTTTTAAACCGAAGTATTTATTTAACAAATTTACACTCGATAGTAAATTTTTTAAATCGATTTTCGTACATGAAATATTCACTTGTTAAACGACTTAAAAAAGTGACATTAGTGTGAGAGAAAGTATTTTTTGCATGCCTGCGGCTCATTTGTCAATTTTTCCATTCGTGAAAAAAAGGACCACTTGTTGAATAAATAAGTATTCTGTTTCTGTCTGCATGAGTATATTGAAGGGCACATGTTTATTTTATGGAAGATACCTAATAAAATGTCATAGGTTTTTTAGCTTATAATTATAATTATTATACTCATTTCATAACTATCTCTATTAAGTTTCAGTTTTATTATTTGTTTTGAACCATCTTCCGATTTCAGTTACAATTGCGGTTTGGTCATATTAAAATATGTTTGAACTAAAATCTGAAGATCGTTTAAAACACCTTATGAACTGAAACGTAATATAGTATTTTTGAATTTAATACTTCTTTTAAATGGCCGAAAACCACAACAAAATTTTTTATTTCATAGAACGGTCACTGAAAACCAATTTAACTACTTCCTCATTTCATTTGTAAAAATATACACATGGGTAAAAATTTTGATAAAACATTTATATCGACTTATTTTATTGTCAGGTCATGGAACGAGTTTTTGCTGCTACGAAAGTTAGATAAAGAACGCCTTCCCGTATTAACAAAGGAGCTCTGGCAGGAAGTAATGCTGACACTGATGTGCCTAATAAAAAATAAAGAACGTCCAGTATCCATAAGGATCAATTCGACAAAACTGTACTCAGAAGGTGCATAATAAATTATCACATATCCGAGAAAAAGGTACCCACGTTAAGAAATGTACACTAAACCTTTGCAGACAGTTCTGGCTTCGCAGGATGTCGCCAATCTCTTCGGAAACAAATATATTCTTTGGGTTTTCGTTGGACCAACATGAAAACAACAGAAGTTTGTTAATGGAACAGACATTTACGCCTACTATATTTAAGAAACATAAAAAAGTGCAGAGAACAGAACAAATATATCATTTATATGGATAAAATATACATTCATTCATGTCACTCGCACCTTAATGGATGGAGCGACAAGAGTAACGAAGGATTAAGAAGACCCGTTTCAAAAGGTAATGGGCTCATCATTGTGCATGCAGGAAGTGAAAATGGTTTTGTACCTGATGCTGGTATTATGTGGAACTCCCAGTCAAAAACAGGAGATTATCATAATGAAATAGCATACGAAAATTATGAGAAGTGGGTACAAGAAAAACTTATTCCAAACCTACCAAAAAACTCTGCTGTGGTAATTGATAACGCCCCATATCACAATGTTCTAAATGAAAAATTACGTATGACTGCTTGGACTAAACAGCAATTAAAAAACTGGCTTTCTGAAAGACAAATACATTACAGTGAACAAATGTTAAGACCGGATCTTTATAACGTTGCAAAAATGTACAAACCGCAATATAAAACTTATAAAATTGATGAATTGTTTATTCGACATGGATTGCAAGGTGTAAGGCTACCCCATTATCACGCGGACCTTAATCCGATCGAAAGTGTTTGGGCGGCACTTGAAGAATATATTGCCAAACGAAATGTTACCTTCAATTTTACAAAAGTTAAAGAATTCTGTAATGAATTTTTGGACACATTTTCTGCAAATGATTGGAAAGTTAGATGTGACCATGTTAAAAAGATTGAAGATGAATTTATGAACAAGGAACCACTTTTAGATACTGTTGTAGATAATATTATTATCAATTTGGCCGAAGACGAGGATAGCGAGGATGATGAAGTTGATATAGAAAGTGATTTTGAAGAATCATTTGTAGAGGCACATCATTATTTTACTGTTGATGACCCCTGTACATCTAAAACATATTTTTCGTTTGTAGGTGGTATGACTGAATACATTGAACGCAACGAATGTAAAAATATAAACAGGTGTTATAAAATTGTAGAACTGTATCTGTAAAGGTTGGAAGGGTGGATAACTCCAAGCACTTAGGCCACAATTGGCCAATTGTGCATCCTTCTGAGGTTCAAAACTTCCTTCTAGCTCGTCATCCAGCCTACTTCCTTGGAGTAGGCGATAACGTCGCCTGAATTAAGTTCCCTCATATTGGCGTATGTTAGCCTGTGCTCGCCGAATACTTGAAACCTAAAATGAGGGAGTGTCTAACATTCGCAAAGAATGTGTTCGACAGTCTCATCTTCTTGTTCACATCCTCTACAAAGTGGGTTGTTAGATAGACCCAGTCTATGAAGGTATTTTCGTAGGTGGCAGTGACCAGTCAGAATTCCCGTGGTTGTTTGTAGGTTCCGCCTGTTCATAGTCACGTATTATTTGGCTACTTTGTTATCCGGATACTGTAGCAGTTCCTTGGCAAGCCTGCAGCCTTCTGCGTCGTTTCATCTACCCTTAAACTTATTAAGGGAGTGTTCCTTTAATAGGTCGGCCGTCGCTGACGCCGATAGACCAATGAAAGTGCCAGGTCCCAAGAGTTTTTAGGAGACTGCCTTCCTGGCTAGCGAGTCTGCAATCCGGTTTTCTTTCGATTTCTCATGGCCCTTGATCCAGCATAAAGTGACCGTGTTGTTGTTACAGGCTTCGATTAAGGCCATGTGACATTCTAGTACTAGGCCTGATGTAATACGTGGTCTGTTCAGGGCTAGTAGTGTTTGTCTACTGTCCGTAAGGATGTATATATTATTACCTGTGGTTTTCCTTTCGGTAATCTCTTTAGCAGCGATGCAGATAGCAGTGAGCTTTGTTTGAGCAGCACTTGCATTGCAGCCCATTGCCCATTTTATGTTTAGATTCTGGGATCTGGAAAAAATACCACATCCTGAGCTCACATTGGATTTAGACCCGTTTCTGAAGATGCGGATTGCGCCTTCTTCCAATGGGTCTTGTGAGTTGTTTTTAAAGATTACCTTGTAGGGCCTGTGAAGGCATATCGCGGTGGAATCGAGTCCGTATTGGCCAGTGGGATCTCCCTGAGGGCCTCATGCCACAAGTTACGTCTCAGTTCACCGGATCCTACATCAGGTTGTATACCAGTAGAGCGCAGACGTGTCATGGTCATCAAAACAACCTCCTTGATGTATATGTCAAGGGGAGTGAGTCCGAGGATTACCTCCATAGCTCTTGTTGGTGTGGTTCTCATGCCGCCTGTTGTGTTGAGGCATGCAGTTCTTTGGATTTGGTCCAATTTACGGACGACTGTCAGCTGATTTGCTTTAGCTCCCAAGGCAATCGCACCGTACGTTAGCATAGGTCTGATTATGGCAGAGTAGATCGAGGCAGAAACCCTAGGTGACATTCCCCAGGTGCGGCCGATGGTTCTACGACACTGCTCATAAGAAATATATGCTTCTTTAACTCTGATTACTAAGATATTAGAGACGAATTTCACTAGAGAAATATAATATTTGTAGCACATCTGTACATAGTTCTAAATAAACAATAATTGACGGCACCCAGAACCAAGATTTTTTGTATTGCCAGTCCTAACTCTGTAAAAAGTGTGAAGGGATGTTCTAATTTCATAGTAAATATTTGCAAAAAACTTAAAAATTTACATATGAAAGTAGATATATCTCTCACAAAAAAGCTTTAATATTTTATTTTTATTATTAGCACTTATTAGACCATCTCTAAAGGCGATTTCCCCAATTTGTCTTTCAAATTTTATGTGTAAACCCGAAATTTACATTATTATCTACTCCATGTTATTAACCCATTAACGCCCAGTGATACCGTATGGTATCGACAAATCCGCGGTAACTATAGGGACAGGCTTTCCAACACAAATAGGAGGGGGTCAAATTTTATTCTCTATTTGGCTTAACCAAAGACCATCAGTTGTACGACAACGATCGCGGTAGAATCTGTGCGGACGTAGCAGCTGTGAACACGTGTTTTTACTGTGGAATTTTCCAACATCGACAAATCATGGACATTCGTTTTACGTAAGTGAATTTATTCCGTTGTCTGAACTTTTTTTTTAACGAAAGCAGTACAATATATTAGGATTGGTGTATACTTTGATAGGACATTATGTACTTTACTCATTTTTTAAAAGTAACATTGTATAGGGTGTCCAAAAGTCGGTGATACCAAATGGTATCACTGGGCGTTTCAACTACTATAAAATACCTATTTATTTCAGAGGAGGACTAACTTTGTCCGAAGCTTTGGATATGGCTTTTGAAGACGAAAATATTGCTAATGAAGTAGATGAAATATTTATAGAGCCCCCTGAGAGTAACATAGAGACCGACGAAGACTCTGCAGATGAAGACGAAGGAGGTACGGTTCAAAACCTAACGGGAAGACAGCTACGGGCACCGGTGGAAATCAATTTAATAGACAATACTCGAATGGGTAACAATAGTGTCGAACCTATGACGGTAGCTGAGGAATATCTACCTTCAACCGCTGAGGTGATTCAGGAAGGATCTCAAAGTCAGACCGATCAGACAGAGCATGATGTACAACCCAACTACATTTGGATCAATGACCGTCTTGATAAAAAATTGGTTTGCATTTGGACCGAAGGTGATTTAGAAACTGGACGGCACAGTTTTCCAGAGGCAAATTATTCCCAGTATGAGAGCTTGTCATGTGTCGATATATTTGAGATGTTTTTTGACAATGAGATTATCGAATATCTGGTAGAAGAGACTCAAAAATATGCAATTTTTTTAAATCAACCCGATCCAAAAATTTCAGCAGCCGAAATCAAATGTTTCCTGGATATCCTAATTTTGAGCGGCTATAATACCCTTCCGTCTAAGCGTATGTATTGGGATTTAAAGGAAGATGCAAAAAACATATTGGTTAGTAACTCTATGAGGAGAAATCGCTTTATACAAATACAAAGATTTCTCCATTTCGCCGACAATACTAAAATGGATGTTTCAGATAAGGCGTGGAAGATTCGTCCATTGATGGATAAAATTAAAAAACGATTTTTAGATAATTTTGTGCCTGTTCAGAATCTTGACTTTGATGAGTCAATGATACGGTACTACGGCCGCCACGGCTGTAAACAATTCATCCGTGGCAAGCCAATTAGATTTGGCTACAAAATGTGGTCGTTGAACTCGACAGAGGGTTATCTGGTGAATTTTGACCTATACCAGGGCAAAAATCCTCGTGGAAATGAAAAATACGAGACACTCTTTGGGAAATCAGCATCCCCATTAGTACTGATGCTTGAAGAATTACGTCATCCAGATTTACGCTATAATAATCATGTCGATAATCTGTTTACAGGGTTTAACCTATTTGGTTATCCACGATTTTTAGGCTATGGTGCTGTAGGTACCATAAGAGAAAACCGTATACCGAAATCATGTCCATTACTCAATAAAAAGTCGTTTTCCAAAAAAAAGAGGGGCGAATATCGGCACGTCTTGGAAAAAAATTCTGGAATACTTTTAGTGAGATGGCTAGATAATTCTGTAGTTACCATGGCTTCCACCGATGCAGGAGTATCCCCATTGGGATCCGTCAAACGATTCTCACAGGCCGGGAAAAAAACTATATTAGTAGATCGCCCATATTGCGTCGCCAAATATAATCAAAATATGGGCGGAACCGACCTCATGGATGAGTGTATTTCCAGTTATCGGGTTGGCATAAGAAGCAAAAAGTGGTACTGGAATATATTTACATGGATATTGGATGCTGCAATAAACAACGCCTGGTTACTATACAGAAAACGCAATAGTAAAACCACAAATCTACAGTTTAGGAGGGAACTAGTACAGGTATACTTGGTGCGTTACGGTGTAGCTCCTAAAATGCCAGGACCAGCAAAAACTTCCACTTCCAGGACTCTTCTTCTATCAGTACGTTTTGATGGTATGCACCATTACGTTGCTCCATGTAACAGACGCCGCTGTGCTGGTATGGACTGTAAATCTTTTGGAAGAACCATGTGTACAAAGTGTGATGTTGGGTTATGTGTTCCTTGTTTCGCCAAATATCATACAAATGAGTAAACAGTTACACGTCCTAGGTACTACTTCTATAGATATATACATGTGTCTACATTATTTTCAAAGATAATACACAATATAACTTTATAAATGCAAACGAATAAAGATTTGTTTCTTGGGTTAATTCATTGTACCTTAACCGCCCAGTGATACCACATGGTATCAGCTAATATTTCTGTTTTCAAACAATTTCAATTTTTTTTATTATTTTTTTTATTGTTATTACACTAATCTCAACTAATATAAGCCAGGTAGAATAAAAAAAAACAAAAAATAGTTCCGGGCGCTAATGGGTTAAGAATAACCATTTTAGAAAGCTTAACAGGTAGGCACTATTACTACGAACAGATAGGAAAAATTGTTGGCCATTGTTAAATTTAGAACGTCGTTTAACAATCCTTATCATATTGTAAGCTTTATCTACAAAATCTACCTGACTTCCAATTGATATACAAATAAACCGCAATGACGAATATTATGAAGGGACCACTTGAAAGACATTAATTTGAAGTAAAGGTGAAAGTTTATGTCTCTTGGAATCTATTTATTATTTACATCACATAAAATAATAAAGGGTAATTATAGAATTCCCAGTATGATTTTTGAAGCAATAAATAATTATGTCTGTACAAAAAAAAACGCAATTTTCGTATAAAAATCTAATGGTTTCTATCTCTTCATTCATTTAATTAATAATAAAGAACACATTATTGTTATTTTGTTTTGTGGACTCGATTTCATATTGCATTGTACATGTGCCACAATCTATTATTTTTAAATCCAAATTCAAAATATTGTGTACGTACGTATTAGCAGCGTCACAACCTTTAAAACTTTGCATGCGGAATGTACGTCGCCTGTTCTTCCCGGTAACTGCGTTTACAACGTTGTCAATTTGTATGGCTTTCTCGCGCATCCTCAACTGCCAATATTAATTTGCCAACCTGTACTAACTACCGATCTTCCAGGTACAAAACCATGTTGATGAATAGGAATTCTATGGTTATTTATCATAAAACTCGTAACCGATTCTCTGATAATAGACTCCATTAGATTAGCTGCTATTAGTCTATAGTTGTTAGGATCCAGCTTGTCACCTTGTTTGTAGATTGGAGTGACACTTGAAATGTTCCAACTATCTGGTAAAGTGTGCAACAAAAAAGAATCTTCCATTATAATATGATAATGGTAGGATAATCGAGTTCGTGCACTTTTTAAATAGAATTGCTACAAAACCGTCCAAATCAAGAGCATAGTAAGTTGTCAAACACGATATTTTTTCTTTGAGAGTTTAGGGCTCAAAATCTATATCGCTGAGTTTGGAAGGTTTTCCTCGATTGTAAGCACTTGATTGAAATTGCCTGGCAAAAATAG
Source organism: Galeruca laticollis (assembly GCA_963921935.1). NCBI lineage: Eukaryota > Metazoa > Arthropoda > Insecta > Coleoptera > Chrysomelidae > Galeruca > Galeruca laticollis. The sequence goes on along the minus strand of OY998176.1, from coordinate 206,717,955 downwards.
TGACAACTTCCGTTTTCACTGAGGTGGATTCGTCAGTTTCATTTCTTAAGATAGGCAATGACACTTTAGATATTATTAAATTTCGGACATATTTATAAAGATGTTTTTACTCCTATTTAAGGACAGTTGATTTTCAAAATTCTGCTTAGATTCAGAAATAGTCGAGCTCACATTATTAGAAAATGTTTTGTGGTTAATATAGTCGGCATCGGTTATATCTCGAAAATATTTCTTCCCTAATAACTTTTTAAATTTTATCATTTCAAATATTGTAGAGTTTATCGATGGCTTATGGATATTAATTCTACGTTGAACATAACGACAGTTCTTAAAAATCGATACGTTTAGACAGTTTTAAGAAATTCCTTACTGTTGGTTAATGTCCTTACCACTTAAAATGTCTATACCAATTTGAATTCGTCATATCCAAATTAAGGTTATGATAATTTTATCATTTATCATTTTCTATGTGGCTAATATGTTATTTTGCGGTATTAGTGACTCCAGAATTTGTACTGTAGTTGAAATAATGTGTGGTTTGACTTTCCAATTGGAGATGTGACAAAAATATCAGTTAAGAGATTGAAATCAGAATTAAGAGTAAGATCTGGCTGAGAAAGTTGTTGATTCATACGGAAACGAGTTGGTTCATTTATTAGTTATAGCAAAACTTAATTTTTCAAAAAATTTATGAAAAGCCTAGATGAAGCATCATAAGGGTGATAACTTAGCAGCCAAGAACTGTTACTCAGGTTGAAATCTCCAAAAATGATGATTTTGTGCTTGGCCAGGAACAACTGCAAACGGTTGTATAATTCTTCATCACTTGGATATGAAATGTACCCAGGTCTATAGATACAAGCTATAACGAAATTTAATTTTAACTTTTTAGACGAAAAATCTGTATCCCACTATGCTAACTAAAGAATTCACAATATTTTCGTACAACAAGATTCACATACTAAAAAGAGAGGAAGTTTTTCATATTGGATGCAAGCAACGATATCCAAAAATTATTTTTGCAAAGAACATAGATTAGTGTACGTAATAGGCCACTGATGAAAGCTTTTTAGTGAAGAATTAAATATACGAGGAATTCCTTTTTGGTACCTGATTATTATGTTCTTTTCGGCGTTTAAAACAAAGATATGACATCACACGAGCTACTTTTGGAGATATCTCAAAACACGGTACTGCAAAAGAATTAGCAAGATTCACTACAATTTTCAGCGAAGAACAATTCTGATCTCTCGGAGGGACCACTGTAGGGGGTGTATTCCGATAGCGCGCAGCGGTCAGTTTAATCCTTACAGATTATAAGAGGGTTCTAAAAGGGACAGGTCGATTGCGCGCAGACATGATATTAGTACCTGTCCCTAATAGCAAGGGGTCTTTCAGTCTTATGATTGTACACATTAAATTACATTTACTCACTTACATTATTCAGAAGAAGTTTACGATACCGAAATGGAGACCATGTTAAGTGAGCGCGGAAAAAAATTATTAATAGTTAAAAGTTATACTTTTCACAAAGATAGAGAAACTATATTAGGTGTTTCATATCGCTGTACAAAGCGAGGATGTCCAGTTTCGATTTCTGTGGATAAATCAGAAGAGGTGTTGTTACAGCAAAAAGACAATCACAGTCACGCATTTGATGAAAATTTACACGTTAAGGTAAGTGTTTAATAATTATATTTCTTACTACTAACCTTAGAAATCGTCATTATTAACTCCAAAGCTCGAATGAGAAATAATATTTCTCTCCCTAGGTAAATAATGAACTTTTTTTATATTTTCAATGAAATATAAACAGAAACTCTTATTTCTAATTCTAAACAAAATCAAACTCGCAAATTCAGCACTAGTAGGTACACTTAATTGGTATGATAAAATTATAAAAACTTATTTGAAATTAGCATCATTTCTGCCTTTATCAAAATCTAATTAAATAAAATTTTAAAATATTACTACAACTCCTCGGTTAATAATGGCTCACTACTCGACCTACGTATATAATATAATATGATTAATTTTATTCGTATAAGTTAAATATTTCGGATATTCATCTAATTTCTTAAATTTGTTATTTTTCAAAAATACTCACTCTTATAAACCTCAAAAATTATAGTAGATATATATTATTTATATATTTTAATGTTGTTTCACAGAAATTACAAAACGGAATTAAAAGGAAGGCTGTAGAAGACATATCGCAAAGACCTTCTAAGATCATCAATACTGAGCTTAAAGAAGCTCCCGCAGAAGTGAATCTCACAACACGGGACCTTGATAATATAAGAAAAAGTGTATATCGATCAAGACGAAGCGTTTTGCCAGTTTTACCTCAATCAGTAGAAGACCTCCAAGAAGCTCTAGAATCTATTGTTATTAAAACAAATAAGGACGAAGAATTTTTATTGGTAAATAACACGAACTTAAATGTAATAATATTTTCCTGTCAAACAAATTTACAGTATCTGTGTTCACGACCTAAAATTTATGTAGACGGAACTTTCAGTTATTGCCCGAAATTTTTAACTCAGTTATTTACGATACATACAGTAGAAAACGGACATTATATACCTTTAGTATTTATTTTACTGCCAAACAAACAATCTAATACTTACTTTGAGGCATTTAAGCTTTTAAAAAGTTATTGTGCTAGTATAAATTTAAGGTTTGAGCCCAAAGAAATCGTTAGTGATTTTGAAAAAGCGATACACGTTGGAGTTAAGAAAATTTGGCCAGACATAAATATAATAGGATGTAGGTTTCATTTGACCCAGTCCTGGTATCGTAAAATTCAAAATCTTGGGTTGGTATCTGAGTACAGGGATTCTAATTCAGCAATAGGTCTTTGGTTGCATTACACTTTTGGATTATTATTTCTAAATCCTAACGAAGTAGGGGATTGTTTTGTAGAAGACCTTTACTCAGATATACCTCAGAATGCTAAACTAATTGAATATGCTGATTATTTAGTTGATAATTATATATCTGATGATTCCGTTTTTCCTCCAAAAATGTGGGCTTCTTGTAATAGTGATCAAGAACGTACAACAAATGCTTGTGAATCATTCCACAGTCATTTTAACTCCAGTTTTTATGTAGCGCATCCAGATATTTTTAAATTTATTAATGTTTTAAAAGATGTACAAATTAATACATATATTAAAATAAATAGTGTACATTTGCCTAAAGCTTGTAATAATATTAGGTATAAAAAACGCAAAGATTATGTAACAAATTTAATTAATTTATATGTAAATAACCATATTGAAAGATTTAATTTAATTAAAAGTGTTTGTTTTAATTTTGCAAAAAAATAAAAAAAATATATCTTATAATCACTATTTTATATAGTTTTCTTTTCAGGTGTTTTCCTATGGCATGTTACGTGTTAAAAAAATTGTTTAAGACGAGCATATTTCTATAAAGGAACCGTTCGCGCAATTGACCGGTTTACCGATTGTATACCGCGCGCTATTGACCCATAGAATTTCAACTACCTGAAAACATTTCTGACCGCTGCGCGCTACTGACCGTTGCCCACTGTAGGCGTCATAGATTTGGAAAATGTTGATTTTTGTTTAATTAAAACTTACAGGAAAAATATACAGTTATTTTTTCAGTTTGCATTAAAGATTTCTATAATTGCCCTTAATGTGTTTTTATTGACTATACTCGTTTTACCCCATTCGCGTTCATTTTACTCTTGTGCCCATGCTTGCTTTAGGCCACCCTCCTATGCATAGCGATGATTTGAAAGGGTTTTTTTTTATTTGGGTTCCAGTTTCATATTATTGATACAAATGAAAAATTTTTACATTGCCTATCAAACTACTATAAATTCAGCAACTAATATCAATAAAAAAATTTCTTGCCTAAGTTTATTTACATGTTTTACCTTCACCCAACCTCAGAATCCCAACTGTGGGCTTCCGTCTAAAGTTTGGATAGGTATTTCCTAATTTTATAATAAAATCTGTTATTTATCACATATATCGAAGAAATAGATAAAACTAAAACGACAAGAGATTTCCTTATTTAATTAAGAATTTTACTGATGTTTGTATCTCATATTAAAAGATCGTTTAATTAAATGCAACTGTTTCTACATTATTTCTGGTTTCACATAGCTGTACAAAATGTAAAGGAAACCTATGTCTTTACTGACCTCAGTATTATATGTAATCATTCTCCTTCCATTCGTACTATTAGCTACGCACTTATATTTCACATCGAGTCTGAGGTAAACCGGGAGTCATATAAAATAGAAACAGAAACCTGGCACCGATGAAGAAATAACGTTTTTATGTTGTTTTCAGAGACGACCCGTTAAAATTACGTATATATGGTGTAAGCTGGAGCATACAGTATTCGCCGCCATAAAATTTGACCAAATTTATTGTCGTAATCGTCGTGAATGATTGCAAAACTTATCAAAAAATATAATAAATAAAAACATAATTGACTTGATATATTTTTACCGCATTGTTTAATCATATGTCAATTCTAGCTTCACTGGTTTTTTAGTCATATTCGTCCAGTCAAAATAGGTTTGAATTTTAACTCAAATCGGACGCCATTTTTGAGTTGCCAAGTTCGAAGTTTTTTGCGTTTTTCTCAAAAGCTGCCATTTATAAACGAAAAATGATATGATCGCCATAAAGAGCGGAAAATTCTATTTCGAATTATGTCCTCATATGTCGGAAAGGGATTTACGAACTTATAAAATCAATTATTTTTCCAAAATTCCCCAGATGCTGGTGTAATAAGTGAAGGTAACAAACAGGTAGAGAACCGTGCCGTCGATATGTAGGGAGACATGGGCCAGTTGACACCCGCACTATCGAGAATTGGCCCTGAATTTACAATAACTACAAAGAGTTCAACGTTTTTCTATACTCCAAATACCCAGGTCTCACAAAGGGACACTTGCTTCAAAACCCAAGAGGAAACTCCCCTACCCACCTGTTCGGCTACTAGGCATTAGGGTTTATCATAGATAAAATCGGAGGCCTATAGAATTATGTATATTTCTGAAAGGTTTCAAAGATTTCTTGAATTAAATATTTTGAAGAAATCTTGATTGTTTTGATCGATATTTAGGGGATTAGGGGAAGGATGTTGATGCACTTACACTATTGCCTAAAAATCAGGAAGAAGTATTTAATAGTGTTCGTGAATTACGATTACGAACGAACCGAGAAGAGGAATTTCTATTAACAGCAGACCAGGTATTTAAAATTATTGTGTTCTCCTGTTTTTCCAACCTTAATTTTTTATGTAATTCGGATTGTATTTTGATGGATGGGACTTTTAAATACCATTCATGGTTTTAAAAACGGCTATTACGTACCTCTTGTTTTTTGTTTGCTGCCGGACAAATCAAGTCAAACATATTCAAATTTGTTTTTAATTTTAAGACAAAAATGTAAAGAAGTGGGCTTAAATTTTCAACCTAAAGAAGTCGTAGTAGATTTTGAACTAAGCATTCATAACGCTATATATGAATGCTTTGGCAGAGATCAAATTCTTTTTGGTTGTAAATTCCATCTCTGTCAAGCTTGGTTTCGTAAGATTCAGGAGTTTCATTTGGTACAAGAGTACAGACAGAAAGGTTCTGTAATTGGCGAATACTTAAAAGTACATTTCGGTATTATGTATCTTAGTCCTGAGGAAGTTGTAGAATTTTTTTATAATGAACTACATTTTTTGCTTCCGAATGACCTCTACCTCTATCACTTTTTATTATTAAAATTAGTACATCCCGTTACCTCTGACCTAAATCGTATATTCTTTAGCATAGCTGCAACTCATTCGTTCAATACAAAATGTACCTTACGGTATACCCTCTTAAAATATATTTTGGTACGTCTATGAAATCTACTTAAATGAATGATTTATTACTCCTTGTCCTTTCTATATAGACTATAGAAACAACCTATCAAGATCTTCCCGGAAGGTTCTTCGACGGCTCCCCCATATACATCAGATAATCCCAAACGCAAACATACGTAAGATAACCTAACCCTCTCACTCACCCTCGTCGCTTTTATATGCTTTCTGCGATTTCCCTGTAACCTGGAGATTTCATTGCCCAGCCAAATGACCGACGAATAGGAATAATGCAGCCGCAGGTGTACCCACCCACTATTTGCTTGATTGTTGTGATTGTTTGAAAACCACATCACCCGAAATCATTACCAAAAAAGCACAAAGCTCGCTTCTTCGCGTTGCACATAATCCACCTACCACCGGCACCAACGATCTTCGCTACCAGTTGTTATACATAATCGTCAGAGACAGTTCTAAGAACAAAAAGTAATCAAAGAAAAGATATACTTCAAATTCCGGATTTAACTCTAATCTTTCGTACCTAGTTTTTTTAAATTCTCAAACACCGTCGCGATGTTGGTATCTACGTTATCTGCCACGAGGCGTGGTTCGTCGTCTTCCTTTGCAGTTTTGAGTCGTCCCAGTTAACTTTCAGTCAATTAATTCCTAGACAGTTCTCTTAACTACGCTTCCTTGATTAGATTAAAAAGTCTTTATTACAGTTTTTTGTTGACCGTTTATTAATTTCGATATTTTTGAATTATTTTATTTAAAAAAGGATGCGTTAATGGACGTCATTACGCACTCTTTTTGTGATTTTGACGTTTTGATGACTGCTTTCAACATTGAGAATTTTGGCCATACGATCGCTATTAAGCCTCTTCGAACAATGTTTGAAAAGTATGCCAGGAAGACAGGCTCCGTGTAATTGGTTTGTTAAGAAGTAATATTTATGTGGCTGGTAGGGCCTGGGTTGGAGGCCCGTGTGAGAACTGTGGTAGAAGACTGGACAGCCAGGCGCGGGGGAAGGAGAATGAAAAGTTTTCACGTTCGTAATCATAAAAGTAAATTACATTTCATTTAATAATTACCTTAGTGTTATTTAATACATGACATGGCGCTCCGATGATCGTGTTTAAGAACTTGTGTGCTTTAGAAAATAAAATAAAAATAGCCGAACCATATAATATAAAGTCGGTTAATACAGAAATAGATATAACGAAAAATGGAAAACTCAAAAAGACTCCGTGTGAGTTGATCTTGGAAGATGATGTGGCAATAAATTTCAGAAAATTGAAACAAAGATTCCTAATATATATAAGCCTCAGGTATTAGTTCAAATAAAGATATTAGTGAAGAAAGAAAAGTAACAGTTTCGCTTCACACTATTGGGCCAGAAGCTCATGATGTTTTTGAAACTTTGGAGTTTACAGATACTCAGAAAAAGGACTGGAAAGAAATAATAGATATACTAGAACTCCACTTTGCTCCTATTTCAAAGGAAACGGTGGGCAGACACATATTTAATTCTACTAGAAGGTGAAACATTTGACACGTTCTTTACAGAACTCAAAAAATTAAGTAATACCTGTAATTTTCAAGTTTTATGTGGCAATCTATTTCGGGACAGAATTGTATGTGGAATTTGAGATTACTGAGTCAGAGATAGATTATTACGAGAACCTAAATCAGATTTGAGAAAATGCAAAGACATTGCAAAGCTGCTGAACTAGCAGAAGCACAAAGTAAAAAGCTTGAAGAAGACGAAAAAGGCGTGGATGCAATGAGGAAAAAAATGTATCAAACAGAGAAACAAAAATCAGGTTCTAGTACAGAGAATAAAAAACAGTATGATGAGAATTTGCAGAAAAAGCGTATTTGCCAAAGATGTGGTACAAGGCACGATTTTCGAAAATGACCTGCATATGGTAAAACATGTGGAAATTGTGAAATGTTCAACCATTTTGAGAAAATGTGTCTTAACAACAAAGAAAAAAGCAAAAATATATGGAAAACGCATGTAATAAAAAAAAGAAAGTGACTCAGAAGATGAGGATAATGAAGAAGAATTATTCATTGGACAAATACAATTACAAATAGAAAATATATCAAACAAGTTGGATCAATAGCTAACAGAAATAATTGGATACAAACATTTTTAATAAATAATCATGAAGTTAACTGCAAAATTGACACTAGTGCGGAGACCAATATTTTGACCAAAAAAGTTGTCTCAAAGATTGGTGTCCAGATACATAAGCCAAAAATAGAGATATTCAACTATGATGGAAGCTCTATTGACAATATAGATGGAGAAATTCGAGTATCATGGAATGTAAACAATATAGAAAATATTGAGACGTTTCAAGCTGTTGAACTTTACTCACCATGTATTATAGGTTTGGAATTCATACAGAAATACAAGCTGATTAAACGCGCTAATATAAATGCCGCCAGATTCGAGGAAATCTTCATGTCTTTCGTTACGCTCATGCTTGAGGTCATTTAGTGTGGGAGACAGAGTTCTCGTGAAAATGTTCACCAGTGGGAACGAGATATGGAAGTTAGGAGTTATTTTAGAGACATTCGGGAGACTACACTACAGAGTAAAGTTGGATGATGGCTATATACTAAAACGCTATGTCGACCAACTTCGACAGTCAGAGATCGCACGTCGAGTTACCTTCGCAAATCCACCAGACGAGTACCCTCTAGTTAGAGAGCAACCAGTGGCTAATCCCTTCACTCAAGGATGTTCGCCGACTCGCAATCCAACCGTGACTGTCATTCCTTCGCAAACCAGCGTTGTAGAACAACGTAGTAACGTCCCTCCGGTTGTAAAAGTCAGACTGCCACCGCCAGAGAATATTACAGTTCCAGAACCACCCCCTGTAGCACGAACAGAAACTGCGATTCATCAACCAGTGTGTGATCGTCCACAGTGTACACGCCATCCACCTAAATACTTAGATGATTTTGTCCATTGACTCTTTTTTTCTTTATTTCAATTAGTGTGGGACTTTGTTATACCCTATATAATAGTTGACAGTTAAGTCCGCTGAGACCGTTTTTGTCTACTGTCGGTTCCCGTAACCGAGCCTTTATTTTGTAAGTCATATGGATAGATAGTAGTCGAATGTCAAGTAGTGGAATAAGACATTATTTTTAGTAGAGTCATTACTTTTTCATATAATCTGATATACAGTAATAAAGTATATAATGTTGACGTCAAAATAGTCAGTATCTTCCCTTTTAGTTACAACATAACTAAAAGTGAACAGTAAAAAACAAATAAGAACAGGTTTTGGGACACTTTAAAACAAATGTTCGATGTGTCTTCCTTCTTGGTCTATACATTTGCGGAATCGAACCATTAAGTAGTCAAATGCTGCTGTCAGCATTTCAAGAGGAATATTTTCCATTACCTGCCGTATGTTATTTTTGAATTTCTCAATAGTAGCAGGCATCGGGTTGTAGACTCTATCTTTCACATATCCCCATACAAAAACATCTGGAACAGTCAGGTCTGGAGAATTTGAAACATATTCTATCGGACCACTCCTACCAATCCAATTATTTCCAAATTGTTGGTTAACAGATTCTCTTGCTATGTTGGAATAATGGGGTGGAGTCTTGTTGAAAGTAAAAATTTTGGTTTAAAACCATCTTTTTCTTACTGGGGATAGAAAAAGTTTCCCAACATATCGGTATAATTACTACCACGAACTGTATTTTCTGCTAAAAAGAAAGGCCCATATAATTTTTCACGAGACACTGCACACCAAACATTAACTTTAGGAGAATCTCTTTCATGTTTATGAAATTCTCTTGGATTTTTTAATCCTCAAATTCTACAGTTATGTTTATTAAGTCGTCCATTTATATGGAACGCAGCCTCATCAGACATGATAATTCTAAAATTTGGATATGTTCTGTACAAAGTTTCACACATAAACACTCTTTTAGCATGGTCCCGATCGTTAATTTTTTGTAGAAGTTGAATTTTGTAAGGTTTAAATTTGAGAACTTTCAGTATTCTAAAAACTATAGTTTTGTCCATTTCCAAATTTGATTCTATTTTTCTAATCGAAATTTTAGGATTTCTCTGTACAAGCTCATAAACAGATAACATTTCTTCGAAATTTCAATTCACCTACTAGCATATACAGCCATCATTAGTTACTTGAAAAAAAGTTGCTGAATATTTTTGATATGCACAGATCATAGCACAGAAGATATTAACAAGATGTACATCATGAACATACACCGGCTCTTGTGCACTTTACGACCCATGAAATTAAACAATTTTCTATAGTAGAATCGAAAGTTTACTACAATTGGAGACATCACAAAAAAAGTGTGGACGAACCATAATTTTCAACGAAAATTGGCAAAAATTAAAACAAAAGGAAAAGGTTGAATCCAATGATTATATTCCCTTCCCCTTCTTAAATAATTTAATACCCAATACTATGTAACGCACAATAAGTTATTCTAGAAGGGGAAGGAAATATAATCATTGAATTCGCCCTTTCCCTTATAGAATAACCTGATGTGCGCAATAGTCTGTAACGCACATCAGGTTATTCAAGAAGGGAAAGGGTGAATCCAATTATTATATTCCCTTCCCCTTCTTGAATAACTTGATACCTAATACTTTGTAACGCACATCAGGTTATTCAAGAAGGGAAAGGATGCACAAGAGCCGGTGTATGTTCATGATGTACATCTTGTTTATATCTTCTGGGCTATGATCTGTGCATATCGAAAATATTCAGCAACTTTTTTTCAAGTAACATTAGTTACTTGAAATGGCTGTATATACTAGTAGGTAAAAGTCTTACTGCTATGAGGAAACAGACGAAACTTATATGTCAGTCATATTAAACGGAAACGTCAAAAGATATAATAATTGTGGAATTAAAAAAATAATTTACAAGAGATTTATATCAATATCAGTGTTTTTTTAATGTGCATGAGAGAGTAATATCGTAAAAGGCAACTATAGTGTATAACTAGCATTGTGGAGCAGTTATTACGGATCATTATAGCAGTTATAATGTGACAATAAATCCAGTGCAGTACTCATCTGAACACATCTTCAAAAATTCATAACTCGATTTTGGTAAGAGAGCCCCATTTTTTTCTTTCATTTTCGTGTTCAGCGACCTCGAATTAGCTAGAAAAAAATGTTCATCAAAATCCGCGTTGTACCACTAAAGTAGATTTTTTCCCAGTTCTCCTTTTTCTAGATATAGGAGCAGTATTCCTAAATTTGGTTAACCATGTTTTAATGGTGTTTGTAGCAGGAGGATTTTTATTGAACTGTCTTCTAAATAGTCTTCTAGTCAGAACATAGGATTAAGTTTGGGCATATAAAAATAATGCTGTAGAATATTTTTTTGTGATGTATGTTTTGAGAGATTAAACACTTCAATTTGAATATAAAACACAATGTGACGTTCTGTCATTGATCGCAATTCTTTTGTGATGTTACATATGAACGCCAACTTAATTATTATTTATTGATAAGATATCTGAATAATTACAGTATCCCAGTTAAAGTTATCTAACTTCGCTTTCTGTGCACCGATTTTAAACTTCAAGGTACCGTTATAAAGTAAAAATATGCGTATTTTAAGAAATTGCTAAATATACAGGGTGTCCCATTAAAAAAATCACATCTACTGTATTCTGAATATACGCCACTTTTCTAGCGGGTAAACCGGAAGTAGGCCATTTATATAAATGTGTCACAACAAAACTTACGGTAATTTTAAACCTAACTGTGAAAACGGCATCACATTATCTAGAACCGTATCGAAGATATAACCTCTTAAAAACAGTCAAAATATAATGAGACACTCAGTATTATTCGACAAAATCGGTAATTTATATATTCATTAAACTGAAATTACTGTTTAGAAATCGGCAATATGTGATTGTCTTACATATTTCTCTCTTAATTTCCATCTTAAATATCTCAAAGTTTTCTTTGCAGATGTGTACGTGTAGTAATACAACTACCTCATAAAATTCAAATTGATCTTATCATGATAGGAAATAAATCTCAACATAACGTATCGACTTTTTATATAAAACAACATCTGACTTCCAATAAATATCTGTAACGAATTCTATCAGTTTCCATCCATTTTCGAACCCTTATAGGTACGTGTAACCAATCGCAGCAACAGCAATGTCCAAACGGAATTCAGCAGATGAAAATAAAAGTAATCTGCTTGTAAATGTGTCACAGTAAAGTCTTCTTTGCACGCCAATAACATCGGCTATCGCGCGACACGTGATATATGTGACACGGTACAGGGAAAATTAGTTTTCTCGACGAGAAAATTGCGCATACCAACGGTGTCTACGGGAACAAAATGCCTTCGGCTCATATATATCGGATTGTTTTAAATGGCGGAAAAAGCTATTTGAATGTAGGTGGAGAAAAGTTACGATAACATTCTTGAGAAAGGATTGTTGTCACATATTTAAGAAAGCAAAACTCTTTTTATTATTTAATAACTTGAATATGGTGGTCAATATCTACACGCTCAATATACTTAAAATATTATTCCGTCATTTATGGGGAAGTGGCGAAACTGTACTTCTCTGAGAATTCAGGGTTGTAATCAGATCAAAAATCGATTACGGAAGCATCTTTTATATCTCCTCTTCAAAACCCCATCTAAGCATGCTTAGTTGGCGCCTTCAAATCTTGCCCTACCGACAGCTTATACGTCTACCCTTCACCTGAGAAGTCAATATCTTTACAAACATATTTTAGTTCAACATCCGCCAACTTCCAATACACAGTTCATAATTTAATCCCAAACGTACATAACGAAGAATCAAATCACTCCTCAAAATTAACACGCACTATCATCGATACTCTAAAACCCATCCTACACAACATCGACCTCAACCTCACACTACGTTTTCGTATATTCTCCTCTCCTCCATGGAAAAAGCCAATACAAAAGATCGACACATCATTACTGGAACATAAAAATCAAGTAACCCCAAGCATACTCATATGAAAAACATTCACCGAATGAATCAACCAACAGAAGTTTGACAAAATAATATTTACAGACGCTTCCAAAAATAGCGAAGGAGTAGATTGTGCGATCACCTCATTAACGACCACTGCTTTCGAAGACACTGGTAGTATATTCACCGCAGACATTCTGGACATCCTTGCAATTCTACAAGCCTTCAAATTATTAAACGCAGAAATAGGAATGTCGAGAAAGATACGACAAACTCTTCTCTCACATCATCACGGTCGCTATAATCTGGACCCCATCACACATACTGAAGTCTAAAAAAATCATACACAGCTCTTACTTGCATTAGATGCCAACATTCGTTATGTCCTTTCAAAAGAACAGTAATAATACAAATACATACGCATCAATATAATATCAAGATATCTTTTAATATTTAAATTGATATTGTATAGAAATTTTTGGATCATTCTTTTGGACGTAAAGGTACATTTTCGTGTTATAAATTGAATTTTTTCCTTGCAATATGCACAAACGAGATTGCTTTTCTTGATAAACAACCAAATGGTCTGTGCTACCTTGAAGACCCTCTTACGATACTGCAAAGGCTTATCGTCCGATAAGTCTCTTGTCATTTCTTCTTAAGGCACTGGAGAAGATGATAGATAGGCATCTGAGGGTCAAGGTGCTGGGCGACAAGCCGCTGCACCCCAATCCACATGCCTACCAAAGTGGCAAATCTTGCGAAACGGCCTTGCATAGCTTGGTGAGCAAGATAGAGCAAGCCATTACTTACAAAGAAGTTGCACTGGCTGTGTTTCTGGATATCGAAGGAGCATTTGACAATACGAGCACTCGCTCAATATTGTCAAAGCTGGAATCCAGAGGCACAGACAGGACAATCACCCGATGGACAGAGAATATGCTAAGCAGCAGGAGAGCACAACCATCCCTGTGTGGAGTCAAAAGAGAGGTGAAGACAGAAAGAGGATGTCCACAGGGAGGCGTTCTGTCACCAAAGCTGTGGAATCTGGTAGTCGACGACCTTCTTGACTCACTAAACGAGTAGGGGTGGTATGCTCAAGGATATGCTGACAACATCATCATTCTAATACGGGGAAAACACGTGGGTATCTGCCTGGAACTAATGCAGAGGGCAATGTCCGTAGTAAAAAGATGGTGTGATGCGGAGGGATTGTCTGTCAATCCCTCGAAAACCATCATGGTGCCATTTACAAAACAGCGAATCGCAGAGATTACTTGTGTGCCAAAACTCTTCGGCAATCAGATAAAGGTTGCCAGGGAGGCAAAATATCTAGGAATCCGGTTAGATGACAAGCTAACCTGGACAGCCATCTAGCGAGCCTCACAAGCCGTTCTCAGATTACGCTAATGACGATGAGAGGAGCAATTGGGTGCACCTGGGGACTAACTCCGACAATGGTAAACTGTTTATACACCAGAGTAATCAGACCAATAATGATGATGGTGCGATCGCATGGTGGCCTAAAGTTTAGCAGAGCACAGCCGCCAAAACGCTTTCTAAAGTGCAGCGAGCTGCGTGTCTGAGCATTACAGGCGCCATGAAGGGCACCCCAACCGCAGCATTGGAAATACTGCTAAACATCCCACCATTGGATCTTTATATACCGGGGGGGCTAAAATGGCTGCATACAGAATGCAGTGCAATGGCAACAGGTGCAAGCAACATGCTATGAAGCATACTAAAATACACGACAACTTGAGGTGCGACATCATCGAAATGCCACATGACAAAATGCCCAAGGTCGTGGAAACTGAGATACCATATCGTGTCAACTTGAGTGTCAGATACGAATGGGCCCAGGGAGAACCTCAACGCATGTTGAACAGTATCACTTGGTACACCGACAGGTCAAAGACCCTAACGGGTACAGGAGCAGGCGTTTACGGCGTCAGACCCAGGCAACGCATAAGTGTTTGCCTTGGCAAAATGACGACCATATTCCAAGCGGCAGAACATGCATAGACAGGAAATACAACAAAAAGACCATCTATGTGAACACGGACAGTCGGGCGGCCCTTTTGGCCTTAGCAAGCCACAGCTATACGTCGAAGATAGTGTGGGACTGTCACAATACCTTGAAAACCTTGGCAAAAAACAATAAAGTAATTCTTACTTGGGTGCCAAGCCATACAGGGGTAGCTGGAAATGAGGGAGCTGATTAGTGTGCCAAGAAAGGAGCTCATCTCACCCTCATGGGACCAGAACCAGCATACAGCGTTTTATACAGCGCCGTCCGAAAAAATGTTTCGAACTGGGTGTCGCTTGAACACCAAAAGCGCTGGAACAGAATAACGGGACATGCTCAGTCCAAAAGAATGCTAAAAGGACCATCGAGTTCCTACGCAGCAAATGCTTTTAGACTGGGTAGGAAAGAACTGCAAAAATTGGTAGGATTCATAACTGGCCACTGGATATTCAGCGCACACCTAGCAAAAATGGGGATTGAAATAACAAATCCCATTTGCAGGATGTGTGGAGAAGTAGAACAAACCGCAAAGCACATGGTCTTCGATTGCACTGCCCTGTGCAGAAGGCGAGCCTCCTGTTTAGATATCTTCCTAGGCACAAATCAGGAGGGAATGCTGGAAAACATAGTCCCACGAATCTCAATGTTCGCTAAGAATTTAGGATGGGACTCTACCTGTGAGTGGGGGTGCACAATAAGCCAATTAATGGCTGAGCGGCAACCATTAGGGCACCTGAACCCTAGCCCCCTCGTGACTAAAAAAAAATGGTTTGTGCGGTCTTATCTAGTATGCAATAGTGTGGTTGAATTCCGCCTCAATTGGCCCCGTTTTGTGTCTTTCTTGTACGTTTCCAAAATATTATAAGCCATAAGTCTAGTAAAATTTGAACTTGACCTACCCATTCTGCCACAGCCATGTGATAGAATTTTCGTTGTAGCCCTTCGAGGATGTTTTCATCCCACAAACTTATCATTTTAGTTATTTCTACTGATATTAATACTGCTTAACTTTTCACACGAATCTGATTTCTGTTTTCTTCGTAATGAATCGTGAACAATTTTGAATGGGTCAATAATAACTTTCATTTCTTTATAATATTTTTCTTGTAAAAGCTTACTTGTTAGGCTTCACATTGGTTTGACCGTAGTTTCTTGAAACTATGCCATCTTTTCTTCTCATGTTCACATCTCAATCCTTTAAAATTGACGCCAATTCTTCCACCGCCCGATTTACATCTAATTGATACTTCCTAGCATTGAAAAAATCCATAACTGCTTTCCTTACAAATTTTTTACTATAAACAGTATTCTTTGGTATATTTGATTCGATAATTTCGTTAAACCAATTCGTGACATTCTGAAATATTAAACATTTCAAACGTCAAAATCGAAATAAATCAGAATGTATCCATACCAACGTGGTAGAGTGAAAACAGCCCATGGGATCTGTTTTCAGTATAATGTTGTTATGATAATATTTATAAACAAGCACATTTCATTTATATTTAAAAGGATACAATGTATATATGAATATATAAATAAATTTTGAAGAAAGAAACAAATGAGACATTGGTTCACGATGAAAATATACAATTTAGAAACTAATAAAAAAGAAAAAAATTATTAAACTTAAAGGTGGGACTTTGTCTCATCTTGTTCATAGAAGGGAACATATGCTTCTCCACTGACTAAAGATTTCCACGATATTAATAGCACTCTTGAATCGTTATATTCGTGCCACTGACCCGTGTAGGGATGTCCGCAATATGCTGTGTAGTGACCATTATAAGTGGTTCCACAGTGATTTGATATGGCGTAGAGGTTGTACATACAAGGTGCCACATTATCAGCCGCGTAATGGCTCATATCCAGCCCTTCTATTGGAAAATCTATTGAAACATCAAGTTTTCCACTAAATCTTTCTGTTTGCGAAAAGCGCTTCAGGTGAATAACTAATATTTTCGCAAATTTATGAATTGAGAATGAATTAATGCATCATCTTCGTTCCTTATATTTCGAACATGTTGGTTTCTCATCACCGTCGAGTGTTTCTACTCTTGTAAACGAATCTAAACATTGTAAAAGTCTTAATTGACCTGTCCTTTGTGGCATCGAGAGGGATAAATCCCAAAAGGGATCGTAGGTACCTGAACAGTGACCACAGTGTGTGCACTTGATTGTTGATTTTAATTGACGGACAGAGTTATCCACAATCTTGGAGTTGTCCATTCTCGCATATCTTAACTAAAATTCTTGTGCTTTCTCGATATCACTAAATATATATATATTGTGGAATTAACTAGAGATCGTGAGTTTCATTTAAAAACACTAATATGAGCATATTCCACGAAGTAAGGGTCGAGACAGTCAAATTTATCATCAATTTCTGTTAATATGGGCTTTTGTTTTTCATATACCTTGTTGACATCTTCGTGAAATCCTGCTAATAGGTAACGAAGAAAATCCTGTGCATCATGTTGAGTGTATCCCATGAACGTTGACGTAAATCGCTGAATCTGAGTTTTCAATGATACTGTATTAACCACTCTAGTTGAACCGTCTTCAGACCAAAGCTCTTGAATAACTTCAGCAAATGCCTTAATTAGTGCTCCTTTCATGCTAGATATGTTATGTTAATATCTCTTATGTATGCGTCTTTCTTTAGATATTCTAATAGCCACCTTGTGTTTGATAGGCATTGGATAATACTATTCATGAAACATATGTTACAAATATTTTGAGGACTTTGAGACCCAAAGATTCTTGGGAAATACCCTTTATGGATCTGATTATGGAGATATTGTTAAGAGCTCTTTCGCAACTACTATCATTGTACGAATAATCTCGAATTCTATTATTGTCTTCCTCACTTGATCGTCGTGATAAGGAATTTGACTTGATGTTGTTTGCTACTGAATTGGATGTGGATACTACGGATTTGGAAAGTTTGCATGATGTCGATAGATCATTGGTCTGGTTCACTTTATTATTATATTCCTTATTATCATTTTTAGACGTGTCCTTTTGTTCTTGTTGAGTATCATCCCCTTTCTGATAATCTTTAATCGAAAATGAAATGTATGATAAGAAGTTGTTAACACTAGGATTATTTTTAGAAAGGGAATTGATGTTTATTGTTTCTTCAGTTACTACGACACTATCGACTTCTGAACCA
The DNA here is from genome assembly GCA_963921935.1 of Galeruca laticollis. NCBI lineage: Eukaryota > Metazoa > Arthropoda > Insecta > Coleoptera > Chrysomelidae > Galeruca > Galeruca laticollis. Next base: position 206,699,908 of record OY998176.1, on the reverse strand, counting down.
TTATTTTTTTCTACGTCTTCATTCTCTTCCAAATTTGAATTTGACTGCAAAACATCGCGGTTATTTTGACACTTGTTGGAGGCAATGACATTTTTTTTAGTACCCGAAAAATTATTACTAGATTTTTTAACTCTGGTTAATATAGATTTTGTACTTATTGGTTTCACTGTATTGGTCACATCAGATATTTTGGATCTAAGCTCAGTTGTCTTATTGGCGAGATTAGTACCATTCTTCACTGTTCTGGAGAGTTTGTTGTTAAAATTTTTACTCAAATCGGCCACTGATGTGTGATTTCGTTATCGTCTTCATCATACAAATTGTCTATATTAGTATTGTTAGAGTATGCCACACTGTTAGTATAAATAACTCCCATTTGATCGTTTACCTTTTTATTTGAGGTCTCCAACTCTATTTGGGGTAAATCAGTTTCATATTTTGTTTTGGTCAAAGATAATTTATTGCGTATAGGAATCGCATCATTTTCTAGTATAGTCATCTTCTTCGGTATTACTATGAATGGGACATTATCTGGCTGGTGGTTATCTATATTTTTTAGTACACAGAGGCCCAAAAGCTTGTTGAAGGCATAATTTATCAAATTGTCAACGCATGTATTATCAGACGGCACACATTCTGAAGAAGAGAATGAAGATGTTAAATGAGAATTTCGGAAAAAGGAGATATCACATGTTTTAGGGTCTGTAATGTGAGAAAGTTTGAAAGTGGTAGAAGAATTAGGTTTCTTATGATTAGGTTTCATAAAAAGTTCTTCTAGAGGCTTAGTACGGGGAAATGTACCAAGAAAAGATGAAGCGTTTCCTCTTTGAACTGCAATACTCATTTGTTGTGTAAAGAACAAAGTTGGTCTTGAATCATTGGTTTCTACTGATATGTTTTTACCGATTTATTTAATGAATTTAAAAGCTTCATGACCGAACACACCAGATGTTTCAATTGCTACAGGAATAAAAATGTAAATGTTCTCCAAATTTTTGTATTTATTGATTTTAAAAGTTTCGCCTTGTAAAGCTGCAGCGCCTGCGGAAATAGATGAGGATCGGATATGGGACGGAGTCCAAATGTCCGTGCAAGTGAAATCCCATATAACTGGTCTGCCGCGTTGCCATGGAATGAGGGTCATACAATCTGGACGTTTACCGTCGTCGCGGCAAGTACCTAACAGTTCCAACGAACAGGGAATCTTTGCAGATGTCAGGCCTGGTTTGATTAGGTCATTTACTGCAGAATGACGTGAAAAGCGGCCGGCACTTAATTTGCAGCTTAGACCGTGTCTACCATATTCATCAACATCAGCTCCGCAACGACAGCGATGTTTTACACAAATTTGAAAACCTAAACGGAGACCAATAGAAATAGGGCAACTTTCATCATCTAAAAGCGTACCTAATGGGGCCGACGGTATAGCGTTCAACCATGCTCCTGATTCCTTTGAAAATGCTGCATTCAAACGAGCCTTGTCTTGTAAATTGTTAGCTTTCTGAAGCAGATTTTCTTTTTCAATGATCAATAAAAGAATATCCCAGGATTTTTGGAAGGATTTATATTCAACGGGTACAACTGTGCTAGACTTCAATGACCAAATATTTTCTGCCTCCATTAATAAAGGGTCTTGTGCCTGGAAAAATTTGGGCAGAATGCAATTAATGAAATTTTTTGAACTATTTAATTATGGCAAAAGAGAAGGAAGAGCGACTGAAACGATTGAGCAAATTTCTAAACCACCATATGAAACAGGTAGTGAAGAATGTTTCCAAGACAGGTCCTCTAATTTAATATTAATTAATGACTCTAATGAATGACGAATGGTATTGTCAAAATTGGTTAAGATATCATTATGTAATGAGGTCGGACTACATCTTAAGATATATGTTAATTCTGGAATTAATAGGCAATTTTTGAGAAGGTAATAAGCAATATGTGTCGGTAACCAGGATAAACGAGATGACATTTTTTTGAAAAAAGTTAGTTTTTCATTGAAAGCTGATAGAAAGGATTCATTTAATAAAGGAGCACCTAATAGAAATACATTGTGTCTGTTGGTAATCGTTATGCCTGGTGCAACAGAATTAAATTTATCAATGGCTAGATTATTTGGTGATTCTAAGAAAAATAACTCGCATTTGCTGAAATTGAGTTCGAGACCCATATCCTTGGAATTGTTTATAATATAGACAAGAGACTTGAACACGGAATTAGTATAACCACCTAAAGAACCATCATCAAGGTACCAAGCATTGAATTCGGTAACAATGTTGATTATAAGTTTGTGAATCGATATGCAAAAAGGAGAGGTGCCAAAGGGTCCCCTTGTTGGACGCCTCTTTCCGAATAAATGATGTTTCCGCCAAATAAAAGATATGAAGGGAATCGATATCATTGATTGATGAAAGTAAAAATTCCAGGTAGAATACCTGCTACAAGTTTCAATAAATGATCGCGATGAATTGCATTGAAAGCATTTTTAAAATCAATTTTCAGAAAAACTTTATTATTAACGTCTGTATGATCAGAAGCGAAACGTCTTGCTGCATGTGCAACTACTTCACAACCACCTTTCGACCCGAAACCAAATTGTAATGGACGGCGTAAATATCCTAATTTGTCTCTGATGTTTGAACAAATTATTTTAGCTACTAAACGACGATACATTGTACCAATAGCAATTGGTCTGATACCTCCTGCTTTTTTAGTTAAAGCTAATAGTGACGCTCCGAATTAAATAGAACGAATATTGATGTTTACTGTGTCATTTAAAATAGAATTACATAATTTACACAAAGATAATAGGAGATTTTTTTCCTGAAGGGCCAGCACTGTAACTTATTGAATCTTGTAGATATGAAGGTCTTAAAGAGTCGAAACCACCAGCAGAATTTGTTTTAAAAGAGTTTATTGCGTTACTCACAAATTCTTCTGCTATAAGAAAAGGTTCCGAACTCAGAGTAGGGAACGTACTATTAAGTTTCTCTACAGGATGTTTCGATTTTAAATATGTTAAAGTGGCTGCACTGACATCAGCAAAACTGTTATCTGAAGCTAAGATTGCGGATGTCAAGTCGCCGTCAGAAATTTTATCAATGAAATTTTTAATTTTACTATTTTTTCATAAATTTATGTTTTTCCGAACTGAGAAATTTCTGTTTCGTTGATCAGAGAAATTTAAATGATGATCTATATTTTCAAAAGTTTTTAAATTATTTTTGACTATAGTAGAGAGAGATACTTTTTTCTACTTCCGCTACTAAAACCGCACTTTTAACACTGGTTTGACATGCACAAAACGACTCTTTAAACACTAGTGTTTAAAATGCGTAAAGTCACATCTCGTTCATCTTTTGTTTTTTAAACGTCAAATCAAGTGTATCTTTTGTATGTTAAATTTCATATTCTAATTTTGTTATTCTGCGTCATTTGATTTGTCAGTCAGCTGTTAGCCATGGTCCGTCATGTAATGAATATAATTCAAATATAATATAATATGTTTTCCTTCCCGCGGGCGAAAAAAAAGTATAGTAAGCACCTCGTGTTAAAAACGTCTGTTTGACACTTGGTACTCAATATACCATTTTATTAGAATTTTTAGAAGGAAGACTTAAGACATTATATGGAAAAAGCAATAGATTTTCCCAGGTGGTAATAGAATTTTGTCTTACGCATTCTTCAATCAGATTAGATAGCGTTGAGGCACAAACAGCCCTTGAAGCTTGATTGGTTGTGTTCAAACATATGACCTCAAATTAACTACTTTAATTGGAGTTCGACGTGAGCAATACATTTTTCTGGTAACACATATTTTTTATTCTTTTTCGGAAAGTACGGAAGTCATATTTGAGACACTCTGTATATCTCCGTAAAAATCAATTTCCCCCTCGTTCAATCACTTAACCAAGTGATCTAAGAGACGACAATTTATTAACAAGCTACTTAATCTAAGCTTTAACCACAACAAAAGGTACATATTAACGTTGTGTCTGATGAATATGACCTACAGGTTAATTGATCACCTTGTAGGTACCTATGATGTAAGAGAGAAAAATAGACATGAAAACCAATTGTCTGGCGATGCGGGAGCTTGGCAGGTGTGGTCTATTACCTCCACTTAGGAACAATTAAAAATGAAGGTCTTTAATAAAAGGATGAACAGTGCGATAAAAGCGGAGGTTCATTCTTACAAGGTGGAATGTACAAAAAGAAAAGCATGGAAAATATCATAGTAGAAATTAAGTAAGATATTTGGGATTGTTTATGGGGACAAATAACAGTACGTTAAAATAATTATTATTTTTCGTGGCACAGAAAGAATGGTATACGAAGACCAATTGCCAACTTTTTCTCAGGGTATTTCCAAAATATTTTCACGCGTGATTAGTAATTCTTAAATTGTCTTTAACGAGGTATAGAATCTTGACTTTTTTGTAATAAACGACTTCTGAAATTCATTTATAACAAAATTTTCCTTTGATGACACTAATTAGAAAGAACACGTTTCTTCTAAGTGTGCTTTGGAATGTTGACAATTACTGGGTCAAACTTCAAAACCAGCGCAAAACACTGATTCAGCTAATCATCAGTTTCACCTCATATTTGTAACATAAGGTATACTTTTATAGTTATCTTCATATACGGTTGGCACCATTCTAGATTGCCTTGAATGTCAATGTGTCAATCATAAAAGTGAGTAGTTGCAATATGAATTTTAATAAAACTACAAGCTAAAAAATGATCCGTAGTTATCATTGAAATAAAAGTTAACGTTTAAACATAATAACAACATTACATGGTGTCAAGTAGAATCGTGGTTTCAAGTTTAATAAGATGTCAGAAGAGAGCGTATCGGAAATCAGGCCACCAAAAGCGTTTAATTTCAATGCTGAAAACTTGTCCACAGCATGGAAACAATGGCTCCAACAGTTCGAGTGGTATTCAATCGTAACCCAGTTAGATAAAAAAGCAGCGGCGATCCAGGCAGCGACATTCATGGCAGTTATTGGACCAGATGCTGTTCCAGTCTATAATAGCTTTAATCTGACGGTAGAGAAAAGCAAGAATATTACGACCTTGACAGAAAAATTTAACTCTCATTTCATCCCAAAAACGAATTTATGTTTTGAGCGATACAAATTCAATAAAGCCTGTCAATAGCAAGGTGAAATGTTTGATGAATTTCTAACGAAAATAAAAAATCTCCCGAAGACTTGTGAGTTTGATACACTTCACGATAGTCTCGTAATGACAAGCTGATCATAGGAATTCGTTCTGAAAAAGTTAGACAAAGGTTATTAGCTGAAGAAAATCTAACTTTGAACAGATGCTTGACCATATGCAGAGCTAGTGAACAAACTACAAAGCAGCTGGCTGAAATGAACGTACAAGATGAACCCGAGGTGCATAAAGTGAAGACTGAAAGTAAAGCATTTAAGTCAAAACTGATCGACGCAAAGACACGGAAGAATTCAACTGTAAAAGGTGCGGTACGAAACATGAACTTGAAAGTCCCTGCATTCAAAAATACGTGTGCAAAATGCAATAAACAAGAACATTTTTCATCACAGTGCTGGTCAAAATCCAAAACTAACGTCAAGAACAAAGAGAAAAATGTGCACGTAATTCGAGACGAATCAAGCAGCGACGAAAAACATGAACTTTTCATCCATTCAGTGAATACAGAAGGTGAAGAAGGAAGATGGACAGAAATTGTTGAAGTCAAAGGCAGAAAATTCGCTATCTACTTATATTCTTGTGCTGACTGTAACGTTCTTTCATGGAATATAATAAAAACTTTGAATGAAGACCTCAAACCATCTAAAGTAAAAAAAACTCGGATTTGGTGAAAATAAACATGATGTTATGGGAGAAGTTATTCTACAATGCAATATTAAAGACCAGACATCCAATAATAGGAAGAAAAACTGCAACAAATTTGTGTTTAATCCAACGTAATCAAAACATTCCAATTGAATCTAATCATAATCTGTTTAAGGGTATTGGTTGCTTAAAAAATTATGAGTATGACAATGATTCAATAGAGAATCCTACTTTTACTGTTAGAGCTCGAAGAAAAATTCCACATGCTCTTTATAATGATATGAAGAAAGAATTGGATACTATGGTTAAAATGGGTATAATCGTATCAATAAGTGAGCCAACACCATCCGTTAGTCCAATGGTCACTGTTGAGAAGAAAAATAAAAGCAGACTGTGCATTGATCCAACCGTCGTCAACAAAAACATATTACGAAGAAGATTCCCACTAAAAACAGTCGAAGAGATCGTAGCTAAGCTGAATGGTGCAAAATATTTCACATTGCTGGATTGTTAAACAGGATTCTGGCAAATAAAAGTTACAAAACTCACTGAAAAATACCTAACGTTCGCTACACCATGGGGCAGGTATTGCTGCAAGAGACTGCCTTTTGGACTAGCTAAATGACCAAGTCATCAAGCATTTAAAAAAGTGGTTTGCAGTGCATGGTATTCCAGAAGTGTTGGAATCGGATAATGGACCGCAATTTAGTTCACGCGAGTTCAAAAACTTTGGAAAAAACAGGGGATTTATTCATTCGACTTCAAGTCCAAAATTCCCCCGTGCAAATGGCTTGACAGAGAAAAGCGTTGCGATTGCTCAATCGATTTTGAGAAAATGTGAACTTAACCAACTCTGATGTGCAACTTGCATTATTAAACTTTCGCAACATTCCTCGCACTGAACAACGAGGTCTTCCTACTCAACGTCTGATGAGTAGAACTACAAGAACACTAATTCCTATCTCCGAGAAATAACTCGCTCCTAAAGTCATCTATAACGTGCCGGAAAATCTATTGCAAGCTAGAAGTAAGTAAAAAACCTATGCAGATAAATGCACACAATCTGCAGAAACATTAAACGAAGGTGATCGTGTCAGAGTCCAAATAGGCAAGAGAAATTGGAAGGAAGAATTAGTCCGCGAAGCTCTTAATCCACGATCGTACAATGTAACACTCAAAGACGGTACAACTTATCGAAGAAATTTGGCTCATATACACAAAACCAAAGCAGAAATTCCAGACCCCGCTGCAGTCATCCCACCGAGAAGACGGTAGAAGAGCCGAATGTTAGCAATCAGGTCGTTCCTGAAGAAAATCCGAATGCAGGAACACCCATCGTTCCTGAAAGTACTAACTACGTCACCAGGTCTGGCCGAACAGTAAAACCCGCTCAAGACTCAATTTATAATTTGTTTGCTCTTTGCATTTCATGTTTCATATTATGTTGATTGTGTTCCTTCTGTGAATAGGGAAGATGTAACATAAGGAATACTTTTATAGTTATTTTGATTTACGGTTGAATGGCAATGTGACAATAATAAAAGTCAGTAGTTGCAATATGAATTTCAATAAACCTACAAGCTAAAAAATGATCCGTACTTATCATTAAAATAAAAGCATAATAATGTTACAATATTGTGTTCAATTAGTGATAATTCCTGCTAAATTTACTAATGTGATTGATGACTCAATACTAACGCCTCAGGGACAAAATGTTTGTATGTCCAAACTAAACCAAATATCTCATAATACAGCTTTTCCTATACTGCTGGAAGTGAAAGCGTGGCTCGTGAAATGAGACAGTAAATATTAATATATCTACTTCGTTCTTTTTATTTGAACCGTTGTGCGCAAGCGCTACGACTCTAGTGATCAAATAGGCAATTACAAAAGGGCCAGCCCCCTCCCTATATCATATATTGTACAAATTGAACCTCAAACTGATGCGCACGCTCCATTCACGATCATGTGCACAAGGCTCAGTGTATAATAAATGAGACAGGCGCATATATGTCTCCACCGTAACGGTTATGTCTCTGTCCCTATCTCTACTACCAATATAAGAGTAGTCTACTCCGAGGAGCTGCAAGACCTTGTCGCAGGTGGAGTGGCTTAGTAACTTCCTTCCTCCTCCAGCCGTAAGAACTAGAGGAACGGAGTGAAGCTAACAAACAGCTCAAAAACGGTCAGTGGGGCTACCCGTTCCGGATAAGTAGCCCCAGCAAAAGCCAGTCAAGATACCAAACTAGCTCATGTTACATCCTAACAAACTGGCAAGTTCCCGGCGTCGTAAAACTGGGACCCTCCGGCTATGGTATGGACACCCAGACAGAAGAGTTCAGATGAAGAAAACCAGCCGTGAAAAATCCGGAAGCCAAGCTGTTTAGCAACCGTGCCGATGGATGCGTGGCCACACTCGAACGGCGCCTCCGGAATCATTTAGCGACCTCTCGGAGTAAGTAGCCTTACAGCCGTAAGCGGGGCTCTACGCCTACGAACCGAAACTTCCCTAGCTACTCGTCGGACTTTATGGAAACAAAAAATAATTCAAATGCAGACAAACAGGGAGGTTCTCAGCCCTTAGAGAAATCGACAACTGAGAATACAGACCAAAGGTGGACAGCGCCAAAAAAAATCATATCTGAAGATGCAGATATAGGAAAACCAGCAAATAAATTACTAGATCATAGCAGACTGAACATACTTGTCCATTTGACCAGATGCAGTTCGCTAGAATACTTAATTAAAAAGAGAGAGGTTCATGATACCTCGTTATAAATGAGTATGACAAAAGATCCTTATAGGCATAAGGAAAGCCCAGAAGTTTTTACGATTATCGAAGCGATAGAGGCATCAAATAAATACAAACACAGACAAACAGACCTAGAAAAGGGGATCAAGAAGCACCAAAACAAAAAACCACACTTAAAGATATTACTGTTAAAATGAGGAAAACTGCTGAGATTTTCAGCCGTATGTCTATAAAAAAGTGGCTGCAAGACCATAAAATGGAGTCTATTGAAAAAGCTACTTATGATGCAGATGTGCAAACACATGCCACTATGGAATCCACTAAAGTCAATGCCTCGACGCAAACGACTCCTCGGTATCCAAAAAATCTAAAGATCCCCTCATAAGCTAGAGTTGATGACCTAAAAAGCCTACAAATGATACAAAAACAAGGATGGGATAGCAGCGTATTTACCAATATCGCTATTGTTATTGGAAACCCACTAAACACAAGTGACGAGACGGTAAAAGTTGTATTCGCTGAACCAAAATTTTGACACTGGTATACAAAAGATGTATAAGGAGAAATTCCCAATTATATTACAATATGCCAATTAAAATCCAATTTTGAGATTATCGAACAGATCACACGAGTGAAGACAAAAACCCCATATTTGCATACACGCAAAAAGATAAAGAAAATAAAACAGGATGGACAAATTTGGGAAGGACTAAAACGACTACAGGAAGAAACAGCAGAAGACATGTATGTGGCATTATATCATATATCAAATATGACAGTAGAAAATCTCCAAAAATTGTCAGAGGCAATTTTCCACGGCTCACAAACAATCGTGCTAACAAAACATGTAACGAAAGGTGGCCGACGACAACGACGACGACGACGACATACACACAGGATTTTTTTCTAAAAACCATTTTTTCGTGTTGTTGTTTGTGAAATCATAAAAATAGCTCAAATTTTTTTTTCAAAATTCCAACTTTTTTTGTGGTAAACCAATACTTTTCTCGCATATAGATAGGTTGGGCGGAAAAGTAAAAATTTGACAGCTCAAATGAATCGTCATACTTATCGAACCAAAACAAAAATGTCTGATACCGACTGTTTTTCAGGTTAAGAAATATAATAGCAGTTGGTAGATAATCATTTTCGTCTGGTATACAATAAGTAACATTTCGAATTTGAACAATTTCCTACTAAATTTTAAGGTGTGTCATCCTGTAAGTTGGAAGCCCGCAGGAAAACAATTGCCTTTTATTTGAGTTTATTGCACACAACAATTACTTATCAGGTTGAAAGATAGGTTTACTAAAGTGCAATAATAATGGTTTTCTTTATAGCTGACGGCTATTACGTTATTTGAGTTACGTTCCCGTTTTTCTTTTTATGTTACGCTTAATAATTCAATTAAAACTGGAGTGGTAGATTATTCTAGGTAGTATTGCAACTTACTATGTCAATGGAATCAGAACTAGAATTGAAGGTATACTGAAGGCAAGTGTTTCATAATATCGAATAAAACAAGGTGTCTGGTAAGAAATAAAAAAACTTCAGGTGGGAAATATATGAGATAATTATGCAAATTGAGATGGTATATATGCCCTGAAAAGTGATGATATGGGGTATGTATTGGTTGTGCAGTTAATTCAAACTACAAGAATTAATTAACTCAAGTATTTTATTTAAGATGATAAAAACTATTAATTACAAAAACTAGCTAGTTGTCATTCTGACTAAACTGTGACACTCTTCATGATGACCTACTATATTAGTAATATACCCTTCTTTATTATACATCCTTCCTCTTGATGATTTAACCTATTAGGTTTTCTTATGACACGTCCTGATCGACTACATTGAGGGCTACATACACAGGTGTAGTCTAAGGTTTAGCAAATGGAAGAATTATATTATTCATAGACGCATTCTTATTAAGATGCTTTAATATGGTCACATCACTATCAGTTTTCAGTGGTTTTGAGTCTTTAGCAGTTCTATCAAAATATTTCTGATTTACACTATGTTTCTTTTTATCTAGCAAACACATTTTTAAGTACTTTAAGAACACTATAAGCACTTTTGTCACAAATTGGTAACAATTCGAATCAGTTGGAGTAAGCATCAAATAATACGACATAACTTTGATTGCCATATGTAAATATGTCTGTTCCAACACGTTCCCAGCATATTGTAGAAAATGGATATTGCAATAGTGTTTCTCTACAGTTTTTATGAGCAAATTTCTCACAAACCCGACATGATGTTACAAAGGATTCTATATCTAATGCTTGTCCAGTGGAATATTTGTCTAGCTCGGTTTTTTGTTTTTCTATACATAAATGTCCTTCATGTACTAAGTTAACCATCTCATTCCGCAATATGGTTGGCACTATTATCTAATTTTCTAAAACCAATAAATTGCTGAAACGGAAATTTTATCCTTAAGTTTTGCATAATTTTTTACACTATCTGGAATTTTATGTTTTCGACTAGGCCATCCATTATTGACAAAATCCATGACTAACTTTAATTGGGGGTCATTTAGTGTCTCTTGTCTAAACTGATTTTTTCTATCATCTAACATTGGAATGTACTTTGTTAAAGTGTGAACTGAATACTCTATTTCCGAATCTGACTCAAATCCAGTGTGTTTTAGAAATGCTCTGGACAGTGTGTTAGAGATATACATTTGCTTGCCAGGCTTATATGTAATTTTTAGCTTATAATTTATCATTTTTAACCTTTTTCTCTGAAGCCTTGGAGTTATTGAATGTAAATTTTTTTTATAAATTGTCTCTAAAGGTTTGCGATCGTTGTATACTATTACATCAAGACCATATTTGAATCAATGAAACTTTTGCACATCAAAAAGTATAGCGAAAGTTTCCTTCTCGATCTGAGCATACTTTTGTTCAGTTCGAGTCAGGATTCTTGATGCAAAAGCAACAGAGTGACCATCCTGTAACACACATGTACCAAGGCATTTGTTTCAATACAAATTGACTTTTCAAAAAATGTTAAAACAGGAGAAATAGTAAGTAAATGTTCAAGATTATGTACTGCTGCGAAATAGTGTTAATTCTAATGCCACTGAACATCCTCTCTGGATAATTCTCTGAGTGCTGAGGTATACTTGACAAATTAGGTATGAAGTTTTCTACAAATTTAACCATACCTAATAACATCAACAATTCACGTTTATTTGTTGGCAAAGGCATGTCAATTATTGCTTCAACGTAAGACTTATTTTTGGAGTACCATCGTTAGAAAAAATTTGACCTAAAAATTTTACACTTTGTTATTTAAACTGTATTTTGGATCCATTGAATTTTAGATTATATTTTGATGCATTTTGTAAAACTAATCTTAAATTTGTGTCATGCTCTCTTTCAGTTGAGCCAATTATTATCAAAATATAATTCTATTCCATCTATGTCACAAAACACTTCATTATGTTTTTTCTGAAGAACCTCTGGTGCAGAGGAAATTCCAAAAGGCAATCTCAAGAATTAGTATCTTCCAAATGAAGTACTAAATATACATAATTCAGAACTTTCAGGATCAAGATTTATTTGCCAGTACCCATCACGCATATTAAGAACACTAAAGTACTGTTTACCAGCTAATCTTCAAGAAATTTCCTCTAAAGAAGGGAAAAAAAATTTTATGGCCTCATTTAAATGCTTGGAGTCGAAGCATAAACGCAAATCTTTGTTAGGTTTTTCAACTATGACTAAAGCATTTAACCAATCAATTGGCTTATCATTTTTTTTATTATATCTTGTTGTTCAAGATTATGTAATTTTTCTTTTAAACGTCCATGTAAAATTCTTGGAACTCGTCGAATTGGTGTAATTTTCAATATAGCTCCTTCTTTAAATGTTATGTAATGAGTACTAGTAGATGCCCCTAGTCCTTCAAAAACATCTGGATATTGTTTTACAATATCATCTATAAACTTAAGGGATTGCATGCAATTTAACTCTACACTACCAATACGCTTAATCACATTCAATCTAATGCAATCACTCAAACCGAGTAACGGTACTTGATCTTTAACATCAACTAAAATAAATAAAAAATGTCTAACAAAATCATTAGTTTTACATGACAAAATAAATTCGACAAAAGATTTAATTTTAAATTTTGAGTTACGATATGAAACTAAAGAAATATCTGAGCAATTAATTGGTACATTTACACTTAGAGACTCAAAAATATGAAAAGGCCTGCATCTTTCAGCGCCTATGTCTATCTTAAACTCTACTGTCTTATCATTAACAAGTACCTGTTTTTTTCAGCTTCTCTCTATTTTACCATTTGGATTTTAACCGTACTGACGATTTTTATCACTAAGTCTATACAAAACTAACTTTCATCATCTTCACTTTCACTATACTCAATTTCAGCGTCATCTTTTGTAACTTCGTTTACTTGCCATTTTTCTTAATGTCTCTTTGTTCATTTTGACAAATTTTTGGAAAATGATTGCGCCCTTGACACTTTGTACATATTTTGTTGTAAGCTGGGCATACACCACTTTGATTGTGAACAAAACCACAATATTTACAAGTGTTTGGCCTTACAGAATGCTTCACGTTCCTGTTTGCATTTTTCATATCTTACTGCATTTACTTGTGCTCACTTTGTAATACATTGGCTTGATTTTCAGTTGCCTCTACAGAAATCTAAACATTTGGTCAGAGTCAAATTTGCCTTTCTCAAAAGCCTTTCTTAAATACATTTATCAAGAATACCCATAACAATTCTGTCTCTAATCATATCATCAGATTCTTTATTGCTTTACGTAGCTCTATCACAAAATTGTAGAATGTTTGAGCTTCTTTCTGTAATATGGAATTAAATTTTTACCTTTCAAAAATCAAATTTTCATTTTGATGAACAGTAACGTTCAAATTTTTTTTAATATTGTCTAGTTTTTTGTCCTCACCTGCGACAAATGTGAAGCTATTAAACAGTTCCAGACCTTCATTTCCAAGCAGATTTAGAAAAATAGCAATATTTTTCTCCTCCTCTATTGAGGCAAGATCTGTTGCCGTTAAGAACAAATTAAATTTTGACGCAGAACGTCTCCAGTTATCTGATATATTTCCATCTAAAACTAGCGGTTCAGGCGTTTTGAACAAGTTTTCCATTACCCTTCACAAGCTGAAAACTTCCAAGGGCTTGTAACCTTGAAAACTTTGTCACGAAAATGCTCACTAGCTTTAAGTTGAAACCGCTACACACCTGACACCTCGTAAAATACTTTGGTTGCGCAGTTAGTTCAAACTAGAAGAATTAATTAACTCAATTATTCAATTTAAGATCATAAAAAGTATTAATTACAAAAACTAGCCAGTTGTGAATCTTACTAAACTGTGACACCCTTCATCATGAGCTACTATAATAGTGAAATTGACTGTCTCGACCCTTACTTCGTGGAATATGCTCATATTAGTGTTTTTAAATGAAACTCAAGGTCTCTAGTTAATTCCACAATATAATACAAGTTATTGAAAACTCTAAAAAATTGACAATTGTTTCGATAAATCAATATCATCGTCAGAATGACAGAAGTTACATTTCATTTTATGCCTACCTGATGTTTAGTAGTTATTTTTGGCTAGACCAAGAAGTAACCTAACTTGTGATTGGCTTAATATATGTTTATAGAACAAAGGAGAAGATGTGATATTACAAATATTGAAGCTTAGATATTATTAGCCCTATGGTGATATCCTGGATATCATTTTTCCAATTAAGATCAGTATAACTGTGCAATGATATAGAAAACCAGGAAAACTATATCTGCTGATCTTTACAATTATCACTTAAGAAGACAGTTTATTAGTGGAGAATTCCCTAGATTCAACTGTTCATTGACAACTTCATGTTGTGGGTTTCTTAAATGTCTTCTAATTTCCAGTTTTTCAAGGAAATCCAGTTCTTGTTTCTTTTCACAAATATGCAGTACTTCTAGTTCTGTGTTAGGTGTCAATGAATGATTGGTGTCAAGTAGATGTTTTGCGTAGTGGGATTTATCTGGTTGTTTTAATCTGTATGCTCGTATCTGCTCACTGTATCGTATTTCAAAATTCCTTAGGTTCTGACCCAAATAGACAGCATTACATTCTGGACATTTGAGTTTATATATACCTGACTTCTTTAATAGTGGTATTTTTGTTTTTACATTTAAAAATTTTGTACTAACGTTACTTTCTGTTTTAAAAGAAATTGTTGTATTCGTTGCTGAAGATATTATCTTTGAAATATTATTAGAAATATTTCCTGCATATGTGATGGTTTTATAAGTTTTGATTTCATCAGATTGTTTAGGATATATCACATATGCAGGAAATATTTCTAATAATATTTCAAAGATAATATCTTCAGCAACGAATACACCAATTTCTTTTAAAACAGAAAGTGACGTTAGTACAATTGTTAAATGTAAAAACAAAAATACCAATATTAAAGAAGTCAGGTATATATAAACTCAAATGTCCAGAATGTAATGCTGTCTATTTGGGTCAGACCCTTAGGAATTTTGAAATACGATACAGTGAGCACTTACGAGCATACAGATTAAAACAACCAGATAAATCCCACTACGCAAAACATCTACTTGAAACCAATCATTCATTGACACCTAACACAGAACAAGAAGTACTGCATATTTGTGAAAAGAAACAAGAACTGGATTTCCTTGAAGGACTGGAAATTAGAAGACATTTAAGAAACCCACAATATGAAGTTGTCAATGAACAGTTAAATCTAGGGAATTCTCCACTAATAAACTGTCTTCTTAAGTGATAATTGTAAAGATCAGCAGATACAGTTTCCCTGGTTTTCTATATCATTGCACAGTTATACTGATCTTAATTGGAAAAATGATATCCAGGATATCACCATAGGGCAAACAATATCTAAGCTTCAATATTTGTAATATCACATCTTCTTCTTTTTTCTTTAAACATATATTGAGCCAATCACAAGTTAGGTTACTTCTTGGTCTAACCAAAAATAACTACTAAACATCAGGTAGGCACGAAATGAAATGTAACTTCTGTCATTCTGACGATGATATTGATTTATCGAAACAATTGTCAATTTTTTAGAATATTCAATAACTTGTATTATATTGTGGAATTAACTAGAGACCTTGACTTTCATTTAAAAACACTACTATATTAGTAATAGATTATACATGTATAACAAGGCAATTTATTGGGACCAGTGCTTTTGCTTTCCATTACCTAGTAATACAAAAAAGGATAGATGAAATCAGATCGTTTCACAGTGTTAAAAAGCTCATCAATGTTATTGATAACGTGGCAAATTGCCACTAACGAAATAAGTAGAGGTATAAAAAAACAGAACAAGAACAGACAAATAGCCGATCCGTAGTGAAATTGACAGTTAGATGTAACCTGAAATTATGAATAACAATATTTGGATTGAGATTTGCCAAGATAAACTGTTCCCTTAAACATATAAGAAAGATGGGTATGTCAGAAGAATCAACTATTCATAAAATTACAAATCAGATATTATTGATAGACATTAACTTGTTTACAATGTTCGAGATTTGACTGTAAAAGTGTATATACTCTGTGATATATTTCCAGCAAACACTTTCTCTAAATTTAACAATATTTTCTAAACACTTCATCATTGTTATTTATATTGTGAACAATTAGGACAACAACTCGCCGATGTTCAAGACAAACTCAATGAAACCAACCGCACTCTCAATGACTTCGATGCCGCTAATAGTCTAGTCGACAAGTTGAAAATGGTACAAAATAGATATACTACTCTTAAAATTATGTGCGATAGCTCATTGCATTCGGAATGACGCCTAGAAAAATGTGCTAAAAGCGTGTCTTAGCACATAAAAAATTGCAAAAGTTATAAACAATTAAAGATGAAAAAAATGGCATTTCGTTTTTTGCCAAGATTTCATAAGCTATTAATATTTAGTAAATTTCATAAAAGATTCTGAAAGAGGAGGAAATTTCTAATAAAAAACTCCCAACACCCGGAACTCTATCTCCATTATTTATAATTTTAATTTAACGCTGAGAATAGGTCTGCGCGCGACATTTTTAGATTGGGAGCGCGGCGTCAAAAGCGAGTACGGCACATTCATTAATTTATTGAAGGTATTGAATATTTTTTTTTAATTTGAAAAAATTATGGTGTATTCTGAACACTATTCAACAAGTTAAACAATTGTTAACTAACAAAATTTTCTTGAACTTCAGTCTTAATTGTAAGTGAAAAAAAAATGTTTAAATAATAGTTGTAAAAAATTTTCGCTCCGTAGAGCCTTTCTTACCAACATACTTAACAAGATCGTGCCATAAAAGTTATATATTATTTATACTTTGTTTATAATATTTTTTTTGATTTGAACAAAAACTGAAAAATCCAAGTAATGTTGTCATTGTTGTTAAATTTCTTAAATATTAATAGTTTATGAAATATTGGCAAAAAACGAAATGCTATTTTTTTTCATCTTTAATTGTTTATAACCTCTGCAATTTTTTATGTGCTAATACACGCTTTTAGCACATGTTTATAGGCGTCATTCCGAATCCAATGAGCCATCGCACATAATTTTGAGAGCAGTATCTCTATTTTGTACCATTTTCAACTTGTCGACTAGACTATAAGAAGAAATTGTCTATTGAAAACTCTGGCCTCCTTAGACCATTGGAAGAAGCCGAATCTCAAGTATCACAACTCAGCAAAATCAAGGTATATCTTACCCCTCATTTTGAGGACATCAAGAGATCGCCCGATGAAGAAAGCAGAGAACTTACCACCCTACTTCTCAAATTCTGCAATCCTGAACACGAGTTGGACAACATCTGAGACTAAATTGAAGAAGTACCTGAAGTTAAAGCTGATATTCAAAGACAACTCAGCAGAGCTAATCTGAATATGTTGCCCGATCAGAAGAATTTGAAGAAACTCCATGTTCGTCTTGCTGAAGCTGAAGAAATCATCTAATCTCTCAATTAAAAGCTTTTAGCTCTTTAAAAGACCAAACAACGTTTGGCGACTGCTTTCGACCGCGCCTATGATATTGCCAATGCCACTGAAAAGAAACAGAAAACAGAAGAAGCCCGAACAAGTTTGGAAGCCGAAAAAGATTAACTCCAAGCTTCTCTTGAAGAAGCTGAGGCTACTCTGGAACAAGAAGAAAACAAAGAACTCCGTAGTCAAATCGGACGTTGTCAAGTTCGTCAAGAAATCGACAGACGTATCCAAGAGAAAGAAGAAGAATTCGGAAACACCGGTAAGAATCATCTCTCGACTCTATACAAGCCTCTCTTGAAGCTGAGGCGAAGGGTAAAGCAGAAGCTCTCCGTATGAAGAAGAACTTGGAAACTGACATCAACTGATTGAAAATTGCTTTGGACTACGTATAAAGAAGGGTTCCTTAAATCGTACAACTTTTTACATTTTATTTTCTACCTTATATTAAAAACCTGTGCAAAAGTATCACAACCCTAAGAAGTATTGGATATTTAGACAAGTAAATCTAAATTTCAGTCACTAATATGGTGATTTTGTGCAAGGTAAACCACTTTTTGTAAATTAATGCAATGGGTACGATTTAGGAAACCAGTTGCCTAAATCGTACCTCCCACTTCCTAAATCGTACCACCTTGGTTAAAGTTGAAAGTAGAATGAATCAATGAATAAAACGGTGAGAATGATTGAATAAACTCTTTCTTCAATATAAAACTAATGTGTTAGTGAAACGCGTCAACCAGTTTAAATTGAACATTAGTTCAAACAAATAAAGTTTTAAACAAATTATATTGTTTTATTTCATCGTTCAATACAAAATTTTCTTATATTTCAAGATACAATACTTTATTTGTCGTCTTTTAGGAAGCTAAAGAGTTTCTTCTTGTCTGCGTTTGTTTTAAGAACTACAATCTGAGCAAAAAACTTTTCGATTGTTGCCTTTGAGCCAGCACAATTTTCGTTAACCTATTTTCTGCATAGCAAGCACTGCACCATGTTGTAACCTTACCTTGTTGTTGTTACTACATGAAGTGAGGTTACAATGCCGAAGGTACGCTATTCGCCAGAGAGCATAAGGTAGTGAATGTAGTTAGGAATATTTGAAAAGTGGTCCTGTATCATTTTTTTAGGCGCCACTTGATTGATAGGACATTCAAGAAACTCTTACTGATTTATCAAGAAAACAATAGTGAATAAATTAGCTTTTATGACTTTTCAAATATGTCATTTACATTGTTTTGCCTTTATGTTTGTGAATCAAATAAAACGCATTACATTGCCGATGAATCTGTTTAATGAAATTTAAGGGTACCTTGAACAGATGGTGTAATGACCTGTTTCAATAAATACAAGGTAACCGACACTAATTACTAACTGATAATCAGTTATTAGAGGTTGGTTAAATTTGAAATGTTTAACATAGTTTCTAATGTTATCTATCTAACTATCTGAAAAAATCATGTACAATACACAAAATACCTAGTAACATGTAAGTGGTATACCAGTTACAACTTTACAAATCATTAATAAAATGTCACCAAATAGATAGCAAGTGTCTCTTATCAAGTAAAATTAAGCTGAAATGAAATTTCAGGGTGATATGCACTGATAATGTTAATACTTCAACATAACAAAGCTGAAAGAATGCAATAATAAGATTATGAGTCGAGAGACGTCCATATAAGAATTTGAAGTTACCAAATATCAAAATATTAAAATATAAAAGTCAATGTGTCGTTAAATGTTAAAGCATGAAATTACAAAATTAATAAATTGCATAAAATTTGGATGAGAACAAATAAAACTTTGAATGCTACTTGCGGTTAGTATCCAAACTATTAAACGTCAATGAGCTTAATTGACAAACCACATCTGACTTGTGGATCAAGATTCAGCCGTCCTATTAAAAACCATTATCCATAACGGAATCATCTCGCAAGTGTCACTGACAAACCATGAGTCCAACGTCACCACACGAAGCAAAACGTCATCACGAGCTCCTGATGTCCTGTAACGATAACGCCATTCGAGATACGACACGTCTCTACTACCATGAATGAAGTACCTATAATTTATCAGCAATCTTTACGAAAACATATCTCATACTGATAACATCAGAAACTTCTTAGAATCTCATCCTGATCATCATATCTACAATCGAGTACCAAGACCCATACAACTGTTCTAAACCGCATCCATGTGGCAAAAAATATGTGCAAAATCTATGCAGTAAAAAAACCTTGTTCACCATAATAGTTCCAAAAATAAATTATATGAACCACGTGCCATCGGCTATTTTCTATTCCTACGCCTTGTTACAATTGATACTTGGCCTCGCAGCTCAAAAAGTATCAGACAAGTGATTCGAAAGTCGAATGCCAAAGTTTTACCGTCACGTTCCTTTTGACACCACAAATCAGTGTTACCACTGACAATCAAATAAAATTCCAACCTAAAACGATATCATACTCGTAGATTAGTTGAATTACATGAAAAAGATTATTAAAAATATTACTCTTGACACTCATTTCGTTATTTAAATCCCATTATTCATTGATATGCTTAAATAATTTTAAAACCCGAAGTTAATTCACTTATGCTACCAATCATACAGAAGTCGCATACTCAGTGCGTAAATTAACCGAATTATACTACATCCCAGTGAGTTATGGTGTAATACAAAAGCATTGTATTTTCATCATGCTATAATATCCTCGATTGAATTTTTGTCGCAAACCAAGGACAACCACTCTTCAAGTTCGATTTCAACGATGACGTGGGCAGCTTGGTTCAAGATTGCTAGATGTGGATCCGTCTTTATAACGACAGCCTCCTGTGGTTGTTTTTTTCACATCGATGTCTTGGTGGTCGACTGCTTTGTTAGAATATGTGACAAATCTGCAACATCTTGACTGGATTTTGTCACTTTCAATTTTTCAGATAAAGGAACAATTTTCATCTAAAGCTCTTCAATCTTTTCTTCAGTCAGTTTAAGTTCCTGAGCTAGTTGAATTTCATTTTTGTATAGGATACTGGTTAATATAACTACTTTTTGCACTTTTGAATTATATCCAAGTTTTGATTTATTTCTTTTTTTGGTTGGTTTTGAAAGTAGAGAGATTATTTCAGTCGGAACATTCAGATTTGAGCTTGTTGACCTGTTAGGTGAGATTACTTCAACACCAAGAGGCTGATTTTCACCCATGTAAGTTTTCTCTTGATCTAAACATTCACTGTTTTCTTGATTCTGAGCTAAAGTTATGTTGAGGCATTCTGCTGGCAAACAGTGTGACTATTTAAAGATTGAGAAGTCAACTGGACATACACTACTACACTTGAATCAATTACACAAATTCTCAATCGTCGCAGCATTGCCACATGGTTCAGTCCCTAATTGTGAAATCTGGAAATGAGTGATTCTTAAGCCAGGGTTTGTTGGCAGCCATTTTTCTACCGCTTGGGCGAAGTAACCTTTGAAAGGCTTGAAAAATGACCCGTATAATGGCTGCAGTCGATGCGTTGTGTGTCCTGGTAACTGAAGCATAATTACTCCAGCGTCTCGAGCGATTACCAATATTTCTAAGTTCTTGGAACGGGTAGAATGGCCATCAAGAAGGAGACAAACTTTTCTCTCTATATTTGGCCTTACAATATCAATGAAGTGACGAAGCCACTTGACAAACACTCGATATCGACCCTAGAGTACGCTTCCCTTTCTCAGGATCAACATTTGTCTTGTACGGTGCTTATAAATACGATTATGAATTATCTTAAGAAAAATTTTTAACATACCGGACATCAAGCTGATTAACCTATAATCATTGCACCTCTTGGGAGTTTTGGGTAAAGGAATAAATATGGAATGCAGCCACTCTCTTGAGAATTTTGCTGTACGGTGTATCTCATTGAAAAGTTTTTCTAATAAAATTAGGTTTTCGTAGTCTATGAACTTTATAAACTCTGTGTGTATTTCATCTGGTCCAGGTGCCTCGCCACTCTTGGATACTTTAATAGCTTTCATTATAATATTAGGGCTGGTATCGCTTGTCGAGCTGATGTTGGGTTCTTCTCGATCTTCTTGTAATGTAACTTCAATATACGACTTCCATTCCGCCAGTACATCGGGTTTCTGTGTGAGTATTTTGTTGTTGCGGTCTACCAAGACAGTAGCTTTACTGAGTTTCTTTATTCCACAGACTTGTTTACTCTTTTGTGAATTGTTGCGTCATCATGTTTTTGTTGGAGTTCTTCGATTTTATTTTCATCAACAGTATTTTTCAAGAATTCGTTGACATTGTCTTTAGAAAACCCTTGTGCCCTTGCCAAGGATGTTGCTTGAGTTTCACGAAGGAAGATGTCCTTGTGGGGTTTCATGAAGTTGTAATACCACTTTTTACCAGGGATCTGCTTCTCCTCATCAAATACGTGAGGGATACTTTATTTCTTATTAAAATTAAGGTGGTACGATTTAGGAGGTGGTACGATTTTGGCAACTCTCCTCTACAGCATTAATAAATACTACCATAAACAATCCACTTATTTTATGACAAACAAATTGCTTAATAATTTTTTTTAATTATAGTAAGCTTCTAAATAATTCCACAATATAATGAGAAAATTATAAACATTCTTAAAAATATATTGAAAAAATATTAAAATTCTAATAAGAATATTACTGTCAGGGAATATCTCGATGGAATATTTACAGGACTCTGGATTGGATGACGTGATACAATTGAATAGCCACCAAGATCCCTGGTATTAACGCCATTAGATTACTTTCTTTGAGGATATCTGAAAGACAAGGTATGTCAAAATAGGCCGTCTAATATTGAGGATCTAAAAAACAGAATTAGAGTGGAATCAAATAACATACCGGCTGAGGCTATCCGGAATTCCATAGATGGCAGCAGCAGAAAGAACTATTTCTTACAAAAAATGCTGTGAATATTTTTTTGCAACATACAAGCTGCTAGATTTAATAAATCGACTATTAGAGCATAGCTTATCAGGAGAAAAACCATTCCATTTAAACTCGATAAAAATAATTTTCACAAAGATTGTCCCACGAGTGCACTCATACTCTTCAAATTTAAATAATTCGATGTAATTTGATAAAAACGAACCAAAAAGTCACGCAGGATACTATTAAGTATTAAATAGAAACGAACAACTACTAGCTGATGTCTGCTAAACGGTTTAATAGTGATTTATGCCAAAAGAGGTCGCTTAAATAACGTGCTGTATAAATCAGCGGAGAGTTTAATGTGATTATTTGTGTTTAATGTGATTTGTTGATCTGACGGCCGTGCACCTCGCCGGCATCGTTGCGTCGTTGTTGTTGGCGTTGACAGTCGCGTGCGTCCGAAAACCAACTACTAGCTTTACGACAAATAAGCAGGGTCTGATCCAGCAGGATTTTCACTTTTGAAATCGATTTCATCAGCTTCACTTATACAAAGAGAGTAAAATAAAATCTTTAAATTAAAATGCCATGCCAAACGTGTGACATTTTGTACATTTATTAAAAACCCATGACAATATAATAATTTCATATAGTACACCGTGAATGTTTAATGTACAATTCACATTATTCATTATTGATATTTTGAGATGTAAGAATTGACACTTCAATGTACCATTAGTCATTATTGATATTTAGCGATGTAAGATTTGACACTACAACGATGTCTTAAAGCGGAATATTTTGAGTAGGTAAACGAGTACCGAATGATATTTTGTCATTCCAAAAAATACTTTTTAAAAAACGAAAAATTACTGTTAAAGATCTTTATTACATGAAAGTTACAAACAATCTCTCTTATTATTACATGATTATTTTTTTATATAGTTTCAATTAAAAATACAACATAAGCAAATATTTTACATGGGTCAGCCATTGTCGTTTCTTAACTCCTCCGGCAAAAGAGAAAACTATGGGGTTTCTCCAGAGTTTGAGATGACTGGAACATTATTGAAATCCCTTTTTCCTTGTTTCTTCTCGTGCTTCTTATTAGTCTTCTTCTGTTTTACTTGGTAAATTTTGAAGGCTACTAGGGTTATGCTTAAAAAGACTATAACATATGATAATATTGTGTAAAAACTGATTTTTTCGAAATGAACAGGAGCCAAGCCCATCTTGGTTATTGTGATTTGTCTTCTTGAAGCATGTTTTGAATATTACTTAATTCATCTAACTTCATTGAGTCTACTAGCACTTTATTTAAATGAAGAGAGTCTGATTTTCAGTATTCGTCCGAAAATTGTAATTTAGGAAGTTCTACACTTTTATTAATTGGTAAATTACTTGCAAAAGTTTCTAATGCAAAATTGTTTATTGAAACTACGCACTAGTTATTCAATTCAATTATAAAACTACCGTTTAATGGAATGTTGTTAATGCTTTTACCACATTTTTGGATGGCCACTGTGTTAAATGGAGATATTACGATCCACTGGTTCTATCTTCTGAATTTTTACATTATTGATAATCACTGGAATTTGTTTCCATAATATATCTCTTTTGACTGAGAATATTTAAGTAGTTGTACTTCGCAAGAGGTGTGTGGACTAATTGGTAACTTTTGGAGATCACTACAGAGGAATTCTTCAGATAATAATGTTGATCGTTTAGAAGGATAAATTTGGATTGTGGTATAATCGTTTTAAAGGATTGTGTTGATGGTGTAGGTGAAGAATAGAGATGATAGTAATTATATTCAGAACTTTCGACAATTGGTATTTCTAATATGAAAATTATATTGTTACTATAGCTTTTGATTTCAATTATTTTTTCAAGCAATAAAATGTTTTGCAGAGACAAATTAATTAAAAATTTGTTATTTTTTCTATGTTTTTACTGACTTATAATATTTCAGAAAATGGATCGGTAGGATCAACTATTGAATTGTGAAAAGTGTTACGTTTTATTATTTGCTTTGAACCATTTTCCGATTTCAGTCACAATTACGGTTTGGTCATATTAAAATATGTTTGAACTAAAATCTAAAGATCCTTTGAAACAACTAATGAACTGAAACTCAATATAGTATTTTGGAGTTTAATACTTCTTTTAAATAGCCGAAAACCACGACAAAAATTTTTATTTCAAAGAATGGTTAATGAAAACAAATTTAACAACTTCCTCATTTTATTTGTATAAAAATACACATGAGTAAAACTTTTAATACAACATTTATATCGACTTATTTTATTGTCAGTTCATTGAACGAGTTTCTGCTGCTACGAAAGCTAGCCAAAGAACGCTTTCCCTTATTAAAAAAGAAGATCTGGCAAGACGTTATGTTGACACTTATGTGCCTACTAAAAAACAAACAACGTCCAGTATCCGTATGGATCAATTCAACAAAACTGTGCTTAGAAAGTGTATAATAAATTATCATATATCCGAGATAAAAGTACCCACGTTAAGAAATGTACACTAAACCTTTGCAGATAGTTATGGCTTCGCAGGGAGTCACGAATCTCTGCGGAAACAAATACATTCGTTGGGTTTTCGTTGGAACAACATCATGAACAACAAAAGTTTGTTAATGGAACGACACGAAATCAGACATTTACGCCTACTTTATTCAAGAAACATAAAAAATGCAGAGAACAGAACAAACCTATCATTTATATGAATGAAACATACGTGCAATCATGTCACACGCACCTTAAAGGATGGAGCGACAAGAGTAACGAAGGATTAAGAAAACCCGTTTCAAAAGGTAATAGGCTCATCATTGTGCATGCAGGATGTGCAAATGATTTTGTATCTAATGCTGGTATTATGTGGAAGTCTCAGTAAAAAATAGGAGATTATTATAATGAAATGACGTACGAAAATTATGAGAAGTGTATACACGAGAAACTTATTCCAAACCTACCAAAAAACGATGTTATGGTAATTGATAACGCCCCATATCACGATGTTCTAAATGAAAAATTATTTATGACTGCTTAAACTAAACAACAATTCAAAAACTGGCTTTCTGAAAGAAACATATATTACATTGGACAAATGTAAAAACCGGATTTTCTTAACGTTGCAAATATGTACAAACAGCAATATACAAATTTGTTTGTAGGTGGTCTGACTGAATACATTAAACGCAACAAATATAAATAGGTGATATAGAATTGTAGATATTAGAGACGAATTCCACTAAAGTAATATAATATTTGTGGCACATCTGTTCATAGTTCTGAATAAACAATAATTGACTGCACCCAGAACCAAGATTTTTTTGTTTTGCTAGACCTAAGTCTGTAAAAAGTGTAAAAGGATGTTCTAATTTCATTGTAAATATTTGCAAAAAACCCAAAAATACACATACGAAAGTAGAACTATCTACCACAAAAAAGCTTCAATATTTTATTTATATTATTAGTATACTTATTAGACCATTTCTAAAGGCGATTTCTCCCCAATTTGTTTTTCAATTTATATATATATAAACCAGAATTTTTACGTTATTATCTACTACATATTATCAAGAATAACAACTTTAGAAAGCTTAACAGGTAGGTATGTCATTAACTATTACTACGAACAGATAGGAAAAATTGTTGGCCATTGTTAAATTTAGAAAGTCGTTTAACAATCCAATTATATTGTAGGCTTTATCTACAAAATCTACCTGACTTCCAACTTATATACAAATAAACCTCAATGACGCATATTATGAAATGACAATTCAAAAGACATTAATTTGAGGTAAGAGTGAAAGTTTATTTCTCTTAGAATCTATTTATCATTTACATCACATAAAATAATAAAGGGTAATTATAGAATTCCCCGTATGTTTTTGGAAGCAATAAATAATTATGTCTGTATTGTCTGTACAAACAAAAAGCCAATTTTCGTAGTAAAATCTGATGGTTTTTATTTCCCTATTCATTTAATTCATAATAAAGAACACATTAATGTTATGTTGTATTGTAAACTCGATTTTATATAGCATTAAGCATGTGCCAGAATTTATTATTTTTGAATCCCAATTCAAAATATTGTGTTACCCTCGTACGTATCGCGGAATGTACGTCGACTGCTCTTCCCGGTAATTGCGTTTATAATGTTGTTCAAGTTGTA
Organism: Galeruca laticollis; assembly: GCA_963921935.1. Lineage (NCBI taxonomy): Eukaryota > Metazoa > Arthropoda > Insecta > Coleoptera > Chrysomelidae > Galeruca > Galeruca laticollis. Next base: position 206,673,185 of record OY998176.1, on the reverse strand, counting down.
TGGCTTTCTCGCGCATCGTCAACTGTCAAAATTAATTTGCCAACCTATACTTTAATGGTTATCAGTTTTTTATTTGTCCTATGTATTTTCCTCGCACTATCTCACCTTTCATATGTTCAACAGCCCATTCCGATATTCATATTGATTGGAATCCACTTAAGCCCCTCAATATGATCTCACATCCTTTGTAGAGGTCTATTTATTAGTAACGCAAACAACTAATTATTTCAAAGAGGTATACTTTTAAGTATAACTTATTTTATAAATTTTCAAGATTCAATGCATATACTTATGCATTCTCAATTCATAAAAAATGTGTTCTGTGACATAATTAGCCAGTCCTATTCTGATGCGAACCTGTCAGGACGGGCGGAACTGCCGAATGACAAATGCACTCGACGGTGGTCCTTCCATAGCCGTCTATTCGAGTGCAGGATTATATAAAATGTAATTGAATCAAGCAAGCATTGCGATTATGCTCATCGCTGAAAGTGATGCATCCGAATCATGCGTCGTCGTATATTTCGTTATTCGCTTGTTATTTAGGGTTAATATCCTTGAAGGCTACTACTAACTGCAAGGGAAGCCGTACAATGTCACCGTCATCAGTTTGATGATATTACGACAACGTGTCGAATTGACTTTTATACGGATGAAATTTATGGAAAAAATAGAGAATCGGTGCACCCGGGCATGAATGAATTGTTATGCTTGGGTTGATGGAAACGAAAGATTCAGTAGGAACATATAGTTGATAATATTTATTGTTCTTACCATGTAACCAAACTTGAATATTTTTGATAAAATTTTGTCATATACATCAATTTTCACATTCTTATAGGGATCGAGACCGAACTATAGAGGCAGCACTTCTGTCGAAAGTAGAGCGCCCTGGTATTAAATATGAAAAACATTGTGATATAAACAGTGTAATAAATAACCTACAAAATGCAAAAAATTGATAGAACTTTTTATATTTTCTTTGCCAGGAAAAATTGTTGGTATGTACGATGAGTGTAGGGGATTATCTGATTTTTGATTATTGACAAAATGAGCACTGCAAATTCTAGTATTTTTATTTGGTTCCCAATCCTTCGGATGTTTTCTGAAATGTAGTTAAAAAACTTGAAGAGATTCATTTCGTACAAATGTTTACTTCAATAGTATTTATTTATTTAAGCTTATTATATAATATTAATGTTTCAAATGAAACTCACTGTTTCTAGCTAATTCCACAATGTAATAAAAAATATTGAAAATTCTAAAAAATTGACAATTGTTTCGATAAATCAATATCATCGTCAGAATGACAGAAGTTACATTACAGTTGATGTCTACCTGATGTTGAGTAGTTACTTTTGGCTAGACCAAGAAGTGACCTAAGTTGTGATTGACATAATATATGTTAATAGAAAAAAGAAGAAGATGTGATATTACAAATATTGAAGCTTAGATATTATTATCAAATGTCTTCTAATTTCCAATTCTTCAAGGAAATCCAGTTCTTGTTTCTTTTCACAAATATGCAGCACTTCTAGTTCTGTGTTAGGTCTCAATGAATGATTGGTGTCAAGTAGATGTTTTGCGTAGTGGGATTTATCTGGTGTTTTTAATATGTATGCTCGTAAGTGTTCACTGTATCGGACTTCAAAATTTCTAAGGGTCTGACCTAAATAGACAGCATTACATTCTGGACCTTTGAGTTTATATATACCTGATTTCTTTAATTTTGGTATTTTCGTTTCTACATTCAACAATTTTATACTAACGATACTTTCTGTTTTAATAGAAATTGTTGTATTCGTTGCTAAAGATATTATCTTTGAAATATTATTAGAAATATTTCCTGATGGTTTCATAAGTTTTTATTTCATCAGTTTGTTTAGGAAATGTTAGTTGTAATGCCACTTTTTCCTCTTTTTTATTAATTAGCTTATTTATCATATGTAATGGATAACCGTTGGATGTTGCTATTTGTCTAATTGTATTAATCTCTCTATCAAAATTATGTTTGTTCATAGGAACTGAAAAAGCTCTATGTATCATTGAATTATATGCCGCTACTTTATGTGACGTGGGGTGATTGGAAATATAAGGAATTGTCACATCAGTGTGTGTTGTTTTTCAGTAAATTGAATGATCAAGTACATTATTCACTCTTTGAATTTTTAAATCCAGAAAATAATTGAGCTATTTTCTTCAATTTCTAATGTAAGTTTAATTTATGGGTGTGAAATATTAATGTGGTTGAAAAATACATCTAATTGTCGTTCACTACCCATAAAAAAAGTACATGACTAGATTCGACAAAGTAAGGGTCGAGACAGTTAATTTCATATAATATTATAGTCAGCAAATAGATAACAAGCTTTTTATTTCATATAATAAATGGAATCGTACAGAAAACAAAATTTTATTCTCTCGAAAATTTTCTGCTCTAGTAAAAATCCAATGAAATCAGTTAATTTGCGGTCATTTGATTGAACACAACCAATCAGAACAACATTATACTGAAAACTGATCCCATGGGCTGTTTTCACTCGATCACGTTGCTTTGGATATAATTTGATTATTTATTTCGATTTTGACGTTTTAAATATTTAATATTTCAAAATGTCACGATTTGGTCATAATACTGACGAGAATATTAATGAAATTATAGAAGCTCTGTACTTCTTTTCTATAATTAGCAAAAAATTTTCTATCCGAATAACCCTCGAACATTGATAAATGCTTAAAAATTTTATAACAACTTTCTGAAGCTTGTTGCTTATAGGCAACAAACTTTCGAAATCTGTTATAAAATTTTTTCGATCAATTATCAATGTCCTTGGGTTATTACTACTGAAAATAATCTTTTGTTTATTGAAAAAATTCTAGAACTTTTAAAATAGCTGCCAATTGTAGTATCATACTGATTATACATAAAATAATAGCTAATAAAAATTTTTAATTAGAACACTTTACTTACATATTATGGTTTTTTACTGCATTTATCCATTTTTGACGTTTTAATTTTATCCACGCATGTTCAATGAACTTTCGGGGAAGCGATAAAATTTCAACTGCGTATTATTTTGATACAGCATATTTGAACAGCCATGAATACAGCAAGATACTTTTGATGAAGATATCACGAACAATTAATATCAGTTTAAATAAAATTGACATTTAAAAACGCTGATTATACAAAACTCATAGTTAACTGTCGACCCTAACTTCGTGGAATCTACTCATATTAGTGTTCTAAATGAAACTTACTGTTTCTAGCTAATTCCATTTAAAACAATAAAACAACAGTGTTTACATCTCTTTGTTTGTGTTTTTCAACGGCAGATGGTATAGTCTTTCTGGATCCCTATTAACCAAAATGGCCAGAAAGATGAACACCTAAAGATTAAACCTATATATATTTCTTGAAATTTCACTGAAAGTTATACAGGTTGTCCGTTAGTAATGGGACGCGGGACAACAATTCGTCACCCTAATATTACAAAGTTGTATGTGATATTTTTACATTTTTCTGATTTTCAGTATAACAAAGTTCTATGGAGCAATTACTATATTTTAAGCTTGAAATGAATCTTCTAGCTAATATAAAACCTTAGTTATCAACAAAAAATCAAGGGTGTATATTAATAAATATTTATTATGTGTATAACAAAGGTGCATGTTAAACGTGGACCTTTATAATAAAAGTATATATGGTCAAAAAATATTAAAGGATTCTATATCCTAACAAACAACCTTGTTATAATACTTTTGAAGTTGTGTTAGTTTGTCTACAGTGTTGGAGTAACATATTCATGCGAATTTGCTCTGGCTTTATTCTGAAAATTTTAAGTAATGGTGATAGTGATATAAGTGATGGTCACGGCTATGACTCTGACCGAGATAAGGAATACATTCCACCTCAAAAAATATTAGAAAATGTAACCAGGTAAGATTTTATTGTACAAGTTAGGTTAGGTTTTCGGGATTTCAAACAAGTTTTCTTTCTTTTGGTATTAGAATTCGAGGCCGTTATATTCCATTGCCATCCTTACCGCCAAGATCAACCAGTAGCAATAGTGGAAGTGACTCCAGTTCGATTCCACAAGTTGCCCTAGAAAAAAAGTACAGTATTTTTGAAAACAAAGAAAACTAAGCTTTAAGAATGTTATTCCTTTGTCTTTTAGTAGTCTGCCCAGTTGTTCAACGGAATATACTAAATAATGTTAAAAATAATATTGGTATTTTGAAAACTACAGGCAACAAAGTCAATACTAAATTAGATATCCACTTAATGGCTGGTAATTCTACTTTAATTTTGGAAACTGATTTAAGCTGGTAACATCAAAATACAGCATAATAATTAGGGTGGTGGTAATAAAATGAATTAATTTTTTAGAAGGAATCCTAGTTGTGTTTTGAGTCCCTTACATACAACGGAGGAGAAGGAAGGATCAACAGATTTTTCGGAAGTTACTGAAGGAGAAATTTGTCAAAGTTTCACAGTTGTTGGAAAAGAAAGAAAAGAGTCTGAAAAGAATTGTTCGAAGAAGGAAAAAAGAAATTGACACGAAAACGGAGAGAGAATATTTCAGAGTGGGCATGTAACAAAAGAAAGGCAAGGTGTGATCTGGGCCTTGATTATATTCCTTCCAGGAAAAAGGCAGTGGCAGCCAAACAAATTAAAAATAAAAAATATTGTGTCCAAAAATGCTTTTAACAGTGTTCTCAGGAAATTAGCGACGAGCAAAGAAATGCAATTTCCAAAAACTATTATTCTCTCTCTGCTGTAGAGAAGAAACACTTTATTTTAAACAGCACTGAAGTTGACATCCCGTACAGAAGAAGGAAAGGGGTAACATCCTTCGAAGATACAGATTTTATCAAAGAGCATATTAACATGTTACCTCGAATAGAATCTCATTATTGTCGTAAGACAAGCAATAAGGAGAATTTAGAAAGCGAACTGAATATAAAAAAGTTGTATGGAATGTATTTACAATATGCAAATGATAAAGAAAAATCTCCGGTCTCTTTTTGTATATAAGTACAGAAAAATATGTTGTAATTGTTGACTGTCTCGACCCTTACTTCGTGGAATATGCTCATATTAGTGTTTTTAAATGAAACTCAAGGTCTGACGATGATATTGATTTATCGAAACAATTGTCAATTTTTTAGAATTTTCAATAACTTGTATTATATTGTGGAATTAACTAGAGACCTTGAGTTCCATTTAAAAACACTGTTGTAATTGTTTTAACATTGGATTTCATAAACCACGAAAAGATAGGTGCGATACTTGCGAAGAAATGATAGTGGAAAAAGCAGAAAATAGGTTAACAGAAGAGGAGGGAAATGCCTACATAAATCCTTTAAATGAAACCGAACATATGAGGAAAGAAAAAGACAGGGAAAGTGGGAAGTCTCTTTTATGTTTCAATCTCCAAAATGTCCTGACGTGTCCAAGGTCCGATATAAAAAACTTTTTTATAAATGTAAAATGAATGTGTACAATATGACTGCCCATTTTTCCATTGGTAAACAAGTTTATTGTGCGCTTTGGACTGAGGCTTTACATGGAAGAGCTGGAAACGATATGGCTTGCGCAGTTCGTGAAATATTACATATAGTGTTAGGAGACTATCCAGAATTTACCGAAATAATATTGTGGAGTGATAACTGCGTGCCATAAAATAGGAATAGTCTTCTTATGAGATATGCTCTCGACCACCTAATACAATTCCACAAAAATCTACAAAAAATTACTATGAAATTTTCAGCAGAAGTAGATGCTATACATACCTCCATAGAAAGGTTACTGAGCAGAATAGAGTATTATTACCCAGTCTCACTTCTTAGATATTTATTGAAAGTGAACCGACCAAAACCGTACACAATAATTCAAATGAAGGAGGAACACTTAATAGATTCTCAATTCTACTCAAGTCAGTTAAACTACAACACTGTGCCATTTTCAACGGTCGTATGTTTGCAGTTCTCAAGAAGCTTTTTTGAGCTGAAATATAAAGATTCTTTTAAAGAAGAATCTAACGTGTTCAAAGTCGTAAGTTTACATCAACGAAATCTCCGTAGAAAACAACACGTTGCAGCAGAACCTGAAACGTTTATTCCATAGGAGCTGAAAAAGTGTGACAGCACTGCTGCACTGCCTCAAATAAAAGTGGATGCCATTAAATCCATGTTCATATGGATTCCTGAGATGGACAGGCAATATTATGAATTTATTTTTAAGCAAAATAGATACTATGAATAATTTTAAGTAAAATAGTTTTGAAGTACCAAAGTTGTATGTTACAAAGTTTAGAAAAGCTGTTAGGTTTGGGAATACCAGAGTTATATGTTTTTTTAACTATATTAATTTTTTTAAATTGGTTTATTTTTTGTAAAAAATTCAATTCTAATGCTTATCAGTTAACCGCTTTGAATAGCCTTATGAATTGAAAACAGTAAAAATAAATAAATAAAGATCCAAAAAAGATGTCATTTTTTTAAATCGTGTTTTCTCAATTTAGCCACAACGCCACCATACCACTTTGTAATATTAGGGTGACGAATTGTTGATAAATATGATTTAAAACAAAACTCATCCCACATCTTGTTACTGAAAAGCATACAGACCATTGAAGGCAATGTCTTGATACTGGAATAGCCTTTAACTGGTCATTTGCAGTCTTTTGAATGTTTTCGATTGTTCCTGGAGTAATTTTTTCAATTCCGGGAAGAGAAAATGCTACAATAACTGAAATAAGGAATGTTTTTACTGGCCAAAAACTCATTTATTAGAAGTGTTGTGTTATAAGGCACATTATTCTGATGCAATCACAGTTGTTCTTGAATGTTTGGTTTACACGGATAAACATTTCACAAAAACCTCACGGTAAAAGTGTTGATTGACCGTTTGACTCGACATTTACATCGAATCTGGAAGATAAAGGCTTAACGGTTCGTAGTTCATCTTGAATTGACTCTCTACCTTCTGGAAATGCCTTTAACTACCGACAATATAGTGTTTCGGGTGGCTGATATCGATTTCTCCCAAAAATAGGACAGTGCATGAGTTATGTAAGGATGGTGTAATAGCATTCATCTGTTCTCGAGAGCACACAAACACTCTTGGTATTAATTTTGGATCTTATAATAGGCAAAATTATCTGCATACGGAACTTCATAACGAGAATAATCTTCCAACTGATGCAATTCTGCTATATATAAATTAAAAAGAAGATGGCTCAAAACAGATCCTTGCAGTATACCTTGAGACAATACCCTCGGACCACGGCAATGATTGCTATAATCCCTGAGGTATATTTTCCGTACAGATTAAAAATATTCGTAGCTACTTTATTACCAAAACCGAGATCAATAAGTTTTTTGTTAGAATATTTAAATCTATAGACTAGCCAGATATTGGTTCTCAGATATTTATCCATGTAACACGTAATAGCTTGTCACCTTCAAAATTCGTCCATTCCCCAACACTCCGTAACTAGGATTTCTTCTTTCAACTCAAACCTGTTCTACCCTTAACTTTCCTGCATATTAGTTTTTTTTGTCCTAGATATGACGTCTTGCGCTCCTATACTAGATTATCAGTGTTCTCTCACAACCAATCCTTATAAGCACATCTTGGTTAGTCATACTAATTGCCCACGGAATTCCGAGCTTCGTCTGTAGACTCAAGGCTCTGAGGCGTCTATCTCATCGATTTTATTCGCGCCTTCATTACCCAAGTTTTTTGTTTGAATTTTCAGCGCACAATAGGTATACTAAAATATAACGACAATACCCGATATACTTTTACACATATTTCCACATTATTCAATTCACATAAGTTTATCATCATCATGTACAAGCGAATTTATTATTGGTTTGTACCATCGATTACATCATGTTTGGTGTTTTCTCTGGACATTTTTTCAACTTATCTCATATTAAGCAATAGGACAACAGTTCTATTTTTGAACCTGGTATTGACAGGCAACTTCGGTCATGACCCACTGATGAACATCATTCATTTACCTCTTTTACACTCCAGTAAACGTACTACTGAAGTTAACTACTTGACATGCCCAAAATTATCAATCCAATTATTTATTCCGACATTTCCGAGGGACAAGATGCCTTGACTCTTGTTTATCGTAACGTGCTCGATCGAGAGTTTCAAGACTCTTTTTGGTTCAATATACTGTTTTTGTTATTTATTCAAACAATAAATGGGTGGGATAAATTTTAAATACACGGTAGGTTCACTTACTTAATTTATTTAAACACTAAACTAATCACTAACACTTAATTTATATATACTCAGTATATTCACTTAAACTAATTTATATAATCACTTAATTTATATTCACTACATTTTTTTTCAAGACACACTGTATAAAGAAATATGTATTTGACCTCTAATCTACACTGGAAAATTCTGTGTTACACTTTTTCTTTAGAAAAGGTAGCGTGTTATGAATGTTGTTAGCTACAGAAATTATTGCCTGCTTTTCATACCAGTACAATCAGAACATACGTATTGTTACGAACTCGCACACCGAAGCAGATACTAAGTACGGTCCTGTAACGTTATGTTCACGAAGTTAAAAAAATGGCGAGCGCGCCGAATTCTGAGAAGGTCTATTGGGATTTATTGTGACAGTTTTTATAGACATGTTCTCGGAAGGTCTTTTAAGGATTAGGCCGGCAATCGAGAAATATCGCGAAAGGCATTTATTTTTTTGTAAGCCGCAATCCAGAATTCTCTGGTAAAAAAAGGTTTAATATAAATAAAGGACCGATCAGCGGAGGAGTTTAGTTTATAATTTGACATCGTGAGATAAACAGTAAATAAGTGAATATAATGAAATTGACTGTCGACCCTTATTTCGTGGAATATGTTCATATTAGTGTTTTTAAATGAAACTCAAGGTCTCTAGTTAATTCCACAATATAATACAAGTTATTGAAAATTCTAAAAAATTGACAATTGTTTCGATAAATCAATATCATCGTCAGAATGACAGAAGTTACATTCCATTTTATGCCTACCTGATGTTTAGTAGTTATATTTTTGGCTAGACCAAGAAGTAACCTAACTTGTGATTGGCTTAATATATGTTAATAGAAAAAGAAGAAGATGTGATATTACAAATATTGAAGCTTAGATATTATTAGCCCTATGGTGATATCCTGGATATCATTTTTCCAATTAAGAGCAGTATAACTGTGCAATGATATAGAAAACCAGGAAAACTATATCTGCTGATCTTTACAATTATCACTTAAGAAGACAGTTTATTAGTGGAGAATTCCCAAGATTTAACTGTTCATTGACAACTTCATATTGTGGGTTTCTTAAATGTCTTCTAATTTCCAGTTCTTCAAGGAAATCCAGTTCTTGTTTCTTTTCACAAATATGCAGCACTTCTAGTTCTGTGTTAGGTGTCAAGTAGATGTTTTGCGTAGTGGGATTTATCTGGTTGTTTTAATCTGTAAGCTCGTAAGTGCTCACTGTATCGTATTTCAAAATTCCTAAGGGTCTGACCCAAATAGACAGCATTACATTCTGGACATTTGAGTTTATATATACCTGACTTCTTTAATAGTGGTATTTTTGTTTTTACAATTAACAATTTTGTACTAACGTTACTTTCTGTTTTAAAAGAAATTGTTGCATTCGTTGCTGAAGATATTATCTTTGAAATATTATTAGAAATATTTCCTGCATATGTTATGGTTTTATAAGTTTTAATTTCATCAGATTGCTTAGGATATATTAGTTGTAATGCCACTTTTTTCTCTTTTTTACTAATTAGTTTATTTATCATATCTAATGGATAACCGTTAGATGTTGCTATTTGTCTAATTGTATTAATCTCTTTATCAAAATTACATTTGTTCATAGTAACTGAGAAAGCTATATGTATCATTGAATTATATGCTGCTAGTCTGTGTGAGACAGGGTGGTTAGAATTGAATGGAATTGTCACATCAGTCTGTGTTGGTTTTCGGTAAATTGAATAATCAAGTACATTATTAACTCTTTGAATTTTTAAATCAAGAAAATTGATTGAGCTATTTTTTTCAATTTCTAATGTAAATTTAATTTTCGGGTGTAAATTATTGATGTGGTTGAAAAACACATCTAATTGTCGCTCACTACCCATAAAACAAGCTAATATGTCATCCACATATCTATACCAAAATAAAATATTTTTCTAAATATTACTTTCAAAGATCTTTCTTTCTAAATTGTCCATGAAAATGTTTGCTAAAATAGGTGGTATAGGGCTTCCCATTGGTAAACCTTCATTTTGAATATACACTACTCCAAGAATTTAACGCACCACCAAAAAATAACCAAAAGTTTAAAGTAAATTTTTGTCTAAACTGCTTGTCCGATTTGAATGAATTTTTTTTTAATGACAGGTTAACACTTCCAGAGAGTTAGTGTACTACTGTATTTACATACAAACTTATTTTTGTATAAATACGGGGTGCTGCAATGATAACCTGATTTTTTCATAAAATTTGTAACACCCTGTGGAGATCAACAGTAACAATATCAACTTAAAATTAAAATCAAACTGTAGCTTTATCTTTTTGTAGCATTTTGTTTTTTGATTTACTCTATTATCTTAGCCACAACAAGAGAAAATCAATTTTATAGCATAACATGTTTTTTATTAAAATTTATAATGATAAAAGTGAGTAGCGGGCTATGAAAAACAATAAGTTACAGTAAATTGTCATTAGCTAAATACAGGTGTCAAGAAGCATTTCATAGAAGTGTATTTTCAGTGTTAGCCCTTACGTTTTTTTTTGTAAAAACCTTTATTTTAATTAATATGCAACGTGAAACACGAAATCTTACTGGCGAAGAATGTGCTCAAGCATTAATATTGTTCGAGGAAGGCTGGAATTACCGAAGAAATAATGTGTTATTTGAGAAATTACACTGAGCATATCGTTCGTTAGGGCGTCGATATACACGTATGCGCCTGTCATTATTGTACAAACAAAATCTTCACTCATCCGTTAATAAGACCTGTTGCCATTCCGCTTCTAACCCGTTACGATGTTCAATGGCAAAATTCAGCCTCGCTCTTCGATGATCTCTAGTTAGAGCTGGCCCCCGAGCAGCAATTATAGGTCTCAAATTGTGTTCTCGTAGTCGCTGACGAGCTGATTCACCACAAATTTGTACAAAACGTTGTCTTAATGCCGATAATCTTGAAAAACGGTCTTGATTAGGGGTTGTTATTCAATTCCTTCCTTGTCCCGGTCTGCGACCATGACTTCCAGTGTCTCTATATCTTTGTATAACTCGTGAAACGGTTGTATGGTATACATTAAATCGTCTACCAATTCTTCGGTAATTCCAGCCTTCCTCGAACAATATTAATGCTTGAGCACATTCTTCGCCAGTAAGATTTCGTGTTTCACGTTGCATATTAATTAAAATAAAGGTTTTTACAAAAAAAACGTAAGGGCTAACACTGAAAATACACTTCTATGAAATGCTTTTTGACACCTGTATTTAGCTAATGACAATTTACTGTAACTTATTGTTTTTCATAGCCCGCTACTCACTTTTATCATTATAAATTTTAATAAAAAACATGTTATGCTATAAAATTGATTTTCTCTTGTTGTGGCTAAGATAATAGAGTAAATCAAAAAACAAAATGCTACAAAAAGATAAAGCTACAGTTTGATTTTAATTTTAAGTTGATATTGTTACTGTTGATCTCCACAGGGTGTTACAAATTTTATGAAAAAATCAGGTTATCATTGCAACACCCCGTATTTATACAAAAATAAGTTTGTATGCAAATACAGTAGTACACTAACTCTCTGGAAGTGTTAACCTGTCATTCAAAAAAAAATTCATTCAAATCGGACAAGCAGTTTAGACAAAAATTTACTTTAAACTTTTGGTTATTTTTTGGTTGTGCGTTAAATTCTTGGAGTAAAGTATATCTTATTGTCAAAAGTGAAATAATTCTGATTAATGCATACATCAAATAAATTAAGTATATCTGATATTATTCCTGGATTAATATTATTATCTTCTAGTAATTTTCTTACAAGTATTTGACATTCTTTAGGAGGAATTTTAGTAAACATATTAGTTACATCGAACGATATGAGTTTATAGTTATCTTGCAAGTGGATTGATTTCAACTTTTTGATTAGTTCTATTGAATTTCTAATTGAGTACTGAGATTCATATCCGTAAGTATTTAGTATATTGTTGAGCTTTTTTGCCAATATATTATTAGGAGCATTAACATAAGAGACTACAGGTCTAATTGGTTTCGTTATTTTATGTAATTTAACTGTTCCATATAATTGTGGACAATGAGGATTCTTATGTATGATAGACCTCTTTTCGTAATTATTTGAAAGATAATTTGAATTATTAATTTAAATGATTACGAAAAGAGGTCTATCATACATAAGAATCCTCATTGTCCACAATTATATGGAACAGTTAAATTACATGAAATAACGAAACCAATTAGACCTGTAGTCTCTTATGTTAATGCTCCTAATAATATATTGGCAAAAAAGCTCAACAATATACTCAATACTTACGGATATGAATCTCAGTACTCAATTAGAAATTCAATAGAACTAATCAAAAAGTTGAAATCAATCCACTTGCAAGATAACTATAAACTCATATCGTTCGATGTAACTAATATGTTTACTAAAATTCCTCCTAAAGAATGTCTAATACTTGTAAGAAAATTACTAGAAGATAAAAATATTAATCCAGGAATAATATCAGATATACTTAATTTATTTGATGTATGCATTAATCAGAATTATTTCACTTTTGACAATAAGATATATATTCAAAATGAAGGTTTACCAATGGGAAGCCCTATATCACCTATTTTAGCAAACATTTTTATGGACAATTTAGAAAGGAAGATCTTTGAAAGTAATATTTCGAAAAATATTTTATTTTGGTATAGATATGTGGATGACATATTAGCTTGTTTTATGGGTAGTGAGCGACAATTAGATGTGTTTTTCAACCACATCAATAATTTACACCCGAAAATTAAATTTACATTAGAAATTAAAGAAAATAGCTCAATCAATTTTCTTGATTTAAAAATTCAAAGAGTTAATAATGTACTTGATTATTCAATTTACCGAAAACCAACACAGACTGATGTGACAATTCCATTCAATTCTAACCACCCTGTCTCACACAGACTAGCAGCATATAATTCAATGATACATAGAGCTTTTTCAGTTCCTATGAACAAATGTAATTTTGATAGAGAGATTAAAACAATTAGACAAATAGCAACATCTAACGGTTATCCATTAGATATGATAAATAAACTAATTAGTAAAAAAGAGAAAAAAGTGACATTACAACTAATATATCCTAAGCAAGCTGATGAAATTAAAACTTATAAAACCATCACATATGCAGGAAATATTTCTAATAATATTTAAAAGATAATATCTTCAGCAACGAATGCAACAATTTCTTTTAAAACAGAAAGTAACGTTAGTACAAAATTGTTAAATGTAAAAACAAAAAAACCACTATTAAAGAAGTCAGGTATATATAAACTCAAATGTCCAGAATGTAATGCTGTCTATTTGGGTCAGACCCTTAGGAATTTTGAAATACGATACAGTGAGCACTTACGAGCTTACAGATTAAAACAACCAGATAAATCCCACTACGCAAAACATCTACTTGACACCAATCATTCATTGGCACCTAACACAGAACTAGAAGTGCTGCATATTTGTGAAAAAAATAGAACTGGATTTCCTTGAAGAACTGAAAATTAGGAGACATTTAAGAAACCCACAATATGAAGTTGTCAATGAACAGTTAAATCTAGGGAATTCTCCACTAATAAACTGTCTTCTTAAGTGATAATTGTAAAGATCAGCAGATATAGCTTTCCTGGTTTTCTATATCATTGCACAGTTATACTGATCTTAATTGGAAAAATGATATCCAGGATATTACCATAGGGGTAATAATATCTAAGCTTCAATATTTGTAATATCACATCTTCTTTTTCTATAAACATATATTAAGCCAATCACAAGTTAGGTTACTTCTTGGTCTAGCCAAAAATATAACTACTAAACATCAGGTAGGCATAAAATGAAATGTAACTTCTGTCATTCTGACGATGATATTGATTTATCGAAACAATTGTCAATTTTTTAGAATTTTCAATAACTTGTATTATATTGTGGAATTAACTAGAGACCTTGAGTTTCATTTAAAAACACTAATATGAGCATATTCCACGAAATAAGGGTCGAGACAGTCAATTTCATTATATTCACTTATTTACTGTTTATCTCACGATGTCAAATTATAAACTAAACTCCTCCGCTGATCGGTCCTTTATTCATATTAAAGCTTTTTTTACCAGAGAATTCTGGATTGCGGCTTACAAAAAAATAAATGCCTTTCGCGATATTTCTCGATTGCCGGCCTAATCCTTAAAAGACCTTCCGAGAACATGTCTATAAAAACGGTCACAATAAATCCCAATAGACCTTCTCAGAATTCGGCGCGCTCGCCATTTTTTTAACTTCGTGAACATAACGTTACAGGACCGTACTTAGTATCTGCTTCGGTGTGCGAGTTCGTAACAATACGTATGTTCTGATTGTACTGGTATGAAAAGCAAGCAATAATTTCTGTAGCTAACAACATTCATAACACGCTACCTTTTCTAAAGAAAAAGTGTAACACAGAATTTTCCAGTGTAGATTAGAGGTCAAATACATATTTCTTTATACAGTGTGTCTTGAAAAAAAATGTAGCCCTGTTGGATTGTAGTGGTACGGCCTAAGGTCGATTAGATAGTACAAGGACAGATTCTGTGAGAGGGGGACGGCGGACGCCAGGCTGAGAGATTGAGAGCGCTGGCGCGGGCAGTCAGCTACCGGCTATCATCGGTGGCTAATGTAAAAGCGTAACACTGTATTTGGAGTGGTATTTTATATTTTGTACCCGATTTATATGTACAATAAAGGTTGTGTTCAACTCTTCATAATTATTAATTTCACATCCCGAACCCAACGAGATTGTCCAGTGCAGGATTCATAATCATTCTATTCAAAACATAGTGCAAAGCAAAAAATAAACGGTTTTAATGGTTAAAACTAAATGAAATTGACTGTCTCGACCCTTACTTCGTGGAATATGCTCATATTAGTGTTTTTAAATGAAACTCACGGTCTCTAGTTAATTCCACAATATAATACAAGTTATTGAAAATTCTAAAAAATTGACAATTGTTTCGATAAATGATATTGATTTATCGAAACAATTGTCAATTTTTTAGAATTTTCAATAACTTGTATTATATTGTGGAATTAACTAGAGACCGTGAGTTTCATTTAAAAACACTAGTTAAAACTAACTTTTCCGCATCTGTGAGATGCCCTGAGCCATATTCTATCATAAAACGGTCACTTCTATACACTTCGGGGGATGTGTCGTGATAACAAACCAAAATTTCTTCCAGCATGACCAATAATCTAGATCTATAGAACCCGTTGTACTCGCTCCAGTCAGCTGAAAATTAATAGGGTACATCTGTGAGACACTTTGAAAAATATTCAATTATAAAATTGGTCACTTGTATACACTCCGGAGACAGACTGTATCGTACTAACAAACCGAAATTTCTCCAAAAAGGACCAAAAATGGGGCACTTTAGGTACAGCACCCGATTTACTAGCTCTGGTGAGCTAAAAGTCAATAAGGTTCAGCTATAAGACGCCCTGAACAAAATTGGTCACTGGTTTACACTCTGGAGGCTGTATCTTACTAACAAACTGAAAATTCTCCAAAAATGACAAAAATTTGATACTTCAAGTACCATAGCACTCGTAGTACTGGCTTAAGTGAGCTGAATATAGGGTTAATCTTTAAGACATCCTGAATAATATCCGTTCATAAAATTGGTCACTTGTATATACTCCAGAGGCTGTATCGTGCTAACAAAGTGAACTTTTGCCAAAAATGAAAAAAATGTCTTAGTTAAAGTACTATAGCACCTGTTGTAGGGGTTCTGGTGAGCAAAAAATCAATATGATTGATATGTGACATGTTCTGAATAGTATTCAATCATAAAATTGATGACTTGTTGCACTTCGGAGGCTGAATCGTGCTAACAAGACATTTAACGAAACGTGGCCGACGCCGTTTTGATGGAAAACGTAATAATAATTTTTTTTTGAAATTCCAACTTTTTTTTGCGGTAAACCAATACTTTTCTCGCATATTAGATAGGTTGGGCGCAAAAGTAACAGACAACATGAGGGGAGATATGAATAGTATGAAAAAGAATTTAAATGTAAAAACGGACAAGATTAATGGAAATATGATTGATATAAAAGAAATATGAACAGATTAGAAAAGAAAATAGAAGAAGTGAAAATGGAAAGCTTAAATGAAATTAAGAATGTTAGTGATGAAAACGTGCAATTTTGGAAACAAATGGTTGAGGTGAAAATAGATATGGAAGGACGAAATAAGAATTTGAGAGTAGAAATCCAAGAAAATGGAATTAAAATCAGAGATGAAATTGAAATATAGGTAGATGAAGAAGCTCAAGAATTAGTTAGATACTTAGAAGAAAATGGAAGTAAGGTAACAAAATGAATATATAACTGAAGAGATACAATCTATAAAAGTACAATGACAAACAAATGAGGACATAATGAAAATGTATCAACAGAATTTGGATAAGAAATTTATTGATTTAGAAGGGAAGGTAGAATAACAGACAGGAAAAGATAGACAAATTATTTAACATGGAATCAAAGAAAATTAATAGAAAATGACAAGAAACTGTAGAAGAAATAGGAGATAATCTAAAAGGGAGTGGAGGCGGAATAATGTATAAAGAGAATATGGATTTTGGAGTGAAATTTTAGGGAAATATAAATATAATTCATCCAAAAGCTTTTATTGAAATCATTAAAAGTAGAATGAAGGGAATGTGAAACACAAAAATATCATAAAAATAATTAGATATAGCACCAAGATCTTAGAAAGAACATAGTGGATAATCTAAAGAAATTTAGGAAACGAAGGGAGAATCAAACAGTGAGAGAAGAAAATAAAAAGAAGTTTAGGAAAAGAAAAACAAACTAAATTAACTGTCTCGACCCTTACTTCGTGGAATCTGCTCATATTAGTGTTTTATATGAAACTCACGGTTTCTAGTTAATTCCACAATATAATAAAAATTATTGAAAATTCTAAAAAATTGACAATTGTTTCGATGATATTGATTTATCGAAACACTTGTCAATTTTTTAGAATTTTCAATAATTTTTATTATATTGTCGAATTAACTAGAAACCGTGAGTTTCATTTAAAACACTAGAAACAAATTAAATAATCAGACAGGATTATAGGAACGAAATCAAGAAAACGAAAAAGGAATTGCATGGTATAAAAAGGATATAGAAATAAACGGTTTTAAAGATTAAAACTAACTTTTCCGCATCTGTGAGATGCCCTAGAAAATATTCTATAATGAAATTGTCACTTGTCGGGGGATGAATCGTGCTAACAAACCGAAATTTTTCCAAAAATAACCAATATCTGGATTTATAGGATCCGCTGTATCCGCTCTAGTCAGCTGAAAATGAATAGAGTACATCTGTGAGACACCTTGAAAAATATGTAATTATAAAATTGGTCACATGTAACACTCCGGAGGCTGTATCGTACTAACAACCCGAAATTTCTCCAAAAAGGACCAAAAATGTGACACTTCAGGTACATTAGCACCCGTTGTACTAGCTCTGGTGAGCTAATAATCTATAAGGTACAAATATTAGAGTCCTTAAACAATATTCAGTCATAAAAATGGTCACTTGTATAGACTCTGGAGGCTCTATCGTGCTAATAAACTGAAAATATTCCAAAAATGACAAAAGTTTGGTACTTCAACTACCATAGCACCCGTTGTAGTGGCTTTAGTACTCTGAATAATAATGAAGATCATCTCTAAGACACTCTAAATAATATCTAATCATGAAGTAGGCAGTATCGTGCTCACATAGTGAAATTTCTTCAAAAATTACAAAAATGTCGTATTAAAGTAATATAGCACCTGTTTTTCCGGCTCTGGTAAGCTAAAAATAAATAGGGTTCATACGTGAGATGTTCTGAATGATATTCAATTATAAAATTGCTGAAGTGTTGTACTCCAGAGGCTGTATCGTGCTAACAAACTGAAATTTCTCAAAAAATTACAAAAATGTCGTACTCCAAGTACCATAGCATCCGTTGTACTGACTCTGGTGAGCTGAAAATCAATGGGGTTCATCTGTGAGATGTGTCACGCACTATTTTATTGAGAAGTTTTCTTTTCTTGAATTTCTACAGGTGGTATGAAGACCAACTGTTCTTTATATATATATATATATATATATATATATATATATATATATATATATATATTTTAACAAAATTTAGAAACTAAATTGAATTTAGACTAACGGCAAATTAGCAGAATCAATAGGCTATGCTATAGTACCGACCAGTGGTCTAAAAAGGTGCGAGCAACATCGGCTAGGGAGTATTCTGTAAGTAGGTTCCTCGCCACCAGTTTACCGACTAAACTGGAAGTCTCTAGTTGATCACGAACTGGTCGATACACTACAAGCCACCGTAAAGTACAAGGCCACTCCAATGAAAAAGGGGGGGGGGGAATCAAAGTAATTAATGCCTCCTGGACAGCCTGCCAAGTAAAACACAGTCTCTTCAAATGTCACCAATTTAATAAAAATAGGTGAGAAACATAGAAAAAAAGAAAGATATAGGTGTTAAAGTTACAATAAATTTTTTTATTATAATAATATCGTTAAAGCTGTAAACGGCAACGTGATCACGTGTTCAACAAGTTAACTTAACTTTAATAATTAGCTTGAAGTAAAGTAAAGAGTGCGCAATAATAACTATGGCCTCGACTGGCCTACTAGGAAAATTGGAAAGGGAAAAATAAACAAAGTACGAAACAAAGATTTATAATAAAGTAGACTTAGCTGATTTCCGTTTATCCCAGAGAATCGCTGAATTATGGGAAACTGGAGGGCGTGAAGCAATGGGTATTTCAGTAAATGTCCAGGCAAATATAATGTGATGTCCTTAAGTAGTAAAACAAATATTCATATGTTTATTAATTCTATAGATAACATTTCCCTACATCGGCCTGAATCAATAACTGGTCTTGGAGTTATATTTGATTCTTACCTTTCTTTTACTAATCACATTGATTCCATCATTGCTGCTGCTAACCGCTTGTATGGTTCCATTGTAACAACCTCCATACAAAAACTTTATATTACGCTTTTATAAGATCGAAATTAGAATATGCGTCCGTTGCGTCTGTTTTATCAATGTCATGGCTCATGCACTAATGATTTGAGTTTTTTCTAATTTTCATATAATTTCCGCGCTGATCAAAAACAGCTGGATTCAAGCAATTGTGTGCGCATATCGTGTAGCGCTTGCGCTAAAAGGACAAGACAGACAACGTTTGGCAGACGACCGCCAACCACGACAATTTAAAAAGTAGTAATTTTGGTGATACATAAATACAAACTGAACATTAAATTGATTGAAAAATACTGAGACTTTCAAGTGAATAATAAAAATGGTGATAGCCTAAATCAGGGGATCCTAAGGTGTAGAAGGCCAGCAATCCACATTGCTAAGAAACTACAGTTGTTTGCGAATAAATCTACAGTCCGCGATTTTCTTCTGAAGCAAATTTCATTGGTGCTTAGACAGTCATGTTATCCCTATTGAAGCAATTCAAAAGCGATGGTGTTTACCCTCCATTTGGTATATCACAATCAATTTTGTTACAACGGCATAGTTTTTTTTACTGTGAAAACAAGACGCGATTATTATTCCACGAATAGAGTCCAGAAAACCAGATACCGATTATTCAAGTAGGCCACGCACTAACATCCTGAAGAACTCTTCACTTCACACCACATGCAGCATAGTTAATTCCATGAATTGTGATATAGACATATTCTTCTGCTCGATACCTTATATTAAGTCTCGTTTCTTTCTCTAATCAAATATATCATATAAATTACTTATTTGAAATTTATAAATGCTGCTGTATTTCCTTGCTCTGTAGTTGGGTTTTCTTTCAAGAACAAGTTAAATATAACCGGACTTACGGTACTTATTTATGAGACACCTTCTATATAACCTCTATTGTCTTATTAAATCGAGTAGAATTTCTCTGTCTTATCATAAGTTCACTCAATCAAATGCCTTCTTTAAGTCTACTAGGCCTGATAATTAAAGATTTCCTGTTTTGTTTAATGAGAAACGGGAACAAATTGATAGGTAACCTTCTAATCAAACTTTAGAAAAACATTTCACGAATTGTTTTGTTCCCCAACAAGGAAAAATGCAAATAGAAATCTCATTTTCCCAAACTGGTCGTTGGGGCGGTGGGATTATTGACAAGGGCCGTCATGCTACCGAACTGTGGACGGTTCCGACTAAATAAACAGTGGCCACTCGAAATTGTCCCCAAGGAGAGATCTCCGACCGCAATCCAAACAATGAATAAAGTGTTGCAAACATTTCAGCTAATGTGTACTATCACCCTTTCGGACATTTTTTATAACTTTATTGGCAATGTTTTTGTTTGTTGTTATAATTATCGAAAAAATGTATTTAAAATATTTGGTATTTTCAGGTATTTCTAATTTTAACTTGTTCTTACTACCTCTATTTTTATCTATCTGAAAGATTTACTTTAAATTTAATTTCCATTTAGGGGAGACAGGGGCATAGCGGCTAGAACATCGGTATTATTAATAATTTTAGGTTTATCTCTTTTCTTGTTGATCCAACATTATGCTGCCCGTTTTAGTAATAACTTATATTTATTGAAGATTTATTTTGTGAACTATTTTACTTTTAACTAACAATAAATATATCCCAGACAATCTCTCTAAGGAGGGTACACAGAGGCTATTCATTACCCCACAATCTCATCATTTAGGAGGGATTAGGGAATCTAATGTAAAATATACTAAACACCATTTAGAACTTGTAATGGGTGATGCAGCTCTTACTTTCGAGGAGTTTGAGACTGATTTGTGTCAAGTAGACGCCTGTTTAACTTCCCGACCACTTTCTCCATTATCGAATGATCCAAATAATATGAGTTCTCTTAACTACTGCGCACTTCCTTATAGGAGAATGGTTGACGATAATCCCTGAAACAAATCCTCTTAATATCAAAGAAAACAGACTCTCGCTTTTTCAAAGAACCCAACAAATTGTTTAACATTTCTGGTGAAGGTGGGCTAAAGAATATATTTCACACCCTCAGGCCAGGGTCAAATGGAAGGTAAATAATCCTCAACTGTTTCAGGTAGGCACATTAGTCATAGTCAAAGAAGACAGCCTCCAACTACTCAAATGGAAACTCGGACTAAACCTCCGAATCCACCCCGGCGTTGGTAACATCATACCTTACGTAAGTAACCATTAGAACTGCAACAAAGGAGCTGAAGCGTCCTGTAGTCAAGATATGCGTTTTACCCAACCAAGTTACTTCATTTTGAAACCCTAAAGTGTTTCAAGGCGAGGACATATGTTAGTGTCAAGTAATTCAAACGCTTGACATGTTGACATTTAGAACAGAGGAACCAAGATTCCCGCGAACGAATAAGAAAAAGAGGATTTTGTAACCTAATTCCGCAACTTTTGTTTTTATGTATGTTACTTTTGTTTTATGCTTGTTATGACAGAATACTTTGTACTGGTCCAGACTAAAAATAGTACCCATTCTGAAAATATAGAGAGTCCCACACGAAAATTGTTATGGACTGTACAGATTTTGTGGTTTTATATGAAAAGATGCTCTTACGATAAGCCATGTTTCCATTTTCATTACAAAATGAAATATTGGAACAAAATTTTGTTTTGTACTCTCCAAGGGCTGTAACTTTTTCGTGTGTACATTTGCATTGAGGTAAGCTATATTCAGTCAAGTTATTTTTGACCCCAGAATATGTGGTTCAATTTTTAACCCACCTTTGTGTTACACCCTGTAGTACTCAGGGTAGTACCCAGTGAAATCATTTTAGTTTCCAATTTAATGAAGTATGTCGCTGTGACACTAAAAATGAAGTCCATAAGAATGTCATTATGATACGTGGGAATATAAAATTAATAAATGAAACGTAGTGTCAAAAAGATCAAAGGTAACCTAATTTAAATACCTACAAATAGTTTTGACGTCTCTTTTTTCGTATACGAAAAAAATGTCTCGATATATTTTATTACCCAATAATTGTGTATATTACAAGCAAAACTCTTATTTGTTTCATAATAGAGCAACATAATATATTGGTTTAAATACGTTGAACAGGTCGTAAAATGGATTTTCCACATGATTTACTAGCCTTTAAACAAGTGGTCTATTATTTCGTCTAACTCGTAAGGAAACTTTCGAGTAACATAATAAATTATAAATTTCTGTACCTCCTGTTTGGAATGCACGCCCATAAATTCTTGATATAAATATTCCTACTAATGTTTTACGACTTTAATCACTTTCAAAATTATACAATGTTGCGAAGCAACATTTGAATTATGAAAAACATATCATACTTCTTTTTCCAGTTAGTTTACTCAATTCATTTTTTGAAAAAAAAGTTGTTTTTCATAAATAACACTGAATTTTACTAGTTACATGAGATGACAAATTTTCTTCAATCTAATTTGAGAAGTTTTTTATATTGGTACGCTGGATATCAAAATGGAAATCTAAACAATTTACTTATAATCTCAACAGAATAATGGAAAATCATTCGTCAACCTCTTAAGAATCTGTTTTTGGACTATTTTCTTGTGAATTGTTACTGAAATATTCTAATAAAAGCATTATTCACGAGAATCAGCGTCAGCAATTGTCATTAATACGATGGAATGATAGCATTTATGTAAGAGATAAAAAAAATAAAAGACTATGAATGAATATTAATACATATAATTTAATAAAAAGAAATTATTTAATAACCACAGAATGTAAATACAATCTTAATCATGAAAACTAACGAAAAAACCTAAGTACTAGGGCAGAGACAGAAATTGAAAAGAAACTGATGATCAATTAAGTCTACCAAAAGTATTTTTAAATGAAAGAAAATAGTTAAAAATTAACATTGGTAAATAATTGTGACAATTATCTTTCTAAGTAATGAAATTAACTGTCTCGACCCTTGCTTCGTGGAATCTACTCATATTAGTGTTTTAAATGAAACTCACGGTTTCTAGTTAATACCACAATATAATAAAAATTGTTGAAAATTCTAAAAAATTGACAATTGTTTCGATAAATCAATATCATCGTCAGAATGACAGAAGTTACATTTCATTTGATGCCCACCTGATGTTTCGTAGTTATTTTTGGCTATACCAAGAAGTGGCCTAACTGGTGATTGACTTAATATATGTTAATAGAAAAAAGAAGAAGATGTGATATTACAACTATTGAAGCTTAGATATTATTAGCCCTATGGTGATATCCTGGATATCATTTTTCCAATTAAGAACCAATAATCTTCGGGAAACACTTACCATTATTCATTGGGGTTAAATAAATACCATCGTTTATTTATCAAAACTCACTGGGACGATATATTTAAAACTACGTATACAATTTACTGACCATGTATAACATACACTATAAACATTGGTACTATTAATAATAATAGAGAAATGAACTCTCTCTTTATATAGGAACTCATATAAATGTATTGTTAGACCAACACTGTCGATGATCTTTCCGCCGACCTTGCTGACATATTATTTATTTACAAAACAGTCGTGATTCCTTAATAGGCTACTAACCTTACTATACCTTGTCACTGACATTCAAGTTCACTGGCCGCTAGCAATATTTGAAATGAATATCTAATTAAATTTAATAGTGTTTTTGGGATAATCAAACTATGGTTATAGTAACATCCTTGAGATAACCATAAAATATAAGTTTCTGTTCACGCTTTGAAACTATGAAGTTTGATACACATACTAAAATAAAAACACCGACCCAGATTTTGACGGAACTTTGATTCGAATATGTTTGCGTATATGTTACCAATACAATTAGGAATGTTCCCTTGTTCCAGATGCTTTGTATAATTGACTCTCATCTGTGTCAACTTGAGAATCCGAACGCTTTTTCAGGAATAATTGTTTTATTGTTCGTTGATTCATTGCAATTACCCCTTGTGCGAGGACAATAAGTTTTTTAACAACCAGAGCATATGAAACTAGCTACACATTTATGACGGCTCTTCAAGCTGGTTGAACTAAAACAACACATGCGTCACGGCAGTCATTGATAGACTGAATGCTTTGAGAGTTGGAGAATTAACATCTCAGTATCTTACAATACTTCTAGAAAAAGTTTCGACAGATTATAGCAATGAATTCTCAATTGAGAAAGAATATACCGCACGAATGATCAAGTAACTGAGCCCAATGATAAAGTTCTTCAATATTTTGAGAGAAGGAAGGAACAAGTATTCATACAATAAAAGCACAAGATCTACTCACTGATACTACGCGAAATTTAGGTAATAAAAATGTGGACTCTGTTATACCTGATAATATTAATAAGACGGGAGGTTTCCCCAACGTCTTGAAGATTTTCGTGGGGGCTGCAATAATGTTAAGATCGAATATTTTTCACTTTTTAGTCCGATTTGCTATTTTTTTAGTTTTTCTAAACTATAATTCATTTAATGAAATTGACTGTCTCGACCCTTACTTCGTGGAATATGCTCATATTAGTGTTTTTAAATGAAACTCAAGGTCTCTAGTTATTATTATTAGTATTATATTGTGGAATTAACTAGAGACCTTGAGTTTCATTTAAAAACACTAATATAATTCATTTTTTAATAATACTTCTCTTAACAGTTAAAATGAATATTTGAGAATATAGCTCGAACCAAGTTTTCCACGATTGTTTGTTCGTCCCATTTACAGGTTTTATGAACAGTAATTCTCAAATTCTCCGTACACCTTACATAAAATCACAGTTATCCTAAACATTTAGTGCTAGAAATTTTATTATTAAATTCTGCTTCACGATTAAAACTCCGAGAAAGGTTATAACTCTCCAAAGAGCCATCAGAAATAAACTTTTAACGAACTTATAACTGTAATTCGTCTTCACATTTATTGAAATGAATAGAAAGTACTCGAGAAACATGTTTGGTCTCTTTCTCCCTCTCTTTTTCTTTTTCTCCAGAGTAACATTCAATATTTTAACTCAAAGTTTAAAGGAAAGTTGGGAAATAATTCAGAAGTAACGTATAAAATAAAAGCAAATCAAATTAGAAGGGTGTATATATCATTTAATTGAAATTCAGGAGGCAAACAAAATTGAATATCCCGTGGAAAAGCACCGTAAATTGTAGCATTGGTGGATCGTTAAATATAATATTTAAATACCTAAAGACAATATTCCTTTAACCTTGTTTGTCTATTCCATAACACATTAGCAGTATTAATTTAGTCAAATCCTAATTGGCTAGTAAGGTGGTACAAGGAGTTCGTAAACTTTTATTGTACCATATTCTTGTACCCTATATATCGAGGTAATAACGTTTGCCTGCAAATTTTACCTAAATTACTTGCATAGAAGGTACTCTTTGTACCCTTCCCTATTTAATATACGAGAAAAGATAAGTAAGTGGGAAATTTTGTTTTTTTAAGTTATTTTTTCGTTTTTTCTGCAAGAAGAACGGTCATTTAAAAAAATACTGTATGTATGTGGTCGGCCACTTTAAGTAACATATCTTACTTAATAACACGATACAGGCTCCGGAGTAAATCACCATTTTTATGATTGGGTAATGTTCATGGCAGCTCTCAAATAATGTCTATTGATTTTCAATTCACCAACGGGTCCTATAAATCCAGATATCCTACATATTTGGAGAAATTTTGGCTTGTTAGCCCGATACAGCTTCCAGAGTGTATACAAGTGGCCAATTTTAGGATTGGATTGGATTGCATACTATCAATCTATATCTATCATTTGAATATTTATATAATACCAATTTTAGTATCATTTCCTTCTGGGGCAATGCTGCGAGAAAACTTGGATTAACCTAAGAGATTGACTTCGAACGTTTATTTGGAAAAAGAAAAGTAACTGAAGTGGACTATCAGCTATAAAAATTCGCAAATGGAAGTATGAAGAACAGATGCAGTTTTTAATTCCATATTTGCAAGAATGAGAAACTGTTACAAGCTGTCTAAATATTGTTCAAAATTATAAAGTACTGGAGCAAATTCGGAATCGATGGACTTAGCATATGATGACTCATTGGACGCCAACAAAAGAACACCTGGAACTGTTGAAGAAACGCAGCATGCATGAGAGACACCTCCTCAAGTGTCACACAGAGCTGAGAGTTCTAAAACAATGCAAAATGTAACACCGAAATTCAATACCTGATGTTTAATAATTTTTTTTGGTATGCATCAACTGAAATTTAACTTCTATCATTGTGACGATGATATTTAGTATCGAAACAATTGTCAAATTTCTTAGAAGTTTTAACTTTTTATTTAGTATATTGTGGAATTATTTAGTAACAAAAGTTTCATTTAAAAAGAGTAATATGAGTAGATTCCAGGAAGTAAGGGTTGAAACAGTTAATATTAAAATTCCTAAATCAATTCATACTGCCAAAAACGATTACGTTAACGAAATTTGTTTATCAATTCCTCTGTCATTAGAACCAATACATGTCGAAAATTTAAATAAATACGAAATATCTAACGGTCCAAGTCATTTTGACCCATCGATAATCCGCACTCAACACCTAAACAAGGAAGAATGAGGAAATTTTTTAAAGCTCTGTAATAAATACAAAGATATTTTCTTTGATAATAACTCTGACTTAACTTTTACTTCTGCCATTGAGTACGAAATACGAACAAAAGATGGAAATTATATTCACGTTAGAGGCTTCCGACATCCAAAAGCAATGCAGGAGAAAATTACTAGACAGGTTAATCAATTACTCGATAAATAAATTATTAGGCCGTCAACATTTCTTCATTCCG
Organism: Galeruca laticollis; assembly: GCA_963921935.1. NCBI lineage: Eukaryota > Metazoa > Arthropoda > Insecta > Coleoptera > Chrysomelidae > Galeruca > Galeruca laticollis. The sequence goes on along the minus strand of OY998176.1, from coordinate 206,646,013 downwards.
TCCCTACATGGTTTGTATTAAACAAACCAGACGCTTCTGGCAAGAAAAAAATTCATATGGTTATTAATTATCGTAAATTCAATGAGAACCCTGTCGAAGATTAATATTACTTCCCAAATATCTAAGACATACTAGATCATCTAGGAAAAGCCACGTATTCTACTATTCTTGATCTAGCTCAAGGTTTCCATCAAATTGAAGTTCATTCAAATTAAATTGAGAAAACAGCTTTTTCCGTACCCTACGGCCACTACGAGTTTCTACGAATGCCATTTGGTCTTAAAAGTGGACCCTCTACTCTCGAAAAATTGATGGATAACATCCTCAGATCTTTTCTCCTTAAATGTTGTTTCGTCTTTATCGACGATGTCATTATTTTTTCTAAACCTCTTCAATATCGTTTAGTTCACATTACCGCAATTTTTGAAATATTTCGGAAAGCTAACTTAAAAATCCGTATAGATAAATCTGAATTTCTGACAAAAGAAATCGCTTTTCTTGGTAACATCGTAACTCCCGAAGGCATTAAGCACAATCCTAGTAAAATAGAGGCTACTAAGAATTTCCCAAAACCAAAAACGGTAAAAGAAGAAGTGAGATTCTTCTAAGATTTATTGGATATTATAGAAAGCCCATTGTTTTTGTGTAAGCCGCAATCTAGAATTATCTAGTAGAAAAGGCACTAATATATAAATGACATCAGGGAGAGTTAGTTTAGTTGATAAAGTGATCTCGTGATAGAAATAGCGAACAGTAAAGTGTTGATATAAACTAATAATTAAGGTTGTGTGTATAGAAATTAAATTTAAGTGAATAGTTGAGTGTATATAAATTCAGTGTTAGTGAGTAGTGTTTTAATAAATTCGTAAGTAGCCATACCGTGTGCTTAAAGTTTATCCCACCCGTTTACTGTTCAAATAAATAAGAAAAACATCACACTACAATTTCAAATTTCATTAACAAATGTGAAATTTGTTTAAAAAATAAATATGAACGGCTCCCTTATAAATTACCGCAACTAGGTCCAGTATTAGGACAAAACCCTTTTGACTTAATCCATATTGATTTGTTCCACTGTAACAAAAGTTACTACTTGACAATTCTTGATTTGTTCAGCATATGTGCCCAATGTTATAAAATTTCTGATAAAACTTCTGTTTTAATTCTAAGCAAATTAAGACACTATTTCTCTCGTCATAATTATCCGATAAAAATGGTTTGTGACAATGGCACTGAATTTAATTCTGCTGTAATTAAAGAATTTTTGAAACTTCAAATTGAATTTCATTTCACAACAGTCAATAACTCATTTTCTAATTCCCCTGTTGAATGGTTCCATTCTACCCCAATAGAAAAAATTAGAACATTACGAGAACAAAATCCAGAAGACCCTTAGACGATACCTTCACACACGCCATTTTTATTTATAATCAGTCCATTTATAGTGCTACTAACTTCTCACCTTTTCAATTCTTTATGGACATTATGCCGAAGAAATACATTCACATTTTGATCTCCCATTATATGAAACATACAACCAAAGACATAAAGACGAACTATAACCTTTTATAACTGACTTATATAATAAACAAAAAGAAATTCGTCAGAAAATTTTAGATAAACAAAATGAAAAAGTCGAATCAATTCCTGTAATCGATCCCTCTTCCTCATTCTATGTTACCCGCAGAAAATATCGACCTAAATTGAGCTCCCCTTATTCTAGACTACTTCCAAAAAAAACAAAATAAAACAAAAATATCTACAAGACGAATAAACATAATAAATATTTGTTGTATCATCTTTAGAAGTTGAATTTGAGGTGCTGGTGATCGTAGAGTTGGCAGAATCTTGTTTTTTTCTCATTTTTTCAAATATCTTGCCACGATCTTCATTAATAAGCTTTATATACGGCTTCAGAGATTTAGATGATAAGTGGCCTGTTATCTTAATAATTTCTTGAAAGTTTGCTCCAGATTGTGGAAGATGCTAACAGGAAGAGCAATTCGAATGATTAGAAATTTTTTGTTTCTTTATATCATGTCCTATACTTTGTGCCACTGAATGTGTCCATTAACTTAATTGATTAAGGCCTACAGAACACTTTTTATACCATATTTTAGTTTTCTTCCAATCAGGATTATGTGTTAAAAATAGACGATTAGTTTCACTGTTTGGTGATCTTTTGCTTAACATTTACTTGAACAGACGGACTGGACACTGATATTCACAATTTTTATTCCGTTTCAACCATTTAGAATCAGCTGTATCGCATTCTGCTTTAAAATAGTCAAATAAGCAAAATACTACTACCACGCCAGTTCCACAGAACAAATTTGATAGAATTCCTTTTGTAAATCGTCTAGCGTATTTTCGTCAAAAATTCACACAATTTTGCTAATTTCTTCCGCTTTAAGGTCGACAGAACTTGTTTTCTTTTTTCAGGAATTGCTTATAACTTCTTCCTTTTAGCTGCTCGCACCTTTCTTGCATCTTCAATAATCACTGCACTGCAAAAATCGGGATTAAGGACTCTTCTAATAGGGCTAACTATTTTCAAGTAAATGAAAAAGCTGCATACTTCAACAGGAAAAAGCTGGAAAAAATCAAATTAACTGAAAATTCGCATTTTCTTTTCGAAAATTTACTTACAAAATTCAAAAATCCATTGTCTTCTTCTAACTTTTTGCTAACTATACTTTCATCTTTTGGATTATCTTCCACGTATTCTCTTTCCTGCTGGCTTTTCCTTCTAAGGCTAAGCGTGGGAGGCTATTTTTTCTATACTTTTTTAACGATGAGCAAAACAAGACCAATGGCGGCTTGGTCTTGGTATTTCATATGTGGTCTTGGTCTTACAATTTCATATATGTCCTTGGATTTGTCTTGCTGAAAGAGTCTTGCAAGTCTTGCTTCAAAACAAATTTAATAAAATTTTCCGTAGTTGAACTAAAGCCATTACATATTAAAATTTTACATATAAAACAGCCATTCCGTCTGCCAAACTCATTTTAAAAAACCTATGAACTTAAAATTTTGGTGGTTTAAAAATATCGGCAAAGGGAGTATTTTTACTTATTAACATTTGATTTATGCCAGTAGCCTACATTTTTAGAAGTCTTTAAGTGGTAGCTTCTACAAAAACAATAAAGTAGGGTCGACCTTTTAATTGTCGAAATTCGATACACTATACACTCATTGGTGCCGGTTAAAATTATTATTGTTTTTATAAATTTGTAAAAAAAATTAAACCTAACTGATTTTAATTAAACACATTAATCTGAATTTTATATATTTAATAACAAATATAACTTGAAACTTCTGAGATTACATTTAAATCACACAAACAATAACTGTTACTTTAATGAAATTGACTGTCTCGACCCTTACTTCGTGGAATATGCTCATATTAGTGTTTTTAAATGAAACTCAAGGTCTCTAGTTAATTCCACAATATAATACAAGTTATTGAAAATTCTGAAAAATTGACAATTGTTTCGATAAATCAATATCATCGTCAGAATGACAGAAGTTACATTTCATTTTATGCCTACCTGATGTTTAGTAGTTATTTTTGGCTAGACCAAGAAGTAACCTAACTTGTGACTGGCTTAATATATGTTTATAGAAAAAAGAAGAAGATATGATATTACAAATATTGAAGCTTAGATATTATTAGCCCTATGGTGATATCCTGGATATCATGTTTCCAATTAAGATCAGTATAACTGTGCAATGATATAGAAAACCAGGAAAACTATATCTGCTGATCTTTACAATTATCACTTAAGAAGACAGTTTATTAGTAGAGAATTCCCTAGATTTAACTGTTCATTGACAACTTCATATTGTGGGTTTCTTAAATGTCTTCTAATTTCCAGTTCTTCAAGGAAATCCAGTTCTTGTTTCTTTTCACAAATATGCAGTACTTCTAGTTCTGTGTTAGGTGTCAATGAATGATTGGTGTCAATTAGATGTTTTGCGTAGTGGGATTTATCTGGTTGTTTTAATCTGTATGCTCGTAAGTGCTCACTGTATCGTATTTCAAAATTCCTATGGGTCTGACCCAAATAGACAGCATTACATTCTGGACATTTGAGTTTATATATACCTGACTTCTTTAATAGTGGTATTTTTGTTTTTACATTTAACAATTTTGTACTAACGTTACTTTCTGTTTTAAAAGAAATTGTTGCATTCGTTGCTGAAGATATTATCTTTGAAATATTATTAGAAATATTTCCTGCATATGTGATGGATTTATAAGTTTTAATTTCCTCCTAAAGAATGTCTAATACTTGTAAGAAAATTACTAGAAGATAAAAATAATAATCCAGGAATAATATCAGATATACTTAATTTATTTGATGTATGCATAAATCAGAATTATTTCACTTTTCACAATAAGATATATATTCAAAATGAAGGTTTACCAATGGGAAGCCCTATATCACCTATTTTAGCAAACATTTTCATGGACAATTTAGAAAGAAAGATCTTTGAAAGTAATATTTCGAAAAATATTTTATTTTGGTATAGATATGTAGATGACATATTAGCTTGTTTTATGGGTAGTGAACGACAATTAGATGTATTTTTCAACCACATCAATAATTTAGACCCTAAAATTAAATTTACATTAGAAATTGAAGAAAATAGCTCAATCAATTTTCTTGATTTAAAAATTCAAAGAGTTAATAATGTACTTGATTATTCAATTTACCGAAAACCAACACAGACTGATGTGACAATACCATTCAATTCTAACCACCCTGTGTCACACAGACTAGCAGCATATAATTCAATGATACATAGAGCTTTTTCAGTTCCTATGAACAAATGTAATTTTGATAGAGAGATTAATACAATTAGACAAATAGCAACATCTAACGGTTATCCATTAGATATGATAAATAAGCTAATTAGTAAAAAAGAGAAAAAAATGGCATTACAACTAATATATCCTAAACAAGCTGATGAAATTGAAACTTATAAAACCATCACATATGCAGGAAATATTTCTAATAATATTTCAAAGATAATATCTTCAGCAACGAATACAACAATTTCTTTTGAAACAGAAAGTACCCAGCAAACACACAAAGACCGGCAAAGCATTGGGCCAATGAATTTTTCGATGGCATAATGATGGCCAAATTTATAGATCATTGAAAAATCGCTATTAATTCGCTGCTTAAATGTCAGTTGGAGATACACCATTGGGCCAATAATTATTTTACGCTGTGTAAAATTATTGCAGACAATGCACCATTTTTTTTGGGATGGGCCAATGCCCATTTTAAACCGCTTAAAATACAGCGCCGTAATATTGATGGGCCAAAACACGTTTTAAAACACTTAAAATACAACTTGTAAAATACGCATTTTTTTTGTAAGTTAAGCACTACTGGTCAGTAAGCTGTAAAATATGCTCTTGAATAGCGCTGCTTACCCAACAGTTAACAAGTGGCAACTGACAGATGACAATTGTTCTTGTCGCGAGCTTTGTAAAGTATCAGTGTGGTTGGATTTTGTCTCAGACCAAAGAGGATGTTTTATTTTCGTGAATTTATCACGAACATAAATGGAATATGGAAAGTAGCAATAAGTAAGTACCCCTTTAGAAGTATTTCATTGTTGTAATTCCTACAAGCCAATTTAACCTAACTTTCTAACATTCCCTCCTTTTTCCTTGATTGTATTTTATCACTTTTTTGTGGATTGTGGAAAATGTTTATATTTAAAAGAAAAAGTAAAAGTGCTGAAAATAGAAGTGTTAGAAAACGAGTGCAGCAAATATTACAAACTACCTCTGAAGCTAATAAACAAAGTGTTAGACATATAAACTTCTCTGCTGTTAGAGAAACAAATATATCAAAATTAAGTACACTGGCCGGTAGTGTTTCTCATATGCCAGTACCAGTATTAACTGAATCTGATTTAACTTCTAATCCATCATATTCAACAGAAATCCCTGATATTAGATTACCTACATCTAACACTTTCAATACAATTATTGAATCTGATACTTCTATTAACAGATTATATATAGTTGGAAGCAGTAGTACAAGTAGACATAATCAGGATTCTACACAAAAAAATTTAGATAGCAATAAAAACTTCCTTAAAAAATGGATAATTTCAAATAATATTTCACAAGTTGCTGTAAACCAGTTGTTGAAATGGTTTAAGACAGGACCTGCTTTAAGAGATTTACCAAGTGATGCTAGAACTTTGTTAGGTACTCCTAGATCAGTAGGCCTAACTGATATGGATTCTGGGCATTTTTATTATTTTGGTTTATCTAACACTATTTTAAATATAATTAGAAATGACAAGTTTAATCAGTCCGATTATTATCTACAGTTTAATGTAGATGGTTTACCTCTACATAAAAGCACTGGGCTACAATTTTGGCCTATACTTTGTAAAATTAATAGTTTTATTTTCCCTGTAGCAATCTACTGTGGTACTAAAAAGCCAACCTTGAAAAATTATTTTATGAATTTGTAATTGAAGTAAAAAACCTTCAAGAAAATGGTATAAATGTGAGGAACAAACAGTTTAATATGCATGTACATTCTTTTTGCTGTGACACTCCTGCGAGAGCTTTTATAAAAAATATTCGAGCACATAATAGCACATTTGGTTGTGACAAGTGCTGTGTAAAAGGTATAACAATAGAAAGAACAATGACATTTACAGATTTAAATGCGTCAGTTAGACAAGATACTCATTTTAAAAACATTGAATATATAAAACACCAGAAAGGAAAATCTCCACTCGCTGATTTAAACATTGACATGATACAGCAATTTCCAGCAGACTACATGCATTCTGTATGCCTGGGAGTTGTGAGAAAAATACTATTTTATTGGAGAGACAATGGCCGCAATATGGGTGTAAAAAAATCAGATATTTTTGAAATGAATTCAAAACTTTTAGGCTTAAAAAAAATTTGGCCGTCTGATTTTAATAGGCATCCTCGATCCCTAGCAGATTTAGAGCACTGGAAGGCTACAGAGTATCGCCAGTTTTTGTTATATGTGGGACCATTAGTGATAAAAGATATTTTACCTCAAAAATTATACCAACATTTTATGTTATTATGTACTGGTATATCGATATTACTTAATGATGTTATTAACCAAAGTTTTAATGATTATGCCAATAAATTATTAATTGCTTATGTAAATTTCGGTAAAGAACTTTATGGGAATAAGTTTATAACATATAATACACACTCATTAATACATATATCTGAAGATGCCAAAAAGTTCAAATCTCTCAATAATATTAATTGCTTTTGGGCAGAAAATTATTTATTTACGTTGAAAAAAATGTTACGAAAAAGTAATCAACCGCTACAGCAAGTTTGTAAAAGGATTTGTGAAATCAACAAATTGAGACTGAATTCAATGCTGAATAACGAAATAAAAAAAACTGTACAAATTGGTAGAACTGTTATGATATATGATTCAGATTATAGTCTTCAGTGTTGCTGTAGACAAGTTTCATATAACAATATGAAGTTGTCTTCAAGTGATCGTGATAACTGTGTACTATTACAAAATCAAACAATTGTTAAAATATCATATTTTGGATTTAGCGAAACATGGAAAATAGTTGGACATATATTAGATATAGTTTCACCACTTCATGATTATCCTACAGATTCTTCTTTACTTAAACATTTTTGTGTGACTTTAAAGGATACAAAAGTTTGTGTCGATATTACTGATGTAGTTTGTAAAGGAATATTATATCCTGATAATGATTATTTTAAATTTGTACCATTAATCCACTCTAACATTTAATTTATGAATTTTAATATATATGTTAGATTTTAGTGTAAATAAAATAGAACCAACTTTTGCCATGCTTTTTTTAAATAACTTATGTAATTTTAAATTTCTAGATATTTTATAGTTGAATTTCCTGATTAGGAGGCAGAGGACGGAACTTTCCCATGTGGAATAATTTCTAGCAAGTGGGTAATAAAGGAGGACGAACACAATATTTTTTGCTTATGGCCTAATTATAAAAACGATTCTACTAGAATTAAAGCCTTAAAGAACCATACTTGTGTAGGTCCTGAAAATAGTTCATATTGTAGAATCCATATAAAATATGAATCAGGTAATAACTGAATTATTTTATAGACACTAGGTACACTAATTTTATAAATAAGAAAGTGGTAAATGTACTTATATATTTTTAAACGTACAACTTTTATTTTGTTGTTCCAATATTAGCATTTGTTCCGAAAAAATTTCATGTGTTACACAAAATTAGGCATCTCTTATCTGGTCGCATAAATAGCTATTTGAACTTACTCTCCATTATTATCATAACAAAAAATACCTAACACAATATTAATTTGTAGAAAATTATGAAAAGGCACGAAAAAAACTTGGTGAAATTGAGTACACTTCAGATGTGTATACTACTGAAGATGAATTGAATAAAAAACGTAGACAGAAGCCAGTTCACTTATCACAATACGTATCTGGTTCATCCTCAGACGAACATGAAGAATTGCCAAAAATTCATCCCAAAAACCAAAAGCCTTTGGCAAGTGTCAGATATACTCCGGCTTCTGTAGAGGCTGCAACATATTTTGTTCCAACTTCAAATGTAACAGATAAAGCAAATGAAAAACAACCTAGTTCCTCATGTTCCCATCTTACATTTACGACAGATAAAGTAGTAACAGGTGAGGTAAATTATTATTATTATTTACATAGTTTTGTTTAATTTTTACAGGGTAGCACAAGATTTTGATTTTAAAATATTTCTATGTTCAGAAAGTGGTGACTACACCAAACATATTTTTTTAAAATGAATTCCATTGCTTTTTGACCGTGGCCATATTTGACTACAAATTAATTTTTAATTTGCAACCTAAATCCCTAAATCAAATTTAGGAACCCAAGCCAAATACCACCATTCACTAACTTATAATCACAAAGAAATTTCTACAGCAACTGCATCCAAAATTTATATGTAACTGTATCTGTCTGCCGGTCCTGGAACATGGACATCCTTTATTATTAAATGTGAGAAATTAAGTGAAATATAATGTCGAAGTAGAAGAAGTGCATGGTGAACAATTACCAAAATCAGACATCTTTTACATAACCCTTCTAACCTCTTACTATATCCCTTAAACAATATCATTCCCATATCTCGAAAGACTCCAAAAACTCACTGCAAAATTCATCAAAAGACCTCACAATCTCAATATTTTACAACCTCTTGTCATGATCATATCACCAGATAATTTTTAAAGATTCTCGTTTCCAAATAAAACTTTATGGGACTGCCTTGAGGAACTGACCAAGTTAGAAGAACAGTTGTTAGCAAGAAATAGTATGTGCTGTGTGTTACTCCTTTGCTCTTTTTACATTCCATATTCTGAATAGGCAAACTAGTAGAAACCCTCCTTATAATTTTAATTCACTTGAGTATATGTGGGTACACAGCTGCTTAAACTGTTTGAAAATAGATTTTACACCTAGTAAACTGTTTCAACCAGCATTATTGTTTATAATATTATTCTTTCAATAAGATATTTAAATTGTGAATAATAATCTTACATTGTATAATTTTTCACAGGACAGAAGACTTTGGCCAATGGCCTTTTCAGTGTAAACTTAAAAAAGGATATTTTTTATTTATTTTTCAATGCTTTTTCTTAAACTCTGTGATTTACTCTCTTAATTTATAATCAAGGAAATAATATACTCCATAATTTCAGATGTAATGAAGCAGATACTAACTAAAGTTGAAAAAAATAATGAGAAAATGGACTATCTAATAAATATTCTCCAACAACTTCATCCAACTGATATGGTAATACATGCAGATATCAATATATTTCCACTATCCACAGAAGAAGAGCTGGTGCAACTGGAACAGAAATTAAACGATGTTGAAGAATTTACCAAAATAGTAAGTAACATTCAAAGAGTGAAGATAGACGTGCATAGGGGTAGAGATATTTGCGGTGAGGGGGATATGAAACCTCCATGTGAAAAACTGGTTCGTTTTCAAGAAAATATCATATAATGTATCTGGTACTTAATATTCTTAGATCTAATTTGTGACTACTAACAAAGATATCATTTTCAGGTTAGTATGTTAAAACTGATAGGTGGTAAAGATGGAGGAGATACAACGAGGAGAATTTTGGTGAAAATGTTCAGCCATGTCTTGGCTAGAAAACTCAATTGGACAGGAAGAAATGAAAAACCAGCTTTAAGAAAGTTTGAGAATGTGGTGAAATTAATATTAGGTATAATATTTATTTTTTATTTTACTTTCTGTGGTTCATGCATATTCAAATTTTAGAGTGTGTTTGGAAAAATCCTTTATGCAGTGGCTTCACTCAGAGAGACATTGAAAAGCAAATACAGTTATGGTTAAGAGGTTCTATAGACAGGCATGGGGGAAGGTCCGAAAGAAGAAAATGATATTTTCTGTTTATTTTATTTGGCACAAAGTTATTGGTTAATAATTATAAATTACCTACCTTTTATCATCATTATTATCGCATACACTAAAATGTTTTTAAATGGGATACCCTGTAGTATTATTAAATTTTTGTAATGATTTTTTTCCTGATTTCAAAAATGTACCATATGATACAAGTATTGTAAATCCTATAAAACATAAAAGTAGTCATTTTCTGTCTTTAACTAATACATTTGATGTTTAATGAGGTAAACAAGTGAAGTATGGTATATTTTTTAAATCAGGAGAAAAGGTGGTTTCAAAAATTTAACAATATACAGGGTATCCTATTTAAAAAAAATACTATTGTATGTTGTACTCTGAGAAGTCTGCATACCGCTGTGTTTTTTATGCCATGTTAGCAAAATTCAGTTTAGCCACACACATTTTATTTAACTTTTTTTGTATATACAATAACAATGATGATAAAGGGTGGTAATTTATAATGAATAACCCTGTAGTTATTAGATTTGTTTGTTTTTAAGAATTGACTACTGGACTGTTAAAAGGGTCTTCTAAAATCTATCGGGCCAGCCGTCTAATCCCATTTACTCTTGCAGTAGTAGGCGAACTTTGAAACATTATCTCACAAATGAGGTGAGGTGGTGGGCTTGGTAGTTTTTAGAAGGCCCTAGTGTTAATCATTTGGTTTTATATTATATATGTCTCGGTTTTTATTTATGAAGTATATTTATGTTTCGTTTATTGTTTTGTAAATAAATGTTATGTGTATTATTGCAAAATAAAAAAGGCTGAAGACTACAAACCTGTTGACTATATACCTTATTTCTTTAATGTCTATGGACGCAATTATTATTATTTGGCAAAATGTGAAAATATATAATAATTTTTCTACATATTTGAGAAAGAAATTATTAAATGACGTGCTGCTTAGACTGTTACATTATCAACCTCAGGTGCTGCACACCATTAGATAATTGGGTTTCTTAAATATTGTGCAAGAAAATAAAAAAAAAATTATTTCCTATTTTTGGAGGAGGCGAGGCAAAGCCTGGTCTTAAAACAATGTAAAACCAACATCTTTTATGGCGTACGTTCTGCGCAATGCTGGTGATGGATTAATAACACCAAAAACACGCTAAAATAACGCTGTGGAAGATGCATGATTGGCCAACGCTTTAAAAGCGCTTTGCCCCGGCGCGTTTTTTGCGCTTTGCCATTTATGTTTTGTCAGCACTTTGCCATTGCTTTTGAGTTGGCTGCTTAGCATCTTTTTTTCAATGTACCATTGTTCTGTGTTTGCTGGGTAACGTTAGTACAAAATTGTTAAGTGTAAAAACAAAAATACCACTATTAAAGAAGTCAGGTATATATAAACTCAAATGTCCAGAATGTAATGCTGTCTATTTGGGTCAGACCCATAGGAATTTTGAAATACGATACAGTGAGCACTTACGAGCATACAGATTAAAACAACCAGATAAATCCCACTACGCAAAACATCTAATTGACACCAATCATTCATTGACACCTAACACAGAACTAGAAGTACTGCATGTTTGTGAAAAGAAACATGAACTGGATTTCCTTGAAGGACTGGAAATTAGAAGACATTTAAGAAACCCACAATATAAAGTTGTCAATGAACAGTTAAATCTAGGGAATTCTCCACTAATAAACTGTCTTCTTAAGTGATAATTGTAAAGATCAGCAGATATAGTCTTCCTGGTTTTCTATATCATTGCACAGTTATACTGATCTTAATTGAAAAATGATATCCAGGATATCACCATAGGGCTAATAATATCTAAGCTTCAATATTTGTTATATCACATCTTCTTCTTTTTTCTATAAACATATATTAATCTAATCACAAATTAGGTTACTTCTTGGTCTAGCCAAAAATAACTACTAAACATCAGGTAGGTATAAAATGAAATGTAACTTCTTTCATTCTAACGATGATATTGATTTATCGAAACAATTGTCAATTTTTTAGAATTTTCAATAACTTGTATTATATTGTGGAATTAACTAGAGACCTTGAGTTTCATTTAAAAACACTGTTACTTTACACTATATTTATGCTGAAACACACATTCATATCTATAGACGTATTCTAAGATCCTATTAAGGATCTTAGAACGAATATTTCAATCTGTACCATAAGTCTAGCTTCTAGCGTAACTGATTTTTTTTGTGCTTCTTCAAATATTGTTAACGTTAAAAGTTTTATACTTGTAAATGATTGGAATCATAGAATATTACTTCTACAATAATAGGAAAGATGAGAATATCATATTTTATTTCAGTTAAGACTGTGTTAAATTAATAATTCTACATCTAATATTTTGTTCCCCCTTTTATTTACCAATGTTTGTTAAGCATTCTGAAATCTACCACCATTCAATCCAAATTAAATTCTAAATTGTACAAATTCTAAAATCGAACGGAAACCGTTGCCGTTGAAGAGTCGAGTAAGACACTCGCACAATCACGACAATCCTGCATCGTCCCCACAAAGGTCTATTATCGTTCAACAGAAGTAATTTAGAGATGTAGGTAGAACGTGAATGAATACATTCACCTGTTAAAGACAGGATGTAACCGGTTGAGCCAATTCAAGTCAATTTTAATGCCTTTCTGTAGGTTTAAATTGAGTTTCTGTTGTAGACCGGGCGATAAGACAAAAATAGTTCAAGAGATCAGCAAAAGAGGAGTTGTAGTTGTTCTTGGAATGCCTTTGAAGTAGTTATCTGCGCAGAGTTCAAATCTGACCTTGAAATAACTCAAGTTTTTCGCTTGTCCTTTCCGAATATGAACCAGGGAATAGAACAAATTAAATCGTAAGAACGAAAAAATTGGATTTTGTGTTCAGTTCATAAACTCGCCTCGTACTTCAATGCAAATATTTGTACGATTTATTATTGAATCAAGAACCCTCTGTAGCATGTGATCATCTATAAATGTCACAGTAGTGTAAATACATGGCAATGTGAATTAGAGATGTATTCAAGAAATAGTGAATGCAGACTATATAAAGTTATATAGACAACAGAAGAAACTAGAAATCACATAAAGCTTATTGCATTGTGCCTTCAATCCAGTTTTATATACTCAGATCCACATCAAATAATTGGCAATTGAATCTAATAATACGCTAGTTGAGTATCTTTGGTGCGCAGCGCTCGCGACACCTACCGGATTTTTTTTAATTCAGTGATTGTACGAGTAGGAACCAGTATGCAATCAAATGAAAAACATGACTTTTCTAATCGTTTTTTTCAACGAGTCGGGAGGGTTGTTTCTGATCAAAAATGGTTGTTACAATAAAAGTTGGGTTCCAATCTGTCGATACAAGCATTTCTCGGTCAAAAAGCCTATCGAAAGGCAAAAAATTTTTAGAAAGCTTCCACGTAAGTGAGTTACATGAAAATATTGGGGAAAACAATTCTCGCGAAATTATTGGTGAAGTTTTACGAGGAAAACATGGTGCTACGAGTACTAATAATGCTGAGAATGTTTATAAAGTTAAAATACAGGTAATTATATGGTTATATTATGTTATATATTATAAAAATAGGAAAAAGTATAAGCAAACATTTGAATTCTTTAGTCTATTTCTTCGATTATTTTTCATCAGTGAGTTTTGTATTTTAATTGTAATATATTTATATTAATTACAATATTTACATTTTAGTTAAAACAAAACAGAACTCCCAAATATTATTTTTATTTTTCTCACTAAACACACATATACACTGAATTAATGAAGTTCTATTCAAGGTTGGAAAAATAATAAGTAGGATCACTTAAGGATGAATTTTCAGACACATAGATTACCTATAATTACTTGACACTCAAAAATTTAATTTTCATATTTATACTTGATAACATACTTTGTCATTTTAATCTGTACAATTATTTTATAATTATATATACAAATGCATGTTAACTTACTGTACACGACGAACAGCAATGGTCCATTTCTTTTTTCGTTCTTTTTCATATGGCCGAGAAGGAAATTTATAAAACTGCAGCTCCGGATTTGCACGCTCTGAGTGTGAACATCCAACAACACAACAATAACGATTTGCACGTCTACTATTTTTAATATACAATTCACTATTTGAGCAATCCATTTTGCCCGTACAGCATACAGCGAGACAGCTGATACAATCCTGAAACTTAAATACTTCGCCACGAGGCAGCGCTCGCCGCGGTACTGAACTAGCGTATGATGTTAAAATTGTCAATCTGACATACTCTTTTTAGTCTTCTCACCTCTCTTTGAATGATTTTTTTTTCATTCTTCTCTTGGATGCCAGATATTTTTGGGATATTTAGAGAAGGTACGGCATTCTTTTCAAAATTTTCTTTGCCGAAATCCCTAAAAACCATGATGGAATAAATAATGATCAGAAAAAATGTCAATTTATCCAAAATTATTAGGATTGAAATAGTCTTCCTTGGTGGAATGGAGGGAACGTGATATATTTAGACACATGTTTTCCAATTTGAAGAGCAGTTATCCAAGTCCATTGTCTGTCTATAGACCTTCTCAATCCTAGATTATTCTGAATCAGAACTTTTCGTTAATGTTCTCGTGGATGTTGTGTTTCTATGTACTAAATGAAAATCGTAGGTTCTCAATTGAGTTATAATTATAGTTTAAGGAATACATGAACTGGAACTTATAACGATACAGAATACCTACCGCTGGATGTCTGACTCTCTGCAGTGTTACCACATTAGTTAGAGAAAACTGACATTCAGGTGGGGTGGGCAAATACATAACATTTTCTCTTTTCCATCAAAGAGAACAACTCTCATAACTAAAGATTCATACTCATAATTTAATTCCTGGTAATCCTCAAATGCCTAGCAATTATGGTTGACCGAAGATTCACAAAGAGGGGTTTTCAATTAGACCAGTGGTAAGTTTTTACAAACCGTATCAACATTTGTTCTTCAAGTTATTAAAAACCTCACTAACTACAAACCAGCTAATTCCGTAAGTAACATGCTTGATCTTGTTAAAGAAATTGGTAATCTCCAATTCAGTACTAACACACTTATGATTTCGTTCGATGTCAGTAATTTGTTTACTTCCATACACAAAATGGAAACTCTACCTCTGGTCTCAAGTTTACCTTTCACACATTCAGCACCTGATTCTATCAAAACAGACATTTTAACTTTACAAAAATTTTGTGTTTCTCAGTATTTTTTCACTTTCAATGGTAAAAATTATTGTCAACCAGACGGTCTAGCGACGGATAACCCCCTTTTCCCCTTCCCAGCTGATATTTTTATGGAAAATTTAGCAAATACTTCCATTATCAATAGAATCCACAAAGTAGTCAGTTGTAATCGTTATGTTGACGATTGCTTGGCATCTATTGAAGGTAACATTGATGAAGCCCATAGAATTTTTTTTCAGTTAAATAGTTTACACCCAAATATTAAATTCACTCTTGAAATAGAAAAGGATATCAAATTGTACATTTTGGACTAACCATCACTAAAATTAATAATACATTGGATTTCTCTATATATATAGAAAACTCAGCCAGACTGATCATGTCATCCCTTCAATCCTAATATTCTGACCCAACATAAAATGGCAGCCTTTAATTGCTATATCAATAGATTACTAAACATTCATTTAAGCTTAGTGAAATACAAAAAGGAAATAAACATTAGTAAACAAATTGCTTTCAACAACGGTTACCAACCTAACATCATAGATAAATTCATTGACAGATTCAATTTAAAAAGGAATATAAATCTGGCCTTTAATCCTTTTCCGACATGTAAACTCCCGTAACTAAATTTTTTTCTGAACCACAATATCAGCAAAGATATTTCCAGATTCATACAAGATTATTTTCCAGGTATTAAAATTTATCACAAATCGAGTAACAGCTTAAGCAACAATTTAGTCTATTCAAAACATGACATCAATAAACTAAAAAGTAGTGGTGTTTATAGATTGGACTGCTCTGATTGCTCTTGTACTTACATAGGTGGTACTTGTAGACCTCTTTTTACTCGCAGCAATAAACATTTGAAAAGTTCTGATCAATCAGCCTATGGTTTCCACTTTAAATTTAATAATCACAACTTTCGTTCTAATAGAAATTCAAAAATCCTACACAAGATTGAAAACAAAAGTTTCTTGAGTATATGGAATTGGAAATTTCAAAAGCACTTTCCAACAATATCCATTGTCGTAACACTCAAATCAACTTAAACAGGGATATTCCCCCTTTTAGAAAAATATTAACTTCTGGTTCGTGTTTTTCTATGATATTGAGATGACTTCGTTATCCACAGCTCTGCATTTTCCTTTAAGTACTTACTTTACTTAACAGTTTATTAACCCTGGTCCGATGTCGTCTAGCAGACTACGTGATTTAAATATCTGTTTCTTATTGGTCACTGGGATCATTCAGAAATTTCCTATTTTATCTAATCGTTCTGCTGTCCGAGCACGATAAGTCGGTGTAGTTGTGACGTTATTGTGACATTCTCTTGGCAGATCTGATAAGAGGTAGTTTAATCGTCATCGGCCAGACGACGTCGGACCATTTGTGTTAGTTATTTGTGTGCATCAGTGTTTGAGAAATCTGGCCGGGCCGAGTAAACGGGTACGTTTGGAGGACCCCCATTATGAAAAAACTCTTCAAAAGCGGTACAATGAACAAACTGACCTGATGTAGATGATGTGTCGGGCAATCATTTACGGATTTAGGGAAGAATGCACTGTAATTTCCTATGTTGGGAAAGTTGGAAAAGCCACAGTACTAGTATCTTTCATGCACGACAGGCTTTTCACTGGTCCCTTCAGAAACAAACCCGAAATTATCGTTTACTATGACGAAAACAAGGAGGGGTAGATTCTCATGGCATAAATTATTCTAAAAGCACGAGCCGCCAAACTCGAAGATGGCCTTAGGGCTATTTTTTTCAGTTTCTTGGATATTTCCGCAATAATTTCATACATTCTCTATAACTGCTATAAAAAAATCAAAACATAAAAGAAAAAATTGTTTTTAGTTTGCAGTTAGCTATGCAGTTAGTGCAAAGACGATTGACAATTGCTGCTATTCCTCGTAAAATTCGGACTACTATTTGGAGAATACTTTGTCATTTTCAACAAAAACACTTTTTGTCAAACAATACGAGTCAGATTTTTCTACGTGGTTCTTCCACATTTTGCTTTATTTGTATAAAGATATCTGTAATGCAGGATATGTTGTTACATGATGAATCTCATTGTTATATTTCCTGTACCTGACTTGAAACACTGTGCCACGCTCTTTCATTGTGCCTAGT
The DNA here is from genome assembly GCA_963921935.1 of Galeruca laticollis. Taxonomy (NCBI): domain Eukaryota; kingdom Metazoa; phylum Arthropoda; class Insecta; order Coleoptera; family Chrysomelidae; genus Galeruca; species Galeruca laticollis. The sequence continues at coordinate 206,628,199 of OY998176.1, read as the reverse complement.
TAGAGGAAGGAAGAAAAGAAAAGAAAGGGAAAAAAAGAAATAATGAAGTTAAAGTAGATATTAATGAATATGGAAGAATTTAAAGAATTAAGGCAAATATAGAATGAAAGTTGAACTGATAGCTTGTAGCTAAGTGGGCGTGCAATTACGCCGAGCTATCTCAAATGCCGGAGAGTAGGGGTGAGTTAAAAAGGGCGCCACTGTTGTATTTACGCTGAGCTAAAACAGAAGCTCTCCTTGCTGTCCTGGAACTCCCTATCAGTTAACGACTTATATAAAAAGAAAATATGAATATTTACGTAATCTATATTAGTGAAATTAAAGAAAATATATTAACAATAATAAGTTTTAAACAGTCACAAGCAGAGGTTTGGTGGTGAACAAATAAAACGAAATAGTTCAAATATAGTGTTATCTATTAAACATACAAAAAAATAACAAGAATATAATAAAGTTGATGAATACATATAAATGTTAGTAGCAAAATCCAAATTTTATATACAAAACTTAATTTTACATATATACAAAATAATGAAATTAAAACAGAAAAATGTTCACCAAGTTTCCGGTTGTAGCCAGGTAATGTCAACGTAGTGAAGTAGCCGAATTGGTTTTCTCAGAAGCTACTTTTAGTAAGGGCTCGCTCAAAAGCCTTTATTGTCCGTGCTCAAAAGAAAAGCAAGCACTTTTTTCGTCCGTGCTCACAAAAGCAAAAAAAAAACAACCACTTTTTCGTCCGTGCTCACAAAAGCACTTTGTTTGTACGTGCTCAAAAAAAAGCAAGCACTTCTTCGTCCGTGCTCACAAAAACCCTAAAGTTACAACCAGTAATGAAGACATTGATAATTTTGAAATACAGTATAACAAATACATGGTTGAGCAACAGGTGAAAATGATTAAATACTAAGAGCTTGCCTAAATTGAAAGAATAAAAATTACAAGTTTTCAAATGAATTGAAAAAAATCGATAGCATAGTACAAAAAATTCAAAAGCTAATTAAGTAATAAAGATAATAATAAAAAAAATATAAACTTGCTATTTGCAGTTCTACATAACAACCAGCGATTATACTTATTTACCCGACTGAAATATAATAATTTTGAAAATATTTCACATCAGATAAGTAGTAATCCTTCATGGATTATACAAAATAGATATAAATACAGGTAACAAAGCAAAATATATAAGTACGCCGTGACTATATGATCATTAATTTTTTTCTTAATAGTAAGAGTAAGTTTTTAGTAACATATATTTTCCGGTTTCTCAGAAAATAGATAGTAAATAAATTGAAATGGAGATATATTTAGACCCAGAAGAACAAATTATGTGCCCCTTATAACAATTCTCATTTTATAAGGAGGAAAGTAGAATTTCATATTTAAAATAGAGGAGTAAATAAATTAAAATGGAGATATATTTAGACCCAGAAGAACAAATTATGTGCCCCTCATAACAATTCTCATTTTATAAGGAGGAAAGTAGAATTTCATATTTAAAATAGAGGGGTAAATAAATTAAAATGGAGATAGATTATTCGTCTGTACGAATAGACACAGACTTCTGTTTTCAATGCGGAGAAATTAATTAACAAGTTCAACGTCAATCAGATAACCTAAATAGATTTAAATATATATATATATATATATATATATATATATATATATATATATATATACCTAAATATGTACCTCACCACTTTTTTTTTCCTTGGATATAAAAAAATTAATTAGCAGTGGATGAGCTCGTTTATATTCGACAAAATAAGATAATATCTAAAATATTGCAATCAACAAAAACTGCATGAAATATGGAACAAAAATCTACTAATAATAAAAAAAATTAACGGCAAAAAACTATCAATCGCCATCTTGACAAGAGCTATCTAAATTTCGACACTTATAAATGGAAGCAGAATAATGAATATCCTCGGCGTTGATTACAACAATAAAACTAGTGTTACCTAAATGGATATAAATCTAAAGAAATAAATCACCTACTAATTTTCACAGTAATATTTAATTCCTCTCCGAAAATAATTGCTTAATAAAACTTCTTCACGAACAGTGAGGCTACTTGATCCACAAAATCATAGAAAATAGATATGAAACCAGAAAACTGTGTACCGGTAGCTAATAAAATTTAGCACATAGTAAAAAAAACGAAATCACTACATTTTCCACGAATAATAAAATATAATAAGAAATATTGGCCATGACTAAATAGAAAATAACTCAGTTTCTTTACCACAAAATGAAAAAAATGATAAAGTAATCGCACTCTGACCCCTAATTAACTCAACCCACACGTGTCAAAATTAACCCAGAAATAAATTATATCGAAAACTACTTGAATTCAGAGTGAAATAAAATTAAATTGTCTTATAATGATAAGAAAAATTACGAGTACCAATTAACGGAATAAGTAAAAGAAAGTAATATCTTACCATGAGATGGTTTATAGGGGTTTGAAAGAAGTGTGTATTCGGTGGTCCCAAATCCTGAATATCAGAAAAATCTTCATGTAATTAACCAAAGAATCAATACAGAATCAAACATCCACGAAGATCACTTTGGAGAAAGAGCCCCAAAATCCACAAATAAGTGATAATATACGGGGAACTAAATCTTCGACCAGTCGAATACAATTCTTGATGTAAAGAGAAATCAAAATTCTACTCAAATTTCGTTCTCCAGGCACAGATAAAAATAACTCACATAAAAAGGACATTAAACGGCAAAAACTTATTCGCTAGGTAAATAATAAAAGTGTAGAACGACAGTGAAGGCCTGTACACACGCTTTATTTCAAAATAATAAATTCCAATTGCCTTCATTTTGAAACCCTACCTTTTACTAAACACATTCGTAAAAATGAGAAATGTTGATTTTAACAAACCCAATGCAATTTGCCTGTATGCAATTAATATAAAAAGGAACGTTAACTAGATAACTGAATTATAAAAGTTAAATCATGATTTAATTAAAAGAGTTGCAGAAGTACAACGTGAACTGGGCATATAACAACAGTCAGTTGTGGGTAAATCAACCAGATATTTCACTTGAATATATCGATAATATACTAAAATGATAGGAATTATAATTTGCCAATACGGGGTGACTCGAAAATATTTAATAATAAAATCAAACCTTGACAACTGATGATGACGGAAGTCGAAAGCGCTTTGCAAATTTTATTAATTAAACACTAAATACAACGCAGTTTCTCAATTTTCCGATCAGGTTATTTGTCACTGGATTTTTTTAGGTTAGTTTTGAATGGCACACCTACTTCTTCTTATTAATGGCCTCTTTTCAAATGAATCATAATATTAAAATGGGATAACATTTATTTTGACATCTTCTGACTGCTGACATTTAAAATAATCTTGTCACTGACATACTCAGCCAAATTTTTTCTTGGGTAGACAGTGTAAATGTTTCATTATTTTGTTATTGTATCAATTATTAGACAAATTAGGTAATTTAATTGTTCATTAAACTGGAATTTCTATTTAGAAGTCTTCGTATACGCCATACTGTGTCGCTTCCCAACTTGTTTGACATAATTACTCATTTTTATGTTTTCTAGTGAATTCCAATACTAAAATATCTTGTCAATATTAACGTTATCAAGAATATTTGAAGATTTTCTAAAAATTAACCATAATATAACATTTGTTTGCACCTTCCAAATCCAATTCCTTTAACCGTTATTGTTTCCTATGAAGATCATGAGGAAATCCAAAAATATTGACAAATTAATCAAATTCCTCATATCGGCAATGAATTATAGTATGTACAAAAAGTACGAGGAGTAATAAACCCTAATTAAGTATGCAAAACCTTTACAGGGAGCACCATGAAATTTTTGATAAATCTCTTACTTTAAATTACATTTCTTCCGTAAATCTAAAAACCAGGTAGATCGACCCCGTATTTGTTTAAGTTGTAGCAAAGTTTAGGGTTTATTCATTGTTAAAGGATTAGCAGATAAGCAATAACGCAATGCAGTGGTGTGTATTTTGGGAAAAAAATACGTTTTAAATTATAATGTAATAAAAAATGAAAAGAAATAATTATTGGAATACATTTATTACTTACATTTCATTCTATATCCGACTCGGAAGAGGAAGAATCGTTGTTGACATTAATAATAATAGGGTCCATTAAATCATCACAAATATTGTCAATTTTCCACATATTTGCCTCTACTTTGATAACATGCTCGATACAGTTTGTCCAATTTTCCTTACTCACATGACTTACAGCACTCTCAAACAATTTCACAACATCGTTTATTATAAAAGTAGTATTTTTTTTCCAACTTCCCCCTCTACCTGAGCCCATATTAATTCTATGGGATTAAGTTCACAATGATAAGGGGGAAGTCGAAGAACTGATATACCACGAGAAGAAGCCATTTCTTCTACAATGTAGGTTTTGTATTTATTCTTGTTCATTTTTGCAATTTTGTAAAGTTCTTTCCTTAGTGGATCTTTTGGAAACTTAATATTTTTCGGAATAAGCCACTCCAAAAGCTCTGCTTTACGCCAACGACTTGTGGGCAATGCTTCTCGTAACCGTGAATGGTAACTTGCGTTGTCCATAACAATAACAGCCCCTTTTGGAATCAGATCCAACATTTGAACAAACCATTCCTCGAAGACATCCCCATTCATATCTTCGTGATAGTCCCCCGTGCGTTTTGAAATAAAAGTTAATAATCCACCATCAACAAAACCTTCAGAACTTCCAACATGGACAATGATAAGTCTTTTTCCTTTTCCAGATGGTGGCTGCAAACCTAACGACAAACCTTCCACGAATGCCTGCCTTCCGCTTTTAATGTTTTCATCTTGCCAAGATTTGGAAACTGTATATCCAGCATTTATCCATGTTTCGTCTAAGTAGAAGATTTTCAAATTTTGTTCTCTCGCATGTCGAATGCTTCTTAAATAGTCTCTTCTCCAAAAAACTATTTCCGGTTTATCTATCAAGAGAGATTTTCTATTATGTTTTGTATATCTGAAACCCACATCTTTCAAAAGTTTGCATAATGTCATTCTGGAGAATTTTGGATAGTCCGTATCTTCTTGCACTGATGTCATAATTTTGTCAAGGTGTTCGAATTTCCTTTCGTAAGTAAAATCCATGGACTTTACGCCTTAGTCTTTGTTTTATTGACTCATCGATCTCAATTGGTTTTCGGCCTGAAGGAGTTTTAGGGGGTTGAAGAGTTCCATTCTTGCTTTCTTTTAGTAATCTATAAATTGTTGATTTAGCAACACACAACATAGCAGCCGTTAATTCCACAATATCATCAACACTTTCACTTGGATCCTTGTTTTTCAATGATATATAACAATTCAATATAAGAGTTTTTTCATTTAAAGATAATGGACCTGTTTTTGGTCGTTTAGATGGTCCTTGGCTTATCGACATTGTTTGGTACTTGCACAATTAACATTCAACAAATGTTTTAAATTTATTCCAACTGTTTACAATATCATGACAACCATACAACTTCATACAACTTTACTCAAAGAACTAATACTAAGTACTGATTTAATGTACCTACTTTCTTTTAAAATAATATTCCCGATAATGTTTCTAAGAAAACTGGGTTGTTTGGAAAATCCCTCTCAATAATCGAATAATCTGTAAATAGGTGTAATCGTATTAAGCCGATTACAGTAGGCCACTTGCCATTTAAAATTTCTGAGAAAAATTCCCCAAACACTACATATAGGAGTAATACAAATAAAAAATATTATGAATAAACGGGTATATCCGAACTCTGCCACAAAATAAAATTTTACCTGACTTGTATCAATTTGAGGATTACTGAAATGTTCGAACTGTGCCGCAACCATTTAGTTTAATCCTATTAGAGTCATTAGGGTTTATAATAGATAAAATTGGAGGCCCATAGAATTATGTATATTTCTGAAAGGTTTCAAAGATTTCTTGAATTAAATATTTTGAAGAAATATTGATTGTTTTGATCGATATTTAGGGGATTAGGGGAAGGATGTTGATGCACTTACACTATTGCCTAAAAATCAGGAAGAAGTATTTAATAGTGTTCGTGAATTACAATTACGAACGAACCGAGGAGAGGAATTTCTATTAACAGCAGACCAGGTATTTAAAATTATTGTGTTCTCCTGTTTTTCCAACCTTAATTTTTTATGTAATTCGGATTGTATTTTGATGGATGGGACTTTTAAATACTGTTCAACTTTTTTTTACCAAATGTTTACCATTCATGGTTTTAAAAACGGCTATTACGTACCTCTTGTTTTTTGTTTGCTGCCGGACGAATCAAGTCAAACATATTCAAATTTGTTTTTAATTTTAAGACAAAAATGTAAAGAAGTAGGCTTAAATTTTCAACCTAAAGAAGTCGTAGTAGATTTTGAACTAAGCATTCATAACGCTATATATGAATGTTTTGGCAGAGATACAATTCTTTTTGGTTGTAAATTTCATCCCTGTCAAGCTTGGTTTCGTAAGATTCAGGAGTTTCATTTGGTACAAGAGTACAGACAGAAAGGTTCTGTAATTGGCGAATACTTAAAAGTACATTTCGGTATTATGTATCTTAGTCCTGAGGAAGTTGTAGAACTTTTTTATAATGAACTACATTTCTTGCTTCCGAATGACCTCTACCTCTATCACTTTTTTTTATTAAAATTAGTACATCCCGTTACCTCTGACCTAAATCGTATATTCTTTAGCATAGCTGCAACTCATTCGTTCAATACAAAATGTACCTTACGGTATACCCTCTTAACATATATTTTGGTACGTCTATGGAATCTACTTAAATGAATGATTTATTACTCCTCGTACTTTTTGTACATACTATAATCATGTGCTGCATATGGAATAAGTCGTGGTTATTTTGATTACATGCCTATGAATTGGTAAACAAACTCCAGTTAGCTCATATACCCACAAATTAAGCAAATACTAGTTATTTAACGACAAAAATATGAACAAAATTCACAAGAATAGTTCACTTTAAATCACTTAAACTTCTGCAATTTTGGAAATATACATAAATATATGAATTAATAATGGACTCTTATTCGAAATGATATCGTTTTTGTTTTTATCGGATTTGTTCCGCGTATTTGATTTGACCAATAGGTTGCAAACCAACGTGAATATTTACCTTCCTCTATGTTGTTACGGAAGGGAGGAGATGCTGGTTACAAACAATTATTGAGCATATTATTTGACAAATATATTTGTTTTTTTTTACTTTCTCTCAGATATTTGGTATTTCGGTTTCTCCAGACTTCTAACATGCATACGTTTGATTTGTTACTGAGTTTCTCTCTAACGCCCGTTCTAAGTGAGTGAGTGTATATAGAATTAATCCGATTCAGAGGTGTATCATTACTGTCTATTCAGATCCCTTCGCGGTGATGAGGTCATGCGAAATAACTTGAATTTGCTTTTGACGCTCACCTAATTTCATTATAATATAAAGGTGAAGGGGGTCAATTATTTTCGAAAGATCTGATCATGTCGTATCAAGTAACCAACTTGATTTGATCGGAAGTAACAAGAATTTTGATAACAGTTTCATTTGATAGACCTATTCAATATCAATCTAACGATGATATTGATTTATCGAAACAATTGTCAATTTTTTAGTATTTTCAATAACTTTTAATATATTGTGGAATTAACTAGAAACCGTGAGTTTCAATTAAAACACTAATTTAATTCATTATTAACTTTTCATCATCTTATCATCTGGAAATTCAACATAGGCAAGGCAATTACGTTTGATTATTGTCTAATTATTATTTTACAATAAAGCAAAGAAAAATCCCACAATCTACATAGTACTCGTATAACATAAATTATCTTTTCACGTTTGTCGGTCTGTTTATACGCTTCTAAACCTTGCAACGGATTTTGTTGAGGCTTTCACCATCATTTAGATAATTTTTTACGGATTGTTTATATATAGGAGTTTTTTGGAGGATGACTCTTTATAAGATGACTATAGACTATAGACTAGATGCTTTCATATAAACATTTTCAGCTGACTCCGTTGTTGCCAGATTTGAGGGATAGAGTAAATTGTAATTTTCCATATTTTTTCTTCTTTTTTAAACGATATTTTTGGCTCTTAATAATGACAATTGGTTTCAAAAGAAAGGTGTCCTATCATTTTATTGTGACACCTAAATTCACCCAAATAGAGTAACGGTACATGACTAGTAATGGCGATTCTTTATTAAAAAACCGATATTGTAATCAAGTAAAATCGCCATCTGGAAAATCAATCGATAGAAAAATGGAGGTCTAAGAGATATATGCTTTAGAAATCGATCATTTTTCCATTTCAAACTTTTCAGCCCAAACCTATCTAATATGCGAGAAAAGTATTGGTTTACCCCTAAAATGAAATTATTTTTATTTTTTTTACTTATTTTTTCGCTTTCCAGCGAGAAAAACGATAAATACGGGTTTCTAGAGAAAATCCTGTGAATACATCGTCTCGTCGTCGTTGTTGTCGTCGGCCCCTTTTTGTAGTATAGCACGATACAGCCTCCGTAGTGCATACAAGTCACCAATTTTATTTTTGAATATAGTTCAGTACATCTCACAGATGAATTCTACAGATTTCCAGCTTACCAGAACTAGTTCAATGGATCCTATAAATCTAGATATACAACGTTTTTGGTTATTTTTTGAGAAATTTCGGTTTGTTAGCTCGATACAGCCTCCGGAACGTATAGAAATGACCAATTTTGTGATTGCATATTTTTAGGGCATCTCAAAGATAAACCCTATTGATTTTCGGCTACCATGGCCAGGACAACGGGTCCTATAAGTCCAAATATACTAGATTTATGGAGAAATTTTGATTTGTTAGTACGATACAGTCTCCGAATTGTATAAATGCGGAAGGGTTAGTTTTAATCTTTAAAACCGTTTATTTTTTATGAAAAAATATATTATTCTGTGATAAGCACTGCAAAAAACCGTTTATTTCACTATTCACCGTACATTAGAAGCAGTCAAGACAAATAAATTACACAATGTCAACAAGTATACCAAACCACAGATTACAAATTTATATTTTTTATTCAAGGGAAGTTGGAGGAAACTGCGCACACAGCCAGCAGATTTGATAGGGGAGGGAAGATTGTTACATACATGGCTAATAGTTAGAATGAATACTGTAGTGCTGAGAATAGGTCACTGTGGCACACCACACAGTCTTGTTGGACGTGAGATGATGATAGGCAGCCATTTACTGAGACCCCAAAGGATCTATTGCAAAGAAAATGTTTGATAAATGAGCAAACGTTACCAATGAGGCCTTAAAATGAAAGTTTGTCCATGATCGTCTGTCTTGGTAAGGTGTCAAATGCAGCTTCAATGTCAAAGACAGAGACTAACACCTCTTGTTTACGATTTATAGCATCGACAATGTGGGTTTGTGGGATTGTGAGGTTATCTCTTGCGGAACGGTGACGACGGAAACCTGATTGTTCTTTTGGCAACATTTGGTGTTTTTCGATAAACCACATGAATCGTCTGTTTATCATCTTTTACATTGATTTGCATGTAAGAGAAATCGGTCTATAGGACTGTAATAATTTAGATGGTTGTGACGGTTTTAGGACGGGAACGATAATGGATGTGTTCCATTGCTTAGGGAATATTTGAGAATACCAAATGATGTTATAAATGTTTGATATTTTAGTAAGACTATAGGTAGATGAATTCTTAAGAAGAATGAAAGGGATGTCATCAGGACCAGCGGCAGAGTTTTCACATGAAGATAAGGCAGTTGTTAGTTCCGTAAATGAAAATGGTAAATTAATATCGTCGAAAACTTATAGGTGAGATAAAGTGAGTTTGGGGTAGGCAGATTAATGAGGAATAGTTGTAAAGAGGGGCTTGAGTGGCGGGGTTGGTTGTAAGCTGGCCATTGCTTTGTAGTTGGTTTGCTTGTTTGCTTGCATGCGCTTTGCTTGTCTGCTTGTAGGTAGCTTTCTGCAGCCCAATGGAGAAATGCAACTATCGAGTGTCTGCCTCCTCGTGGCACCGCTGGATACGTTAGCACTGTTGATCATCAGTGACAGCAGTGTTGACCAACCAAATGACACTCCAACAACTTAAGCTAAGGTGTGAGGAACGTGCCGATGGCTGAATGGCCGCAGGGAATGCGACCACGAACGTCCCCCTGGGGGTACCAGGCGACACCCCCTTGCAAACAGCATTTCCCTGGCATGCGGGGCTCTGCCAGGGATGACGAACATTTCCCTAGCTACTCGTGGGACCAAAATGGACCAAAAACAAGAAAAAAACAAAAACCGGAGGATGAGCGAGAACGCTCACCTCCAATACCAAAGCACCGTCGAGGAAAAAGAATCTGCGGTGCTGAGGCAAAGAGAAGGAGGAAAGCGAGGCAGCAAGCTGGCGTCTCTACAGACACCACTAGCGCCACTCGTGCCTCCCTTTCTAAACCTGGCACCAGCGGCCAAAAACTTAAGGGTGGCGAAGGCAGTTCCTCCTCCAAAAGAGGCCCGGAACGCGTCGCCCCCCAAGTAAAGAAGCGCATCCGCTCCAATACCTCAGAGGAAAACTCCTCAAGAGGAAAGAGGACGCGGATGGACGCTAAAACCATAAACAAAAGCTACAGCGAAGCAGCTACCAGCCACTTACGGGTAGCCATTATAGATAAGGCCGATCCATACGGTAAAATAATTACCGATAATGGAGACCTTATCAAAAAACAACTAATGGAGGCTTTGGACATAACCCTTATGTCTGCCTCCAGCAGTCTGAAAAAGCCACCTACTTTCAGGTCATGGTCGCACTCTGGTGAAATAATCAGAGTCACCTGCGATAATGACGAGACGCTAGATTGGCTAAGGAATACAGTTTCAAAACTGAAACCGTGGAAGGACGCTAAGCTCGACGTGGTGCACGTCGACAACCTCCCCCAGCTGACAAAAGCCACCCTCTGGGTCCCCAGCGAAGCTCACGCTGACCTGGGTGACAAAGAGGATGTGCTGCGCCGGCTGGACAAACAAAACCCAGACCTTCGGGTGGATGCATGGTTTTCCTTCCACCACGAAGCGAAGGTCAACCCCAAAGGACACCTATTCGTCTTTGGCGTAAGAGACGAGGAAATGGGTGCCCTAAAAAACGATCAATGAGGATGAGCTACGCGTTCACCTCATTGATTGTTAAAACCAAGAAACTGGACCCGGAACGGAAGGGTTCGAGCACGGACCCCCCTCTCCCACCCGAGGAACTCCATGAAGCTGTTGCTTCTGCGGAGACTGTCGAACCATCCTCCAATATGGCGACCGACACTCTCCTGGCAGAACTAACAGCTCTAAGCCAGGACACAGGCCACGTCAACACACCTCCAAGTGAGGAAGTGGAGATGGCCTAAAACAAATACCCATCTCATCACCATCAAGCCGAGATGGACAATGAAAAGGTAAGATTCATACAGTGCAACCTTCAACACAAAAAGGTGGCTCCGGCAACAATAGCCGCCACCTGGATGTGATGCAGGACACAATAGCACTGATCCAAGAACCCTGGATAAGACAAACCAAAATCATGGGTCTAAATAATCCAAAAGGTTTAATTCTCAGCTTTCCAAGCAATCAGCAATCTAGGACGGCCATATACGCCTCTAGAAATTTTAAGACCTACCCACTGACGCATTTTTCGTCCTCCGACCTAACGGTAGTGAAGGTTGAATATGCACAGAAAGGTCAAAAGAAAGTGTTAATACTGGCATCCGCATACCTTCCCTCAGACGCAGCTAAACCACCACCAACTAAGGAGCTGGAGGACCTTGTGGAACACTGTCGCACCCAGAAGCTTGAACTGGTAATAGGCTGCGATTCAAACTCTCACCACGTAAGCTGGGGCAGCAAAGATATTAACACTAGAGGTAAGTCTTTCTATGATTATATAACTAACAAGAATCTTTGTATTCTAAATAGAGGTACTGAACCAACTTTTATTAACTCTCGTAGTCAAACGCGAATAGATATTACCCTATCTACTATTAATACTTCGAATAAAATCTCCGGCTGGCATGTATCCGACGATATTTCAATGTCGGACCACCGCTGGATAAAATTCGAAATAAAACTTGCGCTCACAACCTCCACAATGACTCGCGACCCCAGGAAAACGGATAGGACAAAATATGTCCACTGTTTGAAAGGGGATCTGCGAGGAGTCGAGGATGTGTTGCTCAACAATAAAGGAGATTTGGAAAGTTATTATGAAACAATTCAAAACTTCATTATTAATGCCTACAAGATGTCTTGCCCACTTAGGCGGATCGATCTCGATGGAGCCTCCACTTCGTGGTGGTGCCATGAGATTGACCAGCTCAGGGGGACGGCGAGGAAATCTTTCAATAAGGCTAAAAGAACAAGACTCAAAGAGGATTGGAACTCATACAAGTCTCACCTCAAAGAATATAAAAAAGTCATCAGACAAAAGCAAAGAGAGGCATGGAGAATCTACTGCGACGTAATCGAGGATTTCTCCCAAGCAACTAGACTCTAAAAAGCCCTCTCAAAAGATCCCCACCGTCATATCGGTATACTAACCAGAGAGGGTGGCACTAAAACTGCCAACCTAAAGGAAAGTCTTCAATTATAGATGTCAACTCACTTCCCTGACTCCAGAACCACAAATACGGCGGCCTGGGAGGATGAGGAGAATCACTACCCGACGGACGATGACTGGCGTATATCACGACAGATCGTCGACGCGGACAGACTGAGGTGGGCCATCTTAGGCTTCTTCCCCTTTAAATCCCTGGGAACGGACGGCATTTATCCAGCCCTACTTCAGTGGGGCCTGGATGACCTAATGCCGCACCCGGTAGGAATCCTCAGATCCTCACTGGCACTGAGGTATATTCCAAAAGGTTGGAGAGAAGTCAAAGTCGTGTTCATACCAAAACCAGGAAGAATGGACTATTCCATCCCAAAAGCATATCGACCCATTAGCCTCACATCGTTTTCAATGAAGACTTTGGAGAGGCTGTGCGAACGATGCATAGGAGATGTGGTGATAACACGAAATCCACTGCATCCAAATCAACATGTATACACTCCAGGGAGATCCACGGATTCGGCTCTTCATCTCGTGGCGGGCCGCATCGAGAAATCGTTGTAAAATAAGGAGTCCACCCTGGGTGTATTCATAGACATAGAAGGCGCATTTGATAGAACCACTTTTCCTAAAATAACAAATGCACTTTCCAATAAGAATATCCCCCAAACCATAAATGGATGGATATATAACATGCTCTCAAAAAGAGCAATCAAAATCAGTGTAGATGATGTAACCATCAGAGGATTGGTTGTAAAAGGTTGTCCACAGGGAGGGGTGCTCTCACCACTACTATGGAACATGGTCTTAGACTCCTTGGTCAGCCACCTCAATGATAACAACTTCTACACAATAGCATACGCAGATGACCTAGTGATTCTGCTAACAGGAAGATTCGAGGAGACACTCTGCGCTTTAATGCAGGAGGCCCTCAATATCATAGAACAATGGTGCAGAGACCATTCGCTGTCAATGAATTCAAAAAAGACTGAGATGGTCCTCTTCACGAAAAAAAAGAAGCTTGCAAAACATCAAGCCCCAAAGCTCCTAGATACCAAACTTAATTTCTCTTCAGAGGTGAAATATTTAGGTGTCACCTTTGACAATAAGTTAACGTGTAACTCCCACTTAGAAAACAGAGTTAAAAAAGCATATATTTCTTATGAGCAGTGTCGTAGAACCATCGGCCGCACCTGGGGAATGTCACCTAAGGTTTCTGCCTGGATCTACACTGCCATCATCAGACCTATGCTAACGTACGGTGCGATTGCCTGGGGAGCTAAGGCAAACCAGCTGACAGTCGTCCGTAAACTGGACCAAATCCAAAGAACAGCATGCCTCAACACAACAGGAGGCATGAGAACCACACCAACAAGAGCCATGGAGGTAATCCTCGGTCTCACTCCCCTTGACATATACATCAAGGAGGTTGTTTTGACGACCATGGCACGTCTGCGCTCTACTGGTATACAACCTGATGTAGGATCCGGTAAACTGATACGTAACTTGTGGCATGAGGCCCTCAGGGAGATCCCACTGCTGCAGGCCAATACGGACTCGATTCCACCGCGATATGCCTTCAACAGGCCCTACAAGGTAATCTTTAAAAACAACTCACAAGACCTATTGGAAGAAGGCGCAATCCGCATCTTCACAGATGGGTCTAAATCCAATGTGGGCTCAGGATGTGGTATTTTCTCCAGATCCCTGAATCTAAACATAAAATGGGCAATGGGCTGCCATGCAGGTGTTGCTCGAACAGAGCTCACTGCTATCTGCATCGCTGCTAAAGAGATTACCAAAAGGAAAACCACAGGTAATAATATATACATTCTTACGGACAGTAGACAAACACTACTAGCCCTGAACAGACCACGTATTACATCAGGCCTAGTACTAGAATGTCACATGGCTTTAATCGAAGCCTGTAACAACAACACGGTCACTTTAGGCTGGATCAAGGGCCATGAGAAATCGAAAGGAAACCGTATTGCAGACTCGCTAGCCAGGAAGGCAGCCTCCCAAAAACTCTTGGGACCTGGCACTTTCATTGGTGTATCGGCGTCAGCAACGGCTGAACTATTATAGAAACACTCCCTTAATAAGTTTAAGGGTAGATGGGACGACGCAGAAGGCTGCAGGCTTGCCAAGGAGTTGCTACAGTATCCGGATAGCAAAGTAGCCAAAAAATACGTGACTATGAACAGGCGGAACCTACGAACAACCATGGGAATTCTGAATGGTCACTGCCACCTACGAAAACACCTTCACAGACTGGGGCTATCTAGCACCCCACTTTGTAGAGGATGTGAACAAGAAGATGAGACTGTCGAACACATTCTTTGCGAATGTCAGACACTCTCTCAATTTAGGTTTCAAGTATTCGGCGAGCACAGGCTAACATACGCCAATATCAGGGAACTAAATTCAGGCGACGTTATCGCCTACTTCAAGGAAGTAGTCTGGATGACGAGCTATAAAGAAGTTTTGAACCTCAGAAGGATGCACAATGGGCCAATTGTGGCCTAAGTGCTGTGGGGCGACTCACCCTTCAAACCTTTACAGATACAGATACAGATAGAGGGGCTTGAGTTTGTTTTGAAATTTTTCATCAAATTTATCAGCATAGAAGTTAGAAATAGTTTGGCTATTGTTGGAACAAGTGCTATTATAAAAAAGATGGAAAATTCTGGTGCTAGTTTTGTGACCTTGGACCTGTCGAATTTTCTTCCATGTTTGGGAGTGGTTTGAATTATTATCCAAGGTTGTTACATGATTATGACAGGAGTTTTTCTGCTCTGTTTGATTACATATTTGGCTTTTGCTTCAAATCTTTTAAATTTAACTAGGTTTTTGGGACCTTTGTGTTCGCGGTAAAAGTTGAGGACTGTTTTGGATTATCGCACTGCTTGTTCACATTTAGGGTTCCACCAGGAATAATTTTATGACGAGGGGTATGGGTGGTTTTGCCAATGTCAGTGAATGCTGCTGTAATGATGGCATCCGAGAAAAGTTTAATAGGATCATCAATATCATTGGTAGCAGGTAATTCAGCCAGGAGAGATTCAGCCTCCTGTGGGAACGCCGGCCAATAACTTCTCACGTGAGCTTGTTCTTTTGAGTTATCACGTATAATTATGGGGTGATGATTGCTATCATATAGATCATCAGCAGTTTGCCAGGTTAAGTCAGGAGAAGTTTTGGGATCACAAATAAATGCTTAGATCAATGGCAGAAAAGGTACCAGACGCGATATTTAAGTGGGTATATGATCCAATATTGAGGAGTCATGAATTAGTACAATTTAGTATATTTTCTATAACTTTACCGCGTCCAAATGTACAAGAGGAGTCCCACATACTGTTGTGGGCATCGAAGTCACCCACAAGTATAAAGGGCTGGGGGAGATCGTAAACCAAGTCAAGAAGCTCTTCTTCATTTAGTTTATGGTCAGGGGAAATGTATATGGAACATACGGTTAATTTTTGGGGACAATAGGCTGTTGTGGCAATGTCTTCAAGATTAGTAGTAGAAGGGGCGGATGAGTTGAATAAAGATCTTTGGATACAAATATGGATACTCCACCACTAGCTCTGGAGCAGATTGTTCGGATGTAATGATATCTTTCAAAGTCCTTTGGTGTAGGGATATTGGAAGTTGTAAAACTAGTTTCCTGGAGTGGTAGAGGGAAATAAGTTGTTGAAGACGTTCAAGGCGAGAATAGTATCCGTCGCAATTCCACTCAATTATCGTGAATTTATTAGTAATATCAATAGAGGTCGGTATCGTCACAATTGGAGTTACTATCTTTGGAACTAAAATATTTAAGGCTAGCGGAATCGACTGCTTCGTTGGGATTCGTGGTACCTAGTATTTTCTTTGTCTGACAGGTAATGCGATTTTTGAGTGATCTTTCAGAGATGGCATGATATATTTGACGAAGATCTGCGAGGAGGGATTTAATGTTTGAAGTGAACTAGTAAGCTTCTGCTAATGAATCGTTGCTTCCGAAGCAATTTCCCAGAAATGCTATTAACTGTTCTGAAGTAATTGAGAAGGATGTAGGGTCTGATTTTGTTAAATTTTCAATGATTGAGCGTGCAGAGGAGCTGACAGTTGTTGTTAGAGTCTTGGACTCTTTTTTCTTTTTGGGGGCAGGCTTGGGGGTACGAAAGACGTTGTCAGATAGTGAATCTATTTTATCTTGGCTGAGTGTAAGAGGAACAGACGTGATAATTGCAGAGGGTGATTCGAGGCTAGAGGCAGTGGAATGAAGTCGTTTGAGACCAGAAATACTTGGGGTATGTTGGTCTAAAGGAGGGAGTGTGTTGGCGGAATGACTGAGGGTGGAGGATAAAGGAGCAATGGTAGTAGATAAAATAGGATCAGTGGAAGTAGGATCATTACAAATATTATCAGTAGAATCGTTCTGAGTAGGGGTAGTTCTGGAGAGGGTGGAAGTGTCAAGAGGGTTTTTGCAGGTATCAGCAGTATGTCCAGCTTGTTTGCAGAGGAAACACTCCAATTTATCTGAGGTAACGAAGATCCGGAAAACAGTGTTTTAGAAATGTATTTAAATAGAGGTTTCTATTTCAAAATTATCTTTGTCTGGTATAACATAGATGGACCGACAAAAGCTTAGAATATGGCAGTTATCTTCTTCAGGTGAGCCAGTACGGATATTGGTGATGGGAGATGCAAGTTGAAGTCCGAGATCGTTTTTAGAGCCTGTTCGATGAGTTGATTAGGAATTCAGGGACATACGTTAGATATTAGTAATGTTTTAGAGGGGCTATAAGTCTGCGTATGGGGACGATTTCTTCTTCAACGGTAACTGAAGAATGGGTTTGTCAGGAGGTTATCAACGACTAAAGTAGAAGCGTCACAATTCCACCTATTGCCTTAATGTAATCGAAGAGAACTGTATCCGGAAGCTCATTTATTACGATAGCTTGATTTCTACTAGGATATGTTATAGGTGTCAAAGTGATTTTCTTCAATTTGATTTAGTAACGGCAGCAAAACTTCGTGCAGTGGGTTTAGTTGACATATTGAAATATTTTGGGTGCCAAAAAATTTAATAAACTATATAGACCAAGCAACTGGCCTATAGAAGTACTAATTTTAAGTATCAATCAATGTAATTAGTGTAAATAGACACATACCAATATGGGCCAGCAAATATTTGACATAAAAAAACTAATCACTTGTGTTGATAACGTTAATGAGCACTCGAACGAAAAATAATACCTTCACGTTGGAGGCCACACGTGGAATGAAATATAAATTTAAATTTCCAGAATGTAATGATTTTTATATGACAAACCCTTAGAAATCATTAAATTAGATACAGTGAACACTTACGTGTATACAGATTAAAGCAACCAATCCCACTACGCACAACGTCTACTTAACACCAAACATTCATCGACACCTAACACAAAACTTGAAGTACTACATATTTGTGATAAGAGACCAAAACTAGATTTCATTGAAAAATTAGAAATTAGAAGACACTAAAGAGACCCACAATATTGAGTAGTCAATGAACAGATAAATCTAGGGACTTCTCCATTTTCAAACTGTTTTCTTAAGCAATAATTGTAAAGATTAGCAGATATAGTTTTCCTGGTTTTCTATATCATTGCACAGTTATACTGATCTGAAATAGGAAAAATATATTCAGGAAAATGCAAACGAATTTCTTTAATTCATACCAGTATAAGTAACTTATCAGTGTGGTTCACAAGCGGTTTCAAATAAATATTTAGAGCAGTGGATTATTCAACGATTCAAATAATTGAATTATAAGGCAACGCCTAACATAAATAAATATACTATAAAAACATAACGGAAGTATTGAATATTATTATAGGTGTTCACTCTAAAGTTATTCTACAATGACAACCTTATTGTTTCAGACCCCCGACATCTTTTCAAAAATATACATTGTAGAAAATGATTAATGAATTTAAAAGTTCTAGGAAATAACAGATTATCTGTCCCCGATGTAGTTCGCTTTATTTTTGCATATCATTAATACATTATGCAAAAACTTTTCGCTAATGTGTTTTTTAAATGGCAAAGAGTAGAACGAGGACTTTCAATTATATCAAAAACTTGGTTGGATAGACTGTATTTAACGATACATTGTGTTTTCATAATAACAATCTATCAGTAATCTGGAGAAATATTGTTCGAATTTTCAAAGTATATAAGTATTCAAAGTACTATTACTGTATAGACCTAAGGAGGTTAACGTGATCAATATGTCATATTAGATGCTGTTCAACTTTTAACATGCTTTAATATATTTGTTTTAAACTATAAATGAATTCATGAATTTCAGTTTTGAACAAAAAACTCCCTAGTCCATTTGCAACAACAACATTAAATTTACATATCGTGGGGTTACGTGCAAAAAGCACTAAGTCTAAAAACATGTTTAGGAGCTACGAGCAATTTAAAGTTTGAATGAATTTCAAAAATTTGTATAAATATTGTAGGTGTTAAAAACTGTTTCAAATAGAAGAGATACATACACACACACATACAGAGATAGATCAAGTAATACAAAAAATCAAAATAGGCAAGGCTAACGGAGAAGATGGGATAGCGCCAGAGATGATTAAATCGTTAGGAGGAAGAGGAATGGAATGGATATGGAATGTATGCAAAGAAGCATGGGTACAACAAAAAATTCCAAGGGACTGGGAAAATAACTTGATAGTACCCATCTATAAAATGGGAGAACAGGCACAATGTGAGAATTACAGTGCAATCCGTTTGGCCCAAACTAGTTATAAAGTGTACATAAAAATAATAGAAAAAAATCCCAATGGCACAAGACCAATTGGACGGCTTATTTCAGTGAAGTTTTTGCGTCAGATCAAACACAAATGAAATACGATTTTTTTTCAATTTTGACAAGCCGCCATTTTGTTTCTACTGGGCCGATTTGTTCCGTTAACGAACCCGTTCAAGATTTTGGCCGAACCCATTTTTGTAGCGAGTTTGGTTTCGATCCGTCAAAAAATTCCGTTATAGCGCACATATATATATATATATATTTATATATATATATATATATATATATATATATATATTGAACCAGTTATCATAGATATTAAGAGAATTAGTTCTATAAAAATATGTTGCTATTAATATAAAATATAGAGATTGCCTAACCAATGTAATGATGTAAATAAAGTTGCCTAAGACGAAGGATATCTTCTGGAACGTGATCAGCTGTTCACCTAAAAAGAAACAATTATATAATCAAGTCAAGAGAATTTTAGATATAAGTAGTTACATTAGAATTCAAATATAAATATTTATTAGAATAAGGAGT
The DNA here is from genome assembly GCA_963921935.1 of Galeruca laticollis. Taxonomy (NCBI): domain Eukaryota; kingdom Metazoa; phylum Arthropoda; class Insecta; order Coleoptera; family Chrysomelidae; genus Galeruca; species Galeruca laticollis. The sequence continues at coordinate 206,608,206 of OY998176.1, read as the reverse complement.
ATAGTTTTTCATAGATAAACAATTAAACATAAAGAAAATGATATATGTCTGTAAAATGAACATAGGATTAAATAATAATTTATTAATTGCGTTAGTAGAAATAAGTTAATACAAGAATTAGATGGAGAATACATAAAAGGATTTATGATTTAATTTATATAATTGTAACAGTAATAGATTGTTTATGACAATATTAGAACTATTTAAACAACATCTATGTATATAACCAACTCTAATTTATTTGTATGATTAAATTTCAAAAGACTCTCTACAAGTGTATTAGAAATGTGAAATAGAATATTTATGAACTTTTCTATTAAGTAAACCCAAATCAAATAATTCAATTGCATAGCACAATTTCTGATTGGTTAAAAACAAAATGACAATCAACTAGTATTGAAACAAACTTTGGGAGATAGTGACCTGAAAACAAACAAAAGACTTTCTTTGTTGAAAAAAAGTGAAAATCGAGAGGAAGCATGGATTATGGGAAGAGGCGTCGAAAGGTGTGGACTGTGTGTTAGAGTGTTCCCGAAATTTTTATGAAATTCCCTAAATAACTTAATAAATTGTAACATAACTATGAAAAACAATCTTGTGTAGTACTCATCGATAATCAGACACAGTTTTTCTGCAAAAAACCAGCAGAATTTCTCCAGAAATTGGTATTGGAACTGCAGAGAAGTATAACTGGGGTCCAGAAGAGTTATCCCAATTCCAGAGCATCAGGTCAGTGTTCTTTTAAACTATTATTGGCCAATAATAAGAAAAAACTCAAATGAGTGCTCAGTTCCGTATTTTGATAAACATTCACAGAAATGATCGATCTAAAATATACAGAAAACGGACTTTATTTAATTAGTTAATAAATTAAATCTTTAATAATAACAAAAAGGCCTAATTTCAATAAATAAATAATTCAAAAGTACGTACGCCATTTTATCATAAGATGTTTCCATGTAATCTGTCTATCTGTTTATAAATTGTATTATAATTCCATGTCTATATAAATCTTTTATAACTTTTCTTCCACAGCATACTGATAATATTTTCATGTATATTCTCCACATAAATTCTGGTATGTTTTAAACCATCTAAATGTTTTTGATTGTTAATTCTATGTCACACTAATGGCCACAGAAGCTCCATCTCACGTTATTAAAATTATGTTCATTTTACGCATGACTGGATTTTGAGCATGCGCACCGGTAAAAATATAAAATAAATAATTTCTTTAGAGGTGACCATAGGCGTCTCAAATAATTATTATCACATATAAAATATTGAATTTAAAATTAAATGTTGTTATAAGTAAAGTGTTCCTTTTATTTAAATGAAGGTAATATGTTTTGAATGCCAGGACTCGAAGAGTAGAAAGTGTTTCATGCTCCCGAATAATTAAAATAAAATAAATTACAAAACAATATAATAATAACCAACTGAGCTAGCCAAATCTAAATAAAAATTCTAAATATATAATTATAATCATCTAAATTCCACAACTATAACAAAAAAAATAAGTATTAAAGTCAACTCATTGTTTATAATATATATATATATATATATATATATATATATATATATATATATATATATATATATATATTGAACTTATCGTAAGAAACAGTAAAAAGAATGGAACACAAAAGTATGAAATTTGCAACCTTGTAGAGTAACAAATGGAAATTAATTGTTTCACACAGCTGGAATTATCTTTTCTAATGATGATAATATAAGAAGAATATATATTTTCTATTGAATTGAACATTTATTATGTTAGTTATGCTTCAAAACGAAAGAGATACATAAGTAATAGTAAAATTATTTACCTTAGGATTTCAGATTATAAACTGCATTATTTTCATAAAATTGTAATTATATCTTAACAAATCATAAACTCATTTTCTTATCTATAGCAAATGATAATTTGTATCCAGTATTTCGAACATCTAACAATGAATCTGAAAAGAAAATAAAGTATTATCAGACAATAATAAATAGAATGTTAGATCACGATATATACCAACAAAAGTGTGATGTTTATATTAAAAAGGAGATAACTGGAGTGACAGCTAAAAGTTTCATGTCTGTTAATGAAATACACGGAGTGCGGAGGTAGATTCTACCATAGAATTATTTATGTTTGTGAACTATTGATAATAGAAAAATATGATGACTGAAATAAATAAAGAGCCAAGTTTGTAATAGATAAATATGTAATGATGAGTAAAGATTTAATTGAAAGGCATTATGACAGATATTTGAACATTCTAGATTGTATATGGATTGATATTGAAATCTAAAGTCAAATAGATATAATTTTGTTAATTAAAATGAGGTAGATTTTTGAAAGAATCAGTATGTGAATAGGAATGGTAAATTAGTTGGAAATCTTACATCAACAATCCATAATCATAGAAAAATATAAAGACATTTATCGACATATAAAACATTAGATAAGACAAAGCATATTCTATCTAGTATGTAGTAAGTTTTTTGTTTTACAAATAACAAAGCGGACAACAAAAAGTTTGTTGATTTGAAAAACAAAAGGTTGGTGAAGCGAAGCTAATGGAGAAGGACACATGTAAGAAAATTTTATAAAGATATTTGGGAAATTATTAGAAATTAAAGTCAAAAGAGATTGCAAACATTTAATCAATATACATTGAACATTTTGAAAAGAAAATACTTGAAAATAATAAGAATTTTTGAGAAATATAAACATTTCAAATTTGAGAGGGGACGCTACCCGAATTTTCAAAAAGTAATCACTTTATAATGAGAAAATACGTTTCCTAAACCATTATTATCGAAACATAAACATTATAATCAAAAATATCTAAGTGATTTAACAAGAATTTACGAACTTACCTGCCATACAAACTATAGACTTCCCAGTGTTGTGGTCAGGTTAGTGTTTTTAACGATTTATTTGGTTGACCATATTAAACTCAAACGTAATTCATAAATTTGGCCAAATTACACAATAATAATTTTAGGTATAGAATAATAGTTGGTATTTGTAATTTGCACTGTATTATATTTGTTTTAACATAAGTTTTATTTACTGCTTATGGTGCTTTTCAATTTTACGTTTGTTTGATAATTATAGGTACTAAATTTGAGTTATTGATTTTCATTTACATGTCATTTGCCAAACACAGGGCAAGGTTTCATAACACATAGGTTGAATTACTGTGTTTCATATAATCGATTCACAGCGTTGATGGAGATGATTTTCGCAGGTTATTTGTGGGATGCAGATTTCATATATTTTCTTGTTTAATTTTATCCTGAACCCAACGAGAGTAAGTGTTCTCATGCTCTCCATTAAAACATTAAACTAATAAATAAAAATATAAATCATATAATCTGAGCTAGCCAATCCAATTTAAAAAAAAAACATAGATAAATATCAACCATAGATAATCTTCAGAAATATAATTAAATAAATAATAGAAAGTAATAAAATAATAATAAATGTCGGCCCAACGTGAGGTTATTAAAAACTATAAAAATAATAATATTAATATATATATATATATATTATAACACAATAACACATAGTGTATTACATGTAACACAGAAGAAATATCAAAGTAAGTTTCATAGCAAACTGATCTGTTAAGGGTCATTAAAAGTGGCACGATAAGACATGCTCCCTGAGTGTAGGCAAACATAAATGAAAAGACCAATTGTCACAATAAAAGAAAAAACTGTACATGATACTATTTAATAATAATTCAATAGATTATGTTATATGTAATTTCAAAACAATTCGTAGAAATTAAAATGAAATTTGAAAGAAACGCGTTAAATTTTCATATAGTTAGTAATTAGGTTATTTTATGCAAGGGATTTCAGGAATTTTAATAAATAGTAAATAAGTTATGTTAATATTTATATGTATAAAAATCGTTATCTCTATATGCTAATTTCTAATACAAAAATGTCATTTTCATGTTTCATATACGGCTTAAAAATTCATGATAATATAAACAGTGAATCGTCGTTAATGACACTATATCTATACATTTAATACGATATAGGGAAGTTTCGATAGTAACCCGCAACGAGATGGATTGATGAAAATAAATAGAAAAACGTCAGTGAATTTTGGGACGTCAAAGTGGGAAATAATATAATAATTGATCTCGATATTTGAGGTAGAACAGAAAAGTTATTTGAATTAAATATATAATCATAATCAAAAGGAAGAAGAATATTTATATATACGGTTAAAGGAGTGATTTTTGAAACGTGAGTGAATTTTTGAATGTCAAAGAAAGGAAGGATAAATTATCTCCAGAAGAAAAACGATTCAAACGACTATATTTGATAAAAAAGGAAAGTTAACCCAATTTTAAAGTGATGAAATGAAGACAGAATATTATTTAAATAATAATGGATTTAAACTAATACAATGGAATTTGATACATACTGAAATTTGTTCATAATTTGAATCGAGTTGAGTGATCAATGAATGGATAGTTGATAGATTTCCGAGTTCTTATAGAGGTTTTTTGGCTGATATTGTTGAAGGTGATTAGAAGTTTTGGACCACACAACCTCAAATCCAGTGTGATATAAGGTACGCAAAATTTATTGATTTTATGAGCTTGTTAAACGGATTTGTGCGTAATTAGTGTCATTTCGGTTTACTTTTAACATTTGCGGAGAATTAAATACACACTTTTCTAAAATTTGACAATCATTTACGGTTTATATATTTTTTATTATTTAGAATTAGATAGTTATAATTATATGTTATTATGGTAATAATTTTGGATTGTTACCTATGATATGTGTACATAGAAGCAGTAAAATATTTCATAATTAAAATTTCCTGAAGTCATAAGCTTGTACATTTTAATTTCATAAACCAATAATTAGAGTTAATTTGAATGGCGCACTTGAACACTATCCTTTGATAGAGTTGATATACATGTTTAATGATTTTTCAGTGTCAAATAATAAATATAAATAATTATTATAACCGTTACAATTTGGCTAGCTCAACGTGTGACCTTTTAGCAGATCAGGTTTGAATTATTGAAAATTTATTCAAAATTAACTTATCTCGTTTTGCAAAACTAACGATTCCGTTTAAATGCTTTCTTACAATTAATATATTGAAATGGATCTAAGAGATGGAAAAAAGACACCAGGAACACGGGGAATTATACAAAAAAATATAAAGCAGCTGAGTAAACACGAGTTACGAACAGAATTAATCAAAAGAAATAAAGACGGAGAAGGAGACAAGAAAAAGTTGAAAGAAGATTTACGACAAGTTATGATAGAAGAAAATCTAGATCCAGATGTTCATGTATTCGATGTGGAGGAGGATAAAGAACATACGGGGGAAGAAGAAATTGTGGAAACGGGAACAATTGAAGAAAAACCAGAAAACCCTAATGAAAATAGAATGATGGAAATGCATATGTTAGCAATAAATAAAATAGAAGAGTCACGTAAGGAAACTCAACAAAATATAGAAAAATGTAGAGAAGAAACAAAATTAATTAAAGAAGATATAACCAAAACGATAAATAAAAATGCACAAGAAGTGGATGACAGATTGAAACACTTTCTGAGCAAGTTTCAAGACTTTCAAGTGGATGTGTGCAAGGAATTTGAAGTTGTTCATAAAGAAAACGAAAGAAGACAAGAAGATATACGAGAAATAAAAGAGGAACAAATGAATATAGTAAAAAAACAAGAGACAGAAATATGTTACATGAAGGAAGAGATTCAAAACTATAAACAAGAAAATGATACAAGATATCTCAATTTAAAAAAAGAAATTAATGACGAACAACGAACATTTTTTAACCTAACACTAAATAAGGAAGACACGCAAGTCCAGGAAGAACTCAACGGTATTAGAACACAAATAGATGACAAACAAAAGCAATTGGAAGAACAATACAAAATAGAAATGGAGAAAATAAGAAGAGAGTTAAAAAAAAATACGCCTCAATTTGTAAATCAAAATATTTCCATTGATTTAGGAACAAAGTTTGATGGTAATATAAAAAAAATACACCCAGTAGTCTTCCTCAAGAGTTTAAAAAACAAGATAAGGTTTTTCAATAATTTTGGTGACGTTAGAGAGGTTATTCGTAATAACTTAATTAATCAAGCTCAGATTTGGTTTTCTAGTAAAGAAGCCAGTATAAATTCTTTTTCTGAATTTGAAGATGCATTCCTTAAAACCTTTTGGAGTGAAAACAATCAGTTCAATGATACGGAAGAATTTGAGATGCAAATTGTAATGCATTTCTGGGAAGAAAGTACAGAAACAGGAATATATGATGAAGATAATGAGATATGGGGCAATGAATTTAAAAAGAACATAGTAGAAAATTTAAAGAAATCTAGGAAACGAATATGGCACAATGATTTTAAAAAGGATATAGTGGAAAATTTAATCGAATTTAGGAAACCGATAGAGAGTCAAACAATAAGAGAAGAGAATAAGACGAAGTTCAGGAAAAGAAAATAAAATTGAATTATATGACAGGATTATAGGACCGAAAACTAGAAACGAAAAGGAATTGTACATGGTAAGGAAGGGATATAAAAACGATGTGTAAATAAAAGGTTAATGATTAACAAGTAATATTTAAAAATATATTTAAATAGAAATTATATAAACATGGATTGATAATATAAGAAATGATAGACATGTTAATATGAATTATGGAAATGAAAATAGAAGTTACAGAAATAAAAAACGAGTATATGGAAATGGAGATAAAATTTATGACAACAAGTATTGTGAGAATAGAAGAGATTTTGAAAACTTTGATAGAAGAAATGATAAAGAAAATAGAAATGAAATTAAGCAACAAAATATATGTACAGGATGAAATAATTACATTTATAGGAACAAACGGACGGAAGTTATATGAACTAAGCAAATATATGATACAAAAGATTGAATTAAAGGATGAAACAGAAGTTGATATGTAAGCATAGTCGATGAAGAAGTTAGAAACAGACATAGTTATTGATGAAATATAAGGAAATAATTGATTTTGAATAGATAGATAGAATTAAATGGTAAAATAATTGAATTTAAGGAGGTAAATATGGAAGTATTGGCAATTGAAGAGGATAATAGGAAGTTATGGAATATAAAGAGGAATGGAATTATGGTAGAATTGGAGTTAATGAGTGGAAATAAGGAATATGAAGAGAAAATGAAGAGTTTGATGATGAAATATGAAGGTCCTTACATAATCAATAATGAACAAGGTGTGAATAGCTATGAACTAAGAAATCCAGTTGACAACACCATTAGAGGAATTTTTCACGTTTCTCAAATATATAAATTTCATCCAACACCTAGCTAAATTCATATATATTATTCAGACGATAACTATTTATAATAAAAAATCTTCAGGATTATTTTTAATTTGAAATTATAAATAAGTTCTGAAGATTTTGGGGGAATGTTATAACACAATAACACATAGTGTATTACATGTAACACAGAAGAAATATCAAAGTAAGTTTCATAGCAAACTGATCTGTTAAGGGTCATTAAAAGTGGCACGATAAGACATGCTCCCTGAGTGTAGGCAAACATAAATGAAAAGACCAATTGTCACAATAAAAGAAAAAACTGTACATGATACTATTCAATAATAATTCAATAGATTATGTTATATGTAATTTCAAAACAATTCGTGGAAATTAAAATGAAATTTGAAAGAAACGCGTTAAATTTTCATATAGTTAGTAATTAGGTTATTTTATGCAAGGGATTTCAGGAATTTTAATAAATAGTAAATAAGTTATGTTAATATTTATATGTATAAAAATCTTTATCTCTATATGCTAATTTCTAATACAAAAATGTCATTTTCATGTTTCATATACGGCTTAAAAATTCATGATAATATAAACAGTGAATCGTCGTTAATGACACTATATCTATACATTTAATACGATATAGGGAAGTTTCGATAGCAACCCGCAACGAGATGGATTGATGAAAATAAATAGAAAAACGTCAGTGAATTTTGGGACGTCAAAGTGGGAAATAATATAATAATTGATCTCGATATTTGAGGTAGAACAGAAAAGTTATTTGAATTAAATATATAATCATAATCAAAAGGAAGAAGAATATTTATATATACGGTTAAAGGAGTGATTTTTGAAACGTGAGTGAATTTCTGAATGTCAAAGAAAGGAAGGATAAATTATCTCCAGAAGAAAAACGATTCAAACGACTATATTTGATAAAAAAGGAAAGTTAACCCAATTTTAAAGTGATGAAATGAAGACAGAATATTATTTAAATAATAATGGATTTAAACTAATACAATGGAATTTGATACATACTAAAATTTGTTCATAATTTGAATCGAGTTGAGTGATCAATGAATGGATAGTTGATAGATTTCCGAGTTCTTATAGAGGTTTTTTGGCTGATATTGTTGAAGGTGATTAGAAGTTTTGGACCACACAACCTCAAATCCAGTGTGATATAAGGTACACAAAATTTATTGATTTTATGAGCTTGTTAAACGGATTTGTGCGTAATTAGTGTCATTTCGGTTTACTTTTAACATTTGCGGAGAATTAAATACACACTTTTCTAAAATTTGACAATCATTTACGGTTTATATATTTTTTATTATTTAGAATTAGATAGTTATAATTATATGTTATTATGGTAATAATTTTGGATTGTTACCTATGATATGTGTACATAGAAGCAGTAAAATATTTCATAATTAAAATTTCCTGAAGTCATAAGCTTGTACATTTTAATTTCATAAACCAATAATTAGAGTTAATTTGAATGGTGCACTTGAACACTATCCTTTGATAGAGTTGATATACATGTTTAATGATTTTTCAGTGTCAAATAATAAATAATAAATATAAATAATTATTATAACCGTTACAATATATATATATATATATATATATATATATATATATATATATATATACATATATATATATATATATATATATATACATATATATAACAAAGGGATTCATGGGTAATTCACGCAAAATAAAGGGCTACTGAAATAGAGTGGTAACCGTGGACATGCATGTTTCTGGCTCATTCTGCCTCTTCAGCACGGCATAACCAAATAAGGATGTGAAATTTGGGAGCAAAGATGTTAATCGAAACATGAGAAAACATGTTGTTGTTAACATATCACGCGATATTCCTACATCTTCTTTGTTATATATATATATATATATATATATATATATATATATATATATATATATATATATATATATTTATATGAAATTGACTGTCTCGACCGTTACTTCGTGGAATATGCTCATATTAGTGTTTTTAAATGAAACTCACGGTCTCTAGTTAATTCCACAATATAATACAAGTTATTGAAAATTCTAAAAAACTGACAATTGTTTCGATAAATCAATATCATCGTCAGAATGACAGAAGTTACATTTCATTTTATGCCTACCTGATGTTTAGTAGTAATTTTTGGCTAGACCAAGAAGTAAACTAACTTTTGATTGGCTTAATATATGTTTATAGAAAAAAGAAGAAGATGTGATATTGCAAATATTGAAGCTTAGATATTATCAGCCCTATGGTGATATCCTGGATATCATTTTTCCAATTAAGATCAGTATAACTGTGCAATGATATAGAAAACCAGGAAAACTATATCTGCTGATCTTTACAATTATCACTTAAGAAGACAGTTTATTAGTGGAGAACTCCCTAGATTTAACTGTTCATTGACAACTTCATATCGTGGGTTCCTTAAATGTCTTCTAATTTCCAGTTCTTCAAGGAAATCCAGTTCTTGTTTCTTTTCACAAATATGCAGCACTTCTAGTTCTGTGTTAGGTGTCAATGAATGATTGGTGTCAAATAAATGTTTTGCGTAGTGGGATTTATCTGGTTGTTTTAATCTGTATGCTCGTAAATGCTCACTGTATCGTATTTTAAAATTCCTACGGGTCTGACCCAAATAGACAGCATCACATTCTGGACATTTGAGTTTATATATACCTGACTTCTTTAATAGTGGTATTTTTGTTTTTACATTTAACAATGTTGTACTAACGTTACTTTCTGTTTTAAAAGAAATTGTTGTATTCGTTACTGAAGATATTATCTTTGAAATAATATTAGAAATATTTCCTGCATATGTGATGGTTTTATAAGTTTTAATTTCATCAGCTTGTTCAGGATATATTAGTTGTAATGCCACTTTTTCTTCTTTTTAACTAATTAGCTTATTTATCATATCTAATGGATAACCGTTAGATGTTGCTATTTGTCTAATTATATTTATCTCTCTATCAAAATTACATTTGTTCATAGGAACTGAAAAAGCTCTATGTATCATTGAATTATATGCCGCCAGTCTGTGTGACTTAGGGTGGTTAGAATTGAATGGAATTGTCACATAACTCTGTGTTGGTTTGCGGTAAATTGAATAATCAAGTACATTATTAACTCTTTGAATTTTTAAATCAAGAAAATTGATTGAGCTATTTTCTTCAATTTCTAATGTAAATTTAATTTTAGGGTCTAAATTACTGATGTGGTTGAAAAATACATCTAATTGTCGTTCACTACCCATAAAACAAGCTAATATGTCATCTACATATCTTTACCAAAATAAAATATTTTTCGAAATATTACTTCCAAAGATCTCTCTTTCCAAATTGTCCATAAAAATGTTTGCTAAAATAGGTGATATAGGGCTTCCCATTGATAAACCTTCATTGTGAATATATATCTTATAGTCAAAAGTGGAATAATTCTGATTAGTGCATACATCAAATAAATTAAGTATATCTGATATTATTCCTGGATTAATATTTTTATCTTCTAGTAATTTTCTTACAAGTATTAGACATTCTAATATGTTTACTAAAATTCCTTCTAAAGAAGCAAAAGACAGAAAAGCAGGGAAGAAATGGGTACAGGTCAAGGAATCCACATCCGACGCCTGAAAGGGCAAAAAGATTTAGAAAAGAAGAAGAAGATATATAATATACTATTTTAGCTTCTGTCTCTTCACTGTCACACCCTTCCCCATCATAACTTGGATTTATGGTTTCGACTGTCTACAGCATTTACAATATTTTCTTACCACGAGTTCCCATGTTTTAAATGTCTTTAGTTCAAGTGTTAACAAATAATATATGACAAAACAACGGTTTTGGTCGCGATTATTCCAAGATAACGACGCGAGCGCGAACTAACCAATGTCAAAAACTCCGGGAATCGTTCATGACCTCAAACGATATGAGCGTGTCAAAAATCAAAACTCCCGCCTTCTTTTGTCCCCATCGACAGAATTTTATAACCAGCCTATAGAAAGAGGAAATTCGAAAATGGTAAAAATGAGAGATACCTTCCTTAACTCTCTTTCACACTTACGGCTTTCTTAACGTGACCGTGTACGGCAACGGTGCCGTGTGTAATTGTATCACATTGTCTTAAATGCAAGTTTTCACTCAAGACGGTTTGATGCCGGAATCGTCACGGCTGCCGTCGCAACGCGGACTACAACGGCACGGTGCCATTGCTATGTACAACATAAAACAGACAATTGTATACAAGTATGCAGGACTGCAGTATATTGTGTCGCATGTTCGCGTTGAAAAGACATCATATTGGTATATTCACGTACCGCAAAACAAGATAAGAAACATAGTTTATCACTAAACTTTAATTGATTATCTGTGTTTATATTCCATGTATATAAAACATATTGAGTTCTTTTGAATTTGAATGAAATTAATTTCATGAACAAACAAAATCCGAATCGTACAAGATAAGATGTACCTATTATTTTATTGATCTCAATCATATGAAGCTATAAGGTTGATGTGAAATGATTACAGCTAATCAAAAGTTACAAAAATATTTTTGAGCTTCTGCGAGACGAATAAATAGCAAGCCATTTTTATATACCTCGTCTTCAGTTATTAATATCTTTATTTTGAGTCTGTGTATCTTTATATCCTATATTAAAAATTTAACTATTTCCTAAACCAATCAGGATCGGTATACCGTTCCGTGAACTCTAACATTTAAACGTTTGTCTTCGCTCGCTTTCTCATTCTTACAAAATAATGATACAGACAGACAAAGAGCTTCTTAAAATTTACGATTTTCTGATTCATATAACTGACAAATGCTTATAAGGTCTACTTTGTAAAGAAACAAATAAGGCGAACGTGACGTGCCCTTTGATGTCGATCCCTTTCTCATAGTATACTGAAATGAAAATTTTTGATTGTACAGAACAATGATCAACGATCACGTCTGTTTCTCCAAGTAAATTGGAAAGTAGAATATGTGTATCTACTTACAGTGTAGATAGGAATATGAAATTATTTTTCTATTACTCGATCTTTAGATATGATGCGAGAGAAGATTTCTATGATTAGTTTACTAGTAAATATAATATGAATGTAATATTCTCAATAATTTAGTTTATTTCCAGTTAATTCTACTGACCTATTCAGTATTCCAAAATAATATGTCAATTATTCTTGGCACCATTTTATTCAAAAGGAAAATATCTGTCATGGCGTACAATTGATAAATAGGTAAGACTAAGAAGTTCCTATAGCGTGGGCTTCTCGCTGGCGGAAAAAAGTTCATTTGTTAGAGGTCAGGCGGAAAAGTTGTCTCATTTAAAAAGACAGGAGATCCTTTCGAATGTTACTGCAGCAATTGCGAACTAATCCGGTGTGTTCCTTGTGCTTTTCTTCCTACCGCAGACATAAATACCGAGCGGCCTATTATATAAGAAAAAAAGAATGGCAATGGGTAGTGAGTAGACAACCAAAGAAACGGAAAAAATAAAAATAAATTATATAATAATTTGTTTGATCGACATATCTAACAACCCTACATATGGTTCACATCTTCAAAGTAATAAGTAGTGTATAAATATGAATTCAGTGCACCTCCAATCACAATAATAATATTATTTGCTTCATAAAAATTTTATGATTAAGCCAAAAGTGGGGATTAAAAATGTCATACTACAGAAGCGAAATAACATAAAATATAATGAAAATAGAAACGAGAAAGTGATGTTTAGCGATGAAAAAGAGATAAATAGTTAGAATTCCATTCGTTGTGAATGAATCACACCAGTTCAAGAAGAGGAGAAGAATGAGTTATTCAAAAATGTAAATTCGTTAATTTTGTATGTAGTACTGTAGCTTTAAAAATGTAAATTATTGCTAATCTGTCGGTTATATGTTTGAGAATATAAATTCTTGTTGTATCCGCTTGATATTGTTGTGATTTTGAAGATATAATTTCTTTTATGCCTGTGACATTGTTGTTAGTTAAGAAAAATATCACGTTTCATAATACCATTTTTATTTAGTGTTGTTAAAGTTGTAACCGACCAATTTCAGCTGTCCCCGGTGTCAACCTTTCAGTCCTTCAGCTCACTTAGTCGGTAAGTAGGAGAGAGTACTATAAAAAATATCCAGGGTGTTATTATAAATAGGCGCCAGCCAGGTTCTTGCTCAGCCAAAGCGTTCGTCCTATCCTAAACCTAACAAAAAAGCAGAAACAAAGAAACAAAACAGGTTTCTAAACTTACCAATGTGTTTTACTGGAGCTACAACAGGTGAAAAAGGTGATGTACAGGAAAATAATGAAAGTAATAAGGTGACAAAATTATTGACAGATAGTAAATAACATAGGTAACAGATTTACATAATCAAAATAAGTGAGATGTTTCTAAAAATTAATAATATTGAATAGAATTGAATAATTCATCAACTAATGAAAAATATAAATGACAATTTAACTCATGTATAAAAAATCGCATATGCCACAGTGCAATTGTCACTTTGACAGCGGCAAAAGTTAGCTTTAGCTTTTACAGCGACAAATACACTAGTGGTTTTTTCACTTATTCATTTGTTCATCAATTATCGCGGTGTTGGTTACCAGAATCAATAGTTTGGCATGTTTGTCAACAACTTATTGAATTTTCAAGAACTAACAATGAGTCGATTCGGTGTGTCTACGAACGCCGAAATTAGTCAAATTGTTAATACCTGTGTGCCTACTAATACAGTTCCGACGCAATCATCAATCTGGCGACAATTTTCTACGTTTTGCCATGCAATAAGATACGCATTTGAGCCAGATACTTCCATTTAGAAATTGAATGTAATATTGCAAGATATGTTTCCAAATTTCTCATTCATTAAATTGTACTGCCAAATTACACTCGAGGTTTGTATTGATATTGGGTAAATTTGTGTTGTTCAAATTCTAAACTGTTTCCTTTAGCAATTTGACTAGAATAGCTGTCAACATGAAAACACTCCACCTTCGGTGTCGTGTTTTTAATAGTTGACAGTTATTCTCGTCAAATTTCTAGGAAACAGTTTCTCATTAAACAACCCAAATTTACCCGATAACATACAAACCACTTGTGCAATTATAAGAGAAAAATAACTGGGCTATACCCAGCACCAAGTTATCAGTTATACACGTTAATTTTTTTAAATGAAACTAACTGATTCTAGATAATTCCACAATATATTGAAAAAATATTAAACATTTTAAGAAATTAACAATTGTTTCGATATTGTTTGATATCGTCAGAATGACAGTAGTTACGTTACATGTGACGCCTACCTGATGCTTATTTTTTATTTTTGCTTAGACTAAGAAGTGACCTACCGTGTGATTGACTTAATATGAAATAGATACGACGAACCGTCAGATTGATATGTGGAAATTATTAATATTTTGACTTAAACGGAGGTATACAGTAGAAAACCGAAATTTATCTTTCATATCGGCACACCTCGTATTTTATGAGGTTTTGATTTCTTTCATTGCATACGACGTATACGGTAGAATAATTATCTGAGGCGGTGGTTCGCAATTGGAAGTGAAGATGGCGCCAGCTACTTCTAGTGTGTGACCACACGAGCCAAATATAAGTTGTCGGAAGCCTGAATCTTCAGTTTGGATCAGGGACTCCGAAATAGAAGGCATTACGGCACTTTTGAAGAGACTCAAGAAGGTCGAAACCGGTCAGTGTACTATTCCCTTCTCATTACGGTTGCGAATCACCACATATGTCCGTATCGACAAAAGGGTCGATCGACATCACGTTCTTCGAAGGGGATGTAATTCAATATTCTGCATGGTATTAGCCACGAAAGTAGTTGTTTTCCTCTTCGAAGAACGGTCAAATTGATATGTCGAAATTAATAATAGTTGCATTTAAACGGAGATGTATAGTGAGTATCGATTTGTCATTCTTTTATTATCTCTTACTTCAAATTTTAACACATTCACTGCCAGAGCACATAGTGACGATTGATCGTGTGCCACCTATTTTTTGTTATAAATATGTTAGTTTAATGATTGTATTAGCTAGTGGACACTTTATTAAGTTAAAATTTTTCATTTGTTGTTTAAAAAACACAAAACTACCCCAGAGGCGTTTCGGGCACAGGGCAAGCTGATTGCTTAGTGAGTACCGGGGACCGCCCCTGCGGCGTTCAATTTTGTAAACCTGAAAAAAACATTTTAGGGGGAATTTAAAACCAAAAGTATAAAGACATTGATAACTTCACAGAAAACAAAATTTAATCTAAATTATATAAAACACAAAAACAATCATTCCGGAACAAAAAAGGAACTATAGTCAGTATAAGAAATGTATCTAGAAAGCTTATTAAAATTTTTGGAATGTGAAAAGAAACATGTTTTTCTCTTACTATAGAAGTGTAAAACAATAAAATGAACTAAAACTTAAGGAACAGGAAACAACATTATTTTTTTGAGTGATACTCCCGAAAACATGGAGACAAGCAAAGTCCAGGTTGATTTGGACACAGCGGACAATAATGAATTGAATCCTTTCTTACTTTTGTTTCTTCCCAGCAAACCTGACATCGTCGTTTGATTCTTGCATTAGCCCCATCACTTTTAGGACAATGTTCAGGAAGATGTGTTATCTTAAGTTTTGGTTAGGGCTCTGGTGGCGGAGGCCCAAGTAGCTTCTGAATAATAGATAACCTATAGTCGTAAAAGTTTTTTTATTGGTGGGATTCCCTTTTTTGAAAATGTAAAATGAAGTGAGTAGCATGATGAGGAAGATATGAATAGCTAATTTTTTATACCAGATTAGCGTTTTATATTCGCAAGAATAATAGGAGAGCATCTGGTTACAATTATCGGCTCCTGCCATAAACGCATTGTATTTATTTGTCAATGCAGGTTTTTCTTTTTCTTGGCGTCGTTGAGTAGTTATAGATTGCATATTCGCGTTATATTCGCTTGAAATTGCGAAAATTCCACGACGGTCTTCCCATTTAACTACACATATACCTTTTGAGTTAAACTGAACCACTAGTTCACCCTTTTTTAATTTCTCCTTGACAACTTCCCCAGGATTTCCTTTTCTATTTGAACGTTATGTTCCTGTTACATACGTTTTTCTACGTAGCAACTCCTCAGTTAGCTGTAAGCTATTATGAAAGTTATCCATGAATAATGAATGACCGTTATCTAATTTCTCTGCCATCAGAGCTAAAACAACTTTTTCGTTATGTCTTTCCCCTGATAATTTAGGATATGCAGAACCAGAATATAGCAATATCTTTAGAACTGTGCCGTTAGGTTCACATAAAACATAAAGCTTGATACCAAACTTGTGTCTCTTGCCTTTTATATATTGGCGAAATTTTAAGCGGTCCCTCCACAAAACCATGGATTCGTCGATAGATAATTCCGTTGTAGGATAGTAAATTTCAACCATTTTATTATTATAGAAATTTATTAAAGGCATAATTTTGCCCAACTGAGTTCGCGGTTCTGGACTCTCAGTATCCTCAAACTGTAGGCTTCTCAAAATTAGCAAGAACCTATTACGGCTCATAAAAGATGAGAAACATGTTAGGTTGAACAGAGAACTCTTCTTCCAGTAATCGTTCATTCTGTTTAGTTTGATTGTCCCGTGTGAAAAAGTAAGCCCAAAAAAGTTCTGATTTCTGTTGGATTGACATCAACCCATCTAGCAATTCTTGGCTCCTCTCCTGCACCAAGTGCAATTAAATCAATTGCATGTTTATTGGCTAGCGTACATAACATATCAAAAAAATCATCTGTCGCTATCAGGTTGAAATAATCTATTGGCTTTGTGGAATTAAGATTTAAAAGTAAACCTGTTGTTTTCGTAAATAGCAAATTTTGATTTTTAATTTCAGTGTAACTCCAATCATTGGTCTGCGCAATATTCGAGAGTGTTGCAGTTCTTTGGGTAGGCCTTAGTGCAGATTGTGATGATGGTTGTGGTAAAACTGTAGGGTTGCGAAGACGAAGGGGCGTTTGTGAAAAATATTCATCTTCGTCTTCATCTCCGACACTTTTATCACTATTGTCCAAGTAATCAGGATCATCGTCGCTACTGTTTGCGAAAGGGTCCTCCTCGCTATCTTTTTCTTCAAAAATAGCTCAGCTCAGTGTCTGTTAATATTTTCTCTCTCTCGTGGTTAAAATTTAACTTTTTTCGAAGGTTCTGGCTCATCTGCCATGATATCTATGAGAAAATAATAAAAAAAATACACACGCTATGTGCCGGTCAACACTTCTCGGGCGGTCAACGTCATATTTTTGTTTATTTTTTAGGTTATGAAAATATTTTTGATGTAACTACATTAAAAATTCCAAATAAACATTGTTTGGTAAGTATTAATATTATAAAAAACAAAAAAACTTACATTTTACAATCAAAATTCGCTAAAATATACACCGACTAAGATTTTTTAAAACCAAACCCGACACGTATGCACTGATCCTTAACAAAACAATCTTCTTATACGGTGAACCAATCCACACTGTCCGCATTAATCTCTTCGACGTTGTATTAGAACTACACAAGAACGCCTCTCAGGCGGTTGCGGCGTTTTTATCGAAGTCGACCGAACGCCTCTAAGGCGGTGCCGACAGTGAATGTGTTAAAGAATTTCATTTAATTTTTGTATGCAATACTTTTGGCAAACCCTGTATTGTCTATAAAATCCATATGGTTGAAAAACATATTCAAGGTTAGAGAAAATGGAAGTCATGATAGGCAAGAAGTATAATAAAATAATTCCAGATCTATTAGTAAGAAAATTGGTAACCACAATATAATTTGGTTATTTATTGATAAAAAATTGTTCAGTAACGTTGTATCCTCCAAAGAGAGTAGAGAGTATAAGTAGGAGTTCTCCAAAAAGTTAACACATCATTTTAGATTTCTCCAAAATTTTGTATTATAATAATTGAACAGTGATTAATATCAGAAAGCATTTTTCGGTGACCTTTTTAAATTATGTGCGTGAGTGATTCTTAAAATTTAGTCAAGATTGGAGAAAAAGTGTAAGATCCGGAATTCTAAATTCTTTAGAATTGTACGAGTTAGCTGTTATCCAGTACTGGTGAGTCCGGTTCTGAAGTTGCTTACAGAAAGTGTACTTTTAAATCGTTCCAGTAAAATAAGTGAATTGAGTGAGAAATTTAAAAATTAAAATCCTACAACTTGCACAACTGTGTTATAAAAGAAGACAGTGTATATATACATGTGATAAAAACATCAACAAACTGGTAAAAAGATCTAATTTGAAAAAAGCTAGGTTATAACACGCCTGAAATTAATGAATTACAAGGAACAAAAACTTACTTTTTCCATAAACTAGTTAAGATATAAAGTTGAATACATTAAGACAGGTCAGGCTTCTATAATTTAAAATTGAATTAAATCTTAAACTCCGAAAATAAAAATAATTTTTAATACTGCAGAAGTTAGAAAATATGGATCAACGAAATATGCCAGAATTGAGCAAAACTCGACAATATCCATAGTCAATTACAAATATTGAAAAAAGAGAACCAATTTCTAAAAAACGAAATTTATTTATTAAGAGAAGCCACGAAAAAACTGGAAACAAGAGTAATTCAAATAGAAAAGGATTTAAGAAGGGAAAACCTGATAATAAATGGCATCGAGGAAGATATGCGAGAAAATGAGGAACAACTGAATGATAAGGTTAAAGAAGTACTGAAAAGAGTAAACACCAAAATAAATGTAGAGTCAGATGTAATAGAGTCGAGGAGAATAGGAGACCGGAACAAACTTAGAAATAGACCAATATTACTAAAAATGAAGACATGGGATAAAAAGCTGGACATATTGAAAGGAAGAAATAGATTAAAGGGAACAAATATCTATATTAACGAAGACTTTCCCAAATAAATTATAGAGCAAAGAAAGCAGCTCATAAAATACTCAAAAGTTGCAAGAGACAAGGGATGTAGAACTAAGATCATCTACAATAAATTATATATTGACGATAAGCTATACACCTTATCAGAATTAGAAGTACAAAGTGAAACTGAAATCGTGATTGAAGAAGAGACAGGACTACCAGAACAAACTCCAGCGAAAGGAAGAAAATACAGTGAGAGATCTCCTGAAGGCGCTGAAGAAACGACAAAAAAAGTAACAAAAGTGAACAGAGAATTTGAGACATCATCAAAAAACTAATTAACACAGAGGTAAAAAAGTCAATGTTTGTGGACGAAATTGTCCCTTTTAAGATTTTGGAACTGCCAAGGTATTAACACTTTAGATAATTTAGAAATACAGGAAATTAATGATTTGTGCAGCTCTGATATAATAGGCTTAGTAGAGACCTGGATTACCTCTTCCCAAAATAGCTTACCAAATATTTTAAATAATTATCATACTTACTCATGCCAAGCTTTAAAGGGTAAGCAAAAGGGTAGAGGTAGTGGGGGTATCTTAATACTTATATCAAAAAACCTTGGTGGTGTGAAGTCGTTAGATGTAATCGATATATGTAATATGTGGAATTTTATCAAAATAAATATAAATAATAATCTTATTATTTTAGGTGTAGTCTACTTAAAACCTGATTCAGATGATCATGTATGTGTAGAGATCCTTGAGGATACTAAAAGGAATATCAGTAAAATTCCCAAATGATGAGATCATTCTGTACGGAGACTTTAATGCGAGAGTAGGTGGTCTGAATGATTTTGATTCAGAAAACGTAATACATATCAATCCCCAGTTAAAACCACGTAAGTCAAAAGATTCCCTAGTTAATACTAGAGGAACATTACTTGTAGAAGATCTAGGATTTCTCTTGTTAAACGGTAGGATTGAGGATTATGACGGTGCTTATACATACATTGGGCGGTCAGGACGAAGTACAATAGATCTTGTCTGGGTAAGAGTTAGTAGTGTAGGCCTGATTTCCAGTTTTTGTATAAATAAAAACCTGTTTTCGGATCATCTGAGTTGCACTGTGAAGATAGAAAATGCGTATTTTGTGGGGTGTAATAAACAATCAGAATATAATAGCTATAAAGAAACAATAATGAAGTGGGTTCCTGCCAAAACACAATCATATAAAAATATAGTATCTATCTTTGAAATACATTCAGACTCGAGTTCTATTAGTATAATGGACAATCAAATAAATGAGGCAATCAAGCTAACAGCAAAATTTTTAGTTATGGAAAAAACCGTAACAATACTAATCATATGTTCTCAAATTCAAAACCATGGTTTGATAACTTTTGCAAGGATGCAAATAAAAAGTTAAACATGTCAAAAAAACTATTAAAAAACTCTAACTTTGAACAGAATGCAATAATATCATATAGTGAAATTAAAAAAAAAATATAAGCAACTTATTAAAATTAAAAAATTAGCTTACGAAAATGTTACAATGAATAAATTTAATAATATCAGCAACCCCTCCGAATTTTGGGAACTTCTAATAACTAGAAGAATTAAAAATAGAGGTCCCACAATTGATACCGCCACAATGACTGAGTTATACAAAAAGTTTAATGGAACGCACTTACATATGGATTCACAATATTTTGGCGTTATCCACCCTTATCTAGATATAAACTTTTCCACTAATGAAATTTTTAGAGTCCTAAACTCAGCTGAAAATAATAAATCACCCGGTGTAGACAACATTAGCAACGAATTCTTCAAAAACCTTCCTCTGGATTTTATAATACAACTGAAAACATTCTTCAACAAAATTTTAAACAAAGAACTAATATCATCCACAGGGGCAGATGTTAAAATGATCCACTTCCACAAAAGTGGCGATATTAAAAACCCTAACAATTACCGTAGCATAGCACTTTTGAATCACAAAACTAAGCTCTTTACCCAATTAATTAATACAACACTAACTTACTTTGTTGAGACTAATGAAATATTACCAGAGTGCCAAAGCGGCTTTCGCAGAACACGCAACTGTGAAGACAACATATTTGTGCTCTACACTATAATTAACAATTACCTTCGTCTCCCCTCAAGAAAATTTTATACTCTATTTGAAGATTTTAGAAAAGCTTTTGATTCGTTAGACCATCATATACTCTGGGAAAAATTATATTCAAACGGAATAAGTGCAAAAATTACTAGAGTACTAAAAATAACATACAACCAAGCAGCACTGTTTATAGAACAAGAAGGTAGCAGTTTAGAGAGAGTACAAATAACCCAAGGTGTTTTACAAGGGGACCCGCTCAGCCCACTACAATTCGCGATATTTATTTCCGATATTGATAGTTATTTTCAGAACCAAGGCAGTGAGGGAGTTACTCTGGATGAAGGGGATAACATACGGATGTTGTTATACGCTGACGATCTGGTACTGTTTGCAGAGTCACAAATACAAATGGAAAAGAACCTGAGGATTTTAGAATCATACTGCAACACATTCAAGCTTCAGGTAAATACAGAAAAAACAGAACTAGTTATATTCCGAAGGAGCCCCAATTTTGGAAAACAACCCACGTTTTCATACCTTAACAACCCAATAGAAATCTCAAACACTTATGATTATTTGGGAGTGGTCTTTACTTACAATGGACTGTTTCTAAATAATTTTAAATCACGAGAACGAAAAGCAAGAATTACTCAAGGTACTGTACTTTCAACTATAAACTCGCAAAAATGGGTATAACAATGTTGTCATACCCACTTTCACATATGCCAGTAATATATGGGGTCTGCGTTATCTGGATCAAACTGAGAAAATACAGAGAACTACTGCCGCTTATATAATAAGAGTCGAAGCCAATCTATGCAGGCTAGAATATTATCTAATAAAACAAGCAATTGAATATTTCATCAGGGTAAAATCTCAAAATCACACAAGGTACCCCTATAGAGCATTATTTCGATACGGTCATCACAAATACAATTGGTTTGTTCAGTTAATTAATGTTATTAGTATTTATTGTTCATATAATGTTAGTCTTAACACTGACTCTATCAATGAAAATTTTAAACATATTATATTAGCCAAACATCTAGCTAAAAACATGCAAAATGATTGGAATAAAATATTACTTAGTATTCACCACCCTACATATAAATTCTTTCTGCAAAATAATAATAATTACAATTATTTAAGTGGACCGTCACCGCTTTATATTAAAAGATTAACAGCCCAACTGCGCACAGCTAATTCACAGTATTTATACCTATATGTGAATAACTCATCTCACACAATAAAAACTGACCAGATGTGTACAATATGTAACCAGCAGACCAATGAATGCCTAGAACATATCATATTTGACTGCCGAATGTATGCTGGATTAAGAAATGCAGTCATAGGAAGACGAAAGCATTCTGATGATCAAGATTGCCTTCTTAATTCAAACGATCTCTTACTATTGAAGCAATTGCATAGTTTTATCAGAGGAGCAATGAAAATTAGATCATTCATTATTAATGATTAGCTATCCACAGTATCTCTACATAAACAATTTATAGTATAGGATTAGTTATGGGAATTATCCGTTTATCTTGTATTTTTTCCCTTCTCTATTGATGGACTATTTTGTGTTGTGCGCTATCTTTAAAAACATGTAAATTTTATGTCATTGTTTCTTGTAATACCTTTTATTTATCATGTTAGTTTAGGAGTATATATGTAATTTATATTTACTATATAACCGGCTTCTTGTTCATATACTTTGTATAAAAGAACAATAAACTATTCTACTGGTGAGTCCGTTCCAGAATTATTATTTGATTGAAACATACAGGCCTTAAAACAAATTAAATTATAGATGTATCTAAATTTAACAATCCGCATAGAATAATGATTAATTTGAAGATATAATAAAATTAAAACATTTCGGATATTTGACAAGTCAAGTGATTTTTTGAAGTTGATTCAACTCCATCAAATCAAAAAAAATTATAAAACTTTTGGTATAAGATATTAGGCTTCATAGTTTGTAGGTTGATTAATTTAATTTATTTTTGGGAAGATACGATTTTGTTCTTTGTCGTAAGTAAAGAAGGAAAACTAAATTTCAAAATTTATTTGATTTGGTAATTGTATATACTTGTTAAATTGTTACTTACATTGGAAAACATTTAAACTATAAGAACTTTGATAAAAATCAAATATATTTATAAAATTTAGAAATTTTATTTCAAAAAGTGACAATTGCGGATTATTGGTGACAAACAAGTCATTTATACATTGTGAATGTCGAAAAAGTAATTGCATGGTCTTTATAATCTCGAATTCATAGCCATGAAATAATACAGAGTGAAGGATAATGAACTAAATTAATAACTAACAGATAAGTTAGACAACAATTTGAAATTGAATTAAAATTAACATAAATTTTTTATTTATATTAGCTAATTGAACCCACCCTGAGAAAAGAGTGATAACAATAATTCGAAACTAAATTCATTTTTAATATAATGAAGTTTTGATAGCCGGGAATTTTGACACCAACTGTCAATTTAGAAGTACATAAAATTACGGTACTTAAGCCGTGTGTACAATATTGTTGCTACCAACGCGGGGCTCGAATAGTAAATAGGACGCGAATAGTAAAAAAGGCACGAATAATAAAAAGGTTTATAAAAATTTGAAAACTTTAATAATTTCATAGAGTACACCTTGGTATTCCTCGCCACACAGGGACAAAAAATTATAATAATTATTAAGTTAGCCAATAATTCATCTCAAATTATACATATTGACTACTAATATTGATATATAAGGGATTTTAATTTTGACATTAGTGATATCCCAACAATTTATTATTTCGAAATGTCAAGTAGGGGGTAGCGTTTAATAATCGATGCAGCTTTTTTATGTAATAATTTAGAATGAGTCAAATTTCGAATTGCTTCTAGAAAATATACTATTTCATTTTTTTGATATTTTAGTTACATGAATTTATTAATATTATCTTAAATACGCATAACAAATTAATGGTAGTAAGAAAGATTACTTCTCGTTAGGGGATTGGAGTAAATAATAGCAATTTCGCAGGTTTCTTCTGAAAAATAGATATTTATTTTATAAGGATAACAAAAATGATCATTATGGTGCTAGCCATGATCATGATAACAAGGCTAATAATTTCATACTAAATTTTATTTTCTGACAATGTCTTTAGTACTCTAATAAAATCATTATATTATTTAGTCTAATTAAGTATGTATATTTGACACTAACAATGAAATGCATGTCATTATGACACGACTTATAAATATATTAGTTGATTATAGTCTATTCCTTAATGTCTGACAGCACAGTAGCCTCATTAAATATTCAAATAGAGAATTATCTCTTACAGAGTGATCCTAAGAATTTTACAAGTAAATACTAAAATTCTGATGCAAAACAAGTAGGTGTCTATATTGGTTATCTGTATATCCTGTTTCAGCTCAAAATACAATATGGTAATAAAACTGAACAATGCCAGCAAAAGGATAAACAGTGCGGCAGTGGGGGAGATTACGATATTAGTTCATTTTGCTCATTTAATTAGATTCGGTCAACATTACAGTTGAAATAAAATTCATTCGTTTAGGCCTATTAACAAGTAAAATTTTTATTAAATTGAATTAATTAAAGAAAATATAGTTCAATTCTCATAATTCAAATTTATTATTAATGTATATTAAGTAAAGTAAACATACCATTTATAGGAAATATAAAATTCAATCAATAGTATCATCCTCTTCGTTGACCATACAAGAATCATCCGAAGACTCGTCGAGAGAGATCACTATCGGTTCTATAGTTTGTTCTATGAGGTTATCTAAAACCCACATTTTCTCTTCCTGTTTAATTACATGATTCACAGCATCTCTCCAGTTCTCTTCAGTTATTGTTGTCAATGAGTACTTCATGAGTTCACGAACATCTTTCAATTTAAATGTTTTATCATGTCTAGCTACATAGCCTTTCATTTGGGTCCATATTAACTCTATCGCATTTAATTCACAATGGTATGGCGGCAAACGAAGCACTGTTATCCCACGATTCGTGGCTATTTCTTCAATAACAAACTTTTTAAATTGTAGCTTGCGATCTGAAGCAACCTTTAAAAGTTCTTTTTTCAACATATCATCTTAAAATGGTATATCTTTTACGATTAACCAGTTTCTAATATCAGCTTTTCTCCAAGAGGTAGATGAAAGATTTTCTGTTAATTGCGAATGATAAGTGGTATTGTCCATAACGATTACAGCATTATTAGGAATTAATTCGACCATTTGTGTAAATTACACCTGCTGTCATTTCTTCATGATAGTCTTTGGTTGATGTTGACTGAAACTCCAGTAAACCACCTTCAACGAACCCTCTTAGAAGCCTGTGAATAGTCATATTAGAACATGTCGAAACTATATTTCTAACAGTAGCAGCCGGCATATTCGATGGACATTTTTAACAACACATTTATGGAACATAAGCGACTCTAAGCAAAACAAATTATACACATTTGGGCGAGACCAAGTTTCACCGTATATACCTGCAAAATTTCTTAGTAGTCATTGGGACAATCCCTAGTAGGACCCTATTGTAATGTTTCTTGGAAATGTTATTATCAACATTTCGAAAATCAGAAAGTAATTATCTGGAGAATGAATTGATTAACGGTTTGTTAATATGTCTCCCAAGAATTGACCTGCTCCCAATTTTCAAGATAATTAATGAAATATTCAGTCACAATAGTTGCGTTACAAGATTATTTCAAAGAAGAATTTATTGTTTTAACTGTATGTACTCCACAAATGTATGAAGGTCAGTTACTTGTTTTAACTAACTGAATTTACATTTATATTACCTTTATATATCAGATCGGGTATAAAATTAAATAGTAAATAAATTCCTTAGATGAACTGTGACGCTTATGCTTTACTACCTGACTAGCATCTGTGACCTTTTCGCGTGCTGTCAGTCAATAAGAAAGAGACTATAAATGACTGAGGTTAATATGTTGAGGGATTCATAAAATTTAATTTTGAAACTAATAATAATAACTATCAACACGGTTCCTGCGATAGAATGGATGATATTGAAAAACATCTTCACGTCGTTCTGTTGGTTAGACAGCTACTCCAAAACTTAGAAATTTCTCTTCCACTTGGACAGAGTCACACAAAACAACGCCGAGACAATTAGTATCGTGTTCTGTACAATTAAGAAGTCCTGGCAGACATTTTTTGTTTCTTTTGTGTTCATATCACCTAAAATTTTCTCTTTTGTATGAGATAGTATCAAGTGGAGATGGAAACAATACTTGAACTAATCTTTTTATTCAATATATTAATGAAACACGTAAATAAAACAACACTTTTTGATGATATAATATATATCTATATATATATATATATATATATATATATATATATGTATATATATATAAAAAACTAACTTTTAAATATTATGGGGTACAGCCAAAATGTATGGGTGGTTAAGAAAATTCGATTTTCACTATACCAAGCTTTCGATAATTTGATTATTATCTTTTTCAAGGCTAAAATACAATTTTGTTAAACTAAAAAACAAGGTTTATGTTTTATATAAGTAAAACTTACTAGTAAATTGAATAAATTCTTGAAGGATATCAAAATTGATAACATTATTATGATTTCAGTTTCATATAATTACAAAACACTGATATCAATTGCTGAGAACGTTGTCTGTAGTATCAAGGAATAAATTTTTTTTTTTGAAATGATTGATCAGTCATAGTTTTTTTGACTTTTTTTGATAACAGTGACGACTGACAACGTTAAGGTTTAAGGTTAAATACCTTAACTTACACTAACTTTTTTATCTAGTGTGAAATTACATCTTGTCATTCATATATTAATGACAAATGTAAATTTAAAGGTTAAAGGTTGAATATCCTGATTAACACTAACATGTAGATTTAGTATAAATTTTCATTATATGATTTGAAATTCATTTAATTTCATTTAAATTTGGAAATTACCAATAAATTTTTTTTTTTGCATATAACGACAAATTATATAAACAAAAAAAAATTTTTGGAACACCAATGGGAAGCTCTGTCTCACCAATATATGCACAATATGTAATGGATGACTTACTTAATAGTTGTATTCCAAAATTACCATTTGAAATCCCTTTTTTAAAAAAATATGTTGACGATTTAATTTGTGCAATTCCTAGTAATGGTATAGACACGATTCTACAAGTTTTTAATAGCCATAATACCAACATACAATTTACAATTGAAACAGAAATCAACAATAGTATACCTTTCCTAGACAGTTTATTGATACGTAATCCAAAAAATATAGTTATATTAGATTGGTATAGGAAACCCACAAATTCAGGAAGATACTTGATTTACAACTCTTACCATTCCGAAAAAATAAAAATAAATCTAGTTCTATCCATGAAAAATAGAATAGCACGAATTTGTCATCCCACCCTTTTGAACAAAAATTTAAAAGTTCTTTTCGATATTTTCATTAACAATAGTTATCCTTGAACCTTATTAAAAAAATTGATTTTTAATACAACTATTGATACAAACCTCAATCATACACATACAAGCAACGAAAATGTACCCTTAGATAATAATGAAACAGTGAATACTAAATATGGGTCATTACCTTATGTTAAGAACCTTTCAGACAAAATCAATATAATATTTAAAAATTAAAACATTAAAATTGCTAACAGGAATATTTTAAAGGTAGGAGACGTTTTTTCAAAAGTTAAACAGAAAGATGAAAAAGTAATGAAAACTAACGTAATATATAACATTCCATGTATACATTGTAACTTAACTTACACTGGCCAGACCGCACGTACCCTAAAGCAACGTATAACCCAACATCAAAGTGATTGCAATCTAAATAAAAAAACTTGTGCACTCACAGAACATGTTTTAGAAACTAAACATAGAATGAATTATAAAGAAACTAAAATTTTGAGTATAGAATCTAATAAAACTAAAAGAGAATTCATAGAATTAGTAAACATAAAATTAAATCAACCATCGATGAATAAGAGGTCAGATATCAACAATGTCAGCGCAATATATACTCAACTTATTTACCTACAAAATAAACCAACAACCTTTAACAATGACACGGATTTCCTATACATAACATTAGATGATGAATATTAAATAAAATGCATGATTTTATGATAACTAACATAGTTATTATAAAGTTTCAATTTCTTTCATATCCTTATTTTAAATGAATTTAACTTGTCATTACAAAAAAAAAAAAATTTTATTGGTAATTTTCAAAATTAAATGAAATTAAATGAATTTCAAATCATATAATGAAAATTTATACTAAATCTACATGTTAGTGTTAATCAGGATATTCAACCTTTAACCTTTAACCTTTAAATTTACATTTGTCATTAATATATGAATGACAAGATGTAATTTCACACTAGATAAAAAAGTTAGTGTAAGTTAAGGTATTTAACCTTAAACCTTAACGTTGTCAGTCGTCACTGTTATCAAAAAAAGTCAAAAAAACTATGACTGATCAATCATTTCAAAAAATTTTTATTCCTTGATACTACAGACAACGTTCTCAGCAATTGATATCAGTGTTTTGTAATTATATGAAACTGAAATCATAATAATGTTATCAATTTTGATATCCTTCAAGAATTTATTCAATTTACTAGTAAGTTTTACTTATATAAAACATAAACCTTGTTTTTTAGTTTAACAAAATTGTATTTTAGCCTTGAAAAAGATAATAATAAAATTATCGAAAGCTTGGTATAGTGAAAATCGAATTTTCTTAACCACCCATACATTTTGGCTGTACCCCATAATATTTAAAAGTTAGTTTTTCAACTATTCAGCCGTGACTACCCTTCTACTTTATATATATATATATATATATATATATATATATATATATATATAAATATGTATATTAATATATATTATGTATTATGTCCACGTTGGTACATATTTCCATAATAATGTATAATATTTAGTATTTTATAATTTATTTTTTTATATATTTGTCTATGGTTCAGTTATTTAAATCGGCTAGCTCAAAATGTTTATTAAATTTTTTTATTATATGATTCGGGAGCATGAAACACTCTCTACCCTTTGAGTTCAGGCTTCTGTAAGTATGTCTTAAACATATTTAATAAAAAGGAACACTTAAAAAATAATTTTAATTTTATTATGAAAATTTTTTATCCAAATTATAAATGCGACGCCTATGGATGACTGAACGAAATTATTGATTTTACATGTATAGCATCCTATGCGCAGGCTCAAATATTAGATGATGCTGCGTAAAAGAGAAACATTTCATAGACGCGTTGCGTTTATTGGATATTTCACATACATCCAGCTGTTATTGTCGAATGTTGTTGGCGGGTTTTAAATATAAAAGAATTTATGCGAGGAAAAATATATACATACAAATACAATTTGTTACGGAGGAAAAACGTTATCAGATTTTATATACACATGGATATTAAATATTACATAAATGAAAAATGATGCATCTTTCTACAGTGATTATAAATGACGTAAGTAGTTATCTTTGTTTGTTTTAAATTAAACATTTTTGTTAGTATTGAAAAATGATTCAATCAATTAACTATATTAAACCTTTTTTATTTCTTTTTCAGATCGATCATGTATGCAAAGTTCTTTATACTCATGAGATTTTACACTGTTTTGAAATTATTCAGTTTATTAACTCTTATTATTGATCAATAATTATTCAAATACGCACTGACCTGTGGTTCTGGAATCAGGATGTACTTCTCTGGAAACAGAAATACTACTTGTGAAATTCAAAAAGTAGATAATTTAGAGAATATTGATTGTTCTCTCAGGAAAATTGAATGTATATGTTTGGTAAGTACTGGAACATGTTTTAATAAGTAGATTATGACTTTCACCATAATAATTTGGGAGTTTTACAAAATTTCAGGAACATATCTTGAACAACTCTTCCTCTCACGACGCCAAGCCACCAACTCCTTTTTCCCGTTCAATCTTTTTCAATAAACAAGTCTTTTGTTTTTCAGGTCACTATATTCAATAATGTTTGTTTCATTCTTTGTTGATTAAAGTTCGTCTTGTCATTTTTTTTATAAACCAATCACGCATTGTCTGTAGCAGTTGAATTGCGTTTTCACTTATTACACTTCAAAAGATTTATATTCATTTACCGATATACGTTTCACTTAACATTGTTAGTTTTACATTGAAAGTTCATTGAATTTTTGTGAAATAAATAGTTTATACTGGGTGATATACATAACTGTGTTTGACATGATAATGTTTAGTTTGTTTTTCCTTTTTATGAAATTTCTTGTTGTGACAAATTTACTTGTCTATTTACATAAATTCTTTTACACATTCTTTATTCTAATTATTTACACTAATTATATATTGTCTTTTAAATTCATTAATCAGTTATCATTTATTGATTCTATAAATTTGTTTTTTACTTTCTGTCGCTAGCGTTTGTCGCTCAGACATATTGACATTTACAGCATCAAAAATTCTAACCAACATCTTTGTAAATATTGTATCATAACATTCAACAATATTTTTTTATATCTTTGAATACTTATTGTTTAATATTTCTTTCTTTTTTAGATCATGTGTCCATGCAATTTCTATACAAGGATTTAATCCAAATGGATGATGTTTGTTTTTACGGTTTTGAATTTATGATTAAAGGTAATGTTTCTTTTTATTTATTTCATTACAAGTTATGAAGTCTTTAAAATTACAGATAAACTGTACTAACAAATTGATATGAAAGCATTTACAAATATCTAATAAACATAAGCAACAATAATATCTCATTCTTGCCTTTTTTTTAATAAAGTGTAATCTAATGTTTGGTATTTCCTAATCTCTTTGTTTCACAACAATCTTTATATTTTATTTATATCTTATTTATCCGTTATAATATATATATATATAAATATATATAATATAATAACAAAAAATGTATACTTTCAGCTGAGAATTTAGTGAAAAACTTCTCAACGTATTATGAGTATTTTTCCAAAGCTTCAGGACCTCAGTACATCAAAATTTTAATAAAAGCCAAAGATGTACAAAACGTTACAATAATATATATCCCATTAATAAATAACGTGATTAAGAGGATTATTAGAAAATGTTTAAATTAGATACAGGTACAAAAAGGAAATACACATTTGGTTGCATTTCTTCTCGTTGGATGGAAATACAAATTTGGCCTCTCTAAAACACATCAACAGTTTTACTTATTGTTGAAAATATAGGCTATAGAATATCTCATAATAATCTGAATTGCTGTATGTCAAACATATGACGATCGTAGTTAATAGTTACGAGTTTAGTCGTTTTTATATGTCAGTATAATGTATATACGTCAGTCTAAACGTAATATGAGTTTTTGAAAATTCATCCACTTATAATTATTGACTCCAATTAGTTTTAATAATTTTGTCAAATTTCAATTAGCCAATGTTGTGGTACCAGGAATTCGTGAACGTTTATTGTACCATATTCTTGAGGCACAAAGCTGGACATCAGGCAGATTACAATATTAGCAGGACCTCTTCAATTCACAAGAAGAAGCATGTGGTCAAAAAGCTAGCCATATTCCACTATGTCAATATAAGGGAAAATAAAAGTGTTGTCACGAACGTCATTTGTCAAACCAATGAAATGATATCAGAATCCAGTAAGTTCAGTGTGTTCTTCATTCCTTTTCTTTAATAGACCTCAATATTGACTTAAAAGACACATCAAGTAATTCCGTTGAAGAACCAGTTAATTGAATATTTTCGATAAAACCACTCGAAAACCAGTCACTTTACTGGAATCAATATCATTATTAAAATTACTAGAACAATTTCCTAACTTCCTCAGTTCAACCTGATCAGAATTATTTTATCCACAGGTTTTACACTGCACTAGAGCATCACATCAAATATTCAATCGGGATAAATGACTTTTGCCATCTCTTCAACATGCAAATGCAGCTATAGCAGTCTTTTTTCAAAATAATTTATTTATAATGCCAGAGCTCCACAGATATTGTTATTTCCTGCCATTTGGTTTAACCATGAATGCCTTAGGAAAGAAGTACTACCAAATTATGTAAATATAAAATGCCATACTAAAACACCTCAAGCGCAAAAAGCTATAAAATGACGAGTATGGTTTAAAGAAGAATGTGAAAATGGTTTAAAATAAGAGACTTCTTAGACAACTACATAAAAGTTGTACATCCTGAACTCACGTTCCAACTACATCTAGTATAATTTGACTGTTCAGATGACAAAATTAGAGAAAGTGTCAGCACGATGAAGTACAAGAGACAAGAACCAAAACTACAAAAACTTGAACACACACAACATAGAATTCAATACTCGAAACATGACGATTTGAGAACCTTTTCAGACACTAAGTTTACAAATAGTGAGTTAGAATTTTTAGCTAAAGGTTACAATTACAGCATGCCAGCAAAATTTACGAATAGATTGTTTTATGGGCAGTGGACGACAATTAGATGTATTTTTCAACAATATTAATAATTTACACCCAAAAAATAAATTTACATTAGAAGTGGAAGAAAATAACTCAATCAATTTTCTTGATTTAAAAATTCAATGAGTGGATGATGTACTTGATTATTCAATTTACAGAAAAGCAACTAACACTGATGTGACTATTCCGCATAGTTCCAATCATCCCATGTCACTTAAATTAGCAGCATATAATTCAATGATACATAGATAATTTCCAGTTCATATAAGCAAATGTTATTTTGATAGAGAAATTAATACAATTAGACAAATAGCAACATCCAACGGTTATCCATTATATATGATAAATAAAAAAAAATTATTCACAATTGACGCGCTCAGCTACTGTGGCCACTTGCACAGGTGCCGTAACAAGATTGACAATATAATTTGTATAAGGTTCATTCATTCGATATATATGTACACAATTGTTCTATAGTTTATGGCAAAGTTACACACCTTTGAGAAACTGAAGAAGGTATAGCCATAGGAAGCACTACCATCAGCCAAATCATATCATTCGAGTACCTAGGGTGTAAGATCAAAAGTAAAAGATTTCTGGAAGATGAAGTAAGGAAACAAGCAAATAGAGCTGCCACAGTATATGGTCATCTTAGACAACCAAATTGGGGGAATGAACACCTTAGCATGGCTTATAAATTAAGAATGTATAAAACATGTGTGAGGTCCATCCTGACATATGGTGCTGAAATACATCCTGAAAGAACAGTAACCAAAAGAATATTCAGAACAACGTAGATAAAAACGCTAAGAGCGATAACAGGAAATACCCTATACGACAGAAAAAGTGTAACGTTAATTTTTCAACTTTAAAGTCACTCCCTAATCGCGTTACAATATTTTAATTAGTACTCACTCAGTCATAAATTGTAAATCAAGCCCGGAGGTGTTTTTCATAATAAACTTTATTTATAATCATAATTTCACAATTCAACAACATAACATACCCTGTACCCGCAATTAGTCCTAATGGTTCATGAAAAAGATAAAATATTTCTATTATTATGTATGGTTAGTTATAAAGTGTTACCTACCTTTGCTTGTGTTTTCCATCTTTTATTTGAGTTTCTGGACGTAAAACGTTCATCATAATATCCTTGTGAAGTCGTATTCCCAGGTTGACAGACACTGTGCCCATAATATCTTGCAGGTGGCATTTTTATTGTGGTACATTGATATCTGCTTACAAGTAGGTTTCTTATTTTTTATCTATACGCTGTCATACCCTTATGTCAAACCATTTTTTTTCTCATATTCTAAGGACTAAGCCCGCAGGTAGACAGCCCGCTACGCAGCGTTTATAGGATCGTTTTGTCTATCCGACTCTGCTCAGCTCGGCTATGTTTCAAAATAAGATAGATATACATTCTGTATGTCTTGGCTAATAGAAATATTTGAAAAGCCGTATGTCATGGATAATAGAATTATTCGAGAATTTTTCTTTTCATATGTTGGTTTTTTTTGTATTCTATAAGAAGTAGCCGGCATTTCTGTAATAATGATAAGATCGGTTATAAAACGTCCGGCGACGTTGTCCGATACCTAACTTCCACTCGTTTCTATTGTTCCATTGGTATCTAGCACTCATAGCTTTAGTTACTCCTTCTTTCCATGATTTCCTAGGTCTTCCTCTCTTCCTACGGTTTGGTGGTAGCCATTGCATCGCCAGCTTTGGCAGTCTGTTTTCATTCATTCGCTGTACATGTCTGTACCATATAAGTTGCTTTTTCTGAATATCTGTTGTTAATGAGCCGTCCACTCCCATACGTTGTCTGACGTCATCGTTTCGGATTCTGTCTCTTCTGTATATTCTGAGAGATCGTCCGAATACATGCATCTCGGTCGCCTCAAGTTTTCTTCTATTGTTTTCTGATATTTTCCATGTCTCTGCGCCATGTGTTAGATTACTTTTGACAAAAGTTTCGTAGATATCGTATTTCCGTTGTTTTCCAATATTAGAACTCAACCATATCCCATTTGAGCAGCCTATTTTCGTCTGGCTTGTGCTATTCGTTTTTTTATTTCTCTGTCGCCTTTTCCTGTTGTATCAAATTCAACTCCTAAGTATGTGTATTCGCTACATGGTCCTATTTCTTCCGTTTCTA
Organism: Galeruca laticollis; assembly: GCA_963921935.1. NCBI lineage: Eukaryota > Metazoa > Arthropoda > Insecta > Coleoptera > Chrysomelidae > Galeruca > Galeruca laticollis. Next base: position 206,573,143 of record OY998176.1, on the reverse strand, counting down.
GTTTGATATTTCCTAGTTCAGCTCCTATTGGAAGGTACTTTGTTTTCTGAGTATTCATTTCCATACTCCATTTCCTATACTCTCCATTTAGTTTTCTCGTCATATATTCAAGATCTTCTTTGTCATTCGCTATGATGACCTGGTCATCGGCAAACTGTAGAGTGTATAAACACTTTTCTCCAAGATCGATACCCATTCCGCTGCATTTGTTCTTCCATTGATTTAACGCTCTTGCTACATAGATTTTAAAAAGTGTGGACGAGATACAATATCCTTGGCGCAGACCTTTATTCACCGGAAATTTATTTGATATATTATTACCAATTTTGATTCTTGATGTTGGCGGGATACTTGAGTGCTTTTATAAGGGTGTGGCTGATGTTGGTTTCTTGTAGCGTCTTCCCAAGCATTTTTACGGGAACTGTATCATACGCCTTCCGCAGATCCACGAACAAAAGGTGATTATTTGATTTTTTTTCCAATGATTTGTTTCAAGCAAAAGACGTTATCTGTACAAGATCTTCCCGCTCGAAAGCCTGATTGCTCTTCTTCTCCATGTTCTCTATATACAAGTTCGATTAGGTCTCGCAGAACTCTTTCATAAAGCCGACTAAGAGTACTTGTCACTGATATGCCTCTATAGCTCAAGCAGTCTAGTTTGTTACCTTTTTTATGGATTGAAGTTCTTCCGGCACTGGAGTGCCGTTTAGATACTAGTTTATACACCAGGTAAGTATATCGAAAAGTTTATCTGACTCGTTCTTAATCAACTCTCCAGCCCTCCAAGCTCGCAGTACGTCCATTTTTGAGTTGTTTTACTGTTTCTCTAATTGTGTTTCCTGCGACGTTGATTGCTTTACCCTCAATTAATATTTCTGCTGGTGAGGTTGCAAGGTATCCATCTCTATCTTCGGTCAGCAATTGTTCATAGTGATCGATCCAGGTTTTCGTTGGTGTAAGTTGAAGTTTCGCACAGTTATTTTCATTCGATCTAATATTTTTTATGAACTTCCATGATTCAGAGCATTTTTTACCACCCAGTGCAGCTAAGTGTTAACTTTTGTTTCATTACTATTATAGATTCTAGATGTCTATTTATATTTAAAAGGTGTGTGCAGTTATTTTCTTATTTTTTGATAATACTTGTTAAACATACCTACTTATTTAAGTACTGATTAGAATATAAAGGTGAGCTACAGCTACCTATGCTGTAAATGCGTTGTGCGCACATCGGAGGAACTGGGTAGACGCCACTTGCTGGTTCAACTTTAAAATTGCATCCATATTGCAATATTTAATATTTCTCCACTACAATAAGTTGTGATGTAATATTCAGGATTGAGAAAATAGTTCACTTTCACTCAGACATTTTTTTAATTTTGTGTAAAGTAATTCAGGTCATATTTGTTATTTTTGGTGTAAAGTAAATTCATATTCTAATTGAACAGTAATTGAAATCCTCATGATAATCTTCATTAAAATCTTTGGTATTTACAACCAGATATTTTGACCTTTTATTTAGTTGCCCTTCCGTTGTTGGGTTGTGGTAAATAGGTACCAAATAATCAGGTATAGTATAGATTTATTATTCTGTTGATCCAAACCAATTTAGTTGGCTCTTCAAGATTCTAGTCAAACATCTGTGCCTAGCGGTGAGAATCTTGTGGGGCGATAAACATTTTTTGAGTATAGGTATTTGTGTATTTCCACCCTTCTCCACTGTGTAAAAGCTGGCCACCACCTGAACATCTTTATGAGATCAAAGAGGATACTGTAGTCTTGAGAAAGCCTGGTTTCTATAGCCGACAAAATACATCTGCCAAATTTGACAATGAGATTATATTTGATTTCCTTAATATAATTTTGCCTAACGTAAGAGAGAAGTGCAAAACAGACGACGTGGATTAGGAAAAGGAGAAGATAGTGGAACCAGCATGTAAACAGAATGGCTGCTAATAAAATTGCCATCATAGTCCACAACAATTTCCCCCACGGAAAAAGACCAATCGGCAGGGCCCCCAAACGATGTCACGACAGCTGGCAATAAACGTCTCAAGAACTGCTGCAGAGGCACCGGAATTGAACAAGCGACTTGCCTATAATAATAATAAGAAGAATAAGAAGAAGAAGAAGAAAAATACTAGTTATTATGCAATTTATGGCAAAACTACGGTGAATCTCTGATACTAGGTCTGATCAACTATCAAAGGTTCGTTATGAAATGATAAGGTTACAAGTAGAGGTTTGATTTGAGATATTTCTCACTTATTTGTGTAGGGTGAAACGAACAAATTTTCCTTTCGTTTCTTGACAACGGTCATTGATATAATTAAATTGACTGTCTCGACCCTTACTTCGTGGAATATGCTCATATTAGTGTTTTTAAATGAAACTCAAGGTCTCTAGTTAATTCCACAATATAATACAAGTTATTGAAAATTCTAAGAAATTGACAATTGTTTCGATAAATCAATATCATCGTCAGAATGACAGAAGTTACATTTCATTTTATGCCTACCTGATGTTTAGTAGTTATATTTTTTTTTTTTTTTTGGCTAGACCAAGAAGTAACCTAACTTGTGATTGGCTTAATATATGTTTATAGAAAAAAGAAGAAGATGTGATATTACAAATATTGAAGCTTAGATATTATTAGCCCTATGGTGATATCCTAGATATCATTTTTCCAATTAAGATCAGTATAACTGTGCAATGATATAGAAAACCAGGAAAACTATATCTGCTGATCTTTACAATTATCACTTAAGAAGACAGTTTATTAGTGGAGAATTCCCTAGATTTAACTGTTCATTGACAACTTCATATTGTGGGTTTCTTAAATGTCTTCTAATTTCCAGTTCTTCAAGGAAATCCAGTTCTTGTTTCTTTTCACAAATATGCAGCACTTCTAGTTCTGTGTTAGGTGTCAATGAATGATTGGTGTCAAGTAAATGTTTTGCGTAGTGAGATTTATCTGGTTGTTTTAATCTGTAAGATAGAGAGATTAATACAATTAGACAAATAGCAACATCTAACGGTTATCCATTAGATATGATAAATAAACTAATTAGTAAAAAAGAGAAAAAAGTGGCATTACAACTAATATATCCTAAACAAGCTGATGAAATTAAAACTTATAAAACCATCACATATGCAGGAAATATTTCTAATAATATTTCAAAGATAATATCTTCAGCAACGAATGCAACAATTTCTTTTAAAACAGAAAGTAACGTTAGTACAAAATTGTTAAATGTAAAAACAAAAATACCACTAATAAAGAAGTCAGGTATATATAAACTCAAATGTCCAGAATGTAATGCTGTCTATTTGGGTCAGACCCTTAGGAATTTTGAAATACGATACAGTGAGCACTTACGAGCTTACAGATTAAAACAACCAGATAAATCTCACTACGCAAAACATTTACTTGACACCAATCATTCATTGACACCTAACACAGAACTAGAAGTGCTGCATATTTGTGAAAAGAAACAAGAACTGGATTTCCTTGAAGAACTGGAAATTAGAAGACATTTAAGAAACCCACAATATGAAGTTGTCAATGAACAGTTAAATCTAGGGAATTCTCCACTAATAAACTGTCTTCTTAAGTGATAATTGTAAAGATCAGCAGATATAGTTTTCCTGGTTTTCTATATCATTGCACAGTTATACTGATCTTAATTGGAAAAATGATATCCAGGATATCACCATAGGGCTAATAATATCTAAGCTTCAATATTTGTAATATCACATCTTCTTCTTTTTTCTATAAACATATATTAAGCCAATCACAAGTTAGGTTACTTCTTGGTCTAGCCAAAAAAAAAAAAAAAAAATATAACTACTAAACATCAGGTAGGCATAAAATGAAATGTAACTTCTGTCATTCTGACGATGATATTGATTTATCGAAACAATTGTCAATTTCTTAGAATTTTCAATAACTTGTATTATATTGTGGAATTAACTAGAGACCTTGAGTTTCATTTAAAAACATTCATATAATTGTTCTTAATCTGCAGTTTCGCATCTACTCACTTGGAATTCTCTTAATATTATATTGCCTAGGTTTTTCCATGAAATTGTACATTCCGTCTGTCATCCATTTGTATTACTCTTCCTATATTTGTGTAGCTTGCTTTCTTAATTTCTTAAATGATATTTTCAATTGTACTCAGCGTTTTCTAATGTATACAGATAACTGTAAGATCCGTTACAATGAACATAATCTGGTATATTAGTTTTAATAATATTTATAATCCTTAGATTCACTTTCAAATCCTATTCTCGTTTTATATAACTACCAGAATTCCTGAGAATATTTAATTCATGTTTGTTAACGTTTACTTCTCCTGCATTTCCTTACAAAATTCGTATAAAAGCAGCGTTAGTATTTAAGAAGGATTATGAGGGTTGAACTGTATAAAAGGGCTCACAAATTTTATACACAAACGTTATCCGGTTTACTTTTAAGAGTTTAAGTGCCAGCAGTTTAATTGCTAATAATAAAGATAAATGTAATTTTATTAGTCAGAAGAGAACTGCAAATTTATTTATTTTTATGCATTTACTCCAAACGTAATGAAAAACTGAGGGTCACTCAATTTCTGAGCAATTCAGAAAATTTCAATAAAAATTGTATGAAGGTCAATTTTTTGTAAAAGAAATTAATATCTCAAAAAGTACGCATTTTTGAAAAATATTATTTCATACAAATGTACCCTAGAATTTTACATAGATTCCAAAAATCCATTGATATATAGGGAGTTTCATTTAAAATAGCGATATAATTGTTCACTTCCGGTGTAACCGGAAGTGGCACGATTGTCAAAATATTTTTAAAAGGTGCACCTTTTTGGGTAATATATGAATACCAAACTTTATTTCGATATCTTTAACAGTTCCAGAGATATTCACTTGGTTCCACACTTATGCCCATCACTTTCCTTTAATATTCACTACTTATAGTGATAGCCCCTAACATTATTTTTTATTAACACCGTGTATATTTTTTTATAATTTTGTATGTAGTCTTCTAACGTCTATTCATCAAATTCTTCAAAATTGAAATCGGTTTATAAATAATCAAGAAAATAGCTTTTAATTGATGTTTAATATTAATCCAGGTTGCCATGTTTCGACCTGTCAGATCAACAATATTATTACTTTTTACGTTTAGAATAAAAGTATTAGACCTGGAGCGTTCACTAAGACAGGGCCATTTTCCAAACAATGAATGAGGTACAATTGACCAAAATATTATTATTGTATTTGCAAATATAAATTTTAATCTGAAGAACCCCGGCCAATGAAATGAGTATTTCAAGAAGTTAGAATAGAATTTTAGAATATTTTCATTACCATCCCTTAAAAGTGCACTTAGTTCAAGAATTACCACCTGGTGACGATCAAAGACGTCTTGATTTTAGCGCAAGAATGATCCTAAAAATTAATGATGATCCCCATTTTTTCATCAAAAATATTGTTGAGCAAGGACGACTTATAATTTTACACGCCGGGGGCGTATCAAGTTTTGTACGCGGAGCTCTAACCATCGGGTTTTAAAATAGACGACTATCATGATGAAATGAGTCATAAAAAATTCATCAAGTGCCTTGAAGAGTAATGTATGGTAAACGTCACAAAGAAATCTATCCTTGTGGTAGATAATGCCTCTTACCATAATTTACCACATTTCCAATTCTTCATGGAAGAAAGCATCTATGCAAAACTGGTTAAAGGAAAAAAAAATTTTTTCGATGAAAAGGAAACGAAGGTTGAATTGTGCGATGAAAAAGAAACGAAGTTTGAATTGTATGCAAAAATTCAATTAAACAAGCCAGTTCACAAACAGTATGCCATCGATAAGTGAACAAAATAATGATTTTCAGTTCTCAGAATTTGCTTTGATTTTTAGATTAACCAAAATTTTTTTAGGAAACTTTGGTAAGGTCTCTTTCACATAGTCACAAACTCAATATCATATTTCAATTTTTGAGAAAAAATATTGAATTATCTTGTCATTTTCAGCAACAAATCTTGAAAACAGGGTCATAGTTCCAATGTTCCTGATATATGTAGTACAATAATATATTCAAATATTCAGCGACTCATTATCCTAAACAGTTAAATTCCTAACGAAATTAACCTGATGATAATGTTTTCACAGTCGCTTGCCATACATCTTACCCCATCAACACAGTGAAGCTGAGAACACAGGAAACCCGACTTTCAAATGCACAAACCGTTAATTAATCCTAATTATCTATTTCAAAAGGGGGTTTTGTAGCAGCAAAAGACCACCACGCACCAATAGACAGACAGACATAAAACTGTAACCCGAAACTCGTCTCTTATACCTTAACCAGAAGTATCGAAATGACACAAATTGATTGATGACTCAGAAAAATATTTCTACATTCCCTTTTATGTTTAATATTCACCAAACATTTGTTCAAAAGTTTTTAGACCAGGACCAAAAACTGAATATTGTATATCCAACAATGATATAACAAAAAAAAAATATGAAGTAATGAAAATTTATAAACTTATTTACTGTCTTGATTTTCGATTTATTTTATATAAATAAAAAGTAATTTAATATAAATATTTTTAAACGTTCCGGCTCAATTCTATCAAACTACTACCTGGCGTTGACAACACTGATATATAAATGAGTGATTCTATGAAAAAAGGGCACAGGTAAAATAATCTCCAAAAAAAACTCACAGGAAAAATCTTGCACAGGAAAAATCTTATACAGAAAAAAGCTCACATGGAAAAAAGCTCACTAAGAAAAGTACTCACAAGGGATAAAGCCCACGCAGAAAAAAGCTCACATGGAAAAATGCTCACAAGGAAGAAGTTCACATAGAAATATGCTAACGTGAAAAATTGCTCACTCATAAAAAATTCACGTTAAAATTTGTTTAAATTAATCAACTAATGTTATTAAACGATTTGAACATCGTACACTTACTTCTGTTTTAAATCGTTGTGTTTAATTTGACTTCATCTAATAAATAATTATTGTTGGTCCTTCAAATGTTGTAATCATTATTTCACCCAGTTTCCGTGGTTGGGTAAAGCCTCAATTTGAAACACACGTATATTTTGGATGACAATACACAAGTTTCCTTTTAAAAAGAAAACATTCAAAATGGCGGATATTCGCACATATGAATTCAACTTTTCCTATTTATGCACGTAGCTAGATAATATTTAGTATATGATAATAAGCTTATACAAATTCAAATCCTCATATAAATATGCAATGCACCTTTTCGGAAAAATCCGTAATAGAACAAGAGAACATATAAAAGGGAGAATTTACCTTAAATCGCCCTTATTCTTTTTCGGTTCACTGATACCTGATAGTTCCTCATGTTCAAATAAAAATATTTTTTTCTTAGCAAGTGCGCATTGCAAACTCTATAGTAAATTCAAGTGATTATACAGTTGTTACAGAGTGTTGTATATAACGTAAATAAAACTGAGGCGTTAAAATTTCTGAGTTTTAATTGAAGTTAACGTCGACGAAGAAAACCTGCCCAAAAAAAGGAAACACTGCTTGTTTGATTGGCGGAAGCGACGGGAATGTACTGAGTCCCTTCAAATCCGTACTACGTTTATTCACCAGTTAGCGTTTAGTGACTTCACTTCTATTATTTCTTATTTCAGCTTGTAGTTGTTGAGGTAGACATTCTTTTATTGCGCAAATAAATTTAATTTTTGGGTTAATAAATGCTTGAGTTGACCGAAAGTTTGTGTTAGCATAATTATAATTTTTTTGTTGGCATTGCAGAGTTTTTAAGTGTAGAAATAAGAATTACATCGTCTATATTATTGGAAGAAATTGAAATTATCTATATATTCTTTTGGCACATATCAGTAATTAACAGTTTCTTTCAAGTAACTCGACTAATCTACTTTTATTTAACAAAAGAAATTCTAAAATTAAAGTTTATAAAGAAATATTAAATATAGTCTGTAAGTACAACGCAAAATCCGTACTACAGCATATATTATTAAAAGTTTAAGGGGCGACTAGTTTCGGCTCACTGAGCAATCATCAGGCCTGTTATAAAAGGTGTCAAGATAGACAAAGTTCGGAAATACAAAATATATCGAATTATCTTAAATGTATATATCATTTTCATGAAAAGTATTATAAAAGGAAAGCTGTCCAATCTCCGTGGCATCCTGCAGAATCCAAAATTTGTCAGTAGGTAATATGGAAATATACTGAAGGAAAATTGTATTAAAAATAGTTAGAAAAATTTACATAATTATACAAACGCCAAACAAAATTAAAATTAGACATCATTAAGAGGAGTCTTTAAAATTAAATTCATGTATAATTAAAGGTAAATGAAAGAAAATATGGACATCGTCGTACGACAGAATTCGTCTGAAGCAAGAAATCCAGTATTATAATAGTCGTAATATGCGGACTAACGGGAAACAAAAGTAAGTAAATGATGAGGTAGTACCCTCCCATAGAAAAGAGAAGGGAGAATATAGAGTATAATTCCCTAATGGGAATGTAAAAAATAATATTTTTTTGAAATGTTGTATGTAACTTTTTAAAATGGCACACGCCGTGAGCAAATGAGAAGAATCTTAGTTGCATTGTAAGTCTGGAGAAGATGGCTCAGTGAGCCGAAATTAGTTGCTCCTTCAACTTGTAATTGAATTAGTCATTGTATAAAGAAAACAACTCCACTGTTTGGTCAAAATAAAGTGTTATATACATATTTCAAATAATGAGACAGTGCACCGTTGAGTCTATAAAGGAGATAAATCCGATTTACTATATGAAAATTAAAGCGTCACAAAATTTTGGTTGAGTGTATAAAGGAAATAAATCCACTACTTGTTCCCTTCATACACTCAATGTGAGGGCGTTGCAAGCGGACATATTACCTATTTAAAGCACGTCTCAGCGTGTTTAAATCGAACTTTCAAACACGCGCGTTTTTTAAAGTCCCTATGATAACAACAACAACTCGAGAAACGTAAGTATCAATGACAACTTTTTTTATTAGTTTTTAAATTGTATATTTTCATTGTGAACCAATGTCTTATTTGATTTTTTCTGCAAAATTTATTTATATATTCATATATACATTGTATCCTTTAAAATATAAATAAAGAAACTTTTTTATTATTGATCTGACAGCAGTACCTCGTAACGTAAAATAAAAATAAATACTATTTAGGATGGACTTTCACGAAACTTGGCTGGGCATCGAGAGCGGACTTTTATAAAATGAAACTTGGCTGGGCATCGAGGACGGAGTTCCATTTTCTTGTAGTAATAATATTTTATTATTTCAAAGTGCACCAATAAAAAAAATAGCATAAAGAACTCGTGGATAACAGGTCTTTCAAACACTTGCTCTATTTCGAGCACTCCGGCTGCGCCGACGTGCTCGAAAATTCGCGCGCGTTTGACAGACCTCTTTATCCACTTATACTTTAATATAATACAGTATGCATGAGGTATTGACTAAAGCAACATTATTTTGTTGTTTTACGTGAAACTACGTAGTATTTTGTAATAAATTAGATAAGAATATGTCAGATTCCAACAGTGATAGTGAAGAACCACAATGTAAACGAAAAAAAGTTGTTCGAAAAATTGGAAATTATAAGAATAATGTTCGAATTCAAGCAAGATTATTTGGGCAAAAGTATACAAGTCAAAAAGGAACCGAAGGAGCTCCAAAACAAACAGGGCCGGACTGTAGGTAAGGATTCCATTGATTTAAGAAAGTTTCGCAAATTTGATCAGTCAATCAGTCTTTTCGGTAATACTAAATTTATTCAAATTTTAGATATAAAAGAAAATGTATAGAGATGTCACACGATGAAAAGATGATGATTTTCAAATCGCTTTACTGTGGTAAGCCCAAAAACGAACAAGATACTTTTTTGATGGGTCTTGTGGATGTTGAAGATTTTAAAAGACGTAGGCCAAAATATCCGGAACCAAAGCAGAATCGTCGAGGTAATTTCAAATATCATGTTTTGAACGGAAGCGTGCGACGTGAAGTATGTAAAAAAGCATTTCTGAGTCTCTATGCTTTATCAAGTAAATCAGTTTTCCAGCTGACTACACTACTTTTGAATAACTCTAGACCTATTGACAAACGTGGTCGTCATGGCAATCGAGGTAATGTTTTACCTGACGCCATTATCTGTAAAATCCATGCTCATATTCCTGCATTTCCGACGAAAAAAACCCATTATGGTAGTAAACCAATAAAATACCTAGAATCGACCTTAACAGTAAAGAAAATGTATGAAATGTTTTGTTTGGAAAAGTAAGATCTTGCGAAACGCGTTAAGTACGAATACTCCCTAAAGCAGTTGAACGAAAATTTTGGATGTCGGTTTCGTAGACCACAAGTAGATGTCTGTCCAACATGTGAGAGTTCTCTGTGAGAATAAAATCACAGGTGTTAAAGAACAACGCAAAGCGTGTGGCTAGTGCAGAACTAATCGTACATAAAAGACGTGCCTCAAAGTTCTATGAAAAAATTGAATATGTGCGATATTTGTGTGCCCAAAACCAACATATAGGTGCGATTGTTTTCGATTTTATACAGAATTTGCCTTTAGCTGATATGCCAGTAAAAGATATTGAAAAGAATTGTATATTTTTTTATCCTTTTTTTTTGAAGCTATAAGGTGTAATCCATAGGCAAAACACAGCACAAACTAACAATAAAATATATTCTCACTATTAACATATTACATAAATCCATAAAATGATGAAACTGCATTAAAGCTGTACGTTATGACATCTTAGTTACTAATGCTCTTCCAAAGCTACATCTCGCCGATATTCAGGGTGCGTTTTTAAGCTCCAGCCAATTAGCGGGCGTACATACTCACATCTCCTTATAAGGAATTTCAGTCAAATTTCCTTATAAGGTGCTAACGGTCACGGTGGTACACAGCAGCTGACAAGTGCTCTCTTCGTTGGTTAAAAGGAACACATGGGCGTAACAATGAACGTTTATTTTTAGTTACTGTGAACTCAGGTGGAATTAATCTAGAATTTCACCAGATATGTAATACCTTCGAAAACTTTGGTAATATGTTTTTGGTGTTCACAACTTAAAAATCAATTATGCTACATTTTACTAATACTTTGAAGGTACCGCCAAAAGGGGTTCTAACGAAGTTGCAAGCTTTCTAAAAGATTACCTAGATACAATACCAAAAGAGATAACCGAACTACATATCTTTAGTGATTTTTGTAACAGACAGAACCGCAATCATACTATTATTAGATTGTTATCAGCTCTCACCATGAATGGAAGGTTTACCGAAATTCAACAATATTTTCCTGTTCGTGGCCATTCATTCCTGCCCTGTGACAGGGATTTTGGTCTAATTAAAAGAATAGTGAGACGCCGAGATCGAATTTTTACACCAATGGAATATGTTTCTATTATCGCTCATGCAAAAAAAAATCGACCATATTTTGTGGTCAAATTAGTTCAAACCGAAGATATACTGGACTACAAAAGTTGGTGGCCTAAATATTTTGAAAAAACTTGTACAGAAACTATTACTAGGAAGAAGGGATCAGGGGAAAATCACCAGATATTTAGCATAACTACGTACAAACACTTCATTTATAACAGTTCTACTCCTGGTTACGTCATTGCAAACGATTACATAGATGTGTTCATAACATCTGAATATTACCTAGCAAAAACTACCAATAAACCACAGTTACCTAATGACCGAGCCTACACACAAAAAGTGCCGATTAAGGTAAAGAAAAAAGAAGATGTCGCTAAAATCGTCAAGTATATTCCTGACGAACATCAACCCTTCTACACTCAATTTGAAAATTGGCCACTACTGCCTTGGAGTACGATTCCGAATAAAAATAATGTATAAGTTGGTATTAAAATATGTTTTGATGTTCTACAGTTTACATTAAAAACTGTTCCTATATTCTGCATCATTGTTTTATTACCTTTATTTGTATTATGTTTGCATGATAGTACGGTTTATTGTATAAAGGAAACTAATCCAGCTGTTAAAAAATCACCTATCGCTTTTATGTTCTATTTCAGCTCTTTATGTTATACCTCATTGTATTTGGGATGATTGTCCCTCCATTTCTTCTGTACTGCATTTTGAAGTTTTACTTACCGTTTGTGTAATAAAACGTTTTTTTTCAATTTTCTCGAAATCGTCTATGTTGGACATGTTCCCTTTATACAATCACCGATCCAATTAATATATGCTGTAGTACGAATTTTGCGTTTTATTTACTGCCATTTACAGAAATATCAACCTATAGTTCACAGTATCTAAAAACTCGTGCAACTTTGAAAACCAGCTATGAAAAAACATGGCAACTGACAGACACATGTGAGTGAATGAATAGCTCCATACCACAGTGCAAATCGATAAGAAATGAAGACGATTTCGTGAAAGTGGAAAGTTTAGAAAACAAATAAAAATAAAAATGAAGGATTCGAAATGGTACATGCCAGAAAAGCTTAGTAAAATAAATTAAAAATTGGACAACCTATATCGAAATATATATTTGTGTGTTCACTTCATTTTAAAGATTACATTCCAAGAAGTATGTTGAAATCATTAATCAATTTATCCAGTTTATTTTAGAACAACATGAAATAAATTAATATCTTCAGTATAAACATTTTACTTGTGCGTTTAACGATACTAAAGAGAAAAAGTTTTGAATTTAATAAGAATATTGTTTTCAATATTCTCTAAGAACAGTGACTTAATTATTTATAATAGAAAATATAATGCAAAATGGGTGTAAAACGCTAAACCACACTGTTAACACCACATAAACAAACAATTTTACTTATCTACAATATTTTGACTTGACAGTTAGGTAGCGCTGCGATCAAAAGGGATATTTCCTCGATACTAACCACGCTAACCTGGTTAGAAAAAAGTTGACTACTCTAATTTCCTCGATACATATTCCAAACAATGACGTCACACTTAACCAACATCTCAAACCACCTGGCCGAGGTAGTTAACATGTGGTTTGAAGCTATGATCTGTCAGTTTGTCTGTGGTTTGTCATTGTTATTGAGGTTAAATGTTAATAACAACGGGACTTACGTTGAAAAAGTAGGTCAGAATAATGAATGTATACGAAGTATTTGTAAACGAAGAATTATACAGTATCAATGATACAGTAGAAATTATTAATCTTCTACAAAAAGGTAGAGAATGCCAAATTGTGAATAGATATTCTTTTCTCTGCCTATAACTGATGAACATTTTATATTATATTAGTAATATAAATAATAAAAATAATATTAAATGACGATGTTGACATTTGACATCCCCCTATCAAAATGATGATGACATACTACAGATCCAAACTACGTTAACCACTGACGTCATAGTTTTGTTAACCTGGTTAAGCTAGTTAGTCTCGAGGAAATTCGCCTTTAATCTCGGATCCCAATAGACCAGTTTACGCCCGAAAATTTGAATTGTCAGTTTGAAACCGCGGTGTTAGACGTGGTCCATTCTGCATGAAATTATTTCAAATGAAAGCAAACATTCCTGTAACACGTTCAATCGATGTTTCAATTAGTTCTAGAATTTGTAATTTCTCCATTGTCTGGACACTAATTAAATTTACCGTTGTTATCGTTTTTATTGCCTGGTCTAAAAAAGCATTTCGAGTCGAACTATTAATTGTAAAATCGGTAGCAGCTGTTTCCTTCCAACCGTAAAGTAAGACATAAGGTATTCCGAAAGATTAGAAGGTGAATTTTAGTGTTTAGCATTCCATGATGTTGCCTACTACTAATAGATCTATTTTTGAATTTGATTGCTTTCTCAGAATTATAAGAAAAGACTTTTATTACGTGGCAGCGCGTTTTCAAAGCGGTTCGTTGTCTAACGTCCGATTCCTTATGTAAAATTAACTTCGCTATTTGTAGGTAATCACCTCAAAACTGCTCCAAGAAAGTGTTTAATTATTATCAGCTGTAACGTGTTCATGAATAAATTTCACCTTCAATGAAAATGAATGAGTGTAAAAATATCTGAAGTAAAACACAATGCCAAGGTTCCTATTTTTCTGATAATTACAGGTTAAATGAGCCATTCTGAAACTGAGGAAAAAAATCAGTATCTGCCAAAGATTGGTCAATGACGAATCAATTATTATTAAAGTGAACCAGTGATAAACACTGAATCTATAATGCCACGAAGATAAATCAATGTTGATGAAAAGAACAAAAGAATGAAAGGATGAGGAATTTTTCAATGGAACCATAGGAACATAGAGTAATATAGTTCAAAGCAACGTATACGGAGTGGAAAGTCGAACTGGAACAAATTCTGTAGGTTGATCAATAAAGCTTTATCATGAAATTTCTGAAAAACATCAATTTTTATTTTCAATTGGGCATATTACAAAGAGATTTGTATACCTTTTTAATTATGTGGGGGTTACAAACACCCCCAACTTTTTTTTTAAATGGAAGGGTAGGTTGATTAATTTTTTATTTGAAAGCTTTTTCAATTGCAAATACAGTTCCATTTTTTTTTGTTACTTTTTATGAGCAATGTGTCGGAAAAAATGAAATGAGGAAATATTTACTGAAATTACATTTATTTCAAAGAAATATTTCCAATCCGTACTTTTAATGACTTGTATCAATTTTTTTTCGTTTATTTGTTTATAGAATTTGGAATTGGCTGTAGTTTCTTTTGCATACTTATCGTTGAATATTATTTGCAATAGTATTGTGTAATGGTCGGTAATACAAGTCTCCACAGTCAGCGGAATGATAGATTTAAGGTTTCCCTTTTTCGACTTAATGAAAATGTGGTCTATGCATGTACCTGACTGTGGTCTGGTGGTAGTATTTATTGCTGACTTGAATCCATACTCTCCTAATGTGTCCAGGTAAATCTGCGAATCGTCTGTATTTTCATTCAAGTCGATATTCATATCTCCGATAAACACACTGTATGTGAAGTTCTTTGGGTGATTTTTTAACATATTGTCCAGGTAATCAATAAATGGTGCGATTTGAGTATTACAAGGTGATCTGTAAAATGCGTTAATAATAATAACTTCTTTGCCAATAGTCACCGTCAATTGGAGTAGACTTGTACCATTTATTTCAATTTCTTGGTGAGAGTGGTATAAATTCGATTTAATGAAAACTACTACTCCATCATTCTGGTTGAGTTTGCCAAAATTATAGAGAGTTGTATAGCCTTCAATATTATATACTCCGATGTCATCTATAATTCTAGTTTCTGTAAGTACTATGCAGTCTATTGAGGAGTCTAATTCCTCTAGGAATATTATAAATTCATCCAGATTTTTAGCTTTGCTTCGAATATTATTATGTATTATTTTGAAGTTGCAATGACAACTATTGACTTTTAGTACTTGTTTAGCTTGGTCTGCATTTTCTAACACAAAATTTCTTATTTTTTCTACTTTGAAATCTCTAATATATGGATTCATTTCAGAGCGCTCACTTATATAGATATAATATACAATTTTCAAGAAACATCAGCAATGCATGGAATAAAATACTCATTCGCGATACATGTATTTCAATAAATATTAGTCCAAGCTTTTAACATGAGATTATTTGGCATTTATGCTTAAACAAAGGTACTATCATTGGAAAATATAATAACTTTGACTAATACTGGAAAATAAAGAATTATTTTAAAAGAATTATGATGGAGAAGTGATTTTATCTTAGTAAATGTTAGTTAATGTTCTGCTAAATAAAACTATTTATACATTACTACTTACAAAAAAACTAGTTATTCCAAGAATTTAGAAAAAGTATTATTATTATTATATACAGTATGTCTGAAAAAGTTGGCAACATATGGGAAACTTTTATTGACAGTTTTACGAAAAAAAGTTATTCTTTATGAAAATATCGGCTTTTGAAAATAATAAAATTCAGGTATTTACATTTGACATTAGATGTACAAGGGTGTCCACAAATTGCAAAAAATTAATAGGAATATTTTGACCACTTCAATTTCAACTTAAATTTGGTAAATTTTAGTTGTGAAACACGTCAACTTTTATCTTATCTAATGAGACACACCTGAAATGTTTATTTGTTGATTTGAAATATTTTAGCAATTAACTTAAATCAGTAATACCATAAATAGAATAATGTATTTTCTACTATAATACACAAAATTAAACGAAATAATTTAAAATGTAGGCGTCTCTGACAATGACATTTCTCTTTCCGAAAGTCAGTCTAGTAAAATCTTTCGAGAAATAAATAATACATTCCATTTAGTTAGTGTATATTGAAATCTAATTGTAACTAATGTAAACAAAATTAAAAACGTCAGTGTGTATTAATTGTATTTGTCTATTTGTGATAATTCTTAACAGGAAGTCAAAGTTTATCAATTTTGAGTGGAGTGAGATAATGAGTGGAGTACTCAGTAATTGCACTTAAACGTAATTTGTAATTCCTATGGACACTTTAAAAATACATTGAATATTTGTATAAATAACATAATTTTTTTAAGTAGTATGTTCTAATTGTATATTAAAACATAGTTTTCTATTTCGAACAACTTTCCATAATTAAAGTTTTCGATATTGTAAAAAATAAAGGTACTTTTTACTCTTGTATCAAATTCAATTTTTTGACAAACCTCGTATACGATTTAAAAAATTGACATCGGACGTTCGCGTTTTACTTTATGGGCCATGCAGAACTTTTTATAAAGAATAACCACTTTTCGTAACACTACTAATAAAAAAGTTTCCCATGTGTTGCCAAATTTTTCAGACGTACTGTATAGGTATAACCCTTAATAAATAATAAAATTAATCGAAATCTTTACTTTTACAGAATTAAAGGTATACTCCTTTGCAGAGACTTCTTTTTCCTTTTTTCAAATTTTTTTAAAGCATGTAATTTTATAGGATCAATCAAATTTTTATGCGGTTTTTGTATTATGAATTTATAAAATTTATTATCTTTCCCTTGAATAATGTTATTAATAATTTTACACCACCAAAAAAGAGCACATCTGACAATTAATTCTTTCAACTTTTTGCCAGAGTTATGATCAATATTTAAACAGTTAAAAGTGTTAAAATAAAAATCTTTATCTAAACTATTAAGTAAATGTCTACTTATATTTTTAAGTGTGCACATTCTTGGTATTTTATAGAAAAGAGAATTCAAACTATTCGAAACTAAATAAGAAAAAAAAGTACCAGGCTTTACTAATTGGGCATTTGGATATTTCCTGCTCTTGATAAAATCATCATCTGAAGGAACATAATGTCTTTTAAAAATTAAGTTTCTACAGTCACTACAATTTTTAATGAAATTTTGTTTCAACATAATTTTTCCAATTGCTCCAACCATATATTGCATTGTACATTTTCGAATTTTTGTACATCCTTGGCTGTATATTTCGTTAGGAAGTTCAGGGGTGTTACAAGGCTGCTCTTTTGAAGGTAAAATGCCTGGAACTAATTCACTAGTTAAAAAACTTTGTAGGTTATCCAAGCCATAACTGTAGTCCTTGATACAGTTTGCATTTGGCGAATGTGCTGCCATAAAATTATTCGTAACAATAGCTTTAAAAGAACCGATAAAATGAGCTGAACTTGGCTTTGTATTTGTAACTCCATGGCTTCTGATATAGCTAAAGAAATTTTCAAGTGGATCCTGATTAAAGGCAGCTGTCAGAATATATTTAAATTTAAATTTTTCTATTAAAATTTTTTTCAGATAAATAAATGCATGTAAATTGTGTTTTAAGTTTTTTAAAGAAGGAGGAGTAAAATACTTATTCTTTTTTAATGAAAAATATTTCATCGTAGTTATAAGATGAAGCGATTCTTTCCAAAAGTCTTCGTGTTGCGAATTTTTCCTCACAGCAAGCTTTAAAGGTTTGGCTTGACCTTTGGATATTCTTGAAACATTCAAAGAATCAAAAATTTTGTCGAAGAGCAAAATCAGATCTGCAGTGTTTTCAGCTTCTTGAGGTAAATTGTTTTCATTACATAACTCTAAAAAATATTAAAAAAAAATTATTCAACAAATTAAATTTTGAAATGCACATGTTAATAAGAGTATAAGCACTACAAAAAAAAATATTAATAAAAATGATAATCGAGAAAAAGACTTGAACAGTTTAGCAAAAATGTTTGCTTACCCCACTGAGAAATTCTTTCCATAAGAGATCCTACCGTGTGACTAAATACTTGAGTACAAAGTTTTACTTTCATTTTATTAATTTTGTATCTATATATATGGGAATCTGTCAATTTTGAACATATTCTAAAATTTGGCTCTTCACTATCTAGTTCATAAAATTGAATGATATGGTTCCATTTGGCAATCTTGTATTCACCATTTTGCTTAAAATGTAAGCCATATTTTAAAAGATTATTTCTCAAGCACTTGAAGATATGAGGAACGTCAAATATAGGAATAATTTCTTGATTATTTACAACAAAACCAAAATTTCTATTCTCTTCATTTCTTCTTAAATATTCTTCCTTTGTCTCATTCAGCAACAGTCTAATAGCTCCAACGTTATTTTCGCTTTGGTCACAAACTGTTGATACTACCTTCAATCCTATACTTTGGCATTTGCCAATGAAAGTCTTCAGTAGATTCTTTAAAACTCTGGAATTATGAGGGCCTCCACTAAATGTAAAACCTAATGGTTGCTTCCACTGTTTGTAGAGTCCCTTCAACATAAAAGCATTTGCATGATCTCCCAGAACAGCTTTTTTTTCAGAACCATCATCTTGTAACCCTATTATAATATCTTTTGCTCTCTGGTAACTGAATTGACTGCTAATAGCCATTTCATCAAAAATCAATATACAAAATTTTTCATTTGCCATTTTCATTTTTTCAATTTTGCTTTTAAGTGACAAGAATATATGTTCATTTATGCCTGGCTCATATGGTATTTTGGTGAGAAGGTTGTCTAAAGTCCTTCTTGATGGTAAAGCAAATAGTTTGCTCAAGAGTTTGTATCCTTTCGCACTATTTTTATAAAGACTCAATGATAAAATGTTTTCCTCCAAAGTGTATCTTCGAGCTTTGGGATGTAATTGTTGATTTTTTATTTGACATTTAATGAATGTAAATGTAGGATCATTTACATATTTTAATAAAAAACTGTAATTTTCTGAATTTGCAACTTTTTCAGCTGCACACAAGCGGCCTTTGAATGATTTTATTTTTTGTCCCATTTGATACATTTTTTTGCAACACTCTTTCACTCTTGAATATAATTTTTTAGCTTTTGGCGTTAATTGAACTGCTCTAGATACATTGATTTCTTTTAAGATGGATCCTCCTAAAAGTTAGAAGTTATAATATTTATTAAGCTTGATTCTAATAACTACCTTTTTTAGGTGTTCTTGGTATAATCCTATTAGGTGTCTCAAGTCTACTTTTATTAGGTGTTTCAGGTCCTATTTCTTCATACTGTTTATCTAATACAATTGGATAGTCTTCGTCTAAAAAAATACAAATCTATTAAAGTATGTTGATAAAATATAAATTAAATACAATATAGCATATTTATTCATAATCAAAAATTACCGTATCTTGTACTTGGTCCAGGTTTAGGATCCAAATATATATCCCCAATTTCAACAGCAAATTCATCATTTCCAACAGTTTTGTCCCTATCACCTACTGTGATTTCTGGAATTAAAATAAAATAGTATGCATATATGAACTCTGTCAACATATAGGATAAGAATGGGTGATTTTTTTATGATAAGTGCATTTAGATATACCTATTTCTCTAATTTCAAATCTAGTTTTGTGTTTTAACATTAGAATTTATGATATATTCACTTACCATCCGGTAAATTTACAGTTGGGATTGCTGTCTTTTTAAGACCTCTTCTTGTGCCTAAAACTTCACAGTCACTAGAAAAATGTTCGTCACACACTACATATTTTTTATAGATCTCTTCAGTAGACAAATCTTGATAATTTAATGGTCGTATTTTTGAAATCCATTCGCTATATACAATTGGTTCATTTTTAGGAAAACGATGCATTTTTCCTTCTCGATTTGTACATTTCGGTACGCAACATTTCCGTTTAGATAAAGGAGGTCGGTAATCTGAATCCATTTTAGGAATACACTATTATTCTTATAATCACAAGGGACAAGTTTAATTTTTAACGAAGAAAATAAAATAAATTGCGGTTCGTTTCTTACAACTGCTTTCTCGTATAGAAAATACTAGGACTTGGTGCCCTCTTACATTCAATAAAAGGTTTACATATTTACAGTCATTACAGAGACATCTACCAAAACATAGAACACTTATAATGAGTAGCGCAACAACCTTTGACAGCGCCATCCTCCGGGTGTGTTAGAAATATAAATAAGTTTTGGCGGGAGTACATTTGCTTTCTTTTCTCTTCGTAGAGTAGTATTCGGTGCAGCAGTGTGTCTTCCGCGTTGGTGAGAGAGTGTTGTACTGCTGTCCGCACATTGAATGAGGTCTACACGTGTAGAAAATTTGTGCCGTTCTCGATTTTAAGGATTTTTGTTTTGTGTGGGCGTTGCTAAAATGGGTGATTCTTATAATGATAAAGCTGGCCCTTCTGGCATAAAAAAACCAAAAGTACATGTTGTTAGAAATCCTGAAGGCCTCACCGAAGATGAATTGTCACAGTATTTGTATGAATCTGAGGATGAGGATGAAATGGTTTATTCCAGTGATGATGATCACGTTCCAGGTAAGTGATATGTTATATATTTTCTTCCCCTTCTATATGAGACAAAATAATTTTTTAGATGAAACTTCTGAAGATGAATCCAACGGTGATGAGAGTATCAACCAAACTTTTCAACAAAATGATGATTCAGCCCATAATGATAATCAAAATGATGTCCAAAATGTTGCTGACCCTAATTTCGCACCTCCCATATTGGATGAGGTTACTTGGCAAGAAATATGTTACGGAATGGAAGACTTACCGTTCATAAAAGAAAATAAGTTATTAGTAGATGCGCCGGTAAATGGAGAACCATACGATTTTTCTAGAATGCTTTTAGATGAAAATTTTTTAAATACAGTGGTAACAGAAACAAATCGCTATGCAGAAGAAATATTTTGTTCCACAAATGTGTCAGCGCGATCAAGATTTTCAGAATGGAAACCCCTGACAACGGATGAATTGCTTCGTTTCTGTGTGATAACATTTCATATAGGACCAGTGAAGTTGAATCGAGTTAGCGACTACCGAAAAAAGCACAGACTTTTCAATATTTTTCAAAATATATGAGCCGGGATCGTTATTTGATGATAATGAGATGTTTGCATTCTGTAAGAAATCCTCAAACTCGTGAACCACGTTCAGATGATCGTTTATTTAAAATACGAATGGTTTTGAACTACTTCAATGACAAAATGAGTGAAGTTTATTACCCTGGTAAAAATTTTGCATTGGGCGAGTCGATCATTTTGTGGAAAGGGAGGCTCGTATTTCGGCAGTACATCAAGAACAATCGCCATAAGTATGGCATCAAATTATAACCGAACCTGATAGTCTAGTATTGAATTTTCTTGTCTATACTGGCCAGTTGGATGATTTCGCGGGAAAGGGCATGCACAAAAAGTTGTCCAGGCATTATTGCATGGTAAATTATCTAATGGACATTCTGTGTACATGGATAATTTTTATAATTCTTCTTCGTTAGCTAAGCTCCTTCTCGAACACCAAAACTATTGCACAGGTACACTACGTGGGGATAGGAAAGGATCACCAAAAGATGTCACTACCGCAAAATTGAAGAAGGGTGAGTTTCTTTTGCAATTTACTTTTTTATGTTAATTTTATTTTCTCATTATTATAGGTGAGTGCAAAGGAAAATATCTCAATGGCGTTACAATTGGCAAGTGGAAAGATAACAGGGACGTTTTATTCATTTCCACGGAATTCAACTGCGATATGGTGGAAACGCAAAATAGAAGAGGACAACAAAAACTCAAACCATTGCCTATTATAAAATATAATCAGTTTATGGGCGGAATAGACAATCAAGATCAACTAATGTCTTATTATCCCTCTCTACGTAAAACCCTGCGTTGGTATAAGAAACTGGGAATACATGTATTGCATATTCTGCTCCATAATTCGTATATTTTGTATAAAAAATATAGCGGCAAAAAATGTCACTTTATGATTTTCGTTTAGCTGTTTTGGGAAAACTGTTACCTGAATAAGGAAATGAAGCTGAGGTGATGGTAAACAAGGATCAGCATTTACCAAGCAAAATCGCTGAAAGTAGCGGAACGGGCAAAACTCTTAGAAAAAGGTGTCGCGTATGTACAAAACAGAAAAAAAAAGGATACCATTTATCACTGCGAAACCTGCCCTTATAAACCAGGTCTATGCCTGTAAAAATGTTTTGCTGAATACCACAAATACTAATTATTCATTATGGCCAAGTTTAGTATTCAAATATTTTATGAAATTCGTGTTGTCTCCTCTCAGAATAGGTTTATTATGTATTTTTTATATATTTTTATTTGTTCCAACTCGACAATATTTTTATTCACTTTTATTATTTCTAAGTAGAATGTTTTCAATATTTTTATATAACAGTTTTTGTATGGCAATATAATTTAAAAAAAAAACTATTATTGAGTACAATATTGCGTATATACCAAGACGCACTTGTGCGTTCTCCGCACATAAGGCATAGTTTATTTAAAATGTGCGGAGGACGCACAAGTGCGTTAAAAAAACAAGGCAAAAATTGATATTATTTACATATGAATACAATTCAAATGATTCAAAATGAAAAACAAAAATAAAATAATGGAAATAGAAAAAACTGCTCCGCACCTGGTATAATGGCTGTAATTTTGGTCCGTAGTGAAAGGGATAAACTATCAAAAGTATGAATTATCAGAAAGTGACGTGATAAAGAAAGGGGACTTTGTTTTGGTTAAAGTGGCAGGAAAGAGTCCAAATTATTTTGTGTTTTCAATTAAAAAATTTAAAAAACTATTCTAGTTTGTTTTTTTGTATAATTGGTCCAAGGTACAACATATTCTGGTACAAGGTACATTACAAGATTGCTTGGGTAAAATCTAACTTTTTCTTATAGGTTAAGTGTTAAGTTTTAAAAAGGTATAGAAACTAATTTACATGGAGTAATAATTTAACTATCTGATGCATTGGTTAAACTTTGCAAACATATATTTATATAACTTAAAATAACCAATAAGTGAAAATTGGCCCAAAGTACAACACTCTTGTTATACCTTTTTGGTGTAAAATTTGGGCTACAAAATTCAACCTCAAAAAAGATATGTTTAAAAATACCGTGTAACTAGCGCCTTCTGAGAGAGGTAGATATAACTACACATTTATGCGATACGTCAGCTTCCAAAACATATTCGTACAAAATTTCATTAAAATCTCGCCAGTAGTTTCAACATAATCGTTAAAAATGTATATAAGAATTATTTTTTCAACACCCTGTATCTTGAAAACTAATACTGAATACTGTAACGAAATGTTTTTACTGGGCGCACCCAACTTATTTTGCAGTGTTCTACCTATCCTAGCTAGGGGGTCACCTTTTTTTGAAGCACCCTGTATAATAATTATATAAGTCCATAATATATCGAAAATTGTTATCTAATAATTGGAACGCAGAAAAAGAAAAAAGGTGAGGGATAATAGTAATTATGCGCCTAGGTAGAAAAGTGAGGTATTATTGTTGAGGTCCATTAAAGACCGAGAAGCGAAGAATGGATCCGAGACATTAATACACTTTTCTACTGTGGCTCATATAGCATTTTTTTCATTACTGGCATTATATTTTTTTAAAACCCTTTCACTACTGATTTCATTGCTGTGGTATAAAAAGTAAAAATACCTGTTTCTATGGTTATTGCGATAGGTGTGGGTGTAATAAATCAGATTATACGTATAAATTTATCCTTAGTCCTTGTTAAGGATATGGGAACTTTTTATCCCAACAGTAGTTTTTAGGGGGAATAAAAGTGCCCATCAGTAATAAAAACCACCACTGACTATTACAAAACTTTATTTAGTATTGGTCAACTACAACTTAAAATGTCCGTTATATTAGGAGTGGAAAGGCAAAAAACACTTTTTACATAGCGGTAAATTACAACCTAGGCACAATGTTTTGGTACGGCTCTCCTTCTTTTTTTTCGAGCAGCTGTAACATCTTCTTTTAGTTGGTCCTTGTGTAGGTAGATGATCTCCTACATTCATCATCGTTTTAGGTTTTTTGCTGTGTCTGCCAACATGACCACTGATTTTTCGTTTCAGTTTAGCTTTACTTCTGCCCAAACTTATCAGTTGCTCAGCAAGAGGTACTAGATATGTTAGTAGTGGAGTTTCCTTTCTAGTGGATTGAAGTTGGGAGTAAAGTATCCATGAGTTTGTTACGGCAGCCATTAACAATTTGTAGAACACTTTTCTCCACCACTTTGTAGATTTTAGATCTAAGTCGTACGTGGATACCTTTTGATCAGCGAGGTCAACACCTCCCATATATTTATTATAAAAGATTACAGCTTCAGGACAATCAAAAGTACACTTTTCTCCGGTTTTTAGCTTCCTTTCCACTTTTCCTACAGTTGGTGCGTGGCAATTCGATATAAGTAAAACTTCTTTGGTATCTTGCCATCTTGTCGCCATTATCCCTAAATCAGTAACGAAAAAGTCTGTATCACCTTTGGATAGCTTTTCATTTTCAAATTCTGGTACATTTTTCCTGTTTCTCATGTATGTACCAACACAAGGATATTCCAATCGAGTCATACTGTCAACGCTTGTAAAAAATCGATCAAAACAAAAACATACATCAGGTGAACGAACTGTCTCACATAATTTTTTAACAACTCGCTCACCAAGAGTTCCTTCACGTTTCGTGGTTTCTTTACCTGCATAGATGTTCAAGTCGTAGATATACCCAGTCATGGAATCACATCTTCCCTACAGTTTTATTCCTCTCTTTATGGGCTTATTGGGAATGAATTGTTTCAAGGACGATCGACCCTTGAATTTTACCATTGATTCGTCTATTGACTGGTAAGAAGATTCAGTTCTTGCTGCTTGAAACCTTATTTTCAAACACTCCAAAACATCATCCACGTAATATGTTTTAGAACTATTGTCAGGCCTCTTTGGGTCAGTAAAATACATTTTGGACATCAGAAAGGTGCACCGATCTCTTCCTATAGCACTTTTTATTACGCTGTTACCTATGGATTCGTTTTTAGACCAATAATTTGAAAAAGACGGATCTTTATTGTAACTCATTACTAGCGTACAACCCAGAATAATCATAATTTCATGCATATCTGTTTCTTGAATGTTGAGTTTCAGATTTTTTGTTCTTCGTAGTTGTTGAATTCGTTTGTTAGTACAATCAGCAATGTGTGTAAAGAGATTCAGGGGAAATATTTTCAAAAAAACATCTAATTCAGAACATTCTCGAGTCAAATTCAACTGAACCACTCCTTCGGTTTTCTCTGGTAATTTCATTCTGGGTTTGAAATTTTTTGTAGGTTCCTTCCATAATAAAACAACGTCTTGCTCAGGAATATCCTCCTCAGCACTAACATCTTCTCCTTCGGTGCCCTCATCGTTTAGATGCTCACTTCTCAAGTTTATCGCTTCAATGTCCTCTTCTTCACTACTTTCTTCTAAGTTTTCGTCTTTATAATGGCTTTGTTCGTCATTACTTTCTCCACTATCTTCACTGGGTAGATATTCTGATTCGTCTGACCCCACATATGGCTCTTCGTCTGAATTTTCTGAATCAAATACATTATTTGCTTCTTCCTTCAATTCTTTAGCACTGAGAGGTTTCTTCCAACTCCGAACTGAAACAAACCGATGGGAATTTTAGGTCCCGAGTACATTTACGGATGGGAACAAAAATGCCCACCCACATAAAATTCCCAACAAAAACAAATTTTTGCATAATGTTTTAGTATTAGCACTTACCCATAGTCGTATTAATTACTATTTGCACGTTTCACAAAGTCCCACAAGTTTTACTACGAAGAACCACTCCAAAAATATAAAAATTGTACGTCTAAATCAATTTGGCCTTGTACGTGCCACGATGTAAATGGTACTAAGGTAAACAAACGTCTGTTCTGCTGATACAATGTTGCCGACTATTGACTATCGAGTTATAAACTACTGATATTTACGATTTGCTTGTAAATTTGTCCACTTTTATTCCCATCAGTGTAAAAAGAGGTTTTAGTGGGAACTTTAGTTCCCCACAGTAGCGAAAGGGTTAAATATTAGTTTTTGGAACTAATAAATATCGAATATAATATGAACTTCACAATTTTCTCAAATATCAAATTATCCATGCTTCTGTCAAATGTAAAACACAAAAAGGCATCTATTTTTTCGACATAACGAAATTTATTTTGGAAGCACCAAATGAGTTGTATTTGTCGAAAAAGGTAGGTACCTTGTTTACTTAGGTACTTTTAGCTCATATGAAAATGAAATATCTTACTCTTTTCTAAATAAAATTTGAATTCTTTCTTTTCGTGAAAATTAATTTGGCACATAACCACATTACAGAAATGCATCGGGAATAGAATCTGACAGAAAAAGGGATGAGTTTATTTGGATGTGTCTACTCACCGATCCCAAGTTAAGATAAGTGACCACTGATTAGTTTTTCGTAGTTTATTTCATTCCTCCGGTAAAACTCACATTTGCTCAATCTCTGAATATATTTACAATGTTTCTAAATTCAAATTAGTTAAAAAACACATTATTGTCCTTCTAAATTTCCCTTATAGATTGCTGGTGATTGTCGAAAATGAATTTTAATGAAATAATGAAAATAAAAATATTGTATTAAAAAAATTACTCAAATATATTTTGACTGTACTTCTAATTGGAATTGCGGGTGCCTGTAGAACAGATGAACATTTGAATATGAAATTTGTGGATGTGGATATACGAGAAGATATAATTATATTTAATGTTAATAAAAGTAAAAATGGTTCGTCGAGGAAATTTGTAATGATGGATTCTTTGTGGATTCATATAGTAAAAAAATATATATCATTCAGACCTACGCCAAATATTGAGAAACTGTTATGTAAAATGACCTAATGCACGTCCTTTCTTTGTTATATACTCTATGATTTCTTGACATTGACATATGACAGATGTAACTTCACTTGTAATTTAATTGAATTATCATGAATGGAAAAGTTTTGAATAGTATAAATATCTTTGATATATTAAGCGTAACATTGTGTGAACATTGAAAATAATAGTTTTGTATAGATGTATTAAATAAAGTGTAAATAGGGTGCCTGAATATTTTTATTTTATTAGAAAAAAAACCATTTATTAGAATAAGAAATTCAAAAGCTACACAACAAAATATGGGTCACAACACTATAAGTGGTGTTCCGATAAAGGGAGCCAAATTTTGAAATAAAAAAATATGAATACTTTTACTGGGGACACTTTAAGAATGACATCTGTCACTATATTATCAGAAGGTGGGCCCGATATCTTCTCTTTAATACGCAATGGTGGGTGAAAGAGTTCTACAGTGGCCAAATAATACAAACAGATCTCAACCGTCTACTTCAAAGTCAGATAATGAATGAATTTGAACATCTTACAATTAATATTACCCCGTCCGGTGTTACTGGACTTTTAATATGACATGCAATAACTGCACAACGTATAATAATTTTAAATAAGTTCCTAAATAATTCTAGTTTATGTTTAGTATTAGTTTATTGTTTTTCCAGTCATATGTTAAAAAGCAAAAATTAATATGAAATGAACTTATAATGTCGGACGAATTTTGGACGGGTCACCAGTCACTCCCATTTCAGACGACAGCTGTGCACAAAAGACAACCCATAACACATTTATCCAATAATGTTTGTTCTGATTTGATAATAAATATTGTTTTGTAAAAATCGCTATGAAAAATGCATGAATAAGTCAATTGATTTTCATTTTTGAATAGGTAGGTGGATATGACCATTAAATAGGCACGGAAAAATATTTTTTCATTTTGTATTTGTATCAGTTAACCTCACACTCTGTCAGATTAATTGAGATTTAGTTCTAATCAAGGAGGCTCTGTATTTTTCTACCTTGGTTAATAATGAACAACTTTTCTACCACAACAAAAGTCAATAAAGTTAGGTTTAGAGGCTAGTAGTGAAAAAAATAGATTAGACTTCTAAATTTCAGTATTAGCACGATGAAATTTTTCATTATTAGTTTACTTACATTTTTTTGACTGTAACATTATGAAAGTTAGAAATTCCAAAATCCATACCTGAAACAAAAACATTAAATTAAAAAGACATACTGTAATAATCTAAATGTCTGTTACAACAATATTTGAAAAGAATACATTTACAGCAGTACTACCCTAGGCTGAATAATTGTTAAACTATTAAATTCGTATCGAATACTTTCCATAAATGTCAAATACCTAATTATGTCCTGAATCTGTAGGTGCCACTAAGTACCTTATTAATATACTAAAATTCGGATGAGTGCGATTTTCCTTAATTGCTTTTTGATTATGTGCTAGGAGTCTAAAACGACCTGTCAAATAGTTAGTGCAGAAGTTTTGATGTGAATTGAAATTTTTCAAAATTTAGTGACATTTTTGTCCGCTTTTGTAGGATTACGAGTATCAGTCGAAAATTTATTTTGGTTATTGTGGGCTTTGGTTGGATATTCGTGGATTATTATATTCCAGGATATTATTTGCCTAAATAACTGCTCATTGAGAGGATTAATTTCATATACACCGATTGACGATTCTACTTGAACAACGACACCTCCATTTTACATATAAGAAATAAAAATAAACGGTTTTAAAAATTAAAACTAACTTTTCCGCATCTGTGAGATACCTAAAACAAGATTCTGTGATAAAGTTGTCACTTGTATACATTCGGGGGATGTATCGAGCTAGCAAACCGAAATTTCTCCAAAAATAACCAAAAATGTAGTATATCTGGATTTATAGGACCTGCTGTACTCGCTCTAGTGAGCTGAAAATAAATAGGATTCATCTGTGAGACAGTTTTTAAAATATTCAATTATAAAATTGGTCACTTGTATTCACTCCGGAGGCTGTATCGTGCTAACAACCCGAAATTTCTCAAAAGAGGACCAAAAATATGGCCTTTCAGGTACCATAGCACCCGTTGAACTATCTATGGTGAGCTGAAAATTTATAAAGTTCATCTAGAAGACGCCCTGAACAATATTCAATCATAAAATCGGTCACTTGTATACACTCTGGAGGCTGTATCGTGCTAACAAACTAATAATTCTCCAAAAATGACAAAAATTTAGTACTTCAAGTATCAAGCACCCGTTGTATTGGCTTTAGTGAGCTGAATATAAATAGAGTTAACCGTTGAGAAGCCCTGAATAGTATCCAATTATAAAATTGGTCACTCACTGAGGAAAATCAACCAATACAACTTTTATTCTGACCCAAGATATATAACCACAAATTAATATTATAATATTGATAAAATACAATTATATTGCATCAAAAACAAATGTTATTCTAAGTAAGGGTGTATAACTGCTATACAATTTTTTTCTGTAGTTACCTACCCGAATCAAGTTGTATAAAATTATTATATACTCCTTATATTTTCACAAGTTTGCCACAAATTATATAATCAAAATACAAAAATTATATACGGGTTACTATACCAGTTTTTTAACACAATAATACCGCCTTTATATGGTTAGTTGTATAATAAATATCCGACTTGTTGTATAAAAACTAATTTCGGTTATATACGTACGATATATTTATTGTCTTAGTTTTAAAATTACCGCTAATACGCACCAATTAGCCATTAGCATAGAGAGAGAGAGATTATATCAATGGACAAGCACAGATTGGACAAGTTCCTCTTTATTCATTTATTGTTTAGATGTTTGGAAGCGACAAGCGACCATGTTTAGCTTTTAACAGCTTGTTTTATTTTTATGGTTTGTAAATAGTGTGGTATAATATGAAAATGGATACTTTTGATTTGTCCGAAGACGTTCAGGAAAAATTCAGAGGTAAGTACCTGTACCTATTTAATTATGTTTGTTAATTTTTAGCAAAAACCATCGTTTATTATTAAAGCACCAAAGCGTATGTTAAGTCGTTGTGTGGCGTCCATGCTAGTTGGCGGGAGATTTTTGTTCCCTCTTATATCGCCGGCCCGAATAGGTATGGGAAGTTATAAAATATAAATTGATTCATAGTTTGCTTTTGATATTCCGCAATACCTACCACTAACACATGATTTCTTAAAAAATACCAGTTATTTGATGCTTTTAGATGTAAGGGTTGTCAGTATTATTACAATTTCAATGTATGAAGCCATCATAGGAAGCCATGCACAGAGGTATATATGACTAAAATAGGATATTTTCCTCCAATGCAACTTTTATTTATTTTACTAATTTTTTAACAATTTGTTATTGAAGAGCATTTTAAAATTCGATTATACATGTTCTCCCAAAAAAAGTTATAAATAAGGGATCTATACCCACCTGAAAATCAAATTTTAATTATTTTTGATTGCTACAGTAGCATGCTTGAGAATCGAAGAAAACGGCTATCGCCTATCTGAACTTTTAAGACTGACACATCTGAACATATGTGAACTGACACATTTTAAACATGATTATTTACTAAACGCAATAAGATAAAAATGTGCGGTTTCAACCAATACCTTTCAAATTTAGAAAAGTTTTTTCCCACTCATTAAAAAATTCACATATATATGGGGCGAGGAGAAAGTGCCCATTTTCAAATAAAAATTACTTGATTTATTTAAAAGGGTGGCCCTTTATATTTTTGCACCATTCGAAAGCTGAGTCCTTTATGTTTTTAAAACTGTTAATATGTGTAATTTATTTTTTACTAATAAAGCATACCGAGTTTTTGTGAGTGCGTGTATTTTATATATTTTCAATATCACTTAGATTTTCAATCTTTTTTCTGCAGTTTCAATTTATTGCCATTTATTTACTGAAATAACTAAGATTTTCGTAAATTCTACTTATTTCAGTGTACAAATGACAAGAAAGTTGAAAATAAAGAAAATGAGAATGCAACTCCTTACAAAAATTAGAGTATCTTTTTTATTTTTAAAAATTAAATTGCACATGTTGACATTATTGAAAAGCTAAAGAGCACAGCTTTCGAATGGTGTAAAAATATACAGGGTGTTTGAATGAGTCAAGTAATTTTTAGTTGAAAGTAGCCATTTTTTTTCATCATTCCATATAACCGGAATTTTTTTTGTTTCATGGGAAAAAACTTTTCTTAACTTGAAACCGTACATTTTTAACTTATTTCGTTTAGTCAATAATCACGTTTAAAATGTGTGAGTTTATAATATAGACAGGTATTACAGTGGCGTATAAAAATATTTGATATAGGGTGATCAAAAATTAAAATTATTCATCAGCATCCACCAAATATTTTTGTATAGGTACGACTGTCTACATCCAAAAAAGTTAGGATAGGGGCCTGTAAGCCGTTTTTTTCGATTCTCAACAGTTACTACAGCCACCCAAAATGATAAAAGGTGATTCTTAGATTCAAATCAGCTGTTTTAGAAACAAAATGTGTCATAAATTCAAATTTTTCTATAGAACTTCGAGGAACTTCAACAGAAAAAGGCTGAGAGATTGGAGAAATCTACTAACTGCAGTCTCACACTTCAACCTTTTGGAGTTATTTGTGGACCTTTGAACAACGTGTCAACATATCTGGCCGTAATCAATGACGTTGTATACACCTTTGATTCTATAATAAGAACCGTAGAGATCCTTTACAAAACGTTTCATGCGTTAGACATTGAGTACCCTCCCGAGTGTCCACATATCTGGCAACTTATTGAAGAAGTGATTTTTGAAATGAAGCATTCTCGATCAAGTTCTTGTGTAAGTGCCCTTATATCAGATCTTAAAAAATTTATGTAAGTGTGAAGTTAATAATCTATATTTTCATTTTCCACATGTGAAAGAATTGTTAATTTTCACACACTAAAGATAAAGTCATGTTTTTCAAATAAGTAAGAAATGCCTATTTGTGGATTTTGTTTGAAAACTTATGAAAAAAAAAGTCTTTTGTTGTTCATTTAAAAATAATTCATAGATGTACCAATCAAACTAAGTTTAAATGTGCTGAAATTAAATGTCACAGACATTTCCCTAATCTAAATTCATATTTAAAACATTTAGACAGTCATGTAGTTATTACAGGTAAATCAATTATTAAAAATGTCAAGCAATCTCCAATTGTTGTCGAAGTTCTTGAACAAAGACAGACATCAATTGTTGTTCCTACTAAATGTGAAGACAGAATTACTTTTGACTCCTTTCAGTATACAAAGGAAATATTGTTTAAGTGTTGCGATGAAAAATTAATATCATTTTTTTGCAAATGAACTTTTCCGCTTTTAGATATGAAGCAAAGCATAGAAAATCCAAACTATCAGCTACTGTGGTAGCTTCCAGAGTTAGTATAACTAAAACTTTGGCTATCAAACATCAGTTAATGCAAGCTAACAGATTTATTTTGCAAAAATGTTTCTTAAATGTAATGGAAATCCACCGAAGTGTCACGACATTTAGCCATGATAAAGAGTATTTAGATTTGAAAAACTTATTTTTGGTATCTAATGTAAATTTTGATTTTGAAGATTCTATAATTCTAGTAGAAAAAATAGATATTCATAATAGTACATACGAACCAGGGAATATAATACTGGTTGAACCTACACTAAAAATGTTTGGTGAAATATATAGAATTATTTTAAATGTTTCTTCTATATACTATAAAATATTTTGCAGATAGTACACAAAAAAATATAGTCCTTCGATCACAAAAATTACATAGTGTTTGAATATTAATACAATTCTTACAATAAAGGGTATATTTTCGTTCATTTGTTATTTGTTTGTGAAGAATACATTTTTTTATTTGTTTGTTCATGAAGAATATAGTTTTGTTTATTTGTGAAGAATGAAATAAGTATAACCGTAAAAACTATTTTCTTTTTTATCCTTATCCATTCGTTAATAGAGTGGTTATGCATACAGTTATGTGGTGGTAAAATTTCTATAATAATACTCTAATGTTAAATAAAATGAAATTCTTGAGCATAAAATATTAATGTTTAACCAGTATCTCAAAGGCTCATGAACGAACAAAATTGGAACTAGGTTTGGTGCTTTTTAAGACCTGCTACTTTGAATGATGGCGAAGAAAATACCTATTGTTTGAAGTTGTGTAGACAATAGACAATGTAATTACCTGCTTCGGATTTCCTCTGTCTTATGCTTTTTTTATTCTACATAACCTTTCAATAAATATGAATGATCTTCAGGTGAAATTTGTTCTCACCTGAAGAAAATCGAAGATTCATTTCGATTGAAACGTGGTGTAGAATATATAAAACAATCAGAACAATGGAAGTCCGAAGCCAGCAATCATATAATGCCTATCTAAAAATATTATAACGACAATATAAAGATAATATATTGGCCATACAAAAATAATATAATAGTCATACAAAAGTAATATAATATCTATACAAAAATAATATCATGGCTAGTCTTCAATCAAGTAATTTCAACAAAATTGTATACACAAATTTTATAATTATAATTAATTAACAATTGTATAAAGGTTATATCTTGTTTACTAGAGTAAAACAATGTCAAATAACGATTATCTAGAAATTGTATAACTGTCATACAATATTATTATTGGCCTGACAACGGGTATTATAATGATTATACAACATTGTTATTGGCTTAAAAATATGTATAATTATAGCTATACAAAATGAGAATAATAGTTATTCAAGTGAATTTGAGTGCATATATAACTAGTATTATAACCAATATACAAACATGTTTAATCATTAAACAATCCAAACTTAGTTTCCAGAAAAACACGTTTTATAATCACAAAATAATAGTTGATTTGTCACAAATAGTATCTACTTGTTGTATAAAAATAATACAAGTTTTATATTATGGTTAATGATTTTTCTCTCAGTGCTTGTATATGTTACCGGCGAATCATGTAATCCTGGCATTGTATGAAATACCTAGACATTCTATAAAATGCCAGGTTTTTTTAGGCAAAGTATGGAATCGAACATCTATTCTATGGTTCGACTTGGCATTGTAATAAATACGAATACCTAGAAGATAATTTTATTGTAGAAAATTTCAGAACACACGGTAAAACATATTTTATTTCAAATCATAATATTAAATGGAATACGACCCACATTATGTTTAATAAAACAATACGAAGTCAAAACAGAATAGAGAAATAAAAAACAACTTACTGGGTCAAAGCAAAATAATTGTTTTGAATACAATTATTTCGATAACAAAAACTAGCACGATTCAAAAAACAAAAGCTGTTTTTTGCAATTCGACGAAAACCCCAAAACCGAAGTCGGGGGAAAACAAAAAACGGGTGTACACAGACCAGGAGCGGCAGTGTGTACCTGGGGTCGAACACGCGAAGGGAAGGTTTTTCCTCTGCCACGGTAAACGGTACTAGTGTTTTTAGTGTTAGCGGTACGAGTGGTAAAAATTCTCTCCGTTGTGTTAGGAGGTGATAGGGATACTGAGATTGTTCCTTGACGGTGAAAACTGTCTCCTTTTTCGATACACAAACGGTAGAATTACCCTCTATGCTAATTGCCTTTCGACATAGCACGATTCCGTTTATTGGCACGACTCGCGGTGAACAAGCAGATAGAGAAAAATCAAGAAAATTCCCGGCGAGACGGAGGAAGTTTGACAAGCAGTTAGTTTTTGAATTAAATTCAGATTGGGATAATTTTTTACTAGTGATATATTTACTCGTTATTGGTCGAGCTGGATTCTGAACTTGGGAGTATAGGTCAATTGCTATATACAAGGTGTAGCGATAGCAAATATATTTATTAGAGTTTTTTTTGATTGTTGATTTTTCAAAGAGACTGGACACAGCTGTTCACTCTCAGATTAAGTTTTTCGTCCTGACAAATATATAATTCACCGTGTGTACTGGAATGATTGAAATTTGCCGAGTTCGCCAACTTGACACAAGTTAGGTTTCATTTTGTTAAGTAGGAGTAATCATTTGTTGGGTCACATATTCTCTTCCACCTCGATGGCAGAAAGTTAGGCGAGGTTTATTTTGGGATTTGGTAACACAAAGGCCGGAGCGTATGTTTTCCATATTTTCGCGGGCTTCAGCGAACTTGCGCAGATAAGTCAGTTTATTATAGAGGAACATTGTTATCAGTCTTTTGTTCAGCCGTAAATTATAAATTAAAACTCTTTCTTATTTTGCCAGTGTAAATGCATAAATTTATCGTAGGTAATTATATTACTAGGGAATTTCGCAACTTGTAACGCCAGTGTCGATAAATAATTTAAATAGTTTTCCTTAGCTCATCAGAATTTTCCTTTATAGAACAAAAATTTCACTTTCGTTCCCTGAAGGTCAAGGACGACCTGAAACGACGTAACGTGAAACATTGTTGCGGTTAAAGGTATTTACACGTAATATTTATTTATTTTTCTCGACACCGGGAAAATAGTAAGATTGAGAAACGGATATAATAAACCATACGCCTCTCACGTATTTTTTTTTAAAAAAAGACCAAGCCGATAAGAGGGATAGTTTTGCCGCACCACCGAACAAACGAGAACTCTGTTCATAAATTTGATTTTTTTTATAATTGTAGGATATACAGGGGTAGGTTTAATAATAAACCAATTATAGATAAATATATGTATAGGTAGAGTTATACCAGGGAATTTTGGTTAATTGGGTTATACGGGATTGTAGTTTAGGGTAAAGTATACATATATATATATATATATATATATATATATATATATATATATATATATATATAGCTGTATATGAGGATTTGGAGTAATTATTTTTATTATATATATTTTTGTATAACGTGGAGGTTCCACATTATTTTACCTATCACCCCTACTCCAAAAATTCCCCCTCTGGAAGTGTAACAATCGTGGACGTGTGACCGAGACGAGGAGGACAAACCCTGTCCTGGCAAAGGCAGATTCATCCGTTTTAAGACCAGGCGAACCTAGCAAAAAACAATCGGACTGGATTGCCTTACACGCTCAGCCGCGCATTGGAGGCAGAATTTGGTGGAATCGTAGGACGGGATCAATAAAGAGTGACCAAGAAAAAGGTAGGGACATTTATTGGTATTTTGATTAAGATATCGTACATATCTGGTGTTAAAGATTATTACACTGGTGACAGATTATTTAGAGTGGTGACAGCGGATTTCTTGACCCCCTTTTTACTTCATTACACTGGTGACAGAGTGTAAAAATAAGGTTTAGCGTTATTACATTTACATGTTAAAAAAATAAGGGTCTAGATTTTATTAGAGGTCAACACGTTATTACAGCATTCCATGGAATATCTAGGCCGGAGTGAACTTAGGTCATCTATATAATATTCATATTAACTACGTGAGTTTGTATTAAAATATAGTTTATTCATCTTCTGACAATTGACGTGACGATTGAAGTATTGAAGTTTACAACTGACAAGTAATTGTACGTACTGTTAATATCCCAACAAACCAAACGCCATCGAAAAACATATGGCCGCCAGTCGGCACGCACGGTACTCTGGTGGCTGAAGTAGCCATGATCTGGACCTCCGTCGGCCCAGTTCGGATATACCGTTCCTAATGTACAATGAATCGGCTTTTACTCGGCAACTTAACGGCAAACTGAGAGCGGCTGTTATGTTTTCGGGCCGGAAGTGGCTACTCCTCGGACACTCGCTACCGGGAGACCATATTTCGTGCCAAAACTGATCCGAAGGAGGTTTTGCTGGCTTTATCCGACTCCGGGCCGCGTTCGGTTAGCAAGCCGTAAAATGGTACCAAATCATTCGCGTTTAACTTTCGTGCCGCATCATTTGACGGCCATTTTGCTCATATTTTGTATTTTTGTGAGGTTATTGTTTATTGTTGTGTTGTGTTACTCTTAAACTAGGAAAAAAGAAGTCTTGTTTTATGTTGTTTTTATATTTGGTGCTAATTTGGATATAGTATCGTGAATCGTGCTGCCGTGATAATACTCGTAGATTATCAATTATATTATTTGATCATTTTTGTGTTTCTCCGCTGCCAGTCAATTTATTGTCATTTCAAGAAAGTGTAGGCAGTAGACAAGTGTAAAAATAAATAATTTGTAAGTACAAGTGTGAAGTATCTTATGGTACAAGTGATTAATGTAACAATCTCAAGCAAATGTTACTTAGCTCAAATTTTAAAAGATGTTAGTTTGCGGAATTCTATTTTAACCTATATAATTATGGCGTCTGTACATAAAATAAGTAAAAGACCAGAGCGGCGTTTGATTGCCACGCAAATGCAATCAATATTAAGTGATTTTATTTCTATAAACGAGGCTTTGAGATCTGACTGTTCAGAGCCCAAGACAGAATCTTCAATCTGTGCATCTCATTTCGAACAAGATGTTGTCTATAATTCCTCAAGTAATTCCCAATATGATCCCAATTTAGAGACACAATCTAAAACTTCCAGCATAACTTCTAACATCGTTTCATTGATACTCACCGATGAGCGAAATCCAGTGACTGTATTGAAGCACAGACAGGGCCTTCAACAGAAAGTGTGTTATCAGAGACAGAGTTTAATTACATATTTAGCTCAGATTCTGACTCTGATATCGAAAAATTTAACAATGAGCATGGCAAAACAGATAATAAGAATAAAACTGACCCAATTGGCTCAAAAATGCTCCAGATAAAGCAGGATTTATTGTATTTATAGATTTTCATTTCAGGCGATTAATTCGTTACTTCACTTAATTATAAATTAGGGTATTTTGTTTTAGTTGTTCAAAACTGCGCTATTCAATTCTTACTATTAAAATCTTGTTTATTTGTTTTATAAATCTACATTCTGCCATATGAATGGGAACTATGAAAAATATGTATAACTATTTTTTGTTGTTATTTTAATGTATATAATTCCCTAGCCGATTATTCTATAATAATTTGTTGCTGATATTAATATAAATAAGATGGTTTTTTCGTTAAGTTTCTTGTAACTGCCTATTTTATGTATAATATGTACACATTTTCCGTTCCTTATTACTTATATATTGGGAAAACTTATTTTTTGCATTTGTTGTAGAAGAATGTTGATATATTGTTACTTTTTTGTTGTGTAACTAATAAATGGTCTAATGTTTTTTTTAAAAAGTGTTTTATTATACAAAAGTACAAGTTTAGATTTTATTATGAAAAAATTTTAGACATCTTTTTTTATCAATACCATAGGAGGGTATGCATTTTTAAATGTTTTTTTCACAATTGCTAAAATAATTTCTCTGTTAATTTAAAATTCCAATTTTTATTTGATGCATCTATATACAAAAACCATTATTATAACCTTTCACATGTTGTTTTTCAGATGAGATATTTTGCTGATTTCCAATATTAACATATTTAAGCTAGAAATATCAATTTTATACATAATAAAATAATACAATTATCATTTATGTCGCCTAATAAAGGGTATTCAATAATTATCACATGGTCACAGTCGCCTATGGATTACAAACCATATTTTATTGAACAGCCGATAGAAAGTTTTTCATAAGAAAAAACATTTCTCAATCAAATAAATAGTGGCTTACAAGAGGATTGCCCCTTTGCGAGCCACCGATGGACTGCCGTGCACTTACCGGCTATCTACCATCGGCCCGTCGTCGGTTATTCAAAGGCGTTGCCGAGGTTGAATGGTTGGCTAGCCTACTCTTAGCCACCTTACGGCCTGGCGGACATGTCCAACCTACACGCCGAGCAGGGAGCTGTAAGCGGGCCGAATGAGGCAGTTCGGCAAACCACTTTCGTCCCATTATCGGACCAGCCAGTCTGTGTTTGTTGGGATAACAATGAATGCAGAATGCAACTATCACAACACAGTATACACAAAGTTATACAAGTTGTATAATACAATACATGTCACACCAACTAATCTAACCTAACCTAGCCTAACCTTGACTCCATATATCTCTTTCTACGGGCTTGGCTTTGTTTATTTCACGCTTTGACGGAAACGTAGCCGTCATTCTATGTATTGCCTAGGCAAAGCATGTAACGTGGATACATTATATACTTCGCCTACCATAGTTAGTCATTTCGTGAAATGACTAACATTATATAGAATGCCGAATTATATGCTTCGCCGGTGACATATACACTCCGTAGGGTGTATCGTGCTAACAAGCTGAAATTTCTCCAAAAATTACAAAAATGTCGTACACAAAGTACTATACCACTGGTTGTACTGGCTCTGGTCAGCTGAAAATCAATAAAGTTTATCTGTGAGACTTCCTAAATAACATTCTATCATGAAATTGTTGACTTGTTGCACTCCGGAGGCTGTATCGTCCTAACATGTTAACAAGTCATGTAACGATAAGTGGCCGACGACGACAACAACGACATACACACAGGATTTTTTCACTAAAAAACGTTTTTTCGTATTGTTATTGATGAAAAATGTAAAAATAACTCAAAAAAATCATAACCTTTTTTTGGGTTAAACCAATATTTTTCTCGCATATTAGATAGGTTGGGCGGAAAAGTAATAATCCTATGCTACCTAGAAATTTACATCGGAAATTAGTTTAAATAATCGTGAACAATGAAGAACCACCTCCTAAAAGTCCAAAACTGTCTGGAAGATGAACAATATGTCCTAGATTACGTAATCGTGAAACAAGATTTGCTTGCCGGGAGTGTAAGATATTTTTGTGTTGGAACACACTAATATTTATTGCGAAAAATGCTGCAAGTTTGAATCGCTGTAACTTTTTTTGTATCAAAGATGAAATCTTATGTTTTTATTGTTTATGGGAATATTAACAATTTATTCAACAGACATATATCTACATGCAAATATTACTTTTCCGCCCAACCTATCTATATGCGAGAAAAGTATTGGTTTACCCACAAAAAAGTTGAAATTTTGAAAAATAAATTTGAGTTATTTTTACGGTTTTCGTCAAGAACAACACGGAGAAATGGTTTTTAGAAAAAAAATCCTGTGTGTATGTCGTCGTCGTCCTCGTTGTCGTCGGCCCGTTACTTCATCTCTGTTGCTTGTATTCTGCTTTTGAGTGAGTTTGTAAGTACCCAGCTTCCACTACCATGCACAAGGATTGGTCGAAAGACTGACTTGTACACGTTCAATTTGGTTTAAGCTGTAATTTCTGTTCTTCCCAGGAAATTTCGATTTAATGAGTAATATACTTTGACTGTTGCACTTATTCTTTCCTTCACTTCTACTTCCTGGTTTCCATTGTTTTGTATATCTACTCCCAGATATTTGAAACTCTTCTCTTGTTTTATCGGCATTTCATCAATTTCGATATTAAGGTGCTCTCCTTCTTGTCCCACCACGATTATTTTTGTCTGTTCCATATTCATGTTTCGTAGTTTCAATATATGCTTCCATGTTATTAAATCATGTTTCAGCTCTTTTTCGTTTCTAGCGAATAATACTAAATCGTCGGCAAAAACGCATTCAGATATTCCAACTACTTCCATATTTCTATAACCTATTAGAATTTGTTTATCTTTTGTTTTTACTTCCTTCAAAATATCATCCAATATCATTATGAATAATGACGGGCTCAGTACTCCTCCCTGTCTTAATCCCTCTTTTGTTATGAAATCATCGGACTGTTCATTATCTTTCCTTACCCGGTTTCCGGTTGTTTCGTAAATGCATTTAATGTTATTTCTTAGTTTTGATCCAATTCCTCTTTGTTGTAGACTTTTCCATATTTGATTTCTGGGAACGCTGTCAAAGGCTTTTTGAATATCTATAAAACCGAGGTAAACTTTTTGATTTGTTCTCAGTTTTTTGTCTATTACTTGTTACAATGTAAAAACGTGGTCTTGGCTACTTCTTCCTTTCCTATAGCCGCTTTGGGATTCTTCCAACTGTTTTTTTATTATTTTCCTAAGTCGAGTCTCTAAGATACTTTCGTAAACTTTCAATGCCGCGCTCAGCAATGTTATACCTCTATAATTGTTACAATTAATTTTGTCTCCTTTCTTGAAAATTGGCAATATGATACCTACTTCGCAATCTTTCGGAATTTTTTCTTCGTTCCATATTCTTTGAAACAATTTAGTTAGCATTTGTATCCCTCTTTCTCCCAGACTTTGTAACATTCCTGCGGTAATACTGTCGTAATCCGCTGCTTTACCTCTTTTTAACTTTTGTATTGCTTGTTTCACTTCTTCTATTTGTATCAGTAGTTCATTTTCCTCATTTTCCAGTTCCTGATGTCTTTAGTCTTGTAGTTCTATATGTTCTTCTTTTTCTACATTAAGTAATTCCTCAAAGTATTCTCTCCATTTCTCTATAATTTCTTTATCTTGTAGTATCATAACTCCATTTTTATTTTTTATCTGTTTTACATTGCTCAACTTTCCCTTTTTTAGTGTTTTTAGTGCCTTGAAGAAGAGTTTCTGATTTCCTTCACTGTCTTCTTCTATCTTTTTGCCAAATTCTTCCCGCGTCTCTTTTTTAGCTGTGATTACCATGTCTTCAACTATTTTTCTTTGAATTTTATAATTTTCGTAGTTTTCAGTCGTTTTATTTCGTAGATATTATGTATGTATGTATGTTCTTGTATATCTTTATTCCACCATCTCGTTTGTTTTTGGTTGCTACCTGTTCTAGTAATGCCACACACTTCTGTTGCTGTCTCTAATATTATAGATTTGA
Organism: Galeruca laticollis; assembly: GCA_963921935.1. Taxonomy (NCBI): domain Eukaryota; kingdom Metazoa; phylum Arthropoda; class Insecta; order Coleoptera; family Chrysomelidae; genus Galeruca; species Galeruca laticollis. The sequence continues at coordinate 206,531,181 of OY998176.1, read as the reverse complement.
ATATATCCCACATTTCCTCTATTGATATACTTTTTATTTTATCTTGACATATTTCCATTTCTTTTTCAGTATATTCTGTAAATTTTTTGGATACCTCTATTTCTCTTAACTTATATGATTTCATTTGTTTTTTTTTAATTTTTGTCCATTTTTCCCATTGTTCGAACTTCCTTTCTGGTTCTCAGTTGCCATCTTCAATTTTGCTCTTAATAAGTAATGATCGCTGTATATTTCTGCACTTTGCATGACCTTGATATCTTTGACATCTTTTCTGTTTCCTTTATTTATGAGAACATAATCAATGATGGACTTTTCATTTCTGCTGCTAACCTCTCTCGTGTATTTATGTGACTCTTTATGTTGATAAAACGTATTAGTTACTATTAGTTGGTTTAATATACAAAAATTTATTAACCTTACTCCATTGTTATTTCTCTCGTTCTCTCCATATATGCCAATTACGTCATTGCTTTGTTCGTCTTTCTTTCCAACTCTTCCATTAAAATCTCCCATTATTATTAGTCTATCTTTAGCATCCTCTATTGTTTCACCTAATGTTTCCCAGAATTCCTCTTTTTCGTTCACTCGTGCATCTTCATTTGGTCCGTACACTATAATTATCGTTGTGCTTTCTCTAAAATTCAATTCAATTTTGGGTATTCTTCCTGTAATTCCTATCCAGTTTTTGATATATTTCTTATGTTCTTCCTTTATTATACATCCGATTCCTTCTTTTGCTCTACTTTTTGCGTCTACCCCATTATATATTAATAAATGTCCTTTTTCTAATTCAATCTCGCCCTGACCTTTCTTTTTGGTCTCTGTAATTCCTAATATATCCAAATTTTCCTTTTCAAATTCTTGTATTAATTCGTCTTCCTTTCCTAATAGTCCTCTTACATTCCATGTAGCTATCTTCTACATCCTCTCGTTTTTTTTATTTCTATTCGTAATACCTTTTCCTTTGTTTTTTCTTTTGTATCTGTTTTCAGTAGCATTCATCTCTTTTTAAGTTTTTATACATTCCAATTCATTTCCATTGTCATATCCGTTTTCATTGTCACATTCGTTTCCATGGCCATTTTTATAGTTTTCCTCTCGATTTACTATTTGGGTAATTAGTTTTTTGCTGTCCGCGTAATTTTTCATCCAGTGTGTTAGCTTCTGGAGATCTTTCCTGTCTTGTTGGCCTTATTGGCCTTGTTGCAAGTCTCTATTACACCCTTCATATACTTCATTATTTATAATTAATTTATTTTATTTAATATATGCTTTGTGAACATTTTCTCTAGCTATCTTCAATTGTGGATACAGCAATTTTCTTTCTTCGTATATATCCTTCGGATACTCTTCGTCGATCCATATATTTGTTCCTTAGAGTTTTTTACTTTGTCTAAGTATCTCCATTTTCTTGTTGCTTCTCACTAATCTTAATAATATCGGTCTATTGACTCCATTTATTGGTTTTCCAATTCTTATGACATCATCAATATCATCTTCTGTATTAAACTTTATTTCTAATACATTTATTACCCGTCCTATTTTCTCTATTGTTTCTTCATTTCTTCCATTCTCTCTCTTCTCTATTCCTTTTATTATTAGGTTTTTTCTTTTAGTTTCACGTTCCAGAGACGCAATTTTGACGTCTTTTTTTTGAACTTTTCTTTTCAACTTCTCGTTTTCTAGTTTTGTTTCTTTTAATTCACTAATTACTTGTTCTAATTTCTTGTCCATCTACGTTTTTTTCCATTTTTTGTTTGTTTTGTTTATATACATTTACTAGCGTAAAAAGCTATTCCGCTTCGACGACTCGGAGAATTCGCTTTTATCCAGTATTTGTAAACCTCTACTTTATACACAATCCGACAACGCCGCAAAATATATTATCGAAGTTTATCGGCATATCTCTGCTACTTTATTTATATTATCAATTAACCTATTTCTTTGTCCAATGATTGTAATCACTTATAATTAATATTTTGTTTTAAAAACTACTGTTTTTTTCACTACACCAAGATTCTTAACTAAACAACACTATAACTACTTTTACGTAAATTATTTATCACCACAAGTCCCAAATTTTGAGATTATTGCAAGAGAAAAACAAAGTACGTATTTATTACTTTTATGCCACGATGCCAATGTGGCATTTTTGGAGATATTTCAGTTTGTTAGCACGATACAGCCGCCGGAGTATATACAAGTGACCAATTGCATGATTGGATATTATTCAGGGCGTCTCAAATATAAACCCTATTGAGATTTAGTTCACTAAAGCCAGTACAACGAGTGCTATGGTACTTAAGGTACCAAATTTTTGTCATTTTTGGAGAATTTTCAGTTTGTTAGCACGATACAGCGTCCAGCGTGTATACAAATGACCCATTTTATTATTGAATATTGTTCAGAGCGTCTTATCGATGAACCTTATTGATTTTTAGCTCACCGGGTGCTATGGTACCTGAAGTTCCACATTTTTGTCCTTTTTGGAGAAATTTCGGGTTTAGTATGATACAGCCTCCGGAGTGTATGTGGCCAATTTTATAATTGGATATTTTTCAAGGTGTCTCATTCAAGGTGTCTCATGGATGTACCCTATTGATTTCCACCTGACTATAGCGAGTACAGCGGGTCCTATAAATCCAGATATACTGCATTTTTGGTTACTTTTGGAGGAACTTCGGTTTGTTAACACGATACATACCCCGAAGTTTATACAAGTGACAATTTCCTGATAGAATGTTAATCAGGGCATCTCATAGATGCGGAAAAGTTAGTTTTAATCTCTAAAACCGTTTTTTTTCAATTATTTTTAAAATTGGTTCAGTTAAATTTTTTTTTGGTCATCGTATCAAGGCATTTACTAATCAGGTCTTCTAGTTCCTTCAATGGTGGTGAATTGGCTGGGTCTGGGGGGAGTTTGTTGATTGCTTGGGATGCTGAGAATTGAACTTTTTGGACTATTTATACCCAAGATTCTAGTTACTTTATGATTAAATTGAAATCCCTGAGAAAAATAAACGGATTTGAAGATCAAAACTATCTTTTCCGCATCTGTGAGACGCCTTGAATAATATCCTACCATAAAATTGTCATTTGTATACACTTTGGGGGATGTATCGTGTTGACAAACCGAAATTTTTCCAAGATAACCTAAAATGTAGTATATTTGAATTTATAGGACCGGCTGTACTCGCTCTAGTAAGCTGAAAATCAATATCTGTGAGACACCTTAAAAAATATACAAATATAAAATTGGTCTCTGGTTGGTATACACTCTGGAGGCTGTATCCAGCTAATAACCCAAAATTTCTCGAAAAAGGACCAAAAATGTGGCACTTCAAGTACCATAGCACCCGTTGTACTAGCTCTGGTGAGCTGAAAATCAAGAATGTTCATCTATAAGACGCTCTGAACAATATTCAATCATGGAATTGGTCACTTGTATACACTCTGAAAGCTGTATCGTGCTAACAAACTGAAAATTCTCCAATAATGGCAAAAATGTCGTACTTAAAATACTATAGCACCTGTTGTACTGGCTCTGGTTAGCTGAAAATCAATATGCTTCATCTGGGAGATGTCCTGAATAATATTCAATCATAAAATTGGTGAGTTTTTTCACTCCACAGGTTGTATCGTGCTAACAAGAAATGTAACGAAAAGTGGTCGACGACAACGACGACGACGACATACACACTGAATTTGTTTTCCTATAAACCATTTTTTCGTGTTGTTCTTGATGAAAATCGTGAAAATATTTCAAATTTTTTATTCAAAATACCATCTTTTTGGGGGTACCTAACCAATACTTTTCTCGCGTATTAGATAGGTTGGGCGGAAAAGGAAAAAGGGAGTTATATGTTGGACCGTAACAGCTATAGAAGTGCCTTCAATCTGTCAAACTGAATTTAAACAATACCTCTTGGCCCGGGGTACTTACCTACAAACATTTATACATTTAGACATACATTTGTTCGTACATTTCTAAATACAACATATCTACATATGTCTACTGAATATAATTTCTTTTGAACACTTTACGTCATATGTTTGCTGGTGAGTAGTGTTAAAATCAATTGATTCCGGATATTTCTGCTTTGCTTGGTAGCATATCAATAGCAATTGATTTATTTATTAGTGGATTGCTGCTGCCTGCTGTTGTTGATAGTAATATGTAGTGAGGCGCTAAAAGGGAGATTCAAGTCTTCCACCGCTGAAAGCACGCAAGTTATTTCATTCTAAATTTTGATATTGTTGACTATATGTTTTCTCTACTACGACCGTGCGTTTTTGCCCCCTTTCCCGCACTCATTTTAGTTTAGAAAGTGTCACTTTCCCGCACTAGTGCGGGAAATCTCGCTTTCCCGCACTAGTGCGGGGAAGTGAAATATGTCAATTTATCGTTATTAAATGCACATTTCATTGATTTCACCTGTATATTACTACTAAAACTAATATAGGTTTTAATATTCAATCTATCCCAGACTATTTTTCATTCATTGGAATGAAGAAGTTGCGATACTTTTATAAATCTACCCTATACATTTCTCAAAATCAATCCACATAACAATCAAACTAAGCTGAGTCAAGTGGTTCGGTGTGGTTATCAAAGATTTGTTATAACAACCAAGTTGTCATCAAGACGTCAAAGTTTCAAGTCGAAGTGTTGTCAAAGTGTCCGATTCTGGCATTTTTCTTCCAATAAAAGCAATAATAAATTCAGACCTATTAGACTACAAACCCAGCCCAAAAATTGAGGGGTCATTTGACCCACCATGAATCACATATAAATCAATAGTAGTATATATAAAAAACAATTTATAACCTACGCCGTCGCTTCTTAGCGGTACAGGTGAGTACACAGGTAAGGTAAACATAGTGTTGAAGGGGGGAGGGGGACTTTTTGGTCAAACATATTTGTACGGAATTCGGAATTTAGAGAGATAATATAAAAGTAACGGCCTACGACCTAATGTCGTATAAAAGTATTGGTACCAGGCGCAGATAAAATTTTTGATGTTCCGAAAATTTCCACCCCATTTTCGGCAATTTGATACAGTTCGGCATTCATATACAACGATTCGGGTTGTCGCATACTTCGATTGTTTGGCATTGCCGTACATATCGACTGGGACAGGGGTGAGAAATTTTCAGTGCAACCCTTGATTTTTAAGTAATATGCAGGGATGATTTGAACCACCATGAAACATTATGGTTAAATTTTATAACATAAAATAAAAACATTTTTAGCCATGCCGTACATTTTTCGCGGAACATAGCTTGTCAAAGGAAAAATAATTTCCCTCTGATATGGGGGATTTTAAGGTTGTTTTGTTAGTATTATCATCAATTATCGACTAAAACAAAATGCCGTACCAAAAAAAAGGTTCTAAATGGCTTTAAAGGTACTATTATCATGTTTATTATTTGTAAGAATTGTCGCTACCAGTTTCTTATAAAAAAAAACATTCTTTATTCTACGGTTTTTACATAATAATATTAACAATATTGTATAGAAATATATTTAAGTAATGCTTTACACAATTGTTGGTACATAAATCAGAAATAACGGTTGCTAAAATATTATTTCGATATTCAGTCCGTAAAGTGCAATTTTACGACCTTAAGAGTTTTGATGAAATTGCTGTTTACGAAAGTATTGAAAAATCATGTAGGCAACACGGCAGTTTGATATAAAACATTCGTGTGCTCAAGAAAACCGGTTTTTTTTCTGCGCACACATACTTTGCCTGTAAAAACCGATGCTAGCGCCGCACGCAAAAGTTTCTTCATCGATCGCCAGCTCCAGCGCCAGCGCCAATATGCTGATAGTATATAATAGTACTTCATGGGAGACATTATACTGAAACGTGTATTGTTGAGTTTTTGTTATATTTTTGTGCTGTGAAAATGTCTGATTCAGAGGATAATAACTCGGGAAATTCTAATCGTGAAAGCATTTTAGAAGAAAACGTCGTAGAAGAAAAAGTTTGTTTCATTTGTGAAAAACCGGGCCTTTTGATTGAAAATAAATTAAAAAACTTAACTGCAGATGTTTTGAGTAACTGTGTAAAAGCAATATACATTAGAAATAAGCTGCCTTAAAGTAGAAGATCATCAGATTATAATTCAGTGAAACTTCCTGATAATTTGGAGGAAAAATGGTACCATCAACAATGCTATAAGCAATTAACAAATTTGTCTGGAAAAAGGAAATTAGATGAAAATCAAGGAAATAATTCAAATTCATCCAAGCTTAATGAGGATTCATCGGAAAACAGGTTAAAAATCTTTATACGTACAACTGTTTTATTTTATTTTTGGAGCACGCCGCGTAATCCTGACTTTCACTATTATTATGTTATGTACCTTGTCTTATCAACCGTCCATACTGGCATGGTATTTTGAATTTCGAGCGTTGGCCTACTATGTTAGTATCTTATACAACGTAAAAGCTGTAAAAACGGTTAGTGAAGCTCGATCTGCTATATTCAACAGAATATATAAACCAAAGAGCGAAAATGAGCAGTTCAAGAAAAATACTTCGAAATTGGAAGCAACTGTTTTTCCTCCCTCATATGCTGAATTGGAGCAGCATCTTCGAAGAACCGTTTATATTGCTCAGATTTGGTGTAATGCAAACGTAAAGAAACCGTCAAACATAACACCGATTAATTATGGATGGGCATTAAATGACAATAAATACGAATTTCATTGATTTCACGGCGAAGAATGTCCCTCCAAAGTATGCGATGTAATTGAAACGGACGAGGAAGTCATTGATGAAACGGATGAGAACATCGGTAGAAATAATTTGTTCAACATTTTTTTTTATGCTAATACAGTCATTTAATACTAAAATATATATTTCAGAAAGCAATCAAGAAGAAAGTACTTTTGACGAAAGTTCAGATGACCAAGAAGTACTTGAAGATGAATCTGACGATGAATGAAGTTTATAATTTTATTATTTTATTACTTTTATAATGAGTGCATAATTATATGAAAAATGTTATATTTATGAATTAAATAAATGTTATCTTATTCACACTTGTATCCTGTACAAGAAAAATTTATAAAATTAACCGATTGTTTGAAAGTTTTCTGGATATTCTTGTATTTTACAAACATTTCATAAATTTTTATATAATTATTATTATCTATTCAACCAGTTATTATTATTAAAAAATTATGTTTGTAAAAATGCAACCCAATTTTTGCTAATTTTAAACAATTGAAGTAAACATATAAATAAAAATGCGAGGATACTATACTTCAAAGTAGATCACACACTATAGTTTTTAGTGTATTTAGAATGACATTCTGATCAATATTCACCTAAATTATTATTAATATACACTTAAAAATATTATTTTTTTTGTAATTGAAGCTATACATTCTAAATGATTTTTTTTTATTATTAATAATAATATCATCGCCATTTTCACGGTACCTCGGTAAAATTTTGATAAACTTCGTTTTACACTTATCAATTTGTAGAAGTTTGTACCATCCAATTTGTACGGCTTTTCAATTTTAATACTTTATGCTATATTTCTGATAAAAATTTGCAAATGCCGTATACTAATTTATGACCTTGAAAGGGTATAAAAATATCATGGAAATTTTTATCAGCTGTATAAAGTCTTTCAGTTAAAAATGTGGGCGGATGTAATTTCGGCCGGAAAAAGGGCAGGTACTAAAAGCCGGTAGGTAAATTCGGCCGGAGGTTTTAAGTTGCTTCCTTATCTCATAGGTATTTTCGGCCGCAAATCAAATAAAATAACAGAATGCTTTATATTAAAATATTTCTTTATTTCAATAAAATTATTACATCAACTTATTTCTATAACTTAGGTAAACTATAAATTTTAAAAAAACGTTTTGATGTGATACAGATTTAACGAAATTAATTCTAGAAATATTGTCAGATCGAAGCATATTTACCATGTTTTCGATAAATTTTAGTTTGTTTTTTACTTGTTTGTCTTTAATTTTTGCTGGAATATTTAAATTTTTTATTTTTAAATATGCATCGATCTGACAATCTTTTAATTTTTCTATAAAAATAAATATAAAAGGGTGACTTGAATAAAAACTAGAATTAAAGTGCGAATGGAATTCGCAGGCATTTGTGGTTCTTTTAATTGATGGGTTTTCATATGCCCATATATTTGGTGGAAAATGAGATTCTGGCGCTATGTAGTTTTCTAATAAATAGTCTGCGTATTTATCTATAAGTTTATGGTCCGGTTTGTATGACATGAGATCAAATATGAAACAATCTTCAACTTCAGAGGGGTTTAAATAAGTTAGCCCAAAAGTATGAGTAAGCCATTTGCTTTCCTCGCAGTTTTTATCTTTATACATTTGGGTTAACCCTAATGATTGTATTTTCCTATACCACGCCTGGTGCAAGTGGAATCTACAACCATTTAGTTTGGTTTTGGGAAAGACAACTTTTAATGCGTTATGAATTGCGATTTCAAAATCCACAAATACCTCCTTCGGTTCAAAAACAATATTATAAAGTTCAAAATTTTTAGATTTTACCAACAGAAAAAGTCTCATATATGTGTCACTGGTCTTATTGGGCAACAGACAATACAAAAGAGGAACATAATGCCCATTTTCCAGTCCATGGATGGTAAATAACTGATAAAAATATTTTGTACAATAAGAAAATGTGCCATCCATGTAAAAATCTTTCATTTTACATAAACTTATTATATTTGTATGGCAAGAAAAAACAATGATATTATCAGCTGTGCTGTTAATAAACAAAAAATTTTCACCTGTTGTGGTTTTCGGTCCATAACTATCGAGTACAGAATGTACATCGTGAATATCCTTAGGCAGGGCTGGTAAGAGCTTACGGCGGCTGTTGTACAAATTTCTTGTTATTAGACTGACATCTATCGATGACAAATTCTCAGGCAAATGATTTGAAAGAACGCTTTTAATAATTTTTGAAGGTTTCTCCGATATGTCTTCCTCAGCTTTGCGCTTGCATGAAGTCGTCACTATTTTTCTCTCCAACGTAGTTTCATCGGACTCGTGGTTGTGGATTAATTCACTTCTAGTAACTGTGTATTCCGCACCAACAGTGTACAGTTTGGCTAAACATCTTAAATTTTTCTTTATACACCTCCAACGTACTTCACCACTTTTTAATACGTCCTGTTTACAAAACTGAAACTTTTCTACAACTAGTAAGTCACAACCGCGTGAACTCTTAATTACTGAAACTGATGCCATCGTATACAAATAATATATTTTATGCTTTCTATCGACTAGTAGCTTAAAGATAAGTTATAATACTGACTAGCTATAATAATTTTATACCTGTTATTTGTGAATTTTATACATTTAAAGGAATAATCTTAAGTAGGTACAACATAGTTATTAGAATAAAGAGATAAGTAAATTAAAGGTATTTCCGACAGGTACACAGGCTTAGGTATTTCCAAATAAATACACAACTAATATTTTACAGAAACTATTAAGCGTAATTACCAATATTTTAATCTCATCGTAAACATCAACCCCTCGGCCGAAATTACCCCTGTCATAAATGGTACCCTTTGATTTATGCAGGTAGGCCAAGGGATTACCGGCCGAAATTACGCCCGCCGAAAAATGTACGGCATTGTCTTTTTTCCATTTTCCAACATATAAACAAATAATATCAGCCATAATATTTGTAATATAACATCATTATTATTCCATAGTATACTTTTAAAAAATTGTAATTTTCCTAATTTTTTCAATTTTATTTTTATTTTGTACAATTTTTCATGAACGGCAATGGTTTAGTTTCATAGTTTTGTGTTATATTTTAGCAAAAAAGTGATTGCAGTACAGGAAATAATGACGTTAACAAAAAAATCAATATTTTATTTAAAAAATATTTCTTAGAACCATAATTTTTAGACGGCATAGTTGCTACAAGTTTTTTATACATCAAATTTACGTTCAGAATTGATGCCGTACATTTTTAAATGACCTTAAAGAATAGAGGTTAGAATCAAGGGTTGCACCGAAGATTTCTCACCCCTGTCCCAGTCGATATGTACGGCGATGCCAAAAAATCGAAGTATGCGACAACCCGAATCGTTGTATATGTATGCCGTACTGTATAAAATTGCCGAAAATGGGGTGGAAATTTTCGGAAAATCAAAAATTTTATCTGCGCCTGGTACCAATACTTTTATACGGCATTAGGTCGTAGGACATTACTTTTGTATTATCTATCTAAATTCCGAATGCCGTACAAATATGTTTGACCAAAAAGTCGTTAGGGTCAACGGCAGTTGCGTGCGGGAAAGTATCACTTTCCGCACTTGTTAGGAAAATAACTATTTTGTACTGGTTTTTACCATTTGTATAGGTTTAATTATTGATTTATTATAAAGAAGACCAAGCCTATTGGATCTTTCCTTGATAATACAATTTATATAGAGGCCTGTAGTAATATTGGTAGGCTATATTTTAATGTACATGAGAACTATTATCTTATCAAGGAAATGCTATAGTAATTTTGAGTGACCCTATCTAACAACATCGTTGCTTACAACTACAGCCTGCGCATGAGTTCAAGCAAAGTGTTTATTTATTTGGATGTGTTTTATTAGTAATAAATTCTTTTTCCTTTCGTCTTTTCTTGCCAATACTTATAGTAATCCTATTTTAGGCCAATCAGTTAGATGCGTATATTTATATAAAATATTATTTTGTGGTAGTCTTTGTCTTATGTGTGAAAAGCGATTAATGTACGGAAAGGCGTGAAAAGCGATATATGGAATGAATTCGTTTTCATAAAATGATTATAAATTAAATTATTTTCGTTGCTGCAACTTCTTAGTTTCTTTTGTTTTGTCAAAATTTTGGGATAAGTCGGCATCAATGTTTAATTAACATTTTGGTAAGCATTGTGAGTTTTACAGATTTTACTACTATGAGTACTTAAAGGTACAATTTGTCTGGCGCCCTTAATAGAATACTTTGATGTTTGAGAAAGACCCAACCCTTTTCCACTGTTTAGTTAGCCGTGAGTACTCGCCTGCCGTGTGGCAAAAAAATTCATCATAACCGATATTATTGTTCCAAATAATTGTGTTTGTGTTTTAATATTTTATTATTACTTTTTGATCGGTTATAATACCATATAATAGTATATTGTAGAACAAGTGTCACAATGACTCATTTTGTAGTACGAGTGTAGTACGCAAAGCACGAGTACTACAAAATGTTATTGTGATAAGAGTTTCACATACTATTTTTTATAATGAACGTGCAAAAAGGATTTTCATGAAATTATAATTGCAATATAAGGGATTTTTGTGCTTCTTTATTTATGTTGGTAACCCCCACATATACAAGTGACAGTTGACAGAAGTTTTAAATTTTGAATTTGAAGTTCATACATAGTTTGGAATTTATGAATATGAAACAGCGAATTATCATGTACTCCACCAGAACTTCGCAATATTGCTGATGATGGTTAATTATTTACTACCTGAAAAATGTAAACAAAAATATGTATATGGTATTTATGTTTTGATTTGCTTCAATTTACGTTGATAATTCTGTCATTTGTTCTGCACGTGACTAAATTTCAATGCTGAAAAATTAGAAATTGAAATACATACGATTGACATTACAAATCATGACTTACCTTATAATTATATATTGTTTTTATTTAAATTATTTGAATTATTAAAAATTTATAGAAAATTTATAGAAAATTTATCAAGTCAAGTGTTCACCATTCAATGTCAGTTTGTCAGTCATAAGTTAAACAGTGCCTCCAACTGTATAGAAAGTTACCAAAAACGATGCTGAAATGGTTATTTTTTGACACTGTTTTCCATGTCACAAAGTAAATTTTGTATGCGTGAATTATAAAAAAATATATACAGTAGTTTCAATCAGTATATCCAAATAGCAAAATTAGAAAATCATAAGGGAAAAGAAGTAAAAATGGGATACAATAAAGTAACAGTAAATGGGCAAGAATGGAGATGGGATAAAGAAACAAATAGAATGAAAATACTGGAAAAAATACATCCAAAAAACTAAATAAAGAACCTGATATTCATGGTAACAGAGAAAAAGACACGGTAACGGAATTTGATCAAAATAAAGTAAAATTAGCACCGGAAATGTGGAGAATTGGAACATGGAATGTTAGAAGTATTTTAGGAAAAGAAAAAGAATTAGAAGAAGAGTTTGAAAATACAAACTTGAGAATACCAGCTATAACAGAGACAAAGAAAAAAGGACAAGGGATAGTGAATATGGATAATGGTCATATACTCATATATAGTGGCATTGAAAATGAGAAAAGAGCGGCAGCAGGAGTTGCATGCATAATACATAAAAACTTAGAAGAACAAATTACTGGATGGACGGGATGGTCGGAAAGATTACTGGTGATAGAAATGAAAAATAAAAATATGGACACAAAAACTATAATAATTGTATATGGACCAAATGAAGACGATACAGTAGGAAATAAAGATAGGTTTTGGGAAGATCTAACTATGGCTACAGAAAATGCAAAAGGGAAAATAATTATACTTGGAGATTTGAATAGCAGAGTGGGAACAAAAGATGACATTTACAGTACAGTGATAGGAAAACATGGTGAAGCATTTAGGAATAATAATGGAGAACGGCTGTTGGATTTTTGCATATTACACAATTTTATTGTAACTAATACATTTTTCCAACATAAAGACATACATAAATATACACGTGTGATGGAAAGCAGAAATGAAAGGTCCATAATAGATTACATATTAGTGGAAAAGAGAAATAGAAAGGAAGTATTGGATACCAAAGTTAGAAGAGGACCAGAAATGGGAAGTGACCACTATTTACTTGTAACAAAAATAAGAGAACAAGTAGAAATTACAAATCATAATAGGCAGAAAGTAGAAAAAAGAATAGAATATGAATCGGTCAGATCATACAAACTTCAAAACAAAGATATGGCAGAGAAATACAAAACGGCATTATCAGGAAAGTTCTTAAATAATTGTGATATAATGAAAAATGGAAATTTAGAAGAAATGTGGGATTATTTCAAAAAAACCGTTTTGAAAACCGCTAAAGAAATATGTGGTTGTAGCAAGAAAACTAATAAGAAAAAACAAACAGCTTGGTGGACGGATGAAATTAAAATAAAAGTAAAATTAAAAAAAGAAGCGTGGAAAATATATATAAATAACAGAACAACGAAAAACTATGAAGTGTACAAAGAGAAGAGGAAAAAGGTGAAAGAGATGGTAACAGTAGCTAAAAGAAATCAGTGGAAAGAATTTGGCGAAAAAATGGAAAGCAATAGTAAATCAAATCAAAAACTGTTTTACAAAACATTGAAGTTACTAAGAAAGGAAAAACCACAAGAAAAAACATGGATAAAAAATAAAAAAGGAGATATACTAAGAAATGAAAACGAAGTAATTGATAGATGGAAAGAGTATTTTGAGGAATTACTAGGAGCAGACAACAGAATTCAGGACATTAACAAAAAAAAGGATGCAATAATAGAAAATAAAGACATTGTAACTCTAAAAGAATTACAGGAAATAATACATGAATTGAAAAATGGAAAATCTCCAGGAATTGATGAATTAACAGCAGAAATGTTCAAAAATTTAGGGGAAACAGGAACAAAAATATTATTGACAATATACAACAGGGCGTGGAGTGAAGAACAGATTCCAGAAGATTGGAAGACAGCCTTAATAGTTCCAATATATAAAAAGGGGGATAGACAAGACTGCAATAATTATAGAGGAATAAATCTACTTGGTACTGCTATGAAAGTCTACGAGAAGATTATAGACAGTAAGATAAGACCAGGGATAGAAAATACTCTCGAAGAATCGCAAAGTGGATTTAGAAGAGGGCGAAGCATCCAAGACCACATATTCACAGTGAAACAGATAATTGAGAAGTTCTCACAACAAGAAAAAGAGGTATATATGGGATTTATAGACATGGAAAAAGCTTTTGACAAAGTACCAAGGGAGAAGTTATGGAAAGTACTAGAAGGAAGGGGAGTAAATTACAAAATAATAGATATAATCAAAAACATTTACAAAAATAATAGAAATTGTGTAATATACAGGAATAAAACATCAGAACCATTTTCAACACAAGAAGGATTAAGGCAAGGAGGGGGACTAAGTCCATTATTATTTACAATTTTTATTGATGAAATAATTAAAAAATCGTCAACCAAAATGGCAAAACTACACATTGGATACAAACATTTAGGAAGAGTGGATATATCAGAAGCAGCTTTTGCAGATGATTTAATAATTATGGCAGGGAAAGAGAAGGATTTACAAAAGAATATGGAAATATGGAGCACGGTATCGGATGAATTTGGAATGACAGTGAATCAAAGTAAAACCAAAGTTATGGTTATAGGACCGAAACAAAAACATCTAAATATACAGTTAGAGGGAATACAAATTGAGCAAGTTAGAAGATATAAATACTTGGGAGTAGAAATAGAAGAAAATGGGACGCAGGAAGTCGAAATTAACAATAGAGTACAAAAAACGATGAAACTTTATCACACGATGAACTCGACATTCATAAATAAAAAGGAAATTTCCAAGAAAACGAAGTTAAATGTATTTAAAACAATTTACCGGCCAATATTAACATTCGGATGTGAATCTTGGGTATTAACAAAGAGACAAAAGAGTCGAATACAAGCAGTTGAGATGAAGTATCTTAGGCGAGTTAAAGGAGTCACAAAGAAAGACAAACTAAGAAGTACGGAAATAAGAGAAGACCTTGAAATAGAATCAACACTTAAATTTATTGAAAAGAGACAATTAAGCTGGTGGGGACATTTACAAAGAATGAACGATACAAGACCAGTTAAAAAAGTATGGCAATCAAAAATACAAAAAAGAACGAAAAAGGGGTAGACCAAAACAAACATGGGATGGTGTTATGGTAGGCATAATGCAAGAAAAAGGAAAAACATGGACAGAGGCAAAAACAATGGCAAGAGATAAACAACAATGGGCTAAATTTGTACACGAATAAAATATTATCTGGACCAAAGCATCAATGAAAAAATGAATATATGTCTTAAGTATAATGCGATGTAATTGAAATAATTGTAAAAGTATACCCTACACCATATACTATGGTAATTGGGTTTCTGATAATATATATATATATATATATATATATATATATATATATATATATATATATATATATATATCCAAATAGCACATTAATATCAAATGTTCAATACAATCCGAAGTCACATCATATCGACTGATATTAGAGACATTTTACTACTTAAAGATCACTTTTCCCTAAAAAATCTCATACCAGTCCATCTATTTTGGGTTTCTGCTATACCTCAATGCCAAATACTAGAGTAAGGTGGGCAATTGCCGGTCGCTAGGCTGTGCCGGTCACAGTTGTATCTGAAAACCTTCCTAGACACTTTTCGTCTTTGTTCTAGACACTTTTTTTCCACTCTGCTGATTGTCAGCCGACCTTTCAAAACACCAAATTCAATCTATGAACGCTGCACTGTAACTCCCAAAACACCCTCAACCCAGCACTGCAGAGAAAACTAATCCTACATCAGGGCAACCAAAAACCAAATAAAAATCCCCTTTCTATCACAAATACTTTTCGAACTACTCTCTCTCTCTCTCTCTCATGAAACATTCAGTTTTTTGCATTTAACATTTTGTATCTGTTCGTTTATCTTATTTCAAAAATATCATTATAAGGAGTGTAATAAATAACTAAATATAAGTTATAATAATAATAATATAAACACAAATAATATTGACATACGAATATTGAGGGGATACTCGAATACAAAAAATCGGAAAGTAATCGATTCTAATCTGTGTTCGAATATCCTCAGTACCTACTCACTACTTACGTTGTCAGCGCCTATTAGCACCATAACAATACAAATTATTATTATACAATTAAGATTATTGGAAATTCAAGAATAAAAAAATCATACATATTTCATTCAAATTTTGTAAAATACTGTTTAGAAATTATTTCATTTTTGTGCTATGCGTCATCACAGAAATTGATTCTAAATATTATTTGATTCTCTCAATACAACGTACGAATGGCCTTTATTTGTTTACACTTTTCATAACGTCACGATCATAGCAGATATCGTTTTAGGCGGTTTGAAATCTTGTTTATATATCTATGGTTTGAAATTATGAATTTAATTTCTATTGCTGTTATCCACTGTTATAAATTTATATCGATATATTTGGGTTCCTTTGGACAAATATATTATGAGTGAAACATTTTTTTCATGTACTTTTATAAGAGACAAATAGCCTATTGGGCGAAAAACAATGATGCAAAGTCCTAAATGATTGGTTTCAATTCCAAAAGATATTTAAAAACACCATCTCTATATTTTTGATATCCCCTTCTACCTCAATTTGCCATGAATTAAAAGGAATATGAACGCTGTCTGTTAACAACCGATATAACAATTTAACATTAGAAAAACAATCAAATTCAAAACTGCTATAATTCTTGTCTATAAACCGAAAACAATGATCTCAAATATCGTTACACGTGTAACTTTATAAAAACTATAACAAGGTGTTCGGGTATTATAATATAAATTTAAACTTTTTCTATAAACATCGTTCGAATGAATGTTAGAAGACGAATAAATAATCACGATTACTGTATGCCTGGAGAAATATGGTTATATTGAAAACAATTTATGATTAGAAAGCTAACAATGGTGTTTTGCTAATGTTACAAACCTTCACTAACGGTGACTTGAAATAATTCTCATTAATGGAGAAAACTGAACAAATCGAGAAACATCATAACAATTTAATCTACTGAATCCCGAAAATGCCACTGTAGGACGAATTTATCAAAAAATTTTTCGCCACGAGATTTGTGATCAACAAATTTAACAAAAAACATGCTAAAAACAGCTGAGAACAATTAATTACATTAATACGTATTATTATCAGTGACTGAGAATCCAATAAGTAGTCTCGCTGTGTATCTTCCTTACCAGATGCGAGTAAAACATCAGCAAACAAATATTATTTAAACTTAAGTATCACCTTTATAAACCTAAATATATAAATATTGTAACGAACCCTTTAATGACAGTGTTAAGTTAGTTAGATATTCATCTTTCCCTATTAATTCGAATTAGGTTAGGTATTTTTCTTTCCCTTTTGAGTTGTTCTATGTCAGTTAGGTTGAACAGCAATAGAATGTTCTGAATTGATCGATCGATGATTCAAGAGGGTTCGAAATGTCATTCTGGAAACTTGAAAATGAGGTGCCACAGCTGAGAGGGGGAGGTTAACAGGAGTTACGGAAGGAACTTGAACGATTTAGCGAGAAATTGTAAACCTTTTTGAGACAATTACATTGTATTCCTTGTATGTGAATAAACCATTTCAAGAAATTCACTATCGTGTTAAAATTGGTGTCAGGTGTGGGGTAAAGAGAAAACATGGATGCCTGGAAAGATATTAAATGAACTTATGGTTCCTGAGCACAGAAGAGAGTTAGTAGAACGAGAATTGGAAAGAGAAGGTAACAAGACGGTTATGCTACGAAGATTATGGTGGTATTTTTTTATTAGTCGTTAGAATTCGAAGATCCATTGGACACGTTATGCTAAATATCGACCCCACGAGACAGTATTCGCTATTTGTATTCATCATTATTAATATCATTGTTACATATTTAAATGTATAGATGATTAAACGTTTTTAAGACGGTACTGTATGACGTTCTTGGCAAGATTCTAATCATAGAAGCGTGAAAAAACCAAAATTGGTGGTCCAAGGTAATTGAATAATACAATTTAGCAATTAATTTATGATGCAGTAACATTCCTGCCATTTCGAGACTTTTTCAAATATTTACTAGTCACACTATTTTATTTGAATCTATATCATTATTAATAGTTGTTTTGAGCTATGCAGTCTATCTAGGAAACCTAGTAGTAATTTGTTATTTCCTTATTCTAGGTATAAAGTATCATATGCTGGTTCCTCTCCTGGATTTATTCCTGGAGCAAGGCTGGTTTTTTCTTCCAAAAAACAAGATGGTGATTACCACGGTGAAATGAACCGAGAAATTTTTTTGCATTAGTTTGAAAACCAGCTTTCAGTGAACTTGGAAGAACCTGCCACAATTGTAATGGATAATGCAAGTTATCATAGTACAGTGATCAATAAAGTACCAACAACAGCTACTACCAAAAAGGCTGATATACAGAACTGGTTGATACAAAATGATATTCCTTTTAAAAATACTTTCCTCAAAACCCAATTATTGAATTTAGTACAACTATAAGTAGATATAAACATTTTTCAATATATTATGGTAATACTTATTTTGTTTAAACTTATGCATTTTGTAGGAATAAACCACCAACAGTATATGAAGCTGACATATTATCTGAGAAATATGGTCACAAAGTGCTTCGACTTCCATAGTTAAAAACATTTATAAAGATCATGTGGGAACTGATGGTTCTTCAACAGAACAAGCAATAGTTGTATGGAAAAAGTCTTTAGAAAAGTGACTCCTGATATTTGGTCAAAGACAGTAGAGCAAACTGAAAAAATTATACAAGATGGGTGGTATAGGAAAGTAGTATTTGATTGACAGGATGTGCCTCCACTTATTATTAATTTTAAGAGGGGCCTCCTCACAGGTATATAAACCTAAAAACCTACACAATACTAGTTACTAATTTAGTAATTTAGTAATTATTTGGTTCAAAATATTTACGATAGATGTCGATAGTAGTACTGAATCGGCTTTCACTTATTCAACATATTTTCTCTCTCTGTCTTTCCACTCTTGACGGTTCAAAGAAACGCATCTCTGTTCGAATGTTTTGATTTCAATTATTTCAACTTCTTGTGAGCACAGAAACCTTATCTCTGTTTTTTATGTTGCATCCAAACCACAGTACACCTGTGAATAGATAAGAGAATATTATATACACGGATTCAAACAAAATTTGTTGACATAATTTCCATTTGAGTGTAGATTTTTGATTATTTAAGAGTTTCATAAATGTTTTTGAAAGGAATAAATTGTTAAAAAGTACGTAATCGTAACGACCCGATATCAAAAATTATAGTTATGATAATGTAAATTATCCTGCAATCCGTATTTTTTAATTTTAAAAGCTATGTTTGAGGTTATGTTTACTGGATTATTTGATTAATGTGAAAATGTGAGATAAATAATATTGATGGTTTGTTCTAGTATCATCAAACCATCTTTCAACATTCTCTCGAAACCCTGTTTTAATGATAATATGGGTTTGTTAGTGAAAAGCGAAAAATGCTTAATTGAAGTGAAGTGACCTTTGAAGTATCTGAATGAAGAAAAATTAAAACCGCTCTCAAAAGACAAGAATTGCATAGTTCATTTTGATGAATATATAATAGTGATAACTGAAAAATATAACTATTATAACCTGATACAAGGTGCATTACATATTGCAAGAAAGGACATGTGCTATTTAATAATATGGATACCAAGTGACAGCATTGCGGAAATTGCTAGAAATTAAGAATGGAAGAAAAATATACATACTTTAAAAACATTCTACCTTTCAAAATTTGTACCATTTATATTAACATAAAAATGTTTTCATGATTATAAATTTTTGTTTGTTTCATGCTAAGAAAATTAAACTGCAGAAAGGTTGCAAATTTACATGATTCAAAATAGGCCATTTAGCCTGAAAACACAAAACGTCATGTCACAACTTTGCCTCAATCTAATCATATTTGTATCAGTTTCAGAGTACCTGTTGGTTGCTTTCAAATTTTATTTGACATGTAGGTTCTTTTTTCAACTACATGTGTAAATATATTCAATTTTATCTAGAAACAAATAATATAAACAAAGAGTTTCCAAATTTATTATACAAAGTAATATTTACTTGTAATACAATGCTTTACATTTAATAGAAAGAGGAAAGTAAGGTACAGTGAGGAATTTAAATTTAAAATAGCAAACGTTTAAAAACTTACAAAGCAACTATAACAACTAATAAAAAATTTAAAGCGAAAGATCTGTAATGACAAATAATAATGTATATATTGTGGGGAGATCGATATATACAGTACAAAATCAAACATACAATCAACATGTACGTACAAGTTTGCTTCTACCTTGTTTGCAAAGATTGATCATATGTGTTGTGGAGATTGGAACTAAAACATTTTTCCTACATTATACAAAAAAAATAGTTAGTGTTTTTAAATGAAACTCAAGGTCTCTAGTTAATTCCTCAATATAATACAAGTTATTGAAAATTCTAAAAAATTGACAATTGTTTCGATAAATCAATATCATCGTCAGAATGACAGAAGTTACATTTCATTTTATGCCTACCTGATGTTTAATAGTTATATTTGGCTAGACCAAGAAGTAACCTAACTTGTGATTGGCTTAATATATGTTTATAGAAAAAAGAAGAAGATGTGATATTACAAATATTGAAGCTTAGATATTATTAGCCCTATGGTGATATCCTGGATATCATTTTTCCAATTAAGATCAGTATAACTGTGCAATGATATAGAAAACCAGGAAAACTATATCTGCTGATCTTTACAATTATCACTTAAGAAGACAGTTTATCAGTGGAGAATTCCCTAGATTTAACTGTTCATTGACAACTTCATATTGTGGGTTTCTTAAATGTCTTCTAATTTCCAGATCTTCAAGGAAATCCAGTTCTTGTTTCTTTTCACAAATATGCAGTACTTCTAGTTTTGTGTTAGGTGTCAATGAATGATTGGTGTCAAGTAGATGTTTTGCGTAGTGGGATTTATCTGGTTGTTTTAATCTGTATGCTCGTAAGTGCTCACTGTATCGTATTTCAAAATTCCTAAGGGTCTGACCCAAATAGACAGCATTACATTCTGGACATTTGAGTTTATATATACCTGACTCCTTTAATAGTGGTATTTTTGTTTTTACATTTAACAATTTTGTACTAACGTTACTTTCGTTACTTTCTGTTTTGAAAGAAATTGTTGTATTCGATGCTGAAGAAATTATCTTTGAAATATTATTAGAAATATTTCCTGCATATGTGATGGTTTTATAAGTTTTAATTTCATCAGCTTATAAAACCATCACATATGCAGGAAATATTTCTAATAATATTTCAAAGATAATATCTTCAGCATCGAATACAACAATTTCTTTTAAAACAGAAAGTAACGTTAGTACAAAATTGTTAAATGTAAAAACAAAAATACCACTATTAAAGAAGTCTTAATTGGAAAAATGATATCCAGGATATCACCATAGGGCTAATAATATCTAAGCTTCAATATTTGTAATATCACATCTTCTTCTTTTTTTTATAAACATATATTAAGCCAATCACAAGTTAGGTTACTTCTTGGTCTAGCCAAATATAACTACTAAACATCAGGTAGGCATAAAATGAAATGTAACTTCTGTCATTCTGACGATGATATTGATTTATCGAAACAATTGTCAATTTTTTAGAATTTTCAATAACTTGTATTATATTGTGGAATTAACCAGAGACCTTGAGTTTCATTTAAAAACACTAATATGAGCATATTCCACGAAGTAAGGGTCGAAACAGTCAAAAAAAATAGTTGGTTCATTCTCTTTGTTCCATGACAGATACACATATGTGTGATCACCTGAATGGTAAATATTTTTTTGGTTTTTGTATAATACATTATTGGTATTATTACTTTTCCATCCAACCCATCTAACAAGCGAGAAAAGTATAGGTTTACCCAAAAAAAGTTTTTGTATTTTTTTGAGTTATTTTTAGGTTTTTTAGCAAGAACAACACAAAAAATGGCTTTTAGAAAAGAAAACCTATCTGTATTACTCGATACATCCCCCGAAGTGCAATAAGTAGACAAAATTAACTTTTTAGTCGTCCCTTGTTTTATATTTTTTTTTAATATCAACAACTAAGACTATCACTAAGTCATCCTTTAATAATAATTTGGTTTCTTATTTTTCTTTGATTTTTTGAAATGCTTATATAATCAAACAATTTGCAAGGACATTTTGACTATTGGCTAGACAAAGTTTTAAAATATTTATGGTTCAAAGATTTTTAAAATATAATGTTACCTATTTCATTCATTGATTTTATTCAACAATTACTATTACCTATGATGCATAGGGTAAGGCAAATACACCTTGTCATTCTATTGTTAAAACTGTTCTTAAAAAGACTTATTGTATGACGGAGGTAATGGAGTATGGAACTCTTAAGGAAAAAGTGGCTAAGAGCATTTTTGAACAAGTACAAAATGTTGTGGTGGTTGATTCAGGATTGTGGGTAGATGTTCAACACGGTTTTCTAGGTGCTTCTCCTGATGGTAAATATATTTGACATAACAAATAATTACCATGTGTTATGAATTCTTTTTGCATATTAAATGACATACATTTATTGATAAAATACTTTAGGGCTTGTAGGTGATGATGCAGTACTTGAAATAAAATGCCTCCACTCTGCATCAAAACTGAATTTACAAAAAAATACAATAAGCAAAATAATTGACCTCATGAAAAACAAAATTTGTCTAGAAAAACACAACAATAAAATTCAACTTAAGCGTAATAACAATTACTATTATCAGGTATAAACATGATATATTTATTCCAAAGAACAAAAACTCAAAATCATTCTCACATAATATATTTAATTACTTTGAGGTATTTACCAACAATAAATAAGAATAACATTAAAAAGTACTTATTTGTGTAATAGGTGCAAAAAGTGCATTTTTGTTGCAAGGAAGCATGAAGCACTAAACACAATCTTGTGGAGTAAATATAAATAGCATTTACGAAGCACAAATTTACTTATTTAGCATGAAAATTACTTAATTATAATCACTTACAAATACAATACACACTAAACTATGAATTTGGGATATTTTTATGAACACAAAACATATGACAACAGCATATTTGACCCATAGAGAAAGTTATAATATTATTTGTCTATGAATTGACCGTCGTCTTCTGTCATTGTTCTATATTGTTCTATACAGCGCCATGCATCAAGACGGTGGAGCGGTTGAACTAAAGTAAAACGATGTTCGTTTGCAAAAATTTACGCACAACAAATCTCAAAAAATACAATGATTTGAGATTTCATATTTTCAGAATCGAATTCTCTAGGCTTCCTTTTGGGGATCAGGTTTTGGTGTCCAGATTGGTGACCACAAATTATCAAATCTGTCAAAATCACACCATCACTTAATGGCTTATATATTTTTTATAACAATAGGAAACTCAACCAAAATAGCTGATCCCCAAGACAAAGGCCCAAGTTATATTGTGTTAAAATTGCAACACTTAATTTCCCTGCGTTCTTCGGATTTGTTGTGTACAAAATGACCTAAATTTTGTTGCAAATTCAGGGTGCCAACTGTTTTCAGGTTCCTAAAACGTAAGGCCCCTCTTAACAGTGACGATGAAGATCGTGATGATTTTGTAGTGGAGTAGTGGAAATCTTGTGTTTTATTTTTTGTATATTTTTAACCAATTTGCTTTATTTCCACCTTTTCAAAATCACTAATTACTATGATTAAATTAATTAGGTACAGTTATTTTATAATACACAAATTAAAACAACGACCACAGTATCTCTACATAGATAATACTGATAAAATGGGAGATTTTTTATTTTTATATCTTGTAACAAAATTTTATTTTGCGTATCTATATTTTCCTTTCCCATTCTATTTTTATTATAATAAATATAATAGATATTGTATGAAGAAACAATATTTAAATTTGCATGAAGATGATTACGGCTTGTATTGTTTCTTTTAGCGTAAACCCTTGCAGTGCTCTTGAAGATGGTTCTATAGAGCATAGAATAAGGTATAAGGACCTACAGTTCGTCATTTAATCCTCTTCTATGTCAAATAAATAAATGTTAATTCGAATATAGAATGATTGGTTACTGTTTCTTGTATCTCATCCATAGTTTTTCATGAATAAATATTTATAATAAATCAATCAAGCCTATCACATAAGCCTTTTATTATTAAATAAATATTTTTGACTTACGCCCTACGAGGCACGGAACAATGAAAAAGAAAAACTGCCAATCTAACATCAGATTGACTTTTCTAGTTTTCGTTAAGTAAAGGAAAAAACTACAGCTTGGCAACATCACAATATTTTTATTTGCAACGTCATCGTCTTTTTATCGTGAATAAACTGTATATCATTGATGAACGTACTGGCGTTATGTTAAAAAAGACACCGCGCCGAATTTTGTGCACCTTTTTGCTAGTGAATTGGATTGGTATATGTATAGCTTTATGAGATTGAATCAATACTGAGTGTACTGCACATAGGTTCAAAAGATTGGAATGTTTTGTATTTACATATAAATTGTATGCCTATTTTGTTGTCACTGAATTTGCTATACAATTATCAATAAGCAAGAGGCTTTTACTGAAAGGTAGTATAACAATATTTCACTCGATCATAAAACAACGTCAATTGAAATCAGTAGTCTGTAGTGTTTCCTATTTAGGGGTTCCCATATTATTTTGCATATAAACACCTTTATTTTCATTAGTGTTTTTAAATGAAACTCACGGTCTCTAGTTAATTCCACAATATAATAAAAGTTATTGAAAATTCTAGAAAATTGACAATTGTTTCGATAAATCGATATCATCGAAACAATTGTAATTTTTTT
Source organism: Galeruca laticollis (assembly GCA_963921935.1). Classification (NCBI taxonomy): domain Eukaryota; kingdom Metazoa; phylum Arthropoda; class Insecta; order Coleoptera; family Chrysomelidae; genus Galeruca; species Galeruca laticollis. Next base: position 206,506,385 of record OY998176.1, on the reverse strand, counting down.
AGAATTTTCAATAAGTTTTATTATATTGTGGAGTTAACTAGAGACCGTGAGTTTCATTTAAAAACACTAATATGAGCATATTCCACGAAGTAAGGGTCGAGACAGTTAATTTCATTTTTTACCTTTATTTTCAATACAAAAACGAACGCTATATCATATATTTATTCCTTCATTGAGTCAGGTACTTTAAATTTTAATATTCCAAACAATCGAACATCTGTCTACCTAAATTTTATACGGTAGTCATAGTAGAGCTGGGCACGAGTATTGTCTCGTCGTATGGAGAAGATTGAGCAGAAAAAAACGAGGAAAGAGGGTAAGGGCCACAAGTGGCGAAACAACTCTGGACTCGACATCGAACCCGGCGTCTATTTAGCATGGCTAGGAAACACAGATGCGTATATGGATAGGGAACATTACCGTCAGAAATGGAATGAGTATAAAAGTACCGCTAGGCTGGCTTGACGAGTTGCTTGCCGAGTATTCTGCGAGTATACCGCAAATGTCAAGGCGGCGTCGAGTCTCAACGAAGTGTACTGATAGTGTTTTTGGCTGTCTGGAAATCTAGAAGGGTGTTTTCTCGCAAGCTCCGGGGGATAACTTGCAGCACTTATTAGAAACTCACTTCCCTGATTGTGAAGAAGTGGTTACTTAGCAAGTGCCCCTCGTAGGTACTTCTTGAACCATCGAACCATTCATCCTCGGGAAACACTTACCTCATGAACCTTTCTTTAGGGTTGAAAAAATAACATCGTTTTAAAAACTCACTGGGATAACATATATTTAAAAACTACATATATAAATTACTGAACATCATCTTCAAAAGAAATGAACTTTCTATATATAGGAAATTATCAAACTAACACTGTCAATGATCCGTTTATCGACCTTGTCAACCTTGTCGATACAATATTTATAAAACGGACGTGTTTGTTATCTATTTCGCTGCACCTTGCCAATGGCCTTTCAGTTCACTAGCCGCTAGTAATATTTGAAATTAACCCTTTATTGGGCCGTGGTAAATGTATTTACCACCAGCTTCAAACTTCGTTTGGCGATTTAAGTAGACATTTTTGTACAAACTACTGGATCCATACACTGACGAGACGTTCAAGCTTTCTGTCTGGAAATTAAGATAAAAAAAGGACCTTGTTGTAAAGCGCGTGCTGAAAGGTATTGTTGTGGGTGTCGACATTTTTCGCGCCAATTTACCGTAAACAAGTGTTTTTATTGCTTATTTGTCGACCAGTGATATAAAAGTAACTATATAAGACTTTTTTGTGTTAAGGCTTTTATTTTTAAGTTTTGTTAATACCATAAATGATAACACTAAACCTAAGTCATTTGGTCAGTTCTAATTTATACTCGGTACGATAAAGACGTTAGTTCTGAGTGTCGAATATAAGCGGATATTATTAATAATGATAAAATAGTTTTGAGATGGATTTTCAATTTTATCATTAGTGAAAATAACACTCAGTGACTGTAACAGTGACTATGGAAGACGATTCTCCCTCTGATAAAGGGGGAACAAACAATAATAATGTAAATAACGGGAAGGTGCCCTCACAAATTATCAACACTGAAACAGCTGTCCTGAATGGTAACGAAAATAACAACCAGTTAGCGGAAAAAGTAATTAGTGATAAAAGACAACAAAAAAGTAAGGTGTTTAATTTACAAAAACCAAATTTATATTCGGAAATTGTTTATGTATTTATTGAAAGGGTCGATGATCAAAATATTGGCAAATTACATCCTATGGCCGTAGGTCATATCCCACACAAAAAACTTAATATTGAAAATATAATGAAAATTGATAATGTGGGCAAAAATAGAATTAGAGTTCAAGTTAAAAATATATCTGATGCTAATAAACTTGTTACCAATCCTGATCTGATCAATGAACATTTAAAAGCGTACATACCAAATAATTTGCTAAATAGAAAAGGAGTAATAAAAAATGTTGATACTATTTTTGATGAAGAGTATTTATTCAGTAACTTTCTCTCTCCTATAACTATTTCAGACATTAGTAGAATTAAAAGAAAAATGACACGTAATAATGAGATAATTTTAGTACCAAGACAATCTGTAATTGTCACGTTTGAGAGTAATAAACTACTATAAAATACAAAGAAAAGGTTATCGAGGATATCAATGAAAATATGCAAGCTTGTGCAGTTCAAATAATTGGCGCAGACTTCAGTCTTACATTGATTTCAATTTATTGTCCACCAGACGCTAAAATGAGTACACAAAGCTTCATGAAACTTTTTGAATATGCCGATCAGTCCACTTTAATTGGAGGGGATTTCAATGGTCATCACGGATTATGGGGATCTTACAAAACCAATACATCAGGAACAAACATTGTAAATGCATTAAATCAGTCTAACAACATGATACTATTAAACGATGGATCATCAACTAAGATATCAAGAACAACCAATAAGTCGGCGATTGATCTAACATTCGGCACTTCCGATATTGCAAATGGAATTCATTGGCAAGTGTTACCAGATACCTTAGGATCAGACCATTATGCTATTCTAATTAATTTTCTTTACTCAGGAGCTCAAATAGAAACGATAATATATCCCACTACAAAATGGAATACTAAGAAAGCTAACTGGAAAAAATATAACTCAGTTTCTCAAAGCTATTTTAAGAAAATCCCAGAAACTTTTAATGACATAAATGAAAAATATGAATATTTCATGAAAGGTATAGAACTTTCAGCTTCTGTGGCTATACCAGTGAAAAAAAAGTTTAACCCCTTACCGCATGATTTTTTTGCTTGAAAAAAATATTACGGACCGGAAATAATATATATAAAACGGGAAAAATAGAAAAAAAAATTATTTTGATTTTGAAAAGATATGGATATGAAATAAGGGTATGTGCCATTTATGGCACAACATGTGATTAAGAAATGGTAAATTACTAATCATTATGAAATGCAAAAAAACAATTTCGGTCTGTGTTTAGACAAAGAAAAGCTTGACATTTCCCGCATTGTATGAAACTTTTTCAAGTACATCCAGGGTATTTGCACCTTTGTCTCTGATTTTGCCAATGCCCCCAGTTGTCAAGCTTATTGGTTCTAACTTCCTGAATTGAGAAATCTGTGGTTGGACCACGATGCTTTTTTGCCTGTAGCTCACCTTCAATCGGTAGTTCTGGTCGACCTCTTGGTTTAGTAAGGGATTTATTTGCTTTAGTTAGGCATTCAGCAAGAGCTAATTTAAAATCCTTCAAAGCCAACGGGACATTTGGATGTGTTCGCTTCCAAAGAATCCAAGCGTTGACACATGCCAGATCGATTAGGTGAAAAAATATTCGCATATACCACTTCTTTGATCGTAGTTTTATTCTATAATAACCCAACATTGAGTCAAGAAGGTCCACTCCTCCCATATATTGGTTATATATATGGAAACTGCCTTGGGACGTGGTATAGTTATATATGTCTTATCTTTTTTGCTAAATCGTTGCACCTCACTGACAGGAGTACTACCAACATAAGTCGACATCATAGTCACAACTTTGTTATCATACCAACAAGTGACGGATACGGGAACACCATCTACATCTGCAACATTATTTATCAAAATATGATAGTTGCATTAAAATATATACGGATGCTTCCAAAGAATCCAGTGGTGTAGGGTGCGCATTTTATGCCCCGTCAGTGAAGGTTCAAATGCAATTTAAATCAAATAACGCTACTTCTATGTTTTATGCAGAAGCAATCGGAATTATCAAAGCTCTTGAATTCATTGAACGACATGGTTATAAAAAATCCATCATAATATCGGATTCCTTATCAGTTCTCACGAGCATTAGCCAACCTTTTGATATAAATGCTACTTATGAAAATCAAATCATTCCAAAAATTAAACTGAAAATCGAAAAGCTTCGCCCAAAAGATTTCGATATCAGTTTTTTGTGGATAAAAGCACGTATTGGACTGCAGCATAATGAACATGTGGATAATCTAGCCAAAGAAGCCGTAAAAAATGGACTACCTATAAATAATACAATAAACGTGGGTGAGTGCCTAAACCAATGTAAAATTAAACTAAAAGAAATATGGAAAAATTTATGGCATGAGTATTGTATTGAAAAACCTACAAGATATACACTCTTACACCCAGAAATTCCCAACCAATACTGGTACAGGAACTATCAATTACCGCGGAGTAGTATAGTCACTATAAGTAGACTTAAGTTTGGCCATGCATGCTATCCCGCACATCTTAATAAAATAAAAGTAATAGATTCGAACTTGTGCGACACTTGTTACCGTATATGCGACTTGGAACACATTTTTTTTGAATGTAATAAATATACACAACATAGAGAAGATATGTATAGAGAACTAATAAAAATCGATGTTCTACCTCCCTTCAATGTAATGAACTTACTGACATTAAATAGGCTGCCTGTTTATAACGTTTTACTGACATTCATTAAAGCATGCAATTTAGAACTGTAATACGATGTAGCTCCTTCTCCTCTGTGAGTGAACCTAACCTGATTATTCCCTATTAGTACCGTGGTCTACCTTTTCTGTGAGTTAGCCACTCTGAAAGACCCCAGGGTGTGAAACGTATATCCTTAACCTATCCAAATTGATTCTTACAGTTAACATATTTGGTACCCTTTTTAGTACTGTAGCTCATGGCTAAATGGACTATGTCCTTCGGCCAAAATAAACAAAAAAAAAGTCATTTGGTTTACCTAAAAATGAATTTTGATTGAGTGGTAAACATATATACCACCGCCCCGTGTGGGTGTAACTGGATTTTTCCATTACTTATTATTATAGAGTTAACTTTACTCTTACTTTCAGATCTAATAGATACAGGTAGAAGTCCCCAAGAAACAAAGGAAAAAAAAATTAAAAATCAAAAATAGTAAAGGTGGAACTGGAATGGTCTGACCAATCCGAATATTATGACGATTTATGTTTGGAATTTGTTGAGGAACCGGAAATAACTTTGTCACCGGAAAATAATGGAAAGGAAGTATCTTATTTTCAAGAAATTCTTGAAGATACCATTCTAAATTTAATTGTTTACCAAACCAATTTATATGCCGAACAAAAAATATCAAAAACTGGAATGCTTTATCTTTAGCGGAACTAAAAGCATATATAGGATGCTTGATTATAATGGGGATACATAGACTGCCGAGGTTGGAAAACTACTGGAGCTCAGACCCGTTGTTGAGAGTGACGGGAGTCTCAACTATATTGAGCTCTAAACGTTTTAAAAAAATTACGGAAGCTCTCCATATAAATGACAATGCTCTGTATCATCCGCGAGACAGCCCCAATTTTGATAAATTGTATAAACTCCGACCTCTAAGAGATCATATTAGCAGAAGAAACAGTGAGGTGTATGAATGCTCGTCGAATCTATCTGTTGACGAATCAATGATAGCTTTTAAAGGCAGATGTTCATTCAAGCAGTACTTGCCTATGAAACCCATCAAACGCTGCTATAAAGTTTGGTGCTTAAGAGATTCTAAAACTGGATACATAAGCAAGTTTGAAATATATACTGGTAGGTCTGGAGAAAAAGGATAACGCAACTATGGTGAGTCTGAAATTGGTTTGGGAGAAAATTTTGTATTGGAACTAACAAAAGAAATAAGAAATAAAAATTGTCTTGTAGCTTTTGATACTTTTTTTAACAGTGTATTTCTCCAAAAAAAAACTCCATCGCCATGGAATATACAGTGTAGGAACAGTGAGAAATGATAGAGTAAATTTGCCAGAAATGTTGTGGGGGAAACATAATCTGCAACGAGGAGAATTTATATTTAATTTCCATGATGTTGTAAGTGCTGTCAAATGGCAAGACAGCAAACCTGTTTGTTTTTTAACCACCGCAGTTTCTCCAAAGAAACAGCTATCATACAACGAAAAATAAAGATGGTTCAAAAAGTTCAGTACACTGTCCTAAAGTTGTAAAGATTTACAATTCTATTATGGGAGGAGTCGATAGCTTTGATCAGAAAAAAGAAAGCTATGGTATCGGAAGGAGATCAATCGAATGGTTGTATCGGATTTTTTTTTTATTAGATATGAGTATCATGAATAGCTTTATTTTGTACACCAGATCTAAAAGAAACTCCCACGATCAGTTAGGTTATCGACTTGCTTTAGCTAAACAGCTAAAAAATTCATTTAGTTCTCGTAAAAGGCGAGAAAGAGGTGTACATTTTTTGTCAAATGAACGAAATGTTCCCGATGAAATAAGACTAGCTCAAGTTGGGGTTCACTCGGTTGAAAAGGGCACATACAGGAGGTGTAGGATCTGTAGTACCAAATTAAAACCAAAAAAGAACGCCCTTTACCTGTTCTCGTTGCAAAGTGCTCGTTTGTGTACCAATTTGTTTTAAAAAACTACATTTAAATTAAAAATATATCTTATCCACAGATGGGCGGTGGTAATAGTTATTTGTTTAACTAGGCAGCAAAGTAGTAGATTGCTGTCGAGTTGAACATATAATTTTTTCTCCGATTGTTCATGATGATATAGGAGGATATTGTATTTGCAAATTATTACACTTCCCTCAATCTCTTTATTTTCCCTATAGTGTTCAATTAAAATAACATAACATAACACCCTGGCTAACTTTTACCGGAAATCGAAGACATCAAATCATCATCACAAGGCTACGTCTAGGTCATACTCGAGCTACTCATGAGTACTTACTTTCTCGAACACCAAGACCAGAATGTGTTATTTGTGAGCAGCCGTTAACAGTGAAACATGAATCTCTGGAAAATACTTTCAACAACAGCAGTAATGTGAAAAACCTTATTAAATATCTGCAAATCGCAAACTTTTACCATAAAATTTAAAATGTACTTTAAACAAAACATGTGACATGTCAATATCTATTCATAATGTTAAACAAACATAATATATAGCTACAGACCGCTAATAGCCCTTGAGGCTGATGCGGATTCGTGAATAAAAAAAAATTTGATAGAAATCGCAGTTGTTGGAATGGTTGGTTGCTATGGAAATGTCCATAATAATTATAGTTTGACAATTCATGAAATTTCTGACAGTTGTGCGAAAAAATATCGGTATATTTGAATTATTATATAATGGACAGTGATAGCGACCTGGAAGTACTTACTCCTCCAGGAATATACGGGACACTGCCTCCGCAGAAGTTCTGCCACTTTACTTGTGAATGCAGGAGGTGACATAACAATGTTGAAACGACATGGTGGGTGGAAATCCTCAACTACAGCAGAAGGGTACATTGAAGATTCAATGGCAAGTAAAACCAGCATTTGTGGAAAAGTTTTGACAAATATAGGAACTACTTATGAGACGAATCAAACTGGTAATATAATTAATGTAGAGAGAACGGTATCTGAGGAAAGAAAAGATGGCCTATTCGTTCAAAATTGTAGTAATTTTACCATCAATGTTAATAACAACTAAACATATGTTTTTAAATTCTTGTTAAACGTATTATGTAATAATTGCTAATAAATGTTTACGTCAATTGTTTTATTCCAATTGAGTATAACCACTTTGCTGCCTAGGCAGAAAAGTACCCACTTTACTGCCTAGGTAGGAAAAGTAATACTTTGCTGATTGATATGTGTCAGCAAAATTAATATTTGCTGCCAATCGGAGAAAAACATATTTACCACTACCTACGATTTTTTTGTTATTTTGTTGATGAGTTTTTGAAAATGAATTCCGATTTGATTTGAAAAACTACATTTTAAGTCAAAAATAAGCATTTTGTTTTGTTCTGAAAAAAAATTGTTTCGTTCGCGGATGGGCGGTGGTAAAAATAATTACCATCATAATTTTTTTTGTTATTTTTCGAATAAATTTTTGCAAATCATTCAATGTGTTTTGATGACTAACTAAGTATTCCCAATCACACAAAAGTACTAATGTCTACTAAAATCTAATAATGTATTTTTTAAGTAATGTCTACTAAAATCTAATAATGTCTTTTTGGGATCATCACAGTCGGGTACAAGAGTCCTGACATGGGGTTTGTGGGAACAGAACGACCATGTAGGAGGGAAAATCTCCTAGCGAAAGAGGTAGTTACCTATGAGCGAAGTACTTGGGCAGCACGTAAGTTTAGATCCTTTAAATCTCCGGAGAAGGGCCAAATATTTCCGACTCTGCTTCAGCAGGACTGATTTGTTACGTAGGGGGATGTGATTTCAAACCTAAATATTGTTTCTAATTGTGAAGAACTCTTCCAAATAAACTTTTTTGATAATGTCGAAAATAAGGGTAACTACTCCTATTTTAGTTTACTCTAGATCAAAATTCCGATATTTTGTCCTCCTCCGTACACTGTTTGAAAATTTAGAATTTCGACAACTCAAATGCTGCATATGGTGCAGACTTTTTGAAGCTTCTTGTATTCAAAAGCTCTGTTTTTCTAATGAAAGTTTTTTATTTCAACAAAAAGGGCAGTTTTTGAGAAAAATATGAAAATATTTAGTACGGAAAATTTTTCTGTTTGTTTTAAATGAAAAGATGCAACATCCTCTAAATCAATGAATTATTCAAATGTTTTGGAAGTTTGACCCAAATAAACGATACCACCTAGGTCAATTAAACTCAAAGATAAAATATTTCAAAGCATAATTTCCCAAAATCCTATTGTATGTGTCAATTTAAGTACCAATGATTTCTTTAATTCACTGAAATAACGTACATAAAATCGAGTTTTGCCATATGGTCGGGCAATAAAAAGGCATACATGAATAAATTCAACAGTGGCAGTATGTTTATAAACTTGCACCACAAAATAAGAGGCGCCCGAGTCGGAAACATGGTAGCAAATAACAGTTATGGGAATTATTGGTTTAAAATGAAAGAACACGTGTTTGCAGGTTGTACGGGATAATAAATTTTTATAGTAACTGTGTCGACCGTAGACAAATATCAATATTAAATAGTGAAAATGTATAATATTTGAAACAAGAAATTCGATGTAAGTACTTGTGATTATTTACGTAATTGCAGATTCACAGCTAGACGTAATTTAAATCTATTGTTTCATTGAGACTTTGATGTTAATGCCAAATTGTCTTTTGGTTAATTCAATTAAATATTGTCGATGTTTCCTCCTATAAAATCTAGATTGTCATAATATCAATTTCCAGTTCAAGCATCATTATTAGTAGTAAGCAGGTGAAATTTTTCATTCACTACAATAAAATAAGCCTTAAAGAAATGAAAATCCTCCTCTTTGTGGGTAAAAAATTCAGTCCATCCACCGTTTCAGATTCTAGAAATTATTTTGTGATCAAGATTGTGACCACACTGGGAACCCTTCGACAGCTGGTACAGCTGGGAAGGAATGGATTCTAATAAGGTTAATAAATAAGACGTTGTTCTACCTGCGGCCTTGTAGGTGGATGAAGATTTATGGATGTATGTAGATTGGAGACAAAACACAAAGTATTCCGATTCAAACAATGAGCTCCATGGAACAATATCATCCACATATGTATCGAAACGAAGAGGACGGGAACCCAAAGGATAAATAGAACCTTCTACATCTGCTAAATGTAAAAGAGTGCGTAAGGCTAAATGAGGAGCAGAAGTTGTTTCATAAGTAATAGTTTTAAATCGAAAGTCTTGGACAGGTTCGGAGGAAAAAAATATCCAAACTATTCGGTGGTAGTGCAACATTCACTAGTATTTGACGAAACATCGCCTTAATATCTGCAATAATTGCAAATTTATAAAGACGGAAATGTAACAGGATTGTGGAAATATCTCTTTGTGAGTTAGGAACAGGAAGAAGATAATAGTTTAACGATAACTGATTAGGACGTCTACTCGATGCGTTGAAAACACATCTAAGTTTTATGCAGATATTCTCTGACTTCAGAATGCAGTGATGAGGAATGTAAAATGTTTGGGATGAAGCGGTCAAGATGTCGACAAGTTCCATGTGACCTTACTCAACATATTCTTGCATGAAAGAAGAATACTGTTCATACACGAGGGAATTCTTCTAAGGACGTCTTTCCAATGAGTGAAATCGATTAACAGCCAAAGATCAAGTGTCCAGAAAGGAGGGATCTCCATTAATAAAGGAAAGTGAAACAATTAATTTTTCTGGATTTTTACGACACGTTTCCACAAACTTTCTATCACAGTGAACGTCATCGTAAGAAAGAGCAAAAGTATTCAAAAATTTCTTAATAGACTCCTCAAGAATTAGAGTTTCATCCATTTGACAAGAGGAAGAAGTATAATTAGTTGTAATATTCTGATCAATCTTTCCAGATAGAATATATCCAATAACAATATTAACTGCATGTGGTTGACCAAGAATTCCTGCGATAGGACCATTCAGTAATATTTTAGGAAATATATCAGCTCCTAGAAGAATATCTATAGAACTTGGGTTATAAAATTGTAGATCTGCTAACTGAATGTTCGAAATAAGTGACCAAGTTTCATGAAATATATGTTTAAGTGGTAGATTTGTACAAATATTTGGTAAGACTATCGAATCAATGATAAGAACTGGATGATTTTGATGAATTGGAGGAAGCGAAAGATCAACTTCACCAGTTTTAGTAGACGTTTTCTTCGAATACAAGCCATTTAACTCTACTAACAATTTGTTTGAACTGAAAAGAGTGTAGGCGTCGAAGATTCCCCCTACTGGATTCTCCATATAAATGTATGTGGTGTGGGCAAAGTGCCGTGAAAAATGACATTTCTCACAGTCTGAGCAATATATATATTTTTTGTTGTTGTTGAAAGCTACTTTTAAGCAAAAAAAAACACAAAGAAAACTGTACTGTCTATCCCACTTCTGAATTATTACGCGCGTGTTGAAATAATTACAATATTCTTCAAAAATCACTATTTAATAACTGTTGCTCTCGCCTTAACTCAATAGAATGCCTGCTTAAAAATATCCAATACCTTCCTCATTTCTTTCTGTTATCGAATTGATATGCGCTTAGTCATACTTGTTTTTATAAAAATACAACACATGTTTTACATTTTAAATATTTTCCCCCAACTTATTTACTTAAAAAAATATAATATGGGTTCATATTATTTGATACTAATTAACAAAAGAGGATTATTAATAATTCAACTTATGGATTATGTGAATGAATATAAGTAATGCCTCTTTGTCTTATATACAGTGTCTAACAATAATATGGTTTAGTATATCTAATCTACCTAAAGGGTAACAAATACATAAAATAATATTAAGTAAAACGTTATATTTTGTTGCTATATACAATTTTTGACAATTTTTTTTTCACTAGTGCGTAAAGAGTTTTAATTTACGCACTAGTGCAAAAAAGTAATACTTTACACACTTCGCAGTGTGCGTAAAGTACGTACTTTACGCACGATAGTAGAATAGTATATTATGTAACGAGTGTTGTAAGAAGCATTTTACGCACGAACGGAAAAGTTACGCACGAAGCCGCGTAGCGGCGAGTGCGTAATTCCGTGAGTGCGTAAAATGCGTTACAACACGTGTTACGTACTATACTTTTCCTTCGACCTACTTGTATTGATAATCTTATTAGGGGATGTACAGTGCAAATAAAAACGTACATCCTCAATTCCCAGCCAAGTTGCATTTCATAAAAGTCCATCCTCGATGCCCATCCAAGTTTCGTAAAAGTCCATTCTAAGTAGTATTTATTTTTATTAAAAATGTGAGTAGAATTACCAGAATTGCAAAAAATAGCGTATACACATCTCAACTATAGTGACATTGATCCCTTAGGTGGATTACTTCTCTCAGAAATCAAACACCGCCCGCGGCATTAAATGGGTCACTTTAATCGCTTGGTGTATAATATGCTATTGTTTACTAATATGATACATTAAGACAGCTAAAATATGCGGATTGAATGAAACGGAACCAATTATCATATAATTCCAAATAATTCTTAGTATTAAATGAACGTTATCCACCATTTACATATAGAATAAAATTCAACGTCTAATATCGAAATAATGAATTTTCAATAAAATGGCTACGTCTATTGACAGTTGCTAAGTAGTTGCTAGAGAAGCCGTACGATTTACTTTACAGCCGTGCGTTTTGTTTTACCGTGCGTAGTAGACGTCTTACATTGATAGCCGACTGTGTGTTTTTGACTACTTACAGGGGTGGTCGTAGGTAAAATATTTTTCTCCACATTTTTACAAAATCTAAAAAGTTGCAGAGCTTTATGAATAAAAATCGAGAAATTTTTTCAGGCAAAATCAAAAGTTTCAATCACAAAAAACTGCAATATTAACTACCAAAAAAAACCGTGGCAGTGTCCTGTTCTAGTATCAGGTAGAATCAAAATATGTAGTGTGTTCCATAACAAAAAATTAGCCAGCTAATTATACATAAATATCAAGACAGACCAAATTTCCCCAAACAAATCTACTGTGAAACATACTGTATAACACAATAGTTTAACTCTGTCTTATGACAGTACAATAATTTATTCGATAATAATATCATTTATGTGTTTATTTCAACTAAATAACATAAAATTGTTTGTGTTTTAAACATTTTACGTATAAAAGTCATCCCAAAACGTGAAACGTATATCCTACTCATTGAACCACTAAACCAGGAATGCAAGATCTCGTTCGAATTCCTGTTGAAGAACCGGAATGTGGCGGCATCTAGCGACAGCATACTTCAAAAAAATTCCGTAGGGTGTCGCACTAGTACAGGAATGTGCAGTTATTGAAAGGAGTTTCTGTTATTCTTATTTGATTTCGAAAAAGGACGCTGCATTTTTAAGGGTTTAGCTTAAATGCTGTCAGGATGGGTACAGTGTGTAATTCAATGATGTTTTGTTAGTTTCTCAGCACATGAGATATCAGCTTTCATACTCCGGTATCTTATTGAAATGTTGGTAATAACATATCTGAGAAAATAAGAAACTATTTGTATTATACAAGGGTCATCAAAGTTACGACGATTTAGTTCAATAGCAACACAATATTTTTCTGAAACAAAAACGTTCACATAAAAAGACAATTAAAATCAGAGCAACCAAAAAACGATTTTTAAAAAAAGGTGACAGGGAAAATCCCCAAGATATTGCAGGCGACGAACCACGTTGTCCTGCAAATAGTAATTTGTACTGTTCTAATAATAGTACTTATTTGGTGTTTTTTGGAAAAATATTGTTTTGAATCGAACATTAAAGAAAAGAAAGGAGCTGAATTTATGTCTAATACAAAAACACTGAATTAATTCATTTTGTGTAGTTTTACCTAAATAAAATACAGATGCAGATGGTATTTTCAAAATTTGCATCAGGATATTATTATAATTAATGAATAGCAGGACCAAACTCAAAAAATTTCCATTCCAATCACCATGTTCTAGATTTTCGCGATGATCACGAAACGATAAATAATTTTTGGCCAAAACTAAGGTTACACAAAAGTCTCTGAAAAACTAACTAATAATAATAATAATAATTTTATTTTCAAAAAATTTCATTTACAATTTCAAAATAGTTTGCAAGTATATAGTTCATTCATGTAAAAGTAAAATGAAAATAAAGTAGGAGAAACCCACTGAAGTCTTTCGACTTGTGCGTGGGTGTAGGCTCTTTATTATCGCGAAGGTTGGTACGTCTATTTTGTTGTGAAGTAAGACTATACAAAACTGAACAGATACAGTAATATTTAGGACACGTAAAATACATATACAAAACAAAACAATAACTCCCAATTAAACAGGTAAATACAAATAAATAGCAATTAAAATCATACTAAAATCGTTCTATTAGTGATATAAATATTTTTTAAAACTACCACAGCAAATAAAAGAAGTACACAGTTTACTAAGACGAATTCAATAATAATTGTTAGTTCTTGGTTTTCTGAACTATAGAGATAACGTATTTTTGATGGGCAGCTAAAAAATATAGGGTAAGGTAAAGTATTTCAATTTTACATATAATAACGCTCTATGTTAAGACGATCTGCGAGACAATTGTATAAGCTTGCAGCCAGTTTATTTCACGAATTTCTAACGGGATTCTATTGTACAATCTTGGACCGAGAAACACATGACTTCTCAAGGTAAGAGTTTTGTTCACCTTTGGAATGTGTACAGCAAGAGGTTGATTTCTGGTCGAGTACTTATTATTTGTAGAGTTTTTGGTTTTGGTAAATTTTCCTTTATTTATTACACACTGAAAATGAAGTTGTTTGATATCAAGGACTTGCGATAAATCAAAAAGTTCTACTGTGGGAAATTTTTTGTCTTTACCATAAATTATTTTTAAGATCCATTTTTGTAGGATTATGATTCGGGATATATGGTGATTATATGCACCACCCTATGCAATTAAACCATACTAAGGCGTAATATATAGATTTCAACTGTTCAACACTTACCATGGTTTTGTAGTGCCTAAATAAATGAAGCAAACTACGTAATTTTCCAGTTAGTTCTTTAATATGGTGGTCCCATTTCAGATTGCAGTCTATTATCAGACCCAAGTAGTTAGTTATAGTGGTCGGTAGTATTGAGGAAGTTATTGTTGGGGCTGTTCGCGAGCGAGGGGGGAAGTTTTCGAAATTGATTTTCTGTATACTGAAGGGCACATAATGTGTTTTATCAAAGTTGATGGTTAATTTCATAGAGTCCAACCATTCTTTTATTTTTAAAAAGTCTTCTTCTACCTTATTGAGTGAGTTTATCCAATAATTTGCGCTATAGAAAACTGCAGTATCATCTGCGAAGCTTATAATTTTGTCTTCGGTATCAAGGGAGAACAGGTTATTCAGGTAAATATTGATAAGACAGGGACCTAGCACAATGCCCTGTGGTTTTGAACTCAGTCAAAGTTCCCTGAATATCTACACATTGGCTTCTTTCTGACAAATAGCTCCTCAACAAGTCCAGGCATGGTCCTCTCATTCCAAGTTCCTCTAGCGTCTCAATCCGTTTCTTATTGCTTACGGTATCGAAAGCTTTAGCCAGGTCCATAAAGTCTCTCTGAAACCGAACTGCAGCGGAGAGAGGATCTCATGTTTTCTTAGGAATTTGCACAATGACTGTTTCTATTATCTTTGCAAGGCAGGAGATTAAAGATATAGGCCTATAATTCAGACATTCTAATTTGTCGCCTTTATTATAAATCGGCTTAATTTTGGTCTTTTTAATGAACTGGGGAATGTACCTTTTTTCAAAACTAAATTCGCAAGAGGACATATTGGTTTACATATACTATTGCATATGATTTGCAAGGTATCTGAGCTTATTGTGTCCAACCAGGGTGCCTTGTTCGTTTTGAGTTTGTGAATTATTTGTATTATTTCAGCTTCAGTACATTCTTCTAGATATATAGTGTTCGATATGCGTTTTTTCGTTTCATTGAAATTTTTTGGTTCTATAATTTACTGTGCCAGATGTTCTCCTGAGCTCGTGTATGTACCAACAAAATTGTTGGCTATTTCCAGCGGATTATTTGAAATCACATTATTTTGCAGATAAATTTCTCTTATTTCAGTTTTTTTTATTATTTTGGTTTGTAGACTCACTAAGTGTTTCCCATAATTTTTACTTTTCCGCCCAACCTTTCTATATGCGAGAAAAGTATTGGTTTACCCCAAAAAAAGTTGGAATTTTGAAATTTTTTTTTGAGTTATTTCTACGTTTTCCATCAACAACAACACGAAAAAACGGTTTTTAGAAAAAGAATCCTGTGTGTATGTCGTCGTTGTCGTCGGCCACTTTTCCTTACATGTCTTGTTAGCACGATACAGCCTCCGGAGTGCAATGAGTCAGCAATTTTATAATTGGATATTGTTAAGGACATGTCACAGATGATCCCTATTGATTTTCAGTTCACCAGAGCCAGTACAACGGGTGCTATGGTACTTGAAGTACGACATTTTGTAATTTTTTGAGAAATTTCAGTTTGTTAGCACGATACAGCCTCCGCAGTTAAACAAGTCACCAATTTTATGATTGAATATTATTCAGGGCATCTCACTTATGAACCCTATTGATTTTCAGCTCACCGGGGCCAATACAGCAGGTGCTACAGTACTTTAAGTACGATATTTTGGTAATTTTTGGAGAAGTTTCAGTTTGTTAGCACGATACAGCCTCCAGAGAGTATACGATTGATCAATTTTATGATTGAATATTGTTCAAGATGTCTCACAGATGTACCCTACTGATTTTTAGTTAACTAGAGCGAGTATAGCGGGTCCTATAAATCCAGATATACTGAATTTTTGGTTATTTTTGGAGAAATTTCGGTTTGTTAGCACGATACATCCCCCGAAGTGTATACAAGTAACAGTTTTATGATAGAATATTGTTCAGGGCAACGGATGTCCTAGAAAAAGCTTTTGTTTTTTTTATGAGAAGATTGAGACTATTTTTATAAGTTCTATATTTAGTTTGGAGTTCAACATTTTCCCAATCTTTGTGCCTCTCTTTATTCAATTCAACCACTAGTGATCCAAATTTTCTTTTTTTTATATGTTTTATTTTGACCATGGACTTTCAGTTATACTTTCAATTTCAAACATTGCTTGCTTTTAAACGCGATTGGTATAACTTTGTTAACTATATTCCTAGTGAATAAATGGTCCAAGCATGAGCGTGAGCTTCCTTGAATTCTGGTGTATGTATTTATTTGTGAGATTAAATTGTATTCATTCAGAATGTTGAGGTAATCATTCGAATCATCCGTTTCAGAAAGTATATCTATGTTTATATCTCCTCCAATAATAACCTGATTATTGTTGTCCTTCAAGTGATCTCCAATGAAATTTTCAAGACACTGATTGAACGCTGATATATCTGTTGATGGTGACCTATATATCCCTACAATAACTATATTACTTTTATCCAATTTTACTGTTAGTTTTATTGCCGTGGATGCGTGTATTTTGATATTTTGAGTACTATGGTTAAAACATCTCTTTATGAAAATTACTACTCCATCATTTTGATTGAGGTTTCCTTCGCTATATATCAGATCATATCCCTTCAGCCGATTTAAATGGGTATTTTCAATGATTCTGGTTTCTGTTAAGATTATGCAATCGAAATCCTCCTCTATTTGCTGTAAGTCAAACTGAACATCTTCAAAGGGCTTCGAGATACTACAAATATTTTGGTTGTATACCGAGAATCCGTTTATGGATTTGAGTTTGTTTCTTCAATCCTCATATGATTCGTATACATAAGTCTCTGCTATATTTTCCTCAAAATCTCTAATGTAAGCGTCTATATTATATTAGTAAGCAATTAACCCTAAAAACAAAGTAATAGACGAAATTGAAGGCATCAACGTAAGAGCTAATAAATGCATTAACGTTAACAAAATGGTTTAAATGATTATATGCTTATCTATAGAAATAAAAATAAATAAAAAATATGCATAAATGAGTGGAGCACCAAGTGTTAATTTGTATCTATTCATTTGAACGTTGGCTTCGTGTTCTCTCTTTCAAGGCAGGTCCACCAGATATTGGTTTAATGTTCTTCCCGTTTCCGATGTTTTTGGGTGTGTTGGCATCAATAATAGGTTTCTTGTGTTCTACTTCTTTGAAATCTTCCTGTGTTATGGGGATGGATACATCCTCTGGAAATTCGAATTCTTTTTCAAAATTTCGTATATTCGACGTTGGAGGAGCACTGTTCGCGGTGCGTTCCCCTGAGCGATTTATTTCTTCTTATTCTTTCACAGTATAGGCTTTATCGTTGACGTAGGGTTTATTTCCTTTTATATCAGATCTATCGGTAGGATCTTCTCTGGCTTTATCCAAGAAGGTTCTCAAAATTCTATTCTCACGTCTTTGTTCAAATGTAAGATCGTGTGAGATGGCAACGCCTGTGCCTGTCAATTTTTTGCACTGCTTTAGTATATCGACTTTATTCAAATATGACAGGAATTCGACTTTTACAGGACGTTTTTCTGTGTTGTTGAGGAGGTATACATTATTGAAATCAGCTATTCTAACATCAACTTGCAGTAGTGTATTTGATTTTTCACTCATAGTATTAGCTGTGTTCTCCTTGTTTTCCAGGCCAAATATCACAATATTGTTTTTCTTTGAATGTCTTTCCAAAGTCTCTACTTTATTTTCCAATGTTGGATTTTGTATATCAAGATTATACACTTTTTGTTTGAGTTCCTCTACTTTCATTAAAAGACTTGTTTCGGTAGCTTAAATTGCAGATTTAATTTCCCTTCTGTTCTTTATTACTTCCTCTTTCGAACTTCTAATCGCATTTATCGAATACGATTCCATAGCTTGATGAAAGTTCGACTATGGATAGCTTCATTTGCTTTATTTTTATTTGAGTTTTTGTCTCTCAGCTGGGCCATGATCTAAGTTCCACTGCTTAGTAATGTATGCTGTTCAAATCCTACTATTATATATCGTACATTATCATTATTGATGTAATTAATGGTTGTGTGTTGCTCTGTGTGTTTCTCCAAAAGGAAATCTCATATCCCGTTATTTTTTCCAACTCTTGTTCCAATGTCTGATTTATCTTCTACAACTTGAGAATACCGCAAGCCTCAATATGTTTAAAACTATTACTATGTTCAGTTACTCTAGAGGAGATATGCTTCCAATCACTCATACCACTACGCAACTGATTGTTACCGTTGGAAAATAAACAACAAGGAACGCAATAAGCTACATCTAGAACTCTTGAGTACAAGAGCCATACCCGAGGAACAGTACCATACTTAGTTTTTGACCTTTCACTGAAGGTGTATTAAGAGGTAAATTAATGATAATCGTTTGTCATCGTCTGAAGGTTCTTTGTGGGTATAATCATTTCAGTCGTTACTAAAACTCCTTCAGGTCCACCCATTTCTTCAGATGGTTGAATGGGATAGATACTGCGGCAGACAAGCTTCGGGAAGCAGTGATCTCCTCCTATCACTCAAGACAAAAAGAGATAATCGCAACTCTACTTGGTGGAACAAAAGCCTAGATAAGCGAAGAAAAGAAGATCGACGACTGTTCAATAGATCTAAAGAGTCAGGCAGCTGAGAACCTTATAGAACTGCTTTAACAACTTATAACGAAGAAATTAGAGATGCGAAACGGGAGTCTTGGAAGAAGTTGTGTGAGAGTATATCTGACATACATCGCAGTACTAGAATACACAAGATTCTCTCTAAAGAGCCGAGTGCCGAGATAGGATCGATGAAACGACCAGATGGCACTTTTACGACCTCTAGAAAAGAAGGTTAGAGCTTTTGATTAAAAACCACTTTCCCGGAAGTTTAACTCTGGATAACAACCGACCTTCCCACTATGAGGGCGCAAGGCGGCCCAAAAAGAATGATTGGGAGGTCGTCAAGAACGTTATCACAGCACCGGCGATTGAATGGGTAATAAAATCATTTCAGCCCTTCAAATCTCCCGGTGAGGATGGCATATTTCCAGCTCTGCTACAAAACGGACTGAAATTACTTATACCCATCCTCATTAAATTGCATAGAGCTAGTCTCGCGTGGAATTATATACCACCCAGTTGGTTGGCGGCTAGGGTAGTATATATACCGAAAGTGGGCCGCACAGACCCACATCCTAAATCGGTCAGCCCAATCAGCCTAACATCATTCCTGCTTAATGGACTTGAAATAGTACTAAGCTGCCATATTAGGCAGGTAGCTTTATACAGTTCCCCCCTGAGCATCCACCAGTATGCTTATCAAACAGGCAAATCAACAGCTTTAGCATTACATAACCTTGTTGAGAAAATCACACAATCCCTTAACTATAAGGAGATTGCGGTGGCCTCCATTGGTTCAGCTTTGACTGAAAAGGGCATTAAACCAACGACTACCGGCTGGATATATGCGATGCTCACTAATAGAACAGCCACTACATCTATTCAAGACGAGGCCATTAGCTTTAAGGTTTCCAGGGGCTGCCCGCAGGGTGGAGTGTTATCTCCCCTTCTGTGGTCACTCTTGATGGACGACCTGCTTAGTACTCTCGTGGGAAGAGGGGTAGAACTGCAAGCGTATGCAGACGACCTTGTCCTTCTGGCAAGAGCCGAGTCATGACGGGTTGCACATAATACCCTCCAAAGGACTTTGGGCGATGTCTACAGTTGGTGCCATCGTACAGATTGTCTCCATTCAAATGCTTAAAAAAATTTTGACTTAAAAAAATTCTTCTAGATTACAATGTACAATCTTAATTCTTTATTGTTTGATATACAGGGTGTTTCACTCTATAATAACATTTACCAGAGTTAACAGATGTCTGTTAACTCTGATAAAACTGTAATAGTTCCCTTCACTAGGAGAAGTAATTTGGCGGACCTTCTTCCACTTTCCTATAATGGTGAGGTTATTCCATTTGCAGCGGAAATAAAATATTTGGGGATCATCCTAGATAAAAAACTTACTTGGAACGCTCACTTGGAAAAAGTCATCCATAAGGTCAGGGTTTCCTTGTGGACATGTCGCAGGATCTGCGAAAATCTTGGGGCTTGGGACCCAAACAAATCCATTGGACATATGTGATGATTGTTAGACCAATGATCACATATGGAGCCATTGCTTGGAGGTCAAAAGCTTTACAGAAAACGGCCCAAGCAAAGCTCTCTGGCATACAGAGACAGGCTAGTTTGGCTATGACTGGTGCTGCTAGCACCACACCATCAGCAGCCATGGAAATCCTCCTGGACCTTCCTCCTTTCCATATACTTCTGGCAAAGGAGGCCAGATGGACAGCATATAGAATTGTGCATATTTCTAAATGCACAAAACAGGATTATACAGAGCAAAGTAGAATACTAGCGGCCACCGAAAGTCATAGTGTTCTGGGAATGACCTCTGATATAATGCCCCCAACAGTAAACTATAATCTGCCTTATACCGTCCTATTTCCAAATAGAGATGAATGGGTCCTCCGCAAGGATGAACTCGGATGAACTCTCAAGAGCAGACATCTGTTGGTACACTGAAGGAATAACGACACCCTCAGGCTCTGGTGCGGGTGTATACGGGCGAAGACCTAGGACAGAAATCTCAACTTCTCTGGGATCCTATGCAACCGTATTTCAGGCGGAAATTTATGCCATTGCGTCATGTGTGGAGAGTTTGGGACAATCCAATTTCACGGACAGCCAAGCGGCCTTGAAAGCACTTAGCTCGTACCGTGTAACGTCGAAATTGGTTCTAGACTGCCAAAACAGACTCGCCTCGATAGGAGAACGCAACAGGGTATCGCTGGTTTGGATCCCTGGCCACTCTGGTATGGATGGTAATTAGAAGGCTGACTCTCTTGCAAGAGAGGGTGCCGCTCATGACTTTATCGGACCAGAACCTACAATTGGCATCGCAACAAGTGTTGTCAAACAAACAGTAAATACCTGGACTGCAAGAAGAGTTTCACAGTTCTGGCACAATATACCAGGATTGGTTCATTCAACGGCCTTCAAACATCCTTCGAATATTGTATCCAAGCAAATGTTAGGCTATAATAGACACGATCTACGGTGCCTAACAAGCATTCTAACAGGCCACTGTCGTTTGAATCATCATATGCTGAAACTTGGACTGTCGGACGATCCGATTTGCCGTCTTTGTTTGGAAGATAATGAAACAGCAGAGCATATAATTTGTGCATGCCCCGCCGCGGCTCGAGTCAGGTATCTGATGTTTGGCAGAGCCACTCTCTTGCCCTCGAACCTGAAATATCATTCACTGAACAAATTAATCGACTTCGTTAAGGGCCTCATTGACCCACTAATTATAAACCTATCCTAACCTTAAGGAGTAGAGAAATGATAATCGTTTGTCATCGTCTGAAGGTTCTTTGTGGGTATAATAATTTCAGTCGTTACTAAAACATCTTCAGGTCCACCCATTTCTTCAGATGGTTGAATGGTTTCGCCATTAACACCATTCAAGAGCTCAAATTCCTGATCAGAAATTTGTGTAGTATTTGTATAGGGCCATAATTTTACTTTTCCAAAGAGCGATCGGCAGCCCTTCGTCTGGCGGCACTGGGTCAAGGTTCGAATGATTGAAAAATTTGCGAAATTTATAGTTACATTAAATACCTTGAGCGCCACTAAATTTTTGTTGACATGGAATCCAGAAACCCTTGAATTATTTGTGACTGAGTATTAGGAAATAATATTAAAAATCCCAATAATGTTTTATTGTTTAAAATGAGCAATATTGATGACTATGTACAAATATATTCAGGGATATAATGACAAAACATAAATGTCGGAATGTGATTTCTTGAACTATATCCAGAATAATTATTCAGTATTAAATATGAATGGAAACTGATCAGATTCAAAATGATAATAAAATCAAATATTACCTCTAGGTATTATCGTCGGACTCATAGTACACATATACAGTTATGCATGAAAATATAACATAGAATGATAAACAGCAAATACCTAATTGTCTTCGATGATGGTACTTTTGCTGCATGTAGATATCCAACGGTGAACAGTAATGTTACTGGTATGAACCTTCAGATTCCAGACAGGTTGACATCTAGGTGGTAGACCATAATAACGTAGGGTTGAGTACAGTACTGAGTAAGGGTTGGAATTAGCCTCCCAAAGAGGTGAACCTCTCCTTGGACCCTGTGAAATAGGTAAAATGACAACCTATTCCAGCACGTGTTAAGTGAAGTAAAAAAGTAGTGAATGAAAAAACTAGGATATAATCCCAAAAAATACATAACTGTTTATTCCAGAGGGTTCACAAAACCACTGAAAGTCATTAATTTCAAATCATTAAATGACTAAAGGGGGTAAATCCCCAAATCTTGTAGATATTGAGAAACTATGAGGAACAACAGATCTCCTACTCGTCTCGTTGATCTTCCAACCACAGGCTACCTACTCCTGTCAATTGCTTACTTGCACTATCCGGAAATCGTATGGCAATCAGTGTTACCAATATTCGAAAGATGAGAATGAACACTCTCATTCACTCGAGGATCTAACATGTACGAAACCAGCAATAAATATTGAAGCACGCTAGAGTTCACACTGAGCGAATGAGTAGAGTATGAAAAGGAACTAGACTACTTATTGGTATTGTGTTTGCTGTAACAGCTGATACTGTCTACTGTCATTAACCTATGCTTAAGCAAATGAAAACAAAATATTACCATCATGAATTATGATCGAGTGGCTCTTAAATTAAACATATTATCAATGGATGAGAAATACATATTAATACAATAACGTGAATAGAAAAATAACAATTAGGTTAGTACAATAATATTCATTTCAGTGACAATATTATACATAGACGATGAGTAAATAAATTCAACCTCACTGTAATGTAATTATTTAATCCAGGACTATGATACTAGTCAATAAGCATAGCATAGTTTTGATAGGAAACCTTGATCAATGAACGAATAGGTGAAAATAAATATACAGTGTATGAAAACTGATATCCAACTTCATTTCAACACTTCATCGATTACTCAAATAAATAATCATATTGATGAAAATAAAATTGTTATTGTGCTATATAAGGCACACGTCATGTTATGTAGAAATTATCAAAATAAATAGCATTTTATTTTTTTGATCTAATATACCGTGTGAGAAAAGGAAATGCTAATCTAAATATTTTAGCAAACATTTTTATTTCCTTGTGGTGACGATTTCTCTTTATCAAATGTAACTTGCGTAACTTGGCATTTTACTTTTGTTTGCAGTTGTTCAATTTTAATGGAAAGTAAGCTGCAATTGTCGAAAATTGTTCAAAATTGGCAACTGTATTCACCATATAGAGACCTTTAACAATCACAACTTTGCTTCATAGTCGACAGGTAGCAAATATTTGGAGAGTACCTATATAGTTTCAAATTTGCCTGGGCATATCGGGATCGGGTATACCAAAGTTAAAGGTTAGGTGTTCAATATAGAGAACTAGATGTGAGAATGATGTGAAAGGCGTTGTCGGATGTGTTTCAACATACCATATAGTGTGTGTAACGTGTGTAGTATCGATGGTGTCTTGGAATCGTGAATTCAGTGTAAAGAATCAATACACAAACGTATATTTTATATCAGCGTGTAGCTGGAAAAATTGTGATTCAATAGAAGCAATTGAAAGTTATAACTATACGATCATACTCAAGTAATCAGTGCATTTTGCATAATACTGAACTGAATGTTTTTGTTTATTTCATTTCATTAACGAGCTGAAGCTTTTTTTAATTCAAAACAATACCAGTCGGTGGTGTTGATGAAATGCCACCAGTGGCGTACTTGATATAATTGAAGGTGATATATGCAGTTGTGTGCGTTTTATTGGTGGATATATTTATTAAGAATACACTAGAGCCCCAGGAAACGGTATATGTATATATTAATACAGTTCCTTTATTCGAAATTTAAAAGAAAAGTTAAAAATAAGGAAAAGTATGTATACTTTGTGTGCAATACTTTTGATATACACAGTATTGTATGAGAAATCAATATTTTTGAAAGATTCAGTATATATCAAATTTGACAATTTTATTTTCCGAAGACATTTATGCAGAATGACTTCATTGATAGATAGATCATGTTACGATTTGGGAAAAAATATTCGAAATTTCAAAATACAGAGGTCTCTGTTAGCATACTTACAATTATAATAAAATAATTCAAAATCTCTCTTTGTTATTGGGAAACATAATTTTTTTTTTAAAAGAAAAAGTTCGTAACCACAGAAGAAAAGATTTATTTATTTGAAAAAAGTTTAGTCAAATGCATTTGAAAACCCCACGAGGCAACATCGTATTTTAGAGTTGTCTCACTTTTGTGAATATTGTCTAACAGTATAATTAAATTCATAAATCCATCCATTCTAAAATCAGTGCGTGCGTAATTTGAAGAAAATTTTATCCTATTTATTTCGAGCGAAAGTTCCAGATTTCTAAATTATTTTTAGAAAGTTTCCAGAATTCTAAATTATATTTAGAATAGTACGAGTATTTTCCTGTTCCATAGTATTGGTGAGTCCGCTCCAGTTTATTATTATCTATCGAGAATAACAGGCCTTGTTAATAAAATTAAATAGATGCATCTATGAAGATATCATTTTGAATTTAAACGAAATAACCATTACGTATGAAAATTTGAATCATTCGACGAATTTATGAAATAAACATTTTTGGACTGTGATCGTGGTATTTGACATTTATACACGTCAAGTGAAAATTCGAAATTTATAATCGTTGAAGTTAGAGATTAGGTGTTTTCTAGTACATAGGTTGTTTTTAATTTTAATTTTTGTAGAAAAATACGATTTTGTTATTTAACTATATTATTGGGGAATACTTAATTTTGAATTTCTGTTATTTGATAATAGAACATAAATTTTTTAATCTAACTTACTGTAGTATTCATTTAGAACATATCTTTATAGAACTTAAACATATAGCATTCAATGAAAATTGTAATTTAGTCAGTGACATTTGGATAATTATTGGTGACAGGAAAGTAATAAATGTCATAAGATAATTAAAAGGCCTTCATAATATTAAACAAATAGTCACACAAGGCTCTTGTGTTGACAATCTGGAATAATAGAGTTAATATTTAATTTGGATAATACATTAAAATCATAAAATTTTATTTAATGTTTTAACAACAATTTGATCCCACCCAGAGATGAGAGTGATTGAAATTCATTATAAATAAATTCATCTTTGGAAATACTAAAAATATTTATTATAGCCGGGAATTATTTGACAACTGTCGAATTAAAATATATTGCATACGCTGCTAAAGGTGTGTGTGCAATATTGTCGCTACAATCAAAGATTGTACAACGTGGAAAAAATAAATTTTCAATTGTGATATCTATATATTCATAAATAAAAAACGTGTGTAATAGATAAAATATTACAATATATAAAAAAAATTGAATATGAATGACATCTCAAATAATGATTCACTGTCGAAGATAGAGATACTCATAAATGATAAAACTACAGAATTAAAATCAGATATACAAAGCATTAGAGATAGTCTGATTAACAGATTGAAAGAATTAGAAAAAAATGCAATAATATAGAGCACAAAATCGTCGAAATAAAACGGTTCTTCAAAAGGAATAATATTGTCATTTTTGGGATAGAGGCAAACAAAGATAATGTACTCGAAGTTACTACTGGAAAGCTGAATGAGATATTTAACTGCAAACTATCTGAGAAAGACGTAAAGAACATATACCTCATCGGAAAAATAGGTACAATCATCTTAGAGTTTATCTCTTATTTACAAAAATTGAAAATTTTCCAAATCATAAAGAAATTACGAGGCACTGGTATTTCTATATCTCATGATTTAAGACCTGAAGATCAAACTACAAATAAAATCTTGGTCAAACATCTAAAGAGTGCCAGAGTAAATAATTATCAAGCACATATAAAGAACCATAAATTATATGTTAATGTTACTCCATACACTCCAGAAGAATTAGAGAGCGGCAACAAAGAATTTGAAGCTGATGAATTACTACCCAAATCGAACAGTGCACCTCCCACTCCAAGTAATAGTCACAAAATAGATTACAAGAAAGATACCATTGAAAATACAGAGAAAAATCCGATAAACATAGAGGAATTAGCAAGAGAAGAGACTCCCAAGAATACGAAGACAACGGTGGAAGTAAAGAAGAAACCAACAACACCTACTATACAAGCCAAAAACAACTAAATTTGGCGGTGCTACAAGGAAGAATTCGACTGCAAGTAGTAAATGGAATTTTTATAAACTTAACATAGCAGAACATTAACTAACATTTACTAACATAAAATCACTTCTCCATCATAATTTTTTTAAAATAATACTTTATTTTCCAATATTAGTCTAAGTTATTATATTTTCCAATGATAGTACCTTTATTTAAGCATAAATGCCAAATAATCTCATGATAAACGCTCGGACTAATATTTATTGAAATACATGTATCGATAAAAAACTAGGAACATTTCGAAAGCCAGCGAATGAGTATTTTATTCCATGCATTGTTGATGTTTCTTGAAAATTGCATATTATATCTATATAAGTGTGCGCTCTGAAATGAATCCACATATTAGAGATTTCAAAGTAGAAAAAATAAGAAATTTTGTGTTAGAGAATGCAGACCAGCTAAACAAGTTATAAAAGTCAATAGTTGTCATTGCAACTTCAGAATAATATTCGAAGCATAGCTAAATATCTGAAGGAATTTATAATATTTCTAGAGGAACTAGACTCTTCAAGAGACTGCATATTATTTACAGAAACTAGAATTATAGATGACATCGGAGTATATAATGTTGAAGGCTATACAACTCTCTATAATTGTGGCAAGCTCAACCAGAATGATGGAGTAGTAGTTTTCATTAAATCGAATTTATACCACTCTCACCAAGAAATTGAAATAAATGGTACAACTCTACTCCAATTGACAGTGATTATTGGCAAATAAGTTATTATTATTAATGCATTTCACGGATAACCTTGTAATACTCAAATCGAACCGTTTATTGAATACCTGGACAATATATTAAAAAATCACCCAAAGAAGTTCACATACAGTGTGTTTATCGGAGATATAAATATCGACTTGAATGAAGATACAGACGATTCACAGATTTATCTGGACACATTGGGAGAGTATGGATATAACTCAGCAATAAATACTACCACCAGACCACAGTCAGGTACATGCATAGACCACATTTTCATTAAGTCGAAAAAGAAAAACCTTGAATCTATCATTCCGCTGACTGTGGAGACTTGTAATACCGACCATTACACAATACTGGTGCAAATAATATTCAACGATAAGTATGCAAAAGAAACTACAGCCAATTCTATAAACAAATAAATGAAAAAAAATTGATACAAATCATTAAAAGTACGGATTGGAAATATTTCTTTGAAATAAATGATTTGGAAAACTCGGTTACTGAATTTGTCAGACTAGTCCAAACTGCAATAGATGGATCCTCGAAATTCATAACAGTTAAAAAAAAGATATAAAGAGGAAACCATGGGTTACTGAATCATTACTGGAATCCATTAATAGGAAGAATACTAAGTATGCTATATTAAAGAAAAATCCACAAAATGAAATTTTGAAAACTGAATACAATACATACAGAAAAATACTTGAGAAAGCAATAAAAGACACAAAAATGAAATACGACAAAAACAAGATAGAACAAGAAGGGGCAAACTTAAAACGATTATGGCAATCAGTAGATGAATTAACGAAAGCAAGACAATATACCGATATATCATTGATGCAGACTGAGGATGGAAATATAACTTGCGATCCAATTATAATCTATGAGAAATTCAACTCATTCTTTAGCAATGTAGGTGCCAATCTAGCAAAAAATATTAAGCAGGACAGAAATTATACGGAAACGAAAATTAAATCAGATCACACCTTTTTTTTTCTTTCCCACTGACGCCTATGAAATACAAGAAACTATTTTGCAGTTGAAAAATAAAAATTCACCAGGACCTGATGGCTTGAAATCAGAAACACTGAAACTCATATCCACTTACATAGCCAAACCTCTATGTTATATTATCAATAAATCCTTGTCAAGTGGTCACTTTCCTTCTGCTTTCAAAATGTCAACTGTGGTACCTGTTTACAAAACTGGCGAAAAGACAGAGTTTTCAAATTATCGACCTGTAACACTTATATCAAATTTGGGTAAAATTATGGAAAAGATCATAAAAAAAGACTAAATTCGTTTCTGAAGAAATACAATCTGTTGTCAGGAGTGCAGTATGGATTCACAGAAAAAAAGTCCACCAGCGATGCGATATTAGAACTCACGAGCAAAATATATAATTCTATAGATAAAAAAAACCTCCATTGGAATTTTTCTAGACTTGGCAAAGGCATTCGATACCGTGGACCACAATATACTGTTATTGAACCTTGACGATCTGGGAGTGAAGGGTAAATCACATGACCTTTTCAACTTATACTTAACTAACAGGAAACAGCAAACAAAAATACAAAACATACTCAGAAAAAAATGTGGTGTACCTCAGGGAACGGTGTTGGGTCCTTTGCTATTCAATATTTATCTAAATAATTTATTTTCCATACGAATACAAGGCAGCATCATAAGTTTTGCAGATGATACGGTCATATTCTATGAAAGTAACACATGGGACGACTTAAAGAATAAAATAGGAACTGACTCTGGTAACATTAAAAAATGCTTCGATAATAGACTACTGTCAATAAATCTCAAAAAAACTTTCTACCTGCCGTTCTGTAGCTTATCTGCGAGCCTCCCAGCATTTGACAAAATATCAATAGAAGACGACCTTGAAATCTTACCATCGAAAAGGTTTAAATACTTGGGTATTATGATAGACAGCCACCTTAGATGGGACGTACATATCAACTACTAAAAAAATTACGTAGTGTTCTATATAGAATCAAACAAGTCTCGCATATACTCAACTTCAAACAAAAAAAAATTCTCTACCACAGTTTAGTTGAATCGCATCTGGGATATGGTATTATAGGATGGGGTGGAGTATCCAAAACATACCTGAAATCATTATAAATCATACAAAAGCGATTCTTGAAACTAATAATGTGTAGAAAAAAACGATATCCAAGTGAAGCGCTATTGGAGGAGACACAAATTTATGATTTGAGGAAACTTTATTTCTTGAAACTAGGAAAAACACAATATTTGCATAAGAACGAACTCCTTACACATTCGCACCAACATAAGACGCGACAAAAGGACAATTATATACCCCATTACATTTTGTGTATTTTTAACTTCGAATTTTAACTTTATGATTAGGACCTATTCTGTACATTTCAATTCATCTTATGTTTATGTGTTGTTTTGGATATTTGTTTGTTTATTCATTTATATATTCTCGCTCTACATACAGGTATATATGTGTATTCTGATATACATACTATACCTCGTAGATTAAGCTCTAGTTATTCACACATCACCTGTATATAAATTGTCATTTTTTATCTTTACCTTGTGAATAAAATTTTTATTATTATAAGAAGTACTACATATTTGTGATAAGAAACAAGAACTGGATTTCCTTGAAGAATTGGAAATTAGAAGACAATTAATAAACCCACAATATGAAGTCGTCGATGAACAGATAATTCTAGGGAGTTCTCCACTTTTAAACTGTCTTCTTAAGTGATAATTGTAAATATTAGTGTTTTCAAATGAAACTCAAGGTCTCTAGTTAATACCACAATATAATACAAGTTATTGAAAATTCTAAAAAATTGACAATTGTTTCGATAAATCAATATCATCGTCAGATATAGATTTCCTGGTTTTCTATATCAAGCACAGTTATACTGATCTTAATGGGGAAAAATGATATCCAGGATGATATAGGGCTAATAATATCTAAGCTTTGATATTTGTAATAAAGCCAAAAATAATTATTAAACATCAGGTAGCCATCAAATGAAATGTAACTCCTATCATTCTGACGATGATATTTAGTATCGAAGCAATTGTCAAATTTCTTAGAATTTTCAACATTTTATCAATATATTGTGGAATTACCTAGAAAAAGTTAGTTTCATTTAAATGAGTAATATAAGTAGATTCCACAACGTAAGGGTCGAGGCAGTAAATTTAATCACTTATACAGGGTGTCCCGGAACTAATGGGAAAAAGTCAGGAGCGTATATTCTGAGCCAAAATAATGTTAGTACTTCATATAAACTTTTTCTATGCAGGCCCTCGTTTTCGAGTTATAGGCCTTCAAAGTTTTAATTTTGAATTTGGCCTTTATTTTTATTTTTTGTACTAGTTATTTGATCTTTAAATAATTTACGGCAAAGCTATAATGTACGTATATGTTTATTTTGGAAAGGTAAATATATTTACAATAGTGCCTTGAAGTCATGGACGGACTACTCGCAATGGTTAGTGATGCAAAAATTTTGCAGGTATGGCACACCCTGTATGAAATTATCGAAATTGACTTTCCCACACATTAAGCTAACGAAAAGGTACTCCTGTTTGAATTCGATAAAATGAGCCGTTTGGCTAATATTTACAGTTTTATCAAAGCACTACGTACCAATTTACCTAACTAACTCATTACTACAAAAAAATAATTTGATGATAGCAGATGATAAAACAAAAAGAACTTATTCAATGATGATCAAATAGGTACGCAAACAACGTAATTAGTCGCTTTTAATCAAAATTACGAACACGACATTATTAAACCATTAAGAAAACCTCAAAAAACACAAGTTATAAAACATTAGACTAAAACTAATTCCTAAACAACAACAAAAACTAACGTTATTCTAATAAATGTTCAATATGCAAAAACTCCGAATATCTCTGACCGGTCAAAGTACCGTCAATAAAGTATGGCCCTATCAAATGATTGCCAACTATTCCTGTCCAAACATGAACCATGAATCTAAACTGGTTCCTAATTTGGATAATGCCATGTGGATTCACACCATCCCATGAATGCATATTATGAGAATTAATGACTCCATCTCTGGTGAAACTGGATTCGTCCGTAAAGAGAACGTTACTAATAAATGTATTGCATGCAGTGCCGGATTTAGGGTACTTGCGGCCCTAGGCCAAATTAACCCGAGCGGCCCCCGCCCAGGCCGCCCCTTAGGTGGAAAATTGAAATGTGCCTTATTTCAAGCTCACGTCAAAACAAGTGAGTAGTTGAGATATCTTAAAGATAAACACCAGTTGGAAAACATTAATGGATGCAGGATGCGGATGCTAGCAATAATATAAAATGGCTTATAATTATTATATCGTATCCTTCAACTTCACGATTATGGAATTAAAGTATAAAGCAGATTTCATATTATGACATAACGTTTATTTTTATAATTTTACTTTTTAAAATTGGTACAACATATTAGTTCTAAAAATAAACATTTACTCACACTGTATGTATTACAGTGAATGTTCACAGTAAAGTTCAAATAAATCTAAACGCTCACTTTCCTAGCTTTTTTGGCTGCAAAATCTTTAAGCAACTCGTTAAAGTCTAATGCTTGAAAAAGCTCAGAATTTGCCACAAAACTAGCCAAACTAGACAATCAAGAATCTTCGTCAGAAGTCGAGTTCCTAAGGTATTTTTTTATTCTTTTTAACACGCTGAATGATCTTTCTCCAGATGCATTAGATCTCCTCATACATAGTAGAATGCGCAAAGCCGTGTCCATATTCGGAAATAATGTTGTTAATTGTTTTTCACGAATGAGTTTCAGATACTCCAAAAGTGTATTCCTTGGAGGCTTGGTAATCTTGTTATCATGAGGTTCTCTTTCTTCATCAAATATACCTTCAACGAAGCCTTTGAACTGTACACACTCTTCTCCAAAGTCACCATCTATGTCGGTTCGATACTTTTTAGCCACAATAGAAGCTTTTCCCCTCATTTCTTCATTGGAAATTGATGATAAGTTGTTTAAAAACCCAAATTCCTCATTAGGACTGAAATGAACTCCGGACCTTTTATTCAATTCTGAATAAAGCCTGTTAATTACAAAATTGAATGTATTCATCTTTAAGTCTTCTTTTCCATCAAAGTGGGGCTCCGGTTCATCTTCATGATCTTCGCCAGGGAGAGAATTTCTTTTCTGGCGTCTTTTCATTTCAAGAATATAGGTTTCATTTTTAGACCACTCTTTTCCTCTTTTTTCGTAGGAATCAAAGTTATCTCTCAGACTTAGTACGTACTCCTTTAGAGATTTGTATATGTTGCAAGTCACATTCAAGTCTGTAGCAGTGTTTTGCAATATTTTGCTACTCTTGTCAAAACGTTGTAAAATATCGTACCACATGTTCTGTAAAATAGCATTCTCTAACTTAAAAAATTGTTTACTAATTCCATTAGCTTCAGCTCGGCTCACATTTGTTTCCCCTTTATCGTCTGATATTTTTTTTACTACATCGTAGTAGCTCCAGTAGTTGAGTAAAATAGCTTTTACAGCATGCCATTTGGAAGCCCATCTTGTAATGTTCACTCTTTTCAGAAGGAGTTTCTTTTCGCTACTGCTATTTTTGACAAGGTTTTCCAACACGGCCCATCTTGAAGTAGATGCACTCATGAAAATGTAAAATTCTTGAATAAACATAAATAGTTTTGTTACTACCAAACAGCAATCAGCCGCATGTGTGCCTACTAGGTTCAACGAATGAGCGGAGCATAGAACGTACTCAGCTAAATTGTTTTGTTCTTTTATTATCGCTTGTAAACCTTCATATTTCCCTGACATATTCGAGGCATTATCATATGACTGGCCTCTCATATCGGACAATGGAATATCTAGCTCTGACAGGGTATTTAAAATAATTTCCGCCATGTGTGCTCCAGTGTGGTCATGAAATTTAATGAAAGCTATAAATATTTCTACAGGCATACCATCACTTAAAACATACCGTAGGATCACTGTCAACTGGTCTGAATGAGTGATGTCTGGTGTAGAATCAACACTGAGCGAATAGTACTTACTTTTCTTTAATTTATCCACAATGACAGAAACTACTTTTTTGTACATTAACTCTATAAACTCGTTACAAATAGTTTTTGACAGATAGCTTACATTTCCGGATCCTGGATTTCCTTTATTTCCAATATGGGCTTTTAAACAAATCAACTTATTCTGCAACAAGCTCTAATGCCCCCATGAAATTACCGTTTCCTTAGAAACCGAATATTTCTTGGCTCCTTCGAAAAGCCAGGCCACGGGTACCGAGAAACTTGACAACGTCTACTACACGTTTTAGCACTCGATGCCAATATTCAACTTCCTTAAGGTAGTTTTCGTGTAATGCAGAATCATTTTTTCCTAAAACATTACCTCGTAAGACGAAGGTTTTTGTATTTAACCTATGTTCCGCACTCTGTTCGTGTTGTTTAAGTCGGTTAGAATTTTTCCAGTCATTGAATCCCTTGCAAAAAGAACTATCGTTGTGATAGTGGAATAATTTGCATGGAACACAATACAGGCAGCCGGTAGAATTTGAATACATAAGCCACTCTCTTTTCTTCATATCGCCGTTTGGTAAACGGCTATAAAACATATGTTCTTTTATTGTTCTTACTTTATCAGGATAATGTCGTTTGGATTTTGAAAAATCACAATCTTTAATCGCTAGTAAGTGTTTGGGAAGATTTCTTATTACAAAATCCGTCGAATCAACAGATAAATTGCCCCATGAACTAGGATCTAGAACATTTAATGTGGATTGAGGAAGGGGCATGGCTGATTGAGTACTAGAAACATTTCTAGAAGTATTTAGATCACTCTAAAAGTCTGTAGTTTCTTCTACAGCAGCAGAAGTACTGGGAATTTGAACATCAGTAATAACATAGTTTTCATTTGGACTATTCTGACTGCTATCTCCTGACGTATTTTTAAAAAAACTTTTAATTTTAGAATTACTTTTTAACAATTTTAAACTTTTTTCTTCTTTGAGTTTTTTTAATTTGCGTTTATATGATCCACTAGCCGTCTGAATATTTTTATTGTTATCGTTCATCATTGTCAGGGCAAAAAGTATTATGTGTTACGGGTTAAGATACCTGTAAAATATTAGTTCACTTCACTGAGTTCACACCACAATAATTATTATGACGGTAACCACAATCTGTAAACAAAACAACTGTCATCATTCAGAAATCCTATATAAAACACGTACACGAGAAGATTTACTTTTAAGAAGTAGTTCATTTGCCACTTGCAAAACTATACTGACGAGTGACGCCGAGTCGCTGACACTCTCAAAACAGTGTAAACAAAAGGGTGGTGACGAGGGAGGGGGAGAGGGGGCCGCATCCGGCATCCCGGCGCCTTATACCCTGCCAAGCGTTAATATTTATTTTTATGTACGTTGGCTATTTTACTTAGATTTTAGATTGTATTATATCAAAAGTCATGTATTCGATTTAAAGTTGCGGTAAGTATTAATTTAAGAAAATGAAATTCAATATTTTTTCTTAATAACATTTTTTTTATGAAACGCTGCGGCCTACGGCCCCCTTTTGCTTGCGGCCATAGGCCGCGGCCTAGTTGGCCAAGTGGTAAATCCGGCACTGATTGTATGCTTGTTGTTGTCGCAGAAACCACTGGCTATACTCAAGTCGTGCAGGATAATCAGCCACTGTCATACTGTGTACTTTTTTCATGCGACAAGGATATAACAGCTGTTCTTTTAGAGCTCGATGAACAACTGATTTCGAGACGTTATGTTCTCTTGATAATTTTCGTAAACTCGTTGATGGTTCATTATCAACTGCATTTAACAAGTTTTGTTCAACTGCCACAGTACGTACGCTTGTACTGGACCTTCTCCACCTTTTTTGACAACAAACTCCCTAACATTTGAAATTTTGTTTTGTATACTAGGAAAATTACATTTACTTATTCATATCTGTTTCTCGCAACCTGAGATCAATACGCTCAAACATTCGTCTGTCTGGGAATGCCCTGTTTGCAAAATGTTCTGCATAAAGCCTTCTGGCCTCTAAACAGTTTCGAAAAGCCAGTCCATAAATTGAATGCATATCTGCGTACTCAATAAAAGTTAATTCTGCCATTCTAACTGTTAAATTAAGGACTTATGAATTATTGACAAGTACTGACTACGAACTATTCTACACAACGTTTGACAACTAATCCTATGGTTACTTGATAAACGGTAAAAACACTTTTAAAAAGTTTTTACCAACTTTCTAATTAATAAGTCGTTGATGTTTTTTATCTTTTGCTATCGTTAAATTATTTTTTGTAGTACTGTAGGTGAATCTTGAATATCGTATTAATAAGTTAGTTTTACTTCGTTGTGTACTTACATAAAAATGGTGAATGCGTGAATTGGTACGTAGTGCATTAATTAAACTGTAAATACTAGCCAAACGGCTCATTTCAACGAATTCAAACAAGAGTACCTTTTCGTTAGTCTAATGTGTGGAAAAGTCAATTTCGATAATTTGATATAGGGTGTGCCATCCCTGCAAAATTTTTGGATCGCTAACCATTGCGAGTAGTCCGTCCCTGGCTTCAAGGCACTACTGTAAATCTCTGTACCTTTTCAAAATAACCATACACGTACCATATAGCTTTGCCGTAAGTTTTATAAATATCAAATAACTAGTACAAAAAATAAAAATAAAAACGAAATTCAAAATTAAAACTTTGGAGGCCCATAACTCGAAAACGAGGGACTGCACAGAAAAAGTTTATATGAGGTACTAACATTATTTTGGCTTAGATTATACGCTCCTGACTTTTTTCCCATTAGTCCCGGGAAACCCTGTATATCTAATTAAAACCTCGTATTACTTTCTCCAGCCTGTATGACGGTATTAATTCTTCTAGGCATATGTAAATCAAGTGGAAAACGTTAATTCATGAAATGGATTCCCATTTGTCTAAAAGAGCAAATCTGGGCGGATCCAAGGTAAGAGGAGCAGGTAAATGGCATCGAATCTTTCTACTAAGCATGCCCCAATGTCCGAAACATGCTCGATGGGCCTGTGGGCTGGCCATGTTATTTGGGAATTGCCGACTTCGTTTAAGTATCCTATGACAATGCGGGCGGCTTGAGGACGTGCGTTGTCATGTATCAATAGACAACTGTCTCCAATGGGTGCATATGGGACAACTTACTCTTGCACTATTTTATTTATGTACCTATCCGTAGTCACAGATCCCCTAGGGACCATGTACAACTCCGTACGCGCCTCCGAAGCTATTCCAGCCCACACCATAAGTGAACCCGCTTGAAAACGTGGATCGTAGTCAAAATCTGAATTCATCAGTAAACAAAACACATCTCCAGTCGTCTCTATTCCAATTGTGATGATCCCTAGTGAATTGTAATCTGACTAATCGATGTGCCCTGTATAGTTCTGGTACTCTTACGGGTCTTCGAGATACCAGATTTGATCCACTCAACCCTCATCTAACTGTTCGATCACTACATCTGCGTTCCTGATATGATCAAGGTCGTCTGGAATCTCTACAGCAGTTAAGTAACGATTTCTTAGTGCTTACCCAACTAACAATGATAACTGAATATCATCGAAACAATTGTCAATTTTTTAGAATTTTTAATATTTTTCATTATATTGTGGAATTAGCTATAAACGTTGAGTTTCATTTAAAACACTAATATGAGTAGATTCCACGAAATAAGGGTCGAGATAGTTAATTCCCTTTATAGTTAGATCATACAATAGAGTAAATTTATAAAGTCAATAATACGAAAGATTTACTTATACCTATAACGTAACAGTAACAGTTAAAGTTATTTTTACGTAAGAATTACGTTCAGAATTACTTATATACTATTTTTACCTATAAGAATAATTTTGGCGGTAATAATTACCATTTAGCTTGACGTAAATATTACCTATAAGTTATTTGCACTTATAAGTAATTGCTGTGTTTATAATTACGTTTCTAATTACACTTTACAGTTCGGTTCACTGTTAAGTTGCCAATACTTGTTTCCATGACGTAAGTGTTTCAAGAGTTTATTACTGACAGGTTGGTGACTTGTTTGTCAAATAATTAGTATTTTGTTAGAAATCGCTACTTCAAAAATTACTTTTTGCTTTTTTTACCTACACAGTAAAAAATGGAGGTAAATTTACATGTAGTTTACATATGAAATATGTGGAAATTTACACACATTTTCAAATTTTCCTTCAAGATTACATAGCATTTTTACGAAACATATGTGGAAAATCTATCGCTCTGGAAATATTTTATTTTATCTTGAGAATTTAAACAATTACTATGTGAATTTCAAAAATTGTTGTAAATGTACATGACGCTTAGACGAATAATTCAGTGTAACTTTACTCAAAATATATCAAACTTTTTTTATGCAGTTTTCAAGTAAAATCAGATTAGGCCTGTAATTTCACAATGTGCATATAATTATACTTATATTTTTGGATAATCTTGTAACTTTACAGAGGATTTCTATGTAATATTTGTGCAAAATCTGAAATGATGTGGATAAATTCTTTTAAAATCAAAATTTTAACAATAAGCATGCGACGTCAAAAAATATTGTAAATATACATGAAATTTTGGTAAATAAAGAAATGATAGAGAACTTTATTGAAAATTATAAAATTTTGTAATTTAAATATATATGGATTCTAAACAATGTGAAACTATTATCGATTTCTAAAAATTCGTCTTTTAACAAAAGAGAAAAAGTGATACGGCTGAATATGCGCTTTTTTCGAAAAAATCGATATGATTTTACATCTATTTCTTTTCATATTTGCCAAACTAAACAACTATGTTACTCTCAACATATTCTTAAAATATATCAAGGGCCTAAAATGATATTATTTTCCAAATATTAGCCAAAACCTTTTTGCCGGAGATATGGCATTGCATTGCCACTTAGAAAGTTTCAAATTAAAAATAAACATCCCCTTCATATAAACTGGTGGAATTAATTATAAAAAGTTGTAAACATTTTTCCCTAAATAGTGTGATTTTTTCAAAATCCGTGTAATAGAATTACACCATTTAAGGAATTATACACATAATTAACCTAAAATCACATGATTCGCGTAATTATTACATTATATGTGTGACCCTATACCCCACGTGATTAGTTAAAACCAATGAGAGATGATTTCTCTTACCGGCAAAACAACAGCGTGTGTCTTTGTTAATTTATGTATATAGTTTGCAGACGAGTTTCACGTGAGTTTTACTGTTTTGCAGGATGAATAATTTTTATGTGAGTTCCTATTCTTCCTCAAAAATGTTGTTGGAGACATTTTAAATGTATGGCCAATTTTTATGAACAAAAAAGCAATTCTCCAACTATCATAATACTGAAATTAGAGAGCTTTCAGTTGTTTGCAAAAAATCAGGAAAATATGAAAAATCCTGTCCATGGATCCTTATATATAATGGCGATACACTTCAAGAAAGATATTTCTCACCTTTATAGGGATAAGGTAAACGAACATTACTATCACTATAATTATTTCGTAATATGATAGCTAATTCCTATTTAAATGAAATAATATAACAATAGTTTAGTAACGCTATCATTTTTCTTTTCGGGAAGATTCAAGAAATGATGTAAAAATTGATACTTTGTCACCTTGCATAAATAATATAGGTAAGTGAAGTGAAGCAATGTACAAATAAACAAATATTTGAAAAAAAAGTAAATTAGAGCTTCTTGAACAGCTGATATCCACCAACTATGACATTTTAGTTATTATTTTTAAGTAGATGGTTAAAAAGTAACAAAGGGGAAATAATTTTTTTTCAACTTTCAATATATTATTAAATCCAAACTATTTCATATAAAAAAACTCAATTTTTAGAACCAATATAATATGGTGAAAAAGTACTTAAATTCGAAATTTTTATGAATCTTTTATAGAAGAATTCTATATTAAATGTATTCATTTTAGGAAAAAGAACTGACCTTTTTCTCTTCACAAAAAGTTTTGTTCATCGATTTAGATTTGTTGGAATCAATTCTACAAAGAAAATTTTAAAATACAAAGTATATTAGGTTATTTTATTCCAGGTAGTGATCATACGTATGACTAAAAAAATATATCATCCTAAATTTACGTTTTCTGTTGAAACTTGTAATGTCCGAATATTCTTTCCCATTCATTTCGCTCGTGTAATCACACTGAACCCTCATAAAAAAATTTACAAGGTCTGGCGAAACTTCGCGTCATAGAATTGTATATTGTAATATATAAATGTTTGCCATTACTTTCCATCTTTCTATTAAACTGTAGACAATACTAAAACAACTTTAAACTGACGTTGTAATCATACCGAAGCTATAACAAATGTGCAACTAAGTTTCACTGGATCGATAAAGTGATATAATTTAACTTATAAATTGGTTTTTGGGAGGAACTACAAAATCTTTTTCGAAAACGAAATGTATTGTTTCAAAGAGTTTTCATATTTATTTTACGTTTTATACATTTTGTTTATTATAGTTAGGTACTTGTTGCTTGGTAGAGAATTATGAACTTTCTGTTTCTCTATACAGTTTGTCCAAACTTACTATAGTTGATGTTATTAGGGAGATATTCGATAAGATATAAAAAAAATATCTAATATTGAATATGGTTCTACTAACATTTTTGAGAATTCCTTTTGTTCGCCAAATACCGTGTAATAAATTGTATTTAGTCTTAAAAATGTTAGTTTTTCAAATTTAGATTTTTATTAAAATGTACTAATATTAGAATAATAAAAGTAATAATATTAGATCATAATTTAAGTTTTTTACTGTATCCATATTAAAA
Organism: Galeruca laticollis; assembly: GCA_963921935.1. Lineage (NCBI taxonomy): Eukaryota > Metazoa > Arthropoda > Insecta > Coleoptera > Chrysomelidae > Galeruca > Galeruca laticollis. The sequence continues at coordinate 206,466,002 of OY998176.1, read as the reverse complement.
CAATCTAATCAATAATACATGTTGGTCATATCAGAAATTTCAGCATTTCATTTGATAAATTAATTTGGGCACACTGCGTATACCTGTTAATAATTAGATACTTAGAAGGCACTTCTAAGTATTTGATTAGTAATTTTATTTATGTATTAAACCAGATGAGTTTATTTTTTAAGTATTTTATAAATTGTGAATTTATATATTTTATTCCAATAAATTTTTTAAACGCTTAAACATTGTTTCCTATTACCTAATTTGAAATATTTACCTTTTATAAGACAATTTGCTACATCAATAACACTTGAATTTTCTAATTTCAGAAGTCTAAGGAGAATGTAAGGTCGATTTATGTACCGTATTTGAATTAATAAATATTTGGAATATTTTAATTTGAGTAATCACGGAAGGTCAAAATTTTTAATTTTTTAACTGTTGTGGATGTGTGAATTTTGACAAAAGACAGTTAAAAAATTAAAAATTTTCACATTCCGGATTACTCAAATTGAAATATTAAATATTTGGAATATACGGTACATGAATAGACCTTCATATTATTTATGTAAAACAAAATTACATTGATACTAAGAAATTCACAAATTTTAGGTAAATTCACATCTTTAGTGTATTACTAAAAATTTCTAGCTTTACAGTTAGTTATAGGGGCAATTTATATCAACCATGTAAAACAAAATTACACTGGTTTTGTAAATTTCACATATTTTAGGAAAATTCACATCTTTAGTGTATTACTAAAAATATCTACCTTTACAGTTATACAGGAAATTTACATCAACCATGTGAAATACAACCACATATATATATATATATATATATATATATATATATATATATATATATATATCGTAAATTTCGCACAAATTTAGGAAAGTTACATTTTTAATGTATCGGTAAAATTATTTAATTTTACAAATATATATAAAATCTACATTAATCATGTGACATAAAATTACATAATTCCTGTGAATCTTGCTATAATTCCAGGAAAATCACATATTCAGTGTATTACCATAAACATGACAACTTACAATAATTGAGAAAATTTACACTTTTTTTGTAACAAAACATACAGGGATGGCGTGAAGTTCACACATACCTACGTAAAATTCACTTGTTTAATGTAATTATTTAATTACATGAAATATTTGCTAATACAACAAAAATGTAAATTATGCGTAAGAATTGTTTCTATTCAGAATGGTTTCACATTTATCCTGTGAATAACAAATTACAACAAAAATGTGATATTATATTGAAGTGAAACTTTTTATGGGACACTAGCGTTTTGTCATGAGAGTTAACTCGCCGAGCTAACAAAACTGTTAAACTCCTTGTGAGAGAGGCGGAAAAAATTAACGAAGATCCGCACAAAGAGGAGACGCCGAGAATAGTCGCAGGGCATTGTTTATTGATGGCGATCATCTTATTCCGTTTATCAATCCCCACTTCGCTGCGCGAACGATAAAGTGAGAAAAGGATACAAAAAGCGCTTAATAATTTCTGCCGATATTGGTATAATCCAGTGCGAAATTAATATAGAAATTGTTTACCTTTAAAATTAAGGCGATAAAAACTAGGAAATTTCTTTGCATTGTGTATTTATTTGTATTATTTTGAAAAAAATATGTAATAAAACGTAACAAGAGTATTGAAATATATTGAAAAAGGAAATAAACAGGTATACTTGTCCGTACAGATAAGTTCTGTACTCATTAAAGTTTAAGCATAAACTGTGTTATCTCCTACTTTCCGCATTGAGACCAACGCGCATCGTGGGCGTGTCCACTTTCAAACTTTCAGCTATATTTGCTAACCTGTACGTAGAAGAGCAACTAAGTCTCAGTTCATCAGAGAAAGTCGTTGTAACTAGTGTTGCTTTATTTATGGAAATATTTTTGAAGTGAAACTTTTTATGGGACACTACAGAGGTTTTGGTTACGAGGTAATCTCGTAAAGGCTAACAAGTTTTGTGAAGCTCTAATTATCATTTGTACTTAAACTTAGTGAGATAAACGCAGCGCTGTTCTCCCCTTCTGTCATCACTCGACTCGATTTAAAATCAAACGAAAAACGCGGGTTTGATACCCCCATGGGCGGCCAGAACTTTTCTTAGGTATTAAAAAGGAAGGATACGTAATATGCATTCAAATTTCTTAAAAAGAATATTTACTTTTGTTTGTCTTTTATTGTAAATAGTTTTTTATAGTCTATCCGAATAATTATTGTTTTTATTTTGGAAATAATTTTTATTTTAATTTTCTTAAATTATAGTTTTTCATGTTGTTGATATTTATGAATTCTCTTTGTACGCTCATTGGCGGTTATTGCGTCATAAAACATAAAAAGTTTCACTTCTGACGCTGTTAGTTTTCGACTGACGCATAAATCTTTGTTTTTATTACAAAGCTTAAGTATGTTTACTTAAAATTGGTTGGTCACCAAAAAGCATGAACCAGAGTGTGAAATGTATTAAAGACTTTCTACTATGTATATGGATATACTGAAAACAACTACACAGTCACGATTACCAAATGAATTAACAATGAAGTAAATCTAACTTGAGAATCAGAATATCAGAAATAATATTTGTCCCAAACACGGAACAAAGTAAACAACATTAAACAAAATGTTAATTGGAGTTTATATGGTTTGTATGTAACTTAATCATTTATGATACCTCGTAATACCCGAGAAATGAAATTGTTTAGACATTCGACTACATTTTACAGAAAATTTAAAACTGCATTAGAAAATTTTAGCGAAGTGTCAGTAACAAGTGATAAAAACAAGAATGACCATTTATCTATAAATAATGTATTACCACACGTTGAACAAGACGAATCAATGTTTGAAAATTGTGTTTAATATAATGATCCGGAGAGTGAAGACAAATCAAATTGGACAGAAAACACTGGAAATGAAGGAAAAAGTTTGACAAAAATAGTGGTTTTAAGAGAACGTCTAAGAGAATGGACATTGAAACACAAAATAAATCATAGTGCTTTGAATAATTTATTTTCAATTTTGCGCAAGGAAATTGGTATGAGTGGTGCAACGAAAGTACACATTCTTCAGCGATTTCAGAAAGATATATAATTTTCAAATTATGTTTTATTCAAACATCTGTTCGGCGTATTTCTAATATATTTTTTTGGATTGTCGTTGCGTGTTTAACAAAACATACATTATTATCTTTATTGAACCATCAAAAGTTTGAAATATTCAGCAAAAAGAGTAGTTATTTTCATGTTGGACATCGAACTTTTTATCATTTCTTGCGGGAGACTGTACAATATAATACGGATACGACGCCATCCTGATGAAGTAAAAATAAGGATGTCACGAGTCTACTTGGTAACGTGAAATATATTTAGTATGCTCCTCCATCGTAGGTAAATACGGAAGAAATACGGGAATTAAGTTAAAGCCACTCTCTTTTCATTCTCCACCTAATTGCAATTAGAGCCTTCAGAATAAGCTGTACTTTCCTGAAAGGGAGACTGATTACTCAACAAATTCGAAACAAAAACGCTACATAGTGGGCGAGGTACCTACAAATTAAAGAGGATTCTATTTATTTTTGAGGAACCGGAAAAAGGATTTGAGAACAAAAATGCGTAGTCTCGCTGAATTTAAACTACTCGTTAGATATCTAATTCGTTTAGGCTGCAAAAATAAATGTGTCCCTTGAATAATTATACAAGTGGAGATGCTTAAAGAAATGGGGATTTAGAGATGTGGTGCTATTAAAACAAAACAATAAAACTGATAGAACAATCGTTGAATAGCAAAAATGAGAAGTTGTAGAATTTACAATGGAAACAGGGTAAATAAGACAAGATCAAGAAGGAACGAGGGTGCAGGTAAGGGACATTAGAGAAACACAAACATCGAAAAATGGAAGGAGGAAAAAAAGACACGAAAAGTATATTGAGAAAGTGGAGAATAGATTGCAAGATTAGGAAATATGAAGGAAATGAGGAATGCTTTTATAAATGGACTTAAAATCGACACCCAAAATACTTGAATAAGCACGGGAATGTTGTTCGAGGAACAGTTACAAGTGTGAAGGAAACTTGATAGTCTTGCAAAAAAATAGAAAACACAAATAACTGAACTGCAACACTTTCAAGGTCCAAGCTTTAGTAGTCGAAAATACATGGAAATTTTAGAAAGAAAATTTATTGGTTGAGCTAACAAATGAGAAAGACAAATGATTAATGCGTAACACAGACTAGAAGATGCACAATAGTTTGAAGAGAAAATGGGAAGATAAGAAGTAAATAAACGGTTTTAAGGATTAAAACTAACTTTTCCGAACGTATACACCCCGGAGGCTGTATCGTGCTAACAAACCGAAATTTTTCCAAAAATATAGTATATATAGATTTATAGGACCAGTTGTACTGGCTCTGGTGAGCTGAAAATCAATAGAATCCATCTATATAACCGTCTTAATACCTCTTAGTTATATTTAAGTGAAAATAATCGATATAAGTGTTTTAAATGGAACTCAACGTTTCTGGCTAATTCCACGATATAATGAAAAATATTAAAAATTCTAAAAAATTGACAATTGTTTCGATAACTGAATATCATCGTCAGAATGACAGAAGTTACATTCCATTTTATGTCTACCTGATGTTTAGTAGTTATTTTTGGCTAGACCAAGAAGTGACCTATCTTGTGATTGACTTAACATATGTTAATAGAAAAAAGAAGAAGATGTGATATTACAAATATTGAAGCTTAGATATTATTAGCCCTATGGTGATATCCTGGATATCATTTTTCCAATTAAGATCAGTATAACTGTGCTATGATATAGGAAACCAGGAAAACTCTATCTGCAGATCTTTACAATTATCACTTCAGAAGACAGTTTAATAGTAGAGAGCTTCCTAGATTTATCTGTTCATTGACGACTTCATATTGTGGGTTTCTTAAGTGTCTTCTAATTTCCAACTCTTCAAGGAAATCCAGTTCTTGTTTCTTATCACAAATATGTAGTACTTCTAGTTCTGTGTTTGGTGTCAATGAATGGTTGGTGTCAAGTAGATGTTTTGCGTAAAGGAATTTATCTGGTTGTTTTAATTTGTATGCTCGTTAGTGTCCACTGTATCTGATTTCAAAATTTCTACGGATCTGACCCAAATAGGCAGCATTACAGTCTGGACATTTTTTATATATACCTGATTTCATCAATGTTGGTATTTTTGTTTAAACATTTAACAATTTTGTACAAAATTACGAGCATACAGATTAAAACCACCAGATAAATCCCATTACGCAAAACATCTACTTGACACCAACCATTCATTGACACCAAACACAGAACTAGAAGTACTACATATTTGTGATAAGAAAGAAGAACTGGATTTCCTTGAAGAGTTGGAAATTAGAAGACACTCAAGAAACCCACAAAATGAAGTCGTCAATGAACAGATGAATCTAGGAAGCTCTCCACTATTAAACTGTCTTCTTAAGTGATAATTGTGAACATCTGCAGATAGAGTTTTCCTGGTTTCCTATATCATTGCACAGTTATACTGATCTTAATTGGAAAAATGATATCCAGGATATCACCATAGGGCTAATAATATCTAAGCTTCAATATTTGTAATATCACTTATTCTTCTTTTTTCTATTAACATATTTTAAGTCAATCACAAGTTAGGTCACTTCTTGGTCTAGCCAAAAATAACTACTAAACATCAGGTGGGCATAAAATGAAATGTAACTTCTGTCATTCTGACGATGATATTCAATTATCCAAACAATTGTAAATTTTTTAGAATTTTTAATATTTTACATCATATTGTGGAATTAGCTAGAAACGTTGAGTTTCATTTAAAACACTAATATAAGTAGATTCCACGAAGTAAGGGTCGAGACAGGTAATTTCATAATCGATATAACTGAATTTAGATACTTATTTTTTTACAATTAGGGACAAAGTAAAAATTCGGTTATGTTGTTTCGTCTGCCACCCGGCAGACAAATAATGACGGCTAACTAACTGTGGAGAAGGGCTGGGACTCTCCAAATAAATAAAAGGTATTCAATAAAGGGACGCCCATACCAATTGTACTTAGAAGTACTCAAAGTAGTCAAAATTATATATCCCACAATGCTTAACAAAATGTCAATTAAACATTGATGCCGATTTATTCATTTATTTAAAATAATGTCAAGAAAAAGAAATAAGACAATGGAACTCAATTCACGACCAGTTTATGGATAACAAGAGAAGTTATATACATAGAAATTTCTGCTAAACTGAGTATTTTACACTCTGTTATCTGATGGATAAACAAACGCACCTTACTGCATTATAATATATCTTACTGTCCTAGAAGTAGGTCTACTATAAGCATTGGTCAGATTTGAAAAAAAATATATATAAATTACCTTATTAGACGCTTCCACCAAATAAAACACCTCGCCCGAGCTCAAGAGCAGATTTTGTATATTTAATAATGATAATGATATAATACAAAGGCTCAAAACCACTATAGCAGCTCTTCAACAAATTATTGATTAATTGTTGTACATTAAAAATACGAAAGTATACATGCCCTACTATTTTCTTCCCTTTACAGGCTTGTATATAAATTATATTACTAAAGAAAGACCCAAGAATTTATCTTGGTCTTTTTCATAATAAATAAATAAAATGAACCCATACGAAGAATGAAATTAAAATTAAGACAGTGTTGTATAAGAAATATTCTAGTGTGGAGTCCAGCGGTGGGACATCTAAAATTTCCCTTTTTAATGAAGCATCTCAATACAATATCTGCAATTTTTCAAATCTCACCAAAGCGAAGCAGCTGAATTTAACCAGTTAGCCGATATGATGTACATTAACCTTTCGGCACTGCCGTAACGATTTTGTTACCGATCACTGCCGCCGGACTGAGAGTCCGCACTCCAAAATGGGCCTCAAATTTTTTTTTGTTTTGTCAAAATTTGTCAAAAGTTAATTGTTTTTATCAAAAACACAAGAAGTACCAAAAATTCTTTATTTTGAATAATTGAGAAAATTTATAAAACTCGAAACAAATAAAATGTTTGAATACAAAACAAAAGAAAGAAATAATGCAGAAAACTCGTTATGGAATACATAAAACTAATTTAAAAATACCTATCTATATCATTAACATGTAATTTTAATGTAAATAGCAATCTGCACATACGCAAGTAACATGTTCCAAACAGATAAACTTTCCACATGTTTTACATGAGAATCGTGTCGGCCTGTTCTTTCTTCTGTCACAGTATTCGCACCTTCCTCTCACATTTACCGGATCTGCAGCTGGAGGTTGTGGTAATCCCTCGGGTGTTCCAAACATTTCTGAAATTCTAAGTCTTATGCTTTTTGGAATATTGACCTGTAATCCACGATTACGGATATGATCTTCTACTAGCTCCGAAGCAAGCATATGTAAAAATTTACGAAGACGCATGTTTTTGCCTGGATTTTGCAAGGAAAACAACACCATAGAATTAATTCCTGCAATGTTCAACATTGAATAAAAAATCACCATCGGCCAACGTCTGGTATTCCTGGCGCAATCGTTAGCTGCACACATCTTATCTAGTGTGTCTACGCCACCCTTGGTGCTGTTGTAGTCGATTATCATCTCGGGTTTTCCCGTGGCTCCATCAATTCGGTCGTCGTGGTGTAGACTTGAAACTAGCAGTACGTTTTTGTTTTTTTTTCGGGATATATGAAACCAATGTCATTATGTTTTCGAAGGCGAACATACTTGTCCCAAGTGGCCTTTTGACTGGGTTCGAAAGTTCTAAGGGGATTTCCCGCTTATTTTTTCTGATCGTTCCCAAAAAATTGAGTTTATAATTCGAATATAAATTGCGTACTAACGGAATGCTAGTGAACCAGTTATCACAGGTCAAGTTTCTTTTTGAATTTCTAAGCGGTTCAACAAGTCTTTCAACAACGGCTGAAGCAGAAGTATCCTGAACATATTGTCCTGGGGGTTGAGATCCCACATATACTTCCAAATCACAAGCGTAGTATGTTTTAGAATCCACCAGTGAATATACTTTTAGGCCATACTTGTTAGGCTTACTCGGAATGTATACGCGAAAGCCACATCTCCCGCGAAATGCCTCCAACTTTTCATCTATAGTGACATTCTCAAAAGGCGTATACGCAGATTTGCATTTTTCAACGAACAAATCAAATATAGATTTAATTGGGGCCAATTTATCAACTTTGTGTCTTTCCTTTCTGGTATCCATATCGTCGAATCGCAAATGCTGTAGTAGGAAAGAAAAACGAAATTTTGACATACCAATTCGAAAAATTTCTACTCCAGTTCCATCGTTATTCCATAACTCATCAATGTTGACCCGACTAGACTTTAACACGCCAGCTATATGTAGCGGTCCAATAAAACAATGCATCTCAGAAAGATTTGTGCCTGGCTCTCGCAACAATCTGTCGCCAAACTTGGGTCTTTGCTTGTCGATATGTTGGTTAGTATAGCGGACAATTTGTTCTATAATCTCCAAATCAAAGAAATACTTCCATATATTTATAGCAGACTTCAAGCCTCGTACAGCCATTTTTGGTCCCGGGAGATGAATTATCAAATTCTCTGCACGTGTTCTGGACGAAGGAGGGGCACATTTTGACCATTTTGTTTTTTTATCTTTCCCAAGAAAGCATGGAAGATTAGCCGTTGGTTCTATTTCAGTATCGGATATTTCCTGTTCTGTGTCTGAGTTATCTTCCTGTACTTGTATGTTATCTTCTTCCAAATCGTCGTCCGAATCATCTACTTTCTCTTCTTCTGATTCCTCTTCTAAACACTCTAACATGAGTTTGTTTAACCTTTCTAATTCCTTCTCGTAGCTACCCATCTGTAAAATTTTAATAAACTTTAAAACTTCAAAAACTAAAAAAAACAATTGTAGAATACCTTTCTTCTAGTCGAAAATGCAACTAAAAATCTGAATGTTGAAATTAGAATGCGTTACTGCCGTGGGACTGTCACTCCGCAAAAGCCTATAATTCGTAACGTAACACACCTTTGCGCACCCGGCAACACACTGATATTCGAGGAATGCCGCTCGAGGATTACTGAGACAGAGATGGTCAGGTAGTGGGGGAATTCCAAATAATCTGGAATTCTCGGGAGCTTCGGAGTCTGAGTCCGCGCGGCAGTGGCGGAAGGTTAAAACTCACGTTAGGAACCGACAAATAAGTTAAGAATTAAATTCGCAGTTAATATAAAAAACTTTTTAACAAATAACTTTTATTTCTACAAACTAAAATGAGACTTTACAAATAGGAAGCTATATAAAATCTGAATATGATGATGAAAAACGTTATAGAGAAAACAATCCGTGAGATTGCAACTCAGCAGTCTAGCGGTGTCCTATTACCATATGCGTTCCCCTAACTCCTCCGCCATTAGACGGAAATTCAAGGAATTTGTTGAATTTCAGAGTTCAAAATTTTGGGGACCATTCTCGATTTCTTGGCCTTGGCTTCTTCTTCGGATTCTTCTCCTTAGAATGAATTTTACAGTCCATTACAAAATAATTATTAATATGATGAAATAAATAAAAATAGTCCAAATATTAAAATTTCCAGATATTATTGGAGACGAAATATTGGCGATTTTTTGTTTTTGAATGTCTAAAGCACTTTGAACATATTTAAAGTCGTCTAAATTGATAGAATTTAATTGGATTGGTTCCATCTGAAAATTTGATATTTCACTGGAAAATGTTAAATTTGAAAGGTTTATTAGATTTAGTTCGGTTCGATAATTTTCAAAATGTTTAATTTTAATACCATCAATGTCCACGTCGCACTCCGAATCAAGTTCTAGAATAAAAGTCCCCTGAATTGGAAAATTGTCTTTGTTAGATCCGTACTTTTGATTGACTACACTTGTTTCAGGAGATATTAGAATATAATGATTCTTCTCTAATTTTTGGATTCGTAATTTAGGCATTCTCATCTGCTGGCATGATGAGACGTTCTTGAAGTAGCGAAGCATCTGGATTTTACATGGGATTTCTTCTTGGATGATGATGGGTCCTTTCTGGTAGCAAATGTACTGTTCAGATGAAACTTCTCGACAATTCTCGTCGAAAAACATATGGGAAAGGTCATTTAGGATAAGGAATTTCGCTTGAGGTAGAATTATTTTGAAGGAGTTTTGTGTGGGTACAGGCAATGAGTATATGTGAAAATAATTATAAGTTTCGCTTTTTACTATAGGAATTTCTAAGATAAATACTATTTTGTATCCCTTGTTATAACATTTTACTTCTGTGACCTTTTCATATAAACAAATATTTTCAACTTTTGTTTTAAATGGAAGCTTATTGAATTTCAATTGTCCATTTACAATCATTATTTCATTTAAAAGTTCTCTAGGTTCAATTATTGAATTATGAACTGTATTTAATTTGGAAAATGTGATAGCTACTTCGATTTTCTCTAGAATATTGTAAGTTAATTGAAAAGTTGGAGCGATTTGAGAAAACAATGTATCAGTGACATAAAGGTGATAATTTCCTTTTTCTTGTTCGTAATAAGTCTCAATTTCCTCTATTCGTTTCAATAAAGTGTATTGATTTTGTGCCAATGTGTTTGTATTATTTTTAAAAATATCAACAGAATTTTGAAGAAGTGTTATTTGTGAATTGAGTATATTTTTCAATTTTGATTGATTCTCAGAAAGTGTGTTAATTGCTTTATCATATTTTTCTGCATCCTTTTGATCTAGATTGCCCGTTAAAGATTTAATTATTGAGCCAAGTCCGTTTATTATTCCTCTTTTGATTCTTATATTGAAAACTGGATTTATCTGATTTAACTGGACTTGTATTTTTTGTTCTAAATTTAATATTAGGTTGCACATACTTTCAAATTTATGGATTAACACGGATTTATCTTCATTCTTTGGAAATGTTTGCTGAATTCTTTTAAAGTGATTGTGTACAGCTTCAAAGTGGGTTACTATATCTGAAATGTCGAAAGTTTGAATAAAAGACCAAAAATCGATTTTATTTTGAGCATTGCCTAATTAATAAGGTGGAAGACCGGGGTTATTATTTAAGTTATGGAGTCTTGGGTGGTTTGATCCCTCATGGATGTAGATGGACAACCTGTAATAGTTGGAGGTTGTTTTAGTTCCTTTATACGTATTATCTCTTTTCTTTATTTTTCTTAGAAGTTATTTCTACTTTGTTCCTATCTAAAATTTCGGTTGATTAATAAGGTCCTATAAATTTATTATCCTTTTCACTATGATAACGCAAGTTTTTCTTAAACACTATTTGTCCTGACTTAAAATCAGTATTAGTATTACCTTTTTGGTTATTCTTATCTACAATTTTATCTTTTTGTTTTTCTATTGTTTCTTTTACATTTTCATATACATGTTTAAGTTTTTCCTTATGATTTTCAGCATAATCCGAGTAAAATGCTACGGGAATAAAAATTTCATTTGGATTTCGCGAATCAGTGTGTCCGAAGGTTAATTCGAAAGGGGTAAATTTAGTGCTAGTATGTATTGAGCTATTGTAACCTAAAATTGCATAGTCAATTAAATCGTCTTCATTGGGGTGCATTTCTTTTAGAATTATGAGATGTTCTATTAGACTGGAATTGAATCGTTCTGCTACACTGTTTGATTCGTGATGTCCTACAGTGCCAAAATGTATTTTTTTTATGTAAATTCAAAATTTCTTTTAGAGTATCATTATCAAATTCAATACCATGGTCAAGAATAATTTTTTCTGGTAGTCCAAAAGAACAAAAGTATTATATTAATGCTTTACTTACATGAATAGCCGTTTTGCCTTCGACTTGGTATGCTTGTGCGAGCTTTGAAAATGCGTCAATAATAATTAAATATATTTTATTGTTGTAATGAAATAAATCTATGTGAACAATTTGAAAAGGCTTTGATGCTGTTTCAGTTATTACCAGAGGTGCGTATGGAGGATGTCTGCCATATTTTGTTCGTTGACAAATATCACACGAGTTTATGTATTCAGTAATAGTAGTTTTCATATTTTTATATTCATACGTGTCTACAATACCACGATGGTTAGTTTTGCCAACGTGATGATGTTTTATTAACATTATTTGTTCTTCTTTTTCCTTGATTGTGTTAACTTGTTTTAAGCATCTAATTAATTTTGTGCACTTTTCCGAAAAGTGTTCTAAACATATTTTATTGAAACCGTTATAAAGAGAATCATTGTGAAAATACATGCAGTAGCAACGTTTCATAATTGTGTAGTCTTTTAAAAATTCAAGTAAAAAATTTTCATTATTTTGAATCGGAATTTTAACATTTATCATTTTATGATTTTCGTAGGATTCCTGTTCAACTATTAATTTAGGATATGGATGGGGTGTGACTATAATTTGATTAACTTTATTGTTAAATATTTCGTCATATATTCGTCTACCGCCATTTGTTGTTTCATTAAAAGTGGTTTGTTGTGTATTTGAGTTGGTGTCAATTGTGCAAATTGGCATCGTTTATATTGTCGTTTACTTGTTCGTCTATAAAGTCATTCAAAAATTGGTCTAATTCATGAGGATCTGTGATTTCGTCAGGATTATTAATCATTGAATCATTTTTGAGTGCGTTAATAACTACTCTGGAAAGTGCATCGCAATTAGAATTTAAAGTACCTTTTTGTAAATTATTTTATAGTCAAATTCTTCCAAACGTAATCTCCAGCGTATTAATTTTGAATTCGGTTCTCTGAGATTGAATAGCCAAATTAAAGGACGATGGTCACAATATATTTTAAATCGTTTACCGTACAGATATGGTCTAAAGTATTTACATGCCCATACTATGGCAAGTAATTCTCTCTCAATAGTACTATATTTTTGTTCAGAGTTATTTAAGGTTCTGGAAGCGTATGCAATTGGTCTATCTGAACCAATTGGACCTTGAGATAATACTGCGCCTAATGCTACGTTTGAAGCGTCCGTGGTTAAAACAAAGGGCTTAGAAAAGTCAGGATACTGAAGTATAGATGAATTGATTAATAGATTTTTACAAGTGTTAAAAGCTGAGATAAAATTTTGATCGTGTTTGACTTTAGCATTCTTTTTCAGACATAAGGTTAACGGTTTGGTTATTTTAGCGAAATCTTTAATGTATCGTCTATAATAGCCTAATAGTCCTGAAAAGCTTTTGATTTCCTTTTGAGTTTTTGGTATTGGATAATTCTTTATTGCACTTATCTTGTCAGGATTTGGCTTTACTCCGTCTGGTGTAATAACATGCCCTAAGTACGCGACTTCTTTTCTTAGAAAATCAGATTTATCAAGTTGGATTTTAAAATTTGATCGTCTTAATCGATCAAATACCGTTGTAAGTCTTTCTACGTGTTCTTGCAAGGACGTGGAGTAGATTACAATGTCGTCTAAGTATACTAAACATATTTCGTTATTTAAACCTCGTAAAATGTTATCCATAACTCTTTGGAATGTGGAAGGAGATGAACGTAGTCCCATTGGCATACGTTTAAATTCCCAATGTCCGTTTTGATATGAAATTGCTGTCTTCGGAATGTCCGCTTCGTGCATTTGGATTTGGTAGAATCCACTAGCTAGGTCTAGAGTACTAAAATATTGACTTCTGCCTAATTTGTCTAAAATTTCCGTAATGTTTGGTAATGGATATTTATCTGATATGGTTTTTTCGTTCAATTTGCGGTAGTCTATTACTAAACGGAATTTCTTTTTGTTTGATTTGTCTGTTTTGAGAATTGGAAGGTTGAATAATACCTTGATCAAGCATTTTGTTTATTTGTGTTTTGACTCCTTCTTTATAAATTGTCTTAGTAAATATTGGGGTATCGTCTGTTAAATTTATTTTGTGTTTTATTTGATTAGGGAAAAAGAGCGGTATCTCTTCACAATAAAAAACGTCACGATAGTCATAACATAGTTTTTTGATAACGTCTTTTTCTTCTGGATTGCAATGATTTAGATCAATATTTTCCAAATTTTTCTTTAAAATAAGTTCATGTTCTCCACTAATTTCATGATTAGTTTCCATTTTTTCAATGAAATTAATTTCGTTTATATTTAAAATTTCAATATCGATTGGTTCGAGAAATTCGATTTTTTCAGATTTAGTGTTAGAGTTTATGATCGTAGTAAGAGCAAAGTAGTTTTCTACATTTACTACAGCGACCGGCATCTCGATATGAGGTGCAAACCTTTTATATTCTAAAAGTCCGGTGCCTTGTTTCATTTTCACAGGTATTTTAACTTTTTGTTGAGTTCTAGGCGGTATTATCAAGTGATATGTTTGATATTTAGGATTTTGAATATTCGATATTTCATTCTCAATTTCGTATATTATTGGAATTTTTGCAAATGGAGTTACGATCATTTTTGAGTTCATATCTATTGAAGCTTTTAATTGTTTCAGTAAATCAACGCCTATTAATCTGTCATATTTATCGCTAAATTTGAGGATGTAGAATGTGTGATATTCTGAGACACTAAAAATTTTGAAAATTGGTATTTTGATTACTTCGTCATGATATGTTACATTATGAGCACTTTGTATTTGAAAATCTTCTTTAAAAATTCCATTTGGATAAAATTTATAAGATAAATCCGGTTTGATTAAACTACGAGTACTACCTGTATCGATCAAAAAATTTGCTTTTAGTTCGGGGATGTAAATATGTGGTAAATTTGCTCTGGATATATTTTGAGGTATTAGGGAGGATTGTTCTCTGAGGCTTCTTATTGAAAATTTTCGTTTGGGTCTTGAGAGATTTGATAAGGATCATCGAATTGATATTGATTAGAATTGTCATATTCTGGATATGTTTAATCGGTTTCATGTGGATTAAAATAATCAGAATTTTGGACATCATGGGTTTGGTATGAGCATTCACCTTGTATTTGATTCTCAAACGGGTTATCGAATTCATAATTTTGATGATTTACATCATGTGCATACAGTTCTGTAGACGTTAATTTCCTCTGAGGTGCTAACATTGTATTACCTGATGATGTGTCCATTGGAGTAGGTTTGTATGGTTTGTTGGGATTTGATTGATTTCTGCTTTGATTTGGTTGTCTCTGAGTTTGAAAATTATTATTGTTCCTCCACTGGGGTTGTGATTTTTTGATGAAAGGACGATTGAAATTATTAAAATTCTGTTGGTTGGGAGAATTGATTATTAGATATACCTGGATTTGAATTTCGATTAATTGGAATGATAGGTTGAGAAGGTGGCGAATTGAAATGTTGGTAATTAGCATTGCTATTCTGGAAAAAATTGGGATGATGATTAGTTTGTCTGGATGGAGTGATTTTCGGCATTGGTTTGTAAGATTGATGATTTAGAGTATTATTTCTATTCTGACTATACATAAAATTCTCTTCTTCTATAACTAAAGACATAGCTACTTATGAACTATCTGGGTTTCGCAAACGTATATTATTTTGCAATTGACCAGTTAAACCTCTAATAAAAGTTTTAACTGCTAAATCGTTATAATTTTTAATTTTAATAGTTTTTTGTGCAATTGGATAATTTGAAGCATTTAATTTTGAAATTACTAAGCTACGTGCTTCCTGACATCGCATACCAAAATTGTATGGTGTTTCATTTTTTAATGTTCTCAAAACAATTAAATCTTGCACTAAGCAATATATATTTCTCTGATCTCCGAAACATAATTGAAGAGCTTGTTTTATTTCTGCCCATGTTCGTAATTCAGTTCTCGAACCTATAAGCATTAAAGCTCTACCTACTAATTTACTTAACAATGCGCGTAATAAAAAACTATTTAATTGTGGATTTGTTGCATCGAAAAATTGAGAAATTAGTGTGTCACAGTTATCTAGAAAAATATTTAAAGTATGAGGATTACCCTCGTATTGTGGGATGGTATCAATATATAATTATAATAGTTGATAGTTTGGATTAGCCATTGCTTCAATTTCTGGTATATTACTTTTTTCTTCCAAAGTTAAACTAGAATTAAATAAATCTGCTAATTCTTCTACAATTGAGTTATTCATCAACTAATCTTAATTATATTACTTATGTTTAAGAAATATTTTACCTTTCAAAAGTATATAAAACGTAAATAAAAGCGAAATTTTATATGAAAAGGAAAAATGGAATGTTTTTCGACTTACAGTACTATGAAGAATATGTTCATTCTTCTCCACTAGGATCTGGGCGATGTGGTCCCTGTTCCCTGGACTGGATTCTTGAACTTAACGTAAAACCACAAAAATAACACAAAGTTCGAGATTGCATATGAACCGTAGATACGGACCGGTGTCACGATTTTTGTTGAATCGATTTGCAATCCTACTGACTGCGCCAATTAAATTCGTGGTTATATAAACTACTTTTCAAAAAATAACTTTTATTTCTACAAACTAAAATGAGACTTTACAACTAGGAAGCTATATAAAATCTGAATATGATAATGAAAAACGTTATAAAGAAATCCGTGAGATTGCAACTCAGCAGTCTAGCGGTGTCCTATAACCATATGCGTTCCCATAACTTAAGTAACGTAGATATAAAATAGGTACCAAGTTAAATGAAGTAAGTATATAAGAAAATAGTACCCTGAAAAGAATATTCTAAATCAGAAACAAAATCAAGAAATAAATGTTAAATATGTTCTTTTTTATGTGAATGCTTCATTTTGATAACTAGTTTTACCATAGTTGAAAATAGACTCCATATTTCTTTTTTTTCCTTTTAATTATTGTCACAAGTATATGACATTGTTATATCAAATGGAATATTTATTCAAATTTGGATAATTGATCAGTTTGACATAATTGCTATATTATGCTTATATTCCATTCACTCACCCTGGCCAGGAGGTACTATATAAATTTCTGATGGTTTAGTGATCAAAGGCACTTTTATTGCTATTTGTTTTCCGAATATAAGTGAAACTCTTTTCTGCAAAGAAACAAAGCAATCCAAATTTATAAAGTACGAAATTTATAAGTTATTAAATCAAAACGAGCAGAAATTATACAAATAAAAAAATCAAGAATAACAATATGAACTGTAAAGAAAACAAACCTTATAAGTGAAATGAAGGTACCAGTATCGTCGTTTACTATGGTTAGTTGATGCAAAAAAACAAATCCACTCCACGAAAAATTATTTGGGTTGATAAAATCTTGGATACAAAAATCCACATACATCCAACAAAGCCCGCAATAATCAAAACACATTTTCAAATAATAATCCCAACAAAGGCTGAAAAGAAGGTATTTTTGATAATTTATAATTGCACCAACAAACTTAACAACGTGGCAGTTATATTTTTATTCTCTATGAATGATTCCAAAAGCTATCGACGAAAGTCGGACGCATACAAAATCTAATTAAGAATGAATTTCCCAGAGACACATATCTATTATTGATTTACCTTAGGTACTTGGTAATTACAGAAATTATTGTGTACCATTATACTAGTGTTTTAAATGAAACTTACTGTTTCTAGTTAACGCCACAGTTCATTGAAACATTTTTAACATTTTTCAATAAACTGTGGTGGAACTAGAAACAGTAAGTTTAATTTAAAACACTAATATGAGTAGATTCCAAAAAAGTAAGGGTTGAGACAGTTAATACTATTATAGTAGTTTAACAAACATTCTGCATGGGACAATACTACCGTAAAATCAGAATCAAAGAAATTTATTATTACTGTTGTAACAGACTTTAAGACTGTTACACTGAACACTATCCAATCATAAAATTGATCACTTGTGCACACTCCGGAAGCTGTATCCTGCTAACAAACCGAAACTTCTTCAAAAATGACCTAAAATGTAGTATATTTGGATTTATATAAACCGTTGCACTGGCTCTGCTGAGCTGAAAATGATTGGGATCTACCTGCGAGACGCCTTGAACAATATACAATCATAAAATTGGTCACTTGTATACACTCCGAAGGCTGTATCGTGCTAATAAAACGCAATTTCTCCAAAAATGACTAAAACGGAGATACCTCAGGTACCTTTGCACCCGTTATACTAGCTCTCGTGAGTTGAAGATCAATCGGGTTTATCTGTTAGATACCCTGAGATATACCCAATTATAAAATTGGTGACTTCATGCATTCCAGAGGCTGTATAGTGCTAACTAACTGAAATGTCTCCAAAAATTACTAAAAACGTGGTACTTCATGTACCATAGCACCTGTTATACCCTCTGGAGAGCTGAAAATCAATAGAGTGCATCTGTGAGATGTCCTGAACAATTCCCAATCATATAATTGGTAACTTCATGCATTCCGGAGACTGTATCGTGCTAACAAACCGAAATTTCTCCAAAAATAACCATAAATGTGTTACTTCATGTACCATAGCACTCGTTATGCCCTCTGGAGAACTGAAAATCAATAAGGTTTATCTGCGAGATGTCCTAAACGATTTCCACTCATTTAATTGGTAACTTTATGCATTCCGGAGACTGTATCGTGCTAATAAACCGAAATTTCTCCAAAAATAACCAAAAACGTGGTACTTCATGTACCATAGCACCTGTTATACCCTCTGGAGAGCTGAAAATCAATAGAGTGCATCTGTGAGATGTCCTGAACAATTCTCAATCAAATAATTGGTAACTTTATCCATTCCGGAGGCTGTATCATGCTAGCAAACCGAAATTTCTTCAAAAATGACCAAATATGTGGTACTTCATGTACCATAGCACTCATTGTACTGGTTTTGTTCAGCTGAAAATCGATAGGGCTCGTCTGTCAGATGCCCTGAACAAAACCGAATCATAAAATTGGTGACTTTATTCACAACGGAGGCTGCATCGAACTAACAAGACACGTTACAAAAAGTGGTCGGCGACAATGATCACGACGACATACACACAGGACTTTTTTAAAACCTTTTTTTCGTGTTTTCTTTACTAAACAATGTCAAAATAACTAAAAAAATCAAAAACGTCATTGTATTTTGGGGTAAACATGGAATTAGGTAAAGTTTGGCTAAGATTAGATATTTATACAGCTTAGTCCTTCTTTATTAGGTAAGTCTTGCATGTCTCATATCTTCTTTAGGTATTATTTGTTAATTTAAACATGTTTTCATTGCTCGAATTCTCAGTTTCTTGCTTCTTTATCTCGTAATTTCAATATGGCTAACTATTTTGCAATCCTTTGTTCCATTACCTTCCACAGCCTTCATTTTTACAAATAATTATGACACACAATTTTGTACATCTCCCCTTGACGATTCAAATATAACAAGCTAACTGTCAAATTCTACACAGGTTTATATATAGACTTTCCAAAAAAGCTCACTTGATTTCATGGAATAAATTAAATTTTCTGTCAATTGCAATATACCAGGATGATTAAAAGTTATACATGAAATTATTGAATTGAATTAAAATTTCTCAATCATGAATAAATTCGCTGTAGAGTTCTTCATCAACATGAATTACCACCATACTCAAAATTTCTTTAAATCTATTATACGATATCTATATTAAAATTTCTTTTGAAAGTCTACTGTTTGTCCTTCAACTTTTCAGTTCATTTCAAATAATTAGATATTTACACTAACAATTAAAGTGTGATGATTGTCATTAAGTTTTTGAATGTTTGGAATATTTAATGAATTATTTTTATTTGTGAATTCAACCCATTGTGTACCCTGACAATATCCTGCCATATCTCATCAATTTTCTTCTCAGTCTTGGTTCTTGTTATAACGAAAGCCTAATTTCTAGTATCTTGTTGAAGTACTTGCTTTGTTTATTATTTATACTTATCTATATATACTTATTTCCATGCTATACATGGCTACAATCTATTTATAATTTCCTATCTTATATCTGTGATGTTTTATATTATTTTTTACTACATATTGTTTTAAATATGATGATTTTTTAATGAAAACAAGTCATATTTCAGTATTTCTTAGTTATTTCTGTATTTAATCTTAGCACCCTGTGATAAATATAATCTCACTTGGATTACATCTCAATTTGTTATGTTTACTATTCCGTTTGAGTTTATTCTTCTTTTCTTCCCATTAATTATGTTCTTCTTGGCTTTATAATATATTTACATTGTTCCAATATGTATATATTGGGAGCAAAGATGTTAATCGAAACATGGGAAACACAAAACAACGGATTTCAACAGGAAAGCCATGTTTCAATTAACACCCTTGCTCCCAAATTTCACATCCTTATCTGATTATACCGTGCTGAGGACGGCAAATGAGCCAGAAACATGCATGTCCGCGGTTACCACTCTGTTTCAATAGCCCTTTATCTTTTTGCGTGAATTACCCATGAATATCTTTGTTGTTGTTGTTTACATATCACGCAATATTCCTACATCTTCTTTGTTATTTACTATGGGTCGGAAGGTTCAGGCAGGGGGGCTATATGCGCCTCCGTGTCAATCTTGGTTGTTGTCCTGAAAACTCGTGATATTCCAATTGAAGGCACAAATAAGCGTTTTGTTTTCCTGTTGAAATCCGTTGTTTTGTGTTTTCCCATGTTTGGATTAACATCTTTGCTCCCAAATTTCACATCCCTATTTAGACATACCGTACTGAAGACGGCAAATGAGCCAGAAACATGCATGTCCGCGGTTACCACTCTGTTTCAGTAGCCCTTTTTCTTTTTGCGTGAATTACCCATGAATATCTAGCTAGACCAGCGAAATTAACATTTCCAGAGTATAAATTATCAAATCAAGGGGTTTTCACTTTTGAGGCAAATTATCACAAATCGTCTATCGTTACTTACCGGATTATTAGGGTATAAGGATATATGGTTCTGTAAATATCTTCTAAACACAAACTCGTTGTCGGCAGTGAACGAGTTAACTCTATCAATATCAGCAATTATTTGAACATTGCCGTTTCCGCGTTCTCTCCTTCTTGAGAATTTTTTTTCTGTTACACTTCCAATAAATGCGCGATCGAGGAACAGGTTTCCTTTACGTCAAAACAGCAAATCAAATATTAGTTACGAAAAGTTAATATTTGCCCGGAATGGAATATCTGAACTCCGCGTGCCCTTTAACTGTTGAACTTTTACTCTTCAAAATTATATAGAGTGTTCTCACATTTGTTTGCGTAGTGCATGATGTTAAAGGAAGGAAGTAAACAAGTGCTGGAAGGTATACAGAGGTAAAATTCGAATTTGCCACTTTCATCCTTTTATTAATAATAGAAGATAATGTAAAATGTTTATTTCCCGACAGCTAATAAATATTAAGGGTGAGTTTGTTCTCGGAGATTATTAGGATGTGATGAAGATGATTATGTTGAAGTTGAAGGAGAAATATTCGAAACAGCCAGGAAGCTGAATCAACAAATATTGGTATATTTACTCTACTTCAAGAAATCGGTGCTTGCGATATCATTTTATATCATACTTCATTACATATTTTGAAGGAAATTTAAAATTTGGAGACATAGTGGATAGATGAATGAAAATGAATCGTCAAGGATATTTGAAGTTAACAATATATTAAATTGATAAATTAATTGCTATATCAAATGTGTCATTTCATAATGACAGTTTTGTAATTTTGATAAAATATAAAAGGCTATAAAAAAGGTGTATCCCTTTCTATCACCGATGAAAACGCATGTTGCTCATAACAAGACTACATATAAAACGCTTACATCAATTTAATATCCGTGCTGTCAGTTACAATTATTAAATATTGTTGATACTGAAATATACATGATGAGGTGTTTTGGTGACGTTTCGATTCAACAAATAACAAAACATACACAAATATCAAGTGGGTAATCTATAAATAGCTATTTAGGTATCCATAGTACTAAGTACAGGTCGGCAAATTAATTAATTAATCGGAATTTTGGCTACGTCCGATGCGCCGTAGCAAAGACGTATGAGGATTGCATGAGCTTACTTCGCTGGCAGAATTCGTATGCTTCATTTCGACAGTATAGTTCAGAGAAAAGTGTGATTACCGGGGTTTTGCAATATTAACTTAATATGGCGACTCCAGAAAGTAAAGTTATTCATGAAAAGTTGAATGAGCAGTGTCGTGAAATAATTATGAACGTTTTAAACTTCATGACCGAAGAGGCAAGCAATGGCAAGTCAACAATTCCATTAACAAAGGTTAGTTTTAATGATTGCAATGAAATTTTCAAACCAAAGTAACTATTTCACAAATTAACGAGTGATAGTGAATTTTTTAAATCGATTTTCGTACTTAAAATATGTATTTGTTAAACGATTTAAAAAAGTGACATTAGGGTGAGACAAATTATTCTATGCACTCATGTTTCAATTTTGTGCATTGTTGTCATCATGGCAAACAAATCGACGCCATTTTTAGTCCCTTTAGAGCAACCTAAATAAGACATTTTTTGGTTTTTGCATGCCAGCGACTCATGCGTCAATTTTTCCATTCGTGAAAAAAAGTATTACTTTATGCACTTGTTGCATAAATAACTAATCTGTTTCTGTCTACAGAAGTATATAAAAGGGCACATGTTTATTTTGTGTAAGGTGCCTATTTAAATGTAATAGGTTTTTTAGCTTACAATTATGATATTATACTCATTTCATACCTCTCTCTATTACGTTTCGGTTTCATTATTTGTTTTGAACCATCTTCCGATTTCAGATACAATTGCGGTTTGGTCATATTAAAATAAGTTTGAACTAAAATCTAAAGATCGTTTAAAACAACTAATGAACTGAAACGTAATATAGTACTTTTGACTTTGATACTTGTTTTAAATGACCGAAAACCACGACAAAAATTTTTATTTCAAAGAACTGTCAATGAGAACAAATTTAACTATTTCCCCATTTTATTTGTATGGAAATACACACGAGTAAAGATTTCAATACAACATATATATCGACTTATTTCATTGTTAGGTCATTGAACGAGTTTCTGCTGATACGAAAGTTAGCCAAAGAACGCTTTGCCGTATTACAACAGAAGCTCCGGCAGGAAG
This sequence comes from Galeruca laticollis, assembly GCA_963921935.1. NCBI lineage: Eukaryota > Metazoa > Arthropoda > Insecta > Coleoptera > Chrysomelidae > Galeruca > Galeruca laticollis. The sequence goes on along the minus strand of OY998176.1, from coordinate 206,442,957 downwards.
TAATGCTGACACTGATGTGCCTACTAAAAAACAAAGAACGTTCAGGATCCGTATGGATCAATTCGGCTAAACTGTGCTTAGAAGGTACATAATAAATTAACACATATCCGAGAAATAAGTACCCGCGTTAAGAAATGTGTACCAAATCTTTGCAGATAGTTATGGTTTCGCAGGAAGTCGCGAATCTCCGCGGAAACAAATCCATTCTTTGCATTTTCGTTGGACTAACATGAAAAACAACAGAAGTTTGTTAATGGAACGTCACGAAATCAGACATTCATGCCTACTATATTTAAGAAACATAAAATAGTGCAGAGAACAGAACAAACCTATCATTTATATGGATGAAACATACATTCATTCATGTCACACGCACCTTAAAGGATGGAGCGACGAGACTAACGAAGGATTAAGAAAACCCATTACAAAATGTAATAGGCTTATCATTGTGCATGCAGGGAGTGAAAATGGTTGTGTACCTAGTGCTGGTATTATGTGGAACTTCCAGTCAAGAACAGGAGATTACCATAATGAAATGGCGTACGAAAAATATGAGAAGTGGGTACAAGAAAAACTTATTCCAAACCTACCAAAAAACGCTGTTGTGGTAATTGATAACGGCCCATATCACAATGTTCTAGATGAAAAATTACCTACAACTGCTTGGACTAAACATCAATTAGAAAACTGGCTTTCTGAAAGAAACATATATTACAGTGAACAAATGTTAAAACCGGATCTTTATTACGTTGCAAAAATGTACAAACCGCAATACAAAACTTATAAAATTTATGAATTGTCTATTCGACATGGATTGCAAGTTTTGAGGCTACCCCCTTATCACCCGGACTTAAATTCGATCGAAAGTGTTTGGGCTGCACTTAAAGAATATGTGGCCGAACGAAATGTTACCTTCAGTTTAACAAAGGTTGAAGAATTCTGTAATGAATTTTTTGACACATTTTGAACTTTAAATTTCCGACAAAATTGCAAAAAGTCCGAAAAGGCAACGCAAAACCTGTTACTGAGAAAGTCTAGAGACTTATACGAGAAGGAATATGACATTTTTTAAGTGGGTATCAGAAAATGCTGTAGAAAACATTAACGAAACTGTGCTGAGGGCTACTTTTATAATGTATGCGAAAAAAAATTCCGCGAGCTTTCCTCTGTGGGCTAAATATTCGATGATAAATAAGACTTTAATGGTCAGAAAATATATTATTTCCAATTTTCACTTATTATACGAGTATTGGAAGCAGAAGTGAGTGACCAGCAACTTGAAGATAACGGGACACTTATCTTAATTTTGTATTAAACCCTACCTCTTAATTGACCCTTAACATTATGAAAATCTAATTAGTTTTATACGGGCCTTGAATAAAAAAGACCCTAATGAAATTCCACATGCGTGAATACCAGAAAAGAAAATTTTGAAATCAATATACTAAACGAAACTATTTATAACTGTTATGTATATAGTAAATTGTATCACTCTGTAATATTTAGTTTTACTGTATCGGTTATCAGTTTTGGAATCGAAGAAAAAGTGGTTCTAAATATTTCAGAAACATTTGATGTTTTAAATTAAAAATGTTTATAGTGAAATTAACTGTCTCGATCCTTACTTCGTGGAATCTGCTCATATTAGTGTTTTAAATGAAACTCACGGTTTCTAGTTAATTCCACAATATAATAAAAGTTATTGGAAATTCTATAAAATTGACAATTGTTTCGATAAATCAATATCATCGTCAGAATGACAGAAGTTACATTTCATTTGATGCCTACCTGATGTTTAGTAATTATTTTTGGCTAGACCAAGAAGTGACCTAACTTGTGATTGACTTAATGTATGTTTATAGAAAAAAGAAGAAGATGTGATATTTCAAATATTGAAGCTTATATATTATTAGCCCTATGGTGATATCCTGGATATCATTTTTCCAATTAAGATCAGAATAACTGTGCAATGATATAGAAAACCAGGAAAACTATATCTGCTGATCTTCACAATTATCACTTAAGAAGACAGTTTATTGGTGGAGAACTCCCTAGATTTAACTGTTCATTGACAACTTCATATTGTGGGTTTCTCAAATGTCTTCTTATTCCCAATTCTTCAAGGAAATCCAGTTCTTGTTTCTTTTCAAAAATATGCAGCACTTCTAGTTTTGTGTTAGGTGTCAATGAATGATTGGTGTCAAGTAGATGTTTTGCGTAGTGGGATTTATCTGGTTGTTTTAATCTGTATGCTCGTGAGTGTTCACTGTATCGGATTTCAAAATTCCTAAGGGTCTGACCCAAATAGACAGCATAACATGCTGAACATTTTAGTTTATATATACCTGACTTCTTTAATAGTGGTATTTTTGTTTTTACATTTAACAATTTGGGTACTAACGTTACTTTCTGTTTTAAAAGAAATTGTTGCATTCGTTGCTGAAGATATTGTCTTTGAAATATTATTAGAAATATTTCGTGCATATGTGATGGTTTTATAAGTTTTTATTTCATCAGGAAATATTTCTAATAATATTTCAAAGATAATATCTTCAGCAACGAATACAACAATTTCTTTTAGAACAGAAAGTAACGTTAGTACAAAATTGTTAAATGTGAAAACCAAAATACCACTATTAAAGAAGTCAGGTATATATAAACTCAAATGTCCAGAATGTAATGCTGTCTATTTGGGTCAGACCCTTAGGAATTTTGAAATCCGATACAGTGAATACCTACGAGCATACAGATAAAAACAACCAGATAAATCCCACTACGCAAAACATCTACTTGAGACTAATCATTCATTGACATCTAACACAAAACTAGAAGTGCTGCATATTTGTGAAAAGAAACAAGAACTGGATTTCCTCGAAGAATTGGAAATTAGAAGACATTTAAGAAACCCACAATATGAAGTTGTCAATGAACAGTTAAATCTAGGGAGTTGTCCACTAATAAACTGTCTTCTTAAGTGATAATTGTAAAGATCAACAGATATAGTTTTCCTGGTCTTCCATATCATTGCACAGTTATAGTGATCTTAATTGGAAAAATGATATCCAGGATATCACCATAAGGCTCATCATATATAAGCTTCAATATTTGTAATATCACACCTTCTTCTATTTTCTATTAACATATATTAAGTCAATCACAAGTTAGGTCACTTCTCGGTCTAGCCAAAAATAACTACTAAACATCAGGTAGGTATCAAATGAAATGTAACTTCTGTCATTCTGACGATGATATTGATTTATCGAAACATTTGTCATTTTTTTAGAATTTTCAATAACTTTTATTATATTGTGGAATTAACTAGAAACCGTGAGTTTCATTTAAAACACTAATGTTTATAGTATTTAAGTAAATAATGCAAATTATTTAGGGCATAAGGTATTTCATGAGTACAGCGTGAGCTTTTTTAGAATAAACTGTACCTCAATATACCGAGAGATACCATAGAAAAATAAATGGAACACAGTACCTTTTGTGAGTTCTGAGGAATGACACGAAAAATTAGCATATCGTCCACAATTCTAACCATCTCTTCTTAACATCTTTTTCTATTCTTGTACGGTTAAGATTAAGACATGCACATACCCTTGATTTTTAACAAATTTTTGACCGTGAAATTGAGGCACAAAAGTCACAAGTTGCAACAAATCTTTAGAATTCAATAATAGTTGAATTGATTCAATTTCTTCCTGTCTTCAGTTATGTACTTCTCTTCCGCTCTAAACTCGTTTGTCATTCAAACCTCTCATTACAGCTCCCCTCCATAGTCTCCTTCATGATCTTCCTCTTTTCATATTACTGATGTAGTCCAAGCCAGTGTTTTCACATTTCTTGCATTTCCGATTCGCCCAAAATAACGTAGCCATTCTATTTTACGCGCTTCCATGAAGTTAGCAGCTGTTGTATCTCTTAATCAATCATATAACTCTTCGTCCATTCTTCTTTTTTGTTAATTATTGGCTGAAAATTCTTCGTAATGCTTTTCGTCCACATATTTTTAGAAGTTGCGGATTTGTCTTTGTCGAAGTCCAGGTTTTGTATCAGTAATGTTCTTTTATATATCCTCATTTTTTTTCACTACATATCTCTTCAGATTTTATCATATTACTCAAATTCTACAAATCTTCGGATTCCGCTATTCTCATTTGATTTCGGCACCTATTATCTAACAAAGGTCTCAAATATATAAAACATTCTTCTTCGAACTCTACTTTTTTACCTTCTACTGCAAAACTTTTGGTGACATCCCCCAACTGTTTTCTGTTTATAGCTATAAAAATTATGTCTTCAAAATAAGCTAGGAATTTTGAATAAAACTCCTGCCCAAATTACTCCGCTCTCTCTCATGTCCTTTTCCAATGCAAAAGCAAATAATGTTGTTGATGTTAGATCACCATGTCTTGAATTTCATTGAACTTTGAAGCTTCCATCTATTTGACTACACATTATGTTTTTTGCTTTGTCATTTCTATTAGCTTAGTTAATTTCTCCAGAGCTTGAAACTCTCATTTTTTCCTGCAAATTATATCTAAATCTCTTCCACAATCTACGAATAGCACTTGCATTGGTATGTCTTATTTAAAACATCCTGTCAAATACTGGTTGAGCATCAATATCTTGTCAGTTATAATATTTTTAATGCCTCTTGAGTAAATGTTTAAAATTTTTTTAACGGTAATCGCCACTATCTTATATGTTATATTTAGAAGACTTGTAGTTTTGGCTTCTTCCTTCTAATATATTCGAAAACAAAAATTGTCTTTTCATATGGTCACGGTTAGAAGTTCATCAAAGTACAAGTTTTTGCTATAATATGTACAATAAAAACGCGTGTTATATTTGGTAACCCCGTATATGGTTCAACACTGTAGATGCTGACAGCGGACTTTATTATTTGTTTATTGTTGAATTATTATTGTACATATTTTTATTGCTGATATAGATAGTTTTGCTAGTTAATAAATTCATTTTACATATTCAGTCTGATGTTAACTGTTCAATAATAAAGATCGTTATAATAAAATAATATTGTTTAATTGAGTTTTTTGAAAGTAGTTGTAATAAAGTAATAAAATTGTTTTTTAAAAATAAGTTCTCGATACGGAGACTTATAAGTGGCACAGTCAGTAGGATTTTCGTAGGAAATCCATCGTGAACAATCCGTGAGTGTCAACTCTTTGACGAAAATCGAAACCAAACCAGTTCCAGTGGAATCCATCGTGGAAGCCAGGGGCACATCTTGAAGAAACCGTTGCTAGATACAGATAACGGATGTGGTAAGAATTTAGTTCATGTCAGACTCCTCTTCACCTATAGAATCCTTAAGTGAAATCGATAGCTCTGAAGAGTTCGATAACTTCGATAATTATTTTTCAAAATCAAACTTTATAGATAATAGTATAATTAATAGTTTAAGCAATTTAACAATCGATATGCCGGTGCCAACTTTAGATATTAAAACTTTGTCAATTATTCCAAATTTTGATGGAAATGCAACTAAGTTACATAGATTTATAAGTGTTACCGAATCAATTCTAACTCATTATTTTGATAGAGAAAATTTACATAATTTCCAAAATATTCCTCTACTAAATTATTCTTAATAAATTAGAAGGTAGAGCGGAAGAAGTGGTAGCTATAAGTGGTTCAAATAGTAATTGGACAGATATAAAAAACACATTAATTTCAAACTTTGGGGATCAAAGAGATAAAAATTGTTTAAATCAGGACTTAGTAAATATGAGACAAAAAACCAATGAAACTACTTATCAATTTCACGAGAGAATTTTGCAGTTACTTAACACTATTTGTAATTATATTGATTTACATAGTCAAGGACTTGAAAGGGACTCAAAAAGATCATTCTTCACTAAACAAAGTTTAAAAACCTTTCTCGCAGGTTTAAAGGAACCGCTAATTCCAATAATTCGAGCTATGAGACCTAATAGTCTAGAACAAGCTATACAATTTATAAGAGAGGAAGATAATATTAATTATATTCAGAAAGGCCAACATTTTTCTAATAACACAAATTCTAATAATAGTGTGAGGAAATCTAATCATAATTCAAGATATCATAATTCAATGCCTCAAAATTATAGACAAAATTATTGGCAGTATCCTAACCAACCTCCTGTAAGAAACCCATCATATCAACAACCCTCAACGTCCCAACAATTTTCCAGAGGACCCATTCAAATACAACAGCATACAAATCCTCCTCATTCTCCTAAATATCCAAATAATAATCAAGTTTTTAGAAACCCCCAGAATGTATGGAAACCAAACCCGCAATACAAACCAAATCTCCCTACCCCTATGAGTACTTCGACTAGACAAACTTCAAATCATTTCAGATATGAAAACCATAATCATAACCGTAACCAAAAACCAAATTATATTGCCGAAGAAATATTTAACGGTAATACTTCAGATAATTCTAGGGATGAAAGCGAAATAGCTCATTCTTCTAACCAAAATTACGAATATTATAGTGACGAAGTAGATGAAAATTATTCAGAAAATGGAAATTTTCAATTGGTTCACGAAATGGACGAAATGACATAATTGAACTAAATATTTCTACAAACAAACCAGAATTACCTTTTCTTAAAATTTCAAATCCTCCTCTAAAATTATTATTAGATACTGGTGCTACAAAATCATTTTTACGACCAGAAATTGCGGAAAAATATTATAAAGAAAAAATTTTCTTGGAACCTTTTACTGTTACAGCAGTGTATCAGTCGTCAACTCACCAACACTGTGCTAAAATACCTTTATTTTCAGAGTTTAAACAAAGTGGTAATATAAAATTCCATTTATTTGATTTTCATGAATATTTTGATGGTTTAATTGGATCAGATGATTTAAAATTACTTAACGCCAAAGTTGATTTTGAAAAATCCAGTGTAGACACCCCATTTGCTTCTATACCTATAAATTATTTTTCAAGTAACCGTAAATGTAGCTTTAAGACAAAAGTAGAACCATATAGTAGAATTCTAGTTAATATTCCTGTATCGACATATAATGGTGATATTTTAATATCAAAGCAAAATATAAAAAAATGCGAAATTCCTTCGATTCTCACAACTGCAAAAAACGGATATGCAATTGTAGAAATTTTTAATAAAACGAGCGAAGACATTATTTTTAATTTAACAGAACCTATAAAATCAGCTGCTTTTGATAAAAATTGTTATGAGTTATTTCACGCAGATGTTAGAGACAGTGATTACACTGAGAAACCTGACATTGAAGCACTTTTAAGAACCGATCATTTAAATTCGGAAGAAAGAAATCATATTTTGAAACTCTGCCGTAAATATAATGATATATTTTATAGAGAAGGAGAACCTTTAACTTTCACTAATCAAATTAAACATAGTATAAAAACTAATGACGAACTTCCAATTTATTCAAAATTTTATAGATACCCTTTTGCACATAAACAAGAAATTCAACGTCAAATTAAATCTATGTATCTATAAGGCCAAGTACAAGTGCCTGGTCTTCGAATATTTGGGTTGTCCCAAAAAAACCAGATGCGTCAGGGAAGAAAAAATATAGAATTGTAGTAGATTTTCGTAAGTTAAATGAAAAAACTGTAGATGATAGATACCCTATTCCTTTAATAAGTGACGTAATGGATAAACTAGGTAAATGTAATTATTTCAGTACTTTAGATTTAGCTAGCGGATTTCATCAAATAGAGATGAGTCCCGAAGATATACCAAAAACAGCTTTTAGAGTTGAAAACGGTCATTACGAATATTGTCGCATGCCAATGGGTTTAAAAAATTCACCCGCAACTTTCCAAAGGGTTATGGATAATATTCTCAGAGAATTACAGAACGAAATTTGTTTAGTGTATCTCGATGACATAATAATATTTTCGACTTCATTACAGGAGCACGTAACTAATTTTGATAAAGTTTTTAAACGATTAAGAGAAACAAATTTTAAATTACAATTAGATAAATGTGAATTTTTGAAAAAAGAAGTTGCTTATTTAGGTCATATAGTAACACCGGAAGGAGTTAAACCCAACCCGGATAAAATTTCAGCTATAAAAAATTATCCAATTCCAAAGACTACCAGAGAAATAAAATCATTTTTAGGTTTGATTGGATATTATAGAAAATTTTTTAAAGATTTCGCAAAAATTACTAAACCTTTTACTAAATGTTTAAAAAAGGATGCAAAAATTATACATGATGCTGAATTTAAATGTTGCTTTGAAACTTGTAAAAATATTTTAGAAAACGAACCAATTTTACAGTATCCGGATTTTAATAAAGATTTCATTTTAACTACAGATGCTAGTAATATTGCTCTGGGTGCAATATTATCTCAGGGCACAGTTGGGAGAGATAGGCCCGTATCTTATGCTTCTAGGACTCTTAATGAGTCAGAACAAAATTATAGTACAATAGAAAAAGAATTGTTAGCTATTGTGTGGGCTACAAAGTATTTTAGACCCTACTTATCGGTAGAAAGTTTCAAATTATTACTGATCATAAACCATTGAAGTGGCTTATGAATTTGAAGGAGCCAAACTCTAGGTTAGTGAGGTGGCGCCTCAAGCTGGAGGAATTCGATTATGAGATTGAATATAAACGTGGAGTAGCAAACAGCAATTCTGATGCTCTTTCAAGGGTATAAATCAATTCCAAAGAAATATTTGAATATATGGAAAATTTTAATAAAGCTCTTTCAGAGGATCCACGAGATAATGATGAAAATGAGTCTTTAATAGTAAACTTGGATGATAATAATGACGACAGGGAAGGAACAGACGATCTCACTGTTCATACCAGTAGAGAAGAGCCAATTTTAGGGATGACAATTACGGAAAAATGTGTAAATTCTTATGACCACCAAATCATAATAGATTTTGTTTTACATTCGGCAGCTAAACCTAAAATAGAACAAATTTTCAAATCAAAAAAACGATTACATGTTCAAATTGCATTAAATAATTTACAACAAGACATTATAAATTTATTTAAAAACTATGTAGATCCAAAATACACTTATGGTATATATTTCTTGAAAGAAGGACCCATATCACGTATGTTAGAGATATTAAGAGAAACGTTCAAAAATTCGGCTTATAAGTTAATACATTGTAAGTTAAAATTGACAGATATAGATGAAAAAGACGAACAGCATGAGATTATTCGACACACTCATGAAGGTGAAACTAATCACCGTGGCATAATTGAGACAGAGACAAGAATAAAAAGAACTTATTATTGGCCTAGTATGAAAAATGATGTAACAGATTTTATTAACAAATGTGAAATATGTCAAACTAATAAATATGATCGTAATCCTCCTAGACAAAAATTAATGATCACTCCGACGGCATCCAAACCGTTTGAAATTATTTATATTGATTGTTTTTCAGCACAAAATCAAAAATTTTTAACATTAATAGACAGTTTTTCTAAATATGGGCAAGCTTATCCAATTATGTCTTTAACAGGAGTAGAAATTATTAAAGCATTATTAATTTTTATGACTCATCATGGTAAACCGACATTAGTAATTATGGATAATGGTAAAGAACTCAAAAATTCATTGTTACAAGAATTTTTTGATGTGCATAAAATTAAAAGTCATTGTGTTTCTTCCAACAGTTCTCAATCAAAAGGTGCTATAGAACGTTTTCATTCCACAATAATCGAACATTTAAGAGTTATTAGAGCAAAACATAAAGATAAAATTAATATATTAATGGATATGCCTTATGCAATTTTAGGTTACAATAATTCAATTCACTCTGTAACTAAACAGAAACCTATAGATATTATAAATGGACATTTCGATTCGGAAGAAATTTTCGATATAGATATTGACAAAAAATTAATTAATAATTATATACACGAACATCGCGAGACAACCGCGGAACTTTATAAAAAACTGAATGAACGACTTATAACAGAAAAAGAAAAAACAATAAATTACCATAATAAAGACAGGCACGAACCTTTAGAATACGAAGCGGATACAGACGTTTATCGAAAAAATACAACACTTATTAGAAATAAATTGAATCCAAAATTCAATAAAGATAAAATCAAAGAAAATAAAAACACTACGGTAACAACAACGAGGAATGCAATTTTACACAAACAAAATTTAAGACGACCAAAAACTAACACGACAAAACTTTTACAGGATGCCACTAATCCTTATGATCCTGGTCCTACAACCAGTAAAACCCCAGGAAATTCAAATGATGAACCTGAACAATAATCCTGGAATACTTCCTTATTTATTAGGTACCGCTAAAGGTAAATCTAGTATTCATACATTTCTTCATTATTATGATCTTTTACCAATTAGAAATGAAATTCAAATTTTAAAATTAGCTTTTAAAAATGTAACAGAGGCTATTCAAATTGGCCTTAGTTATCCATATCATATAGAACTAGAAAATTTTATCAAAGGTGTTTCTTATCAATTAAATAGTGCAGAAAATAAATTAAATTCTTCAATGCCTTCTATTAGGGTCAAACGAGGTCTTTTCAACGGACTTGGCAATGTAATAAAAGTCATTTCCGGGAACTTAGACGCTGATGATGCATTACGATATGATGAAGCGATTTCAACACTACAAAATTCTCAACAGGAAATTGTAAACAATCTAAATCAGCAAATCTCACTTACAAGTGATATAATTCAAAACTTTAATGAAACAATGAACTTAATAAAACATAATCAGGATATCATTTTTTCAGGAATAGAAAAAATCAGAAACTCGCTTAATACGTTTATTTTTGAATTTGATGATTACTTACAAACGCGAAATATTTTAGATCAATTAAATCTGAATATGAATATAATTTTACAAATATTAGGGGAAATAGAAAATGCTATAGCACTTGCACGCCTTGGTATACTTCATACAAGTATAATTAAAATTGAAGAAATGGAATCAATGGTATATACAGTTTTAAAATTTCATACAGTAGATGAAATACTTTTTCAAAATTTAGAAACTGACACTTATAAATATTATGGAGTATTAGATGTAGAATCATATTACTCAGGCACAAAGATTATTTTTGTTATTCACTTTCCTATAGTATTACCTGATATATATTCTTATTATCACCTTTATTCCATACCTACCCCAAATTCTACTACGATTATCCCTCGTAATACCTATCTGATAATGAATGACGATTTCTACCAATACATCCAACAACCCTGCATTAAGCTAGAAACCAGCCACTACTGTCCAGATGGAAGAATGTCCAGGGGAGTGGAGAGCGAAGATTGCGTACTCGAATTACTACAGTTGCAGTATCCCAAACCCAAGAGTTGCCAAAGAACCCCAATCAAAATTTCAAGAAATCTAGTTCAACAAATTGATGACGCTCACTACATTGCTATTTTTATTAATCGAACCAAGATAGAAACACGATGTGGAAGAAATGACTTCACATTCCTAAAAGGAAATTTTCTCATCAATGTACCTTATGAATGTGAAATTATTTTAGAAAACGAAAATTTTATTAATGAAAAATTTATAACGAAAGGTCAACCTCTATTGCTGCCTGAAGTTACCATAGATTATTCAAGAAAAGAAGAGGAACTACCCGAAATACATTTAGAAAATATACCACTAGATGACATCCATTCACTTCAAGAAAAACAAAAACAAATAAAACCTATGGTCTTGAAACATCTCAACGTAAACCCAGTTTCACCCTGGAATATAATGGCGTATATTATAATAGCCATTTTAATATGTATCTACGTCGCAACAAAAATTAGAAAACTTTATGAATTAACCACAGAAGCTTCCATAGAAGAGGTAGAAGATGAAACAGTCCATCCTGAGCCACAACCAAGGGCATTTTTCACTCCTTGAAATATGCCAAACTCTAAGGGCGGAGGTGTTATATTTGGTAACCCCGTATATGGTTCAACACTGTAGATGCTGACAGCGGACTTAATTATTTGTTTATTGTTGAATTATTATTGTACATATTTTTATTGCTGATATAGATAGTTTTGCTAGTTAATAAATTCATTTTACATATTCAGTCTGATGTTAACTGTTCAATAATAAAGATCGTAATAATAAAATAATATTGTTTAATTGAGTTTTTTGAAAGTAGTTGTAATAAAGTAATAAAATTGTTTTTTAAAAATAAGTTCTCGATACGGAGACTTATAAGTCGCGTTTGATTTTCAATTCCATACGAGACGAGTAAAACCAACATTTTTCTACAAATATATTTTTTAGTTCCGTTCCACTCATTAGTTACATCTCTCATCTCATTGAACAGAAGGAATTTTTCATGATTAAAATGCTTTAATACCACCATATTTATTGTATAATTACACAAATTTATTCCCTGATGCAACCACATCTACAATTTATTTTCCGCATCCATCTTTCTCTTACCCTTCGTGAAATTAAGTATACATATCTAACCCGGCAAAATAGTTGCACCTATATTGCTGTTCGTTCATTATGGAAAACGTAACCAGGGAAATGTCTAAACTAACTAACGAATTAGAAATTCAGATTTCAAATGAACCCCCAAAATGTAAACAATGGTATAAATCTGGAAAACAAAGCCAAGAGGAATCCGAATGAAGAGAAAGGTGAATTATTTCGAGATTATACATCACTAAAACAGGAATAAATACTCACTCTCTCTTTCTATCCTTTTACGTTCTGTACCTTATTTTGAATTAAGGTAATAATTAAATTGATACAATGTCAGAGATAGTTCATATCTTGAAATAAATAAACCTAAAAATTATATTTTCACACAAGATTGCTCCATTGCCAGGAAAAACACGATATATCTTCATGAACAAAGTAAAAAAAAATATCTTATTCGTAATACATCATTATCAAAACCTAATGCCCAATCATTGTGAAATCAAAATCCAGAAGCATACAAGGAAAATGTGGAGTATTATATTACCCAAGAAAAGTATGAAAAAATGAGAAACAAAGCTAAATAATAAACGTCGTATCTTTTTCAGCTGCGGATAAAAACAACATGAACAAGCCACCCACCACTGTCACAGCCAAGTTATTGCTAGATGCTACAGCATAAGTATCAGTGTAACAAAAAAGTAGGTTATAAATTCAACCTCACATTCTGGGGTCAAAAATTGCAAGATTGAACTTTATCTTGGTAGAAAGGCACAAAAAAACAAAATTACATTGTTTTTTGTTAACAACCAATCGAGATCCATTTTTTTAAATAATCTCTATCAAGCAACTTTTAAATAATAGGAATGAAGCTTCTGTTCCTTATCTAAACCTATTACAAGGTTTTGGTAGCTAGAGATATTTTGATACTTCAGATAAATAGTAATTTTTCACATTTTTAAGTTTAAAATTGATGTACTTTGATACCAGTTGAGAGAGACTCGTTGATCTAGATATAGTTTCCACTGTTTCGAACGCAGTGTCACACTTTTTTATGTCGACCGATCGAGAATGGGTTTAATTCTGTACTGCTTGATGTTGGAACACTGTCTGCTCTGTAAATGAATGCTAATTTCTATAGATATAGTGGGTCGCAAATCTTAGGGGTTAAACTTCCTGGTACTGACTAACTCTTTCAGTTGAATGGTGATATTTTTGACATTAAGTTAATTACCCATTTACCGTGAAGCGATAGTCTTTTTAGTTCATTTATGTCAATTCATAAAACATTGATTTCGAATAGTTGAGGTTTCTCTATGCATTGCGTGTTTGAAATATTGTTCACAGTGCTATTTGAAAGATAGTAGATCACTCAAAGTTATTTGTTGTAACATATTTATAGCTTAGAAAAGTTCCATAATCTCTATTTTATAAAAAGATCATAAGGATATTTGGAACCATTTAGAATTCAATTGTTTGGTCTCTTGTTGAGAAAGCACTTAGAATATTGCGGGGCGTTTACGGCCATTAAAGTAGATACTAATGGTTCAAGGTTACAATATACATTCAAACTTTTCCGAGAATTCATATAAATGTGAAAGTTCTCGTGATTGATTTGTAATCGTAATATATACATCATGTCGTATCACAACAGGCCGTATGTTAATAAAAACTGGTGTTTCCAAAAAAGACTGGAAGACAAAATACTTTGAAAAATAATGTGTCCAATTAACGGTGCCACAATTATCATTGATTTGTAATGTACACAAAAATTGGGGAGCCTGGGGGATCTCAACCCTCATAAAATTTTTACGGCGTCCATTATGCTCTAATCATAAGACAGGCTTTTATCTTTCATAATAATATATCAAACAATTTTGGGAATATTTGAAAAAAATCAATTTGCATTTGGGTTATAACTTTTGGGTTCAATCGAGTTATTTTTTGGCCCCAAAATATGCGGTATAATTAAAAACCCAAGTTTTTTTACATCCTGTAAACTGCTTTATTTTGGAGGAAAAGTTTGATTAACTATCTAAAATGTATTTGATTCAAAGAGAAAAGTTTTTGAAGAGAAACCAATTAGACTTGTTGTTCCAAATATTGATACTCATAAGAATATATAAGTAAAAAAACAATATACTTAATAGTTACGGATATATATATCTAAATACTGAATTAAAAATTCAATAGAACTAATCAGAAATTTTCAACTTACAAGATAATTCTGAACCAATTTCATTTGATATTACCAATATGTTCAGTAAAATTCTGCCAAAATAATGTCTAACACTTATAGGAAAGTTACGTTACAAGATGATAAAATAGTAAACCAGGAATAATATCAGTGATACTTAACTTATTTGATGTATGTATTAATTAGAACTATTTCACTTTTAACAATAAGGTATACATTCAAAATGAAGGTTTACCAATGAGAAGCCCATTACCACAGACGCCAAACTATACCGTTTTTCGATATGTATACTAATTGATGCCAACTTGTGCCTAAGATGTATAATAAATATATAATTGTGCTACTATAACGCCGCGTACGGAAACCATATGAACCTTGGTGTTTAGGTTTACACAAAAAACGCAAAAAACTGACGTCCTGCTGATTTCATCAGCAATCGATTCCCAAGCATTAATTGAACCGTTTGCGACATTTTGGAGCTTGATGCACTGTGACGTCTGTATATCGGATGAAATAGTACCGCGGACGCTACAGCAACCGCGGATGCTACCTCACGCCGTGAATGTATATATATTGAACTCATAACAACATCTATAAGAATTTAAAAATGTTGATATGCGAGGTTTTCATGTTAATAAAGCGAGAAGTTGGTTAGAAATCACCAAAGATATCATTTATTTACTATGAATATTGAAATAATAAAATAATATTCCAAATATTTACCATGATGTTAACACTTCATTAAATAGTTCAACGCATATATCAGGCTATGAATGAATACAAATATTTAGATCATTATAATACATACGATTTAACAAGAATTTTTAAGATTTTATTATTATTATGACGCAGAGAACTGTCAACAATATGTGAACGTCAAAATTGTTTTCAAAGCATGCAATGCTAGCGACAGAGTTTTTTTGGCATGGAACTATATGTGTTTGTGATGGGTATATTAAGCGTTATGACGAGAAACAGCACACAAATGTTTAAATTAAATAGAAAATTCAGGCCGAGTTTATAATGAACTATAATTATAGAAGAATTCTAGAATAAATGGAAAAGGATTGCATATGTATTTCAGAGTAATTAGTTTGTAGATTTGTTTATATGAGAATAGAGAAGTAATATTAGGAGGTTTTTTTTTATAAATAGGGATAGTTTTTAGAGAAGTTGAGTTGTAATTCAGTTGATTAAATTATTTTGCAAACGCAAAGAATATTAAATATCCTAATATAGTTAAAAAAGATATGAAAGTAAATGAAAAGACCTCGGATATGTAGATAGTTGTAAAAAAATCTAGTTAGATGATTGATTTTGTCCATGACAACGGAAAAAAATAGTTTGTTGATTTGGAAGCGATCGGTAGTATGTGGTGTGATATTGTTGAGGGAGGACATATGCTAAGAAAAATTTAAAAATTTGAGAAAATATAAGTCCAGTCCTCATATAATTGAAAGAAAAGTATAAAAAGAAGTTAAATAAAGTTAATGAAATAATTTGAGAAGATCTGAAAGATAAATAAAGGAACGGAAGACAAGTAATTAGAATGAATAAATAAAATAAAGGCTGTAGAATAATAGAAGATACCAGAAAGTATGATTTAAAAAGATATTCAAAAGAAAGAAACCAGATTGTGAAAGAATAGAAGATGAATAATAGTATAAAGTATATTAAGAACAAGAAATTCAAGATTTACCTGGGGGAGTGATGTCTAGTTGAAGTCCAGCGCGAAGAAATGTAGTAGACACAATAACACAAACGTGGTGTTATAGCAGATTGGAGATTGTTGGTACCAAGAAGAAGCTATTGTTCCGTGAATGCTAGTGTCGTCATTTTATTGGTTAGCCAATTAAAAATTTTATGATTTGGCCATTCAAAACAATTTAAATTTGCGTAAAGGTACCAATTTATTGAGTTTATTAGAATATATTTGTTTGTTCTACTATTTCGATTTTAAATTTGATTGTATTGATACATGTATTTCTATTCCAATTTCCATAGCAATTTTCATAATATATTATTACAGTGTTCGTCATTTTCGTTTAAATACGCTATATTAAAAACAGGGAATAGTTATTCCATTAATTTCAAGTGTCAATTCTAAAAACAGACATAGGATTGATAACATGGGCGTCTCAACATAAGTTTAGACAAGGTATATTTTTTATTTTAAATAATAGACAAAAACAAACAATTCTTTATTAATCTATATGAAACAAAATAATAAATTACAGAGAAAAACATTTATGCCAGAACTCAAAGAGATTAAGGAGTACTCATGCTCGACTTGATATATTTACCCTGAGCTATAAATGAACAAAAATATATAATTATACACCCTTTGATTTTATGAAACCCTTTGTATACTTACTCTTATTATTTGACTTCTGAATCCGGCTGGCTATTAAAAGGATTGGGACTCTTTATCTCAGGTTTCGGTTCCGCAAATAATAATTCTTCTAATAAAATAACTTAGATTGCTTATTGTATAAATGTTTCATGAAATGAATATTGGAACTCTTTGAATAAATTTGAATGTAAACTTTAATAAAAAAAAAGTTCTTTAACCTTTATAAACCTCTTCTTTAATAATTTGCAAATTTCCACTGCAATCGAATATTCTCCTTCTTCCTTTTCATTCTTTTTATTTATTAATGATTTATCTAATGCATTCTCTGTTTAAGTGTTTAAAGTTACTCGTCGTGTTCCCCTCGTAACACAAAAATGAATCTTCTAAATAATGTGGTTTGGGGGCATGCGCAAATAGACAGTAACTGTTTCTGATTTCGTAATACGGCGACGGCATTCAACTACACGATGTATGTGATTTATTTATTTGAAGAAGTGTTATTGAATTGCGTTGGAATATTTGTTTTACTAAGGGAAGCTTCCCTTTAATTTATAACTAATAATATCAACAATCTTAGCTAACTCAATGAATAAGAAATATACAATTGAAAAATAAATGTGCATATTTATACAGGTTATCGGTTTTCAGGAACTTTGACCAAATATATTCATTTTTCTGCTGTGTGGGATATAAATTAATCAGAATTGCATGCTGATTTTATACACACTATTATAGAAAGTAAAATGAACCTTCTCTGGAATAAATTGCATACGGTATCCGTTGCAATGCTGGGACCTTATCTACAGTCAAGGTTAAAATATAGGATAAACAACGCTTACCGCTTTCTAGTCCATAACAAATGGAGAAATCTCTTACAAGGCCAGGGTCTCTGGTATGATTTTTGGTACTTTTCTTTTGATTTTACGTTAATTTTCCACTTTTTATCATATCCCAAAATTTGTACCTTCTTGTCCCCTTTCAAAATCAACAACCAACTACTTTCCTTTTTTTATTTTTTTCCAAGACCACTTCCTCTGTGATCCAATCGTTTTAACGTCATTTTTTTACGTCTATTGATATTTTAAGGTCCTTTCACATGTTTTAATATCAATGTTCTCTATCAACTACACTTTCTTTTAATCGGTTGATTCAATTCGCGATTAAACACTGTCACTTCACAAAATTTTGAAATTAATAACAGATCGGTTTGGAATACAATATCTATCACATTATACGAATAGTGTGTCAGTTCTAAAATTATTTATTGAGATTTGTAAAGATATTTTATAATTATCATTATTTTTACTCTAAGTTGTTCTCATTCTACTTACTACTAAATTTTAATTGAATTTATTCTCGAGTAATTCCTATACAGGGTGTTTCAAATTGATTAATGTTATGATATTTTTGATAATAATTAATAATAATTGTTTTATTACATGAAACCTTCTTTAATTCCAGGTCATTCACATTAAATTGGATCCACCTATTTTAAATCATCATAATATATAAATATTAGCAGAAGTGGCAAATGTTATTCACGTTAACTTGAACAAATTGATTCCTACACCTGGTTCAAGTAGGATTCAAAATAATAATTTAATAAATGGTTTTCCTGAATTATAACACAACTTTTTGTTATATCTTCAAGATATCGATATTAGAGGATATGAGAGCCTACTTTAAACTTAAACATATTTCCTATAAATATATATCTTTTAGAGAAATATTGGAGTAAATCATGACAAATCGTCAAAATGAAAAATGTTTGTAAATTAAAGAATTGCAATAATTTTAATATGATTTTTCCATTAATAAAGTACCTACATATTATTTAGAGAATAAAATAATTGTATTGCTATTTTCCAAACGTATTTCCAAATTGAATTGGACGCATTAGCTGATCTCAATGTTTAACTGGAATATCAAATTGTTCAGCATTTATTACATTGAAAATAGTGCCACCTCTGTATTTCGGCTACAATCAGAAGATTTCACGTACATAACAGATTCTAGTAACACATTTGGACCATTCCTCATGATTCACCCTATATCACATACTTTTAACTTTCATTACATAAATACAACAAACTGTAATATTTTTTTAATTTTGAAAGCGGACTACCCAAATCGGAAACTCTGAGCTAAAGGAAACGTTGATCGTTAATTAAAACATGAATTTGAATTGACATGACGGTGTTGGTCGCATTTTGCACAATGAAACTGAATATTCAATTTAAATCAGTGATGTAGGCCATTAGAATATTCTCCTGAAATTGTCCCGAATTTACTTCTAATATGTTCACTTCATATCTAACTGAAGAGCGGCAGCTTATTTTAAAAATTCGATGACAATGTAATGGACATGTTTGTGCAATTTTATATCAGCGTCTGTCATTTTCAATACACTGCGTTGATTTTCTAAAATGTTATTCAAGTCTGTCTAGCATATCTACAAGTACCTTCTGCTTGTTTGCATATTTAGAAAGATAGAAATGAGCCTCATTACTGAAGGAAATGAGGTTCTTGCACTACACCTAATTTGTACGGATGAAATTTCAGTTGTCATGAAGAATTGGTTTCACATAACGAGTAGAAAACCCAACAGTAGCAACATGTTTCTGAGGAGAGCACCTTAAGCAGTGAGCACACTTGTCAGCATGCGAAGCTTTCTACCATCAGGCTTGCAGGAGGTGCCAGAGGGCTCACTGCAGCACATCATACCGAACTGTTCAGGCTTCAGTTACCTTCTACTGTATCATCATAGTGCCAGTTTGATTAGTTTTATATTCAATTTTTTTGCGGTTTTCAAACAACCCTTATTATCCTAGCGTTGCATATATGCAACGGCTTTTTCTCGAAGTATACGACATTCCTGTTGAGAAACTTTTGAATTTGGTGAATAGAGGTCGCTGTAAATTGCAATGTCGCTATTTTGGTTATTGGTTTATTACCGCTGGCTAGCTTATGTTCAGATCTAGGGTGAAATTTTTGGTATTTTATTGAATTGTGATCTGAAAATTTGAAGAATACGGACGTCTGATTTGAGTAAGTATATTTTTTCGCAAGTTAAGTATTTTTTTTATATATTTGATAAAGTGTGTCTTTATATTGGTGTTATCCACCGTCACAATTAGTAAATAGAATAAACATTACCGGTTTGCATGTTTTTTTGTAGTCGTAAAGTTAGTTGTTGCATATTTGCCACGCTAGGATAATAGGGTACTGTGTTTACACTAAATGATTTATTTGAGATTATTGGTAATTTTGGACAAATAAACACACGACTATAGTGAAATTGACTGTCTCGACCCTTACTTCGTGGAATATGCTCATATTAGTGGTTTTAAATGAAACTCAAGGTCTCTAGTTAATTGTGGAATTAACTAGAGACCTTGAGTTTCATTTAAAAACACTAACCCGACTATAGATTTATTGCTAATGTTTCGTCGGCTACAATCTTCTTTGTATCATCGAAGCCACATACGACGTTCGTTTTCTCTTCTGTCTTTTAATTCGTGGGTCAGTGTTGACCCTACTTTTTTATATCAGAGAAGGGCTGACACTAGAGGAGGCTTCACGAATTGCATTTGAAGATGATGAGAATTCTAGTGTTTCTATTGAAGCTATATTTATTGAATCACCTGAGGTGAACATACTAACCGATGAGGAGGCTGGGGATGAAGAAGCTGATTTCGATTTGGATCGACTTCCTGGGATCAGCTCCGTTCACAGGCTAAAATAAAATTATGTAATAGCAAACGAAGTAGCAAGAAATATCAAGATGTGGAGACGATTCAAAATATGAAAGAGATTCAGGATGTGGCAGCCATTCAAGATGTAGAAGTGGCCCAGAATGCAGAAGCAATGCAGGGTGAGGAAGCAACAACAAAGTCAGAAAAATCTAGGAATTAACGACAAAACATCACTCATTTATGGACATCTGGACATTCGCTACATAGAGAGGATAATTTTGTATTTCCCAGCGATTTCTCTCAATTTGAGCATTTATCACCAGTTGAAATATTCGAACTGTTTTTGTGTGATGAGCTTATTGAGTACGTGAAAGAAGAATGCCGAAAATATGCACTATTCAAAAATTGTCCTGATCTCGAAATCACTGCTGATTAGTTAAAATGTTTTCTTGCTATTGACTTTTTATGATGTAAAGCCAGGAAAACGATTCTATTGGTATAGCGGATTAGATATGGGTAATCTACAAGTGAGAAATGCGATAAGGAGAAACCGCTTTGAGCATATTATGCGATGTTTACATTTAGCAGATAATAATAAGATAGATAGAAATGATGAAGCATGGAAAGTTAGGCCGTTAATAGATAGACTAAAAGAAAAAATTATTCAATATCACGTCTCCGATCAAGATATAAATTACGATGAATCTATGGTGAAATATTTTGGCCCACACAGCTGCAATCTGTTTATTAGGGGGAAGCCAATTCGTTTTGGTTTCAAAATGCGGTCACTCAATTTCAATCGGGGATATCTCACGAATTTTGATATCTATCAAGGTAAAAATCCAAATTCAGTTGATGAAGATGAAATTCGTTATGGAAAAAGCACTGCTCCTTTATTAGGTCTATTACGTGAACTTCCAGATGCAAAAAGAAAATTGCCTGATAAATTATTTCTTGACAATTTGTTCACAGGCATAAATTTATTACCAGATATTGCGAGATATTGGTATTTGGTGCACAGGTACCATCCGACAAAATCGAGTACCTAAAAGAATCACACTCCAGAGCAAGAAAGCTTTAGTAAACGCTAACAGAGGCGACTGTCACTCTACTATTGATATAACTACTGGAATACTATTTGCTAGATGGGTTGGCAACAACACTGTGACTGTAGCGTCAACATGCTATGGTGTACAACATTTTACAAATGTTAAGCGGTATTCGAAACAAGATAAAAAAATTGTCGAAGTTCCGCAACCGAACTTAATTCGTACATATAATATTTCCATGGGCGGGACTGATCTTATGGATCAAAATGTGTCTAGTTATTGGATCAGTGTGCGCTCGAAGGAATGGTGATGGTGTCTATCCAGGTGGATGTTAGCCGTATCTATCCAGAATGCATGGTATATTTATACTAACACCGGTAAATCAACGACGCAGTTAGAGACATAGTAACTACTTATTTAGCCAAATATGGAACAAAATCCAAAGGCGCTGGTAGTCCAAGAGCAAGTGAAACAGAAGGTAGAGTATCCAATGACGTTAGATATGACGGAAGAGACCATCTGCTGGTTTTCATACCAAATAATAAACAGAGAAGATGTGCTAATGTAGGATGTACTTCTATTGTCCGAACCATGTGTGTAAAATGTGGCACGGGATTATGCATTGGTTGCAATGAATTCATTCTTAATATCAATTAAAATAGGGTCAACAACCGCTGTAGTATTAGTGATAGAAATTGAAAAAAAAATATTTTTGCAATATATAGATCTTTTTCAACCAGTAAAATTGAGTTTTTAGAAAACTTTCAGAGTCTATTAGACTCTAAATACTTTGCTAGATATGAGCAGGCGTTTATTTTCGGAGATGTTAATCTCGATATATTAGAGAATAGTGTAGACACCGATCGCTACCTCAACCTAATGTCTGAAAACGGTTTCATTTCGTCAATTGATAAGCCAACACGAGTGACTAGCACTTCATCAACCTGTATAGACCATATTTTTGGTAAGAATTTCCCTATAATTACAATTACGAGGGACATTAGACATAAGAATAAAATTAGTACTACGACTTGCTATGAAAAGTTTAATAACACAAAGTTTATTGAAATATTGAATAAATTATCGTGGGATCATTTAGATACCTAGGTTGGCCCAGATAAAATGTTCAATGCATTCTAAACAAAATTCAAAAATGCGATTAGTGACTCCACTGTGAAAGTATCTTTCAAAAGTGTTAAAAAAACCTTGGATAACATTGGGACTAGTACAGTCAATAAATAAACGAGATCGATTATATAAAGAATATATGGAAGAACCATTAAATACAAATAAAAAAATAGAGGTATACTACGTACAGAAATTGCTTCAATAAATTATTGAAAACAACAAAATCCAACTATTTTAGACCTGAAAAAACTCATCAAAGAAAATGTGGAATGTGATTAATAAATTCAGTAACAACCTTAAGGAACAAAATCATTCAATAAAGAGATTAATCCTAGAAAACAATACTGAAATCACTGATAAATATGAAATATCAAACAAAATATATGCTTATTTTGCCAATATTGGAAAATACCTGAGTAAAAATTATATGCAAATTGGGGAACGTCAACAAAAGTACACTGTCGGCCAATCTTTATTTTTAACACCAGTAACACCTGCAGAAGTATATGCATTGTGTTTGTCTTTGAAAGACAATAAAGCTCCAGGTCCTGATAATATAAAAAATGAGTATGTTGAATCAACAGCAAACTGTATCTCTACACCATTGTGTGAAATATTTAATATGTGTTTTCAGACGGGTACAATACCTCAACACTTCAAAAATGCGGTGTTTAAACCGGTATATAAAGGTGGAAAAAAGACTGAAATGGCGAATTATAGACCTATATCGCTAACCTCAGTTTTTGCAAAACTTCTTAAGAAGTTAATTAAAGGACGGTTGGACTCATATTCAGATAAATTTAATATAATATCTGAGTCACAATTTGGATTCCGTGAAAACAGGAGCACCCAAGATGCTATTGCGAAGTTGGTATCTGTAACGCAGTTGATAGTAACAAAAACTGTTTAGGTGTATTTATTGATCTAGCAAAGGCCTTTGACATACAAAATCATGATATTTTGCTGCAAAAACTTGAACATTCGGGAATTAGAGCCGGGGTTTTAGATTTGTTCAAAAATTTTCTTCACAACAGAAAACAACGTGTTATGCTGAATGGTGTCATGAGCTCAGAAGAGACGGCCACGTGTGGAGTTCCACAGGGTACCGTTCTTGGTTCATTTTTGTTTTTAATTGATTTTGAGCCATTATTACAAATGACTACCACGGGGGAATGCATTTCGTTTGCGATGATACTGTCTTATTGTATACGGCCGATTCTTGGAGTCAAGTCAAAGAAATAGCAGAAAGGGACCTAAAAAATATTACAAGTTGGTTTAGGACAAATTTACTTACTAGTAATGTAACTAAAACTGAAGTCATATATTTTACCTCGTACAAGCAGGCAGTACCAAACCGTTCTATAGAAATTGACAATAAAAGTGTACAGTTGGTGTCATCAGTAAAGTACTTGGGTATAGTTTTGGATTCTCACTGAAAATGAGATGTTCATGTGGATAATTTGAAAAATAAAATTAGAACCTTATTCCATAAATTTTATTTGTGTCGCCAAATACTATCGTTGAAAAAACTAAAATCAGTGTACTACGCATTGGTTGAATCTCTATTAATTTATGGTATAATAGGTTGGGGAGGTATTAGGAAAATTAAAATGCAATCTGTGGAGGTAGCTCAAAAAACAATCCTAAAAATTATGTACTTTAAAAAAAGAACTTACTCCACTGAATGTCTATACAGTGACCTTCAAATAATGGATATCAGACACCTGTTGGAAAAAGAAGCTTCGCTTACTTTGCACCTCACATATATAATCAAATTCCTGAAAATATTCGATCCATAAGAAATAGAATCAGATTAAAAAAAGAAATAAATAGATGGATACTTGCATGTGGTAGAGGCTTCTTTCATAAAATAATTGATCCTGATCTTGTGGTTTAATATTGTTCCTGAAGTATGTGTTCCATGTCATATGCTAATGTTTAATGCTAATTGTGTTTATAATTATCTCTTTTTTTGTTAATGTAGTTGTTCTTGCCTCCTAATTACGTATTTGTTCCACTTGTATACGTGTGTAAGAATGAAAATGTAACCATAGGCAGGTTTCACTCTGAACCTATTTGGTAATCATTTTTATTTTGCAATATACTTCATGGATATTTTGTATAAACTGCCACCTACCGTTATTCACTCTGAGATCTATGAACCTAAAAGTCGGTGCACTTCTAGGCGTTGCCTCTAACTCTTGCGGAGACGGGGGGGGTCCGTTGTTCATAGACTAAATAAATGTAAGAGGGCGCCAGGCAATCTTGTCTCCCGACAACTACCTACACAAGTTTTTCCCACCCTAAGACTACCAAATAGGTGTAGAAATAGATGTCAGATGTCACTTACCCAAGTCTAAGTTTAATGAATTGGCTTAGTATATCAAGTGATCTTACAAGGTTCTACTAATACAACTAGTACATACAAGGGTACCACAAAATTACAATATATTCCCCCAGGTATCCAAAATGACTCATGAGTCATAAACACAAATTATCATAGGTAAGTGAAATTCCCCCTTGATTAAATGATGTACACAAATTTATACAAATATATATATATATATATATATATATATATATATATATATATATACAAGTATCCCAAGCCAAAAATATATATCCCGTACCTTTAAAACCAATGTATCCCTCCCCAGTAGTAACTCAATCCTACTACAAATTGTACAAAAAAAAAGGTTGACAGGCTGTACCCACTAGTCAATGGTACTTCAAAATCCTATAAATCCCTGGGTTAAGATCCTATATATTTCCTAAGTAAAATCCTTTAATTCCCCCCAAGTAAAATCCTATAAACCCCCCTGGTAAAATCCTATAGACCCCCCTGGTAAAATCCTATAAAAACCCCCCAGGTAAAATCCTATAATTCCCCCCGATTGAAATCCTATGTTACAGCCTGGATTGTTCGTTGGGTATAAATATGTACAAACCAGTACCTACATACAAATGAAATTTCTCAAACGAGTACTCGATTAGCCGGTAGAATGAGAAAACTATATACTTAAGTTCCAAATACAATATAGGGTTAAATCAATACAATATACCATACGTATCTATGGCACAAAATGACGTTTATGCAATTAAATGTGAAATTTTGAAAGTATATATTAAAAATACAATATGGCGCAATATCATATGAGCTCATACGCGTACTACCACAAACTCAAATAACTCAGTATGTTAAAATTGAATAGCCAAAGTAACGTTTACAAATTTAACAACAGTGGGTGTAGTTATCACCAATCCACAATGCGAGTATAAATGGTAAAACAGGTTTAATTAAATAGTGTATGTTGATCAAAGTATTTGTAATACTTGATCAACACAAGTATCGTAATCTGCGTACCACAAGTGGCTTACGGTAATAAAAAAGTTATCTACAATCTACACTGACGGATATAAACAAGTGTTATGCGCAAAAAGGTATTTTACATAAACCAAAGTTTAAAACTTGCGTGAAATCCACTGTGTCTTGATGGTTGCTAGTGGTGGCTACCAACTACTACTTCTATAGAATGCTATGAGATCCAATATTGTACTCTTCAGTAACAATCCAAATTTTTCCCCATACAAGTTTGTTGTTCTGACTCAACGTTGTCCGATAAAATGAAATCCAAAACCAAATCCAGAGTAGTAAAGATTGACGAACGAGAAAAAGAGCAGAACAGAAAAGAGAACCCTAAAATGAGAAATATATTAATACTCTATACATTCTCTTTCAGTCTTAATGGTCAAAACGTAATATCAATCTAAACTTCACCCCCCAATCGATTAACTCTCTCTAGCCGTCATATATCCGATATGAGTAATCTCTATTACTGATCCCTAAACTGAAATATCTACTAATCTCATAAGAGCAAGACTTCTGTTAATCATAAAGGTTAATCAATTAATATTGATATTGCTTAATTTTGCTGACAAAGTTAACTAGAAAATTCTATATTTCATATTTGACCAACAAAAAATTATAATACTAATTGAGCTTAACTTATTAACTATAATCTTTTTATATTTGACAAAAAAACAAGATACGAGCTCATATGGTGCCAATACCTATGAACTAAGTACCTAAACTATAAAACCAGTTGACCTTCAATCAACAAAAAAAATACATTATCCAAAGATAAAACGCTTTAAAATTACTAGAATATTCATCTATATATAAAAAAAACTGTAATATTTCTTACCAAATGGCCAGTTTGAGTTCCGAATATATAGGGCTGAAGGTGTTATTGCCCTAGGTACTGTGATAAAGGCCTACTGAAACAATATACCCTCTTCAAGATTGGTTTTCATGTACAATATACAGCTATAAAGGAAACGATATAATTGAGAACAATCTAGTTAATGAAACTATAGAAATATTCTATTACACTTAACTGGAATGACAGCATTAAAAAACCACCTGTCGGTTGAATTATCTGATCCCAAAAAAAATGGTATTTCCACAGGTCTATACTCTCCAAACAATTCCAAAAATATCTAACGATACCCGGGAAATGTGTATCACCAATCGGTCATCCCCTTAATATAAGGTGAAATATTCAATTATTTCATCCGAAACTGGTGACATAAATTCAACCCACTTCACTTCGATATACCCAGCGAACAATGAATTGTCCAGTATATTCACAGGCAAAATCAAAAAGTCTCGTGTCAAACCAGCCAGCCAATCAGAATGCTCTCGAGATGTCAAAGCTTCCAATAACCAATAAGAGCTGAGATATCCAACAAGTATATATCACAGAATAATATATGCATAGACACATCACGGAGAATCGCGTTACAAAGATATGTATCAGGGATAGTGCGTTCGGAGTAACACCACGGGGTCATGCTCAACAAAAATAAAATAAATACTTGACGTATAGTTAATTAGGAAAGGTAATAATGTTTATGGCTGTACAATATTATAAATTATTCCCAATATAGATGCCACTGGATTTCCTAATATACATGGTAGGTCAAAATGATGTTAAATTGCATGACGAATTATATTTTCAAGTTCCTGTAACTCAATTTGCACAACCACAAAATTGAAACGTATCAAAGCATATTTGGCAAAATAAAGTTATTATTATTATAATAAAGTTGACCTCTAATTATCCTAGTGTTGCATATATGCAACGCTTCAAATTTCACTTTCTATAGGTATGATTTTTAAAATTTGTCTTAGTCATCGTTTTAATTGACATTTTAAACAATATGAATGCACAAATTCACCAAGTTTCATAAAAATTTAAAATTCAGGATATAAAGGGATAAGGTAATAATAACTATGGATTTTTCATCGGTTGAGGAGCTGATCTCATTTACCCTACTCTCGAGGAGGAGGAAGACGAGGAAGTAGGGAAAATATTTATATAGATAAAACTGGAATAAATCCAACATGTATTACTGATTGATGCATAACCCCACCCCTTCGATAGTTTTGTACTTACAAAAATAGGAGAAATTATACCTAACAAAAATGAATCTGACTTACATACTAAATCCACCTCCGTGGAAGCCCAGTATTCTTTTTTACATCACCAGTTCCACTCAAGAAATAAACGAGCTGGACTGCAACTCGGCCACGAAGCGCAATAGTGAAATTGGCATGGAATATCGCTTGATTTGTAAACAACAAAGAGATTCTTGGGTAATTCACGCAAATAGAAAAGGGGCTACTGGAACGAAGAACCGCAGAAATAAATTTTTCTGGCTCATTAGCCCTAATCATTACAGTATAACCAAGTGAAGTTGTAAAACTTGGGAGCAAAGCTGTTGATCGAAACATCGGGAAACACAAAACAACGGATTTCAACAGGAAAATCAAACGCAACATTTGTGTCTTCTAATTTTGAAGAAGTTCAAAGATTATCGGGATTTGTCTCATATTATTCTTGTTTTATTCCAGATTCAGCTTGTGAAACGGCTTTAGGAAAAATTTAAGCTAAACTTTGCACAGACAGGATACTCGTACCATTCAATCCCGAACTACCACTGCTTCTTACGACAAATGCAAGCCCAACCAACATATT
This sequence comes from Galeruca laticollis, assembly GCA_963921935.1. Classification (NCBI taxonomy): domain Eukaryota; kingdom Metazoa; phylum Arthropoda; class Insecta; order Coleoptera; family Chrysomelidae; genus Galeruca; species Galeruca laticollis. The sequence goes on along the minus strand of OY998176.1, from coordinate 206,414,061 downwards.
TAGATGCATTTCTCAGCCATACAATTCAACGAGTTAAAATACCAATTGCATACGCTTCACCCTTACTCACAGAAGCTGAACGCAACTATCGTCAACTAGATCGCGAAGCCCTATGTATTTCATATTATTATTATTATTATTACTTGTTCGGAACACATTTCACTTTGATTACAGATAATTAACCAATTTCCAGAATTTTTCGTCAAAATAAAGCTCTACGACAGATGACATCATCACGATTGCTACGATACGCATCTTATCTTTATGGTTCCAATTATACGCTTGAATTCAAATCCGGGAATAATGAAAATGTTGACTGCTTATTAAAAGCACCATTCCAGAAACACAAATCATCTTTCGACGAAGTCATTGGTGATGAGTAAATCAAATACGTGCACAGTTAATTATTCAAATTTCCAATTGTGATATAACAGAAACTGAAAAAGACGCGGATCTTTCAATAATATGCCAAAATCTAATAAATAATTCGATTAATTCCGCGATTACATTAGTTAACGGAATTCTTTTTAAATGAGATATGATCTATATTCCAGCCAGTCTGAACACTAATATTCTAGAAGACTTACACGAAGTAAACCTAGGGATAGTCAAAATGAAGCAATTAGCAAGACGATACGTGTACTGGCCAGGTATTGATAAGGACATAGAAGGTAAAGTTAAAAGTTGTGAAAAGTGTACCCTAACCAAGTCAAATCCACCGAATACGTCTGTTCATCCTTGGGTCCCGCCACAAGACAACTAGGAAATAATACACATCAATTATGCCGGACCTTCTCAAAATAATAACATTCGAATATGTATCGATGCATATTCTAAGTGGATACCAGTAAAATTTTTAAAAAAAGCTTCATCAAGTACAAATAATACAATATGAAGCTGAAACTGGCAGCAAAAAATTGCAGCAAAATCCAGGAAAAAATAGCTACTTCTCTATGTAGTTCATTATTGCAACTATTTGGGGAGTTACCAAAATATATCCTGAAATTTTTCACTATCTATTGAAGACTGTTAACTATTTTTTATTCTAGAAAAGCTTCCAAAAAATAGCTACTTCTCCATGTGATTCATTATTGCAACGATCGAATCCTCTAGCATTTTTTGGAAACCCTCCAAAATATATTGTGAATTCTGTCATTGTTCCTATTTTTAATTGGCTTTATACAAATAAAAAAATTGTATGGAAGAGAGCCCCAGAATTTTTTCATCCATGGTAATTTTAAATCTGCTACTCCTATTTCACTGCCTGAATCAGCCTCATCAAATACAATTGACTACTTTAAAAGTGACATTTTTCACACCTACTGCGAATCCAGGGGATTTTTTTAAAAACTTATGGCATCAGCGCATCCAGCAACAAATGGCTTGACTGAACGTTCAGTCCAAACATTGAAGAACCGCCTTAAGCGTGTTTGATGATATCTCTAAAATACAAGAAAAACTTGGAATTATAATATTAAGATATAGAGCAGCACCAATGGCGATTGTCAGCGATTACCGTTCAACCAGCGCGTCTCCTTCAAGTCGGACGAATCTAGGAGATTATTGAAAAGACATACAAATCAACTGTGCATAACTATTGTGCCTAAGTCAAGTAACGAAATTCTGTCGGCGCCAACACAATCTTTCGAAATTCTCAGAGCCCATACCCCAAGTTTGATGGCAACACATACTCCAAGTTTGTTGTCTCAACCACAGCGACCATAGCGAGAACGACGGATGCCAGTGAGGTTGACCGATTACAAAGTGTGTTTCAAATAACAGTTTTCCAATTAGTGGGGGAGATGTAGTGTCCTTAAGGAAAAGGAAGAACTGTCCACACAATGTGTCAGGTTTCAAGACAAGACGTTACAAAACGAATGTTTTCTTAAATTATAATTTGTTATCTTGTTCGTTAAATAGTGATCCTGAATTACCTTAAGAATAGCATTTGTCAAGCGGTAGACAACATACTAGACAATATGTCGGAGAGAGCTGAAGAAAACTTCAGAAATAAATTAATAGTATTGATGATAACGGACGCTATCTGCTTCATATCGTGCCAAAACGTAAACTTCTGTATATGACATTGCTCACAGAATAAAATTCACTTCTAATAACTTGTTCTTATATGCATTAGTTTCCGTTCCATTTAATTTACTCAAACATCCACTAATGAAAAATTTTAGAGGTTTTATTAAAAAATAGGTAGAAATAAAATCACGTTTTTTATAAAATGTTGGTTTTTTAATAACCAAAAAGCTTCATTCAAACCACCCATTCATCACGTTAGAGAGTATAAAATCTACTTAAAATTACAACGACGTCTATAATGGATAAAAAATAATAATTGAACTCCGGCTCTAGTACGTCACTGGCCGACACAGAAGTTAATCTTGCAGAAGGTAATGTCGAAGTTCCCGCAGAATTAATTGGAAGTGGATTATTCCAATTAGTGCTCGGGGAGAGCTTTTGCCTGCCGACTTTATAAATATTCTAACTTTGTTTAAATTTCAGAGATGCATACTAACTTCTTTACTATCTGCAGATCACGACTTGTGCGGCTAACTTGACGAATATTTTATGTAAAAATTTAATTTGGGCGTAAAATTGAAATTATTTGATTAAAATTATCGGCGGCATTGGTTAATAGTAAGGGTTATTAAACATAAGTATGAAAATGTTAAATTATATAAAAATTATTTAAAATAAAAACAGGAAATAGAGAGAAAAATGAAAACTAGGTAAAAAGGCATGAATTTAATTAAAGTACGTTCTCAGGGGGTGAATTTTGTTGATAGATTCAAGATGATCAACAAAATTTGAATGCGAGATGATTTACTCTGAGTTCAGTAGATACAAAATTGATGAACCAGTTTCCGTTTTAACGTGTTAAAGGACAATAACTATTTTTGTAAGGCACCTATTTGGATAGTACAGTTATTTGGGATGATGGAAGGGATATTAAAGATAACGGGGGGGAGGGGTATAAGAAATAAATTCCAAATGCGTGACACTCTATCAAGGCGGTATACTCACTCATAAGGTAACAGTGGCGATTGGATTTCCATTATTTCAATATACAGTAAAGCAAACGCGGCACGGCATCGTGGTAATTACAGCCACTAAGCTGAGGACGAATATCAGCGTCGTGTCACATCTCAACTCTAGGAAAAGACGCTGATCAGCGCCTCTGTCCTTCAACGTGTTGTTAAAACCGTGTCAAATGTTTTTGTTGGCGAATTTGATAGAAAAAAGATGCAAAATGTTTTGGAGAAACAAACGTAAGACGCGTCGATTCTGGATGGACAATGGATTCTAAGAAGAAATTAGTTTGGAGGATAAGAAAACTTGTTGGAAAAACTAGCATTGGAGAATAAGGAGTTGACAAATCATCTGACGAAAAATATAATGAACTCCTGTGGACAAAAGGCAAGACACAGCGATGCGTCAAACACTCCCACCAAAAATGTCATGATAATTGAACAGTGTTATTCCATTGTGTGTTAACCCACTTAAATTGACAAATTGACTTTTTAGTATTTTTGATTGCTGAAATTAGTAAAGCTTCCGTTAGTAAAAAAAGTGTGTGAAAAAGAAAATTTATATGTATCCCACATTTTCCGTTAATGACGAAATATATTTCACAATATTGTTTTAAGTTCCGTAACTCGGTATTACATTATTTACACATACATATTATTGTGATTGACTTTAAAATTTTGAATAGAAAAAGCAGTTGATATGATATTCCAAATATTAAATCTTTTATATTATTAGCCCTATGGAGATATCCTGGATATCCTTTTACCATTTAAGTAAGATCAGTATAACCGTGCAATGATATAGGAAACCAGAAAAACTATATCTGCTAATCTTTAAAATTATTACATAAGAGTACAGTTGTGGAGAACTCCTTAGAATAATAATAAAAACATCTTGTCAATAACAATACGTTTCTATTAACATTTTCAGCTTGCTAATTAATGAGACGATGTCTACCTGATATATTTGAAAAACAATTTACGACTGTAGTCGGGCCAGTAATAAATGCGAGTTCACACCTGTCTTGGCAGTGGCACATCCATTCCATTAAATTTAACACTAACCAAACCTATTTTATAGAGAAAAAATGGTTTCAAGGTTCATTTAACTGAAACAGCATTGGCGCTTTTCTATAATTATTCAGGAAAATTTTCCAATGGAAATTATATCAGTCAAATATTTTTGTTATAATTTCAGTTATAATGAATAGAGCAAGACTACTATACAAAAAAAATATAATTACGGAAAAGAATACGCCCACGACCAATAATCGCAAATTACCAAAAAAAGTACTGAGGGCAACTGCTAGGTTCAAAAAGTCAAAAAGGTGGTAAAACAATGCCGATTTTAAATCAATAAAAAAAAAAATTTATATATATATATATATATATATATATATATATATATAAAAATGGTGAATATTGGGGAAAGCAGCAAGAAGAAACGGAAAACGTCTACTCTTAACGGAAAATTTTCAAGCTTTCGAGGATGATTGTCCTCATCATCAGGAATACTGAAATGGAAAAACAGCAATAAGATACTGTAGTTGATAAGTAGGATACAATATAGAAGAAATCGCAACAGGTGCGAACTTACCTCCGAATTGAGGTTAGAATCCATTATGTTGTATAAAAATAAACTACGAATATTAAAAATATGAAACAGTTCACTAACAAAGGTTTAAAATAGCACAATCACAATGAGATGACTAAAAAAGCCAACATCTAACACCATTTTGCAGACAAACGAAACACGAGTGTTTTTTTCTTGTGAAAAGCCGGCCGGAAAGTGATATCATATTTCTTCTAATTTGGAGGGACTAGTTGACAGGCAATGATGACAACCAATAGTTAAGTGGATGAACGTGACAACAAGTACCAGAAGAGAGTGGTCTCCGCTGTGAAAGTTCATATTTGGATGGAAGAGAAGAATACAGTGGGGTTGAGAAATTCCATTCATAAGAAAGATGAAGAGGAAATAATATATCCCCAATGGTAAGAGGTTTGTATAATAACAAAACATATACCGTGGAAGATAAAGTTGAAATCACCAGCCAAGAAGACAAAGAGCAAAAGCAATTTTAATAATAATAATAATATTGTAATATAGTAATTATTAAAGTAAAAATAATAATTATGTAATATATATGAATAATTATAATAAAGTGATAATGGGTGCATCTACCAACACCAATACACCCAAAATAGGAGGTGGAGATATGTTAGCTATCTGCAAAAGGGGCAGTGTCAATTGAGGGAACGTGATTGTCATTAGTGGAAAGAAGGTTATATTTGTAATCTAAGGATAACAAAAAGGAATAAATCTCACTCAAGTGGTCTGTGTCAGTCTTTTTGTTAATGACATTGTTAAATTGTGAAATAAAAGCCATTTCCAGAAATGATCTCTTAATTCTGTTAGACTCTGTCGCCAACACCCTTACAGCCTCAAAATTCATACGATGGTCAAGAGAATGAACATGGTTTGCTAAAGCGCAACGCTCCGGAGGTAATCTACAATCACTCTTATGTGGAACAATACGGTTAGAAAGTGATCTTAAAGTCTGACCAATATACTGTTTATCACAGTCCCCACATGGAACGCTGTACACAACATTGGTAAGAGAGGTCAACGGACATTTATCTTTAACTCTAGTAAAAATTGATCTAATTGTTAGAGCAGTTTTGTTAGCAATTTTGAAATTGCCATATGCCCGGAACAATCTGGCAAGTCCCGGAGTAATGTCCTTAATGTATGGAAAGGAAGCGAAAATTGGAGGAGCAGGGGTCGTAACAGCGACAACATCCATTTGGGCCGAGTTAGGATGGCTATCATCAGTCAGCAGTTTCATGGAATTAGATGTGCTGAACAATAATTTATTAACTAAAGTTCTTGGGTAAGAGTTATCCAAGAAAAGGTTGAATAAAAATAAAATTTTTATTGTAGAAGACACCGTTTGAAATTCTAAGGACTCTCAGTTTCTTTTGTTTTACCAAGTTCACTTTCATAGAATGTTTGTGGTAAGAATGGTAATTTAAGTATCTACCAGAATTGCAAGGTTTCCTGTACCAATCGATGATAATAGTATTATTTTTACGAATGAACTTAGTGTCTATGAAAGGTACGGAATTTTCGTTGTCTTCTTTTTCTAATGTGAACTGTATATAAGGATCGTAACTGTTAAAAGTCTCAAGAATCTCATCTCAATGTTCCATGTGGGGACTGTGATAAACAGTATATTGGTAAGACTTTAAGATCACTTTCTAACCGTATTGTTTCACATAAGAGTGATTGTAGATTACATCCGGAGCGTTGCGCTTTAGCAAACCATGTTCATTCTCTTGACCATCGTATGAATTTTGAGGCTGTAAGGGTGTTGGCGACAGAGTCTAACAGAATTAAGAGATCATTTCTGGAAATGGCTTTTATTTCACAATTTAACAATGTCACTAACAAAAAGACTGACACAGACCACTTGAGTGAGATTTATTCCTTTTTGTTATCTTTAGATTACAACTATAACCTTCTTTCCACTAATGACAATCACGTTCCCTCAATTGACACTGCCCCTTTTGCAGATAGCTAACATATCTCCACCTCCTATTTTGGGTGCATTGGTGTTGGTAGATGCACCCATTATCACTTTATTATAATTATACATATATATATATATATATATATATATATATATATATATATATATTTATATATATATATATATAACATAATTATTATTTTTACTTTAATAATTACTATATTACAATATTATTGTAATTATTAAAATTGCTTTTGCTCTTTGTCTTCTTGGCTGGTGATTTCAACTTTATCTTCCACGGTATATGTTTTGTTATTATACAAACCTCTTACCATTGGGGATATATTATTTCCTCTTCTTCTTTCTTATGAATGCAATTTCTCAACCCCACTGTATTCTTCTCTTCCATCCAAATATGAACTTTCACAGCGGAGACCACTCTCTTTTGGTACTTGTTGTCACGTTCATCCACTTAACTATTGGTTGGCATCATTGCCTGTCAACTAATCCCTCCAAATTAGAAGAAATATGATATCACTTTCCGGCCGGCTTTTGACAAGAAAAAAGCACTCGTGTCTCGTTTGTCTGCAAAATGGTGTTAGATGTTGGCTTTTTTAGTCATCTCATTGTGATTGTGCTATTTTAAACCTTTGTTAGTGAACTGTTTCATATTTTCATTATTCGTAGTTTATTTTCATACAACATAATGGATTCTAACCTCAATTCGGAGGTAAGTTCGCACCTGTTGCTATTTCTTCTATATTGTATCCTACTTATCAACTACAGTATCTCAATGCTGTTTTTTCATTTCAGTATTCCTGATGATGAGGACAATCATCCTCGAAAGCTTGAAAATTTTCCGTTAAGAGTACACGTTTTCCGTTTCTTCTTGCTGCTTTCCCCAATATTCACCAGTTTTATTCCAGTCAGCAAAGACTATCTTCCTTTTATATACAGGGTGTCCTCGAACTAATGGGAAAAAAGTCAGGAGAGTATAATATGAGCCAAAATAATGTTAGTACTTCATATAAACTTTTACTATGCAGGCCCTCGTTTTCGAGTTATATGGCTCCAAAGTTTTAATTTTGAATTTGGTTTTTATTTTTATTTTTTGTACTAGTTATTTGATCTTTATAAAATTTACGGCAAAGCTATAATGTAAGTGTATGTTTATTTTGGTAAGGTAAACAGATTTACAGTAGTGCATTGAAGCCAGGGACGGACTACTCGCAATGGTTAGTGATGCAAAAATTTTGCAGGTATGGCACACCCTGTATGAAATTATCGAAATTCACTTCCCCACACATTAGGCTAACGAAAAGGTACTCCTGTTGGAATTCGATAAAATAAGCCGTTTGGCTAATATTTACAGTTTTATTAATGCACTACGTACAAATCTACCTAACTAACTTATTAATACGATGTCCAGAATTTACTTGCTTTTAATCAAAATTACGAACACAACATTATTAAACCATTAAGAAAACCTCAAAAACCACAAGTTATAAAACATTAGACTAAAACTAATTCCTGAACAACAACAAAAACTAACGTTATTCTAATAAATGTTCAATATGAGCTCCTCCCACTTCCACGCACATTCTAAGTCTACGAAGGTTGTTTCTTTGCACTTGAAAGAGCAATCCCACACTATTTCTAATAACATTGCAGTGTAACACAATTCTGTCTATTAAATCTTGCCTTGTTTGCACAGGTGTTGCGTATACCTTTCTTTTGAGATAACCCTAGAGAAAGAAATCCATAGGATTAACGTCTCCTGATCGCGGTGGCCATTGAAAATGGCCTCCACGACCAATCCATCTATTAGGAAGCCTTGTGTGTAAATGCTGTCGTACATCTAAACTGAAATGAGGAGGGGCCCCATCCTGCATAAACCATAAATTCCTACGAGTTTGTAGTAGCACATCATCAAACAGGTTCCATAACTCATTTTGCAAAAACTCCAAATATCTCTGACCGGTCAAAGTACCGTCAATAAAGTATGGCTGTGTCAAATGATTGCCAACTATTCCTGCCAAACATTAACCATGAATCTATGCTGGATCCTAGTTTGGATAATGCCATGTGGATTCACATCATCCCATAAATGCATATTATGAGAATTTATGATTCCATCTCTGGTGAAACCGGATTCGTTCGTAATGAGAACGTTACTAATAAATGTGTTGTCTGCTTGTTGTTGTCGCAGAAACCACTGGCTATACTCAAGTCGTGCAGGATAATCAGCCATTGTCATACGGTGTACTTTTTTCATGTGAAAAGGATATAACAGCTGTTCTTTTAGGACGCGATGAACAACTGATTTCGAGACGTTATGTTCTCTTGATAATTTTCTAAAACTAGATGGTTCATTAACAACTGCATTTAACAAGTCTTGTTCAACTGCCACAGTACGTATGCTTCGTACTGGACCTTCTCCAGCTTTTTCTGGCGAAAATCTTCCTAAAATTTAAAATTTTGTTTTGTATACATGGAAAATTACATTTACTTATTCATACCTGTTTCTCGTAACCTGAGAACAATACGCCCAAACATTCGTCTGTCTGGCAATGCTCTGTTTGGAAAATGTTCTTCATAAAGCCTTTTGGCCTCTAAACAGTTTCGAGAAGCCAGTCCATACATTAGATGTTTATCTGCGTACTCAATAGAAGCGAATTCTGCTATTGTAACTGTTAAATTAAGGACTTATGAATTATTGACAAGTACTGACTACGAACTATTCTACACAACGTTTGACAACTAATCCTATGGTAACTTGATAAACGGTAAAAACACTTATAAAAAGTTTTTACCAACTTTCCAATTATTAAGTCGCTAATGTTTTTCATCTTCTGCTATCGATAAATTATTTTTTTGTAGTACTCTAGCTAAATATTGGACATCTATTAAAAGTTAGTTTTACCTCGTTGTGTACTTATAAAAATGGTGAATGCGTGAACTGGTACGTAGTGCATTAATAAAACTGTAAATATTAGCCAAACGGCTTATTTTATCGAATTCCAACAAGAGTTCCTTTTCGTTAGCTTAATGTGTGGGGAAGTGAATTTCGATAATTTCATACAGGGTGTGCCGTACCTGCAAAATTTTTGGATCACTAACCATAGCGAGTAGTCCGTCCCTGGCTTCAATGCACTACTGTAAATCTGTTTACCTTACCAAAATAAACATACACATACATTATAGCTTTGCCGTAAATTTTATAAAGATCAAATAACTAGTACAAAAAATACAAATAAAAACCAAATTCAAAATTAAAACTTTGGAGGCCTATAACTCGAAAACGAGGGCCTGCATAGTAAAAGTTTATATGAAGTACTAACATTATTTTAGCTCAGATTATACGCTCCTGACTTTTTTCCCATTAGTCCCGGGACACCCTGTATATATATATATATATATATATATATATATATATATATATATATATATATATATATATATATATATATGTAATCGGATGAAAAGCAGAAGCCGCTTGAAAAGACAACAAAACCACTTTAACAAAGTCTCATCATTAGGAGACATAATATAGCCAAAGAAAATAATCCTAGAAGGATATAATATAAAACGAATACAAAATTTCAGATTTATAGCAAAACTCGATTTAATTGTATTACTTTTTAGGTGTATTAGATTATTTTGTTTTATATTTGTATTAACTAAATTATTACATAACCTGGATAAACACTTGTTGTTGTAATAATAGTTAAATTGACATAAACAAAATTGGGATGAGAACTGTAAGAGTTTTTATCGTAGAAATACTAAAAAACAAAATAGTTCTTATTTTTAATCCAGTTAATTATTATTTTATAGAAAAAATTCAAATAAATCAGTCTCCAGTCACGTGATATTGAACACCAATCAGAGTTTATGACATCACCTGTTCCTAAACACCACCGGACGAATTGACTGCTTATCGTTATATTTTCAAGTAAAAACTATATTCAAGAATTAAGTTGGTTAAAATTAATTTTAGTTTAGATACCACCCAAAAAACAGTAGGTAACGAAATGGATTATGATGCAAGAGACTCCGGGGGTCACCAACAGTGATAACAACGAACAAATACGTAGCACTAATGATAATTTACCTGTTAATGATTTTAATAATGAATACCGATCGACTAATAAAGGTCCATATTATTATGTATATGTTGAACATAAAAATAAACAGCTAGGTAGATTATTTCCCATTTGCATTGAACATTATCTTTTCCCTTATCGGATATCATATCAGTAGGAAGAAATCGAGTGAAAGTAGGTTCTAGAACATATTCTATTGCAAATAGTTTGATTAACAATGAAATCATTATTAAAAAGATCTTACAGCTTATGTACCTACATTTTTCAGCCAGAAAAAAGAATTTATAAGAATGGTGGATATATTTTTCGATGAGACTTATGTAGCTAACAATATTAAATCTGACAAAAAAATTAAGGGCGTAAAAAGAAGATATTTTGAGTCAGATGATACAACAAAATTAATTCCAAGACAAATGATAATTGTATCATTTCTAGGTAGTAACCACTCATCTAGAGTGCAAATTAATTCAAGTAACTTTGAGGTTGAACCGTATATATATATATATATATATATATATATATATTGTGAAGAAATAATGCTACACACTGTATCATTTCTAGGTAGTAACCACCCATCTAGAGTGCAAATTAATTTATGTAACTTTGAGGTTGAACCGTATATATATATATATATTGAACTTATCGTAAGCAGCAGTAAAAAGAATGGAACACAAATGTATGAAATTTGCAACCTGGTTGAGTAGCAGATGGAAATTAATTATTTCACACAGCTGGAATTATCTTGTCTAATGATGATAATATAAGAAGAATATATATTTTCTATTGAATTGAACATTTATTATATTAGTTATGCACCAAAACTAAAGAGATACCTCAGTAATAGTAAAATTATTTACCTTAAGATTTCAGATTATAAACAGCATCTTTTTCATAAAATTTTAATCATGTCTTAATAAATCATAAACTCATTTTCTTGTCAAATCATAGAAAAATATAAAGACATTAATCGATATATAGAACATTAGATTAAACAGAGTATATTCTATCTAGTATATAGTAAGTTTTTTGTTTTACAAATAACAAAGCGGACAACAAAAGGTTTGTTGATTTGAAAAACAAAAGGTTGGTGAAGCGAAGCTAATGGAGAAGGACGCATGTAAGAAAATTTTATAAATTTTATAGAGATATTTCGGAAATTATTAGAAATTGAAGTAAAAAGACATTACAAACATTGAATCAATATACATTGAACATTTTGAAAAAAAAATATTTGAAAATAATAAGAATTTGTAAGAAATATACACATTTTAAATTTGAGAGGGGACGCTACCCGAATTTTGAAAAAGTAATCACTTCATAGTGAGAAAATACGTTCCTAAACCATTAATCATTGTAACAGAAACATTATAAGCAAATATATCTAAGTGATTTAACAAGAATTCACGAACTTACCTGCCATACAAACTATAGTGTTTGTATCTACAAGATTGGAGGAGATTCAGCTTCGGTCCACAGCAATAGAATATACTAGAGACTTCCCAGTGTTGTGATCAGGTTAGTGTTTTAACGATTTATCTGGTTAACCATATTAAACTCAAACGAAATTCACAAATTGGGCCAAATTACATATTGATAATTTTAGGTATATAATAATATTTGGTATTTGTAATTTGCACTGTATTATATTTGTTTTAACATAAGTTTTCATTACTGTTTATGATGCTTTTCAATTTTACGTTTGTTCATAATTATAGGAACTAAATTTGAGTCGTTGAATTTCATTTACATGTCATTTGCTAAAAACAGGGAAAGGTTTCATACCATAGAGGTTGAATTACCGTGTTTCATATCATCGATTCACAGCGTTGGTGGAGATGATTTTCGCAGGTTATTTGTGGGATGCAGATTTCATATATTTTGTTGTTTAATTCTATCCTGAACCCAACGAGAGTAAGTGTTCCCATGCTCTCCATTAAAACAGTAAACTAATAATATAAAAATATAAATCATTTAACCTGAGCTAGCTATATATACAAACCATAAACAAATAAAAATCATAGATAAATTTGATAGAAAAATAATAATTAAACATATTCCAGGTGTTTCCTTAAATAAATAAAATAATTATAAATGACGCCCGTAACGTGGGGCAATTAAATATCCAATTATAATATTATAAAATCTATTATAAATGGCGCCCAACGCGGGACGATTCAAACATTTTGGTAGAATTTTGTAAAGAGAATAATTAAAATTATATATAAATAATATTTAAGTTTTATTGACTACATTGAAAATATAAAATGGAAAGGAAAATGGTATCAAGGAACGGAAAGCAAGTAGGTACAGATAGCGGATCGGAAGAGGAACGAGAAGAAAGAAGGCATGGTAGAGGAGATTTCCAAGTACACTATTTAGAACAGGGACAACAATCTGGAGGAAATGTACCAGAGGAGGACTCGACAGGAGATGAGGAAGTAGAAGGACAGGAAGATAGAAGACGGGAAACAAAAGGAGTAGCATGTACCAATGACCTATTAACGCAAATATTAAGTGGCAAATATACTATGAAAAGAGATATGAACAGAATGGAGCAAAATTTAAATGGAAAAATAGACACTGTGGATGGAAATATAAATAGAATAGAGGGGAGCTTAAACGGTAAGATGGATAAAATGAGTGGGAACATAGACAAATTGGAAAAGATAATTGAAGATGCGAAATTAGGAAGTATCAAGGAATGTAAGAAACTTAGGATGGAAAATGAAGAATTTAAAGGAAGAATGGATAAGGTGCAGCAAAATCAAGGAAGAGATAGAGAAACATGTTGATGAAGAAATTCAAGAATTGGGTAGATGTTTGGAAGAAAATTTATCCGGAAATATTGTAATGGAAGTGAATAAACAAAATGAGGAAATAATACAGAAGGTGGATCAGAAAGTTAAGGATTTAAATGTGAGACTGGATGAACAAACAGGAACATATGAAAAAAGTCAGAAATTATGGGTAGATCATTTAATAGGGAATTAGAAGAGATGAATAGGAAATTACAGAAAACGGTGGAAGAAATGGAGGATACTGTGAGAAGAAATGGAGGAGGAATCATATACAATGGGAATATGGATGTAGGTGTTAAGTTCGATGGGAACATAAATTTAATACACCTAAAAGTTTTTATTAAAATTGTAAAAAGTAAATTGAGGGGAATAAAGGATTTGATGAGAAAGAAAATAGCGATAAGAGGGATGTTGTCAGGCCACGCATTACTCTGGTTCTGCAATAAAGAAGAGCAGACCAGAAACATGGATAAATTTGAGAATCGAGTCTTTAATTATTTTTGGGGGGAATTGCAACAAGCAAATTTTAGGGAAAAATTATACTTTGGCAAATTCGACTATAGTAAAAGGAAAAATCTAAATTCGTATGCAATGCAATTGTATAATATGGCACAATACTTAGAACCGGTGATGAAAGAAGAGGAGTTGGTATTATATGTAGGCAGACACTTTAATGCTGAAGTATCGGAGATTATTGCACTACACAATATTAAAACGATGGATAGTTTGTTATGTTACCTACAGAGAGTGGAGAGAAGTATTTTGAATGCGAATGGGATAAATAGATATCAAAATAGAAATGAAGAGGTAAGAAATGATAGGTCAAGAGAGAATGGAAATGGCTTCTTCCGAAGAGATAATTATAATAGAAATGAAAATAGAATTTATGGAAATAAGAATTTTGAAAATAGAAGAAATCCTGGAAATGGAGACAGATATCATGGAAATGGAGACAGAAACAATGGTGGTAGACAATATGAGAATCGAGGAAATCAAGCAAAATTCGAAAGAAGAAATTATGATGGAAATAGGAATGGAAATTGGCGACAGAATAGAGGGGAAGGAAGAAATAATTATAATGATAGAAGAAATTATAATCAAAGGAACCCAGAAAGAAACTACGAAGAAGAAAACAATAGAGAGGAAGAGAGAAGAGAGGTTAATCATATAATACAGGAACAGGAAGGGTCAAATAATGATCAAAACCAAGAGCAAAACTTGGTAAGAAATTTTGCATAAATCGTCCTTACGTTCGTAATATTATCTATTCTTCTCATTATCAACATCCAAGAGAATTTATAGATGAAGGTTCACAATGTAATGGAATCATAAAATTAATTTTCATAGAAGGGTATTTACTAGGTGTAAAATGTAGTTTCGGAAGAGTTATGTAACAGAGAATATCAAGATAGGGTGTATGAGCTTCTACAACATCATAAGCGATTTTTTAACGAGGAAGTATGTGTAGCATCTAGGTATGTACATAAATTGGAAGAAACAGCTGAGATTAAAAATTTCAAGATAAAAACATATCAAATACCATACAGGCTGAAGACAGAAGTATATGATGAAATTACAAAAATATTGAATGATGGAATTATCGAAAGATCAAATTCTCAATACATCAGTGCCATCACATGTGTTAAGAAGAAAACAGTAGAAATAAGGTTATGTTTAGATGCTAGAAATATTAGCAGCTATACAAAGAAACAATATGAAAGTCCATTAAACATAGAATGTATTTTTAGTCGAATTACAAAAGCTAATATTTTTTCAGAACTGGATCTCAAACACAGCTTCTGGTTAATTCCTTTAGATCCAAGAAGTAGGCCGTACACAACTTTTATGGTGGATGGAATTGTTTATCAATTTTGCGTAGTACCATTTGGGTTACAAAGTTCTTGTGCTGCACTGGTACGAACTTTACATACTATCTTGAACCAATATGAAGACTTCACACTGCATTATATCGATGATATCCTTATATTTTCTGAAACAGAAGAAAAACATCAGGAACATTTAAAAATCATACTTAAAGAAATGGAAGGGGCAGGATTGAATTTAAATTTGGATAAATGCCAATTTTATAAAAAGGAGGTAGAATATCTGGGATATATTCTAAGTGATACAGGAGTAACGATGAATCCAGAAAGAGTTAAAGCGATACTGGAATATCAAACACCTAAGAACCTAAATAATTTGAGGAGATTCCTCGGTATTCTAAATTATTTCAAGAGACTAATTCCAGACTTAAGCAGAAGAGAAATTCCTCTAATTGAATTATTAAAGAAGGACACAAAATGGAAATGGGATGAAAGACGGGACAAAGCTTTCCAGGAATTAAGAGAAATATTTCTGAAGAAACTCAAAGTTTATCACCCACAATATGATAAACCTTTCATCTTGAAAACAGATGCATCTAAGGAAAGATTAGCAGGAGTTTTCATACAAATTCAAGATGAAGAGGAGGTTCCCATAAGTTTCATATCCAGGGTAACAAAAGCAGCGGAAAGAAAATATTCCATAACTGAGTTGGAAATGGCTAGTGTGGTATTGTGTGTAAGTTAACTAAGATTTTACTTACTAGGAGCGAAATATACACTACAAACGGATCATCTAGCACTAACATCCATGTTAAAAAACAGATATGCGAATAATCGTATACATAGATGGATTCTACTTCTACAAGAATATGAATTTGACATAAAATATGTACGAGGAAAATTAAATATTGTAGCGGATGCATTAAGTAGAGTTAACGATAATGGAACCGAACCAAGAAAATTTCAAATAGGAGTAAATACATTACACCAAACTGAAGGAATATTTACTCTAGCAAGAGTAAAAGAAGATCAAAGACAAATAGATAATATAAATACTAGAGGAGTAGTTAAAATAGGAGATGTATAGTATAAACAAATTGAGGATTGAGAAAGAAAGAAAGAAAGATTTAAGTATTGTAAAGGAAGTTTGTAAATATTGTAAGTTTTGTCAAATAGGCAAAGAAAAGAATTATCATAATTATATGACAGCGAAATCGATTATAACGAATAAACCATTGCAAATAGTGGCAATTGATTTTATAGGTAATTTAATTAAAAGTACAATGGGCAATAAACATTTATTAGTAATGGTTGATGTGTATAGCAAATATGTTAAAATATATCCATGTAAAAGAAAAAATGCGAAAGTCGTAATCGATTGTTTTAAAAAGTATATAGAAGAGTTTGGAACACCAGAAACAGTGAAACTTGATCATGCAACATATTTTGAGAGTAGAAAGTTAAAACAATATACTGATGATAAACAAATAAAACTACAATTTATAAGTATTAGAAAACCAAGTTCAAATCCAGCAGAACGATATATCAAAGAAATCATTAAATATTTAAGAATGTTATGTCAAGAGAGTCATGAAAAATGGGATGAACAATTGGATAGAATAGAAAAATTCATAAACGAATTACCACAGGGAGTAACGGGTGAGAATCCAATTCATATTATGAAAGGAATACAACCAGAACGTCACTGGATTTTAAACAGACAGTCAACAATGACAAGTGTACTCGAGAGGGTTAATCGAAGGATAATACGAAATGCTGAGAAGTATATTAAAAAAAAAGAAAAAATGAAACATAAGACAACACAATTTAATAAAGGGGATATGGTAATTATCAAATCTTTAAGAATGCCAAAGGAAGATGAAGAATTATTATATCCATTCGAAGGTCCGTATATCATAGACACTGAAAAATTTAATAGACAAATAATAATTAAACATATTCCAGGTTTTTACTTAAATAAATAAAATAATTATAAATGACGCCCGTAACGTGGGGCAATTAAATATCCAATTATAATATTATAAAATCTATTTTAATATATATATATATATATATATATATATATAGATAGATATATATATATATATATATATATATATATATAATGTGAAAAAATAATGCTACACACTGTATATATATCTAACACGAGTCAATTTCAATTTAAGATATTAACGAGTATAAGATTATTGAACCTTGTACATACATACATGACACCGATATAATAAGAGTTCAAACTATTTAAGAGAAAAATTTGAAATTTATTGAATACCAATGTTTTAGATCACAAATTTTTTCTATCAAAATTCAATATTAAGATCTGGCGCTTATTGTTAAAGGAATCATATGTATATTTAATCTTATGAACTCAAAATCCTGAGAAGCTGAGTGCTCATTTAAAAAAAATTAATAATTAAAAGAGATATAAAGGTAAGTGCACTGTGTGACATTATTGAACCTAAATATTTTTTTTAAATATACTGGGGAAAATTAAAAAAAACCTTATTGAAATCGAAGATATAACATATAATTAAATTCATATAAAATAAACTACAATGAAATTTGATACAGTACTCCTATTTAAAATTTTAAAGAATACACTTAATATATTCTCATGCAATACTTTTGGAAAACCCTGTTTTGTCTATGTACTCAATATAATTGAAAAACCCTGTATACATAAAATTTGACACTATTTAATTTCTGACATTCTGATGACAATTCAAAAGATATTCAAGGTTAGAGAAATAAATAGTCATTTTAAGGTTTCGAGTTAAGAAAAGAAATTCAAATCTATTTATAGTCAGGAGATAAAAATTTATTTTTTTTTTTGAAAAAAAGAGAAAGAGAGAACTTCTAAGTAGGAGCTCTCCAAAGAGTAACATATCAGTTTAGATCTTTTCAAAAGTTTTGTATTATAATATTTTCAACAGTGATTAATAATAGAAAGCATTATTCAGTAACCCATTTAAATTATGTGCGTGAGTGATAAAAAAAACTTTGTCAAGATTGAAGCAGAGGTGTAAGATCCGGAATTCTGAAGTTTTTAGAATTGTACGAGCTGACTGTTATCATCGAATACTGGTGAGTCCACTCCAGAATTATTATTCAATTGAAAGATTGAGGCCTTAAAAACAAATTAAATTATAGATTCATCTAAACTTTTCAATTCGCATAGAATTTTAAATGACTTGAAGATACCATAAAATAAAGACATTTCGGATATTTGACCAGTCAAGTGAAATTTTTGAAGTTGATTGAACTCTTCCAAAAATTCTTTATAAAACTTTTGGTATTAGAGATAAGGCGTTATAGTTTGTAGGTTGTTCATTTAGTTTATATCTGGGAAGATACGAGTTGGTTCTTTATTGTTGTAAAAAAAGGGAAACTAAATTTTAAAATTTATTTGATTTATGATTGTAAATACTTGTAACTTACATTTATAACATTCAAAGCATTCAAGAACGTTGATAAAAATTAAACATATTTATCAAATTTAGAAATTTCATTTTAAAAAGTGACAATTGTGTATTATTGGTGACATACAAGTCATTTATACGTTGTGAATGTCAAAAAAGGAATTGAATAGCCTTTATAGTCTTGGACAAACAGTCACATTATATTATTAGATAGATCAAACAGAACAAAGAAATTTATATAATTTTTTTATTTTCAATAGCGCATTGAACCCATGTTAAATTTATCTTTAAATTAATTACAATTTGATAGCCGGGAAAATTTTTGACAACCACTGTCAACTTTTGATATACATATTATATACCGTTTTAAGCCTTGTTTGCAATATAATAAAAATACGCTGTTTAAGCTACGTATACAATAATTGTCGCTGCAACGTACAGCAATTCTAATAAAATTAAACAATTTAAAAAAACATCTCACATAAATATTAGACCATATCAATATATATAAACATATATCTAAAGTTTTTCTTGGAATACAGAGGTAATGCTATCATCAAAGCCAAAGAAGCCTTAAACCTTAACAGCTATCCTTCAGAATTTGTTAACAAATTATTTAAAAAGC
The DNA here is from genome assembly GCA_963921935.1 of Galeruca laticollis. Lineage (NCBI taxonomy): Eukaryota > Metazoa > Arthropoda > Insecta > Coleoptera > Chrysomelidae > Galeruca > Galeruca laticollis. Next base: position 206,394,698 of record OY998176.1, on the reverse strand, counting down.
GTATAAATAAATTCTATAATTCAATGGAAAATATAAAAGAAAATAATAATAGTAATAAAAAATATATCTCCATGTCATTCATAAACGGATTATCACAACAAATTCAAGTGCTTTTTGGTAAACACAATATTACCATATGCCATAAAGCAAATCAAACGCTCTCCAACAATTTTTCAAAATTAAAATCAAAAACGGCGAAAAATAAAAAGAGTAATATAATTTATCAAATTCAGTGTAACGACTGCAGTGGTGTTTACATTGGAAAAACTAGCCAGTATTTGGAAAATCGAATAAAAGGTCATAAATACGACAAAAAAAATACAACAGCTCTAACTTTCCACGAAAACTCAAAAAACCATACATTTAATTTGGAAACACAAAAATTATAAGGTCGGAACAAAATACAAAAAAGTGGGGAAATTTTGGAATCAATAGCTATCCAAAAAAACCAGCATGTCGTTAACAATGAAAAAGATTTAAACAACCTCAGTAAAATATATCTAGCAGTACTGTAAATAATTTGAATGTATACAAACGTTGTGAGTTTTTTGTTGTGAATGTTGTTTTTAGTAAGAGTGATAGGAATATTTATGTTTCGACGAAGTTCTTGACTGGACATTTTAATGTATATTGACAATTATTAATCTACGTTTGGGGTAAGTAAAAAGGATTTTTTGTAGTATTGTATCTCTTAGTGAGAAAATCATTTTATTTTAGATGTAAATAATTATTAATATTGTAAGTATATAATTTATTTTCAAATTCAATTTAGATAAATAAAGTGTAATACTCTTATGTTAAAAAAGTTTTAGGGCGCCAACTTACCATTCAAAAGATAAGTAAAATTTAATATTATGATCCAGAATTTGTTGTAGTTGTTTCAAATAAGTGTAAATGTATTTGCTCCGGCTCTATATATATGACTCTTCTACAGGGTGTCGATTCTTGAAAGAATTGTAATATTAATCTATATCTCTTTTTTAATATTTTTTTTGAAAATAAATTCATGTTGTTTTAAATTTTAATACATATATTGAACTATTGACATTTTCTTTCCTTTTAACAAATGATAAATATTTTTCAAAATTTATTCTAATTTTATAAAAAAATTCCTTACCTTTCAAATAATACCTTTTTTAAATTGATCTCTTCTCTCTTCCAAATCTTCTACACGTATTTTATATTCATACAAACTCCTGCAACCCACACTTCTGAATTTTGATGACAATTTAACCTGAACTTTCTTTAAACTATTTCTTTCTTTCTACTTCAATCACTGTCATATACTGTCAAGCTTTGAAACATCATAAATATTCTCACATAATTCTATATACTTCTGGCTTTCTGTAAAACTAACAGCCAAATAGAACTATGTGACCGTAAAATCATAGATGTTCACTTAACCTTTGCATAGGTTTGTACATATCACATGGAAAATATAACTGGATAAATCCACAAGTTGCTGTCATTAACTTTCGACAAGCATCCTGCACAGTTGGATTTCCATTTTTATACGTTAGATTTAACTATCGACAAATAATACGTTGTATACTATATTCATTACTGACATTCATGATAAAATATACCACAAAACTTGACTATATAATGAAGATAGGAAAATATGGAAAGAATATTGTAAAAAATCTGTCAGAAGTAGTTTGGGCACGTAATAAAAAATTATAAAATGGTAGACAAGAAATGACAAAGCAAATGCGACATATACAAGAAGTATGAATGAACTTGGTGATAAAAATGTAGAAAATATTGGATGAAACATATCAATCTTGGATTTTATTCGATGGAAAATAATAGATTATATACTAATAACCCAACTGCATTTTCTTCTCAAATGATAATGATTTTTAGCTAACACAATTCTTATTTCTGATTCCCGAAGACTTTTGTCAGACGTTAACGCGGGTTTCACAGCTTCTTGTAGGACCTACACTAACAAATTTCTCATTACAATTAGAAATATTGATTGTTTCTTAACTGCCACTGCTTATAGACACACAATCCTTCAGTAATATAACGAGGATATTGTTCACTGTTTTTAATATGGGTATCTATAATTGATTCAAACATGTCTTTGTTGTACAATTTTATAAATATTCATTAAAATGATGGCTAATAAAGTACAAACAAGATGGGAGAATCAATTTTACTCATTTCACGAGTACTATTAATCATTATTAAATTAAATACAACTAAATAAGACTCTTTCAAATACCACCCCCCCCCCATTTATATTTTAATATATTCAAACTTGTTAGATTATATTAAAATTTGAATCTTTTATTTTCTACAATCTCATTTCAATGAATTACAGTTTCTAACTAATTTCATTGATATACCTTAATCTAAATATTTACATGAATATTGGCTCATTTCAAACCAGTATAATATATACATATATATATATATATATATATATATATATATATTTATATATATATATATATATATATATATATATATATATATATATATATGTGTGTATATATATTTAAATCAGAAAATCTAAACAGATGATTATTCTGTGGTAATTATCGACCGTACTATTTATATAAGTAAAAGGTGAGTGTACAAAATACTTCCTCACATCAATAATTTAACTCAATTGATTTTACCACTGTTCAAACAGTTCACCAATTTCAGAGTTGCCAAATACAATTTTACAACTATTTCTCTCCTTTTTTCGAAAGTTAAAGATAAAACACCTTTTATATTACAAACCAACGTGATTCACAAAATAAATTGCTCGCAGTGTCCGGGATGCTACGTTGGTCAAACTTCTCAATGGTTAAAAAACCGTATTACCCAACATAGAAGTGATTGTCAAGTAGGCAAGAATAACTGTGTAGTGGTGGATCATTTTATAAAGACGGGCCATACGTTCAATTATGACGATACAGACATTCTTCAGAAAGTTGATCAATACAGGAATCGTTTATTTTGTGAAATGTATCACATCAACAAACAAAAAGATGCTATCAACCTCAAATCTGACACCAATAAACTTAGTGATATTTATTGTCACCTGTTAAATTCATTTTAATATTGTTGTTTTGTCACCCCAGTTATTCATACGTTTCAGATTATTTATTTTATTGTTTGGTTTTTAACTCAAATTGTTTCTTGTTTTTATCAATTCACACCACAACCATTTTTACAAATTAATCATTAGAAATTAGTCTAGTTAGTACCTTAATGTGGTGTACATCAACTCTCACTGACTCTTAACATCTGTAAGTATTTGTGTTCCTATCTTTAACATTTTATTTATATTTTAATTATTGTAGTGTCTCCTGATGATGCTATTGAACAATAGCGAAATATTGAGCATGAGAATATAGAGTTTTATTTCTTATACTGACCGCATACCCGACAATCATCACCTTTTACTTATATATATATATATATATATATATATATATATTTATACATATATATTCTTATATATATATATATATATATATATATATTCTATGAAGGTGAACCTGGTGAAACAAATGAAGCAGAGAGTCTATAGAATTTCAAATAGTATCTTCCACAATAAAAATATCAACATTTTATTCAACCTTTTCTTGGATAACTCTTATCCAAGGACTTTACTTAATGAATTACTATTCAGCACATCAAATACCATGGAACTGCTGACTGATGATACCCATCCCAACGTGGCCCAAATGGATGTTGGCGCTGTTACGACCCCTGCTCCCCCAATGTTTGCTTGCTTTCCATACATAAAAGACATTACTCCGAGACTTGCCAGATTGTTCCGGGCATATGGTAATTTTTAAATTGCAAACAAGACAACTCTAACGATTAGATCAATTTTCACTAGAGTTAAAGATAAATGTCCGTTAACTTCTCTTACTAACGTAGTGTATAGCGTTCCATGTGGGGACTGTGACAAGCATTATATTGGTCAGACATTCTAACCGTATAGTCTCACATAAGAGTGATTGTAGATTACATCCAGAACGTTGCGCTTTAGCAGATCACGTTCATTCTCTTGACCATCATATGAACTTTGAAGCTGTAAGTGTGTTGGCGACAGAGTCTAACAATGCTAAGAGATCATTTTTAGAAATGGCTTTTATTTCACAATGTAACAATATCATTAACAAGAAGACTGACACAGACCACTTGAGCGAGATTTATTCCTTTTCGTTGTCCTTAGATATCAACACTAACCTTCCTTCCACAAATGAACTAACATATTACTACCTCTATTATTGGGTGCATTGGTGTTGGTAGATACACCCAGTATTACTATATATTATTATATACATACTACATAATTATTATCTTACTTCAATAATTACTATATTATAATATTATTAATTTATATTCCTTAATTGCTTTTGTTTTATTTTTGGCTGGTGATAGGTCGCAGTGTCGAAGTGTTCTCTACCGTATACGTTTTATTATTATACAAATCTCGTACTGTTTGGAAATATATTATTTCGTCTTCTTCTTTCTTCCTTATGAATGCAATATTCAACCCCTCTGCATTCTTCTTTTTTATCTCTAATATTAACTATTATATCGGAGGCCACTCCCTAATGGGTATTTGACTTCATAATAATCTACTTAAATATTGGTAGGCATCATTAACTGTCAACTAATCCCTCCACTTTAGTGTGAAAAGGATATCATTTCCTGGCCAGCTTTCAACAAAAAAGCACTCGTGTTCTTTATGTCTGCAAAATGGTGTTACATGTTGGCTTTTTACTCATTTTAATGTGATTGTGCTATTTTAAACCATTGTTTTAGTTAACTGTTTCAGATTTTTAAATATCCGTGGTTTAGTTTTATATAACATAATGGAATCTAGCCTCAACTTGGAGGTAATTTCACACCTGTTGTGTTTCATTTCTTATTGTATCTTGTTTGTTAACTACAGTATCTTATTGCCGGTTTTTCCATTTCAGTATTCCTGATGATGAGGATAACCATCCTCGAAAGCTCGAAAATTTTCCGTTAAGAGTACACTTTTTTCCGTTTCTCTTGCTGCATACCCCAATATTCACCAGTTTTAGTCCTAACAGTCAGCAAAGACTATTTTCCTTTTATATATATATATATATATATATATATATATATATTTATATATATATATATATATATATATATATATATATATATTATATATATATATATATATATATATATATATATATATAATGTTTCAAATGCATGAGATACGGATAAACGACAAAATTATGCAAAGGTGTTGAGGAGTGTAGAAAATCTGGTGATGAAATTGAAAGAAATCATAATTGTAATGTTGATCATGCATATTATACTTACTGTATTTGATCATAATGCATTAAATAAAAATTGTCCCACATATAAGTTTCAATCTAATATAAAAAAATGGCATAACATAATATATCCTTTAAGGAAGCGGAAAAAATAGTTAACCCATCTTATGCTACATTTACCACTAATAACAGATTTTCGGTAGTTAACAATCAATAATTTTCCAGCCCAAAGTACTCACAGGCTGCTACTCACTCATACAAAAACCCTGTACACAACCGACTAAACGTAAAAGTAGATCTCCTATTAGAGTATCTCAAACTACAAAAAGAATTCCACCACGCCCACATTCAGAACCTGTCAATACAAATCATCACCGTGGTTATTTCAAGGCTCATCAAGAAAAAATAATGTTTGAAGTAAATTCATTAATAAATAAAGCACTTACTGATCCTACATATTTTCAAAATAAATACAAACATTTAGGAGAAGTCCATAATAGTATAAGAAATCAATTTAGCTCAATTATAAATATTTAGAAAGTATATACTCTGATGACCTTTGGTAAATTATACTTTTTCAATGGAATTGTCGTTCAGTTAATAAAAAAAACAACTTATTACAATTTTTAGTAAGCTTTTTATTCGATATTTTAATACTACAAAGTTGCAAACTAAAAAGGAAAGTACTTTTTTCTCTTCGAGGTTATTATCCCATACAAGAGAAGGGACGACGGTTACGGAGGTGTGGGCCTTTATGTCAAAAAAGATAAAGATTTTAGTGAAGTTGAAATGATAAAAATTTTTAACGCTAGCATAGAAATTTGTGCAATTGAAATCAGTGACTTGAATATCACCTTGGTAAACATAATATGAACCGCCCAATGCAAATACTGTTAATGTCAATGACTGAATAAATATTTTCTCACAATTTTCAGGTAAGGTTATTATCTTTGGTGATTTCAATTGTCGCCATAATTCATGGGGATCCCACAAGGATTATGTACAAGGTAAGAGACTTATTGATGCTGTAGATCATTGCAATTCAATCTGTCTCAGAAATGGAAAACCAACTCGAATACACAAGACTAATGAAAATCATTCTAGGGTTGATCTTCTTTTGCTACTCCTAATCTAGTTTCCCATCTAAATTGGCAAATTATGGAAGAAAGTTTAGGTTCTGGTCATTTTATAATAAGCATATCATTCAATTTTAATATTTTAACTTCTAATAGATGAGGAAGAAAAAATTAATAACATTTGACAATTAGGTTACACAAGGAACCAATTGCCGACAAGTACATTTCTCACGATTATTGCAACTATGCACTGTTGTAAAATAGTTTATATTTCTCAATATGGTTGTGTGTCCGCTTTATACGGCAGGACTGGCACATCACAGTGACTACATATGACACCAGAAAGGGAAAGAAGACAAAAAACAAATAAATAAAAAAATAAAACATAATCAGATACATGAAAGCACAAAACACAAGTGGGTCGGATGACGATATGGGAATTGTAGACAGAAATACTAAACGTCGGAACAGAGAGAAATGGAAAATATGGCAAAAGCAGCCAGGACCAGCAAGAAACTATAGAGAAAAATGAGTTGAAATAAAAGAAAGGGGCGGTGTAACTCAAAAAGATGATCAAAGATAAAACCAAATTATAAAGCAAATGAAATAGATTTTGTACCTGATTTGTTAAATTTATTTGATTTCGATAATGTTATCGAAAATAACGAAATTGAAGATAATGAATTAGATTTAGTACCTGATTTATCAAATTTGTTCAATATTGAAAATAGTATAGAAAATAATAAAATTTATATTTCTGATATTCAATCGCGAAATAAAAATATTGTATTGAATGGAACTGATTTAAAAATAATAGGAAATGAAAGAGAGAATAAAAATACATAAATTATGGAAGGAGTAAATCAAGTGAATGGAAATGATATGGAAAATGGAAGCTTCAACAAGAAGATAGAAGGAAGTAATAAGAAAATGAACGAATACATAAAGAAGAATATAAATAACAAAATAGAAGAAGGTAACGAGAAAATGAATGGAAATATTAAGAAGAATAGAAACAAGAAAATTGTCAATGGAAATAAAAAAATAGAAGCAGGTAACGGGGGAATAAATGAGAATATAAAGAAGAACAGAAATACGGAAATAGTTGATGGAAATAAGAAAGTAGAAGAAAGTTCCAAGAAAATAAGTGGAAACATGAAGAAGAATAGAAATAAGAAAACTGTTGAGAGAAATACGGAGATAGATGAAAGTAATAAGAACGTACACACAAGAAATTGAAAAAGAAGTATACATGTAAACAAGAAAATTCGAAATCGTGAAGATAAAATAAGAAGACGAGATGATATTCAAGAATTGCAAGTGTTTATAAGGAAGTATTGGGAACACTTTGCTTTAAGGTGGTACTAAATACAAGAAGTCATCAAATGACATAGCACACATGGAAATTCTATGTACATATGTAATTAGATGAGTGATGGTAATTAATATCATAATAATGATAATTTTCAAAGTTAGAAATAAATAACAATAAGATAATTAAACGTAGGAATATATAAATAATAATTTTCAAAGATTGAAATAGATATGAGAATTAATACTATAATAAGAAGAACGAAAATTTTAAATAATTATTATTTAGTTCATAACATTAGAATTTGTTATTAAAAAATAATACGATAATTCGACATAGAAATATATAGATATGATAATACTTTTGAAAGAAATGATACAGAATATTCAATTCTTTGGTTTAATGATTTTATTCATTATAATTCAGGTAAATAACAATAGAACTAGTTATTAAGAACAATAATATAATAAGACATACGAATATATATCATAATAATTTTGAAAGTAATAATATGAAACATTCAATTTTTCATTTAAAATTCTATTCATTTTGTTAAAATGTTAATTGGTGATCTTGATTCGATCATTTAAAAAGAAATTGATTATTTACTAGATTTATCATATTTGGATAACTTAGAAAAATATTGTAGGAAATTAATGAAGAGGAAATAATGAAAAGAAAATTAATATAATGTCAGACATTCAAATAAAATCACCAAATGATTTTGCACAAAACGATTATTAAGATTTGAATTAATCTTTTTGATTTAGATGACCATTTAGTATTATCTCATTATATACAAAATCATAAAGAATTCTCCCAGTTATTATAGGAAAAAATTCGAGACAAAAACGCTCAAGTTGAAGAAAAAAATATTAATAAAAAAAATGAAAACATAATTACATAATTGATCCCCCATCCTACTCAAACCAAGAAACAGCAATATACAAACAAAATTTAGGGATGAAAAATTACCAAAATATAAGAAAGCTGAAATTATTAAAGATTCAAAAATAGTCTGAGAAACTAATGATGGAATTTATCAAAAAAATATATACTAAATCTCAAAGTAAATCAAGCAAATTGTTACAGCAAAATGAAACTGATGATAATGGTAACCCTGTTCCTGGTTCTTCATACCGAATGAAGTTACTAAATTGGATAATTTAAAAGTACCAATTAATCTAGGATTATGTAAGCTTATTTATACTAAACATACTTTCATATAATATATAAATTTGAAAGAAATAAGTAAATAAATAGAAACAGTTAAACAATACTTCTACAAGTTAAGAAATAGTTTAGTAGAAGCTAATGCGACTAACCCTATTTCATACCATAATTTGGCTGAGCAAATGATGGAAAGAACGAAAAGTTTAATCAATACATTGGTTAGAAAATTAGAGAATATTCACCCTCATATCAGAGCAAACACAGGATTAATAAACGCTGTTGAAAAAATTGATAAATGGCTTTTTGGTACTCTTGATTCAGATGATCAAGAAGGGTTTGATAATGCGATAAATATATTACAACAAAACCAAAAACAAATAGTTCACGAAGTTAATATGCAGATATCCTTAAATAAGGAAGTATTCGATCATTATAATAAATCATGAACTACCTTATGGCATATTCATCAGAAATTACAAGATAATTTGGAAAAATTTCATATATCAATAGAAAGTAAAATAATAACTTCAAATAATTTTATCACCTTTTATTGCACAATTTCACAGATTAATTTGGATTGTCAAAGTTTAATCACGTTAATTGATAATATTGAAAACTCCATTACATTTTCCAAATTAAGTTCTATTCATAGCTCAGTAATTTCAAATCAAGAAATTGTAGAGATGATAAAGTATTTGCATACAATCTAAGAAGAAGAACATATCCCAAAATTTAATAATATGTTAACATACTATCTATTTTTGGGTTACCAAGTAACCTTTTCAAAATCCAAAATAATTTTTGCTATCCATGTACCCATCCTGAAATCTAAAACTGCAGAATTTTATCGCTTATACCTCATCATTCAAAACCACAAAATATGTATCCCATTACAACCTTACTTGGCAAAAACTCCGGAAGAAATAATTTTGATGAAAGAAGTGTGTCCGATGTAAGAAGAAAAATATCACTGTCAACAAGAAATGTCAAGTCAAGAGACAATTGCACTATGGAACTATCTTAGGGATCGAGGAGTTATAGAACTAGAAATTTCCATAAATGAATGAGAATATTATGTTACTGTACATAAAATAAGAAATGCAGAGTTGGCTTTCATTTTAATATGCTCATATTCATTGTTATTCAAGTTGTTGTTGGTTCATTATCAAAGTAGTTGTTGAATATAAGTTGGTTAAAGTAGTTGTTTAATAATTAAAGTTACTTTATTCTTAACATTGTCGGTACATTATTAGCAAGTATTGTTATTTTAATTATATTGTAAAAATAAAGTTTAAAAAATAGTTTTCGGTGTTAAAAATTTATAATTCGTATAGTTCATTCATGATTCTTTGAGTTGTTTTGTTGACGTGGATATATTTTTAGGTTAAAACTGTTTTTTGTGTTTAAATATGAAGTAATTAATAAAAAAAACGTTTTATTAGAATAATTACGGTTCAGCACATTGCATTCACACCCCGAACTGATATTTGTCAAATCAAAGTTACACATTAGCTGATAGCGAATCGGGCATGTTATGCCAACAGCTTATTTCCGTCTTCCTTTTTTTAAGAAATAGCATATTTTTCATGTTGGCGAGTAAACAAATATGATTTTATGAACGGCTTGTTGTGGATGTGGTTTACCCTGACCATAGGACACTGAGGATAGTTTTGGAATAAAACTGAAAGCGCTCTGCTTATATTAAAAATTTGTACCAATATACACAATTGATTTTTAATTTATTCAATACTGGTATACACAGCCAACCTCGTTCACTTGTTTGCTGCATTTTCATTTATTGATCAGTTATGTGTCAAATCAAAGTTTTTGTTGCCACTTTTTTATTAACTTCACTCTAAATAATCTTAAAAAAATTGTTAAATGATTGCGAGTCTCTAAGCAATTCTTTGTTGGAAAATTTTCACCGATTATTACTACCAATATTGATCTATTACTTAATTTTTTTAATTAATAATGTTTGGACGTCAGTACGCTAGCACTTTATTTCAGTAAAAGTAGTGATATCCCTAAATTAATTTGTTAAGAGAAGCAATCGTATAAAATCGGTTCCGTATCCATAAAATATTCTGAGAATGAGAACAATCAGTCCTCTTTTCAATGATTAGATGGTGAAGCACCCCACTCCGTGGCTCACACAGATACAGAGATTAAGCCACAAATGGAATGAAAGAAGAAGAACAACAAAGGCGATGTGCAAATTCAATTTAGCAAAACTAGGTAGGATAAAAATCCCGGAACGAATAAACAAAACCTGCCTGCACTCTCCACTCTCCAAACTTCAAAGCTCTATGGCTTTGATTTACCTTTTTGATTACTCAATTCTCTTTAAAGAGAACAGCATTGAACCTGCCCAACGATATGATGACGATATTATTATTTTTGAACATATGCGATGATTAAAAACAAGGAATTTTAGAAAATTTAAATTGTTGATTTGTTTCTAAGAGACTGCAGCCTATAAAAAGTTTGAATTTGTATTTCGATCCCAAGAAAATATTTGTGATAAAATATCAATTTGTCTCCCCCTTTATCAGCACGTATCTCACAAACTAGAGAGAAATTGTATTTAGTTATTGCAAATAATTCTTATAATAAATTTTGGAATCTTGATTAAACCGAACTCATAACGTGTGTACGGGTAATATTTTTACTGCAGTATGTGGCTACAATAATAGATTAGTTATCACAAGAACATATCATGTATGCAACAGATGAATGGGTAATGTATAAACTGCCGAGCAAAAAGAACGCACAACCAAAAATTATGGTCAATTTCAAAGTAAATTTTCTCGCGAACCGATAAATCGATTCCGATCATTTTTTCTTTGGTAGTGGTACTGGCATTGAATTTTATATTCAGATTTAAGTTTTAGGCTTATACAGGGTGCAAAAATAAAAACAGTTATTTAACGTTGAATTTGGGATACCCTGTAGGGAACATTAGCAGCAACAACGGATGCAGGATAAATTTATGATATAGCCTCCAGTTTTCCAAACATTTTGTTTCTTGAATTTCTCAGATATGAGCAATATCAAATAAAATACACAGTTTTATTCCAAAACACGTTTTTTTGAAATAAAATAACATTTTGACAACACAATATTGAACTAAGAATAATACTAATAAATAGCAACAAGTACAATAGTAGCGAGTGTTTCCACCTGTAAGGAATTTTTAGAAAAAGATAAATATAATAAGCTTCGATGCAGCGGCGAATGTCGACGCTTTTTCTGTATGAGGTGTACAAGGCTACTACAAAAATTCTACTTTTCCAGAAGTTCCACAACATGCGCTTTTTTGTATACTCTGCGATTCTCCTAATCTGAGATACCTTAATAAAAAAATTTCTGATTTAATCAAGAATCAGATTCCGCATGAAATATTTGACTAGCTAGCAAACCGTAGAAATCAGTTAACCGACAGCGTACCAACTATTACTGAGATATACGATATGTTATTAAAGAATGAATGTAAATTGAATCTTATGGAAAAGATGATAGACGATATCAATAAAATAGCCAACATGATTACTGTTTTTAAGCCAGATTTGATGCTTAAACCAGTACGGGATATGGAACATAATCTCTTCAATATATCTTCAATGTTTTTCAATGATTCCGGAGAAACAACGAAAATTCATATCCATGATTCTTCATCCGTGCATAATTTGAAAATTGATATAACTCATATATCCAGTTTAGTGAAAGAGATGAACACCCAAATTAAGAACAATAATCAGAAGAAGCGTCCCACGTATCTTACATACATCAGCCTCTACACAAACTGAAACATCTCCTGAGGTGGCCAGTATTCCAGAAGTTTCGAACAACTTTTACCCTAGCCGCAGTTAAAGGCGGAATTGTATAATTGTCAACAACCTCCCTGCAGGCTTCACCACAAATCATATTGTACATCATGTTGAAGAAAAGCTAAGTTTTACAGAGTTCATTCGTTGCTTTCTCTAAATCAATTCAAACAATGAATGAGAAACATCAACATTTAAAATTGGTTTTCTAACAAAAATTTCTGCTAGCCAATTGTTTAACAATGATGTATGGCCCCCTAGAGTTTCATTGAATGGCCTGTCGAATCTTCATTGTCCCAAGAGGCCTCGCCACCTCCGACGATGGATTCTCTTTAGCCTGAGAAAGTTAGTCAAGTAAAAGTAAAAGTTCTGACCATGCTCGTCCCGTAGTAGTTGCCATCAGATCTGACAAATATGCTATAGCCGTATATAAATCAAACAGCTTTTCGTGTGATAAATCATTTCAGTTTACAAAAGATTCACACAATGACATTAACTTTTCGCTGGACTCGATGACTCCTCATACGGTGAGATTAACACAGGAGTCCTCTATTGGAGAATATCGTTATAATATGTCTAGATTAAGAACACCGGCGATTTTATCATCTCTCAAGTTATGCCTCGCCTATCTTCATGACTAACCATCGTCTATATGTTTTGAAGGTTACACTTCCACAAGTGTTAAGGTGTTTTTAGCATCCAAGGGTCTGCCCGTTGATCCCGTAGCTTTAAGGGCAATTTATTATAACTTTCATGATTTTTGTGGCATAAGCTCAGTTGAAGTTGGTGAAGATCTATCCACCTACAGAACTTACATCACTTCGGAACGGAAAATTCACCAACAAATAATTAGAGAGTGTAATAACCGTTACCGCACTGCTGATTCTTCCAAGAAAAATTTTTAGTTGATAGAACGTGTCCAGAGGAACTAGAATTCTCACTTAGTTTTAAGAACAGTAAATTAAGAATAAAACGGACGAGTTGTATTTGTTTTTGGAGGAATTGGGTTCCCGCAGATAGTTGCTATTACTGAATACTGGCTACAAGCAAACGAACCTGTTTTTATTGAAAAATATCGAGTTTTTATCAGATAAGACCGGAGTAAGAGTGACATTGAGAATTATAGGGGAGTTTCGTTAATGTGTGCTCCTGCTGAACTTTTTGAACAAATATTGCATTTCTATATTTATAATCATGTAAAACATATTATAGTTGACGAACAACACGGATTTATGGTGGGCCGATGTATTAATACTAATCTGTTACTATTTACAGAAGTTGCCAATCAGGTTTTTAAAGAATAGCAGCAGTTAGATGTCATTTACACGGACTTCCAGAAAGCGTTTGATAAAGTAAACCACGACACCTTGTTAAAAAAACAAGATAGGTACTTTATTGTGAAACATCTAGAGAATACTTCTCGAAAATATCACGCTAATTCGGGAGTTCCTCAGTGTTCTAACTTAGGACCATTACTGTTTGTTTTGTTTGTGAATGATTTGTCACAATGTGTTAGTTTTTCTAACTTTTTTTGTTTGCTGATGATTCTAGAATGTTTAAAAAAATACAAACAGTTCGAGACTGCGTTTTATTACAGAGATATATAAATAATATTCATAGGTGGAGTATTGATAATCAATTAAAATTCATTATCAATTCAATTCGATATTACCAAATTGAAAAGGATTATTTATGTGGATTACAAGAAATTAAAGATTTGGGTGTAACATATGTTAATAAACAATCATATGCTTCACTTATTAGTAAATCTGTTGCTAGTGCAAATCGTATGTTAGGCTTTATTCGGAGGCAAACATACTTTTTCTCAGATATTAATACAATATCTGTCTTGTATAACACTTTGGTTAAACCTAAGCTAGACTTTGCATCTCTCATTTGGGGCGAGCAAGCAAAAGTACATTTGGAAGCTGTTGAGAGAGTACAAAATAGATTCCTGAGATATCTTTATTTCAAGAAATATCGAAAATGGCCGGACTATGTAACAGTGAGATCAACAAGGTTACGTATAGAATTAAATTTTATTTCTTTACAGTCTAGACGTCAGTTATTAGCAATGACCTTCTTGTATAAATTGGTAAACAGTATCACAAATTCTAGTGCTATAATCTCTTTAATACCCTTTAAAGTATCCCAAAGGGTGACAAGATGCGAAATTCCTTTTGAAATACTAGAACCTTCCATCTCCTTCTCATCTCCGAATTCCTTGTTGGATCTAGCGAACAATGTATATCAATTGTCGGAAATAATTTTTTAATCCCGTTGTCGCAATTTAGGTATGAAATATATAACTATTTAAAAATTACCGGAGTATAAGATATTCGGTTTGGTTCTGTTAGTTTTGTATTTCGTATTTTGGATTCGGTATTTTGTATTTTATATTTTATATCTTATATTTTATATTTTGTATTATATAGCTAATGTCCTTATAATTAGGTTGTAAAACCTGTTAGGACTTTGATAAATAAATATATATTGACTAATGTGGGGGGCGGAATGCACCCTTATCTAACTCCCCGTTCTATACAAACATCGTTGGTGAGATTATTCCCAGTTTTTACGTTTGGGATTTGATTCCAGTATGAATTTTTAATGATCCGTAAATTTTTCTCATTTAAACCTTTGTTTTCTAAGATCTTCCTTAATTTTCTATCGAATGAATTTTTTAAATCCACGACGCATATATAAACGTCCTTTCTTTGATCTCGACATTTTTGTAATAAACCACTGAGTGCAAAGAGTTCCACTCTAGTTCCAAGTGCATTTCCACAACCGAATTGTGTCTCTTCAAGATCTGCTTCGCCTCCTTGTTAGATTCTATTGTAAATTATTCTAAGGAAGATTCTGAGTATGTTCTCGCTTTATGTTTTTTTCGGAATTGCAACAAATGGAGATTTGAGCCAGTCTGAAGGAATCACTCCAGAATTGTACACTGCATAAACTAAATTAAATGACCCATTCAGACGGACGACTTTGTGAAGCGACTGTGTAGTGCCACGCTGTGGCGCCACAGAGTGGCCCATCTGTTCGAGCCCTTAGACCTCTATCGCAGCTGTATAGACAAAATCTAGATTCGTCTCTAAATAGAACGTGTTCTCGGTCCTTAATAGTCCAGTTTACATGCTCGTTGGCAATCGCTGTATAGCTCTGCGGTAGTATGTGTTTAATCTTGGGCCTGTCTCTGGAACTCTGACATTTAAATTGAAATTAGAAAGACGTCTTCCGACAGTATCAACGCTTGGTTGAATGTTATTAACTGTACTGAATTATGTCAAAAGTCTTCTTGACGTGTTGAAACACAGTCTAATATAGCGATCTTGAACAACTATAGTTACCCCAGATCAGCCTTGTCGTGGACGTATGTTATGATCATTAGTTTCCTTGGAATGTTGGACAACACGAGAAATTGTTGTAAGTGCAAATCTCAATCTCAAACCAAAAGCGTTGTAGCTTTCTTCTTTGTTATGTAACGTCACTGCTTGAATACATCCGTCATATTCCTTCTAACACGTTGCATTGTCTCGAAAGAACTCTCCATACCTTATATTCCAAATTCATGATACTAATTCACCTTTATATATTAATTACGAGCCGCTGATGGCAACCAAACATTCAAGACCGAGTAGGCGAGAAAATATTGAGATGGCGCCTATCTATGGATTTATGAATGATTTGGTTTATCTATCTTTAGTTGAATGTTTTTGTTCATTGTTCATTATAATCGCGAATAAACTCTTTTAAAACGTTGTATTATTTACTGGAGAAAACTGAATATAATTAAAATATTCAATTTATATATAAATGGTTCTTCGCCAACTTCTTTTATATGAAATAAAACTTCAAAAGTTTCTCTTTTTTTCTTTTTCCAACGTTTCGAATCGATTATTTCGGTTCTTTATCAGGGCTATTGGTACAATACATATAATAATGTTCTATCACTGAACTCGTTATATGACAATCTGCAATAATACCTTACAATAATAGAAACTCTTTTTATTTCTAATTAAAAATGATATTAACATTAGTTAATCAAGGTTGAAAATATAAAATTGAGAGTTTGCAACTAACATTAGTATATCCCTATTTTTTCTTATATTACAAAGCTTAAAATTGAGAAACTCACCAGCTACATTGATACATCCATTTTGATTTCTTAAAAACAATTATCAGGAAACATACATATAAGACAAAGACAATGAACTTTTTAAAAACATCTAAGTGATTTTCGGAATGAAATTGTAATAATTTTCCATGGTACACATATTTCTATTCCTTAATTCACATATTATATTTCAAATAGGTAGAGAAATTTTTATAGTATGTATTGTTGGCGATACGAAATAATTTCTTTTCAAATGTAAAAACATCAAATAATAAAACGTTTTAGTATGGTTGTAGATGATATATTGAATCGGGAAGGTGGAAACGTCATAAGTTTGGAAATTTACGTTTAAAAAGAAATTATTTCGTATCGCCAACAATACATACTATAAAAATTTCTCTACCTATTTGAAATATAATATGTGAATTAAGCAATGGAAATATGTATACCATGGAAAATTATTACAATTTCATTCCGAAAATGACTTAGATGTTTTTAAAAAGTTCATTATCTTTGTCTTATGTGTATGTTTCCTGATAATTGTTTTTAAGAAACCAAAATGGATGTATTAGTGTAGCTGGTGAGTTTTTCAATTTGAAGCTTTGTAATATAAGAAAAAATAGGGATATCTAACTAATGTTAGTTGTTAACTCTCAATTTTATATTTTCAACCTTGATTAAGTAATGGTAATATCATTTTTAAATAAAATAAAAAAGTTTTTATTATTGTAAGGTATTATTGCATATAACGAATTCAGTGATAGAACATTATTATATGTATTGTACCAATAGCCTTGAAGATGAACCTAAATAATCGATTCGAAACGTTGAAAAAAGAAAAACTTTTGAAGTTTTATTTCATATAAAAGAAGTTGGCGAAGAACCAAACGACTAAACAAGAAACATAACAAGTCTTTTTTGTGATGTTCTTTTTAGAGACTTTTAGTGATGTTTATTTAAAACGTTAATAAGATATCTACTAGATGTCTTAATTTAATTACCAACTCTATTAACATCCATGTCATGTAAATAAAACATATTTTTGATGTACAGAATAATATTTGAATTCGCAGATACATACACATCCTATGAACTTCTTTTTAGCAAATTTCTACAGGAAACATTCATACGATGTTATTCTGTATACTTCTCGCTAATGTCACATACAGAACGTTACTGTAATTTTACAATTTAACATGTTTCTAAGATGATCACATGTTGCAGTTACTTTTACATCTTTCGAAATAATTTTTATTAACATCGTACTTATTACATCTGTACGGCATTAGTTCATACAACTCTCAGTAGTATCTCATATTAAACATCACAGTAACATAAAAAAGATGAAAACAGAAGAGGAACTGATGAACGAAACATACAGTAGTTATCTGTGGAAACAAAAATGACAAGCATGAAATGGCGGATGGTTTTCAGTTATGTGTTATATTTTATTTGCAGGAAGCACATATTTTGCAAGTAGTACTTGAATAAAGTGGTCTTCGTTTTCGTTAGTTCCTACTAAGCTATAGTGTCTATACTTAGTTATAATTCTTGTTATAATGGACCAACAATTGTTATTGGTAAGTACCTATTCCAAAATCATAATTATTAAAACTTAATACTCATCCAATACTTTAATCGGCTATTATACATTGAAATTCCAGGTGGCGGAATTGTACACTAACATTATATAATAGAGTTTACAAAATAAGGGTTTTTTCAATTTTTCAAATATTTTAGTTACCTACCTAGTAAGTATATTTTGAGAACGATTCACAATATTTCAAATCGTAGATATGCATTATACCCTACAAAAAACTTGATATTGCAATAGGGTAGATATTATTATTAATAATAAAACATGCTCATATGTTGGCAGATATTTACATCTAGAAGAAAATATTTTCAATGTTGAAGATGTTTCAGAAGCTACTTACACAAATAAAATAAAAAGCAAATAGTTGGTATCTATGTAATGAAAGGGGAGTAACTATTTCAGATAGTCTGATACAAACATTGTATTATACAGTACAAAAAATATTGAATCAAGTGTCTCTAGTTCTAGTTTTTTTAGTAGTAGTCTTAGCCATCAATATAGTTTTGCAGGTTTAGAAAATTTTAACATTATTACTAACAATTCTTGTGAACAATTAGAGACTGTTCAAGACTTCGAAAACAGAAATTTCTGTTAAAAAGCTCATTTCCATTTGAAAATTCACTGAATACAATAAATAAGCTGTAGCTGTTCCTTACAATGGTACCTATATTAATCTAGTAGAAGAATATGTAACTTATGATACTGAATGCTCCAGTCAACAAACAGCATTCAATTATTTATTATTGTAGAACACAGCTATTGGATATTGGATACAATTAATTATAAACTCATTTAACTTGATAATGTGTTCATATCTCTTCTTCATAAGTAGTTTTTTCTGTATACAGTGTATCAATAATGCTTTGTTTTCATTAAGTTACAATTTCACGATGTTAATATACAATTTGTTCCAGGATGAAAATAACAAGATGAGAATAGTATATTATTTTATACAGAAAAGAAGTATGAATTTTCATAGCACACCTGAATTTACCTGCCAAATGGAGTGAGGCATGGAATAGAAGGTAAATTATGAAAAGTCACTTCTCGAATTAAATTATGTTATTATTCCTTTGAAGAACCCCGCATGTATCTTATGGAAAATGGATCCCAGTCAATTGGCTGAAGATCAAGTTTGATGTAGTTTATGATGATCGATCAAAGGTCTCCATGGGCACAATTTGATCTAAAGTAATTGTTTTATTAGCTGTTGTTCAGACCACCTTCAAATATTTCACAGATAAGGATTTTAAAGTGTACGTTATGGAATGGTTGAGGCACTCGAAAAAAGTAACCGTAAGTAAACGATAGAACTTCCTTTAATCAGATTGGATTTCTGTTGATGTAACGTAATGTTTCATTAAATCTTTATGGTGTAAAATTTTTATTAGTTTTAATATAATTGAGAAATTATTCTAATAAATTCTGTTAACTAGCTGTAATGTATGTGTATCCGTTAAACTTTATTAATTCAGTTTCAAAGTATGTTACGTTATGGTAACTTCGGATTAATATACCCTTTTTTATTTCTTGCTTCCACTGAATGTGTCCAATAGTTTCCACTCCCCAGACTTGTTATGTAATATGCTCACACAATTCTATTTTTTTTAGGTTGGATTGCTGAACAAGATATTTTTTTTTTCTAATGTTGTACCTGTTCTTAACAAATTTACTGTACTGTTTATTAATAGTGAATAAACGTTTAAAATCCTTTATTGCTTTTTTGCTATTTTATTTTAAATGTACAGGATGAACAACTAAGAACGAATGTAGGCCACATCTCAGAAAGGAATCATGGTACAACTTTCAAAAAAATTACCTTTAGGTAAGGTAACCTGAAAAATTGCTGGAAAATATTTTGCAGCCTCTAAAATATCCGCTAGGGGTGGAATTAACACTCGAAAGCATAATACTCCAAAAAAACATACTAAAGGTGTCCTAAAAATACAATTTTCAAAATCTTGATGAGATTATGAATAAATATAATTAAGGAGATTTTTTGCCATTATTTGAAGAATAATGGGTGGGGAAGGTTCAAACTTATGAACAAATGTATAACTTTTTCGTTTTTTAACCGATATTAATGATTTTAGCTGCATTTAAAAGTTTTCCTGTGTAATAAGATTGATAACAAAATTAGATAATTTTGTATCCACTCGGAAATTTCAAATGTAAATTGAAGCATTTTTTTAATTTTTATATCTGATATTGTAAATCTTATATCTTGGAATAGATTCCTATTTCTTTAACCTCTCATCAGAATTTAAAAAAAGCCTCATTACATTTGAAATTTCTGAGAAAAATGGGAAAATTGTGGACTTTTATCAAAGCGTTGACAAAATTGTCCAATTTTGTTATTTTTGTTAAGCATTTCTTATTAAAAAGGAAAAACTCTTTCAAATGAAGCCAAAAACATGGATGTCGATTAACAAAAAAAGTGTTACGACATTTGTTGTTTGGGTTGAACCTTCCCCCACCCCTTACTTGAACAATAAAGACAAAAAGTCCCTAACTACATTTTTTCATAATCTCAACCATATATCAAACGTTGTATTTCCAGGATACGTTTAGTATGTCTTTTTTGGAGATAATCACAGTATTATGTTTTTAAGTGTTTGTTCCACCCCATAGGAGATATTTTAGGAACTCAAAAATAGTTTCCAGCGATTTTTCAAGGTCATTTTCCTGAAGGTATTTTTTAAAATTGTACTATGACTTTTGAAATATGGCCGACAGCCGGCGTTCTTAGTTGTTCACCCTGTATTTGCTGATTAGGCACAGAAACATCTATAGGATGTCATCCAGAATGTTTGAGGTATATTATTTAGAGGTTTATGTTATGTCCATACAACATCTACGAGAATACACTGTATTGTTTTTGAAATTTAGATCATTGATAAGATGTTATCTTTTAGACATTGCATTAACATCGACAAGATGTTAAAAGGCATTTCAGAATGTAACTGAAATGTTGTTTTTAGTTCGTTATAAAGACTTCCTCTTGAGGAAGTGCTAGTAACATCACATTAATGTGAAAAGGCAGCGCTCTAATATCGCTGACAAGTTAAGTTGAAACATCACAAAAGTTAACAGCCACAAGCTGGGCATAAGCGGTTGTATAGATGTGCATGTGATGAAAACAAGAGGGAAAAAAGGAAGAACATTATCACAATGTGATGTTGGATTAACATAACTGTAATATTTATTTGCATAGTGGGAATAATATATAAACTAAAAATTTATATACTGCCAATTAACCAATAAATATAATGAAAATATTTCAGTTAATCAATTAGGTTGCAGTTATTTAAAAAAACGTATTTTAAAAATTAACAACTACAAACCTTATAATAATTCACCGATACAAATTTTAACATAGACTCCTAAAAGATGCTTGACTTTTACCGCGAGATGATTCAAAAGTTGGATGAAGATCCCGATTATTTTACAGAAATATCATGGATTGATGAATCGATCTTATCTACGGCAGGAGATTTTAACAGTACCCATTATGAACGTACGTTTTCTTATAACTCCTAAAATTTGCAAGCTACTGTAATTTTAAGAGCGTTTTAACAAAACTCAGTCATAACCAAACAACTTTTATTTAAATAGGAAATAATAACGATAATAAGGATTGGTTAATTTTTAAAGAATATTTTACAGTTATTCAATACTAATGTAAACGTGAAGCATTTTGATTTTGGTTTCATTTTCCATATCTTTAGCCACAATTCTATTTTCTAAGAAGGTTCATTATAGTTCTCATCCAGTGATCAAGGTTTTCATCATTATTTTAAATGCTGTTTGGTCATTAAGTTGTGAAACAATAATTATTGAGGTTAATTGGTTTTAACCAATGCTGTACCGACTGTTGATTCTCGATAATTTTTGTTGCTATTGAGTAATATTTGAAGTCAACCTCTTCTTGATTCCCGTGTTTGTAAAATCTGTTTCGAGCCGATCCTGACTGAGTGGGAGGGAATCTTCAAAAAATAGGGGAAGTCAATCTACTTGCGTACCGGTGTCTCTGTTCTGTTCCTTGTTCGGTAAGCTACATTTATGACAACATAAAATTAATGCAAATCTAAAGATACACCTTGTTTGTCTCTCCTACGAGGAATAAGTTATAAAATTTTAAGAAAGTCGCGTTTACTAAACAACTTAAACTCTTACTGATTGCCAGTGCCGGAGGAATAATTCAAAATTGGAAACTTTAATAAAGTGATAGTTAGATTTTCTCAGAAGTAAGATGTTGGTACGACGTACATTGTGGGAAAATAATGGAGTATAAAACGGAACCATAAACAAGAATGAACAAAAATCTACACTGTCGAATATAAAATTCGTTGGAATTTTCCAGGAATTTTCAATTCTGTCATATTTTTTTGGGTTGTAATATAGTTTATTAATTAATTGATTGGATGAACAGAAATTTGTTCTGATTAGCGCTTGACGCAACAATCACTGAAAACCTCTATCAGCATAGCTTTTGTTTCAGTGCATTTCAAATATGAAACCAAACATTCGGAAAAATAAACAAACACACACAGTATACTTGATTCCTTGTGGAGATTGCTATAAAACATATATTGGTCAAAGCAAACAATACCTATAAAAAAGAATACAAGCTCATAAGTACTCAAAAACTGATGTAACAGCTTTTTCCAATCACTGTAGGAATTCAGGGCATAAATTGATTTTGACAATGTGAAAATATTAGCTGAAGAAAATAATGAAAAAGTTAGAACTGTACTAGAAAAGATTAACATAAAAAGAGATATAAATAGTATTAATAACAGAAACGATATTTGTAATTTCAATTTCAATGTGATATATGATGATATCTAATAAATTGTTGACAGCTTCTGCACTTCACTGTAATATGAACCTGTTGAATCAAGCAAACGCACCCAGAATAACACCACATCGCATTAGAGAAAAACCAAAAACACTTTCAAACTAATTAATACGTTTTAAGACTTTACTAACAATACCTACAAAATGTAGACTGAATTTTAATTTTTAACCTTCCATGTTTTTAACAGTGTTATTATGGTCATTATTTTATTACTTTTCATAAAAAAATTTGTAACGGCTTTTTATAATTTATGTGTTATGTATCAATGAAAATGTAAAATTTTAGCCGAAACAGAAGATGACTTCACAAGTCGAAACACGTCTTTTGGCCAATAATAAACATATTATTAAAAAGTAAGGACCTTTTTTTAAGACAATTCCTCCCATATATATATATATATATATATATATATATATTATTACGTATTTTTATAATGATTATTATTGAAATTTCATACTATTCATACTAAAAACCTTTGTTCTATTAACTTTTCTTTTTAAATATTCCGTGTTGTTCGATTTGTGTGGTGTGGTTCGTTTTATTTTCAAACTAGAATATTATATTCAAATGCCACGGCTTCTTAAACAGAGAATCGACTACTCACCTCAAAATCGTGTTTCAGGGTTAGTAGAGATAACGGGTCATAGATGAAGTTCCAATCGTTTTGAAATAAGCTTATATATGTATTTGAGAAATGAGATAGGTATGTACTTTGATTTTGCTCCAATGGAACAATAAATATCAACAATATATAAGAAAAGCTTGTCTTTTCGACAACAACACAACTGTGAAATATTATTACTACCAATATTAGCAATTCATCGAAAAAAATACGAAACGCGGCTTCCGTTCGAAATAAACAATCAGCTGTTATGCCTCACTGCAGTCGACGTTAAGAAAGCGTCTTGTAACATAAATATAAATTATTTTTTGCGAATATTCGTATGAATTTGATATCAAATTCTTCTGTGAGTATGAAATTTCTATGATAAATAATACAACCTATAAATTAATTTTATCACTTTAGATCATGTTCAATACTATAGAATTTTTTTTTAACTCCAAATAATACTCACTAGATGAATCCACAAATAATAGTTATGAATTTATTTCAGCTTCTGGATACTGGAACCTCGTTCAGATGATTCTACATGATTAATGTGTCTTGTACAAATTACGTAAAATGCAAATAAGATTTTTATAATTGAATATCTCACCGACTCTGAAGACTTGAAGTTTTTCTTTTCTGACTATTATCCACAACTCGTATCAACTCTTGATGATCTCCACGACTACTTTTACACTTCTCGTTAGCTCCTTGCTAACCGTAATCTCTCATATCTTTTTCAGAGAAAAAATGTTCTTGAACCCTTTTCCTTTTTTTTCACTCTCCCCCTGTCAACAACCCTTTTTAGTTTCCCCTTAGCAACTACTATGAAAACAATTTTTTCTTCCTTCCTTCATGACTTTTATGTCATCAGGTAAGTACTTATTTAATTTCTCTTTGTCATTTCATGACATTTATATAAATTCGTTATTAACAGTATTATTATTAACTAAATTGATACCATAAATGAAATCAGAGTAGCATTCTAACTTGTATTAAATGTTATTAATAATCTTATCTTTTAAATTAAACCCAATAACAAAAGTGACGTACAAACATTATATTCCAATTGGATATACTATTGATAGTATAATTGTTATTATGAATTTACCGTTGACTATTGAATGTCAACATCTATATTTTTATAAAAAGGACATAATCATGGATAATGGAAATTTTTCTATATATCGTTTCTAATTTATTTTAAACTGTGACATCTTAAATTTCTGTTGATATAATTACATTATGGTTACATAAAATCTATAATATATATATATATATATATATATATATATATATATATATATATATATGTATATATATAGTAAAATAGTTTGATTTATATTGTACTGATATCGTATGATTTACTTTTAATTGTTAAATATTTATATGATTATTATTTATTTCATTTGTCAGGGTAGAGTACCAAAAATTCTCCAATTTATAATTGTTTATTAATATTTGAACCTTTTTCTCAAACAATTAATAAAGAAATTTATTTTTTAAACCAATTATTCCTAATTTTTATTTAATTATTATAAAAGATTTTACAAAAAATATTTCAACCAAATATAACCTTTTATAAACTTGACAGTTTATTTTTTAAGAGACAATTAAAATGTTTTTTATTAACTACTGATCATGAATACATTCATAAATTTTGAAATAAAGGCTAAATGAATTTTAGAGATCTCTAATAAAATATTTTAAACGGTATCTTTTATTACATGTGCCGTTTGAACCGATCTAAACAATTTCTCCACATTTTCTCTCACCTGCTGTTCATTTTTCTCATGACCCCTTTTGCATAACCTTTTTTGCTGATCAACCTCATTACCCAATGTTTCACATACTTTACCTACATCTAATTTGTTATTTTCTAAAATTTCCTCTTTCACTTTCGCTTCTAATCTAACTTGTCCTATTTCCTGCCGGATTCCTTCCATTTGTTTCGTTATATGAGTATTAATGTCTCCAAAAGTTGGTTGATACTGTCGAGTCGAAACCTGCATGAAGCTTTATCTCACTTAATCAAGAGTATTGCTACCACGTGAGTTTTGTTATTTATTGTAGGAAATAATAGCATATAGTGGTATGAAAGTGTTATTTTACTGGAACTATATCGCCTTTGGAATCATCTGAAGAAAAATGTAGGAACAGGATGCTAGGAAAAACCATAGAAGTACATTTAGCAGAAATAGGGCTCACTGCAGCTGATATGAATAATAAAATCAAGTAGATCAGAAGAATGTAGAAAATAGACCGTTCACTGGTTTGTAAATCAATGAAAAATGGATTGGGAAGTTATTTATGCGCCAGGAAATGTATGAAACCTCCGCCGCTGCACAAAAATTTACCTTAAGTCAAACACCGTTAGAAAAGTTGTTCTCTCACGATTTCGGAGGAATATGCAAAGTGTGAGCAGTATTTTAGGGTTAATATAACAAGGCGCAGCATCGTTGAGCGGCACTTTTAATCGGATTTCCGTGTCTGCTAATTAAAATACATCAACGTTTAAAGTACACCAAAAGCATCAGCCGAATCTTTCTAATTGCTAATTATAACTCTGTGTATTCTATAAATTGAGATTCTAATCGTCAATCATGATAATGAATTAATCGGGGAATTGTGGCCGACGACGACAAAATAAACAACTTTTAATTACTTGCTGAGTTTTCTTAACTTCTTATACCGATTGTCTTTCTTTTAAGGTGTCCTTATCGTTGAAATCGTAATTTTCTTTAATTTTCAACTTCGCCTAAAGTTTCCTCAGCGTCTTCAGGATTCCAAGAGTTAGAGATAACTTATAATTATTTGACAGCGGTGGACAAATTAAACGGCACGGAAAATAAATAATCAACTTCCACAAGTTTGTTTATTTGAAGCTTTTCAAATAAACTTATTAAATATCAAGTTTTTATTGTAATATCAATTAGGTAATTAGTATAGTTAAAAATATTTATTTATTAATTTAATGTTTTTTTGAAATACTCTCATTAAATAAATATCTGTTTAATTTTAACATCACTTCGAATAATATATATGTTATGGTTAAAGTGTTTAGACTAGCTGCATAGTATACAAACTATCCAAATGTCTGGTTATTTTGATGGAAAATCAGCTTTTCACTAAAATAACTTCGAACATTGGTTGGTTTGTATAGTATCCAGCTAGTTTACAAACTACACAAGTTTTATCGCCAAAATACAAACCACAAGAAAATTACACAAATAAACCGGGCTTTGAGGCTTGTTTGCAAACTATCAACAACTATTAGCAATAAATAATAACCAACTCGTTGGTTAGTATATGAACCTGATCTTCCCATCTAAGTTTGGGACGTCCCCTGGGCCAGGGGTTGGCAGGCTTCCAATCAGTGATTTTCCTTATTGGATCGTCATTATTCCTTCTTCGAAAATGCCCGTACCATCTAAGACGCGCATTTATAGGTCTGACTATATCTTTACCAATCATGTGTTGACTTATTTCCTAGTTATATATCCTTCTGTACCCTTCATTCGGAATCTGTTTTGGCTCTATTATCCTCCGCATGATTTTTATCCCTAGGACTCTGAGATTTTCTTTCTCTTCATCAGTTAGGCTTATATGTTCACCGGCATACGTTATTACTGGTCGTTTTGCGGCTTTATAAATTTTAATTTTGGTTTTTTCACTGATACATTCGTTTCTTAGTAGTTTCTGATACTTCCAATACACTTCGTATCCTGCTATTATTCTTGCGCTTATCTTCGCACTTATGTTGTTGTTCTCATCAATCACTACTCTCAGGTATTTGCATTGACTTACTTTTTGAAAAGTGTAACCTCCTGTATTTAAAGCAGCTGTGTTGTCTGTCTTCTGTTGGTTAACTACCAGCCCTCTCTATGCTGCTTCCTCTATTAAGTTCTTGAATGTATTTTCTATGTTTTTTTTTGTCTCTAGTAATTAAAGCTAAATCATCAGTATACCCTATTATTTGTGTGGAGCTGTGACTAATCATCACTTTTATGTCTATTGCTTTAATCACCCCATCTAGTGTTATATTAAAAAGAGTTGTAGTCAAACTATCTCCTTGCCGTACACCTATTTCAATGTTAATGTCTCCTGTATTCCCGTCTCTGGTTATCACCTTTGTAGTAGAAACCTTTATTGTTATTTTCACTAGTCCTATTAGTTTTTCTGAAATGCCTATGCTCCTCATATCAGATATTAACCACTCTCTGTTGATAGAGTCAAACTGTTGTTGAAAGTCGACAAATAGTACATGTAGATATATGTCATGCTCATAGCACTTTTCAATAGCTTCTGTTAGTAGATGTATGGTGTATCTACCTTTTATAAATCCCTGTTGATATTGACCCAATTTGGGTTCAGCCTGTTTATTTAGTTCTTTTTTTATTAGATTGGTTAGTATCTTGTATGTAGTGTTAAGCGGCATTATACTCCTGTAATTTTTGTGTTTGGTTGAGTCTCCTGTTTTGAAGATTGCAACTATATGTCCAATACTCCAATCGTTTGGCATGCGTTCTTCTGCCCATATATTCATTATCAGATCACATATTTGTTGAAGTAAGGCTTCTCCTCCATGTTGGATTAGTTCGTTATTTTGGTTTGAGTTGTTTCACAACATCAATTACTTCCTTCAAAGAGGGTCTGTACTGCTGTTCACCGATTTTCCCCTCTGGTACTCCATTCTTATAATTTTCGTCCATTATATGATTGCTTTGGTATGATTTTGAAAGTATTTTCCCACTCTTTTTTATCAATAGTGACTGCTCGTCACTCGCGCCATGTCACGCGTCGACTCCACCCTCCTTTAAATATTTTTGCGCTAAACGACGGAAACTCTTATACCGAAAATTTCGTATTTTTCCTCTCCCCGCAATTCTATTTCCTTTAATTAGTTAAAAAATATATTATCTATGGGCAAAGTATGCATACATTTGCCATATAATTCATATATGATCTTCGGTTTGCAATAGCAATGATAATTTTCCATGTATTTATTAAAAAGTCCTAAAAAATAAAAGTTTTATTTTTTATAAAAATATTTGTAAAGTTGAACGTTGGTCATGTGTGGTTTCGATATTTCGTTAAGAAAATCACTGTCGCCACCGATGATTCATTTCTTGCAGGTGTGATGGTCGATGATTAAGTTTCATCCGCCCTGAATCTCGAATCGGGACGCTATTCTTGACATCGTTCCCAACATGATGTATACGCAAGCCTGTGAATGCTCCATATGCGAATAGTTCCTAAAAATGATATTCTCGAGCACAATTCCTAAAATCATCGAATTGTATCGTCCTCAGAACAGCGTCAGTTGACTTCACAACACAAATATCATTTGCCATTTTGTTATGTCAAATGTAAATAAGTTTTTCAAATGTGTTATCAACTTCTCCTATAAAAATGAATTCTTTACAAGCAGTTAATCAGTATTAAACCCAAATTGAACATTAGTATCCCGAACAACGTATGAAAGCCAATTTGTTAATTATAATTACTAAATTCTTTATGCCAGAGATGAATGAATTAACCTGAACATCTGTTCCGGTAAATAAGAAAACAATTATACATAAAATGTATGAAGTGGATAGACATTGCAGAGAATGAAGAGATATTGCAGATATTAATTTCACAAAACTTTTTTGGTTGTGTTAATAGGATGAATTTGACAAACGATTTTGTCATCATAGGAACTACATATAAGTGTTTATTTCTGGATTCATATGTATGTGCAGGTAAGTTAATTTCATTTTTCATAGTATGATATTTTACAGATGCACACAGGAAACATAATTTCTTTAAGTGAAAGATTTTTGTTTATATTATACAGTGCATCACTAGGGCATATGCTGGAATTAGACATAATAATCTAAATAAAGCTTCTTTGTATAATCTCCAAGGGACCTATAAATGTTCTGGAAGCACATCGCCAAGACAATGGCCATACCTGAGATGGCTTTCCACTAGACCGTAGAACAATGTCTGCAAGTATTGACATGATACATATATTTTTTTAAACACTTAAATTTATAAAGCATAATCTCTAGATTTTTTCTATAAAAAATATGTGAAGCCATTCCTATGCTCTAGAATTAAGAAATGGCAGATATGTTTTATTAAAATTTAGAGTAAGTAATTTATGATGAAACCAATCCTCAATTAATATTAGATCATTTTCAACTATTTCAAATAATACCAATTATCTATTTCAAAAATAATGGCTGTATCGTCAGCGAATCTAATTGTATATCCAGTACTGCTCACTGAAAACAATTCATTTATACAAAGATTGAATTACACAGAATCCAAAATTGTTCCGTTGTTATAATTATTTCTCCACTTGTTAGACCGTCAATCTTTACTACTTGTTGTCTATCAGATAGGTTGCTCTGAAATAATTGTAAGGAATTGTTATGTGTGCCCATACATTCAAACGTCTGTAAGAGTTTGCCATGGCTAACTGTGTCAAACACTTTTTGCAAGATCCAGGAAGGCACATAAACACACCTTGTTCCTATTTACTGAATCATACATTTTTGATGGTAGTTTCAAGATAGCATTTTGGGAGAATTTTTCGTTCAACGCCAAATTGGGTAGGTGAAATTAAGTTATATTTATTTTATAAGAATCAAATTTGTTTTCTATTATATTCTCAAATACCTTTGACATATGTGGAACTAGGGATATAGGCCGATATTTTAAACTTAAAGTCTCATCTCGGCTTTTATAAATTGGACTAACAACCGTTTTCTTAAATAACTTGGCCCACTTTTCCATACAATGGTTAATAATTATGTTAGTGGATCAATTATACTGGGTGTTTTCTAAGCAATCTAAAATATTGTAGTGGTCGTTTCGTTACTCCAGTTTAAGATGAAAAGTTCTTGTGAACATGTGTGATAAGTCTTGTCGATAATGAGATACAGGGTGTTGAATTGTTTCCCTATTTCAACTTTGATGTTTTATAACTCGGTTTGTAATGCCAGTGGAAAAGTGCCGAATTTTTTTTATGATTGTACTCACTCCCCTTCTCGATTTCTGCTAATTTAATTCTTTTCAATTCATAAACGTGGCCGCCCAATTTGGCTAAAATTTCTTATTAAAAATCACCCAAAAAAAATTCGTAGCGGCTACGTTTATGAATTGGAGAGAATGAAATTAGTAAAAACAAATAGGTGCCTACTTAAGTTTTACACCATTCAATTCATCAAAATTCATTCAAAGCGATAGTGACTTCTTCTATACAACTAGAAACAGAGACACTGATACAAATATTTTCCAATGCCCATTTGATGACGCCCAAAGGCAAAAAATCGACAAGTTACCATAACTTATTGAATGAAAATTTTTGGATAGGATAAAAATCTATAATAGTTATTTTGGTTGTTATACTCAAGCCCGTAGGCCTTCTTTGAGATCGCAAGAAAGAAGTTCATGCTTCAATTAAATATCTGCATAATCTTTTTGTTAACCTTATTATTTATAAAAACTGATGTTCAGTCAATGTCTCAAATGGGTTAATATTTTCGAAACGGTTGTGTCTATTGATTTGTTCATCTGCTTTTTCTAAATTCTTCAAATTGGCTACATATTGTAGGTAATCCATTCCAAAATTATTTAATCGGCCCCAACTAATATTACTTTAATTAGAATACGGATATCAGAATAATAATAATTTTACTTCTAGCTTTGAATATCAAGATATACTTCACAAAAATAATATATGCATATGAAACTTCGCAACATAACTTATTAAAAATATCTATTGCGGTTGACCAACACACTCTACTCGTTGTTAAACACACATAATCGCGTTTTATTCCATTTCAAACCGAAGAAAGTACACCTGTTTGAGAAAATGAAGCTGTGAATAGAAGATGTGCAAAAACAAGAGTGATTACGTTTCTGCAACTGTATTGGTTTCTCACATATTCGAAGAGTTTTCTATTATCCTTATAGTACTTTTCCATTTGTTCGGTAACACAATTTGATTTTTTTCATCTGTAGAGTTTTTCTGTTTTCTTCTTAATCTTTTTGTATTCGGCCAGCTTTTCATATGTCCCTGTTTCCAACCATTTACTTCTTGCTTGTTTTTTTCCCTACGTCTGCCAGCTTACATTCTTCACCAAACCATTCTTTGGACGCTTTGATTTGTTGCAATCCAATTTCTTTCTGTGCAGAGTCTAGGATGCTCTTTAGGATGCTCTTTTTAATGATCTTCCATTCACTGTCTGTATCTTCTTTTTTATTATGAGTTCTCATTTTGTTTGTTAAGGCTTCCGCATAATTGTTTCGACTTTTCTGTCTTTCCAGATTTTTTGAGTTTCACTTTCTTTTGTTGTGTTTGCAAGGTTTATATCTTGATATGTTTATGTTCTTCGCTATTGATAAAATGTGGTCTGTATCTGCGTTTGCTTCTCGGTATGACCTTGTATCTTTAATCATTTTCATCCATTTCTTTGATATCAAAATATGATCGAATTGGTTGCCGCTTCTCGTTCCTGGGAATAGCCACGTTCTCTTGTGCTCCTTTTTATGTTTAAATTTTGTACTGGTTATGAATGTATTTGTCTCCGCAGCTAGGTTGCATAGTCTATTGCCGTTATCGTTTGTGATCTCGTGTATGGTTTCTTTTCCAGCTATTACTCGATTATTTTCATCTTTTCCTATCTGGGCATCAAAGTCTCCTATTATTATCAAAATTTAATTTCTAGATATATCTTCACAGGTTTCGCTTATCTTCTCATAAAACTTTAATTTTTCTTCTTCGTTTGCTTCTTCCGTTGGGGCCGAATTCAATTAAAAATTAATTTTTTTTCAAAGAAAACGTTTCCCATTTGTACATAATATTTCAACAATTTCCCTTATTTTGGACTAACTTTTCATTATATCGTAACTTTTGGACTCACTAGCACCCTTGCAAATGAATATTCACAATAGTTCAGAAAACTTTTAAAGTTTAGTTTCTCTTTATATTGAATTGCATCATTTTCGCATAATCTTGCAGACAATAATATATATACATAATAGATCCTTAAATTTTTCGTCCGCTTTGATACCTTATTTCACTCCTTCACTGTTGAAACACTCTGGAAACAATTTAACTCTTGTATGCACCTCTATTTTCAGACGACGGCACATCAATCTTTTCCCATGTGTTCAGGTCGAAAATACGAACGAAGTGTCCCAGGTGTTTGATCAATCTGTCGGTAAAAT
The DNA here is from genome assembly GCA_963921935.1 of Galeruca laticollis. NCBI lineage: Eukaryota > Metazoa > Arthropoda > Insecta > Coleoptera > Chrysomelidae > Galeruca > Galeruca laticollis. The sequence goes on along the minus strand of OY998176.1, from coordinate 206,361,627 downwards.
ACTTTGTGATTGCTCCTACGCGCCACTCTCATACAACCTTTGTGTTGCATCCGTTTCAAATTTATTACATTTTCTAGTTCCATATGTTTCACTTGCAACCTTAACGTGTTTCCAGATAGGAAAGTTACTTATTGGTAAAAAAAATAACATAGTAAGAAATATGTTACATAATGTAAATTTATTTCGAGAGATATTTGAGATATTATAATGAAAATTGACTGAGGAAACTATCACAACAAAAATAACGTAATCGTTGACCCGTAAAATTTATATGGAAATTCAGATACACTGAAGCCCCCAAAGTTATTGTGTAGTTTACAATTTGACGATTATTGTGAAACCACTGATTGAACAGTTGTTTTACAGCTTCTTTTTTCACAAAACATTAAAAAATACTGATATACATTAAATGTGTGTGTGTGAGAAGGAAATATGGCACAGAAATTACTCCATTTGCCACAGAACTTTGGAGTTTTCTTTTGTCAATTTAGATAGTAACATTGGGCTCCATCAAGAAATTCAATAATAAATCATAAATTATTCTGTTAGCATTATTAAAGATTTGGCTAATATTTAGCGGAAGGTTAAGGTGGGTACAGACATGGAGCAAAACTTCGTATCGTAACTCCGTCGCGCAACAATTGTTTGTTACGCATCGAAGTTACGGCGTGTCAACAAATATAGCGTATCAATACATCGTCGCGTATCTTATAAACGGGACATTTTACCGTTCCGTCTTTACTAAAACAGAACAATTAAATTAGTCTTTTTCTTGTGTGCAATGGAGGTTGTTGCAGCAGCTTATATATACATGCATTACTAAGTTAAAAAAAAATTTAAAAAGACGCTGGTGGCAGACCCGGTTGTATACTAATAGAAGTGTGTACAGCGGAAATCATTTACTGTTGGATTTGAAATTTCAGGCAACTAGTGGCCTTTACAAAAATTTTACTAGAATATCTCCAACATACTCCGATTACTTGTTTAATTTAATTGGACCCAAAATAGCACGAAAAGATACTAGATGGAGAACGGCAATTTCTGTTCAAGAAAGGTTGGCAGTAACAATTCGGCTTCTGGCGACTGGTGACTCTTTCACCAGTCTACAATACCTTTTTAAAATTTCTAAACAATCGATAAGTGCTATAGTTCCTGAAGTGTGCGAATCCATTATAGAAGGATTAAAAGAATATATACAGGTAAGAAACTGTTCTATTAAAGAAGTATAATAAACACACATTGAACTAAACAAAAGTTTATCTTAAATTCTCTAATTCAATATCGGGCACATCCAATAGTTGGCGTGGTAAAGAATTGACTGGAGTACTGCGACTTGATTGATCCGAAATACTAGAATTAGCATAATCATATGCTGGAGATGGTACCTGTGAATGCTGTTGAGTAAAACTGGAAGATTGGCTATCCTGATACTGTTCAAATTGAGAATGTTGTGGCACAGAATTTGCAAAGAATGACTGAAGAGTATGAGTACGGTATGATTGCGAATGATAAAAATTGGTTGAACTTTGTTCGAGATGGGTCTTGTCTGCTTTAAACAAAATTAACATAATATCTTGTTGTACAGTACTTTGTAATTCAAGAGAATATTTGGCCAGTTTTTTAGCCACAAAATTTCCAAATATTTGACATTCGTTTTACTTTTGTGGGTTTTTTAGCGTTTGCTGATGCTTCTGACAATATTTTAAAAGCTTTATCTAATTTCTCAGAATCTTCATTCCTCTTTTGGCGTTTCCTACTAGATCTCGCTTCATAGCTTTTCTTTTCGGTACTAGGTGTTGCTTTTCTTTTCGGTACATTTTCTATACTTTCCCGATTCTCTTGTACAGCAGAATTTTTATCGTTATCTGCTAATATGTTCCTTCCTCACCCGATATTTCCCTTTCATCATTATCTTCTTTTTCGTGTACAATCTAAAATTAAAAATAATTTAAAATAAGTATTTAATAAACAAACTTATTTAGAAAATAAAAATATGTCCTATTTTGGCGCACTGTATAGTTTGTTCTAACGAAATTTGTTTAAATTTTTACAGATACCTTTAACGCCAGAAAGATGGTTAGAAGGGGCAAAACAGTTTGAGGACACCTGGAACTTTCCACATGGTCTGGGTGCTTTATATGGGAAGCATGTTGTTCTACAAGCTCCAATTAACACCGGAAGCGAGTTCTTTAATTACAAATAAACATTTATCGTAGTTCTTTTTTCCCTAGTGGATGCTAATTATAACTTTTTGTATGAAATTAACTGTCTCGACCCTTACTTTGTGCAATCTGTTCATTCATCTACTTGACACCAATCATTCATTGACACCTAACACAAAACTAGAAGTGCTGCATATTAGTGAAAAGAAACAAGAACTGGATTTACTCGAAGAATTGGAAATTAGAAGACGTTTAAGAAACCCACAATATGAAGTTGTCAACGAACAGTTAAATCTAGGGAGTTCTCCACTAATAAACTGTCTTCTTAAGTGATAATTGTAAAGATCAGCAGATATAGTTTTCCTGGTTTTCTATATAATTGCAAAGTTATACTGATCTTAATTGGAAAAATGATATCCAGGATATCACCATAGGGCTAATAATATCTGAGCTTCAATATTTGTAATATCACATCTTCTTTTTTTTTCTATAAACATATATTAAGTCAATCACAAGTTAGGTCACTTCTTGGTCTAGCCAAAAATAACTACTAAACATCAGGTAGGCATCAAATAAAATGTAACTTCTGTCATTCTGACGATGAGATTGATTTATCGAAACAATTGTCAATTTTTTAGAATTTTCAATAACTTTTATTATATTGTGGAATTAACTAGAAACCGTGAGTTTCATTTAAAACACTAACTTTTTGTATGTTGATGCTGGAGGCCAAGGAAGAATTTCAGATGGTGGTATCTTTAAAAACTGCTCGCTTCACAAAAAAATAGTGCGAAATTACTTAAATTTACCTGAACCAGAAGCGTTACATGGCAGGCAACAGAAAATTCCCTATTTCTTTATTGGAGACGAGGCATTTACCTTAACTGAGTCAATCATAAAACCGTTTTTGGGAATACATCCTAAAAGATCATTGCAAAGAGTGTTTAACTACAGATTATCTCGCGCACGAAGAACTGTAGAAAATGTATTTGGCATCGCCTCAGCCGTTTTTAGAGTACTTCGTAAACCGATGTTACTTGAACCCAGAAAAGCTGAATTAGTTATAATGGCAGTAGCTCATCTACATAATTTTTTAAGAGAAAGTTCCACATCTTGTGCTTTGTATACGCCACATGGAACCTTCGATACAAAAATTGATGGAAAGCTTGTAGAAGGAAAGTATAAAACTATAACTAATGAACTTCTTCATTTCCAATTAAAGACGGATTGTGATCGTACTTTCAAAACGAAAATCAACTTTTGTGGCAAGATAATTATACGTTATTCGTAAATCGTTTTATACTTACGGTGCTTTGTGTTTCCCGCACCTAGTTTTTGTCCCAAAGGAATAGCAAAATTTTATAGGCAAACCAACTACTTTCATAGATATCTGAAAGCCCTATAATAAATAAAAATAAAATTTGTAATTGAAAAGTAAATAAACAAAACAAAAAAAAATTAATTTTCAATTATTCAAACTTACATTTACCCGTACCGTGGCTCTTTTCAATTTTTGCTTTCTCTCGCCTAAGTCCTGACAGAAGAACATTAGTTTTTTTTGCATTCATCTACTGTTGTCCGAAACTCTACAGCAAGTTCTTCCCAAGCATCATGTATTATAGTATTTGGGATGTTTTGCATCCCACAAAATTTCTTTATTACGATAACTATTCATGAAATGCAGGGTAGATTCTTCTGTCCACTCCATGTTTTCAACTGAATAAACAAAACGAAAAATAAATCGCAACTGTGTACCGCAGATCTGTCCGGACATGCTAACAAGTGGTGCAACATCAGTGCGTATCATTTCTTTGATGCGGTGTCAAAAAACCGACAACCGATGGAACGCCGAGATGTTACTATGTTCTGGTGTTACGCAGTGCCGTCCACACTTGTTTTGTTATATGTCTGTACGCACCTTCAGTATACAACTTCGTACGCGACTCAATTAAACATTCGCATCTCACGACCTTATTAAGGCAGCCAAAAATAATGTGATTCAGATCACAATAAGAATACTGGTTACAGTTACAGGATGATGATCTAATAATGCCAAGTTCTGCAAGGTGTGCAGGAAATCTCCCAAGGGCGTAGCCAGGATTTATAACCGGGGGGGGAGGGCAAACCAAAGTCCATGGTCGTCCATAATGTGAAATTTTAGGATAAAAAGAAAAGGCAAATGAAAACAAAACTTTGAGATTTCAATTATACTTAAATTAAACTAATAACATTTTTCTTGGGTTTAAACTAAATTTATCCAAAACTTTCTTCACTATGCAGTCCAGATTTTCCTTCAAAAATTGTCGATGCACATTCATCAAACACAACCCAGTGAGTCTGTCATCACCCATTGTACTCCTGAGCCAGGTTTTTACACTTCGTAGAGAACTGAACGATCTTTCCACGGTAGCAGTAGTGGATGGGAAAGCACTTAATATTAGCAGTGCGTGCCTTGTTGCAGGTAAAAAATCATAGCTTCCTCCAAAAGTGCAGCAACTTCAATGTCCTTTAATTTGTCTTCTTCTAAATTCTTTTTGATCCACATATTGTACCACAAATCAAACTCTGCAGAGACATCACCCAACTTATAAAATTCCATGGAAGATTCTGCATTATTTTTGAAATCTTTTGAAGCCATTTTGAGCATGCTTGAAGGACGAAGATAATTTAAAGCAAAAGCAGGTGTATTTTCGTTGGAGAATCTAGCATCCAAAGACGAGGTTAAAGAATCAAGATAGGGGATGATTATTGACCGCTTACAATATTCAACTGCAGACTCAGATGGTGGATTACTTCTGTGTACTTGCTTTTGAGTGACTCGTGGTACTGACAACTCGAGCCCTACTTTCTCTGCGATATCAAGTGATTTTTTAAATAAATCATAAGAAACATTTTCGACATCTTGTCGATATTCTTTGATTACATCTAGAATATCATCATTATGTTTCTTCACCATAACGAAATCTATACTTGTACCTTGTAAAACATCTACAACGGGTTCCAAAATTGAAGAGTATCTTGCAGTTATGTTTAAGCCTAAGACGAATATTGGTTCAGTAACTGCACAGTGCAGGTAGGCAGATTTTCTTGTTGCATAGTTTCCTTCGACAGATAGATGTTCTAGTGCTTTAACAATGTTAGTGAAGCTTTCTGATAAATTTTTTATGCTCTTATATTTTCCCGACCATCTCGTCTCACAAAGCCTTGAAAAATTTGGAACCGATTTACTACGGGCTGGCGATTCACGAAAGACGGTTATTGTGTCTTTAACCGTTGCAATTGTGTTTCTTACTTCTGGTAGCTTGCTAGTATCATTGAGTAAGTTTACACCGTGTGGACCAATTTGGTGCGTGGACCAAATCGTGGACTTATTTAGCTTAAAACATAAGTGTTTATACTGACTGTTCTGCTGGATTAAAATAGTCCAGGTTTAATGTCATGGACCAAAATTGACATTTATAGGTTCGTTTCAACCTCGCGAAGAACCATTTTAGAACGGGACTGCGCAAGTGCATACAGTAAATGCCGTTCCAAGCTAATCGTGACCGTAAGATTACGGTTCTATTTCCGTTCCAACCAACTTGTGATCATTCTAGAGCCGTCACAGAACGGTGATTTCGATACTCGACCGAAAGAAAGAACTGTGAGTACTGACATGCGCTGTTAGTATTTTGTCAATTATTTTATTGTTTTTGTTTGACGTGTTTGTTGGCAACTCAACATTTGTTCTGACTGGGTTATTTTTCAATACCATGAATTAGTTTATTTGTAAAATAAACAATCATTTTTTTTAAATAAATAAGATTTTAGTTTAATTTTCAGCTAACTAGATTTTTATAGTTTCATTTAACAAATTAAACAGAAAATAATGCATAATACCACTAATAAAGTCCATTAAATACAAGAATATATTTTATAAAGTGAGGTCCCAGTATTACACAAACAAAACGATCGCTAAACGATAATTAAGCAGGCCTACAGCCGTTCCAACTTACATCAGTTCTGGGACGGTGCAAAGTTTGCGCCTGCGTATAAAATGATTCCTAACAATTCCAGAATAGTTCCAAAACGGTGATTTATCGTAGGTTGGAACAAACCTTTTATATTGAAATAATATAATCTTAAATCTTTAGGATTACAAAAATAGTTGCAGTAGTAATAGAGTTCCTGAAGTCTCCATATTTGAGAAGCAATTTAGCTTACCTTGCTTTTAACTAGCAGTAATTTTGTGGGATTGTTAGACAATCAAAGAATATGGATGAAACCTAGAAGTAGTGAAAATTGGACAATAATGTTAAATCGGTGAAGTACAAATCCGAATCTGACCTATTTTTACTCTGTGCTTTTAGCAAACCGTCACTTTGGTCCACGAATACTAATATGCCGTGTTTACAACGTCAAAATTTGAATTTGAACTACCCTAGATAAGATGGATCAAATTCGAGTACCAAATTTTACTCCTTGGTTGTTTACACCGAAAGTAAAGTACACGTGACGTCATTTAAACCTCGGACTAAAAATTTGGTACGACCGGTGTAAACGTACCTATTGACTACAAGATTTAGTCTGTAGCTGGAGCCATGAAAAAATAAAGATTTAGCGTACTTTTTTTAAGAATGGCCTGTACACCACCTTCGTTGCCGGCCATCGTGGAACACCCGTCAAATCCGAATCCCACACAATTATTGGCGGAAAAATTATTATCTTCTAAAAAACTTTGAATTGCGCTAGCGTTTGTAGAATCATCTTGACATTTTAACTCAATGTAGCCTACAAATTCCACCCTGATTATTTTTGGCTTTCATCATAGAACCTTAATCCGATAGAAAGATGCTCTTCTCCAGCGATATCTGCTGTTTAATCAGCCATTACAGCATAAGTTTTTGCTCGTTTACAGTCTTCGGTTATTTTTTCTTTGATAGCTTCACCGCATAATTGTATGATCTCATTTTGAATTGTTGGTGAGTTATAGACTGCGTTTTTTGACATTTATCCACGTGGATCTTTAGCTTCTCATCACCAGAGTCAATCCTCAAATTTAAAAGGTCAAAGAAAACTCCCTCATTTCCTTGCTATTTTCTTCAAATAAATTGGGTACAAAATTTTGAGCTACGATGTCAAAAATTTGGTTTATCAAAGATTCGTGTATTGGTTGTTTTTTATAAGTGAAATTTTTTTCATGAACGTCCAAATTTTTGTAATAGCCTGAAAAGAATTTTTGCGCTCTACTAAAATTTAACTGCATTCATTATCCCACCATTTTTTTATTGCCACTATTGCGTGCTTTCATAGATCTATCAACTGCATTATTTATGATGTTCAAAAATGATTCAATGGAATCATCTCATGCCTCGTGAAGGGGTAGTATGTGATGGAACATAATTACGGGATGTTATGTGGAGAGGTAAATGATTGAATCCTGAGGTATCATCTAATACATTCCATTCTGCTAGACTTCAGAGGTTTAGTGTAATAAAAGTGAGGACAGTTCTTTAATTTGATCTGCTTATCTTTGTTGGCATTCCATCATTTAAATTTATTAAATCGGTTCGATCAACAGCATCTACTAATCTATTACCTTGACTATTATCAATTGTAGAGCTCCAGCAACTATGATGGGAATTGAAATCTTCACAAACGAGAACATCCCCTTGTATCTGCGCAAAATATTGGACCAGTCAGTTGTAGTAGCTTGTACGTTAGGAGGTTTGTAAATACAAATGACATGTATTTTGAGATTCAAAAGTTTAAATGAATAGATTTCCATTTTATTATTAGTATTCTTCCTAAATTTAAATTCAGAAAAACATAAGTTGTCCTTGATGAGTATACCAACACCACCGTATCCATCCAATCTATCTACGAGAACAAAATTATATCCAACTAAATTGAACGTTTTTCTTGGAGAAAGCCAAGTTTCATTTAATGTAGGTAACTATATCAAATTTATGTTTGGTTTGATTAATAAATATTGAAAGGAATTAGATGTTTTTGTTTCTGTTACCTTTTTACTATTCGATAAACGCTTTGACGGTTTATTCGCTTTGATATTCACTATATTTCATTCATTTTCGCATCGACATATCCCACCCCAAGCATCGGTATCGAAAAGCTTTACGTTTCGTCCAGACAGGCGTAGATTCATTTCCCCATTATCAAAATAATATATTCATATTTCCGAAAACGACAGAGTTACTGCTGGCACGTCCATCTAGTTACACGTTCAATAAATGTTCATCAGTATTTAGAATAAATTGGTTTAGTCTGTACAAAGGATACAAAGCATAAACCGTTTGATTGGCATAGTTATATGTATACTGAAAGGACGTCTACTGTTTTCTCTCTCATACAAATCTCTTCACAGACCTCAGGTTGGTTTTAATATTATTCGGAATTTCTTTATACGGAGTGGACCTTATATTCAGTTTTAAAAACACACTTACAGTATATATTAATTATAGAACGTCTCAATTATCTCGGAAATGAGTTGAACGATTTTGAAAAATGTTGGTTTGTGAGGAATTTGTAACACAACTGAGCTTAGTGTGGTACTCACCTTACTTTTCTTAAATCTTCAAAAACTAAGTAGTATTTTTCACGTGATATTCCCTATACCAAAATGGCGTGATTTCAGTGTTACAGCTAAATTTACATGATTACAAATTTAAAAATTTTAATGCCCAATAAACAAGAAACATAACAAGTTTTTTTTGTGATGTTCTTTTTAGAGACTTCTCGTGATGTTTACTTAAAACGTTAATAAGATATCTCCCAGATGTCTTAATTTTATTACCAACTCTATTAACATCCATGTCATGTAAATAAAACATTTTTTTGTTGTACACAGTAATACTTGAATTCGCAGTTACATACACATCCTATAAACTTCTTTTTGATAACTTCCTATAGGAAGCATTCAAACCATGTTAATTTGTATACTTACCACTAATGTCACATACAGAACGTTACTGTAATATTACAAATTGACATGTTTCTAAGGTGATCACATGTTGCAGTTACTTTTACATCTTTCGAAATAATTTTTAGTAACATCGTACTTATTACGTCTGTACGACGTTAGTTCATAAAACTCTCAGTCAGTAATATCTCATATTAAACTTCACAGTAACATAAAAAATAAGAAAACAGAAGAGGAACTGATGAACGAAACATACAGTAGTTATTTGTGAAAACAAAAATGACAAGCATGAAATGGCTGATGGTTTTCAGTTATGTGTTATATTTTATTTGCAGGAAGCACATATTTTGCAAGTAGTACTTGAATAAAGTGGTCTTCGTTTTCGTTAGTTCCTACTAAGATACATTTTCTATACTTAGTTATAATTCTTGTTATAATGGACGAACAACAATTGTTATCGGTAAGTACCTATTCGAAAATCATAATTATTAAAACTTAAAACTCATTCAATACTTTAATCGGCTATTATACATTGAAATTCCAGGTGGCGGAATTGTACACTAACATTATATAATAGAGTTTACAAAATAAGGGTTTTTTCAATTATTAAAATATTTTAGTTAACTAGTAAGTATATTTTGAAAACGATTCACGATATTTCAAATCCTAGATATGCATTATACCCTACAAAAAACTTGATATTGCAATAGGGTAGATATTATTATTAATAATAAAACATACTCAAATCTTTGCAGATATTTAAATCTAGAAGGAAATATTTTCAATGTTCAAGATGTTTTAGAAGCTACTTACACAAATGAAATAAAATACAAATAGTTGGTAATTATGTAATGAAAGGGGAGTAACTATTTCAGATAGTCTGATACAAACATTGTATTAAACAGTACAAAAAATATTGAATCAAGTATCTCTAGTTCTAGTTTTTTAAGTAGTAGTCTTAGCCATCAATATAGTTTTGTAGGTTTAGAAAATTTTAACATTATTACTAATAATTCTTGTGAACAATTAGAGACTGTTTAAGACTTTAAAAACAGAAATTTCTGTTGAAAGCTCATTTCCATTTGAAGATTCACTAAATACAATAAATAATCTGTAGATGTCCCTTACAATGGTACCTATATTAATCTAGTTGAAGAATATGTAACTTATGATACTCAATGCTCCAGTCAACATACAGCATTCAATTATTTATTATTGTAGAAACACAGCTATTGGACACTCAATTGGATACAATTAATTATAAACTCATTTAACTTGATAATGTGTTCATATCTCTTCCTCATAAGTAGTTTTTTTGTATACAGTATATTATTTTTTACAGAAAATAAGAATGAATTTTCATACCACACCTGAATTTACCTGCCAAATGGAGTGAGGCATGGAATAGAAGGTAAATCATGAAAAGTCACTTCTCGAAATAAAATATGTTATTATTCCTTTGAAGATCCCCGCATGTATCTTATGGAAAATTGGTCCCAGTCAATTGGCTGAAAATCAAGTTTGATGTAATTTATGATGATCGATCAAAGGTCTCCATCGGCACAATTTGATCTAAAGTAATTGTTTTATTAGCTGTTGTTCAGAACGCCTTTAAATGTTTCACCGATAAGGATTTTGAATTGTACGTTATGGAATGGTTGAGGTACTCGAAGCAGCGACTCTCGCGTGAGAAAAAGTAACAGTAAGTGAACGATAGATTTTTCTTAAATCAGATTGGATTTCTGTTGATGTAACGTAATGTTTCATTAAATCTTTATGGTGTAAAATTTTTATTAGTTTCAATATAACTAAAAAATTATTCTAATAAATTTTCTGTAAACTACCTGTGTATCCGTTAAACTTTATTAATTCAGTTTCAAAGTATGGTACGTTATGGTAACTACTGATTAATATACCCTTTTTTATTCTTGCTTTCACTGAATGTGTTCAATAGCTTCCACTTTCCAGACTTGTTATGTAATATGCTTACACATTTTTTTTTTAGGTTGAATTGCTGGACAAGATATTTTTTTTTCTAATTTTGTACCTGTTTTTTTCAAATTTACTGTACTGTTCATTAATAGTGAATAAACGTTTTAAATCCTTTATTGCTTCTTTGCTATTTGATTTCAAATGTACAGAATGAACAAGTAAGAACGAATGTAGGTCATATCTCAGAAAAGAATCATGGTACAACTTTCAAAAAAATTACCTTTAGGTAAAGGATACTGAAAAATTGCTGGAAAATATTTTGCAGTCTCTAAAATATCCGCTAGGGGTGCAATGAACACTCGAAAACATAATAACTCCAAAAAAACATACTAAAGGTGTCCTAAAAATACAATTTTTGAAATCTTGATGAGATTATGAATAAATTTAATTAAGGAGATTTTTTACCATTATTCTTCAAATAATGGGTGGGGAAGGTTCAAACTTATGAACAAATATATAACTTTTTCGTTTTTTAACCGATATTAATGATTTTAGCTGCATTTAATAGTTTTTCTGTGTAATAAGATTGATAACAAAATTAGATAATTTTGTATCCACTCGGAAATTTCAAATGTAAATTGAAGCATTTTTTTAATTTTCATATCTGATATAGTAAATTTTATATCTTGGAATAGATTCCTATTTTTTCACCCCTTTTCATCAGAATTCAAAAAATGCCTCATTACATTTGAAATTTCCGAGAAAAATGGGAAAATTGTGGACTTTTTCACAAAGAGTTGACAAAATTGTCTAATTTTGTTATTATTGTTAAGCATTTCTTATTAAAAAGGAAAAACTTTTTCAAATGAAGCCAAAAACATGGATGTCGATTAAAAAAAAGTGTTACGACATTTGTTGTTTGGGTTGAACCTTCCCCCACCCCTTACATGAAGAATAAAGACAAAAAGTCCCTAACTACATTTTTTCATAATCTCAACATTGTATTTCTAGGATACGTTAAGTGTTTGTTCCACCCCATAGGAGATATTTTAGGAACTCAGAAATAGTTTCCAGCGATTTTTCAAAGTCATTTTCCTGAAGGTATTTTTTAAAGTTGTACTATGACTATTTTTTTAAATATGGCCGACAGCCGGCGTTCTTAGTTGTTCACCCTGTATTTGCTGATTAGGCACAGAAACATCTATATGATGTCATCCAGAATGTTTGAGGTATATTATTTAGAGGTTTATGTTATGTCCATACAACATCTACGAGAATACACTGTATTGTTTTTGAAATGTCGCATTTAGATCATTGATAAGATGTTATTTTTTACACATTGTATTAACATCGACAAGATGGTAAAAGGCATTTTAGAATGTAACAGAAATGTTGTTTTTAGTTCGTTATGAAGACTTACTTTTGAGGAAGCTCTAGTAACATCACAGTAATATAAAAAGACAGCGTTTTAACATCGCTGAAAAGTTAAGTTGAAACTTTACAAAAGTTAACAGCCACAAGCTGGGCATAAGCGGTTGTATAGATGTGCATGTGATGAAAACAAAAGGAAAAAAAGGAAGAACATTATCACAATGTGATGTTGAATTTACATAACTGTAATATTTATTTGCATAGTGGGTGGTTTCTCAGCAAACTTCTTTTATAATAAATGAAATATCAAAAATGTTCAGTCGAGTTCATACCCTGGAAACTTAAATGAGAATGACAGTTCATTCTAAAATAGCTGATCCTCCAGCTGTAAGTGGCAAGTATATTTTTCATAACGTTCTCTTATCTATGGTATTTGTTTACATTGACCGACTTCCAATATATTTTCTATTTGTGTTATTGTGTTATTTGTATTGAATAAATTTCCAATAAAAATAGTGTGTGTGCTGCGTTAAAGACTGGTTTAACTCTACTAAAAGACTACTAAAAAAGGGTTTGAGATGCATCGTTTACCGAATAATCAGGAAGTAAGTTAACCTAAAAACATTCCCTAATGTTAATTGTTATATTTCTGAATATAAAAATACAGATATTTCAAACTAAATTTGTATATCTCTAGCTAAAAACGTTGGTTTTATAGAAAAGGTCTTACATTGTGTACTGTTTTTGAGGATATTTTGTTATAATATTTCAATAAAAATAATTGAATAAGCTTAAGCAAACAGCATTTATTTTATAATTTTAGTTGTGCAATATTTGGTTGTCTGCAATTGGACGTTTGGATATGAAAGAAAAACCTCTTGAAAGAATTCGTGCATCCTATACAGTTTGTGGCATACATTTTGGACCAGAAGCTGTTTATGTTGGTAGAAGATATGGATTAACAATAAAAGCTGATGCTGTGCCCACTCTATTGGGCAATTCTATTCAAATATGTAAGTTTTTTCAATGAAATACCAATGATGAATGATTAACTAACGTTTGTATTATTTTGTGGAAATGAAGGAAAGGTAATTATACATTTATTTTTGAGTTCAAGAACACAATTTAAACAAAGTTGATGAGCAACATAATATAAATCCTGTTGCTATTGAAAATCCTGACTCTGTAGGAGATCAATCTACGTCAAAAGAAGGGGAAGGTCCATGACACCTTCAATAACTGAGAGACCTCCTAATATGTAAACTCCAGCTAAAATATCAAGTAGGTGCTATACTAATAAAATTACATGTTAGAATACAGGGCTCTTCACGATGACCGGCTATTAGATTTTTTTCAGAAAATACATAAGATAGAATTATACACTAATGAATGTATGTTATTTGTTGAAAAAATATCCTAAAAGCTAAATATCTCGAAAGTGATAAGTTATTGAGATAGGACTTATTGTAGAAAACTGCCCTAATATTAAGCGCATTATTAAGAAATGAAAAAAATATACTGGGCGTTCCATTCAAAATAACAAAGTTTATGTCAATTTCCAGTGTAATCGGAAGTGCTGCCAAAACCATAATACTTTAGATAGACTTGTAATGTCATAAAACCACCTAATACAAAATTTCATAATTCTAGTTGTTATGACAAGCTCTGTATACACTGAGATTTACCTGAGCCTATCTTAACTGCCTAACAACAATCTAATAATTATCAAATTGCTTAGATTTTTAAATATGTAGTATTATTTTATAGCTTATTTTTTTGAAATGTTTGATGATCATAAATTTCTGATTTTTGTATTTTTTCAGGTTTGAGCAAACGCATTAGCTTGTTATCTTATACTCAGGCTAAAACATCTTCAAGTCTCCCACCTAAAGCCAGAAAATATTATAAAATAGCTACTAGCTTGAGAAAGACGGCAAAGAAGATGAATTTTTGTCGATCAAATTTAAAAAGCAAAATAAACAAGATGGAGGAATGTTTTAACTCACCCAGATTCTTAAAAGCTAAGCTTAACAAGCCTACGATTTTGTCTTGTCCCAATTAAGATGTCAAAAACAACATCCCAAGGGCACTGTTTTTATCTATCCTAAAACAAAGCTCCAAAGGATATAAGCTTTTTCACAGAATTTTTGCAGTGTCATCCAGAAAGATATTAACTAGCCTTCTTCGTAAAGTGCCTTTCCATACAGGCATAAATCAACAAATCATGGCTTCATTAAAATCCAAAGTAGCCAAGATGAAAGAAAACGACAAGTTTTGCAGCATTGTTTTTGATGAAATGACTATAGATCCTACATTGCAATTTCATGGAGGAAAAGATTTCATTGAGGGTTTTCAAGACAATGGAGAGTCTACCAGATGTCCTCGTTTAGTTGATAAGGTCATGGTTTTTATGGCTTGTGAAATTTGTCATAAATGGAAGCAGCCTATTTGCTATTACTTTAATGAAGGAGGCATGAGAACTGACATTTTACTGATAACAATCAAGGAAGTAGTTACAGCATACCAAGTTGTAGGAATGAATGTATAAAGCTTTATCTGTGATCAAGGTTCATCTAATGTTGCAGCAATATAATGAAACACGAGAATTTTTTCTCCGCGGAGGTGAGGAAAACAGATTGCTTGGGGTGCAGATTGGTGGAGAAGAAATAGTTCCTCTTTATGATACTCCGCATATACTAAAATGCATTAGAAATAGTTTTCTCAAGTACAATGTGCAATTCTGTTGGAGGAAAAAACAAAAGGAAGTTGCCAATTGGTAACATATTGTCAAGCTATTTAAAATCGAAGAAAATGAAGACGATGATTACACTGATCAACACTAATTTTATTGTCAACAATATTTGGGCGATTCCTAGGTAATTTCGTGGTGCTGATCATTTGAAGTCCATTCAGGTGAATTGGCTCTAATTTTAGAGATATATTATCAAAATTTGATAAGATAGAGAAAAATATCAATTTAATAGACCAATAGCCCTTATAAACAACTTTTAGTAAAAAATATTAAAGTGGTTTCAAAAAAAGAGAAACGAAACAATAATAAAATTCATTTATTGATTAGGTATAACAGCAAAGAAATAATTTGATTTAAAAAATTACATATAATTCTTAGGAAAGAAGCTCTTTTTGTAGGATTATCTTTTATGAGGACCGTCAAATGCATCACGTTGGAGACTCCAACAATAGTCTGCCATCATATGATGATCCCATCTGCCCTGATACCTTACCTCCATCTCCTTTATATCGTGGTGGAACCGTTCCCCTTGTTTCTCACTGAAATTGCCAGAATTGTCGGGAAATTTATCCAAGTGACTGTGAAGAAAGTGTACTTTAATACTCATATTAGTACCCAAGTTTTCAAAGTTTAATAACATCTGTTGCACTAATTCCTCGTGATTGTCCGCTTTGTGATTACCCAACAAATTTTTAACTACCATAACAAAGCTACACCAAGCAGCAGCTTCAAGTGTCGTCATGTGATTTGTAAAATTAGAGTCCTTAATAAGTTAGCTACCCGCTTTTAGCTTTTCCATACTTAGCCTAGGAAACGATCTACAAATGTATTTGAAGCACTTACCATCTTTACTCAAAGCCTTAACAAATTGTTTCATTAGTCCTAACTTGATGTGGAGCGGTGGGAGAATGATTTTTTCACGGTCAACCAATGGTTCGTTTATGACATTTGCTGTTCCTACAGCCATATTTTGTCTCATTGGCCAATTATCCATATTCCAATGATCTTGCTCCGCCCTACTATCCCACAAGCAGATAAAACAAGGGTATTTTGTGTACCCACCATGCTGCCCAAGCAAGCAGTTGACCATTTTTAGATCAACACAAATGGAAAACTGATGTTCTTCATAGGATAGCTTCTGTAATACCAACTTGATGTTTTGATATTTTTCCTTAAGTTTTGTTGAGTGGGCGATAGGAATTGACGCATATCGGTTGCCATTGTGTAGCAAAACACACTTTAAGCTTCTACTGGAACTGTCTATGAATAGTCGCCAATCACCTGGAACAAATTGTATTCCCATTTGACGGAAAAGTCCGGGCATGTTGTTGCAATAAATAAGATCTTCATCTTGGCTAAAGTAAGGAACAAGTTTCACCTCTCGTGTTCTATAAATGGTTATTTTTATATCTGGTTGTAGACAGTTTTTTTCTTTTAAACTGGATGCCAGAAGTTCAGATGCTTGCTTTGATAGTCCAAGATCCCGTATCAGGTCATTCAGTTCTTCTTAAGAGAACTGCTATGGTGTTGATTGTATTTCCTGCTCATATTCACTTCCACTGCTACTGTACTGGTCCTTAATTACTTCTTCTTCTTCCGCCATCAGACCATCTGGCAGTGTTGTATATACTGGTACGGGAATCTCTTCGCTATGTGGAACAGGTCTTCGTGCTGATTCTAAATCAGGATAATCCCATTTGCCATTCTTGTCTTTGTTAAAACCTTTTACTACATTAACTAAACAAAAATAACAATCATCATGGTGGTTTTAAGGTTCTCTCCACACCATGCGCACACCAAATTTCAAACTTTTTCTATTTTCGTTTGACCACTGTCGTAAACATCCGACACATGTTCTGCACACTATATGGGGAGCCCAGGACTTGTCTTGGTATCCAAGCTGTACGCCGAAATAAGCTTGATAAGCTTGTCTAACAAAATCTGTGATATTTTTTCTTCGTGTCGCTACAGTTTATTCGTCACAAATGTAGCAGAAGACATTACGGCTGTTCAAACAGCTTCTGCGTGAAGAACTCATTACTCTGAAAAAAGAGTAACTTTAGTTAAAAATATAGGTACAAATATTCGTCACATGTACTCCTGCCTTCCACTTGACGTCTATTAAATTTAAATACCTTCACTAGGTAGGCAATAAGAACTAAATACACAAAATATGTAAGAAAAGCACAATAACCGCGACGCTAAGTCTCAGTAGAACAACAAATTACGCTGAACTGACAGTTAAAATCAAGAGACACAAGACAAACAAGTGCACGCACTGATCACGTGATCAGCAGTCGGCACATGGTACGCTCACCTAACAGGGTCGAACTCTCGTTTATGCGTGAATTTCTTGTTCGTAAATTATTCTTAAAAAATAAAAAGGATATGTTATAGCTGAATTCCTTAAAAAATTATGTATCCATTACCTCAAAAACTAGAGCCAATTTGGAAAAACTGCTTTTATTTTTGAATTCAGCAGACCTGAATTACCCTAAATTCGTTCAAAAATACTTTGCAACAAATTTTTTTTTAAATTTTGTAGGGCGATGTTATAAGCTCTGCAAAAACTTGAAAATTAATCATATTAAAAATACAAAAAAAATGAAAGTTTCTGTGTGCGCCCAAGTTATTAGTAACACTGTTGCAGCTGTTATTAACAAGATAGCATTACATTCTACTCAGCCAGATGGCATTCCAAAAGAAGCTGAAAGCACTGCAGAATTTCTACTTTATATGGACAAAGTGTTTGACAGTGTGAATGGAACATCTTTATCCATAAGAAGTGGAAAGACAATAAGGTGTGTAGTCAGAGAAAACCCAGGGCATAAACAGTTCTGGTTGAGGCAATTAAAGTTTTTAATGAGATATATTTTTTAAACAGATTAAAAGAATTGGGTCTCCTCCTACTATACGAAATTGGATTCACACGTTAAAGGGCTTTTCATATTTATGGGGGAAATTGTCTAATGACGGTATACATTTTTTATGTTCAAGAAATTGGAACCAGGACCCCTTTGGAAAATTTTTTTGGAAAATTTAGGAGTCATGGAGTAAAAAACATAAATCCTAATGCAGCATCGTTTATAAATTCTTTAAACCTTTAATTCTGAATAACTTTATGTCCAATCATACTAACTCTTTCGATTGTGAGTCAGATGAACTTGAATGTTTAGACGATTTGAAGTTGATTTTAACTTCTAAATCGCTTCCAAATGAATGTAATATCCAATTTCCAGAATTCAACTCAGAATATATTAGTGTATTAAAGAGAAGGAAATTAACTTATGCAGCAGGATTGGTAGCATGTAACGAGGTTTTCGTTACTAAAAGGTTATTTTGTGTCACCGAGTGTATTTTCATTTTGTATTTTCTGTCGCTGAGTATATTTATTTTATATTATATATCACCAGTTATGTATTCTGGCCTCCGTATAAAAATTATTCTATAGTTTATGTCGCCGAGTATATATTAATTTTATATTACATATCCCCGTTATACATTCTGGCCTCTGTAGGAACAATGATTTGATATTTTGTGTCGCCGAGTGTATTTTCATTTTGTATTTCCTGTGAGTATATTGATTTTATAGTTTATGTCGCCGAGTATATATATATATATATATATATATATATACAATGTATCCAATTAAGTCGGCACCATATGGGAAACTTTTTTATTTTCAGTTTTACGAAAATTCCTCATTCCTCATAAAAAGTTTTGCATGGTCTAAAACGTAAAATTCAACCATCAGATGACAACTTTTATCAGTCATATACGAGGTTCGTCAAAAAACATGATTTTCACCCAAGAGTGAAGTACTTTTTTTTTTACAAAATCGAAAATTGTTATTGAAAAAAGTTGATCATGATTGAAAACTATTGTCAGATATCCAATATTGCCCTTCTGCCATGAAAAAATATTTTTTGGTATAAATAAAATACATGCATATGTAAATAATCTTGTAATCAGCTATTTTATTGAAAGAAATGATAACCTTTCGGTTCATTATTAAGTTATGCAACAATGTACATTGCAATTGAATAGTTAATGCATACATATAATAAAATTCTATTTTGCAAATGAAAAGATAAACAAGTTAACTAATAAGTAGTAAATAACATGCATAACAATATAATGAATCCTTCAAATAATTATTTTTCAATATTTGAACGGAAGATAATACAAAAATGGAAGTAAAATAATTTATTTTTTGTTTCAATTGAGTAAAGCCTCAACATATCCACCATCTCTTTCTAAACAGTTAGTGATTCGTCTATTAAATTCTCTCAATACATGCTTGATTATGTCTGCAGTAATTTCCTGACATGCCTCTGTAATTGTCCTTTCCAAATGATCAATATTTTGGAAAGGCCTTTGCTGGTAAACCCTATGTTTTAAGTAGCCCCATAAGAAATAATCCAGAGTGGTTAAGTCTGGAGATCTAGCCGCCCAAAAAGTGTGCGAATGTCTGTGTATTATTTTGTTATCAAAAGTCGATTAAAGGTATTCCCTCAGAGCTACTGTGGTATGGCATGTAGCACCGTCTTGTTGGAACCATGCACGTTGACGGTTTATTAGGGATAGTTCGCTAATAAAATCATTGTATGTATAACTCATTTTGTAAAAAACTTAGATAACGCTCCAACCTCAGCGGCAGACTACTCGCCGACCAACTCGTCTCACTTCCCATCTTACGGATTAGAAATAATAATCCAACCCTATTAAGTCACCTCGGCTCCTCCATAGTCGATCATATAATCTGCAGAGACAGATTAATCACTCTCGTGGACGACGAATGCTTTATAGGCGACCCTATCACCTCCGACCATGTCCCACTACTGGTCAAAACCGCACTACACAACCCCATACCACCACCAGCAACAAATTTCACCTTTCGCGATTTCAAAACAGCCGATTGGAATTCCTTTGCTAATCACGTCTCTACTAATTTACCACCACCCGTCATTCATCAGAATACTGATGACATAGATAATCACGCAGAAGAATTCCAATCCCTCTTAATCGATGCGCAAGACATCGCCGTCCTACTCACCACCGTACACACCAATTTTCATGCACTTCCGCAAAGAATTTTGCAAAAGATACGTCAGAAAAGACAGTTATACAGGTTATACGTCCGCACTCGAGATCCTGCAGTCAAAACACAATGGAACCGTCTCAACGCCCAGGTCCCACAAGAAATCAATGCTGAAAAGCAGAGAAAATGGAAGGCCGAAACAGCCGGACTGGACTTCAGACAAGGGCGCGTGTTTTGGCAAAAATTCAACCGCCTCGTCGGTCTCAAGAGAAAGGTTGAATCACATCTCGAAGTGCAAGGACAGAAGATCTACACATCCGAAGACAAAGCCACCGCCTTCAAAAATAACCTACAAACTGTCTTTCCACCACTCGATAACCCCCAATTTCTTAGGGACTTTGCCGTCGAAACCGACCTCATGACTCGAAATATTACTCGAAGTCCACATGTACACATCCCACCTGATGAGAACTCTCCGCTTCTTTCACCATTCACTATCGAAGGAGTTCAGCTGGCGTGCCGAGCGAGCGGGGAGAAATAGTGCCCCAGGGCACGACGGAATCTCGAGGCAGGCACTAAAAAACTTGCCAGAAGAGATCTTCCCTTCGCTCTGCGCCCTGCTGAACGCCTGCCTTGCTTTTTCTTATTTTCCTCGTTGTTGGAAATCTGCCAACGTAGTTCTCATCCCCAAACCCGGCAAAGACCCCACAAAGCCTGAATCTTACCGCCCTATCTCATTAATCAGCGTCCTAGGTAAAGTCTTTGAACGCTTGTTGGAAGAACGAATCTGGGACTTCTGCACTGAAAATAATATAATTCCGGCATTTCAATTCGGATTCAGGCCGGGCCACTCTTGTCAGAACGCCACCACCAGCCTTCAAACAATCGTCAGCCGAGCTTTAAATCAACGACGCTGTTCTGCCGCCATCCTCATGGACGTTCAGAAGGCCTTCGATCAAGTTTGGCACGCCGGACTAGTGAGAAAGCTACTGAGCATCCGATTGCCAAACCAAATTGTCAAATTAATATTTTCTTACCTCACCGACCGATCGATCAGCGTCAAAGTTGGTTACAGCATATCCGACCCTTTTACACCTCAAACTGGCGTTCCGCAGGGCTCGATACTTGCTCCTCTACTATATATCATTTATACGTATGATACACCTGTCCCACGACATCCTCGTGATAACGTCCAACTATATGCGGATGATACCGCACTAATCATTTCTGCCACAGATATTCGCTCTCTCAACATTCGATCCCAAAATCTACTGACATAATTTTCTAATTGGTGCAGGAAATGGCGGGTGACTCTTAATCCTCAAAAAACACAAGCCATCGTCTTCCAACACCCTGATACCAGGAGCGAACGACTTCTTCCTACAAACTTCCGCCTCGTGCTCTGGGGTGATCGACTTGAAATCCGTAGGGAAGTCGTCTATTTGGGAGTGAAATTCACTTACACTCTCAACTGAACGCCCGACCTAATGGACACTTTAAATAAAGTCCGACGGAGAGTTAATCTTCTCAAGGCGCTCGGCGGCACATTCGGACGCACACACCCTACCACCCTACTTCATACGTATAAAACATATATCCGTCCAATAATCGACTATAGAGCAAACGTCTATTGCACCCTCCCCAACCATCTTGCTAAACGACTCCGAACTTGTGAGCAGTCAATCCTTAGATACTGCCAATACAAGGCTCCATACTCGCTCACCAACACAGTATATATCAATATAGACATCGAGCCCCTTCTACCACGCCTTAATAACCTACAAGCCCGATACGTTAGTCGTACTATCGAATCGGGCAGCGAAATCGCCAAAAACACCCTTCTCACACCGTGGGTCGCCAATAGACGACCCCTCGGTAGGTACCCCCAGAGGAAGCTCCCATTTCCTCCGTTGCGCCTGCTAGCCACGGCTTACGACGACCTCCCCGACGAATACATCGACTACCTCGACAGCTCCCCAATCTCCCTACGATAATCGTTAAAAACTCACTATTTCCTACAACATTCTAGGTCATTAATTCTCTACTCAACAACCTCCGCAACAAGTCCAAAACCATCATAATAAAATCTCAACAAATTCCAAAATCTCTCATTCCCATATTTGTTCAACACTTTGGACTAACCCTATAGTTATGGCCGCCCCCACACCACCCACGTCGGTGTTGCAGGTTTTTGCGGTTTTCCTGTACACTCTGTAAATTAATCACTAGCCAAATGGACCGACGATCGACGCACCCGCATTTTTAGATTTAAAATTGTTATTATTCCACCGACCATCGAAAACATTCCCAAACCACCGAAGGCACGTCACCGCAACTTTCCACCAAATTCAACAAAATACTAAATTCCATACACTTTTGAAAAATGTCTCCTATACACCTTTCACATAACAAAAATCCAAAAAAGTAGAAATCTTCAGTACCCCTAATACTTCACTCTCAAATATCGGAGACATTTAAAAATTTTCAAAATCAATAAATAATATTCAATTCCATAATTTCTGACACCTAGCCAGCCCAACGCATATATCTATGTATCGGCAACGATCGTCTTCAACACTTACACTCCCATCCTAGACACTTTTTGTCGAATCATTTCCGCACACTTCTGGGCTTCGCTGCTTCCAGAGACCAACCCCCAACGCAGCACAACCCTCCAGTCACCTTCTGGCGAAAAGCCCACCCAACAACTCTCATTTCTAGACACTTCTAAACAAATTTTCCTAGTCACCTTTAAAATTTTTTTTTACTAGACACTTTTAAACCCCAACCTAATTTCTCGGTCAACGCGCACTAAACCACGCAACACACCCCCAACACAGCCCAACACAGGAAACCTATCCTATACCAGGGCAGCATCAAGAAAACGACAAACCAACCAAGAAAACCCCAACCCACCCCAAACTCATTCACGAATCTCTCTCTCTCTCTCTCTCTCCAGACGTCTTAAATTTATTTATAATTTTTGAAACTGTCGAATGCTGAATATTTTAATTTTGATGTCTGTTGTTAATTATAGCTGCTGCTTCTCGATGAGTCTTATAATTATCTCCCACAATCAACACTATTTCAATGTTTTCCTCATTACTTAACCGAACCGCCATTTCTTGTCTATATATATAAAAATGATTTGCCAATCGTTAGTCTCACTAAAACTCGAGAACGGCTGAACGGATTTATCTTATCTTAGTCTTGAAATGTTCGTGGATGTCTAGGGAAGGTTTAAAAGGCGAGAAAAAATCGAATAATTTCCGGGAAAACCCTAAAAACAGCCCTTTTCTATTTCTCATACAAACATACATATAAAAATAAATTGTGGTTCGTAAGTCTCACTAAAACTATCTTATCTTAGTCTTGAAATGTTCGTGGAGGTCAAGGGAAGGTTTAAAAGGCGAGAAAAAATCGAATAATTTCCGGGAAAACCCTAAAAACAGCCCTTTTCTATTTCCCATACAAACATATATATAAAAATGAATTGCTGTTCGTTAGTCTCACTAAAACTCGAGAACGGCTGAACGGATTTATCTTATCTTAGTCTTGAAATGTTCGTGGAGGTCTAGGGAAGGTTTAAAAGGCGAGAAATAATCGAATAATTTCCGGGTAAACCTTAAAAACAGCCCTTTTCTATTTACCATACAAACTCATATATAAAAATGAATTGCTGTTCGTTAGTCTCACTAAAACTATCTTATCTTAGTCTTGAAATGTTCGTGGAGATCTAGGGAAGGTTTGAAAGGCGAGAAAAAATCGAATAATTTCCGGGAAAACCCTAAAAACAGCCCTTTTCTATTTACATACAAACTCATATATAAAAATGAATTGCTGTTCGTTAGTCTCACTAAAACTATCTTATCTTAGTCTTGAAATGTTCGGGGAGGTCTAGGGAAGGTTTAAAAGGCGAGATAAAATCGAATAATTTCCGGGAAAACCCTAAAAACAGCCCTTTTCTATTTCCCATACAAACATATATATAAAAATGAATTGCTGTTGGTTAGTCTCACTAAAACTATCTTATCTTAGTCTTGAAATGATCGGGGAGGTCTAGGGAAGGTTTAAAAGGCGAGATAAAATCGAATAATTTCCGGGAAAACCCTAAAAACAGCCCTTTTCTATTTCCTATACAAACTAGAGTCAATTTGAACTTTATTGCTATTCAATAAAGTTAATATTAAATTATAATCACTCACTGTTGTCTAAGCAATTTGTTACCTCTGCATAAAGTTCAAATTCAATCATATCTATGAAAATAGTCTTCGCGTGCGCTTTGGAGGATCTAATGTCGCGTTCAAAAGTGAATCGCGAACGCGACAAAAAATGTAATGAACTATTAGTAGTACTGATTTCCAATTAATTTGGTCTGCTTCGCGAAACTTGATTTTAGATAACTTCAGTTGTAACTGTATAAGAATATTTTTTTAATTTTGATAAATCTTAAGTTTTGTCACAAATTAAGTTTCTGAATATAACCATAATATTTGACATTAGATTTGACAACTAACTAATATGTCAATCATTCTGTCCCACTTCAGAACACGGAGATTTATGGCTTAAAGGTAAACTCCAAAAAAATAAATAAAAAAATTAGAACAAGGACAAAAGTATTACGATTGACGATATTGTGCTACGATAATGGTTACGATATTCTATGAGTGCATCCTTCTATCTTTGTGAGTGACGATTACCGCTACGTGCGCTAGAACTTTCATTACTTTTGTGATCCTTTGTGATAGTGACATTCCCAGTAGTGTGCTCTTTTTTTGTTGATATTTTGTGAAAGTGACACTTTACTGTTAAGTGAGCGAGAAAATTCCTCACTTTGATTAATTACGTTACGATGCCGAGGAGAAGACGACCTGACTTAGGTCGTCGCAGTCAATCAAATGTGCGAAGAGCTACCTCACGTGCTAACCGCACTGATGACCAGAGAGAGACATATCAAGAAAATAGCCGTATTGTTATGTCAGAATTGCGTTATTTAGTGAGTGACAATGAAGTGGATAGGCTTAGAATGCAACGAGTTCGTGCACATCAAACACAACAACAGCGAGCACGACATAATGAAATTGAGCAAATCCGCAGACGCAGTGCTGCTGTGATTCTTGAACGAGCTGCATTCCACTATGATCCGGCAATTGATTATTGTGCCGACAAATCGGTAACAATTGGGGAAATGGAAATAATTTGTAAATATTGTAAGGCGTTAAAATACACTGGTGAATCTACTGGATTATGTTGTGCTGGAGAAAGCTTTAAATTGATTAACAAACTGTATTATAACAGTGTGTGTCTGTTAATAAAAATTTCAACCTTATAAATAGCCAGTATTTCAGGAAAACTCTGTTTTTTTAAGTAAGCAACATGATGTGTCGAAAATAATAATGAAACTTGATGCTTCATTAAAAAAATGCTTTTTTATTCAATACGTTTTGTTTGTTTTTAAATTAATTTATTCAAAAGTTTAGGTCTTTCATTTATCGATTGAGGCAGTACGAAGTCTGCCGGGTCAGCTAGTATTTTATAAAATCTAATTAGCGATTTGTCGTTTGTTGTCAGTGCATCCTAGATAACAAATCGTTCTATATGCAAATTGCTAATCTCCTGAATTTGTCAGGGCAATGCTGATACAGAGAAGTTAATAAACACGAAAAAAATAATTTTTTCATGGCAGATGGATAATATTGGATATCTGACAATACTTTTCAATAATGATCAACTTTTTTGATAACAATTGTCAATATTCTCATAAATGAAGGTACTTTACTCTTGAGCAAAAATTCATATTTTTTACATACCTCGTATACGACTAACAAATTTTGATATCTGATGAGTGCATTCCAGGTTTTGAACCAAGCACAACTTTTTATGAAGAATAACTTTTATTCATAAAACTAAGAATAAAAACGTTTTCCACATGGTTCCGACTTAATTGGACACACTGTATATATATATATATATATATATATATATTTATATATGTATTCATTTATATTATGTATCACCCGTAACATATTCGTTCCTTTGTATACAAACCATTTTATAGTTTATGCCGCCGACTGTATTTTCATTTGATAGTTTATGTCACCGAGTATATATTCAATTTATCTTATGTACCACTCGTCACATATTCGTTTCTTTGTATATAAATCATTTAATAGTTTATGCGCCGAGTATATTTTCATTTTTATAGTTTATGTCGACGAGTATATATAATCATTTCTATATTGCGTCTACCCGCTATATATTTCAACCACTGTATCGAAATTGTTTTAGGCATAAGACTTATAATTATTGTAAATCTCCGTGAACATTTTATTTTATCCCCTGGTTTCGGGGTAGAACCAATTGTTGTAACAGGTTAATAGTTATTGAAAATTCCCATATTTTTATTTCTTTCCTATCTAGTTGCGATGTAGAAATCATTTTTCAGTGCAAAGTATTTATTTCAATTTTAAAACCCAACATTTGAATGTGCTGGTCTCCCCACTGCAACGAGGTAGATATTGGTAGAAGCGTGCAGGTCGAATTAATCGCAAGAAAGGTGGAACCGTAAGGTTGGAAGGAGGTAGATTCTAAAAATCGAACAGAGAGTACCGAAGTGCTAGCCGACCGAAGCAGAAGCGAGAAATTGTGCATCGTCCGCCGTAAATTGTTTAGCTTTGTTTTGCCAATTTTTCTTGTTGAGTTTTTTTTCCGCACTGTAAAAAAAACTTTTCTCGATAACTTCGTTGCTGTGAAGGTAAGAGCTTTTTAGTATTAAAAATCAGAAAACTTAATGGTCTTTTCCATTATTAATTTAGAATATTCACGCAGTTGATTTTATTTTAAATTCTCGATAATTTAGTCGCTGTAAAGGTAAGAGCTTTTAGTAATAAATATCCGAAAATATATGGTCATTTCAATTATCAATTTAAAATATTTACGTAGTTGATTTTCATTTTAAAATAAGTTGGAATATCTTGTACATTGGAGTGTGGTAAACCATTCATATATCGCATCTGATTCAATACCTTTCCCGATTTTCCTTTTTCGTAGGTTTCCTAATATTAGTTCCGTTCTTGATTACCTTTTTCGATTTGTAGGGAAAATTCTTGATTGAAATCTCCGTTTGCGCCAGGCATACATAAACGCTAGGGCTTCCGGATATTTTAAATCTAGAATTCCCAGTTTCAATACCTTTCCCGAATTTCCTTCTAGTGGGTTTGGTTGATATTCGTCCCGTTCTTTTTAACACCTTTTTCCGATTTGTAGGGAAAATTCTTGATTGAAATCTCCGTTTGCGTCAAGCATACATAAACGCTAGGGCTTCCGGATATTTCAAATCTAGAATTCCCAGTTTCAATACCTGTCCCAAATTTTCTTTTAGTGGGTTTGATTGATATTCGTCCCGTTCTCTTTAATACCTTTTCTTCGATTTGTAGAGAAAATTCTTGATTGAGATCTCAGGTTGCGCCAGGCATACATAAATGCTAGGGCTTCCTGATATATTAAATTTAGAATTCCCATTCTTTGATAACCTTTCCCGATTTTAGGGAGAATCTTGATTGAAATCTCCGGTTGTGCCAGGCATACATAAACGCTAGGGCTTCCGGATATTTTAAATCTAGAGTCCTCGATCTTTAGTATTGTTTTCCCGATCTGATTGTCTTCCTTTTTTTTGAGTAACGCCTGACCCGTTCGTTTCACGGGAGTTTATCAAACATTTGAATGAAAAGACCACCAAACTTAGAATGGTTTATGTTTGCTTTTACCGCTTCTTTTCTTTGCATTTACGCTATTTTATGATCATAAACCGCTCTCGCTTATGTCCTGCCTGCTTCGTCGCTAATTACTACATACCAAATATACATATAGCTAAATAATACATATGTGCTTTTGGTATACAAGGGTATTGTCTCCCCTTATGAATATTGTTTATTTCTATATATAACGGCTTGGTAGAAAGTATAATTGTAACAAAACTGAAATAAACCTGTGTTGTGTTTTATTGACCTATTATAAGACTAGTACTTCCTTATGATAGAGTAGTTGTTTGGCTGCACGAATTTTAGCTTCTCCGTAGTGTGGATCAGGATAATAATATTTATTTCAGGACTAGCGAGAACGTTTTTTATATATTTAGCAATAACCTCCCGAATTTTGACGACAATAGACCCATGGAATTTACCGTACCTCCATCTGAGGCTACCTGGAACTCTCAACGAGTGAAGTCGAGGGGCCGTAGAGACAACCACGTTAAAAATCTGGCGCTCGAGAAAGTGTAGGGTTTCAAAGGTGTCAGAAGTGACGTTTCCTAGGCGTTAAGAGGTGAAGCAAGAGGCCGCTACCGACATATCAAGCGCAACGCAGCGCACCGGCGACGTCGACTAGGGAGGAAAACGCGTCAAAAGCAAAAGAAGTTTTAAAAAAATCAAAGTTTGCTCTAGATGTAGATCAGAATTGGTAGGCAAGGACAGATCTGGACATGAATATTTTGTAGTTGATTCAAGGGCCTACACCCCGAATGCACTTTTAGCTCCATCAACAAACTTTAATTTTCTTTTTCAAAACTTAATATTTTGAGCAGTGTATTGCCACAAATTAGCTATTATTCCTACATAACTGCTGTTTTAAAATTAATATTATGAAATGGATGTAAACATCAAATTTTTACATATAATATCCATACTAGACTAGATTAATTACTAAATTTGGTCTTGGATTACACTACAAAATTTCATATGTTCGTGTGGATAAAAAAAATTAACTCCATTTTGAAAGGGGAACAGAATATTGGTGCAAGTAAGGACCCAATCAAAATTCATGCATTTAAAAAATTTAAAACGCATAAAAAATGAGGTGACGCAAGAGGCCGCTACCGACATATCAAGCGCAACGCAGCGCACCGACGACGTCGCCTAGGGAGGAAAACGCGTCACAAGCAAAAGAAGTTTTAAAAAAATCAAAGTTTGCTCTAGATGTAGATCAGAATTGGTAGGCAAGGACAGATCTGGACATGAATATTTTGTAGTTGATTCAAGGGCCTACACCCCGAATGCACTTTTAGCTCCATCAACAAACTTCAATTTTCTTTTTCAAAACTTGATATTTTGAGCAGTGTATTGCCACAAATTAGCTATTATTCCTACATAACTGCTGTTTTAGAATTAATATTAAGAAACGGATGTAAAAATCAAATTTTTACATATGATATCCATACTAGACTAGATTAATTACTAAATTTGGTCTTGGATTACACTACAAAATTTCATATGTTCGTGTGGATAAAAAAAATTAACTCCATTTTGAAAGGGGAACAGAATATTGGTGCAAGTAAGGACCCAATCAAAATTCATGCATTTAAAAAATTTAAAACGCATAAAAAATATTACATTCCAGTACAACATGTACTATGGTACTTGAAGTACGAAGTTTTTGTAATTTTTGGAGAAATTTTAGTTTATTATCACGAAATAGCCTCCGGATTGTATACAAGTGACCAACTTCATAATTGGATATTATTCATGGCATGTTATAGATAAACCTTATTGATTTTTAGGTAACTAGAGCCAGTACAACGGGTGCTATGGTATTTGAAGTACCACATTTTTGTCATTATGAAGAAATTTTTGTTTGTTGGCACGATACAACCTCGGGATTGTATATAAGTGACCAATTTTATTGTAATAAACACGAGATATGACATAGGAAATTTTAAGGACACCCTATATAGATATAATTTTCTTGATAATAAAATAAGTCGAAACTAATTAATATTAAAAAAAATTGTTGACCTCCGCCAGGAAAGAATTTTATACAAACAATTTTACATAACCGGCAAGGTCGATAAACAATACATCATGTATCCCAAATGTTTTTCCCTTAAGAGAAACAATTTATAGTTGTGCAATCTTCTTTAATAAAATTTCGCAGAGCGCTTTCGGCATTAAGCCATCATCTGTGCGGTCACTATAAAAATGTTGATTACATTTTTTAAGTTTGATAAAAATTTTTTACATACTTGTCAAAAATCCCAAGACAGGGGCCTCCAAATATACTCTTGGGATTTTTGACAAGTATGTATAGTAATTTTATCAAACTTAAAAAATGTAATCAACATTTTTATAGTGACAGATGATGGCTTAATGCCGAAAGCGCTCTGCGAAATTTTATTAAAGAAGATTGCACAACTATACATTGTTTCTCTTAAGGGAAAAACATTTGGGATATTTATCTCTTGTGCACACAGCTGTAACTCAAATTAAATTAATACATCATGTGTTTGCCATGTTTTGTTTATCAAAAAATATAGTCAAACCTTGGAAATTAGTATAACGAAATCGAAAATTAACCTTCAGTTACGAAAATAGAAAACATGAGACAAGGCCAAAAATAAAAAAGATTCTAAAATAAATAGCAGAAAATTTGGGAACAGAGGCAGTGAGGGAGTAACCCTCATCGAGTGCTTAAGTACTGTAAGGCCTGTTACTTCGACGGCCCTACGTCAACAGTGATATTGTGTAGTTGTGACTTGTGTTATTTCAAAAACGTAAGTGCTTTTTTGTCGTATAATTGATTTTTTGAACAAATACCGTATTGACATTTTATTTGATTTGACTGGGTGTCCAAAAAGGTACATTTTTTTGGTCATATCGAGTGCACTATTGACATCTGAGCCCCTCACCTAACATATTTAGGAAATAGTACGATTTGAAATCGATCTAATTTAAAATTATATAGGGATATTCATATACAAGAGATATCGCATGTTCGAAAGTTTTGTTTGATAATTATTTTCTTATATTGTACAGGATATCCAACTGTACGAGATATCATATTTATACCATCAGATTTCGAAAGTTTTGTTTGATAATTATTATCTTATATTGTACAGGATATTCAACTGTACGAGATATCATATTTATACCATCATATTTCGAAAGTTTTGTTTGATAATTATCATCTTATATTGTACAGGATATCCAACTGTACGAGATATCATATTTATACCATTAGATTCCGAAAGTTTTGTTTGATAATTATTTTTTTCTTATATAGTACAGGATATTCAACTGTACGAGATATCATATTTATACCATTAGATTCCGAAAGTTTTGTTTGATAATTATTTTCTTATATTGTACAGGATATTCAACTATACGAGAATATCGTATTTTATCTTTCATAATCAGGAAAGACCCCTTCAGAAATTTGGAAGACGTTTTGCCCGAGTCAGATTTATTTTGTTTGTCTCATTTCATATTCAGGGACAGTCATATGCAAGACATCCTTTACGGTTGTCATAATAACGGGTAACTACTTCCAGATTAGGAAAGACGTTTTTCCCCTAATTAAATTTCTAGTGTAACATACCGGGGCATTCTCCCCCGAGTAACTGTTATTTTGTCCAAACCCGGGTTGTATTATTTGTTCTAATTAATTACTGGTTGTAATATATATGTACATATTTATACACCCAAACTGTTTTCTTTATCAACAACCCCTACCCTCGGACCAGCAAGTTTGAACGGGCTGACGCGACCTGCCTTAGAACTCAGGCTTGGCACATTTGTATAAGCCCAAGAGGCCCCACGGAGAACTTGCCCGCTCGTGCCAGGAAACCACCTCCACCGAGTTTACCCACAGGGGAGTTCCTGGCCCTAAGTTGTGCCGTAAGGCACTGGTAATAGCATGCTGCAAAAATTCAGGGCAATAGGAATTCAAAAGGTTGTCCTACACTGGTAACGGAGGGCTGTAAACCCTAACTGACCACTAGTTATTACGCTGGTAACAGAGGACCTTTTTAACCAACATTTATTACATTATGATTGCGTATTGTTCAGAGCGTCTTATAGATGAATCCACCTAATTTTCAGCTCACTAGAGCTAGTACAATGGGTGCTATGATACCACATTTTTTATCATGTTTGGAGAAATTTGGTGTATTAGCACGAAGTGTATACAAGTGACCAATTTTATGATAAGATATTGTTCAGGGCGTCTCACTGATGTGGAAAAGTTAGTTTTAATTTTTAAAACCATTCATTTTTAAGATTGTGTCACACATGGATTATAAAAATTAGTCTCCATACTAAACACAAAGGAGAAATTTGTCTGAAGGTATTTCAAATTTATAATTGTTTTATTTTAAATAGAAATACTAGAATATCGGCATACCCTACTACTGCTAACAACTTTAAAACATTTTACATAAAGCGGATAATGTTCTTATATTCACTCAGTCTCGCACCCTAAGTCATACCATAAAAGCAACCAATAAATCCCTGGATACAATAGAAGGAAAAATTTTTTTCAATTCCCCACCCCACGAGAGAAAAACTTTTATTGTTATAGGTAGGAATTGAATACATTAGCCAAATTGCCTTTCTCCCCAGTTAGATGCCGTACCTATTCACCTGAAAAAAAAGTCTCACATCATTGACATGGATATTTTAATTTTAGAAGGATTGCAATTACAAGTGAAGCACGTATACAGTGCGCGTTTAAAGTATGGAAATATGAAGATATATTTGTCTGTCTACTGTACGTTACCGGATACCAGAGATATTTTCATGTGTCCATATTTTACGTGCGCACTATAAATATTACGTAATAAACTCTGGATGCAATCCAAATTATTTAGGAATATTCTCACCCTTTCGAAGTAAGATATAGCTGTTTGGGGTTTATTGCTGAAGTGATGTAGATATTTATTGGTGAAGGTGTTATTATAAAGGGGCTTGTCTTTATTCGATGCAATTGAGGTAGAATGTTCCAATGTTAGATACATTCTTCGATAATGTAGAGGAGGTTTACCCGTTTCACTATGAATACTATCGACAGGAGTTGTTCTAAAAGCTCCAAGATCAATTCTAAGCCGATAGTTATGTATAGTATCAAGTAATTTTAATGTGTTTTAGATGCAGAGTCGTGAGTAATTGATACATAGTCTATTTTAGATCTAATTAAACTTTTGTAAACAGTTAGCAGCATAGTATAATCGGACCCCCAATATTTGTTACTTAAGTCTTCATTATGTTTACCCTTTTATGACATGATACTATGGTTTGCTTTATATGTTCTTTCCAAGAAAGTTTTTGGTCCAACCACATTCCGAGAAATTTAATTGATGGCTTGAACGAAATAACTTCATCATATAGAATGAGTTTTGGATAAGATTCTGGAATCCTTTTAGAAAATAGTACTTCTTTTGTTTTTGAAACTGAGAATTTGAAGCCGGTGTGCTGAGACCATTGTTCTAATTGTGTGAGAAAGGATTGAAATATATTTGTTATTAGAGTGGTGTTTTTGCCTTTACAATAAAGTACCAGGTCATCTGCGTACAAGCGAGCCTTAAGAGACTTTGGTATATCTTCAATAATCTTTTTTATAGCTATTAGAAACAGTGTTGGGCTGAGGACTGAGCCTTGGGGTGTTCCGTTTTTTACAGTTTGACTTTCAGAATATGAATTATGGACTCTTACTTGAAATGATCTGTCTAAGGAAATTACTAATAAATCTGAGGCAACTACCACGAATATTCCATGAGTGGAGTTCTTTTATTATGTTAAATCTCCAGCATGTGTTAAAAGCTCTTGTCAAATACAAAAAGCATGATTGTTTAGTCGACAGTGCGTCATGGATATCACTTTCCAGTTCAAGAATATTATCGATGCCGGAACTATTTTGTCTAAAACCATTTTGTTCGGATAGTAAACGTTTTGATGTTTCCCAGGTCCACATTAGTCTGTAATTAACCATTTTTTCCATTAACTTGCGCATTGAAAAGGTTAAACTTATAGGTCGATACGAGTCAGCTTCAAGACTTGACTTTTGATTTTTCAGGAAAGGTAAAATGTACGCTGTTGACCATGTTGAAGGAAATTGATTATGTTTCCAGACAAAGTTGAATAGTTAGAGAAGTAATGTTTTCGCTGATTCAGGAAGGTGTTTTAAGAATGTGACTAGTACAGGACTAGTATCTTTCATGATATAAAGTGCATTTTTAAATTCCTCCATAGAGAAGGGTAGGTTTAATGGAGAGTTTTTGTCTTCGTATTGAAATAGCTCTGAATTTTCCACCACTAATCTATTTTCAAGGAGGGTATTATCATAATGGCGGTTTGAAGAGAAACTTTTAAAGTGATGGGCTAAAGCGTCGGCCATTAGCTGAGGAGAGGTTGTGACTGCATAATTAATCTTCAGTCGAGATAATATTGGTGTGTACTTTAGTCCTGAAACTTTTCTTATTCTTTTCCATACTTCACTGATAGGAGTTGCGCTGTTTATTTTGGAAACATATGTTGATCATGATATTTTCTTAGCTGTTTTGATGACAAACTGTGCCTTCGCTTTGAGCCTTTCGAAATATATTTTATTTTCGTTTCTCTTGTGCCTCTTGTACTTATTAAATGCTGTTTTGGCGGCAAGAATTGACGTATGACATTTCGTACTTCACCATGGTACGGGGGTGTATTTTTTGTTTGTCCTCATAGTTTTTCCTATGAAAAGTCCTGCAATTCATAGAATAACGCCGTTAAAATTATTCAAGGATTCATAACGTCGTCAGTCACCGTACATTCCAGCATTTCGTGGTTGATGTGGGATTCAAATTCTGTCCAACTTGCAGATCCTGTTTGCCATTTCGGAACAAAACTTTCAGGAATCAGGGCTGCTGAGTTCTTAATAAGAATGGGATGGTGATCACTGGCGTATGTGTACTGAAGGGCTACCCAAAAAAGGCGAGGAGTAAGTTGGGGGTCGTACAAACTTAATTCAATTATTGATGAGTTCCCAGTGTTAACGTTAAATCTTGTTGGAGAGGCATCGTTAAGAAAGTTAAGCTGAAGTTCCGAAATGTTTTTTTCTACAATATTCCCTCTAGCATCAGTATGAAACGAGCCCCAGATAATGCTGTGACTATTAAAATCTTCTACTATAATGCGAGGAGCCGGTATCTGACTAAACAAATATTTTATTTCGTTATAAGTTGTAGGTAGATAGAGATTACACATAAAATAAACATTGTCTGACTTTATTTTAAAAACTATGACTTCCAAGTTAGTTGTTACGGGAAATAACCTTGCTTCTAATGTATCCTTAACTAATGTTGCTACGCCACCACTCGATATACTGTTGGTTGCGACTCTATCTTTTCGAAAGCATTTGAATGATACAGACTTGTATATTTTTTGAGGGTTTAACTTGGTTTCGGAGTTCGACCCTGACTAGCAAAGGCGAAGCACGTGAAATCTAGATCCCGATTAAATTAAAAAATAAGTGGTTTAAAAATCTGTGGAAATTTAGAAAAGTGGGCAATATCAGACTTAAAGCAGTAGCAGTGATTGAGTAACAAAAAGCAGATAGAAATAGGTGAGTTTAAAACATTTATTGTATATGAGCATACATATTCAAAGTAGAACCATAAACAAATTGTCTAATAAAAACAGTTGTGATACCATACTAATTACTTGTTAATGGGAAGCTAATAACACAATATCAGTGTGACCATACAGGACCGTAATCTAAGGAATAAATTCACTACAACTGGAATATACAACAATTGAATTAGGAAACAAAACGAATTATACGCTCAAGGAAACGATAGAGCACAGCTAGCACAGACACCGGGCCGAGATTTGAATTAAGTAGGATCTTGGTAAATAAAAACTAGGTCTGTGACGCGGTACCTGTCAATTCCAAAATGGAAGAAAATTCAGAGATGGGGAAAGCACTGGGGAAAATATTGGGAAAACTAGAAGAAATTGAAAATAGAAATGAAAGGATTGAGATAGAATTAAATAGCATTCAGAGTGAAATGGCGGAAATAAAAAGAGAAAACAACCGCATTAGACTGGAGAATCATGAACTAGAAGAGGCTTTAGGCAGGCATGAAAAGAAAATAGAAAAATTAGAGCGTGAAGCGAGGAGAAAAAACCTTATAATACAGGGAGTAAGAGAAACGGGAAACGAAGATGAGCTGCAACTAACGAGTGTCTTACAAAATGTAATGGAGAAGCTGGAGCTGGAACTTAAAAGCGATGAAGTTATTGAAGCTAGAAGAATAGGGAAACAGAATCTTAACCCTAGTAAACCAAGACCGATTTTGCGGGGACTGAAGGAATACAAGAAGAAAGTAGAAATATTAAAACAAACAAACAAATTAAAAAATACACCAATATACATAAACGAAGACTTTACTAGAGAAGTACTAATACAACGGGAAGAACTTACATCATACATGAAAAAAGCAAGCAATGAAGGACAACAAGCAAATCTAAATTATAACATACTATGGATAAACGGAACGGCTTACTCTTTAAATGAATTTTAACAAAACATGCAAGGGAAGGATACAGTTAGACCATCAGGTTCCAAACCCAAAGGAAGAACATTCAGCAGTAGATCAATGACAGAATAAGAAGAGGATATTGATAAAGAAAGAACTACAAAAATGTTTAAAAATCTTAAGGATATAAAAAAAGGGAAAAACTAGCAGCAAAGTAGCTCAAGAGGATCGAAACATTGTAAAAATGACCACGGCAAATAACAAGGAAAAAAGTAACTAAAACTATAACAAAAACCAAAAACAACGTTAGGAAAATATCAGAGAGGGTGAAGCGGGTGAAACAAAATGTAAACTCATTGAAAATTGGAACTTGGAATATCAAAACAATGCTAAAAGTTGAGAAAATGCACAGCATAGCGCAAGAAATGATGAATTATGATTTAGACATTCTGGCGTTACAAGAAATCAGATGGAAAAAACAAGGGAAAATAGAAAACAAAAACTTTATGATGTATTACTCAGGGGAGGAAAAACAAGGAAGGAATGGAACAGCAATAATGGTCAGTAAAAAATACGAAACAAAGTAATTGAGTTTAAGCCAATCGACGGTAGGATTTCATATTTAAAACTTGAGAATAAACAAGCAAATATAAGTATAATTAATGCCTACGCCCCAACGGAAGAAGCAAGCGAAGAAGAGAAAATAAAGTTTTATGAGAAGATAAGTGACGCCTGTGAAGATATCTCTAGAAATGTCATTTTGATAATAATGGGAGATTTTAATGCCCAGATAGGAAAAGAAGAAAATAATCGAGAAATAGCTGGAAAAGAAACAATACACGAGATCACAAACGATAACGGCAAAAGACTGTGCAACCTAGCTTCGGAGACAAATACTTTTATAATTAGTACAAAATTTAAGCATAAAAAGGAGCACAAGACAACTTGGTTATTCCCAGGAAAAAGAAGCGGCAACAAAATCGTTCATGTTTTGATATCAAAGAAATGGATGAAAATGGTTAAAGACACAAGGTCATACCGAGGAGCAAATGCAGATACAGACCACATTTTACTAATAGCGTAGATGAACATGAAAATATCAAGGTATAAACCTTCCAAACAAAACAAAAGAAAGTGGAACTTAAAAAAGCTGGAAAGAGAGAGGGGTGAAAATAATTATGCGGAAACCCTAACAAATAAACTGAGAATTCATTATGAAAAAGGAGATATGAACAGTGAATGGAAGATCATTAAAAATAGCATTATAGACTCTGCAGAGAAAGAAATTGGATTACAACAGAACAAAGCACTCAAACAATGGTTCGACGAAGAATGTAAGCTGGTAAGCGTAGAGAAAAAACAAGCAAGAAATAAATGGTTGGAAACAGGAAAATATGAAGAGATGGACAAATACAGAAAGATAAGGCAAAAAGCGGAAAAAAACCTACAGAAGAAAAAAATCAAATTGGGTTGCAGAACAAATGCAAAAAATAGAAGAGAACAATAGGGATAATAGAAAACTCTTCGAGTATGTGAGGAAGCAATACAGTAGCAGAAACGCAATTGGGACAGTAGAAATAAATAAAAAAGAATGGGACACATACTTTCAAAATCTATACCAAAACAATCATATTATGGACAAAATTTATAAGGAAGCAGTAACGGAGGGAGAAATCGGTGAACAGCAGTACAGATCCTC
Source organism: Galeruca laticollis (assembly GCA_963921935.1). Classification (NCBI taxonomy): domain Eukaryota; kingdom Metazoa; phylum Arthropoda; class Insecta; order Coleoptera; family Chrysomelidae; genus Galeruca; species Galeruca laticollis. The sequence goes on along the minus strand of OY998176.1, from coordinate 206,323,469 downwards.
TTTCGGGGAATTTATAGATGTTGTCAAACAACTCAAACCAAACAAGGAGGCAGGTCCAGATGATATAAATAACGAACTAATCCAACATAGAGGAGAAGCCTTACTTCAACAAATATATGACCTGATAATGAATATATGGGCAGAAGAACGTATGCCAGACGAGTGGAGTATTGGACATATGGTTCCAATCTGCAAAAAAGGAGACCCAACCAAATGCAAGAATTACAGGAGTATAATGCTGCTTAACACTACATACAAGATATTAACCAACTTAACGAAATAGAACTAAATAAACAGGCTGAACCCATATTAGGTCAATATCAACAGGGATTTAGAAAAGGAAGATCTACGGTAGACGCCATACACCTACTAACACAGACTATCGAAAAGTGTTATGAACATGACATTGATCTACATATATTATTCATCGACTTTCAGCAAGCGTTTGACCCTGTCAACAGAGAATGGCTAATATCTGATATGAGGAACATAGGAATTTCTGAAAACTTATAAGACTAGTGAAAATGACAATGGAGGATTCTACTGCAAAGGTGATAACCAGAGACGGGAATACAGGAGACATAAACATTGATGTAGGTCTAAGGCAAGGAGATAGTTTGTCTACAACTCTTTTTAACATAATCCTAGATGAAGTGATTGAAGCAATAGACATAAAAGGAATGATTAGTAACAGCTCCACACAAACACATAGGATATGCCGATGACTTAGCTTCAATTACTAGAGACAAAGAAACCCTAGAAAATACATTCAAGAACTTAATAAAAGAGGTAGCAAAGAGAGGGCTGGTAGTTAACCAAGAGAAGACAAAATATATGCAAATTTCGAGGAAGACAGACAACACAGCCACTATAAATATGGGAGATTACACTTTTCAAAGAGTAAGCCAATTCAGATACCTGGGAATAGTAATTGTTGAGAAGAACAACAGAAGTGCGGAGATAAAGGCAAGAATAATAGCAGGGAACAAAGTGTATTGGAAGTATCAGAAACTGCTAAGGGACAAAAGCATCAGTAAGAAAACCAAAATTAAAATTTATAAAGCTGCAATACGACCAGTAATAACGTATGCCGGTGAAAATATGAGCTTAACTGATAAAGATGAAGAAAATCTCAGAGTGCTAGAGAGGAAAATCATGCGGAGGATAATAGGACTAAAACATATCCCGAATGAAGGGTATAGAAGGCTATATAACTACGAAATAAGTCAGTACATGAATGATAAAGATATAGTCAAACATATAAAAGAACAGTGTCTAAAATGGTACGAACATCTTCGAAGAAAGAATAAGGACGATCCAAAAGGAAAATCACTGATTGGAAGCCTGCCAACCCCAGGCCCAGAGGACGTCCCAAACTTAGATGAGAAGATCAGGTGATTGATGACCTGAAGAAAATGAGAGTCAGTGACTGGGGAAGAAAAATAGAGGACAGAAAGGAGTGGAAAAAAATTACAAAGATGGCGAACTCACACCGCATGCTGTAGCAAGCAGTAGATATCACACAGATTGATCCACCGTACAAAAGGGATCAAAAGAGCTCAAAAAGAGCGGCCTATACTCCGACACAGGAGCATCGAAAAGAATTTTATCACGATGCTAAATACGAGGAGAGACTGGGAAAGGGAATACACCACCCAAACTCTCAAAGAAAACACCATTAGATGGTATACGGATGGTTCAAAAACGACCATTGTAGCAGGCGCTGGAGTATTTGGGCCTGACACCAGATACTCATTATCGTTAGGCTTCTTCCCGAGCGTCTTTCAGGCAGAAATACTTGCGATCGAAAGATGCGTGGAGATGAACCTAGAGAGAAACTACCAGAAATAAGACATGTCGATTCATTCTGATAGTCAAGCAGCTATCAAAGCATTGAGCTCCCATGTCATTGACTCAAAGTTGGCATGGAAGTGCCGAAGAAAACTTGATGAATTAGGCAAGAATAACAGGGTCTCTTTAGTCTGGGTTTCTGGCCACTCGGGAATCACGGGAAATAAAGAGGCCAATACACTTGCCAGGAAAGGAGCAAAAATGCCCTTTATTAGCCCGAAGCCTTTCTGTGGTGTAGCAAAATGCTTCTACAAGAAAGAGTTTCGAAAGAAAGAGGAAACCGAAAGAGAAGCACTCTGGCGGTGCCTTCCCGGGTTGGAACATTCCAAAAAGTTCCTGGGGAACTTTGACACTGCTAGGTCCAAAAAATATTCCGACCTCAGTAAAGATAAGCTACATCTCCTCACGGGCTTTCTTACAGGACACTGCCGCCTTAGGAAGCACTTAATGAGAATAGGTCTAGCAGAGATTGACGAGTGTAGATTCTGTGGGGAGGAGGATGAAACTGCTGATCACCTAGTTCTGGAATGCATCGCCATTGCAAGCCAACGCTAGAAATGCTTTGGACAAGAAACTTGTAAGGGTGAGGATCTAGCCTCGTTGAAGCCGTCCCAAAAACTAGAGTTCATTAGAGCCTTGGAACTGGAAGGCGAGCTGTAGTAGTAGCGAGAACAGATCTGATAGGGGGGGCACAATAAACCTTTGGTTTGAGTGCACTGTAACCCCGTTAAAATCTAATTTAATCTACCAATTTACACAATCTCTTGCAGAAAGATGTTGTACTTCGCAGTTATGAATGATAACAACATGGAAAGTACAATCAACCTAATGCTTCGAAAATATGATGACCTCGCAAAATATATCAAAGAGCAATGGAAAGTAGACCAAGTTACTATCCTACCAATGATTTTATCCACAACAAGCATTGTACCACGGCAGCCTAGTAAGGCTGTGGATACTCTCAAAATTATTCCATCTGTAATTGGAAAGATGCAGAAAACACCGATTCTTGGCACATGCACCATTGTAAGGAAAGTTCTGGGAAAATAACCTAAAAACTGCAAATATGCTTCGATAGATTATTATCTGTATATTTGAATAAACCACACTCAGACCAAAAAGCCTGAGTTTATGTGAAATGTCTTAAGAAGAGAGTTAGTCAAAATAATAATAATAAAACTATTGTGCCATGAAATATAAGTAAAGTTAGTAAACCATCGCACTCTTTGTATATTATTAATATTACAAATTAAATCAGTAATAGGTGAGGGTAATAAAGACGTTCGTTCCTTAGTCAAAAAATGAAAAAAATATTTTATCTTGTCAAAATGTGTAAAATTTTAAGAAGTAGCTGAATCCCTAAAAACAACACCTATGTTCTACAAGTTTCCAATCTCGCGAAACGCTATGTACCGACTCGCTGAAATCCAACCATAAAGAATTTTTCAAACAGAATCCGAATGTTTATAATGTGTATGTCTTCCACCTGTTCTTCGCGGGTTTTTCTACTGAAATTGCTCAAATTGCTCTCCAGGGGTTGAGGGTGCCACGTATACCACTTTCTAGTGATATTCATTTTTATTTTACGATTAAATGGAGATTATTATTGCATTTTTTTCACAAAGAGATATTGGTTTTGGATCGTTAACGTGATATATGCAATTACATTTTGGGGAATGAGGATAACCGAAACAGATATTAAAACATAAATTCTCAAGTTTGGAACAGATATAAAATTAGTATGGAAAAAGATTCATGTTAGGATGCAAATATAATGTTTATCCATATTTTATGACTAAAATGTTGACTAAATATAAGAGAAGAGAGAATGCAAGGTTTTTATTGTAGTTAATATTAATATTTACCAATTATTACGAACTAAAAAAACGTGATGCAAAATACGTTTCAATCCACCAATTACCGTTTAAAGTATGTTCTTTTTTCACTGGGATCTAAACACTCTTATTCTAAATGCAAATCTGCGAAAACTTGTATAATTATTTAGAATTTTTTAGCTTTTTTACTGTCCACTTCTGTTAATTCCGCCATTGAATTGTAAAATTTTTGTTCAATGGTGTTTATGACTGATTTTGAAACTTGTTTTGCTATTTCAGTGCTAAGAGTGTCGATTTTTAAACATTTGCTAATTGCAGAATTTACCGATGCTTTAATATCTTCGCGTATTTCTTGAGTAATAACCATAATTTATGTATATATATTTTTTAAAAGTCTTTAATAAGAATACAATGTATATATGGATATATATAAATAAATTTTGCAGAAAAAACCAAATAAGACATTGGTTCACAATGAAAATATATAATTTAAAAACTAATAAAAGAAAATTATTAAACCCAAAGGTCAACTAGTTCATAGAAGAAAACATATGCTTCTCCACTCACTAAAGATTGCCACGATATTAATAGCACCCTTGAATCGTCATATTCGTGCTACTGTCCCGTGTAGGGATGTCGGCAAAATGCTGTGTAGTGACTATTATAAGTGGTTCCACAGTGATTTGATATAGCGTAGAGGTTGTACATACAAGGTGTCACATTATTAGCCACGTAATGGCTCATATCAAGCCCTTCTATTGGAAATCTATTGCAACATTAAGTTTTCCACTAAATCTCTCTGTTTGCGAAAAGCGCTTCAGGTGAATAACTAATATTTTCGAAAATTTATGAATTGAGAATGATTTAATGCATCGTGTTCGTTCCTTACATTTCGAACATGTTGGTTTCTCATCACCGTCGAGTGTTTCTGCTATTGTAAACGAATCTAAAGATTATGAAAGTCGTAATTGACCTGTTCTTCGGAGTATCGAAAGGGGTAAATCCAAAAAGGGATCGTAGGTAACTGAATAGTGACCACAGTGTGTGTACTTGATTGTTGATTTTAATTGACCGACAAAGTTATCCACAATCTTGAAGTTGTCCATTCTCGGATATGTCAACCAAGATTCTTGTGCTTTCTAAATGTCACTAAGTTTGTCATCAATTTCTCTTAATATGGGCTTTAGTTTTTCATATACCTTGTTGACATCTTCGTGAAGTCCTGCTAATATGTAACGAAGAAACTCATGTGCATCATGTTGAGTGTATCCCATGAACCCTGAAGTAAATCGCTGAATCTGACTTTTCAATGATACTGTATTAACCACTCTGTCTGAACCGTCTTCAGACCAAAGCTCTTGAATAACTTCAGCAAGTGTTTTAATTAGTGCTCCTTTCATGCTAGATATGTTTATGTTAATATCTCTTATGTATGCGTCTGTCTTTAGATATTCTAATAGCCACCTTGTGTTTGATAGGCATTGGATAATACTATTCATGAAACATGTGTTACCAATATTTTTGAGGCCTTTGAGACCCAAAGATTATTGGGGAATGCCTTGTGTTTTAATTAGTGCTCCTTTCATGCTAGATATGTTTATGTTAATATCTCTTATGTATGCGTCTGTCTTTAGATATTCTAATAGCCACCTTGTGTTTGATAGGCATTGGATAATACTATTCATGAAACATGTGTTACCAATATTTTTGAGGCCTTTGAGACCCAAAGATTATTGGGGAATGCCCTTTCTGGATCTGATTGTGGAGATATTGTTAAGAGCTCTTTCGCAACTACTATCATTGTACGACTAATCTCGGATTCTATTATTGTCTTTCTCACTTGATGGGCGTGATAAGGAATTTAAATTGATGTTGTTTGCTGTTGAATTGGATGTAGATATTGCGGTTTTGGAAAGTTTGGTTGATGTCGATAGATCATTGGTCTGGTTCACTTTGTTAATATATTCCTTGTTATCTACATCATTTTTAGACGTGTCCTTTTGTTCTTGTTGAGTTTCATTCCCTTTCTGAAAATCATTCATTGAAAATGAAATGTATGAAGAGAAGTTGTTGACTCTAGGATTATTTTTAGAAAGGGAATTGATGTTTATTGATTCCTCAGTTACTACGACCCTATCGACTTTTGAACCATTATTTTTTTCTACGTCTTCATTCTCTTTAGATGTGAATTAGGCAAATTTTGTTGTTGAAAATTAGTCTCCCTGACTGATAGCTCTTGGTTTTTATCAATTTGCGACATTATGCTTGTCGATACATTTAGGCGGTACTGTAAGGAGTTATCTATATATCCTTCTTCAACTTCTGCGGAGTTCTAGCCCCCGTGCCGTTTTAAGTTTTCTATGTTTGCTCCAGAATCCACAAGCATTGTTGCTGATGTTCTGCGGAAACAATGTCCTGTGTATAATTTTGAGTCAGACAAATTTAAAAATTGTGCCACTTTTCTAGGCATATTCTCAAGTTTATTTATACCTATAATATGTTTGGTGCATCGTCCTTTTTGAAGATAAATAAAAAAACTGTTCGTCACAATATCTGAAGGTCTTAAAGAAACATATTTTTTGTATGAGTAATAAAACTTTCCGGTAATCGTGAATTTTCTGGGGATTTTGGTTTTTGTATCCGAAACATTAATAACTACTGGAGAGCCCAAATCTTCAATATCCTGTATTTTCATTGAGTAGAGTTCATTTTTTCCACATGCTCCCATAATTCCAATAATCATAGTGACCTGAAAAAATTGATAATATACCAGATTGTAAATGTTGTTTTTAAGCCCGGTCTTTTCAAGTGCGAATAAACTGACAGGAAAATAAATCTATTAGGAGGTCTTATTCAACAAATGAAGTGTAAATGTCTTTCAAACTGACTTTAACCATTGATTCATTATTCGTTGAATTAACACAATAAAAATAACTATTTTAACGTTGAAATTACAACAGCTGACTTCATAATATGTGTAGAGAATGATTGTTTCATGCACAATAATAAGTGTTTTCCTTTCGCAAACAAAGTGAAATGAAGTGAAATTACTTGAAATGAAATAATCACATCGATTCTCTTATTGAAAGGAACGACTGAAAGCTTAGACTGGCCCTCTCAGATAAATTCATTTAATAAACTTTATTTAATCTGTCATTTGTAACACAAATTGTTACGCAAATAGAAATGTTTATGAAAGTAAGTACATGTTAGTATGTTTATACGCAATGCGGAAGGTTACACATATAAATTTTAATATTCTAGTTCACGCTCTAGCAGAGATCTTGCCTCGTTCAAGACGAGACCACGATTTTCTTATTACATTAACGGAAAATCCAGAATATGTTATGAAAATACCAGTCAAAATACCAAGTTAACCTCACTTTCACAAGTGATGTAAAATAATCAGTAACTGCATATGCTTGAGAGGACGTGCAGCATCGGAGGGGGGAGGTAGACTCATCACTTTGCAGAGGGTGAAAGGAACAAGTCAACTTGTGATACCAACTGAAGTGAAGTGATTTGATCTGATATTCGTGTCGAAAGGAAAGCAAGTAATGTATATCACAGAAAAGGATTAACAATTGTTTCGCGGTCGCCTTGTAAGTTGCAAAATAGATTATAGATTAGCTGTCACCTGCTTGACATTACTGCAATCAGTATTTCATACAATTATTTCTAAATAATTGCTGTAATTGTATCGAAAACGGTGTAAGGATTCTCCCTTATCCCATCTTTGAATATGGTCAATACGTCCTGTCACTGTATATGGGTCACGCTCTGGGTTTACAGAATCTACTATTATTTCTTGGTCTTCGAGTTCGTCGACATCATTAAAAATGTCCATTTAAAAATTACCGTGACAGTTTTAATTTCAACTAGGCCAGAATCGGCAACACTAGGAACAATTAATTAAAAAGAGAAAAAATCAATTCGCAGTTAATCGGCTTCAGTCGGTTGTTATTCACAACCCGAACAAGTTTATTTCTTATAACTCCTAATAATTTAACTGTAGAAAAATGCTAGATATTCTATGAATATAAACTATCGAACCTCCGAATTTTGAAGCGATTTTTTTTGTACTAGAAAGCCCTATTGTTATAGAACATTTTAAGAGAAAAAAATCTTGGATTATGCACTTTTGAAAGAGAAAATAGCAATTAAAAGTACTAAAAAACCGACATTTTTTTAAAAAATTTGACATTTATGTCTAGATATCTGTTGGTCACAAATTAGAGGAGGAGAAGGAGATGAACAATATTGCCAGTTCTCATTTCCGTGACTCGTGACGGCTTGGAAATACTTTACACATGATTTAACTATCTTCATGATCTAAAATGTATTGAAACTGTACTTTATTGGACGTTTTATGTATGCTCCACAGGTACTAACTTAGTTCGTATATTTTATGTGGTTAGGGTAAATATAAAAACTATGTATATGTTTGTGATTGTTTGTTGAAAGTTAACATTAAATGTTCCGATAAGTATAAATATTCGTTTTATAACGAACGTATTGTTGATACTTAAAGGTGGATTGTTTTATTCAATTTTAGTCATGTTTTATATTTATATTGGTATTATTTTACATTTGACAAATGTTCAATTGAATAAATGGACAAATATAATTTCCACCAAATGATCGAAAAACCTAGATAACTTGGGCGATAAACAGGGTGAGAAAAGAAGAAGCGATTCAACATAACCTTATATTTTACATTTTTAAAAACAACGAATGCGATTAGTGATGTCTGTGGGTCATACCATAGACAAATCAAATATGTTTATTTCTCTATGGGTCATACACAGCTGTAGAGTGCATTGTACAACGCTTGTTTAAAGCCCTTTAACACGAATTTGATGTGTTGCGGGATGTGGAAAACGTGGGGAGAGAGACAAGTTTTTTCGAATACCCTCGATTACAATTTTTAAATATCGAGAAGACCTTAACCACTCTCACGAAAGAGGAGACAGGCTTGGTTATCGGCTATATAACCTCAGGATTTTTCCGAATCAAAGCAAAAAAATGCTAGGATTTGTTCGCAGCACTTTGTTTCAAGTAGGTTATAAAATATAAGGTATCCTTACCCTAATTTTGGGTAATTTTAGGATACCCTGCAACTTTAAAAGATAGTTTTAATCCTGATTGGATACTCAGTTTAAAAACGGGCTATGAAAAGCAACAAATTTCAAGTGGAACACACAACCCACTTGAGGTTTGTGGTGGAACATTTGAGATGGAATGTTATAATAGAACAGAAAAAGGTATTGAGGTAAGTTATGTATGATAGTCAAAATTAAGTAAGTTTGTAATAATTATTAATAAAGTGATCAGTAGTAGTAGAAAGTAATACAGAATCAGAATCATTAGTATAAATTAACATAACAAAGCAGTATTTGTTTTATATTTAATGAAACTCTGCCTAGTCAAGTATAGAGATAACATAATTTGTCATTATGTAATAAAATGTAGGTATTAAGATATTTTATTATAATACGGTGACCAGGCGTCCGGATAAAGCCGGACTTGTCTGGCATTTTTACCAATTTTAGTTGTAATAGAGTGATTCTGTCGTTTCGAGATTTGATTGAAACTCCATGTTTATTATGTTAGAATCCAAAAAACTTACTTTTAAAAAATGTCGGTCTGTCAACACGATAACTCAAAAACTAGATCGAATTTCTAAATGACATTTTATATGTAGGTTCAGAATGTAAAAACTGAGGCTAAGTTCGTAAATAAGCAAAATCTAATGTAGGTACAGTTATCTGGAAAATCCCATTTTCAAAGAATTTTCCTGATTTCAAGTTAAGTAAAGCTGACAAATTTATTGGAATCTTCGTATCATTATTATGTATTGTTTACATTCACGTCCTTCTCTAGAACATTTGTTATTTTCATTTTCTGGTACCTAGTTGGAATCATGTTTAAAATGTTAGTTTTTGCATTATAACCATGTTTTTTCAGTCTCAAATACAATGTTTTTTTTTATTTTGTCTTCAATTTTTGCCTCCTCTGTCCTCCTTTTGCGACATTAACGTCTGGTCATTCTAGTTATAAATATGTAATAGTGGCTATAACTACTGAAAAGTATTTTCAGACGTACTTTGGGAGATTTATGTTTATTGAATAGTCAAAATTGTAGCAAAAATTGTAATGTGGGTTGCTGCTGCAAAACAAGAGATGATGCCTTCAATGCAGCCTGTGGAATTGTCTGACGAAAGTACTTCAAATTGTGAGATACAAACAGATTTGACAATGGATGATATTGCAGCTGCATTTGTAAAATTATCATGTGTACCCAGTGTCATGAAATTAAATTTATCATGCGATTTCCTTCAAAATGACAATGACCAAACTCGGTGTTATACAGGGTTTAGTTCATTAAGGTGTTAATGGTAGTTATAAAGGAACTGCAATGCTTTATAATTGGCGGTCAGTAGTTAGCATTGCAACCAAAAGACCAAATTTTACTAACTTATTATTTAATTAAGATTAAAGTTAGATTACACAGATTTGACATATAGATTTGGTATAAGTTCAATATCGGCATCTACGTATCAAAAGTTTAAACATTTTGTAATATGGCCTGATAGAACAGTTTTGAAAAAAACAATGTCAAATTGCTTCAAAGAAGGTTTGGAAGATAAAATCACAGTCATAATAGATTGTTTTGAAATAAGGATTCAAACACCTTCAAATCTTGTAGCTGAAGTTCAAACCCGGAGCAATTACAAGAGTCATCAGACCATTAAGTATTTAGTAGGCATCACACGACAAGGTAGCATTTGCGTCATTAGTGATGGTTGGGGAGGAAGAGTATCAGATAAGTTCCTAAGATCAAATTCAGGATTTATTGGCAATCTTTGCTAGGGGATGTAGTGATGGCTGATCGTGTGTTTTTAATTAAAGGATTTGTTGAATTGTTTCATGTACAAGTTATGATTCCAGGAGAGGAAAAGATCAATTAAATCTAGTAGACCTTGAAAACAAACGAGCTATAGCACATGTTAGGATTCATGTGGAACGAGTGATTGGTATGCTTCATCAAAAATTTAGAATTACCAGTGATACTTTACCAAATAGTTTAATTGATTCAGGAGACGATCCGATTATTGTTGAAATTTTACTTGTTTATTGTAGTTTGATAAATATTTGTCCAGCCATTGTACCATTGTAAGAATTTGAGACTTTGAATTTTCCCTTTTTTTATTTACAAAATCTATAGGTATTTTTTTTAAATATGTAATACTTATTTGGTTATATTTATGTAATTTCATTCAAATAAAGTGTCAAGTGAAAATAATGATCTCAACGAATATTTTCCAAAATTGGCAAAATTTAAGTGTTTTCTTCCGGTTTTTTTGTGAAACAGACTTATATTTAGTTCAAGATAATAACCTTAACAATTTAAAGTGAAAATATTTACCGTAAAATAGCATTAACTAGTGTTGAAAAAGTACCATTTTTCGAACTAAATTCGTGATTTTTAAAGAAATTACTGAATGATCCAGAGAAATTTTTGTTCTAATCTGCTTTATTTAAGGTAAGCTATCAAACAAAATTAACATAAAATTCGGAGAGTCGCGAAGTGCACCGGAACCCTATCTAATAATGGAAAGACGAATCTAGGATTTATTCCATAAATATATATATATATATATATATATATATATATATATATATTGTTGTAAATAGAACATATACAGAACCCATATAGAATCCTGATAAAGGATATAAAATTAAAATTTTGTTAATAAAAAATAATTTGTTAAAAATGATGTATCAAAATAATAAAATACCTCGTATAACAATATAACTAAGTACGACCAATGGTTAGAATCAAAAAGATAGTAAATAAATATAAAAAGAAATCATAAACAAACATCAGAAAAACAGTTGTAAAAATTAATTCTTCAACTTAATAAAAACAACCTTAGACAGAACCTCACAAGTAAACGCAGATCAAGAAATAATATAACGCTGCATGGAATCTTAGACACCCAGAGCATCTGTTTATATATTAAGAAATTAAATAGAAACTTCTAACAAATGTAACTAAAACTATAATGATTAAACAATAAAAAGACATTTAGAAGTAATAAAATATATAGAATAAGATATTTAGTTAATAATTAATCATAAAAGTAGGTATAGGAAATATTATAATAAGTAGGAATCTGTAACATGGGCGAGGTCAAGTTTATACCAAAATAAAACAGTTGAGACAAATTATACCAACATAAATTATTTTGAATGTGAAAAACAATAATGAACTAAATGATTACCGACATAGTTTATGTATATAGGTGTAATAATATCAAACATAATGAGAAATGAATTGTATATATGTATAATAAGTAAATATGTAGATTATAGAAAACGTAGAATTAATGAAATTGCATTGACCAATCAAAACAGCGCAAATAAACAGTGATATGGAAAAAGACAATAATAATAAGGTGTGAGTGAATAAGTCAATGACAATAAGTATATCAGGTATAAAAAACTATAGTTTGCAATAAGTTTAAGTCAGAAAAACAATAAAAACAACAATAAACAAAGTGACAGGTGAAATTTTCAATCGAACTTTCGAGAACAAAAACCACTTCCGGTGACAGACGATAAAAAGGGTTATGTTCGATGTAAAATGCGGGAAATTGGTAGTTGGGAGTCAGTGGTCAGATAGGTAACACTAATATAAAGTTATCCTAGTTTTATTTAATGTAACAAATTTATAATTAGTCAAAGGAAAAGTATATAAATCAACATAAATCTAATCAATTGTAAAATAAATCAAGTGTAACAAACGTTTGTGAGACTACAAGTAGCAGAGGAAGAAAATTATCACCCAGATAATGAAAAGCAAAGGCATTCAACATCAAAGGCGGGAAAATCTATTGGAAGCGTCTCCTCCGATGTAGCATCATTTCAAGAAAAAGGAACAAAAGGTCGGTTGTGTGTTTATTAAATATATTTGGTACCAAATAAATGAAACTTTCAAATAAGAACGTATAAATAATAATTTTAAAATAATAATTTCAAGTGATATAAAAAATTTTAAGAGCTCATATACCTGGTAGTAAAGTTCTGTTATCTTTACATGAATATAATATACCAGAGAAAAGGTAATATAAAAACTTACCATTATAAAGTGTAGATAAATGTATAATTTCTTTCATGTCGAACTTCACCAAAAATATATATAAAAATTTCCACTAGTAACAGACCACAACTAATTCCAGTTTATATCAATACACAATTAACAATTATTACCATACGATAAAATAATATTTTAAAAACGTAAAATTTGAATCAATAAAATATCAAATGTGTTTCCAAGTTCACGTCCCAAAGAAAACTAAAATTCAACATTTAAAATCATTTAATAAATCCTCTTAGTTAAAAAAAAGGAAACACTTTAAAAAGTTTTTTGTTTAACATAGAAGCAAAGTTAGAAAGAGCAAGTGTTTGCAAATTTCTAAGAATTTCAACGCTCACAAGATTTCGACCAAGTTATGCAAATGAGCCAGAAAAAGTCGTGGTTAAAAAGAAAGGTATAATTTTTTTGGAATATAAAGAAAGTCATATTCAAAGTGGAGATTTAGATATATATAAAATAACTCATTATTAATGTATAACGTAAGAATTGGTAGAACAAAAAGGTTAATCATTTATTTTATTAATAAATAGTTTCATCAGTCTAACTGTATAATAAGCCGTAACAAATAGTTTGTATATGAATCATTTTTTTTGTTTGTTTCAAAAGTTTTATTTCACAAATTTTTTATCAGTCACAAATATATCACATTAATAAGCAAGGTTGATTTTATTATCATAATATGCCCAGAACCCTACTGATTTTAAGAGTCGTAAACGAATAAGAGCAGCCGAGGTAAGAAAACATAAGAATTAAATGAACTACATGTTCATAAATAGCATAATAAATAAAAGGAAGCATTGAATAAAAGTTATATAATTTGGCGAACCCAACAATAGTATAAAAAGTTTAAAATTTGCAATAAATATAATATCATTTCATATTCACATATCCATATATTCAAATCATACATTGATATATATTAATACTTAAAGTCCAATCATATTCAACTTGTATAAAGTATATTAATAAATATAAAGTACTTAAAAAATCAAATCATCACATACATGTTTAACTATACCACAACGTAAAAGACGTATATATAGAACGTAAAGGTAAAAGTTAAATCACATATATTTAATTGCTTACCCCAAAAGTGGGGCATATATAGGTAAAAGTAACAATCATATTTAACTGCTTCCCAAGTGGGCATTATATAAAATAAAGTAGCAATCTAAATAATATATATATATATATATATATATATATATATATATATATTATTTATAACTTCATTTAGACATAAGCTAATAATGTATTTACCATTGTAGCGAGGTATTTATCATCAGACTCATTGTTAATAAAACAGTTAACTTCTTCTCTTGATTTTTTCGTTCGATATCCCTCAGATTGTCTTTTTAAAAATGCTCGTTATCTGGCATATTTTGACAAATCCTCTTTATGTTTTATGTTAATAGTGGATCATAGCATTGAGTATATTTTCCAGAGAGTAGATGTTTTATTTGACTTTGAAAATTCTGCAAAATATACAAGAAATACATTCTCTGAAAATGATTAGGATTTCTTTAATCTCCGCCATTTTATAAACAGGTCATAATGTTCAAGATAAATATGTTTAGAATTTTCAGGCAACAGATTGCCTGCTGTGGACTCTGCTAACTTCCAAATTTCTAGAGGAGTTGGGGCAAAACTACCCCTGCTGTCAGTATCAGACACTAAAAAGGAATGAAGCCAAGTAATAGCTACTATTTAAATAAAATTGGGTCCGGTGAACTATAGGGAGACACAAATTTTTGACTGATTTTGAAGATTATCTGACGAAAAATTTGCGGGTTATACACAATTTACAGAGAAAAATCCAAAAAAAAGATTTTTTTTCTTTACGTAAACCATCACTTTTGGATTGAATATTTTATACAAAAAACAGTTTAAATGTATCGCACTGTACAGGAAAGTGATCAACAATATATATTCTCACAAATTATAATAAAATGTCAGTTAGTTTGCTGATAATATTATTTAAATTACCACTTTTATTGTATATATAATTGTGAGACAACAAATTTGTATGTGAATAGGTTTAATTACAGAATTGACAGATTCCTTTCCGTGAAACGTAATGCATAACCAAAACCATAAATCTAAATATGTATTCCCTAACATTTTCATTTCATCATTCAATGCGAATGAGAACATTTTAAATTTTTCAGGTCATTATAAAAAATAAAATTGTTTACTTACTTTTTATGAAGTAATATTAATTTGAATTTAAAATTTTAAAAATTAGACACTTTTGACAGCTGACAATTGTTGCTAGTAGATAGTGTATTTTCTTTTTTTTATTGTAAAGTGTCATAAAGTAGACTTATTCTGCACTTCTGACTCTGACAATAATATTTAACGACCATATTAGTCACTTTACGTTAAGTTTAGAGGATTTCTATGCATTTTGGTATTTCTGAACTACTCTGCGTAGTGCAGCAGGTGTACAAAACGGAACACGCCTATTTTCTTTGTCAAGTTAATCGTGATATTTATAGGGCGGCACAAGTATTCATACCATAACAAGGGCGAGAATGAATATTCTTGCACTAGTGCTAGAATGAAGCTATTCCATAATCAAAAACTACGTTGGAAAATAGAAATTCTACAATAGTCCTAGAAAAAAAGTATTCCCGTTTTTTATTATTCCTTTCGTTCTATCCAATCTATTCAAATAATTTTCCTTTTCAACTCTCCGCCACTGAAACATTCCAGGTTGCCGAAACTACGTAACATCCTTCAGGTCTGCCAATGCTATTTATCACACCTTTCTAGACACAGCATGGTCTTAATCACTGCTAGAGAAATATGAAATTTAACTGGTTTAAGGATACTGGTGACTAATTGGCTTACGGTACACAGTTTAGGAACCAACAAAAGATCAAAGCGAACCGTTTTAGAGAATAATTAGTTGAATTATGTACCGATAATCTAAAAATAATAGGATTTAGTGAGATCGTATCGTGTATAGTTTGGTATATGTTGGATTTAATACGGCATGTCATATTCGCATACACTGAAAGTTGTACTGCATCAAAAACAAAAGCAGTTACCGCATACATTTAGAATCAATTAGTAACGGTTGTTTAGTCAAAGTTGGGTCAATTCGGTAATATAAAATGTATAATCTAGAAAAGTTTTTCATGACTCAGTGAAACGGAAAGATTTCGTAATAACTTTCCTCTCCTCCATAATCCGCCTACTTTTTCATTGATTCTATAAATCTAAAAAATGGTTATTCTTCTTACGTTTTGTACAATGTTCCTTACTTTTGAGATGCCGAAGTCCAGCCTTAATACTAGAATTTGATGATCTTCCTGTTCAAGCGTTTTCTTCACTACTTTCGCCTTATTGTGAGCCATCTTACTATGTCTTATATCCCACAGATCTCTCTCTAATTCTTGTTACATTTGCTTTAGTTATGATTTTTTACTTTTTTCTCATTTTCACGTTTCCGTAATAATAGACGCAGCGTATACTTTCGAAGTACTAGCCACTGTCGAAAGAATGACTCCTAGTAACGAATAGGCATGATCACAGATTTTGAAATCCCCTTCAACAATGTAGATAGGTACGTTTGCTATTTCCGAAAAATACATTATTTCAGCAATAAACTAATTTTTAACGAAAATAATTGCATTTTATTCTATCTACTTTAATTTATGCGCGAGAGCATAGGGGAAATATGTACAAAATGACATATACGGGTAATACGACATATCATTTAAATTTTCGCGGCTAATAAGTTTATAGTACATACACTCACCGTTGAAGGCGTGCTAGGTAACCAAGGACATGCTGCCGAAAATTTAGTATGCTCCATGCCCTGCGGTCTTTTATAGCCACTGCTAAACTGCATTTTTAACGCCATTTATTCGCTTGGAAGGTTACTAACGAACTTTATTTTACTGATTGCTGTAATATCGTCATCTGTGAATTTATCCAAACCAAACAGTTTGGATGTCAATTTTAAAAAATTAAGTGATTTTTGACAAATGGATAAATTTATGTGGAAACAGAAGGTTGAAGGAGAAAATGACATCCGAGAATATTTACAACAATTGTAGAGTGTGTGCCTTAACACTTTTTACCTAAAGATTTTGGTCCAAATATAGTTCTGAAAAGAGGAGTTATCCCATCAGTCAATTTACCAGGTAAATCTATAATAATTGGAAAAAAAACTAACAACTAACTAGGATACATTTACTCAATAATTGTTTTTATTTTCTAGAATCTTTAGAAACAGTAACTGATGATGTTCCATCCTCAATAATTGAAGCTGAACCATCAACCTCTTCAGCTGTACCACAAATTGGCACTGCATCTGGAACTGAGAGTCGTAGGACTTTAAAGTTACAGGAAGCTTCAAATTCTCAGTTTGTAAAACTGAGAGCTAAAAAAGCACAAGAATCCTGTGCTATTAATGAGGCTAGTTGTAGCTATCCAGTTGAACCCGAGCTGAAATTATCAACACATGCTGTTCAAGATCCTACTTCTGTCACACCAGCAGACTTGAATACCCAGAAGTGAGTGAATAATTAATTGATTTATTAATATATAGCTTCTTAACAAAGAAATTTTCACAGAAATAGTAGTTATTAGGTATAGGTCAATATTTTGATTTATTAAAAAACATGAAAAATTATTAGGTACTTAGAAATGCATTTATAATTTCATATTATTTAGTTACATCATGTTTTGACTGTATACTTCTATAAGAATATTGTCTAAAATAGGGTTTAAAAGTTAACATTTCAACAAAAATGTTATCTAAATGCAATGTATATTGCATATTCAAATTATTTTTTATTGCTAATGCTATTATTTTTTAATTTAGAAAGATCTGATTTACTTACTGAGGTGAATGTCTCTAGGGTTAAAGACCTATCACCAAAAGCCAGACGTCTCTATCAAATAGCCACTTAATTTAATAGAAGAGCTACCCAGTTTAGAAGAAGTCATCAGCTGTTATTAAAAAGGTATGCTGCTGAAACCTTTAAAAAATCTGAACTTTTAAAAAAATGTGTATCCATTATATTGTATCATATGTGTAATATTTGTTAGCACATGCTATTATCAATAAATTATTCTTATCTTAAGTTTGAGAAGAAAATAAAAAAAATCACCTGCACTATTTTATAAACAACATTTTTGAAACTATTTGTCCACATTTGTCTTTTAATAAACTATCCCGGTTAATAAAAACGGATAAAAGCTTTAAACAGCTTTTTGAAACAACATATCCTACTTTTAAGCCAAAAGAAAATAACAGGTTGTTTCAAAAAGTGTTTAAACTTTGTGTGACTGTTTATATTTGTTTATTTAAGAAAAAACAATATAGGCATAATTTAAAAAACCTTCAGTATTTGCTTGTCTTGCCATCTAGTAGTAGCTAGTAAACTGTGACTAATCATGCAGGTCTCTTCCTTTATTTTTCCCTGTTGGTGAATAGTAACCTTCCACCACAATAGATGGCGCAGCACTCGACAAAACTTTGTGGCTTCGGACTTAGTACAGGAGATTCCATTCTTCCCCGGTTTAAAAGTATTT
This sequence comes from Galeruca laticollis, assembly GCA_963921935.1. Taxonomy (NCBI): domain Eukaryota; kingdom Metazoa; phylum Arthropoda; class Insecta; order Coleoptera; family Chrysomelidae; genus Galeruca; species Galeruca laticollis. The sequence goes on along the minus strand of OY998176.1, from coordinate 206,305,070 downwards.
ATCTATGGTACGCTCCATGCATCATTACGAGCAGGTCGACGTACCACGTGATTTTGCCGAGTTTGAGTTTTTTTGCGGGTCTGGTATTTTGTCAATAAGGTAAGTATTTTTATTTTAGAATAAGTTTTGACAGATCAGTTATGTACAAAACGACATATACCAACAACGTCCAAAATGACATACTATTCCATTTTACCCATATTTTTTGCAGGTTGTAAACAATGCCGCGCAATTACAAGAGAACTTCCGAACATCAAAGCTGGAGTGAATTATCAATGGCAAAGGCAATTGAAGCTGTGAAGAAAAATGAAATGGGATGGCTGAGGGCAGCTAAAACGTTCGAAGTTCCTCAGGCAACTTTAAGAAGACACGCGTTTAACAAAAACAAAATCCTAAAAGCCAAAAATGAAAGATTGGGAAGATACAAGACCACTTTCCCATTGGAAGTGTAGAAACAGCTTGCAGATCATTTGAAGTTCATGGAAACGAGATTTTTTGGTGTTATTTGCAAGGAGGTACAAAAACTAGCATACCAACTAGCAGAAAAAAATGGTTCTGAGCATCGTTACAATAAGGAAAGAAAAAGAGCAGGTCAGGAATGGTTATCTGGATTTCTAAAAAGAAATAAAGACATCAGTTTAAGAAAGCCGGAACCCACGTCCGCACCTAGGGCACAGGCCTTTGACAAGTCTATAATCGAACGTTTTTTTAAGCAATGCAAGACATTTTAGACAAGTATAAGATTTCTCCGTTCCGTATTTATAATGTGGGCGAATCGGGTTTATCTACAGTTCAGAGGCCTCAAAAGATTTTTGTATCTGCTGGCCGCAAGCACATTGGAGTAATCACAAGTGCAGAGAAGGGAGCCAACGTAACTTCTGTTTGTTGCATGAGCGTAACAGATAATTTTGTACCCCCTTTCCTCATTTTCCCCCGGAAAAAACATCAAAAATGAATTGACTGATGGGGCACCAATTGGCACCGTAGGAGTAGCGTAAGAGTCAGGCTGGATGACTTCTAACCTGTTTTACAAGTGGCTTGTCCATTTTCAGTCACACGTCAAGGCGACTCCGGAAGATAACGTTCTGCTTATTTTAGATGGACATATCAGTCACAAGGGAATTGACACTTTAAATTTTGCGAAAGAAAAAGGTATTATTCTCTTCTGTCTACCAGCTCACTGCATCCACAGAATGCAACCTTTGGCTGTGTCCTTTTTTGGACCACTATAGACTTATTTCAATCAAGAACTAACGTTGTGGCTTAAAGAACATGCTAGCAGAGTGGTAACACACTTGCAGATTGGATACCTTTTTGGCAAGGCATATGAGAAAGAAGCAACTGTACAAAATGCATGTAGTGGTTTTAAAAACACTGGTATATGGCCTCTAAATCCACATAATTTTTCAGACTATGTATTCGAACCATCGGAAATAACTAATATTCTTCAAGAATCCAATAATAATACTACAGTTGTAGACACCAGTCAAACAGTTGCAACACCTGAACCCGAGCCTGAATCTAGTCAATCTCGGTCTCAAACAGAAATCGTATGAACTTCGCCAAAAAAAATATTACAGTTTCCTATTGACAAAATATCTCCCGTGCCACAAGGAGCATATATAACTAGTCAGGGCAAGAGGAAACCTCGAAGGAGACAGAACGTTCATGAACTGACTTCCACTCCAAATATGGAAGACGTTAAAGCTAAGGAGGCCTCTAAACCTGCAAAGCCCACACTCGCCGGCTGGAAAAATTTACCAAGGTTGTAAATTTTGGTAGTGATTCTCCTGACGTATCAACACCATCTACATCTGGAGAAAAATACAAATAAAACCTAGATTTAAAAGAAAAGCATGTGAGCCTTTAGATCTGAGTTTAGAATCTGAGGACGAGCCCTTTGCCGATATAAATAATGAAGACTGTCCATGCATTTATTGCAATGATTTGTTTTCGCGTTCGAGATCAAATGAAATATGGCTCCAGTGCTTGTATTGCCAGAAATGGGCACATTCCCTATGCGCGCATGTCCCAAAATCTACAAAAAATTCATTTGTGAACTGTGTTACGAATTACTACTACTGGACTATTGATTGTTTTGTGTTATTGTTACCGTATCCCATTTTGTACATATTATATGGGTGAAATGGTTTAGGACATACCCTATAAGAAAGTTTGTAAACTCCTTTTCTTGTGTATTCCTAGTGTTTTTCGATCGTCCATATTTCAATGTTTCTTTAGTTTATATGTTTTTTTTCATATTCTAATAAATAAATTTGAAAAAAATTAAATTGAAAGCAGTATGTCATTTTGTACATATTTCCCCTATGTGCCTAATCTAATAGAGTGAAGAGAATCCACTAGAACCTGCTCTCACTGGTTTAATTTCAAATTTTGAGATTTTAAAGCCAACTGGATGGTTTGCCATATAATTCCATTAAATCGTTCACACTGACCATTACCCTGAGGATTATAGGGAGTCGTGCGACTTGAAGCAATACTATGAGACTCTAAAAATGACTTAAGTTCACGGGACATAAAAGAAGTACCTTGGTCAGAATTGACATATGTCAGAGTGCCAAATGTAGAAAATATTTTATGCAAACATTGGATAACTGTAGAGCAGGGATGGCCAAGAGGTCGACCGCGGTCTACTGGTCGACCGCGAAGACGATTTAAGTAGCCCGCGAGAGTGAAAATAAACTGAACAGAAAATATTTAAAAATAATATTATCTATTTTAAAATGTTCTATATAAGTAGGTACTCACACGCTTCGGTCTGTCGTAACTCGTAACGTGGTATATTGTTGCGTGCGCGTGTGTGAGTCAGTCGTGTAAACGCGACTCACCGCTAGTATATTGTTGTCTCTTTTCATTTCGCATTGTTTCCTCTTTTTGTGACCTCGCCCACGAAGGATCGGCCAAATAATAACAAGAGCCAGTACTAGTTTCGACTTGAGTGCGAACGTAGGTATTTACAACTAATTTGTTGCGTCGCGATTATTAAAAGTTAACGTAGGGGCCTTGAGACATAGTGTTTTTTAACTATTTTATCAGAATGTGTGGGCCATCTAGTTCAAGTGCTAAAAAAAGTAAGACTTACCATTATCACAGTGAGTGGGAAGAGGAATTTTTTGTCGTTATGGTCAAGGATAAATGTGTGTGCCTAATCTGTAACTCAAGTGTCGCATTACCGAAAAGAGCTAATGCTGAAAGGCATTTCAAAACTACACATTCCAAATACGCCACCGATTTTCCATTTGGCAGTGAAAACAGAAATATAAAAGTACGTGAATTGAAAAGCAGTTTAAACGCACAACAATCTTTTTTTACAAAACCAGATTCGAAATCAAAAGCTGACACTCGCGTCATTTTCTGTTACAGAAATATCAATAAAACGAAAGAAACCTTTCGAAGATGGAGAAATGATCAAGGAAGCCATGCAGAGAGCTGAATAAGCACTTTTTAATAACTTTAAAAACAAAAAAGAAATTATTACAGCAATAAATGATATTTCACATTCACGGAACACAGTAATGCGACGCAGTGAAGCCTTAAATGAAAATTTGGAACAATTACTTAATGAAGACTTGCAGAAATGTTGTTTCTTGTCACTACAGTTTGATGAATCCACCGATGTAACCGACATTGCTGAATTGTGCGTTTTCGTGCCCCTAGTTTGTGAAGACATGACAACAAAAGAAGAATTATTGACAATGATTCCATTGAAGGGGCAAACCAGAGGTGAAGATATTTACAGTTCTTTTATAGTTTTGTAGAAAATACTGCATTTCCGATACACAAACTAGTTGCTATCACGACAGATGGAGCACCCGCTATGCTGGGACAAAGGATTGGTTTTATTTCATTGTGCAAAAATGATGACAACATTCCAAGTTTCAACAACTATCACTGCATCATACACCAGCAAGTTTTGTGCTCTAAAATTCTGGAATCAGATGTTATTATGAAAATTGCTTTTAAAATAGTTAATTCTATTCAAGCCAGAAGTTTGCAAAGGCGTCAATTTCGAGCTCTTCTTGAAGAGAGAGAAGCCGAACACTCAGACCTTTTGCTACATACAGATGTTAGGTGGCTTAGCCGTGGTGCCTTTTTGAAGAGATTTCGCCAATTACTGCCAGAAATCAAGAAATTAGTTCAATCAACAGGAGAAAATATACCTGAGCTTGAAGATGAAAAATGGCTTATGAAGCTGGCCTTTCTTTGTGACATAACAGAAAATCTCTTCAAGGGAAAGACAAAACCCTCATTGACATGACATCTTTGATTAAAAGTTTTAAAAGTCAAATTCAAATGCATGCATCTCAATTAAAACGAGGTGAACTAAAAAATTATAAAAATATGGAAGAAGAATGTACGCACAATTCAAATCGAGACTACAAAATTTTCGCTGAACAGCTGGGGAATTTGCATCTGGAGTTCGAAAGAACGTTTGCAGATTTTGCCGCTCTCGAAGAAGTGCTAAGTTTCATGGTATTTCCTTTCAATGAAAACATTGGCAATGACAGCTTGACCGTTAAAATCGGCAACTTAACCGATACTGAATCTCTTGTGGTTGAAGAAGAAATAATAAAAATGAGAAGTGATATATTTCTGAAAGCTAGAGCATCTGGTAGTACAGAATTTTGGAAAGTGATTTGCAAAGAAAAGTTTCCATGCCTGAGAAAGGTGGCTTTATATTTGACTTCATTTTTTGGTTCTACCTATCTTTGCGAATCAACGTTTTCAACTATGAATGCAATAAAAACCAAAAATCGTTCCCGCTTAACAGACGCTCACTTAACTTCCTGTTTGCGCATCGCAGTTACTTCGTACACTCCCCAATATGATAAACTTGTGGAGAATATGCATTGTCAAACATCCACTCAAAAGCGTAAAACGCAATGAAAAATTCGAATTAAGTATGTAATATTCAGTGAATAAATACATACAAACTTATTACAAAAATGTTTTATTTCTCTCTTCTAAATTCTACCCTGCAGTTGACCGCAGGAAGAATTTTCGAGCACAAGTAGACCTCACAGGTCAAAAGTTTGGCCACCCCTGCTGTAGGGGATGGTAGGTTGGAGCATGGAAATTCGAATGGGAATCTGGAAAATTCATCAACAACGGTTAGTAAGTACTTATTTCTTGAAGATGAAGGCAAAGGACCTTTAAAATCTAAATTAAGACGTTCAAATTGTGAGGTGGCTTTGATTAACGTTCCTTCATTTCTATCAAATTATGGTTTAATTTCAGCACAAACAGGACATGAGGAGGTCTTCCACAGAAAAAGGGAGATTTTTGAAGCGTTTCCAATGGAAAAGCCGGATAATACCAGGGTGACACAAAGAGGAATGTAAATCAAATAATTTCTTTTAATCAGCCGATGACATGATTGCAGAAGTAATACGGGAAAATGCATTAGCTACCGTGTTTTGACTTCCTAGCCTGTAAACGATATCATACTTGTAGCATGACAATTCCATACGCCAACGTTGAATTTCTTCATTTTTTATTTTGGAAGAGGACTTGTTATTAAACATAAATGCCACTGACTTCTGATCCGTAATGAGCTGAAAATGTCTACCAATTAAAAAATGTTCAGTGCTTCTACTATTGCGTACAATTCTTTTTCAACTGACGAATGCTTTTGTTCCTGAGAGAACAAGGTTCTGGAGAAAAATGAGACTGGTCTTCCTGATTGGGATAATTGAGCAGCTATCGCAAACTCTGAGGCATCGGTTTCAACAGTTAACATAGCGTCATCATCAATTGAAGAAATCGAAGAGTTGGCTATGTCTTGTTTGAGCTGTCTAAATGCCAAAATTGCTTTTTCAGACAATGGAAAACTTGTGCTGTATGCTAGCGGCTGAATTTTTTCGGAAAATTTAGGAACCCATTTAGAGTAGTGTGTAAACATTCCTAGAATTCTTCGAAGAGAAGTTAGTATCAGGTACTGGTAAATTCAAGAGAGGCTCAAGTCGTTCTGGGTCCGGCTTCATAGTTTTGTCGCATATTAAATAACCAAGAATGCAAATCGATTTGAGGGAAAATCTTGATTTTGTTTCATTTATTGTTAAACGGTACTTCTTAATGACATCCAAAAACTTTTGTAAATTTTGATCATGTTCTTCTTGTGAGTTACCGCAAACAGTGACGTCATCCTGATAAGCTTAGACGCTTTTAAGATTTTCTTTCTTGATGATACTGTCGACGGTTCGTTGGAAACAAGCGACTGACTCTATTGGTAACACCAAACGGAATTCGAGTGAATTGGTACAAATTTCCACAAGCTTCAAATAATGCTGTGTATATCTTTTCTTCATCTTTAATTGGAATTTGGTAAAAGGCACTACGAAGGTCAATTGTACTTAAAACGAAATATTTAGAAATTTGGTTTACAATGTTTCTACCCGTGGCAATGTGTATGCATCCAATAATGTATAGTTATTTGAGGTTTGAGAATAGTCAATACACATACGTTTCTTGTGGTTTTCACTTGAATTTACCAGAAGTTGACCTCGTCAAGGGGAGATACTGGGTTGTATGATCTTTTCTTTTAGAATATGTTTGATTTCTTGCTCAATAAAGTTGAGGTCTGAAGTTGTAAATCGACGGAATTTTATTGCGATTGGTTTGCAATTAAACGTCAAATTTGAAAATAGACTGAACGGTTCAACATTTGCTACTGCTAAATTGCATATTGATAGGGTAGATTTGTCACCTCTAAAAAGAATTTCGAGTCGGGAATGTTGCTTCAGAATATCATGACCAATGATCACTTCAGTGCAGAGTTCATCAAGGACTAAAAGCTTTACATTTGAATAAATGTTATCCAAAATTTGTAGGCGTACAATACAATATCCAAGAGCTTGCGACGTGAGAGATGTTGAAAAGCCGTTTTAACATTAATTCTTGATGGAATGACACAAATATTTCTACTGGCAACAATTTCACTTGAAATATAACTATCAGAACTCCCTGTATCGACTAGTGCATGTGTGATTATGTTGTTTATTTTAATTTGAATAATAGATTTGGATAAATAACTAGGTGAAACAGCAGTAATTGTAGACAAAATAGCAGCAGATGTTTTCTGAGTTCTTCTGGTGTTACTTGATCTGCACACAGTTGAAAAATGACCTCTTTTATTGCAGGAACTGCAAATTGCATTTTTAGCAGGACAGTGTTCGCGCAGGTATCTATCTCTGCCACAAAAGAAACATTTCAGAAAAGATGCAGCAGCCGCTAACTGCCTGGTTGATCAATTTTCAGAATCTTGTGACGGTTCTGCGTTTTGTAAAACGGTGTAGCATGATAAAAATACTATGCTTTTTTGTATTGTATTATGAGTAACTCACGGAGGTACATTAATTCAATTAAGCCACCCACTGAGTATGCAACTTTATACACATTTCTGTATAGTTGATTGCATAACGGAATTAACTATGGGTTTTAAAATTATTTAAGCATATCCTGGAATAACGGGATGTAAATAATTAAATGGGTGTTAAGAGTAATATTTTTATCAATATTCTTCATGTGATCTAACCAATCCATGAGTATTATATTATTTAATGTGGAGATTTTATTTGACTGCCATTTGTAACACTGTTTGCTGATGTCAATTGTAAAGTAAAAGAAAGCTGTTGAAAGCACTTGTCCGATACTTGTCGAATGGTTAAGTTGGGGTATCGATGAGGACAAGTCGTGAGTATATAAAATGGCCGGTGGCACATATTTTGGGAACTATAGTGGTGAAAACCCTTGGTAACAAGGTAAGCTTTCATCTTGTATATATTTTCACGGCTATAACCCCCAATTTCTTTTTAGGGTTTTTTTTATACTGCATAGTTTTTTACAAGCAGTTTTTACAATATTTTTTTCCAATTGATGGTTTGATAGTTTTTATGGGTGATGGTTATCAATGATAGGATGATCAAGAACAGATTTTAAGAAGCTTCAATTTCGGATGATTCCTGTATGGTATAAATTCTCGTAGGGATAGCTGACAGGCTAAGTTCTCCGTCCAGGGTTGTAGACGTTTCGTACATCGGATTGCGATTAACGTTATAGAGCGACAAGAGCTTCAAACGGCGTTTCCAGTTCAAAGGACGAAGCTGGACTTTGTTTGTTGGTGACATCATGAACAGGGATTATATATAATCTGTGATCATGAACAACGATTATTAACCGCATGGCTGAATCTAGTTCCATAAGTCAGATGTTGCTTGTCAATTAAGCCAATTGACGTCTAATAGTTTGGACACTAACCGCAAGTAACATTTAAAGTTTTATTTGTTTTTATCTGAACTATGAGCAATTTATTCATTTTATAACTTCATTTTTTTACGTTGAATCACACATTAACTTTTATATTCTACTATTAGTAACTTCACATTTTTATAAAGACGTCTATCAAATTCACCATTTTAACATTACATTCTTTCAATTCTTTAGAGTTGAAATATCAACTTTGTTAATGTATACTGCCCTCAAAATATATTTCAGTTCAATCTTAATATATTAGAGATACTTTTGACCTACTTGTATGTATATGGTTAATGATTACTGTTGTAAAGCGGTAACTGGTATACCATTTACGGGTTGCTAAAGATTTAGTGTATTGTATATTTTGATCTCAGTTAGTTGATAACATTAGAAATTGTTATACATTTTAAATTAACTAATCATTGATAACTGATTATCATTTCATAAATAGAGTTGATCACCTCATATTTTTGAGACAGGTTATTACAACATATGTTCAAGGTACCATCCATTTAATTAAACTGTTTCATTGGCAACAAACTGTTTTATTTGATTCACAAACGTAAAAGCAAAACGACATAAATAACATATTTGAAAAGTTACAATAGCTAATTTTTTGTTCATTATTGGTTTCTTGGTTAATCAGTAAATTTCTTGAATGTCCTACTAATCAAGTGGCGCCTTAAAAAATAATAAAGGACAAGCTTTCAAATATTCCTCACTAACTCATGACCTTATGCTCTCCGGCGAAAAGCGAACCTTTGGCAATGTAACCTCACTTCTTGAAGTAACAACAACAAGGTAAGGTTAAAACGGCAACACTTGAATCAAAAGTTGATGAATATGATTCAGCATATTTCTTGGCTATTTCTAACGCTCTTGCAGTATCAAACGTTTGAATTAAGCTCAAAGAAGAGTGCTCTAGAAGCCGCTGTATAATTTGTGGTGAACTTAAACTATTGATAAATGAGTCTCGGATACAATCATCTCTATTCTGTTCGGCCGTGACAGCTTTAAATTTGTAGTCTTCGCTCATCTGTTTCAAACTTTGTAAATATTGGTCAATTGACTTACCCGCTAGCTGTCTTCTTGATGAGAGAGAATATCGAGAAAATATTTTATTTTTGGGTTTTACGTAGAGGCTCTCAAGGCATCTTCATACGTTGTACTTTCACTAATTGACTCAAAAACGACTAGACTCACGTAGTTTATTAGTAGATTCAGCTTCTTCGTGTTGTCCTTCGCATCTGCCGCTTCCAGAAAATTCACGAACGATCTATATCTAAGCGATCGGGACGAAGTAGCTTATCCATTTAATATTTTATGTAGAATAAATTGTAATGAATACAATGGATTATATTTAGAATAAGGCCTTATTCTACAGAACATAACTGACATAAAATTATTGACAACTTTGTAACATAACTGACAATGTCATGGATATAATCAAGAAGGATGTTCGCGGTGAACGGGTGTAAAGACAGAAACGATATTAGGCAGTATTAATTAGATTTTATGGAAATGCTGAAACAGGTCGATTTTTGTTCTAAGGAGGACATATTTTTACGATACCGACATCTGTCAATTGTCAATCCCCTTCCTAAAAACAACGTCGCAATATATAAGTTCTATAATAGTCGTAGAAAAAAGTGTCCATCATGTAGAGTGGTACATATTTATGGTACAATTTGTAACTACACCAAAATTTATGCCTCCTGACGTACACGGATTAATCTAATCATATTACCATTAACTTTTCTGACTTGGAATGGGAATTATTTAGTTTGCTCACTTGCTTATTTTTCTTAAGAAACAAGTCGTTTTTTATACTGCGCGTACGACAACAAAACTCTAGATTTTGGTTTAATTATTTATCCAATTTCTAAAAAAAATTAATATTGAATTTTCAGAAACTATAATTTTGTATCTTGTCTACCTATGTGCGTATACTTAGCTCGAATCTGTCACTAGAAATACACGTAAATTCCGTTGGGTAAAACGACCACTATGAGAATAAAATTAATCACTTTACGTTCTGAACCACATGCTCGACTGAAACTCTGACAAATCTATTTTCTTGGCAAATTCAGAGAGGTAATTCTAAATTGTGAATTACATGCTATTATATATGAATAATTTTGTGGCAGGATACCAAAAAGGTGAATGTGGTGATTTATGAAAAGGTAAGACTGATGTGTGTTAAATTTAATTTGGTGATGGGGAGAGTGAGGTGGAATGTAGATAGATAAATTGAACCCAACTTTATTATAACTACATCGTGGTTGGTGAGTGCTCATTATGCCCCAATGCCTCGATAAAATGAGTCCAGACGTCGACGCAGATTTTTCAGGAAGAAAGTATTGTCTATAGTCTTTTTCATGAAGAGAAATAAAATTCTACTTACGCTCTGGGCAAGAAACAAACATATACAATAAAACATAGAAACAATATAATATATAAAAGGAAGAAAGAACTAATTAAAGCGTTGAAGAACAATGAATGTCATGAATGTTGACAAAAAATATAAGAAGGCTCTAAAGCAAATCAAGAATTCTTCTACACAGCATTAAAAAATATGAGAACAGACAAACAACAAGACATCCCTATATTTTGTTAAAAATAAGAATTTAGGAATATTAAAAAAGAGGATGAAATTATACAGAAATGGAAAGGATATTACCAGGAAGTAGCAATAATTATTCAGAATATACAGGAGAAAAAGGACAAATTGGTATAGCGGAGGATACAGAAATAAAAATTAGTAAAGTAGAGACCATACAATCACAAAATAAATAATGGTAAAGCACTCGGATATATTAAAATAACTTCAGAAATAATAAAAAACATTGGAGAAAAAGGAAAAGACATGCTGCTTCATAGTTTGAATAAAGCAATAGAAGATGAAACACTTCCAACAGACTGCCAGAAGGCAGTTATAAGTGCCAACTTTTAAGAAAGGTGATGTAAAAGATTGCAATAACTACCAGGGAATAATATTCATCCGCAACGCGATGAAAATATTAGAGAAAAAGTCAGATTGACAGTAGAGTAGATTCGAAGAATCGTGGAATAGATTTCGAATGGGAAGAAGCACCCAAGGTCACTTATGTGCTATAGAACAGATGCCAGAAAAAGTAATAGAAAGAAGTAAGAAATTGTATTTAGCCTTCTTAGCCTTTGATAGGGTACCTAGACTGTAAAATATTGGTCGAAAGAGGAACCAACGGGAAAATTATAAAGATAATACAAAATATTTGGGTATGACAACAACAAGAATGCAGTCATAAGAGATAACAAAATTTAGGATAGCTTCACTACCAATATAGGAGTAGGACAAGGGTGAAGTCCATAATTATTCATCATCGTCTTGAACGAGATCGTGAAGAGATGCACTGTATCAAGTAAAACAATATACGTGGGACATTTGCAACTACAAAGAGTCAACATCCGTGAGGGAGCATTTGCAGACGAGGTGATATTAACAAAAAGTAGTTAAAAGAAAACATCAAGGTGTGGAATACAATAGTAGGATATGGGAATGGAAATAAACAAAACAAAATTAATGGTGTTTTAAATGAAACTTACTGTTTCTAGTTAAATCCACAATGTATTGAAAAAATGTTAAAAATTCTAAAAACTTGACAATTGTTTCGATATTAAATAAATATCATCGTCAGAATGACAGAAGTTACATTTCATTTGATGCCTACCTGATGTTTAATTATTTTTGGCTAGTCCCAGAAGTGACCTACCTTGTGATGGACTTAATATATGTTAATAGAAAAAAGAAGATATGATATTACAAATATTAAAGCTCAGATATTATTAGCGTTATGGAGATATCCTGGATATCATTTTTCCCAATTAAGATCTGTATAACCGTGCAATGATATAGAAAACCAGGTAAACTATAACTGCTGATCTTTACAATTATCACTTAAGGAGATAGTTTAAAAGTGGAGAACTCCCTAGATTCATCTGATCATTGACGACTTCATATTATGGGCTTTTTACGTGTCTTCTAATTTCCAATTCTTCCAGGAAATCCAGTTCTTGTTTCTTATCACAAATATGTAGTACTTCTAGTTCTGTGTTAGGTGTCATTGAAAGATTGGTGTCAAGTAGATACCTGGCGTAGTGGGATTTGTCTGGTTATTTTAATCTGTATGCTCGTAAGTGTTCATTGTATCGGATTTCAAAATTTCTAAGTGTCTGACCCAAATAGACAGCATTACATTCTGGATATTTAAGTTTATATATACCAGATTTCTTTAATGCTGATATTTTTGTTTCTATATTTAACAATTTTGTACTTATGTTACTTTCTGTTTTAAAAGAAACCGTTGTATTTGTTGCTAAAGATCTTATCTTCGAATATTTCCTGCATATGTAATGGTTTTATAAGTTTTTATTTCTTTAGTTTGTTTATGAAATATTAGTTGTAATGTCACTTTTTCCTCTTTTTATTAATTAGTTTATTTATCATATGTAATGGGTAACCGTTGGATGTTGCTTTAAATTTAATTGTGTTAATCTCTCTATCAAAATTATATTTGTACATAGGAACTGAAAATGCTCTATGTATCACTGAATTATATGCCGCAAGTTTATGTGACATGGGATGACTGGAACTATATGGAATAATCACATCAGTGTGTGTAGGTTTTCGATGAATCGAATAGTCAAGTACATTATTAACTCTTTGGATCTTTCAATCAAGAAAATTGATTGAACTATTTTCTTGGTCTAATGTAAATTTCATTTTTGGGTGTAAATTATTAATGTGGTTGAAAAATTCATCTAATTGTCGTTCACTACCCATGAAACACGCTAATAATGTCATATACATATCTATACCAAAATAAAACATTTTTTGAAATATTACTTTCAAAGATTTTGTTTTCTAAACTGTCCATAAAAATGTTTGCCAAAATTGGCGATATAGGGCTTACCATTGGTGAAACTTCATTTTGAATATATATCTTATTGTCAAAAGTGGAATAATTCTGATTAATACATACATCAAATAAATTAAGTATATCTGATATTATTCCTGGATTAATATTTTTATCTTCTAGTAACTTTCTTACAAGTATTAGACATTCTTTAGGAGGAATTTTAGTGAATATATTGGTAACATCAAATGAAATAAGCTTAGCAAGCAGCAAGCAAGTTGATTGCTTTTAATTTTTTTATCAGTTCCATTGAATTTCTAATTGAATATTTAGATGTATATCCGTAACTATCAAGTATATTGTAATTTTTTTTACCAATATATTATTTGAAGTATTAACATAAGAAACTACAGGTATAATTGGTTTCGATCATTAGTTGTCAATATGACAGAGGCGTTCCCCTTGTCAGATTTTGTAACTGTTGGGTTATTATTTTTCAACCACATTAATAATTTACACCCAAAAATTAAATTTACATTAGAAGTTGAAGGAAATAATTCAATCAAATTTCTTGATTTAAAAATTCAAAGAGTTAATAATGTACTTGATTATTCGATTCACCGAAAACCAACACACACTGATGTGACTATTCCATATAGTTCCAGTCATCCCATGTCACATAAACTAGCGGCATATTATTCAATGATACAAAGAGCAATTTCAGTTCCAATGAACAAATGTAATTTTGATAGATAGATTAACAGAATTGAACAAATAGCAATATCAAATGGTTACCCATCACATATGACAAATAAACTAAGTAATAAAAAAGAAGAATAAGTGGAATAACAACTAATATTTCCTAGACAAACTAAAGAAATGAAAACTCATGAAACCATTACACATGCAGGAAATATTTCTAATAATATTTCAAAGATAATATCTTTAGCAACAAATACAAGGATTTTTTTAAAAAGAGAAAGTTACATAAGTAAAAAATTGTTAAATGTAAAAACAAAAATATCACCATTGAAGAAATCTGGTATATATAAACTTAAATGTCCAGAATGTAATGCTGTCAATTTGCGTCAGGCCCTTAGAAATTTTGAAATCCGATACAGTGAACACTTACCAGCATACAGATTAATGCAACCGGATAAATCCCATTACGCAAAACATCTACTTGACACCAATCATTCATTGACACCTAACACAGAACTAGAAGTACTACATATTTGTGATAAGAAACAAGAACTGGATTTCCTCAAATAATTGGAAATTAGAAGACACGTAAGAAACCCACAATATGAAGACGTCAATGATCAGATAAATCTAGGGAGTTCTCCACTTTTAAACTGTCTTTAGACTTAGTAAAAGGATTGGTCACTAAAATCGGATAATTAGATGACAATATTAAATACTTAACCAATGTTCTGGTACACAATCAAAAAGCTGAAATATCTACCAATCATACTGTTGCAGGACTACCACTCTCCACCAAAGAAGAACTAGAATAATTTAATAAAAAATTATAGGAAGAAATATTTCTTGCTGATTCTGTAAGTACATATTTAATATTACTTATAGTCTATTTCTTAATGTCTGATAGCACAGTAGCCTCATTAAATATTCAAATCGAAAATTAACTCTTACAGAGTGATCCTAAGAATTTTACAAGTAAATACTAAAATTCTAATGCAAAACAAGTAGGTGTCTGTATTAGTTATCTGTACATCCCTGTTTCAGCTCAAAATACAATATGGTAATAAAACTGAACAATGCCAGCCAAACGATGAACAGTGCGGCAGTGGCGGAGATTACGATATTAGTTCATTTTGCTTATTTAATTAGATTCGGTCAACATTACAGTTGAAATAAAATTCATTCGTTTTGGCCTATTAACAAGTTATATTTTCATTTCTATTAAATTAATTAAAGAAAATATAGTTTAGTTTTCATAATTCAAATTTATTGACAGTGAATTAATGTATATTAAGTAAAGTAAATATACCATTTATAGGAAATATAAAATTCAATCTATAGTATCATCCTCTTCGCTGGCCATACAAGAATCATCCGAAGACTCGTCGAGAGAGATCACTATCGGTTCTATAGTTTGTTCTATTAGGTTATCTAAAACCCACATTTTCTCTTCCATTTTAATTACATGATTCACAGCATCTCTCCAGTTCTCTTCAGTTATTGTTGTCAATGAGTTCACTAACATCTTTCATTTTATATATTTTATTATGTCTAGCTACATAATCTTTCATTTGGGCCCATATTAACTCTATCGGATTTAATTCACAATAATATGGTGGCAAACGAAGCACTGTTATCCCACGATTCTTCGCTATTTCATCAATAACAAACTTTTTAAATTGTAGCTTATGATCTGAAGCAACCTTTAGAAGTTTTTTATTTCAACATATCATTTTCAAATGGTACGATTAAATAGTTTCTAATATCAGCTTTTCTCCAAGAGGTAGATGGAAGATTTTCTGTTAATCGCGAATAATAAGTGGCCATAACGATTTGGAATTAATTCGACCATTTGTGTAAAATACTCATCAAAAACATCTGCAGTTATTTCTTCATGATAGTCTTTGGTTGATATTGACTGAAACTCCAGTAAACCACCTTCAACGAACCCTTGATTGCATTCAATATGCGTTATTATTAGTCGGCGACCTTTACCGATAGGAGTTTTCAGTCCAGTAGATAAACCTTCTATGAAAGCTTGACGACTGGTTTAAATACTTTTGTCTTGCCATATTTTTTATACTGAATGTCCTCCATTGAGCCATGTCTCATCTAGATAATAGATTTGTCTTCCCTCCTGTCTGTATTTTCGGATATCTCGTAAATACTTGCGTCCCCAACATATCATTTCTTCGTTGTCGATTTGCACTGATTTGCGACTTTTATTCTCCCAAGTAAAATTTAATTTGTGTAATATTTTCCACAAAGTTTTTCGCCCTATATCAGGCAAATTCTCGTTCTCCTTCACCATTCATAGAATTATGTCAAGGGTTGGGATCTCATTTTTAAAATATAATTCATGTACTTTTCGTCTTATTGTATTTTGCATATGTTCATCAAGGTCAAATGGTTTTCTTCCAGTTGACTTTTTAGGTAGAGCTTTATTTCCATTTTTCCTCTCTCTTAGAAGCCTGTAAATAGTAGATTCACTAACTCCTGTCATATTGGAACATGTCGAAACTATATTTAACACTACAGTCTTCGTTTGTCAGCTAAGCACGCTCTTACACTTTACTGGGGTGGAACTTGAGAACATTTTTCACAACACAGTTAACACTTATGGAACATAAGCGACTCTAAGCAAAACAAATTTGTCATTGGGACAATCCCTAGTAGGACCCTATTGTAATGTTTCTTGGAAATGTTATTATCATCATTTAGAAAATCAGAAAGTAATTATCTGGAGAATGAATTGATAAATAGTTTGTTAATATGTCTCCCAAGAATTGACCTGCTCCAAATTCTCAAGATAATTAATAAAATACTCAGTCAGAATAGTGGCGTTACAAGATTATTTCAAAAATCATTTATTGTTTTAACTGTATGTACTCTACAAATGTATGAAGGTCACTTAGTTTCTCTAACTAACCGAATTTACATTTATATTACCTCTATATGTCAGATCGGGTATAAAATTAAATAGTAAATAAATTCCTTAGATGAACGGGGACGCTTATGGTTTACAACCTGACTAGCATCTGTGACCTTTTCGCGTGCTGTCAGACAATAAGAAACAGACTATAGTTTTCAATTACTAAGTACAAGTACATAAAAATGTTTCATTTAGTAGTACCTGAAAAAATGATGTCCCAAAGTTGCTTATACCTTGAATAAAATGTAGGTTAGATTAAGCTTGAAGTGAGTGGGTCAATTCAGCCCTTCACTGCGAATTGCAAGAATAAAAATAATTGATTCCAAATTCAGCTGTAATCAACCCCAATTTGGTACACTATTCAAGTGTGGTTGAGTTAACTATCTATTTTTGTCATCTGTCGTTTGCCAAATAGTTTGGGCTTACTTCTGTCGTAAGATCTAATTGATACTCATATAATACTAGTTTAAAATGGCCTAACTACATTTTTAACCTGCAGACAGCATGTAGGATTGTGCATGTTAACATTAGTAAGAACAGTATTTCAGCACTTTCAAGACCTTCTACTGTCTTTCTGGAGGATCTGATAGGGTATCCTTCAATGTTGAAAGACTTTGGAACATGTATTAAAGTCCAAACAACTGGCTAATACCATGAAAAACAATGAATAATGCATTTCATCTAAACATGTGTTGGAAACTTGAACTTCATGAATTCAAGACTATCCAACCCGGCTTTTTATTTCCTTAACAGAGAGAGGGAAGGCATTTGTCACTATGAGACCAAAGTTTCTATATTATCCACTCTTCATTTGGCATGGTATAGTTGGTTGAACAACGTAGTAATTGAGGTATCTTTGGTGAGAGACAACTCTGAAGTGCTGCCTACTCATGGTATTACCTAGATGAATATTTGTTTGTGTTGTAATATAATGTTCCAAAGTCCTTCCGGATTGAATTTAATATTTTTTCAATACTATTTGTTTATTAATTCTGTAGTGTGGAAGTTTAAGAATCATTGGGCGTAAGGATGGTTGTGACACGGTCCGAAGATTATTCGTCAAGATAATTAGCCATGATTTATCATTGACAATGAACTGGGCTGGAAGAAATAATAAATTAGCTTTCAGCCAATTTAACAACTCGAGGAAATAATCACAGGTAATAATTTTTGTACTAAAAAGTAGATAAATGTGTTATTATTTATGTATTTTATTTGCTATTGCTCGAATGAATCCGTTATGCAAGGAATTGTCAGCAACGGAAGTTGACGTGATTATCAAGCAATGGCTGAGAAGAGCTGCAGATAGGAAGGGTGGCCGGGACCGTACGAGAACCGTTCCTTCAAATAATAATGACATATTATAGCATATAATATATAAATTTTGAAAAATAGTTTTATTTTTAGTATTTACTTAAAATAAATGTTTTTTTACAATGCTTGTTATATTTATTGCAAACCGTGGTAGAAAAAGGCATCCCCCTGAGTTTCTTCGTATGTAGGCCCAGCAGTAGCCGTACATAAGAAAAATTTAGACTGGCCGACATTGGGCCGACCATATGCCCCTTAATTATTGATGTTGGGCTATCGCTGACCAACCATCATTGAGCCCAATGGTATGCTGGCCCATTGCCGGGCCGCAATGCTGGGGGCTGCTGTCAGCCGTTGTGAACCTATAGATGTAGGGCCGTGCCGGCAAATATATGGTGGGCCACTTTTGTCAAGTACGGGGAAACTTCAGCAGGCCAACGCCTTGCCGGCAGTTTCTATTTGTTGGGTTTTAAAAATATCAAATTATATTTAGGTAAATCTCATTATTAAACTGGAAACTAAATCTATTTCTTTTATTTAAAGTTTGTTAAATCCTTTTAAATAACTCGTTGAATAATCCCTGTAGGTGGATGTTCCCAGACAACATGGGATATTCATAGAATAATCTTTAAATACACCAAAAAGTATGAGATTATTCTAAATCAACTGAGAATATTCTTATAATATTAATATTATTTTTGAATATTCTATTAATATTCCTTAGTGAACATTCACAAAACAAGACTGATGAATATTCTTAAAATATTCATTTTAGAATATTATCAAATTGTGTTCTAATTAACCCTTTTTTACATGGGCTAATGGATGGAATGGAAGGTCCTTTGTCGTTATATGAAGTTCTCGAAGGACCACTTTTTTGTATTCACTGATGTAGGATGTGATGATGAAATGTATGATGAAATTAAACACTTATGTCACTTTTATTTTTATATATTGCATGAATTTATAATTTTATTCATTTTTGCGTAGACAATTAAGAACTCACTTGTACATACGCGTTAACTGATATTATTTTGCACATAATATGATGGTTTAATGGATGATTGAAGATTAAATACACATGTTTGTTACCTCTGACTGGGAAATGTATGAATGACGAATGACGAATGACGAATGACGACTGGGAAATTTGTGAGTGACGACTGGTGACTGGCAAGTTTGTGAGTGACGACTGGCGACTAGGAAGTCTTTAAAATTGAGGTTTTACTCGTATTTATACATATGTTAACGTGGTTGCGAGGTAGGAGCAAAATATTAGGATCTGACCAATGTGATAAAAGAGTTTGAAGCGTAACGGTCAGATACAGCGAGTGTAAATTTGCAGTTGGGGTGATTTTTTATGGCCTGAAAAGGTTCCGTAGATACAAATAACAGAGTTTGGAAGAGAGTTTTTTTTATGAAGCGATAAGGTGTCGGGTACTTTGAAATATTCATTGGAATCTCAGAAAACTATATTTATCTGTATTTCGTATGTGGTAGTAGAGTTAATGTAAAGAAATATTAAATGTTGAGAAGAAGGATATATTTAGTTATATGTTTTGAGCAGAATATTCGAATTGTATTATACAGGGGAAGTTGAAAATAAAATCACAGGAGAATTTGGTAATTCAATCAAATCCGAACATATTGGGGGCGCGGGAAAGGGAAAGGGTTAGATAGCGTGAGAGTGTATAGGGCTCTGATGCAGGATGTTGAACGAAAGTGAATAATTGTAAATGTAATTATATAAATAAATGTATAGGGGTGGTAAAAGTAACCTAATGTTGGTGTCAGAGTGTTGTAAGGACTCTGACGTCATGAGAGTAAACGAATGTTTAGGTTTGATGTTAGAGTTGTGAGGACTCTAACGTCAGGAATGTAACGAATGAACATGAGTTGAGGTTAGAGTGTTGTAAGGACTCTAACGTCATGAATGTAACGAATGAACAAGAGTTGATGTTAGAGTTGTAAGGACTCTAACGTCATGAATGTAACGAATGAGCAAGAGTTGAGGTTAGAGTGTTGTAAGGACTCTAACATCATGAATAAAAGAAATGATAAGGATTTGATGTTAGAGTGTTGTTAGACTCTAGCGTCATGAATAAATGAAATGATAAGGTTTGATGTTAGAGTGTTGTAAGGACTCTAATGTCATGAATGAATGAAATTATAAGGTTTGATGGAAGAGTGGTGTAAGGACTCTAACGTCATGAATGTATGAATGAACAAGGGTTGAGGTTAGAGTGTTGTAAGGACTCTAACGTCATGAATGTAAGAATGAACAAGGGTTGAGGTTAGAGTGTTGTAAGGACTCTAATGTCATGAATGTAAGCAATATACTCTAGAAATGGACTAGAGTTGTAAACGATAAGAATGTAAGCAATATACTCTAGAAATGGACTAGAGTTGTAAACGATAAGAATGTAAGCAATATACTCTAGAAATGGACTAGAGTTGTAAACGATGAGAATGTAAGCAATATACTCTAGAATTGGACTAAACGATAAGAATGTAAGCAATATACTCTAGAAATGGACTAGAGTTGTAAACGATAAGAATGTAAGCAGTATACTCTAGAAATGGACTAGAGTTGTAAACAATAAGAGTGTAAGCAATATACTCTAGGAATGGACTAGAGTTGTAAACGATAAGAATGTAAGCAATATACTCTAGGAATGGACTAAAGTTGTAAACGATAAGAATGTAAGCAATATACTCTAGAAATGGACTAGAGTTGTAAACGATAAGAATGTAAGCAATATACTCTAGAAATGGACTGGAGTTGTAAACGATAAGATAATAATAATACCTTTATCCAGGTATTCACATTAAAGTATATGTAAATGAAGTGAAAGAACGAGAATGTTTAAGTCGATTCTAGTTCGACAAGTGTGGTACCAGTTTGTTTTACGAGTAACGGTCCAGGAATCTCGGACTTCCCAGTGTTTGGGTACTATAGTTATGAGAGAAAAGAAAGAGAACGTGTGAGTCGATTATAGTTCGACAAGTGTGGTACCAGTTTGTTTTACAAGTAACGGTCCAGGAACCTCGGACTTCCCAGAGTTTTACGGTATGGGATATTGAGGCTGTAATGCCTGTACAACGCAAGACAGGGTATCACTAAGTATTCAAGTGTAATCAAGAGTATGGGTATAAGAGTGAGTTCAAGTTTAATATTTACAAGTTTGTATGAAATTATAATTACAAATGTAAGTGAGTGCTACTACTAGTGCGAGTAGGGTTGGAATGAGATTGTGAATTCAAGTGAGAGTGTAAGTGAAATGGGAATACATTGAGAATGTATTGAGTGCAATGTATATCAAGAATGTATATACGAGAAAGAGAGTGTGCTCATGAGACTAGAGCAAGTGCGAGCAACAACGAGTGAGTAAGAGTGAGTGCAAATGAATGTAAATGCAAATGTAAGTACGAGCATGTACGAATAAATGTAAAAGTATTATGAATGTGGGTTTTGAGTGCTAATATGAGTATGACTATGAGTTTGATTAAGGTGCAATTGTATGCGAGTGCAAGTAATAATTCATTTGTAAATGTGTAAGGTAGTGAAGGTAAATGTAAGGTAGTGACCACGAGTGTATAAGTATGATGAGAGTTTTGTCTAACTCTTTTGAGATTGTTTTTATATGTTTTATGATTATAGACATTTGTCTTAAGGGGGGCCCGGCTCTTTTGTGGGCAAGAATGAGTTTTTTTTAAAAGTTTTAATTAACGTAAAGGAGAGTTATTTCTGTTGTCGTCAAGAAAATGAGGGTAAGATATGTATATAATGTTTTTGTCAAGTCGTTTTAAATTCAAAGTGTCGTCAATGTATTTTTTAAGTGATATATGAGTAAGGGGGATGGCGTTTCCTTCTAAACGTCACCCAAGTGGTTATGTTATCCAAGTATCTTCTTCATCCAAGTGTCCGAGTATCTTTTTAATACCTTTATCCAGGTATTCACATTAAAGAATAATGCCTTTGTCCAGGTATTCACGTGAAAGGAATTTTTTTCAATAATACCTTTGTCCAGGTATTCACACTAAAGTATTTTTTTCCAATAATACCTTTATCCAGGTATTCACATTAAAGGGATTTTTTTCAATAATACCTTCATCCAGGTATTCACATTAAAGTATTTTTTGTTTCAATAATACCTTTATCCAGGTATTCACATTTAAAGGAATTTTTCTTTCAATAATACCTTTATCCAGGTATTCACATTAAGTATGTTTCATGTCAAAGTTTTTTATCGTCCAGTGGTTTTAAATGTTTAAGTTTTCATGTTTTTCAATGTCCAAGCATATGTCTAAGTTTTTCATAAAGTTTTACGTTTTTCTTAAGTGTCAAGTATACATGTTTAGGGGATAATCATTATCTTCTTCTTGAGGAAGAAAGGTTTGGTTTTCTTGACGAGAAAGAGTTGGAGTAGTGAATGAGTGCTATCCTGCACTACAGAGCGTTGAGTAAGAAGTGAATCGTTTTCGAGTGTAAGTGTTGGTTTGAGAATTAATTATGAGTAAGAATGTTTTAATTTGAGAGTAAGTTTTGATTTTATAAGTGATTTGTGATTTAAGAATGTGTGTGACGTTAAGTTTTTATTTTGAGGGTAAGTTTTTATTAAAAGTGATTTGGTCACACCGGAAGAATGAGTGTAATGAGTAAGAGAGGGGTTATTCGTTAGGTATTGTGGATGAGTTGTTCAGAACACTATGTTTCTTGACGATAATATTCTGGAGATTATTGCATTGGTTGTGAATGATTACGGTTTATGTCCAAATGTCTCAATGATATGTTTTATTTGTGGGCGTGATGGAAGTGAAGTAAAGTGTGATGTCCTTTTTGACATGTGGAGCAAGATTTTACCGAAATGCAATTGGATATTGTGTGTTTAGAATCTAAACACCTGAAGCACAATTTGTTTGCTTTAATGTATTTATTTCGATCAGGGATGGAAAGCCGTCCGAATTGGGAACATCCATGGATTTTATGGCCTGTTTCCTTGCAAAATGAGCATGTTGAAGATGGATAATTGGGATTAGGGGATGCACTAGACGAAGGTTGATTGCGTTGACCATTGTTATGATGTGGGTTTTGTTCGGGATGCGAATGTTGGTTTGCTAATAATGCTACTCTGTTGGTTGGTGTGGTCACATTAGAAGACTGGTTACGATGATGAGATGTATCGGGTTTGGGATCTTGGGTTAACAAGTTTCCTAAGACCGTACATTTTTTTCCAAAAAGTCAAAAAAAGAATCACTAGCAATTAAATTTTGAACAGTCTCTTTTTCTTCAAGAGATCTTTTTGTATTATAATCTAATTTTGTTTTGAATATGTGAACGATTAGTGCATCGAATAACTCTTCCTCATTGATATTTAGATTTAACAATGACTTTACGATAGATATAGCTTCGGACGTGAATGTTCTTAATTGTTGGGCAGTACATTTTGAGATGTTATTACAGGTTGTCTAACGGTTAAAATGGGCAGTAACCATCTGCCGTGTATTATTATATTTAGAATTCAGTAAATCCAACACTACATCAAAATTGGTTTCATTCACCGGTAATTGAGAAATTAAATTGAGCGGATCACCTTTCAAGTATGATTTCAAATAGTAGAACTTTTCAGTTTTGGTTGTAAGCCTGGTAGTGTTTATTATTAGTGCATTAAAAAGATCTATAAAGGCAGTGTATTTAGTGCTATCTCCTGAGAAAATCGGTATTTCTATGGAAGGTAATCTAATATGAGTTCCACTCTGAGAATGTACAGTTAATTGATTAGTTTGATTAAATTTAGAGTTTAATTTTTCGAAAGCATTTTGTAGTTTGCAGTGTAATGAGTAATATTTTTCATCAATCTGAATTCAATCGTCAAATTGTAATTCCGTCTCTACGGCTATGGTTTCATTTTGCTCTTAAATCTCGAAGTAGAGTAATATTTCTCAAAGATGTCTATTCGGGATTTGAAAGCATACTTGTCTGACTCGTCCAGATTGTTATGGAACCAGTTGTAAATACCAGTAATTGCTGCTTTGCAACTAGCACGTTGCGTCTTTAATGAATCCATTTTGTAAATGTTGTATTAATTATATGGTTAACATGAAATGTAAATCAATGGCTATGTTTGAACAATGTTTATTTTGTATCAGCGTAATATATTTTTTTATATATATGCTACCAGCCGTGCTTTTATTTCAAGTTTTTTACGGCTCGTTGCAATTTAAATGACACTGTAATTGTACCTGGTTTTCTCACACAACAATACCGACTAGTGTTATCATAGTTCCATAACAATATTAATATGTAATCATTTAATCGACACTGTACAATGAATGTATGTTACATAAAAAATATCGAATCACTTTTTCAAATAGTATAACTGTATAATTATTAATGATCATGTCTTTTATGAATGTATGTTATATAAAATATATCAACGGTGTTATTATAATCAATCAATATTCAGGTGTAATTATTTAAATCACAATGTCTCATGTAAATTTCAAAAGTTCAATAATCATATAAAGAGTATGAATGTATGTTATATTAGAAATATCAACGATGTTATTATAAGCAATCAATATTCAGGTGTAATTATTTAAATCACAAAGTCTCATGTAAATTTCGAAAGTTCAATAATCAAATGAAGAGTATGAATGTATGTTATATAAGAAATATCAACGATGTTATTATAATCAATCACTATTCAGGTGTAATTATTTAAATCACAAAGTCTCATGTGAATTTCAGAAGTTCAATAATCAAATAAAGTGTTCTTGCTTTAGTAATAAATACCTTAGTTGTTTCTGTTGACACTGACCTCTAGGTTCAGTCGCTGTTGAAATCTGGACTATCTTCTATTCACTGACTTAATCCGGCTCGAAGGACCATGTTCTAATTAACCCTTTTTTATGTGGGCTAATAGATGGAATGGAAGGTTCATTGTCGTTATATGAAGTTCTCGAAGGACCACTTTATTGTATTCACTGATGTAGGATGTGATGATGAAATGTATGATGAAACTAGACACTTATGTCACTTTCATTTTTATATATTGCATGAATTTATAATTTTATTTATTTTTGCGTAGACAATTGAGAACTCACTTGTACATACGCGTTAACTGAGATTATTTTGCACATAATATGATGATTTAATGGATGCTTGAAGATTAAATACACATGTTTGTTACCGCTGACAGGGAAATGTATGAATGACGAATGATGACTGGGAAATTTGTGAGTGACGACTGGTGACTGGGAAGTTTGTGAGTGACGACTGGCGACTGGTAAGTCTTTAAAATTGAGGTTGTACTCGTATTTATACATAGGTTAACGAGGTTGCGAGGTAGGAGCAGAATATTAGGATCTGGCCAATGGGATAAAAGAGTTTGAAACGTAACGGTCAGATACAGCGAGTGCAAATTTACAGTTGAGGTGATTTTTTATGGCCTGAAAAGGTTCCGAAAATACAGATAACAGAGTTTGGAGGAGAGTTTTTTTATGGAGCGATAAGGTGTCGGGTACTTTGAAATAATCATTGGAATTTCAGAAAACTATATTTATGTGTATTTCTTATGTGGTAGTAAAGTTAAAATGAATTTTTTGTTGATGTAAAGAAATGTTAAATGTTGAGAAGAAGGATATATTTAGTTATATGTTTTGAGCAGAATATTCGAATTGTATTATACAGGGGAAGTTGGAAATTAAATCACAGGAGAATTTGGTAATTAAATCAAATTCGAACAAATTGAATATTCTTACAATATTCATTTAAGAATATTACCAAACTGAATATTCCTAGCATATTCTTTTAAGCATATTTATTCATGATTAAAGAAAATTAATATTATTTTTCACATGGGACGATAGTTATAGTTCAAACATTTATCTGGATATTCAACCCTACGCATAGGTGTAAATAGTTAAAATAACCTTCATACAAATAATAAATATAATATATCAAATTAGATATAGATTATAAGGTAGGAAAAAGATATAAAAATATGCTCGATATGAACACTACATAAACGGTTGATACGGTGTGGGTATAATGTTATTCGTCATACCGTCGTGTGATAAGAAGAGAACAAAGATATAAATCATAATTATAACATTCAGCGTAAAGCCAAATCAAGACAGGTACCCAATCGCGTCATCAAAAAGCCGCCAGCCAATTAAAATGCAACTGGCGTTTTCTGTACACACGTTCATTGGTTAATTTCTTATATCATGTGTCTGTGATGCGCTTAAGCCTGACATGCTCCAAGTCAAGTGTCAATAGGTTCGTTTCTCTTCAGTTTTATCCAATATCAACCTAATATGAACTGGAGTGGATTGACATCCACCCATAGCATAAATATATCCCAGCAAATATGAATGAGCGGTAAATAAGCGGGCCATAGCTGTTAACTGCGGTTAGATGTCGGCAGCGGCACAGCGATGTCGGTAAATAATTGGAATGATATCAGTTTTGCCGCCTTGGCTGAACATACGCATATTTATGGTGGATGTTTGTAATCTAGCCACAAATTACCCGTTGAAAATTTACGATAGTCGCGCCGATGTCGTTTTGACACAATGTGCATGCCAGCATGCGACCTGTAATGAAAATAAAACATTGGCAATACTGAATATCACCTCGGCAGTTGACACTACTGCTGATTAGCTAGCCGTTGTATTGAACACGTGTTGAAAATCAACCTAACCTAGTTGTGTTGTGTTGTGGTGTAATTAATAATTAATCACTGTAACGACAATTTTATTAGATTCATGTGTTGTATCCAATCTATTCGGAGCAAAAGAACGAGCGGATATGTCCGGAAACACAGAAAAGTAAGTACATACATCATTTGTTGCATCACATACCATCATAATATATGTTTCCTCTAGAAAACCCCTGCATAATATCTCAAAGAGCACTCGTCAAAAACAGCGTCTTGCGAAAAATGTTGTTAAGGATATAGTCTCCACTGTAGAGGCTGAGGTTATAATAGACGATATATCTCGTAGAAGTAATAATCTTTGTGTTCATAGTGAGCCCGGACCCAGTAGTGAGAAACAATACTATAATGGTGAACATATTTTTATATATTTATATATATATATATATATATATATATATATATATATATTTCTCGGAAATATTTTTCTTGGGATTGTAAGGTTCTTAGTCAGAAATTAGATGATTTCAATTAACATTTTTGTTGTTGTAATATAATATGTTGTACAGTCAATTGTTGTGAATGTATTTGTTTTATTAATACTGAATGTTTTTTAATAAAAATAGTTGTCTTCTTATAAATTGACATGCGCTTGCAGGCTCTTGCTTTGTGTTGTAGAAAATAAAGTTCTGATGAAGGACACTAACTGTCCGAAACGTCAACAAAAATGGAGAAAAAAAAACAAAAATGTTAATTAAAACCATCTAATTTCTGACTAAGAACCTTACAATCCCAAGAAAAATATTTCCGAGAAATATAATAAAGTTAGGTTCAAGAAATAAAACAAACTAAATATATGTATATATATATATATATATATATATATATATATATATTATATGGAATATTTTTTTATTTTTCATTATATTTCTTTGTTTTAGTCATCATGTTTCATTGTTAAACCTATAAGTACATATGTAGCCTGTAGATTTGCATAAATCATTGATTAAGCCCCAACAGTGGGATGCCGGCGGTTGATTAGTAGGATACCCGCAATCGCACCATAATCTGTACAATGCAATATCAGTTCACCTTAACTTAGTCAATCCGCTGAAGTCCCGCTATGTAACGAAGCGGGTGGTAGTCTGGAGGCCTGCTGGTGACCATCGCGACACGGGCTAGCCGGGCCGGCGACGTATCATGATTTTGGCCCACTTATGTTGTCCGTCAGTTGTATTTAAAGTGCCTCTAGAGGCCCACGTGCAACATGTTTGCTGTGATTATAAATAAAATATCCACCATTTTAATGTTTATCAAAGAATACACCAACACAAACGGGCGAATCTTCGACTTTTCGACAGTTTATTTTCCGAATAGGAAGGTGTGACGTGTGATAGACGCCATATTTCAACTTTCCAATAAGTTATATGTCAATGTCATATTTCATGTTAACCATAAAATATTGTTGTGCTTTTATTAAAGTTCATTTTGTTTTAACAATATCGTGACTAGTGGAACTTTTAGTGAGAAATTATTGTATTTGTAATGGGATGAATAACTTGTGCAGTTCGTAGATGTCACTAAAGAACAGGAGGAGGAATAATTATGTTTGGATTTCCCAAAGACCCTGTGAGGTATGAGTAATTGTTTCTATATGCAATATATTATAGGTATATATTACTTTTTTAATATTTTACATTTTACTTTACATGCACCTATGCATTGTAAGCTGTGTAATTCTATGTTTTTGGTTTCTAACATTGATCTGTCCCTCTGCCTTTAATAACATGAAATAATAATATGTACTACAATAAGCTTTCTGCTGACAACCCTGTTCAGCAAAAAATATGTTGAATAATAAGACATATTCAATTTAAATTAGTGGTTGATTCGTTTTATAGACATGTGAATACCTACATTTATTTACGTTTTAGGGTACACTTATGGTTGGAAGATTGTAACTGTGCAGATTTGTTTGGAAAGACTACAGATGCTTTACAAAATAATTATAGGTTGTGTGAACTTTACTTTCAGGAAAAATTTATTTCCAAAGGAGGATATCCCAAGCATTTGTTTCAGCTAGCTCTGCCTACCCTATTTCCATGGTTAACATGCAAAGGTCACATTTTATTGAATGATCCACCAACAAAGAGAGAGAGAGAGAGAGAGAGAGGTTCGTTAATGAATTTTGTTGAATGGAGTTTTCTTGGGTGTTGTTCATTTTCTTGTTGGTGCCCTGGTGTAGGATAGGTTTCCTCTTCGGAGTTGGGTTGGGGTTGTGTTGGGTGGTTAAGTACGCGTTGACTGAGATATTGAGTTGGGGGTTGAAGAAGTGTCTAGTAAAAATTTTTTAAGAGGTGACTAGGAAAATTTGTTTAGAAGTGTATGGAATTGAGAGTGATTGGATGGGCTTTTCGCTAGAAGGTAACTGGAGGGTTGTGTTTGTTGGGGTGTATCGTGGGTTGATGTTTGAAGCAGCGAAGCTTAGAGTGAGCGGGGGTGGTGTGACAAAAAGTGTCTGGAATGGAATCGTAAATGTAGAAGACGAACCATGTATCGTTGCCGATACATAGATCTATGTGTTAGGCTGGCTAGGTGTCGGAAATTATTTGGTGAAAAAAGGGTGTTATTTCTGAATTTGATGTCTCCGATGTTTTAAGAAGAAATATCGTGAATTATTAGAGATTTGAAATTTTTACTGGTATTTGGGATTTTTAGAAAAAGTGTATGAGACATTTTTCAAAGGCGTATGGAATATCCACCAACAAAAATAGTTACTCAGTCTGGTAAATATTAAATTTAATTAGACATTATAATCAGCTGTTATTGATATTCATTTTTTGTCATCTGGCCGCATAATTAATTAATACTTTTTGACGGGATTAATACCTTCTTGGAATTGGTTGTATAAGGGGAACATCCTGGTGTTAAGATAATGGAAACAAAAAAATTAAAACATCTACATCTGTTGATAAAACTAAGTCAACATTCATTTACACAAGTGAATTATCTGAAGAACTTGAGGCTGGTAAAAACTTAAATGAGAAGAACATACAATAATTAATCACCATATGCTTTGGTATTTAAGCGACAATGCAGAATACCAGTGTCGATGTAATGTATTCTGCATAGTGACAAATTTAAGAAAATATCTTTATTTTTAATACTTATATTTGTAAAATTTCTACAAATGATTACTACAATTACTTCTATAATTGCAGAAACCACACCATTACAGCAACTGGCACGTTCATCTCAGGCCGTCGCAATACATTCTAGTGACTGTAACGATATAACGTAAGTTTATGAATCTACACGCTGCCAGCTTTAAACACCGCCTCACCCAAACGGGTAAAATTGATATATCTGATTGAAAAACGTCAACAATAAGGATGTTTTTCAGTTATACCTCAGTTACGTAGCCTTTACCGACAGTGTGTGGGCCCTATAAATATTTATAAATTTTAAAAGATTAACCCTATATTTTTTATCGAAACAAATATTTGGCCAATTTTGTTTTTTCTTTATTTTTCATTCCTCACAAGAGAATGTAAGTATCTATAAATAATATTTTATTTTACGAAACTGATGTTCAACAAGTAGATTCCTGCTTTATATATTTTGTGAAGCGCTGTCGTTTTGGCTTAAAAACGATAAAATGCAAGTTCTAGTTGAATATTTTCAAATTTTAAAAGTGGATAGAGAGTTATAAAGTTTATGTTTGTCTAATAAAAATTGGGACAATTTAATATTGAATTTTATTCTGCTTAGGTAGTTAAAATATATTTTTTTCTTAGGTCTAACCAGAATTAACCACTAATGTTATTGGACTCATGTTTTGAATCCAATTTGTGCCTGTGTCGCTTTATTCACTTTAGAAGCCACCATCCAGTGAATGGTCGAGTAGAGAGTTCCATCAGGCTATGAAAATTTATTGATTTACAGAAATTTGAAAAAAGTGCATTCACATGCATCCTATGTACTAACCCTACTCTCTCCTCCCATTAAATGTATGGTTCTGAACATTCTGAGGATATTCCTGTAATTATCTGAATATACAAAGAATATTCCCTGAATATACAATTTGAAATAAGTCTACAAAATTCCAAATGAATCTACCACGAATATTCATAGAATATATCGAATATTCTGGAAACATTCATTGCAGAACATTCTTAGAAAATGCTTTTCTGAATATTCTCAGAATAATCCTAGCTTATATATAATATGAAAAAGAATATTCATTTGGAAATATTCTCTGAATATTTAGGATATTCCCATTTTCACTTTCTAGGAATATTCCAAAAAGCATAAAGATATTCTTGCATTTTTAAAGAATATTCCAATATGCCAAAATGAATATTCTACGGATATTTATATAATATCTAACGTTGTCTGGGTTAACACTGTTAAATATATTTTTTTTAATTTTCTTATTTGTTAAGGTATAATACCTTTTTATGTTCCTATTATTATCTTTGTGTTACCTGAAAAGTAGGTACCTAATATATAAATTACTTTTAAATTTTACAAAGTCTTTTTATTCAAAAGTTTATGTTGAAACTAAAAACTTAACTGTCTAAATAAGAATTTTAACCAAATGCAGTGATGTCACAACTTGAATTTTTACGCTTTGTATAGTTAGCAATAGATGTCCGTCAAAGTTATAGCATACATGCGTCAAAATCGGCAACATTTTTCAGCACAATGCACAAAGATTTTTGTGGTTATAGCATCCCTGCACGAACGCGTCACGCGTCATTTCGCTCCCTTGTTACATAAGCTACTATTTTTTACCGTTTACCAAACAGTGAAAATTATGGAAATATTTCTGTTGGTTTTTACTCTCCTATTTGGGTTTGACACAAAACAACAGCTATGTTCGACTCCCTATGTAGAAGAATAGAATATGATTTTATCTATTCTATAAAACTCAAAATCAAAATCTTTACAATATATGTATAATTGACCACTGAGGCATTTATAAAAGTTATCAAGAGATTTTAACTAAAAAGAACACGCTAGCTTCTAATGGTTGAAAAAATAATGTAAATATAAATTTGAAATTACATTCCTTCTGTTTACATACAACTATTCGATACGTAATATTCAACGGCGCCGTGGCTTAGTTGGTTAAAGCGCCTGTCTAGTAAACAGGAGATCACGAGTTCGAATCTCGTCGGGGCCTGGTCAACATTTTTTTACCATTTTCATCAAATTTACTATTTTTATCTAAAAAACAAAAAATGTCCTTTCAAAACGGCAGATAGCATGTTTATGAAAACCTTTCGTCTTAAAATTAAATGACAAATTTACCACAATATTTCATATATATATATATATAAACCAGATGAGTCACAAAATGTCAATAATTAAATAATCAAATAATTTGTTACCTTCCAAAAAAATTAGTTACATAAATAAACTGAGGTCCTAGTGACCACCAATGCTAGAAGATATGAAATTAATCGAAAAAGAGCCAAAAGTCATAATAATATTAATCCAAAAAAATGTATCAAGTAAGAAACAATCAAATATAGTTCAAATTTTAAGAATCATGATATTTTGTATATTATGTTCATTTCAATATCTTCCTCATTTTTTAATTGAGAGATTTATTTTTTAAAGCATGTCCAAATAAGGCAAATTTGAATATTTGATCAGGATAACATAATATTGAGTAGAACACTTGTTGCATCAACTCAACTGACTTAAAATTCAACAATATTCTTATCAATATTTAAATATAAACAAGTATCGCTTATTCATTCAACTATAGGAAAAAATGTCTATTACTCAGTAGGATGTGAATTTATATTTTACAGAATTTAGTCCATTACAATGTAAAAATAATTATCAGGAGCATAGGATTGTGAGAAAGTATAAGTTTACTTAAAAATAAGTAATGTTATTTATGTTGGATTATTTATATAGGAATGGTTTTGCTTGGCGAAACCTGGAAAAAATTACAGTACCTACCTAAATACTAAAAAAAGTATAAGTAACTGGGATAATAATAGAAATCAAGTAAGATACTCCTAATCTTTTATTCCCTCAGAGTAACTACCTATCATAACAATAAATGATTTCTATGATTATCCGTACTGTGTATAATAAGTTATTATTAATTTTCACCACCTTTTATAGTTTAAACAATATTTTCAATAATACGTTTTCCACTTGCTAAGAATTTTAAGTTGCATTTTAACCAAATACTATCTTTAAACTGGATTATAGCAAGAATTTGAAGAAGAATGTTATGATCACTATCTTCCTTAATAAATAAAGCCTTTTGGGTTCAAAGGGTATGCTTCTAAACAAAAAATTATACTAGGAGCGCATAATATTTGAGAAAGTATCGGGTACCTATTGCAGGTATACGTGGTGTAGTACCCAAATGAATCGATGTTATCGTGCTCTAGGTAGATAAGTGTTTGGTGAGCTTCTTTTTTATACAGAGAGAGTTTTAAGTATATTTTTATAATTCGGGTATAAAAGACTTTATTACATCATTGTTTACAGTGTCACAATGAAATTTATTTGAACACTTTTTTAATAATCTTTAGTATCATACAATTTGTTATTGTATGTATTTTTATTTGACTTTAACATTAACTTAAACCTGGTTGTGATTTGTCAACAATCAGGAATCTACAGAATTCCAAACTTTCATTCAAATCACTCCTCCTAGTTTATAACAGGATAATGTAATTCTATTTCATTGAAAAAATTCAATAAATGCCAATTATGAAATATATTGAATCAAAATGAGCGTTTGCAGTACTCGTACGACAAAACGAGTCATTGTGACATTTGTTTTACATATTAAAACGCCTTTATTATCTTGACGACGCCTTGCACGATTTCTATTAAATGATACTGTATATTTTTGATGTGATTATTCTCTATATCTAAATGCCCGTTTCGGTGCTATAGCTACATTTACAATAAAAAATTTGATATTTAAGGACATATCAGCCAATAGGAAATTTGAATCCATATGCAACAACGCGATTAGTTAGGATGTTTACATGACATTAAAATCTGCGATTACTTTAAATCGAACCAGAGCTATTGACCTACAAAATAAATAATGAACATGTTACACAGTAGACAAATTACTGACCACGTGACAACGTGATGTTACCTACCTATATATCTTGTACTGTCGTCTGTCGTAAATCAGGTTAACCCTGAATTTCTCACAACTAACTTTTCCAAAATGATTCTCAAACATTTTTCAATAAAACACGGTAACGATAAATTTTTTGTTCACAAAAAAAATTCTACAAATTAAAATACAGTTTAATAGCTGATTTTGTCAGTACCTCCTAATAAATTCATTCAATCTTATCGCTCGTAAATTGACATTATAATCTTATGTGGACTGGGTTGAAAGTTTATTGATTTAAAAAATCAATAAGTCAGTTCTACTTCGACTAGGAGAATATAAGTGGTTAGCTGGTATATATATCTTCTTTAATCTTCGTTTTAGTAGTGATTAAATAATGCAATTGAATTTTACTGTCATGATTTAATTGATACAAATTAAAACGTATCTACAATATTTATAGCTTTGTTTGACAGTGAAGTATTTTACCGTGTTTTTTTTGTATACGATGAGTTAAAAAAAGTAAAAAAAATATGGAACAGTTTAACTAATAATAAAATGAAAAATATAAGGTAATAAAACTTCAGTTGTCTCTATTTTGTTTCAGGATACACCCATATCACTTAGTCCTGCACCAGGCTTTGACTGCTGAAGATTGTGATCGAAGATTAGATCATTGCCACTGGCTTTTGGGTATGACGGAAGAAGATCGGCAAGTTCTGTGACGTGTATTGTCGACAAATGAGGCCACTTTTTATAGCAATGGAGGTGCGAATCTCCATAATATGCACTATTATTCAAGAACGAGTCCACACTGGATGCAAGAAGTCCAGCACCAAGGGCATTGGTCAATAAATTGTTGGGCAGGAATTCTAGGAGGACGGATTATCGTGCCATTTCTTTTAATGAATGACTAATTAATGGTAATAGCTACATAGCATTCCTAAGAGGAGAATTGCCGATTTTGTTAAAGGAAGTGCCCCCTGGAATTCGTGAACGATGACTGACCAGCTCACTTTGGAGCAAATTTCATGATTGGGTATTGTTCCGGTCATCTTGCAGATGAACCCTATTGATTTTCAGCTCACCAGAGTCAGTACAATGGGCTCTTTAAATCCACATAATTGTAGGTTTGTTTTCGGTTGTCTAGGTGAATGATTCAATAATATTCCCAGAGGTGAATATAACAGTTTTATTCTAAAAATACCTCAATTTATAGCCAAAGTCGATTTTTTGAATTTGTCCGTCACAATATTCTCTCGTCACCTCCTAGAATCCCCGGAAACAAAAAACCCTAGCAGACCCAACAAAAAAGTTTTCTAAGGGATATTGTTAATAATTCAAATTATCGTTTAAGTGATTAGGAAAAAAGGTCTTTCATACATGAGAATCCTCATTGTCCACAATTATATGGAACCGTTAAATTACATAAAATAACGAAACCAATTAGACCTGTAGATTCTTATGTTAATGCAAAGAGGCTCAACAATATACTTAATAGTTACGGATATGAATCTCAGTACTCAATTAGAAATTCCATAGAACTAATCAAAAAGTTGAAAGCAATCAACTTTCAAGATAACTATAAACTTATTTCGTTCGATGTGACTAATATGTTCACTTAAATTCCTCCTAAAGAATGTCTAATACTTGTAAGAAAATTACTAGACGATAAAAATATTAATCCAGGAATAATATCAGATATACTTAACTTATTTGATGTATGCATTAATCAAAATTATTTCACTTTTGACAATAAGATATATATCCAAAATGAAGGTTCACCATTGGGAAGCCCTATATCACCTATTTAGGAAAACATTTTTATGGACAATTTAGAAAGAAAGATCTTTGAAAGTAATATTTCGAAAAATGTTTTATTTTGGTATAGATATGTAGATGACATATTAGCTTGTTTTATGGGTAGTGAACGACAATTAGATGTATTTTTCAACATCAATAATTTACACCCAAAAATTAAATTTACATTGGAAATTGAAGAAAATAACTCAATCAATTTTCTTGATTTAAAAATTGAAAGAGTTAATAATGTACTTGATTATTCAATTTACCGAAAACCAACACAGACTGATGTGACAATTCCATTTAATTCCAATCACTCCATGTCCCATAAACTAGCGGCATATAATTCAATGATACATAGAGCTTTTTCAGTTCCTATGAACAAATGTAATTTTGATAGAGAGATTAATACATTTAGACAAATAGCAACCTCCAACGGTTATCCATTAGATATGATAAATAAGCTAATTAATAAAAAAGAGGAAAAAATGGCATTACAACTAATATTTCCTGAACAAACTGATGAAATAAAAACTTATAAAACCATCACATATGCAAATGTCCAGAATTGAATGCTGTCTATTTGGGTCAGACCCTTAGGAATTTTGAAATCCGATACAGTGAAGACTTACGAGCATACAGATTAAGACAACCAGATAAATCCCACTACGGAAAACATATACTTGACACCAATCATTCATTGACACCTAACACAAAACTAGAAGTGCTGCATATTTGTGAAAAGAAACAAGAACTGGATTTCCTTGAAGAATTGGATATTAGAAGACATTTGAGAAACCCACAATATGAAGTTGTCAATGAACAGTTAAATCTAGGGATATCTCCACCAATAAACTGTCGTCTTAAGTGATAATTGTAAAGATCAGCAGATATAGTTTTCCTGGTTTTCTATATCATTGCACAGTTATACTGATCTTAATTGGAAAAATGATATCCAGGATATCACTATAGGGCTAATAATATCTAAGCTTCAATATTTGTAATATCTTCTTCTTTTTTCTATTAACATATATTAAGTCAATCACACTTCTTGGTCTAGCCAAAAATAACTACTAAACATCAGGTAGGCATCAAATGAAATGTAACTTCTGTCATTCTGACGATGATATTGATTTATCGAAACAATTGTCAATCTTTTAGA
Organism: Galeruca laticollis; assembly: GCA_963921935.1. Taxonomy (NCBI): domain Eukaryota; kingdom Metazoa; phylum Arthropoda; class Insecta; order Coleoptera; family Chrysomelidae; genus Galeruca; species Galeruca laticollis. The sequence goes on along the minus strand of OY998176.1, from coordinate 206,268,217 downwards.
ATTTTCAACAATTTTTATTATATTGTGGTATTAACTCGAAACCGTGAGTTTAATTTTTGGAGAAATTACAATTTGTTGGCAAAGTACAGTCTCCGGAGTATATACAAGTGACCAATTTTATAATTGGATATTGTCCAAGGCGTATCGCAGATAAACCCTATTGATTCTGATCTCACCAGAATCAGTACAACGGGTCCTATACATTCAGATATACTACATTTTTAGCAATTTTTAGAGAAATTTCGGTGATACAGCCTCTGGAGTGTAAGTGCGGAAAAGTTCGTTTTAATCTTAAAAACCATTTATTTACTTTCTTATTTCGTATTAACTTTGAAGAGTTATTTTTTAATCACTTTAAATTTGTCGTATAGTTGCTTGGTACAAATTTGTACTTTTTCTGGAAGTATAATACTATAAAGATTGCGAAAATTGTTGTAAAATTACATACTACGTACTCTAATATACAGTGTGTTCCTATTTATCGGCGTGGAATTGTCGAAAGTCTCAAATTTCATAATGAATATTTTACACCAATTTATATAAAATTTGAATTGTTATAAAGTCAATAATTCACGTATTTGTATTGCAAATCACTGTACCAATATATAGATTCATATCACTAACCTCCTTGTAACTTAAAAATTACATCTAACCACTCTATATATTTGAAAAGTATCCAAGCAAACCAGTTGTGCTCTCTGTTGACCATGATCAAATTGAAGAAATAAAGAAGAAAACGTGAAATGAAGATCGTCTTCGAGTATCAGGCGAACAGAGATGTATACAGATGAAGCAGATGCTTTTTATATTAGGTACCAAAATAAGTGTCAGTGAGTATAATTTGGCTCGAAACAGGGTGAACCCACGATACTCAGAGGCACGGTATGCTGACTTGTAGGTTCAAGTTTTACGCGCTTCACGCATCACGTCAGATTGGAATCGAAATCATTTTTTGACTATTGAATTATATGTATTTAGCGGGATTTTGCAGTATTTTTGTGAGTTTATGATACTGTTTTGTGCTTAGCGTCTTATCCAGTGTTCAAAACAATTTTTCAGAGTTGATCTTGATGTATTTATTTTCTTTGAAAACATCATACTTTCTATCCATAATGCAGGTTTTATTTACTAATGGCGATAAGAATTCCTAACCAATATCTGTCTGAGTTATTCTAGTCCTTCTCTTCCTTTGGATCTATGGGATACTTTGCAAACTCGGGACTTAATCAAATTGATTTTCATTATTTGAGGATGATAGGAGTGGTAAATTATGAACATGTTGCTGCACATTGGTTTTCTGTACCATTCTGTGATTAATGTGTTCTAATGACTTTCATGTCAAGAAAAGGGATCTTGTTATCAGTCACTCTTTCTACTATAAACTGTAGGTTAGGTTTATAGTTAATAAACATGTCAAGGATTTCTTGGATACCATTTTGGGGAACATAGACTATGATGTCATCGACACATTTTTTAAGCAGGGTACCTGAAAACTTAACAGTGGCAGACAATGATCAACCAAATTATCCATTAAATAGTTAGCAATAATTGGAGAACTACTTCTTCCCATATGAGGAGCTCTTAATGTTTGTTTATAAATGACATTTTCAAGCACAAAATAAGTTGAAGAAAAGAGATATTCAATAGTGTTCAAAAAAGAGTTTCTGTCAAACTTACAATGTCTCTGTATTTCATCCCCTTTTTTCGAAACACAATTGAGGGCTAGGTTTACGAAAGATTGGTAAATGAGGAAATAACATCCAAGCTTATAATAACGTAATTATCAGGAATTTTGAATTCATTGATAAAAATACTAAATGAAAAAGAATCTTTAACAAAATAAGGGTTGTTTTTATTATAAGCCAAAGTTAAAATTTCTGTGATGTGCTTTTCAAGACCACTCGTTGGTAAAGCATAAATTCTCGGTGCAGTAAATTTGTACAAACAAATATTTTAGCTAAGGATTTTCTTTTCTTTTTCTAAATCTAAAACTAGTTTGTAGATTTTCTGATGAATTGGGCTAGTATGATCCTTATTAAGTTTTTTAAAATATGTAGAATCATTCAGTTATTCTAAAAATTTTGTAATATAACCATTTTTGTACATAGCAATCGTGGCATTACCTTTGTCACTTAATAAAATATAAATTTTTGGATGATTTTTAAGAAATATTTGATAAATTTGTGTTAGGTAATGGAGATTATTATTATCTTTATGAAAATAGTGGGTAACTACATTTGTAGCTTGAGCACTACATTTGTTTTTTATGTGAGTCTAAATTTTGTATTAAGTTTTTGAAATCTGCTAAAAGTTGACCTAGATTAAATTCCCTCTTAGAAACTGGTAAGCTAAATTTGGAACCTAATGAAAAAAATTGTTTTAATTCTAATGTTAAAAAAATATTAGTTAAATTCTTGAGTTTTAATTTTCTTAATTTGATTATCTTTCAAGTTTTCTAGTTTCCTCTTATTGCAAAAGATTACGTCTAACCACTCTGTATATTTGAAAACTTTTCGAGCAAACCAGTTTTTTCTGTGTTGATCATGATCAATTTGAAGAAATAAAGAAGAAAACATGAAATGAAGATCGTTCTAGAGTACCAGGTGAACAGACATGTAAACAGGTAGATTAAGTGCTTTATGCATTTTTTATTAGGTATCAAAGTAAGTGACAGAACGCAGATGGCTAGAGACAGGATTAACCGTAAGCGAAGTACAAAAATAGTCGTCGAGGTCATGGTTACCAAGTTATTTTTTTACTTTAAGTTGCGGATCAACCGCGTAGGGTTATTAGTCTATTATTGGAGCACTATAATCCTAAGGTTTTGTTCTACAATTCAAAATGCATTTAATTATTTGTTTAAAATTGTTCACTAACAGTATCTGTATTAAATAATGTTATACAATTTTACAAGGACGACTGTTATTGATTTCTTGCAAGTCCATGAATCTTTCCATAATTCATTTATATTCAGTTTCTGAAATAATTAATTTGAGGTAGCAAAATCCTTTATCGAGAGAATCTCCAAAAATAGGTCAATAAAATTTTTTTCTACTCCCGTATTATAATACGCGAATTAAATATCTGCTTCCTATTCATTAATATTGTTGATTTTAACACGGATTTTCATTTCGATACAGATTTTGGCCAATGAAAATATGTACTTTTCATTATGAAACGAATTTTCGGCCAATAGAAACAAGTACTTGGGGATAATCAAGTGGTCTATGTTTCTACATGCCTACTTACCTATTTGACATTTCACAACGCGTCAAAAGTAGATAGGTAACTATAAACATGTCGAGTAGTGAAGAATTATCTTGTACACCACCAGAAATTACTGATAAAGCTAAAAATGTCTGTGAAAATTTAGTTCCAACTAAATCAAAAAAAATCTATGACAATGATTTAATTTGTATATGCATAATGTGCGTGCTTTTTCATACAATTCTTCGTAGCTTAGTTGGTAACGCTTGCGGTCGTGGCGCATGAGTGCGTTGCAGATCGTGGGCCGTTTGAAATTTTTTTTTAGAATATAATGTATTTTCTTGAAAGAAAAACTAATTGCATTGTTTGTATATTTCTCTTTATCAAAGTGGAATCATTGCAATTAAACAATGCTATTTTTTACAGGTTGCCTTAATTATGGGAATTATGGGAGCTTGTTTGAAATTAATTCTTTTTTTCATTTTATTATTTATCGGTCGTAGAAAAAATAGTGTATGCAACTCTCATGTAATGGTTATTATTACACTCGCATAAACCATGCGAAACTCGCCTTCGGCTCGTTTCGTATCCCGGTTAATGCTCGTGTATTAATAACCTTCATTACATGATCGTTGCCTAATATACTATTAAAAATATATATGGTGCCGTGCTCTATTTAAAATATTGAAGTTTCAATCAATGGTATAATAAAATTTATTGCAAAAAGTTAGAAATACAATGGAATCTACAACACACACTTATTTCTCGTTTAGGTCTCGATAATAAGGTGAGCCAAAACCATACTATTAGAAGGTATCAGATAAAAAGACGTAAACACATACCATAGCATTCTTTAAAACTCGTTGCAATTTTAACTACATGACACTAGTTGTCAATTGCATAAAATTTATTGACTGCAAATCAGAAACGTGGTTTTAAACGAAAATGCATAAAATGAAAGTTTTAAAAATGATTTGGAGATATCCCCAGAAAACAAATGAAAATTGCTCGCCTATTTCATAAGATATTTCTGGATTTGTCGCATATATTCTAATTAATAGAATAGAAAATTATTTTCGCGAGTATGGACATGTGAGGCAGTTAAAAAAGAAGCTGCCAGTGCACTGAGTTATGATAATAATTAGATGTGATACTCGAGTTTGAGGAAGACCCACTTACATCGAGTAGATAAGGATCCCCAACATTGAATGTTGAGCATAGGCACTAAAGAAGAATAAAATGCATCTCTTTAATGATATACATACGTATAAAAATTTAGATTTTGATTATGGACAGAGAGGCACGTTGCTCATTTTACCTATTCTAGTGATATTAACAGGCTTCGAAGTATTTGTTGAAAAGAGGTCAGTTAAAACCTCGGACGTTATCTTTTGAATATCACCTGATTTATCGACACCGTGCATAATAATGTTTCGCTCTCTTATATTCCTGGAAGTAAGTTTTGTATAAATTGAGCTTTCAGATGTAGTATCTAGTCTTTTCTCCATATCTTCTATTTTTATTTACAACAGTTCATCATCTCTAGTTAGATGAGTCACATTAACCATAAATTCATCAATCTTCTTGTTCTGTCCAGCAAGGAGTGACCTTATTTCATTCATTCCAACTGTTAATGATGACAGCTGCTCCATTAACAACTGAAACTGTAATTCTTGCATCTGACCGTCCATAATTATTAGTAAATGGTATGTAGCTTCCTTTACTTTTAATTACTTTTAAATGTTTCTAATTTTTATCGGTTAATTATCAGAAAAAACTTGCTAGAATTCCGTTGTGTGACTATTTTTAGCTGGCTATTTTATAAAATTTTCTTTTTAAAACTCTTAAAAAAATGCAATACATACATTTGTTTATCCCAGTGGAATTTGTGCACTATTACTTTTACTCGTGTAAAAGTATTTCTTTAAACTATTTATTGATACACGAGAAATCATATATTTTCGTGGAACGATCTTTTATGTAGTGACTTTACTTACAGGTACCACACACACACCCAGATATATTGAGTATTTACACGAGACGAGCACCAAAAGTCATGTCGAATATAAGGCCCGCGAGTAGCATCTGGTCATCAAGCCATCTCAATACGTCCCGCGATTTTCAGACGGCATTCATGCCACTATGGAAGTCCCACTTTTTAACAATCCATTCACTATTGGAGCTGCACAGACACAAATTCATTCGCAAATGGAATTAATAAATCTCCCATGTGACAGTATTGTAAAGGATAAATTTAAGGAAGTCAATGTTACTACAGTTTATACACAGTAGGTCGACGAATAAACGTCTACCGTTTCTTCACCCTGGTTGGTTTGAATCCGAACTAACAAAATAGGTATTAGTCACTTTTGCCACTTTATTATGTACTAAACAAATTTTCTACACTTAGGAACCCAAAGAAAGATGCATATATAGCAACTGTCCATGTATTGGACAAGCAGATATAAAAAAAAACGTTCTTCTCTTGACAGTAACTTATGATCTGCACGTAATGTGAGTAATAATTTATTCATTGATGCAACTGCTCTTGATACATTTCTAAAATAAAAATAGAGGAGTTGAACTACTACAAAGCACATATATAGGAAGAATTATTAGAACAGGATTATACTGATTTGTTGTATTTTGTAAACTAAATTCTATTTCTTGAAAAATAGGCTGAACAGTAGGTTTTCGTGAGCAGAACCGTTTATAAAATTCATCGTCGGACCAAAAATTGTAATGATTAATTTTATATCAAATCGAATAAACTCGTTCTTCTGGCAATTGCTGTATTCCTCATTAAACAAATCTTCGAAAGATTCATGTTTAGGCAGCCTACGAGTAAACATCGATTATCAGTCGTCTAAACAATACATTTACTAATTGTGAGTTTTTATTCCTTTTTACGGTGTTGTGAAAAAGTTAATGACTATATAATGTGAGATTCTACATCTTTTGTGAATGAACTTACAAAAATACATTTATTAACAGATAACTTGATCAACTGAAGAACCTAGTTTTCACCAGTGGCGGACCATTAACACAGGTAACTGTTATTTCCTTTCATTCCCAAGAGTACATCTAGGACTCTTGTCCTTTTACTCTGTAGAGGTTTTGGTATCCAGGACCTCTTACAAAAATGGACCAAACTGAAACACAACCTCAACCATCCTCATCTATAACACTAAATCCTCCCATTATTACAAAATCTTACGTAGCCGCAGCTCTAAAAACCCTTTTTTCTTGCAAACGTCTCTCTTAATAACACATGATAATACTCCGTATAGAATTTTCATCTCCACTGACAAACTGGAATGTATTCTGTCCAAACAACTCGGCCATACTGCCGAGGCTTGTACTAACCCTCCCAGTAATCCTATCCAAAATCCATCACTGCAAACAAACGATTCACTCCCAATGTCTTCCCCAGTAATCGCATCTGAAATTTCAACCCCTATTGATGATCAAACTGATACAAAATCAACGGACCCAGGACAACTCCCCAATCTCGACTGTTTAACTCATGGTTAAAAAAGAGTTCTATCCTCGGCCAGCCACACGGAAACTCCTCCTCAACTTTCCCCCTCTTCAACCCCCACAGAAAACCAGATGCCTCCTCCGTCATTAACATTATCTCAAAATATACTTAAGCCTACTTCAAAAAAAACCTAAAACATCTCCCAAAGAAGATTCCAAACTGACAACCAGTATCATTACTGCATTACACAATCTCTTTAAAAATTAACCGACTGATCTCACTCAAACCCAACTGACTCCCTGCCTAGAAAATTCATTTGGCAGCTCAGACTCATTCAACGAAGCTATTTCCTTTACTCCAAATATTCAAGAACTTTTAAACGATTTATCTCTCCTACGCTCCAAAACCAAAGAACGATCCCTTAAAAATCGAATCTCGAGAATTCAAAACAAAATAAAACATCAACTTAATGCTGAAGATATATCCGATGATAAAAGCAGCTGAACATCTGAAAATCTAACTGATGATGAGCTAAAATAACATCAGTACCAACACGACCAACAATCAACATAAGTACACACAATTACTCAAAAAGTATTTTTTTTCCTCTTTTTAAATATCATTAACCTTCAAGATAATACAATGGAATTGTGACGGTTTATATCTACGTCTGGAAAGACTCCAACAACTTATATCCGAGCAAAACATCCAACTACTATGCTTCCAAGAAACAAACTCAAAAGTCTCTTAACTCCCCCAATTAAAAAACTTTGAAGGCTATCACTACATATGTGAAAACTGCAATAGAGCTAGCGGTGGTACATCTATATTCACCTCTAACAAACTATTCTCATCGCTATTGCCTCTTACCACCGATCTTGAAGCTATAGCAGTAACTATTTGGTGCCCAAATAAACTAACTGTCTGTAGCATATATATTCCACCTAACTATTCGCTTACAGAAGTGGAATTAGTAAACCTCATCTTCCAGCTCCCACATCCATACATAGTAGTAGGCGACTTTAATGCTCATTATAACCTATGGGGATCTAATTCAACATCTGACAGAGGAAGAACCATCGAGAATGTAATAAATTGCTCTAGCTCATGCCTACTGAACACAGGATCCAATACTCATCTCAATATTTCCTCTGGGTCTTTCTCTGCTATTGACCTAAGCCTCTGCGACCCTAAGTCGGCCCCTTTACTAACTTGGCACGTTGAAGACGATCTGTATGACAGCACTCATTTTCCTATAGTCATATCTTCCGATGAACCTCCTAACCCACAAATTTCAACAAGAACATATTGGCAACTAAACATCGCTAATTGAGACAGCTATATGTCTCAAACAGAAACTGCATTATCCTCCCTTATTTTATCTGAACATATGGATAATAACATACTGCTCTTCACAGCATGCATTATATCTGCTGCTGAGACCCACATAGGTAAAACTAAACATTCTTACGGGCACAAAACTGTTCCCTGGTGGAATCCTTCCTGTAAAAGTTTTGTAGAACAACAAAAACTGACATTATAACTGTATCGACAGAACAGAACACACCCGAGAATTTGATTAAGCTCAAGAGAGCTAGAGCAAAAACAAAACATATTATAAAGCAGAGTAAAAAATCCTCCTGAAAAAGCTACATTACATCCATAAACTAAAGTACTTCTCCAAATCAGGTGTATTCAAGGGAAAAAACCAATAGTAAAATACCAAATCTCATATATAATGAAAACATAAATAATAACCAAGAAATAGCTTAAATTATGGCCAAACATTACGAAGCTAGATTCCGTAGTAAAATTTCCCCGACCCCTGCAAAAACCATGTCATCAGGCCCTTCTCTAAACAAACTTGACGTAGATTCCCTCAATATACCCTTCTCTCCACAAGAACTCACTACTGCATTACAATCCTGCAAAAAAATGCAGCTGGGCTTGATAACCTGCCCTACATTTTTCTCCAAAATCTCGATACCTTAGGGCAACTAAAACTTCTGGAACTATTTAGCCTAATCTGGTCCTCCAAAAAATTTCCATCCCAATGGCGATTATCCATCATAATACCTATCAAAAAACCCGACCAAGCACCTACCTCACCGAAGTCCTATAGACCCATCTTACTAACATGCACTATGTGTAAAATTATGGAAAAAATGATAAACAAGCGACTTGTTTGGTACCTAGATAAATACAAGATTATATCGAAAGAACAATCTGGATTCCGACGAAATCGATCAAGTCGAGATAATTTGGTTATGCTTCAAACACACATTGCTACAGCGTTAAACAAAAAACAAGAAATCATACTCGCCTCATTTGATATAGAAAGTGCATTCGACAACATAAATAGGCAGAAAATACTCAATAAATGAATGCTTTACAATATCAATGGAAACATGTTTAGATTCATTGAAAACTTTCTATCTCTCAGGTCCTTTAGAGTAAATCTTAACGGTATTCTTTCAACAACTTACACCCAAACAGATGGAGTACCTCAAGGCTCTGTGCTGAGACCCACCTCATTTAACCTTGTAACAAATGACCTCTGCTCCTACTTCACTGCTCACATCAAACATGCAATGTACGCCGACGACCTAGTGATTTATTGTCACGGGCAATCAATGATTACTACTTCTTCCCCCATTCAATCAGCAGTAAATAATTTACAAAACAAAACAAGCCAACTGGGATTAAGATTATCTTACACAAAATCAAAAATCATCAGATTTAGTAAACATTCATTACCCCCAGTACCCAACATTTCACTCAACAACATCCCTCTCCCAGTAGTCAACCATTGCAAAATCCTGGGTGTGGTATTCGATACCCGTCTCTCATGGAAACAACACATCCTCGAGATAAAAAAGGAGGGGTGTAGAAGACTAAACCTAAACCTAAACGAAAATGCTTTCTAATTCTCACTGGGGTGCCGATGAGAACTCTCTTCTAAAAGTATACAGAGCACTAATTTCGCCGAAGCTTGATTACGGCTGCCTCATATACACTTCTGCGTCTAAATCACAAATCAATCTACTGAATTCTGTGCAAAATACAGCACTTCGCCTATGCCTTGGAGCGTTCCGCTTCAGTCCGTCAGAAAGCCTTTATTGCGAAGCAAATAAACCACCTTTGTGGATAAAGCGCCAACAACTACTACTAAATTACGCAGTTTCTGTATCTTCCGATCCATCTAACCCCGTATACAACCTAATAATACAAACCAATCACAACATACCCAATATGTCACCAACTACTACAATAAAAACCATACCGAATCAATGCCTATTAAAGTCGATATCTCACAAACAACTCCAATACCCCTCTCTTTAATCCCCCCTTGGACAAAAAATATTCCACAAATCAACACATCCCTTACCAAATTCAAAAAAAATTGAAACCCCCAACGCTTCAATTAAAAAATAATTTCTAGAGATAATGAACAGAAATCAACACGATTTCATATTGTACACTGATGCATCAAAAAATGTGACAGGAGTGGGATGTGCAATTACAACTTCAGAATCCCCTATATACTCATCCACGATATCCTCATTCTGTAGTGTACACACCGGAGAATTATTCAGTATTCTACAAGCATTCAAGCACATATCCTTACCTCATAAGAACGTTTGTATATGCAATGATTCTCTTGCATCAATTAACTCCAATAAACATATTTCCACCGACCATTCTCTTGCACAAAATATACACGACACCTACCAATTAATCACTTCCCAAAACATAACAGTTACCATCATATGGATACCATCCCATATTGGTATTGAGGGCAATGAACTGGCCGATCAGCTAGCTAAAAACACCACAACACCTATCAACACTGATAACACTATACAAACGGCAAAAGATCTTAAGCAATTCATCAAACACAAATTCAAAAGCCTGTGGCAACAACACTGGGATTCCATCAATTCAAGCCTACACAATATCCAGCCTTCAATAAATCACCCATACCTCACCGAACTTTCTAAACTTTCGAGACAAAACTTAGCAGTGATGGGAAGACTAAGAATTGGACACACCAAACTTACCCACGGTCACCTGATGTCCCGTAGCAACTCTCCATATTGTCAAAAATGTCGATGTAGCATCACAATCAAACACATTCTCACTAAATGTCAACAATACCTAACAGAAAGATAGCAGCTCCACCTTAATTCAAACATAGAAGAATTATTGAGTAACCCTAACGAAGCAATTATAGTACTGCAGTTCCTAAAAAATGTACAACTTTACCACAAAATTTAACACAATGTACTATATATTTATATATTAGCATTCGTATGTACTCCTATTATTAATTAACTGTACCTGTGCGTGGCCATTGTAGCCGAGCACGTTAAATAATGAAAAAAAAATCATCGAAAGTATCCATATTAAATTATCAACTACATATTTTTATATATTATATTGACTAACGACGTATACTCTTTCGAGATTATGTTCCCACTAAACCCTTAATTGACAATTGTGATTACCTAATAAATTATTTGACAAATAACTCGAAATATTCGAAGGTTTTATTTAGGAGGCGAAGAAACCGAATTTTTGTTCATTCGGTAAATAATAATTAGTGGGGACTTTATTAGGAGGTGAAAAAACCGAGCCTAAGTCGAATACACCATCGTTTTTTAATTTGCAAATTGGCATCCGCATACATGATATCCCACTTTACCGCTGATGCCACTTTAACCGAAATTCATATTAATGAGGGACGGATAGTTTTCATTGAAATGCTCTGAAATATCGAATATATTCGGTATGTATTTATATCGAAATATTGATACAGGAGAACTGAAACATCACCTGGAACTTAATAACATTTTATTTTCAGAACGGAAGTGGACGTGAGAGGTTTATGAACAAATAATAGCCGGTCTCAACTATTGTACCAATTTGTTATAAGAACCTATATTTCAAAATAGATTTGTATAGGTAGAAAGAAACACGAACGAAAACCATTAGATATTTATAGAAACATCTTTAAAAAAGTTATTTCAATTATGAATATCCAAACAACAATTTCCTGCTATTTATTTTCTGCCTACAGTCGTGTTTTGCTTTAATTTTATGTTGCTGACGCTACCTGGATTATGTACGTTTGAATGTTCTGTTATTTTTAGTTATACGATTATTAGTTGTGTTTCCGTATGCTGTAACATTTTAGTTAAAAACTAGTACATAGCACACGTTTTATGTAGTAGATCTGATATGTGTAATTAAAGCGATGAATAAATCCTATAGGACATATAAAACTTGATCCGGGTCATCAATGAAGTATTCGTCTTTAAACTGGATATCAACAACACCGCTTGAGTACTACAATCCTCAGTTCGTTTTGTATACTTTCGAACAGATCGGATCAGTTTGTTAGTAATATTTTATTGCATTATGGAAATGCCGTGTTAAATATTACAATTTCTATATATTATTTTTGGACGATATATAAAAATTACAGTTATTATTCATCAATATTCCTTTTCATATTAGACACAGTTTTAGTTTTATTATTCTTATTTATTTATTAAAATTCATACAGGTTTATTAACATATTTACACGAATTGTATTCTAATTATACTCCTCTTACAAAGTTTTATTGTGAACAATTTTTCTGTGTGTGAGGCAGAATACTGGACAGCAGATTCTTTAACAGCAGTGAGTGTTTATATGCAAAGTTCTTTCAAATGTCTAGATATTGTTGCCTTAAAACTATTTAATTTAACATAAAAGTCTAATGATTGGATACTGTTTACATTATTGGCAAGCTTTAAAATAGCGTCTAGAGGTGAACTAACGGTAAACCTTGCAATATAGAAAATGAATTTATGTCTAGTATTTGTGAGCGGGACTCTCATTTGCAGTAATAAATTAATTGTATCGAACTTATAATATTGTTCATTATTTTGAATGAAAATATCATCATATAGTATTTCCTTCTTGTGATTAACGATGGCATTCCAAATTCGGTTCTTACCCCCTCTGTTCTTATGAAGTGGTAATCCGGCCAATGGTGATGTTTTTTGTAAAACAAGTATCGTAAAAATTTGTTTTGAATTTTTTCTAATTCTTCTATGTACATTTGTGGGAATCCCCCCCCCCTCCTCCCCAAATAACGCATGCATATTGTATTTGTGATAAAACTGACGTATTGAAAAGAATTTTTATCCTTTTTTCACTCGAGAAAAGAAAAGTTTCTCTTTCAATGAAACCCAATGTAATATCAGCGTTTTTACTAATGTTACGACAGTGTGTAGCAAATGATAACTGATTATTATAAGTCACACCTAGATCTTTTATTTCTGAACATCTATTTAGAGTATTATTTCCTATCTGGTAATCAAATTCTATTGTTTGTTTTTTACGGCAAATGGACATTATACAACATTTTTTTACATTAAATTCCAACTTATTGCGGGTATTCCAGAGTTCAATTTCCTCAATATCTTTCTGAAGTGCCACACAGTCTCTCACATTTTGATCTCTTTGTAAATTTTAAAATCATCTGCAAAAAGTAAAGATTTAGAGTAATGAAATTAACTGTCTCGACCCTTACTTCGTGGAATCTACTCATATTAGTGTTTTAAATGAAACTCACTGTTTCTAGCTAATTCCACAATAAAATAAAAATTGTTGAAAATTCTAAAAAAATGACAATTGTTTCGATAAATCAATATTATTGATGCTATAGATTTATCGAAACCAATGGGAAGCCCTATATCACCTATTTTGGCAAACATTTTTATGGACAATTTAGAAAGAAAGATCTATGAAAGTAATAATTCGAAAAAAAAATTATTTTGGTATAGTATGTAGATATGTAGATGACATATTAGCTTGTTTTATGCGTAGTGAACGACAGTTAGATTTCAACCACATCAATAATTCACACCCAAAAATTAAATTTACATTAGGAATTCATGAAAATGGCTAAATCAATTTTCTTGATTTAAAAATTCAAAGAGTTAATAATGTACTTGATTATTCAATTTACCGAAAACCAACACAGACTGATATGACAATTCCATTTAATTCCAATCACCCCATGTCCCATAAACTAGCGGCATATAATACAATGATACATACAGCTTTTTCAGTTCCTATGAACAAATGTAATTTTGATAGAGAGATTAATAAAATTAGACTAATAGCAACATCCAACGGTTATCCATTAGATATGATAAATAAGCTAATTAATAAAAAAGAGGAAAAAGTGGCATTACAACTAATATTTCCTAAACAAACTGATGAAACAAAAACTTATAAAACCATCACATATGCAGGAAATATTTCTAATAATACTTCAAAGATAATATCTTCAGCAACGAATACAACATTTTTTTTTAAAACAGAAAGTAACGTTAGTACAAAATTGTTAAATGTAAAAACAAAAATACCACCATTAGGGAAGTCAGGTATATATAAATTAAAATGTCCAGAATGTAATGCTGTCTATTTGGGTCAGACCCTTAGGAATTTTGAAATCCGATACAGTGAACACTTACGAGCATACAGTTGAGTCTGTATGTTTTGCATTTAAGTTTACAGAAATTAGAAACAGTACAAAGACTTTATTTGACATCACTCCGTTTTTTATTGTAGTATTTATCATTGTAGATGCATAGGCTAAGTTTCTTCTCGTTTATTTTCGTAGAGAGAATGCATTCAATCTACTACGTCTAACATTGACCTATCTTTAAATTTCTCATCGATATTTATTGTGATCTAAATTTGGTAATCCATTCCTTAAAAATTTCAAACTTAACTAATTAATAAACATATTTTGGAATTAAATAGCTTGTTTTTTCTGGAGAAGTTTTGTTGGGCATTGATATAGTGAGAGTCTAACACAGTTGGAGGCCATAGGTCTGGAAAGTTGAAATATTGAACCCGTACACCCAGAGAGCGGAAGCAAAGAGTTATAATATAAAATAGACAGTTACATAAAACTAAAATTTAAATTCACAAAAAATTCAAATTCAATAAAACAAATTGTTTGTTAAAGCACAAGTGTGACAATTTATAATTTGACAGTGACATTAACTAAAATTTCATATTAATTTTCAAAATTATATCACAATAGAAATTTATATCTTCACAATAAATATATATATATATATATATATATATATATATATATATATATATATTGGTAATAATATATTATGTGTGAATTTATTTATTGTGGGTAATTATATTATAATTGAGAATTTGAATTGAATATGAAATGCAATGTTAATATTGAAATAATAATATACTTTTGGCTAGCTAATTAATACGTGAAAACAAATTTTTATTTATATTAATATTTTCTGCTATTCATTTTGCTATTTTGCATCACGTAGTTTCATGTAATTTCAAAATTTTACCTCTGCTGCTCCTATTTATACACCACTCTTTTTCTCAGTAGGGTTCCTGGGCGAAGTCATAATAAAATCAACATCACTATTCAATGTAATTTATTTTATATTATTAATTAGAAAAGGAACAAAAAAATTGAAATTTAAAATATTGGTTATTCATAAAATGCAGTTGACGCTTTTATTTAGTTATTGGACTCATTTAAAACTGGTTCAAATATTGTAACTTTTTTTCTTGTTACTCTAAGTGGTATTATTGAAATATTTAGAATCTACTTTAGTTTCAATCGATTCGTGAAATGGAGAGGATATTTGAAAAAAAATTTTATCTACTTTATTTCAATCTTAATAAAAATATGTTAACGTATTATAAACTTTGTGCACGTTATAAAACTGAAAATAGTTGTGCCTTGTTATTTCGTGGAAAGTTTTATATATATGTGATTAAAGAACATGCAACGTAAAATAAATGATACATGTATCTACAAATTTGGTAGGTGAGTTTTTCACATTTCCTTGTTTATTATTATTATTCAAAATTATTATCAGGTTTTTTATTTTAAATGATCAATAAACTTTTATTCTTTTCACTATTCAAAATTTGGATCCAAATATATCAATTAAACACACCACAGATCTTCTCTTTTCACCAAGCCGACGCCTAAAATAGTGTCCACCCATGACGCCTTCCCGCTTCAGGAGGCAATCTCCCTTCTTACTATTATCGGGTGATAATTCTACTACGTGGGTTGACTTTATTTCACACAAATTTTGTCTCTGCACTCATTTAACGTTTTACTAGTTTTGTACCTTCTTATATTTTATATATAACACTTATTACTTTAAAACTTTATAAGAAACTGCATCACCTTCAATTTACCTCCTTCTTCCCTTGTTACTAACGCTTGACTCCCCTGCCGCGGTTTTTTTATCCGCCAAAACCTCTTTTTTGTTTATAACCGGAAGCTCGTAATGTTCTAGAAAAATCTTTGATTATCGTTCAACTGTCACTTTGTTTTATTAATATTTTATTGTTTTTCTGACTTAAACTTGCTACTATATGTCGTCTTTCATGCACAATAACCTTATCGTCATTGAATTATTCACTAACATAGTATTTATCATTGTTTTTCTTGTTAGTTAATTATTTGAAATCTTCCGATTGGTCAATGCAAATATACAAATTTTTCACATATGGATACAATTCATTTCTTATTTTGTTCTTAATTAGTAAATCTATATACATAAATTAGGTCGGTAATCATTTATTTTTATTCTTAATATCTCATATCAGATTGCATTTTATGTTGGTATACTTGTCGTCAACTGTTATATTTCGTTTTGTTTTGACAGCACCTATTAATTACAGTTTTCTACAATTTTATTATTATGTTTCCTATTAAAGTTTATGATTGATTATTTGATTAACATATCTTATATATATATATTTTTCTAATTTTAAATTTTCCTTATTTATCAATCATTCATAGCACTGTTGATTTTTTTATTCCTATTCTATTTTATTCTTTAAATATAAACAGATCTTTTAGTTGTCTAATATTCCGTGTGGCGTCACGTTATTTTATTGAGCTTCGTTGCTTGTTAAGTTCTGTCTAAGGTTGTTTATGGTACGGAATTATTTTAAATTTTTTTATCAATAATTGTTTATGAATTCTTTTGGTTTTCCTATTTATATTCTCTATGATTATGTATACAGATTCATATAGTTAGTTCTAGATATAAATTTTAAGTTTGATATTCGTTGTAAAATTAAATCACATCTTTTAATAATTTGTAAAAATGATTAATTTTATAATGAAGTTCGTTTAAAAACGTATTATCTTCAATAAAATACATAATCCTCTTGTGTTTTTACTGTGGATACAATATTATAATTTTTATTATGTCGCATACCAAGGACAACTGCCCAATCTTTTACCGATAGTAATGAATCCCGTAATTCATTTCGTTAACTACTTTCTAATTCAGCACCGATCTCCACAATATCATAGAATTGCATAACAAAAATATGCTCGATAGATAAACCCAAAAAAATATTTTAAGTTTGAGGTTATGCAATCTGTTTAATGTGCCCCAAAATGCTTTGTTCATATTGTACGTAAAAAAACTCACCTGGTATTGAATGCCTTGATTTGGTCTCCACGCATTATTGCACTCATAAATACAACCACTTTTCACCATTGTCTTTCGGAAAATGTCAAAACAATAAGTTTAAATTAACACTAGTCGCAAAACGCTCGAACGCGCTAAACAAAGAAAGCGATACACGATTTGCAGCCGCACTATTCTAACGCGAAGGCACATTTTAACGATAAATATCGGTATTCTGGAGACATTACTCCATGATCCTGAAGTTGCTAGACATACGACAAAAAAAGTGTTTACCTAGATATACCTAGAGAAAGACTAAAATTACTTACTGACCGTTATCATTAACATGTACAATGTGTAAGGTTTTAGAGGGGAGTTCGGCCCTGACCGAATACAGAGAATCTGTGTTCAATGTGGGCTCTGATTATTTCCAAAGTTAACACAGTAATAATTGTGAATTTTGTGTAGGGATACTTTTACAACAGTAAGTGCATTTGCTGGTATCTTCAAAATTAAATTATTGACAACAAAGTGTACGATATCTGTGTATTAAACAATTCCAGTTTCATACATTTTATATTGTTATTGATAAGAAACCGGTCTCATTAGCTGGATAATTACTATCGCAGGCCCATACACCTGTTTTATCAGGTGACAGGGCCGTATTATTTTTCGGACACTTCATCATGAACCCCAACCAAAATGTTTCAACTCTTCCACATTCTCAGTCTAGATCAGATAATTCCCGAACCTATTCATCAGCAGCTTCAAGCCCCATCTTCCCTTCAACAGAACAAGCAATCGTCTTCAGTGCATTAGAAAACACTCGTCTTCAAGATTACCTAATTCCTCTGGGTAGTATAATACAGCCAAAAAACATAATATTTTCATCCCGGTTATCAAACAACTGGATATGCATGAATTAGTCCAATAAACAGCTAGTAGAAACTTTCATGAATGACTATGGACAAATAGAGGTAATGGAATGGTAGTCAGTGCTAGAAAACTAATATCACCAGCAGAAAGAATCGTTCTCTCAAATGTGTGCCCATCTATACCTCATGATATACTGATCAATGAATTACAAAGAATTGGTTTAGCCCCTGTTTCACCCATGACATTCCTGAGAATCGGTGCATCTCTATCGGAATATACTCACATATTGAGTTTCAGAAGACAAGTATCCGTCAGCCCACACAACTTACAGCTTCCAGATTCAGTTATACTTGATTTCAACCACACTTCCTACAGAATATTCATTTTTTAGGACAATATAGTCTGCTACAATTGCAAAAAACAAGGCCACATAGCATCTCAATGTTCTGAACCTATAATACAACCTACAGTACTTCCCAATGAAATTCCTTCAGCACCGTTTGAAACAAATACAAAAACGCAACCAACAAATATAAAAGCTGTCTCTGATAATCCACAAATACTTACAACTATGGAAACTTCTCAAGCAACCGTCGATATAAGCCAATCAAAACGAAATTTTGACGAAATCGTTTCACCTGAAGTGAGTCCACCCATCACACAGTGCAAAGAATTCCCTGTACCAAAAAATAAGTCAAAAGCAAAGAAGCCAAAGTTCAACTCTAACTCAAAAAATGAAGATAGCAATTTAAACGTAATACAATCACTTGAACCGGCCAAAACATTTATCGAAAACCAGTCTCCTCCATTTGTGCTCAATTTCGATCAACTAACTCTTTTGCTAAGCAATCTAATCGGATCTTCAGATCCCATTAGTATTATAAAAGAGTACACTTCAGATATTTTAGCACTCACTGGTATGCTACGTCTAATATATCCCCACGTAAAATACAAATCAACGAAGCGCAAACTAACTTTACTTAAAAAGAAAATTTTCGCTCAGCTCGGTAGTAATTTCTCAAATGACGAAAGCGACGCCTCTCAGTTAAGCCAGAACTAACATATACAAATTATTTCCTTAAATTCACATCAATACTACAATGGAATATTGATGGATTTTTCCATTGCCTTGCTATGCTTCAACTCATTATTGCTGAACAAACTACGGATATAGTATGTCTGCAAGAAACCAACTTAAACCCTCAAAAAATATACAACTCTGTATCATTCAAATGCTTTCGAAAAGATAGAGTCGCAACCCACAATATATCGAGTGGTGGCGTAGCAACATTAGTTAAGGACACATTAGAAGCAAGTTTATTTCCCGTAACAACTAACTTGGAAGCCATAGTTGTTGAAATTAAATCAGACAATGTTTATTTTATTTGTAATCTTTATCTACCGTCCAGCACTCCTACAACTCACAACGAACTAAAAGATTTGTTTAGTCAGATACCGGCTCAACGCATTATAGTAGGAGATTTTAATAGTCACAACATTATATGGGACTCGTTTCATACTGATGCTAGAGGGAATATTGTAGAAAAAATCATATCGGACCTTCAGCTTAACTTTCTTAACGATGGCTCTCCAACAAGATTTAACGTCAACACTGGGAACTCATCAGTAATTGATTTAAGTTTGTGCGACCCCCAACTTACTCCTCGCCTTTTTTGGGAAGCCCTTCAGTACATATACGGCAGTGATCACCATCCTATTCTTATCAAGAGCTCAGCAGGCCTGACTCCTGAAAGTTTTGTTCCGAAATGGAAAATGAGATTTGCAAACTGGACAGAATTTGAATCCCACATCAACCACGAAATGCTGGAATATACGATGACCGATGACATTGATGAATCCTTAAATTCTAAGAATCACAGAACTCTTTATAGGAAAAACTATGAGGACAAACAAAAAATGAACACCTGTATCATGGTGGAATACGGAATGCCATACGTCTATTCGTGCCGCCAAAGCAGCACTCAATAAGTACAAGAGGCACAAGACAATCGAAAATAAATTAGATTTCAAAAGGCTCAAAGCGAAGGCACAGCTTATCATCAAAACAGCTAAGAAAACATCATGGTCAAAATATTTTTCCGAAATAAACAGCGCCACTCCCATCAGTGAAGTATGGAAAAGAATAAGAAAAGTTTCAGGACTAAAGTACACACCAGTATTTTCTCGACTAAAGATTGATGATGCAGTCACAACCTCTCCTCAGCTAATGGCCGACGCTTTAGCAAATCACTCTAAAAGTTTGTCTTCAAACCGTAATTATGATAATACCTTCCTTGAAAACAGATTAGTGGTGGAAAATTCAGAGCTACTTCAAGACGAAGACGAAAACTCTCCACTAAACATACCCTTCTCTATGGAGGAACTTGAAAAGGTACTGTATAGCATGAAAGACGCTAGTCCTGGACTAGATGATATCTCAGTCACATTCTTAAAACACCTTCCTGAATCTGCGAAAACACTCCTCCTCCAACTATTCAACTGTGTCTGGAAACATAGTAAATTTCCTCCAATATGGTCAACAGCATACGTTCTACCTTTCCTGAAAAACCAAAAGTCAAGTCTGGAACCTGACTCGTATCGACCTGTAAGTTTAACCTGTTCAATGTGCATTTTAATGGAGAAAATGGCTAATTACAGATTAATGTGGACCTTGGAAACATCAAAATATTTAATATCCGAACAAAATGGTTTTTGACAAAATCGATCCGGCATCGATAATATTCTCGAACTGGAAAGTGATATCCATGAAGCATTGTCGATTGAACAATCATGTATATCTATATTTTTTGATTTGAAAAGAGCATCTAACACATGCTGGAGATTTAATATAATAAAAGAACTCCACTCATGGAATATTTGTGGTAATAGCCTCAGATTTATTAGTAATTTTCTTAGAGACAGATCATTTCAAGTAAGAGTCCATAATTCTTAGTCCTAAAGTCAAACTGAAGAAAACGGAACTCCTCAAGGCTCCGTACTTAGCCCTGCACTGTTTCTAATAGTTATAAATAAGATTATCAAAGATATACCAAAACCTCTCAAGGCTCGCTTATACGCAGATGACCTGGTAGTTTATTGTAAAGGCAAAAATACCACTCTGATGACAAATATATTTCAATCTTTCCTCACACAATTAGAACAATGGTCTCAGCACACCGTCTTCAAATTCTCAGTTTCAAAAACAAACGGAGTACTATTTTATAAAAGGATTCCAGAATCTCATTCTATACGATGAAGTTATTTCATTCATGCCACCTGTTAAATTTCTCTGAATGTGGTTGGACCAAAAACTTTCTTGGAAAGAACATATAAAGCAAACCATATTATTATGTCATAAAAGGCTAAACATAATGAAGTAACAGACACTGGAGATTATAATATGCTGCTAACTATCTAGAAAAGTTTGATAAGATCTAAAATAGACTATGGATGAATTGCTTACGCCTCTGAATCTAAAACAACATTAAAATTACTTGATACTGTTCACAATCATTGGCTTAGAATTGATCTTGGAGCTTTTAGAACAACTCCTGTCGATAGTATTCATAGTGAAACGGGTGAACCTCCTCTACATTATCGAAGAATGTATCTAGCATTATCACTTGCTACCTCAATTGCATCGAATAAAAACAAGCCCCTTTATAATAACACCTTTACCAAATGTGTCAAAACATGAACTGTAATCGTAAAACCAAAAGATGGCCTATGTGTATTTTTTACAATTTACTGAATATGGCGTGCATAAATTCGTTTGTGATTTACAATCATACCGTTATTTCGCATGGCGGCAACCTCATAGCAAGAGACAAGCATATGCAGAATTTGCACATCAGGTTGACTCAGCCTTGGCAATCTTCGCGTTTGGCTCAAAATCCAAGATTTAGCATCCCTTTGCGCACTATGATAGAAGAAGTACTAGGAGAAAGGCAGCAAACTGCGTTACAGGAACGTCCAGAGTCTCAAAAAGGACGTCGAACTTACTGTCACATGTGTCCATCAGCAAAGAGAAGCATGACCACGACCTACTGTTTGAAGTGCAATAAACGCATATGCGGTGCGCATCAAAATAAAATCTGTTCAAAATGTAGTTAAAATTTTATTTGTATTTTTTATTTGTTTGCTTAGAGCATTTTTTAGTTACCATTGTTTCCGTTAGGAAAATATAAAATGTTTTTGATTGTTTGCTGAATGTATTCATAGTTACCATTAATGTTAACATATAATATTCTCTTTATAATAAATGTTTTTTCAATGACCAATTGTGTTTCATTAGTTAAGGTTAAGATTTAGATACTCAAATGCCATAAAAAGTATTTTACGTAAAATTTACGTATCGATACCGGTAACATATGATTAAATTTCGATACCGGTCAGGGTTAAGAGAACAAAATTTCTCATATTTTTTAATGACAAATATTACATTGAATTAGTAATTAAATGGTGAACTATAATAACTAAATTCATATTACTGAATATAATAGCTAATATAACGTAAATATAGAAATTTAAAAAAAGTATTGAAAAAATTGATGTTTTTTATTTAATTATAATAAAAATGTACTGGACATATTATTCAATGTATAATGAAAATAAATTTCAAAACTAAAGCCAGGTGTGCTTTTAAGCATAATTAAGAAGTGAACTTATGAAAAAAAAATTTTTTAATAAATATCCATCATTGAAAAATTTGTTTACTTTATATGTCATTTGAAAAATTGGCATATGATCAAACAAAAATGAAATATGTAGAACAACTAAAAAATTACCTAACAGCAAATGAGAGTAAAGAACATGATGATGCGAAGGAACAGCCAGCAAAATAAATAATAGGTAGAAAGAAACTAGAGAAGAAAAAAGAATGGTATAATAATGAATGTCAATATATAGTGGGAAGAAAAACGGCAGCTAGATTGAAATGGATAAGAACAAGCAGACCAGAAGATAGAGAAAAATATACAGCAATAAGGAAGGAGAGTAATAAAATAATCAGAAGGAGTAAAAAGCAATGGATAGACTCAAAAATACAGAAAATAGAGAACGAGAAATGGAATAGGAAATCAAAAAAAATTATAAGAAAATTATAGGGTTTTTAAAAATAAATTAAGACGTAAAGAACAAATAAGGAAAAATTGTGGAAGAGGAAAAACAATACAAGGAAATATGGACGACACACTTTACAGAATTACTAAATGAACAAATGACAGAAAATGGAAGAGAAGAAGAAGAAGATAATATTACGGCACAAGAACCAACACTGGAGAAAGTAAAAGAGATTATAATGAGAGGAGACAACGGAAAGGCACCTGGAAAGGATCGAATAAATTTGGAATTAATTAAATACGGAGGAGACATGCTGCACGAAAGAATACTTATACTGATTGATAAAATATGTAAAGAGAAAAAATGTCTAACGAGTGGGAAATTGCACAAATTATAACAATACACAAAAAAGGAGACCAGCAAGAATTCAAAAATTATAGAGATATCACACTATTAACTGTGGCCTATAAAATATTATCATCGATACTACAAAGGCGACTAATAGCTGAAACTCATAATATCGTAAGATAATATCAATGCGGATTTGTGAGAGGCAGATGCAATACATAATATTAAGCAAATTATGGAAAAAGCATACGAACATCAATATGAAATAGAAATGTTATTTTTAGACACATTACTTTCTGTTTTAAAAGAAATTGATGTATTTATAGCTAAAGATATTATCTCTCAAATATTATTAGAAACATTACCTGCATATGTGATGGTTTTATAAATTTTTATTTCGTTAGGTTGTTTAGGAAATTATTTCACTTTTGACAATAATATAAATATTCAAAATGAAGGTTTACCAATGACAAGCCCTATATCACCAATTTTGACAAACATTTTTATAGACTGAATTGAAGGCTAACCAACTAAATTTTTCTACATTTAATTTTTTTCTTTATGTAAGTAACACGACGTTCGACAGTATCCAGTTCAATTAGAAATGTTTGATTGTGTTTTAATACCTCATGTAAGTATTTTCAATAAATAATTACAATTAATGATAAATTTTTTCAGAATGTCTCTTTATGGGGAACGGTTTCCTTGGCATGTACGATTTAAAAATCTACATATCTCCTATACCATAAATTTTATCGAGTTAAAAAAAGGGTACCTTTTCGTTGAAAAATCGATTGAAAAATTCATTTTTGCTGCCTTTAGATTGTACAGGTTGTCGCTGTAAAAGTTACGGATTGTTAACCATTGGGCATAAGCCGCCCCTGGCCTTCATATAATAGTATAGAATCATTTTGTCCGTCAAACACACTACATAGACATACGTAATCATCAATTAAAAATTCATATTGTTCCAAAGTATAATTTAGAAAATATACTTAAATATAAGTTCGGTTGAAATTGACTGTCTCGACCCTTACTTCGTGGAATATGTTCATATTAGTGTTTTTAAATGAAACTCAAGGTCTCTAGTTAATTCCACAATATATTACATTGTTGTCGCAACTTGAAAGGCCTATAACTCAGAAACGAGGGGTCGTATGAGAAATTTTTTTGACACCGCATTATTTTCAAGTCATCTACTCACTCCCGAATTTTTTGCATCAAGTCCCGGAACACCCTGTATAAAATGAACGTACTAAATAGTACCAATAAATAAGTTTCAAATTTCAATAAATATTTAAATAAATTGTTTCAACGTTATAATTTCGCATCTTAAATCAATTTCTTCGTTTTAAATAAAATTTAGTTACGTGTTCTTAATAATAAATGTAATGTCTGATATTAAAAATATTGAATGGCAGACAGGTATCAAAATAACGTATAAAAAACATAACCTATAAAAATAAGTATTACTTTAATTTTCACAAATTTTCGATTTCCTATGAAATTTAATAAGCACATCGGCACTGAAACTCCTTTTATCACTCATGTGGTTTATTTCCCTCGGTCCTAAGCGGCTTCTGAAAATAAACTCCACATTCCTGATAAAAAATATAACTTCAGTGCTTTGACACATAACTATTATAATTTGTTTTTCGAAATTAACCACATTAAGATGCCGAGAGAAGGGACAAAATTCACCTAGTAACTTATAGTTTTAGTAACTATTCTTTTCGTAGATATCTTTATTTAAACATTTTTTTGTTGGATGTCTGCAATTTCATTCAGGGTCATAATTACTTAAATTGTTCTTACCTGATAGTTACTAATTCGTCAGGAAGTGAAAACATCTCATGTATTTTAAATATCGTACATATATAATTATCCTAAACAAAGCTTTCTTTCAAGTTGGACTCATTCGAAAATAGAAAAAATGAAACATCTTAATTTATAGTTCTTAAATGTCGACACCTATAAGACACGACGATACAAAAATAGTGTCTGGTAATTATTTTGACACCAACTTGTTGTCTTACTAACTCGTATTTTATCATTGTAAGCGATGCCACGCCCCATAAAATACCTGGTGTTTTTTTATTGGATTGCGGTTGAACATAAATAATAAGTGAACACTGACTCGATTCATTCGATATAGTGTGAATTTACTTAGTTAGAAACGATTCATTTCCTGGAATTAAATGTACTGGGAAGAAACATAAACAATTTCTATATTTACGTTGTTAGTGACGTCAATTGTTTATCGCACTTTTTTATATTTGACAGTAAAAAGCAAGGAAATTTGGTGTTAACGAAATTATTAAACTTGCCATTAATTTATTATTGAAATAGTAGAGAGCGCGGTTAAATTATCGAACAAATTCATGATTTGCAAACAATTTATTTTAGATAAAAATCCTGTAAAAGGTAGATTTTAATTTTAATTGCCTATTTTTTTAGTAATGTAGGAAAATGATGATCGTCACTAGTTTTGACAGGGTGACGTAATCGTTGATTTTTTTAAATTGAAATGTGGGTTTTGTGATACCTCTTTTAATAATGTATTCAGTGGTATCATACTTAACTGACTTATGCTTATACAGGGGAAATAAAAAGTAATATAATTTAATCAGAGTAATTTTACAATGAACGAACTGCTATATTAAATTAATTAATACATAATACCTTTGAACTAAATTAAATTCTTCTTGTACATTACGATAACTTCCAGAGTAATTCTAATAACTTCGTCTTTAATTCGGTCTTGCACCTCCTGTAGATTTTGTGGTTCATTTGCATAAACATTTGATTTAAAATAACCCCATAGAAAAAAATCTAAAGGTGTAAGATGTTGAGATCTTGAGGGGTATCTGCTGATCCGTACAATTAACATTTAACCTTCCATTACTCGCGCCAAATTTTGGTACTTAATAACTCGCGCACGGTCTAGGAGACCGGGTAATGAATTAAGTAATTTCTGAGCTTACTTATTACTTTGTGAAGGATTTTAGGGTTATTCCATCATTATGGGACAGAATAAAAGTCATTTATTAGGTTAGTTACAAAAAATATATTAGGCAAAAAAGCAGAACTGAGAAATTGCATAACATAAAGATAACAAAAAAAATTAACTTATATTTTCATAACACGCATTACACATAGGACGAATATGTTCTAAACACAGATATTTTGCACAATTTTGACAAAAGTACTTCGTCTTTCTGTTTTTCTGCCAGGTACAGACTGCACAGCGGCCGACGGTTCCAGGGGTTCTTACTGGGGGCTCATCTCCAGCTGGGACTCCACACACTTCTTGTAACCTGCTTCTTAGGCTCCTTGGCAAATTGGCAGATATAGCTCTTTCTTTTTGATAATCATACAAAAGGGCCATGGAGAGCTTAAGAAGAAATTCCTTTCGAGGCGTTGTTGAATCGGGATTGTTTCCATTATAAATGACAAATGCATTTATCCCAGCTACGTTCAGCATGCTATAAAAGGGGACCATTGGCCATCGTCTGGTACCACGAGCACAATTATATTGAGCACACAATTTATCGACCATGTCGACCCCTCCTTTGGTGTCATTATAAGTCATTATCATTTCTGGCTTATTCGTACGAGGGTCAATGTCATCTCCAAAATGCATTGTTGAAATGAGAAGTACATTTTTACCTTTTTTTGGAATAAATGAAACCAGTGTTGTATTGTTGCAAAACCCAAACATTGAGGAACCGCTCGGTCGGCCTGTATTCTGTACAAATTCCAAAAGAAGCTGTCTCTTGTTCTTTCGAATGGTTCCTAGAAGGGTTAATTTCTTTTCTTTTAGACTTTCCGCAAGTTCCATACTGGTAAACCAGTTATCTGTGGTGACGTTTCTATTCGTACCATAGATATGTTGAGAAAGTCTTTCTACTACTGATTTAGCAGTCGTTTCTTTTTGAAACGGGCCTTCTGGCTGCTTACCCACATAAACTTCCATGTGACTGGTGTAAAACATATGAGAATCAGGGAGTGCAAAAATTTTCATGCCATACTTATTTGGCTTGTTGGGTATATATTGCCTAAAGCTACAATTACCTCTAAATGCTTCAAGCTTTTCGTGTATGGTTACATGCGCGGAATGTGAGTAACACTTTTTTTGGTTATCGTTCAAACAAAAGTCTGATCGGTGCCAATTTATCCATTTAGACCCTTTCTTGTCTTGTATTTATATCGTCAAAACAATGGCATCTCATCAGGAATTGGAATCGTATTCTATTCATTCCCAGGCGAAAAGCTTCAACGCCACTACCATCTGTTCTCCAAAGGTCGCCCAGATTCACATGATTAGCTTTTCTGACTCCAGCAAGATATAGGATGCCAATTAGTGCTTTTATTTCTATGAGATTAGTAGTTCTCACGTCTCTTTCCCTCGAAAAGTTTTGAGCGATGCTATTAATTTTTATATTGGTGCAATCTACAATGATATTCAGCATTTCTTCGTCAAACAAGCACATCCAAATATCGAGAGGAGACTTTTTGGATTTTGCGTAAGCTTTCACCCCTGGCAATTGCAAAACAATATTTGCACTAAGTGTTCTAATATTTTTTGGTGGAAAATGTTTTTTCCACTGTGTTACCTTGTCTTTTCCTATAAATACTGCATCTCTGGTAACAGGAACAGGTACATAGTCACCTCCACCATCCTCATATTCTTGCTCAGTGTCACTGTTTTCTGATCTCTGTTCTATGCTATCTATGTCCCCTTGCTCATCATCATCATCATTTCCATAATCTTCATCAGTTTCAACTTCTTCAAACAATCTCAAAAGTCTTGCTTGCTCCGTTTTGTAGTTCATATCTATAATAAAAATAGAAAATTGATTTCCAAAAAATTACAACCAAGAAAACACACGTTTCTATATGCAACGAGATATTTCAACTATTATTTCATGACACACCTTATATTAGCATTATAGTATCAGAAATTTTCGTAAAAAAATGTAGAAAAGTCTAAAAAACCCACCGGTATTATTTATGAAATCTTTTCAGCGACAGTTAAAATTAGATACTTAAATACTCGCACCCGGTCTACTACACCGTGTTAAAGCACCACTTCCGTAAAACACTTTCTATCAACTAATAAATGAGTGGGATGTTCGTTGAGTATGTACTGGAAAGGTACATGGAGGGGGAACGATGCTTAGCCAATGAAGTCGTAATTACGTCATATTGAATATTGGACCGGTCTGAGAGACCGTGCGCGAGTAATGGAAGGTTAAAAAGACAGTTTAAAAGTGGAGAACTTCCTAGATTTATCTGTTTATTGACGACTTGATATTGTGGGTTTCTAATTTCCAATTCTTCAAGGAAATCCAGTTCTTGTTTCTTATCACAAATATATAGTACTTCTAATTCTGTGTTAGGTGTCAATGAATGTTTGGTGTCAAGTAGATGTCTGGCGTAGAGGGATTTATCTGGTTGTTCGTGTGCATGCTCGTGAGTGTTTACTTTATCTGATTTCGAAATTTCTAAGGGTTTGACCCAAATAGACAGCATTACTTTCTGGACATATAAGTTTATATCACATAACTTTCTGATTTAAAAGAAATTGTTGTATTTGTTGCTAAATATATTATCTTTAAAATATTATTAGAACTATTACCCGCATAAAGTAGAACAAATTGATCGTTACCTTGACGTCATACTCACAAACCTCGCGAAATGAATGAACGAGTCAAAAATGGCTACTGTTACTTTGCCCTGTGCGTGATTTTTTTTAATTCCATTTTTTCTGTCGCATCAACGATGTCGGTTATTAGCGACAAAGATTATGTTACAAGATTTCTATTACATTAATTTCAGTAAGATGTCGACCTAAAACGTTTATGTCGCAATTTTGACCTAATACCGATTTCAATGTGCTTGGTACATTGTTTTTCACTCGGGCGTCCTCATATCTGGGACACTGAACCAGAATATACTGTTATATGCTTGGAACATGTAGGTATTTCGGTCCTGGCAGGTGAATGTGGATGCGTCAGTTTAGTGTGTCCTATACTTAGTCTTGTCAGTAGTACTTGGTTGGGCCGCCTGCTCGGTATTGTATTCCAGGGTTTTGCACTGGGTTTCACCTCGCCTAATTTTGCTTTCGAATCAAGCCACTGATTTTGCCACGTACTTATCGCTTTTTCTTTCACGGCATGCTTCAAATCACTGATGTTGTCGCGTTTACAACTACAGCGCTATCACTTTCCGCCGCTTGTTTTACCAATTGGTCTGCTTCCCACTATGCAAATAAATATTACAGTTATGTTAATTCAACATCACATTGTGATAATGTTCTTCCTTTTTTTCTCTTGTTTTCATCACATGCGCATCTATACAACCGCTTATGCCCAGCTTGTGTCTGTTAATTTTTGTGATGTTTCAACTTAACTTCTCAGCAATGTTAAAGCGCTGCCTTTTTACATGACTGTGATATTACTAGAACTTTCTCAGAAGGAGGTCTTTACAACGAACTAAAAACAACATTTCTGTTGCATTCTGAAATGCCTTTTAACTTCTCGTCAATGTTAATGCAATGTCTAAAAAATAACATCTTATCAATGATCTAAACGCGATATATCAGTTGTCTTAGATGTTGTATGGACATTACTTAAACCTCTAAATAACATACCTCAAACATTCTAGATGACATCCTATAGATGTTTCTGTGCCTAATCAGCAAATACACGGTGAACAACTAAGAACGCCGGCTGTCTGCCATATTTCAAAAAATAATCATGGTACAACTTTAAAAAAAACTTTCAGGAAAATGACCCTGAAAAATCGGTGGAAAATATTTTTGAGTTCCTAAAATATTTGCTATGGGGTGGAATGAACACTTAAAAACATAATACTGTGATTATCTCCGAAAAAGATATACTAAAGGTATCCTAGAAATACAATGTTTGATATATTGATGAGATTATGAAAAAATGTAGACAGGGACTTTTTGTCCTTATTCTTCAAATGAGGGGTGGGAGAAGGTTCAACCTAAAAAACAAATGTCGTAACACTTTTTTGTTTTTAAATCGATATCAATGTTTTTGGCGTCATTTAAGAGTTTTTCCTCTTTAATAAGATATATGCTTAACAAAAATAACAAAATTGGCAATTTTGTCAACGCTATGTGAAAAAGTCGACAATTTTCCCATTTTCTCGGAAATTTCAAATGTAATGAGACATTTTTTAAATTCTGATGAAAAGGGATTTACGTTATCAGATATAAAAATTAAAAAAATGCTTCAATTTACATTTGAAATTTCCGAGTGAATACAAAATTATCTAAATTTGTTATCCATCTTATTAAACAGAAAAACTCTTTCAAATGCAGCTAAAATCATTAATATCGGTTAAAAAACGAAAAAGTTATACATTTGTTCCTAAGTTTGAACCTTCCCCATCCATTATGTGAAGAATAATGGCAAAAAATTTCCTTAAATAATTTTTTCCATAATCTCTTCAAGGTTTCAAAAATTTAATTTTTAGGACACCTTCAATATGTTTTTTTGAAGTATTATGTTTTCGAGTGTTCATTCCACCCCTAGCGGATATTTTAGAGACTGCAAAATATCCAGCAATTTTTCAGTATCACTTACCTAAAGGTAATATTTTTGAAAGTTCTACCATGACTTTTCTCTGAGATGTGGCCTTCAGTCGTTCTTAGCTGTTCACCCTGTACATTTAAAATAAAATAGCAAAAAAAGCAATAAAGGATTTAAAACGTTTATTCACTTTTAATGAACAGTACAGTAAATTTGAAAAAACAAGTACAAAATTAAAAAAAGATATCTTGTCCAGGAATCCAATCTAAAAAAATAAAATTGTGTAAGCATATTACATAACAAGTGTGGAAAGTGGAAACTATTGAACGCATTCAGTGAAAGCAGGGAATGAAAAATGGTATATTAATCTGTAGTTGCCATAATGCAACATACTTTAAAACTGAATTAATAAAGTTTAACGGATACACATACATTACAGCTAGTTCACAGAAAATTTATTAGAATAGTTCTTTAAATAAATTAAAACTAATAAAGAATTCACACCATAAAGATTTTATGAAACATTACGTTAAATCAACAGAAATCCAATCTGATTAAAGAAAATTCTATCGTTCACTTATGATTACTTTTTCTTACGTAAGAGTCGCTGTTTCGAGTGCCTCAACAATTACATAACGTACACTTCAAGATAATTATCTGAACAGCAGCTAATGAAATTATTACTTTAGATCAAATTGTGCCCATGGAGACCTTTGATCGATCATCATAAACTACATCAAACTTGATTTTCAGCCAATTGACTGGGACCCATTTTCCTCAAGATACATGGGGTGCTCTTCAAAGGAATAACAACATATTTTATTTCGAGAAGTAACTTTTCACGATTTACCTTCTATTACATGCCTCACTCCGTTTCGCAGGTAAATTCAGATGTGCCATGAAAATTCATACTTCTTTTCTGTATAAAATAATATACTATTCTCATCTTGTTATTTTCATCCTGGAACATATTGTATATTAACATCGTGGAATTGTAACTTAATGAAAACAAAGCATTATTAATACACTGTAAACAAATAAAACTACTTATGAGGAAGAGATATGAACACATTATCAAGTTAAATGAGTTTATAATTAATTGTATCCAATTGAGTATCCAATAGCTGTGTTTATACAATAATAAATAATTGAATTCTGTTTGTTGACTGGAGCATTCAGTGTATTTTCAAATGGAAATGAGCTTTTTAACAGAAATTTCTGTTTTTAAAGTCTTAAACAGTCTCTAATTGTTCACAGGAATTGTTAGTATGATTGTTAAAATTTTCTAAGCCTGCAATACTATGGTCTCCGTAGGCTAGTGGAATGGTGCTCTGTCTGCTAGCCGAGAGGCCCCGGGATCAAACCCGGGCCTAGTTAAAATCATAATTAATAATTCGGAGAGCCACCTGTCGGAAGGCAATGGCAAACCACCGACAGTATTCTGCCTATTACGGCCTCTCAACATAGACGTTCGGATCCGTTGTTAAACTGTAGGTCCCTTCTATCTGTGGTAACTGGAGAGCACAACACAGGTAGAAGTGAGAGGTCGCCTACGTCCGATCACGGATATGGCACTGTAAGAAGAAGAAGCAATACTATATTGATGGCTATGACTGCTACTACAAAAACTAGAACTAGAGATAGTCGATTCAATATTTTTTGAACTGTCTAATACAATATCTGTATCAGACTATCTGAAATAGTTATTCCCCTTTTTTTACATAATTACCAACTATTTGTTTTTTCATTTTATTTATGTAAGTAGCTTCTGAAACATCTTGAGCATTGAAAATATTTTCTTCTAGATTCAAATCTCTGCCAACATATGAGCATGTTTTATTATTAATAATAATATCTACCCTATTGCAATATTAAGTTTTTTGTATGGTATAATGCATATCTAGGATTTAAATGATTGTGAATCGTGTTCAAAATATACTTACTAACTAAAATATTTTAAAAGTTGAAAAAACCGTTATTTTGTAAACTCTATTATATATTGTTAGTGTACAATTCCGCCACCTGGAATTTCAATGTACAATAGCCGATTAAAGTCTTGAATGAGTAAAGTTTTAATAATTATGATTTTGGAATAGGTACTTACCGATAACTAAGCATAGAAACTGAAGCTAAGTAGGAACTAACGGAAACGAAGACCACTTTATTCAAGTACCTGCAAAAAATGTGCTTCCTGCAAATAAAATATAACACAAAACTGAAAACCATCCGCCATTTCATGCTTGTCATTTGTTTCCACAGATAATGTTCGTTCATCAGTTCCTCTTCTGTTTTCTTCTTTTTTATGTTACTATCATGTTTAATATGAGACATTACTGAGAGTTTTATGAACTAACATCGTGAAGAAGTAATCACACGAACTTACTAAAAATTATTTCGAAAGATGTGAAAGTAACTGCAACATGTGATCATCTTAGAAACATGTTAATTTGTAATATATTACAGTAACCTTCTGTATGTGATATTAGTGAGAAGTATACAAATTAACATCGTATGAATGTTTCCTATAGGAAGTTGCTAAAAAGAAGTTCATAGGATGTTTATGTATCTGCGAATTCAAGTATTATTGTGTACATCAAAAATATGTTTTATTTACATGACATGGATGTTAATAGAGTTGGAAATAAAATTAAGACATCTAGGAGATATCTTATTGACGTTTTAAATAAACATCACGAAAAGTCTCTCAAAATAACATCACAGAAAAGACTTGTTATGTTTCTTGTTTAGTGGGTTCTTCATTACCCTGGATTCCTATGTGGGAGGGGATCCACATAAATTTTACATTTTTTTGGGATTCTTGTAGTTGGAAGAGTTCCTTCTTTATTTCGATAGTAATGGGATGACTACTATAAACTTGCTGGATGGATTTTAATGAACTAAGGGAATCTGTGATTATGAGGATGTTGGAAGCATTCGCATGTTTATACAGTTTAAGGGCTTGTAGCAATGTATATATTTCTCCAGTGAAAACTGTACTTTAGGTAGGTAATTTAAAAGATACGTTATGATTTGCCGTAACAACCGCGGCTCCGACGCCAGCTGGAGTTTTCGAGGCATCCGTATATATTTTGAAATGGTCATTATATTCAATGAGTTTTGTCTGGAAGATGTTTTGATCAGCAAACTGGGCAGTTCATATTTTTTAAAAGAGGGAAGAGTCGTGTCAATTATTGGTTTGGATTTTTGACAAGGAGGATATGTTTGTTCAAACTTAAATATAGGAACATGTTTGATTTGAAAATCTGCTTTGTATTGTCTCACGCGATTATAGAAAGTTGGACTCGGTTGTTGTTGAGCGATATTGTCCATTTCATCTGTATGAATTTTTGGGTACATTGGATGCTCAGTATTATCTAATATAGAGGTAGCATATGACAATATCAATATTTTTCTTCTCGTAGATAAAGATGGTTTCCCTAATTCTGAATAAAGGCTTTCCATCGGTGACGTTCGATATGCACCAGATATTATTCATAAGGCGTTATTGTGAACTATATCTAGTTTTTTCAAAATATGGCTTTTGGTAGATGCATAGACAATAGATCCATAATCGAGTTTGGAACGTATAAGATTTTTATATATAATATGTAGAGTTTTTTTATCTGATCCCCAGTTGCGGTTAGAAAGTATTCTTAGAAGATTGATATCTTTCTGACAAGATAATATCAACTTTTTTATATGATCATTCCAGCTCAGCTTCTGGTCAAATATCATACCTAAGAATGTCGTGGAAGTTACATATTGCAGTTTTTCTTCATATGAAATCAGACAAGAAAATACGTTTCTGCTTACATTTTAGACATTTTACTATACATAAACACGCAAAAAACTTCTTGCAGAAATATACCATTTTCGTTTATTGATATCGTAGAATTTAGAATTATTTGAACTATACAGAGGCGCGTACAAAAATGTTCTGCAGGTTTTTACATGATGCCGTTAAGAGGAGCTCTCTTATTGTTAGTTTAGGCGTAGTAAAACAGATAGTGAGGAGTAGTGATTAAATGATATCTTATTTTGTTATAACGGAGCAAAGTCGGCCCACAACTAGGTATGGAGCTCACGAGTATGCAAAAAATGAAGTGTTTTAAATGAAACTCACGGTTTCTTGTTAATTAACTAGAAACCGTGAGTTTCATTTAAAACACTAATATGAACAGATTCCACGAAGTAAGAGTCGAGACAGTTAATTTCATTAAAAAATGAAGGTTTAATACCACATGAATATGGAATAGTGAAGTATGATGTTTTATTAATAATTGTAGGTAGTATTGATAATGGGAAAATCAGGAGCATGCCACGAGATTAATTAGTGAAAATGCCCCTGGAAGATATTCGGAAAGAGAACAGTGTATTGATAGTAACTGTTCCAGATAATAAGACTGACCAAAAGCGCATTTTTACCATTACTAATCCAGATTATATGAGAATTTACTATAAATATGTACCATTTCGATCAAAACATACTGCTATTCGTCGTCTATTCCTGAGATATAAAAATGGAACGTGCTCGGCACAGGTTGTTGGAGTGCATACGATTGGAAAAATACCTAGTATGATTGCAAAGTATCTCGGCTTACCAAATAGTGAGACATATACAGGCCACAGTTTCAGAAGAAATTGTTGATCCTCTTTATTTTTAAATTTGAATGGGGTCGACAGTTTTCTAACAATAATACATCCTCCTAGTATAACCAATAGACAATGAATTATAATTGTCCATATGCTGGGACTGTGTTGTATTTTCTGAATTTTTGACACTGGATCGTTTTCGAGAATTTTGGTTTTAATTTGGTTTAGGTCATCCAGATTGATGTCTTGCAGTTGAATACTGCTAGGAATGTTTTGAATTTCCAAAGCTTTGACTTCTAGTTCAGGAACCAAGATAGCTTGAGATTTGGGTATCGTTTGGATTTACAATTGTGTTGACTTGGGTTTTTATTAGGCAATCTTTGGGTATTTGTATACGTTATGGTTTCGGCTTGATCTTGACATATCAGTGTAATGATTTCATTAAATGGAAAACTGAAATCCATTGGTTGGTGTTGTCCAGACGTTGGAAAAACGTTTTGGGGATGGTGATTCTTCTTTGTTGGCAAGTGAATGAGTATTTTATATTTAGGATTTTCACTTCGCATGGATTTTCGTCTTAAACGTCTTGTAGGTGGGCATTCTTGCAGAAATGTAATGTTGACGTATGAAGTTCCAGACAAGGTTTGCTCATGGATGTATACTGAACGTTAGATATATTTTATTTGGGATAATTGCTTAAAATTGACATTATTTTCTAATGGAGATACGATACAAATGATAATAATCAAAATTCTGAGATTTCATTATTGGAATCTGTAATATATAGGTTATTTTACCATTTAATATGTAACAGTTAATTTTTATGAATTTTTCGAATAGAAAATATGTTTTCTTTAGTTACATGGGTAACTGACCATCTTCTTACCTTTTTTGTAGTTAATATAATTAATTATAAAAGTCAATTGTTTTTATTAAACATGTATGCATGACTCTCCTAGCTTCGAAAATGTGATTGATATTTTAATATCCTGTAATATTGAGATAATTATTTCCAAAATGTTATTAATTTTGGAATGAACTGCGCCAATAGCTGGATAACAATATGTGGGGAGATGCGTACAAAATTGTAGCAAAAAGGTTTATTACATTAGATTAGATTAGATTTTAACGGGGTTACAGTGCACTGAAACTAAAGGTTTATAGTGCCCCCCCCCTATCAGAGCTGTTGTCGCTACTACTACAGCTCGCCTTCCAGTTCCAAGGTTCTAATGAACTCCTCTAGTATTTGGGACGGCTTCAACGAGGTTAGGTCCTCACTCTTACAAGTTTCTTGTCCAAAGCATTTCTTGCGTTGGCTTGCAAAGGCGAGGCATTCCAGGAGTTTCATCCTCCTCCCCACATAATCTACACTCGTCAATATCTGCTAGACCTATTCTCATTAAGTGCTTCCTAAGGCGGCAGTGTCCTGTAAGAAATCCCGTGAGGAGATGTAGCTTATCTTTACTAAGGTCCAAATATTGTTTTCTTCGGCACTCCCATGCCAACTTTGAGTCAATGACATGGGAGCTCAATGCTTTGATAGCTACTTGACTATCAGAATGGATCGATACGTCACATTTCTGGTAGTTTCTTTCTAGGTTCATTTCCACACATCTTTCGATCGCAAGTATTTCTGCCTGAAAGACGCTCGGGAAGGAGCCTAACGATAATGAGTATCTGGTGCCAGGCCCAAATATTCCAGCGCCTGCTCCAATGGTGGTTTTTGAACCATCCGTATACCATCTAATGGTGTTTTCTTTGAGAGTTTGGTTGGTGTATTTCCTTTCCCAGTCTCTCCTTGTATTTAGCATCGTGGTGAAATTCTTTTCGATGCCTTCTTTCCTGATCATTTCGTCACTGGGAAGATTCGCTAATGAGGTGTATCTTGTCAGAGAGGACCAAGCTCCCTGATTTTTAATACTCTCATTGCCTGAACCTTCCTTAAATATTCTAAGAAATGCCTCTTGGGCAGATCTTTCTATCACCAGATGTAGAGGTGTGAGATCTGTAATGATCTGCCCTAGTTGGACACGTTCTCATAGCTCCAGTGATGCACACACAGGGAAGCCTTTGAACTTTATCGAGGGTTTTCCTCGTGCTGTACTGACTTGCTTTTGTGTACCAAACTATTGCCTCATACGAAATTGCTGGTCTCACAATCATGGCGTACATACATCGCAGTATTTTTGGGTTACAGCCCACCTCTTACCAGCTAGATTTCTGCACGCCATCAAAGCTCTTATTGCTCTACTAGCAGTTATTTCAACATACTTATTCCACAGAAGCTTACTGTTTAGGGTTATCCCTAGATATTTAACCTCTGATTTCCATTCTATGATTTCCCCATTTAAGGATATGGGTTTCATGGCTGGAAGTAATCTTTTCCGGGTAAATGGAATTACTATGGTCTTGCTTGGGTTAATGTTTAGCCCCACTGACAAGCACCATTGCTCAATGATTCTGAGGCCCTTTTGTAATAAATCACACAAGGTGCTCTCGAATTTGCCTCTGACTATTAAAACAATGTCATCGGCGTAGCCCATACATTCGAAGCCAAGCTCCGTTAGCCTGTAGAGCAACTCATCTACTACGAGGCTCCATAGAAGAGGAGATATCACTCCCCCTTGAGGTGTCCCCCGAGTGGCTTTAACTGAGGTGGTTTGATTTTACAATGGTTTCATTCACTCCTCGCCTTTTTAGTGCTTCTTTGACAGACACATGAGCTGTGTTGTCAAAAGCCCCTGATATATCCAGGAATGCGCACATTGCGATTTCTTTGTTATTCAGAGTTCTCTGGATGACTTCTGTCAGCTGATACGGAGCCGTCTCAGTTGATCGACCCACTCTGTAGGCATGCTGACATTAATGAAATGGTATATTCTCCAGATTCTCTGTTCTTATGTAGTTATCCACTACTTTCTCCATCGATTTGAGTAGAAACGATGTTAGACAGATGGGTCTAAAAGATCGTGGATCAGTCCCATCTTTTTTCCCTATTTTTGGTATGAAGGTTACCCTTGCCCTTCTCCATTTTCTAGGTATTAGACCCACTGCTAGACTGCTTCTTGTAATCTTCAGCAGGTGAGGAAGAATCTCCTCTATCCCTTGCTGTAGGAGTGCTGGAAATATTCCATCTACTCCCGGTGATTTATATGGTTGGAAGGTACTTATTGTCCTTTCCAACCGTTGTCTGGTAAATATTTTCTTAGCAATGTCCCAATCTTCCTTGCGGGATTTTTTGGTGTAGTTCATTGCTATCTTGGTGCTTGTTGCTGGTTAACTACCTGGGAAGTGGGTTTTAAGAAGAAGAATCGATCGTTCCTCTTCACCTTCCGTATATGATGCGTCTGGCTTTTTCAGCGACATTGTGGGGTTAGTTCCCCCATTTGCCATGACCTTTTGTAGTCTGGCTGCAGTGTGAGTGGAAGTGATCTTTTCGCAAAAAGCTTGAAAATTAAGCCTTTTGGCCTTCCTAATCTCTTTATTGTACTGAGTAAGCTTCTCAGTGTACCTCTGCCAATTGCCGTCACGTTTGGCTCTATTAAAGAGCCGACGGACCTCTTTTCTGAGGTTTAACAGGTTCTCATCCCACCAAGGACCATCCTTTTCTGAACGAGCTTTTGAGAGTGGGCAACTGGAATGAAAAGCTTCCATTATTGCCTCACTGATCTGTTCGACTCTTTGTTTCAGGTCGTAGTGCGGGTGATTTACCCCATTCACTTCGACGTGTTCCAAATTGTCCTTCAGATTGGTCTTGTAAAGAGACCAATCAGTATTTCTAGGATTTCGAATTGTAGGAATCGAAGTGGTATTTCCTTCTATCCTAAATTCGATGATCCTATGGTCGGAAAGTGATGGCTCGCTCATCACCCTCCAAACTTTTACATTTTTCCTAGCAGCAGCATTAACGATTGTTACGTCCAGGACCTCTTCTCTTGCTCTTGTGACAAAAGTGGGGGTTGTCCCCACGTTTAAGGTCTCAAGGTTATTTGCTAAGAGATATTCTAATAAACACTCACCTTTTGCGTTGTTATTGGTGCTTCCCCAAACGGTATTGTGTGCGTTGGCATCACGACCAATTATAATTGGCAGCCGTCTGCTATCGCAGTGTCTCACTAGCTCTTGTACCTCTACTGGCTGTGTCATCGGCCCGTCTCCAGCGAAGTAGGCAGAGGCAATGACGATGTCTCGGTCGATACCCCCAATGTTGAGGTGAACCATGATTGGAACAAGGTCCCGTGACACGTATTCTGAAACACAAATATATTTTATGTTATTTCTTATGATTACACAGGCACGCGGAGATACTTGCCTTTGATCATAAATCAATTTAGAATCCTTACATGCCAAACCTTTGATTTGGCCTTCTTTGTTGATCCATGGTTCTTGGATCAGTACAATATCCAGTTGTAGTCTAGCTAACAACCTTGCAATCACGGCTGAAGCTCCCTTCGCGTGATGTAGGTTAATCTGAGCTACATTCGTGAACGTGAATAATTATGGATGAGAGAGGCCGAGTTACTCAGCCTCTATTCATCCCCCTCCTTTCTCTCTCCCTGACCATCCTCGACCACCATGGCAGTATCTCCCTCGGTAATCGAGCAGGTTTCTTGATCTCGAGTCAGACTATCGACCCCCAGGCTGCTCTGCCCAGCTTCCCGGGATGCAGAGGCAGTCTCCGCATTCCCAGTCATCCCAGCAGAGCCGGAGGAGATCTCGGGCTGACCCAAGGTCAAGCTTTCGACATGTATCCCCTTTCCAGAGGTTCCGGATGTGGAGGGTATCTCCATGTCCTTTGGATCCTCCGCGGGATTCTTTTTTCCCAGCCCCGAGACAGGGATACGCCCAAAACGGAAGTTTAGCGCGTAACCTCCTGCCTTCAGAGCCTCCCCAGATTGGTGATCGATCCCAATCGTGAGGATAGTTCCCTGTCCCTCTTTTTTAGAGTTTAGGATCTTCCAAGCCTCAGTACTGAGGTTAGAGTTCTGAACCTCTACAAGTTGGAGGATCTTCCCCAGTTTTATGTCTTGGCTTCTTAGGAAGAACACTGTTATGGTGACCGGCTTTGGGATGTCGTCTCCATTTCGAGCCACCAATTCGGGTCCTTCTCAAAAGTTTAATTTCGGCACGGACCTCATAAGCCAGTCAGCCGATTCTTGTGACCCACAGTCCACCAGTATCATTCCACAACGGAAATGGATACCTGAGAAGTGGATTCCCTTCTCTTTGCTCTGGCACAGCTCTTCCACCAGAATGTCTTCCAGTGTGGAGAGCTGCTCCGCTCTCAGGATGACCCCAGGATAATCCTTGGGCATTATTTCCACCCTAAAAGCTTTCTCTGTTTTGACAGCTGCTGCGTAACCAGTGGCTTGCCCGGTTACCGTTGCAGCTGTTTTTGATTTCTTGCTTTGAGGCCTAAGCGGAGGAGTAATATGCTCCGGGCCTCTTTTAAGCTTTGTTTTCCCCGTTGGTGATTCCTTCGAGGGGGGGGGTTGGGCGCTGAGTTACCTGCTTCCTGGCCTTTTCAGGGGATATTCCCTGACTGAAGAGTCGCAGGTATTTCCGCACCCCTCCTCCACTGAGGCCTTTTCTCAGTGGGTCATCTATACCGCCCGGTTCTCCCGGTTTTGGGAGGTCGAACGGCATACGACCTTTGTGCCGTTTGGCCTTTTTCCCTCTGTGAGGTGCCCGGATAAAGAGGTGGAGGTTTTCTCCACTACTTTTCCGGTGAAAGTCTTACTTTTTCTTTCCATGAGTGATCCCACGAGAAGCTAGGGTCATTACGGTCCACCGCTGCCGAGCCCCGCATGCGTAGGTGAGGGATTCAATACAATGGAGTTCCCCCCGGTGCTCCAAGGTCGAAACCAGTGAGGAATATTCTTCTATATAGCCACGCATTCTTCGGCCCGGTTTCCCACCTTGAATTTAGGTTTTTAATGAGGTTGTCTCCTCTTGATCCAGTAAAGCCAAGACCTCCCCCCATCCGACTGGCCCGCGAGACTTGACCACAGACAGCCAGGAGATATTGGTGTAACAGGTGATTTCGAGGTAAGCTCGAAATTTCACCCGGCTTCGTAACCCTGTGTGCAATCCCTTAGCCACGATACTACAGCTGGGACAGGTAAAGTTGGTCCGCGGCAGGGTATTCGAGGGCTGTCAGTTGAGTTTTTAGACACAACGAGCCCCAGGTATTTCCCCGCAGACCTCCTCCTCATATAAAATCATCTCAGAGGCCCTTCTCCTATCCGCGACCTGGAGACGCGCCGGGTTGGTACTTCACGCCCTCCACATCAATAAATACCCCAACGAACAGCGACGAACTACGTACATATCTGCTGATGTGGACCCGGTTTAATACATTGGTGCCCCATCACTTGAGTACCGATAAGAAAAGAGAAAATGTGACTCACCTTTTCTCATTTGAGGCTGATAGCTGGGAAATAATAGAAAACGATACAAACATAAACCCCTTTACGAACCAGAAACTTGAGACCTCCATTATTAGCATGAAGAACAGAAAGGCCTCTGGATTGGACAAAATTCCACCGGAAGCAATCAAACTGGTTGCTTCTAAATTCCCTGAGCCGATTCTGAGTACTACTCTAGTACTGCTGATTACTCACAGAATATAAAAGGCAATCTTGAGCATTCCCTCGATAGTATACGTAAATAGTACTTTTTAGAAGAAAAAAATTATAAAGTTTTCATTTTACGTGGATATAGGAACAAAACCCCTAAAAGCTACCCTTAACTTATTTGACCAAAATTTAGGGGAATTCCGTGAGGATTAGCAAAATAACTTAGAGTAGTTTTTATTTAAAATTTAATTTGCAACAATTTTGATTATAAGCATTTTCTAGAATTGAACAACAGTTTTCGAGAAAATTGAGAAAAACCGGTACAACCTAAGATTTGGGGGCCGCTTTTAGGAAAATAAGGGATGTTGTGGACTATATTCGAAAGAGAACTTTTTGGGGTTTTGTTCCCACTCCTATACGTATACGTAACATGGAAACTTAATGATTTTTTCTTCTATTTGATAATTTTGTGTATTATGTTTACTATGACTGTAACTATAGGGACAAAACACTTTCTCTGTTGAGTTTCCGTAGTCCTTGCAAAGTTGAACGATGCTTGTCTCAACTTTCGCCGTCTTTTGTCTTGAAGGACTTCGATGGTAATCAATAGATGGGTTTCTCGATTTCTAGAGAGTCTCTCCACTTCTGACACCTCCAATCACAGATTATAACGTTTGATATCTAGTCAATCGTTGAAACGAAAATTGGACACGTTCGATACGCGATAATTCTAGATATC
Organism: Galeruca laticollis; assembly: GCA_963921935.1. NCBI lineage: Eukaryota > Metazoa > Arthropoda > Insecta > Coleoptera > Chrysomelidae > Galeruca > Galeruca laticollis. Next base: position 206,225,269 of record OY998176.1, on the reverse strand, counting down.
CTACTGACTGCGCCAGAAAAATATTCGATACTTGCTTTTTCAAACCTAATTATTTACACAACTAACTAATTTAATTAAACATTTTGAAGTTTAGAAGTGAAAGATTGACAAAAAGCTGAGCTACAAGAATATAAATCTAATAAGGTAAAAAATGCAGGAATAATTAGTTTGCATGAATAAGGTAATATGACAATCTGCTGACGTTGGAGGTTTCATGGCAAACGGCGATATAGTTCTTGCTTACCAAATGAACGAAATTCCAATGGAAAATATGAAACATACAGAATATGCACCTGCTAGATTGCTTACCGTCTCTGGTACCTACTATCTGGTTCTCCTGTAGAAACAGGTACGCTGCTATGACTAATTGCAATCATATGCTTACCACTTGAAAAATATATAAAAAATGAAGGCAATTTTATAACGAATACAGTAGTATAGGGTGGGTTTGCAAAATCCGTTCAAAAATGATAGTCTGAAACTCGTATAATGGAGAAAAAATCTTCAGTTTTATACACGGTCATTATACAACTGAAATTGTTGTTTAGAAGTTTCCCTACTTGTTTCTTACAGTTATTTACAAAAGCAGGATTTCTAATTTTAATAAAAAATTCAGTTTTTGGCTCTTGACATTTTTTAAAAATATTAACAAAGACTACAATTTCCATTTACGAATTTCTTAAAATTAAACAATTTGGAAAAAAGTCATCATTTATTATAGCTAACATTCAACATATCCAATGGCAGTCACATCTATCAGTTTTCCAATTAACGTTCCATCTACCAAACAATTAGGAGCGGCTCTCTCAGTGGAGGTGTAGATTTCAAGGCGCCAAGGGGTATTTTTATAGATTTCCGTTGTCCAGTAACGCCACAGCATAATAGAGATTTATGTAGGTGATTTCTACGTTATTATTCAGTAAATTACCACTCGATATAACAAGGAACTCACATAGACTCCTTAATTAGTGCCTCGAACCTGACACTATTGCCTGCTGGCCTACGGACATTGCCCGTTTACGGCCACTTGATTAGTTTAATTTGTATTCGAGAATCTGGTCAAGTTGACAGTTCCCTTTCAACCCTTATTTATATCAATTTTAGGTCTAACCAAGTTAGATAGAGGAAACTTCTAGATGACAGGGTGATCGTACTTACAATTATTTCTAATTTTAGATTTATATTCAGCAGTTACCATGAAAATGTTCATTAAAAATGCCGATGAATATCAGACGCGCCTTTTTATGGGCCTTCATTGATTTCGCGAAGCAATGAACACTTTTAATTATTTATCTAACTTAACTTTTAATTAACTGAAAGGGTGTTTTTAAAAACTTATTTTATTTCTAACACAAAACTCCAATTACAATTTCAAATACAAGACTAATATTTTGGTTACAAACATGAATTTAAATAGCTTTTTAATAAACACAAACTAAGCAATTCTACGATAAAATATAAGTCCTTAATCAGCACAGCATATTGCCCACCTAAGGGCAATGGCGTAGGTGTAGGTGACACCTCCCCCTTTAGAAGGAAGCTTCTTCTGGAAGCTAGATCCCATCTTCCGTTGCCTGCGGATGACTCTTACTAGTCCTTTCTGACTGTTTCCTTTCATACGTGATCCACAGGAAGGCCAATATCAATGCTGTATAAAGAAGAATAGTCCAAATACTGGTAATGTGAAAATTATGGTTTCCGTGAATTTTGGCGTTACCAGTTGATTTGAAATATCCTTTATTTTTAAACTTTTCAAATCAATCTTCTTAGGAGAAACGTCCAATTGATTTAATCTCAAATTTAGTTCATTTATGACAAAAGGTCGTCCAAAAGTTTTCTGTTGAAATATTAACTCTTGGTTTCTAAATATAATTTTACATGCTGAATTTTCTATTAAATGAATGCCTTTAAGAGTTTTCACATCAGTTTCTTGCTTACATTTTATAATTAACTTTTTTTCTACTGGGAATATTGCCATTAAATGATTTATCTCCGGAATAATTTCAATGTGATTATTAATTATTTCAATTTTTGTATATTCACAATGTGTAAAATTTCCCGCTAGCTTGTCTTCAGACCCATAATTATGATTGTCTTGGAAATGGTTAGGACGTTGAAAAATATAGCCGCGAGTGCAAATGTCGTTTAGAGGTTTCATGACATTATTTGATTTTAGTAAAAATTTTGAATTAGGTATTAATGTTACGTATTCTGATTCTATTTCTGTAGGTGTAGGTAACATATAAAAAAGATTAAATAAAATATCATAATTAATAGGTATCGAAGAAAAATAATGTATTTGATTATTTTCTACTTTACAAACTACGTCTATGACGTCTTCAAATGCTAAAATATTTTTATCTTTTAATTCGAGAGGTAATCCCGTTTGATAGTAGTAATGCACTTTTGCAACTCGGCAAATTAGTCGTGGGATTTTATAATAATCGGATGCATAGTTCTTAGCTTACAAAAGGTTAAGGAATTTTCAACCGTTTCTAAAATGTCTAAAATTACATTGAATGTGATAAGAAGTTCGTTAAACAGCTGTTTCAAATAAATAATATTTTCTGTATTTGCTTCAAAATCTAAAATATCTCAAATATGTTCGTTTTTAATATTTTTTCATTATACTGAATGTCCTGAATCGTCTTAAAAATTATCAATTATTTGGTGTCTAACAGAATGTTTTCTTGGTTTTGTTTTAAATGTTCCATAATTGAATTAATTATTTCTCCATCTTCAGAGTCCAAGTTTCCAGTAATTGTTTTTACTATTGATCCAAGACAGTTGATTAACCCTCTCTTTGGCCTATCTAAGGTTGAATGAATATTAATGTTATCAAATTTTTCATCTATACAATTCTTAGTGTACTCTATTATATTTACAATATTTTCTGTTTCAGTTAGAAAAAATGTATTATTAGACATATTATATTTAACGTGATTATATTGTGTACTTAATTCATTATTTTCTACTAGTAGTGGACTTAAATTATAAAAATGAATGAAAGAATGACTGGATTTCTGCAGCTTGGTATATCCAAGATTTATGGGAAGTATTCCCAAGTTAGGGGTAACATCCTTTATTTTGACTGTTGCGTCTCCGACGGTGACGAACCTGAAATGAGTTTATACGGAATCTTTCTCAGACGTTTTGTTTGAAAGATGAATCTTTTCTGAAGTATTTATGTATCCATTAGCGATTTTAGCTGTTTTTAGTCGGCTGTTTTTGCTTTTAATTTCTTCACTTTTATATTCATTTTTGGTTTTACCTTGTGCGTGTTTATTATGTACGGTATCCGCCAAAATAAACAGTATCGAAACAGAGAGTGCTGTGGAGTTGTTTATGTAATATGGATTTGTCATATTTGACTTAATTGTCATTAGTTGATATATTAATAGTACGCTGCAGTTAAATTTGATTTAAAAATGGTTGTAACAACGGAAGAAAAAGTTTTTTTGGTAGAGCATTATTTTCGTTCATACGGAAAAGGTCGTAATGATGGTCCAAGCTTAGAACAGGTGTCAATAAAATATCAACAAAAATTTAATAAAGCAGCTCCTAGTGAAAGTGTGATGTTAGCTGTTGTTGAAAAATTTCGTTGCAGTGGTGTCAACGTAAAGGTTCTTCAGGTCGTCGAAAAACAGTATGCACTAACAAAAATGAAAGACGTGTTTTTAACCAAGTTGTGCAATCACCTCAAAGAAGTCTTGTAAGAAATGCATGTAAACTCAACATTAGTGAAACGTCTTTACGTCGCATGTTCAAATCAATTGGTGGTTATCCATACCGTATTCAAGTTGGACAACGACTAAATGCTGCGGACAAACGCGCAAGAGAAATTTACTGTGGTCGCATGTTGAGTTTAATTTACGAAGATCCCGAATTTTTGAAAAACATATGATTTTCAGACGAGAGTCACGTTCATCTTAGCGGCTATATTCATCGACAAACAACCAGATTCCTTGGATTTGAACGTCATGATGTCATTGTAGAGAAACCACTCCACAGTCTTCGAGTTACCGTTTGGTGCGCGGTATCTGGTCATGGAATGATTGGTCCTTATTTCGTTGAAGATGATAATCAGAATCCACTTACTGTCAACCAAGAGCGTTATAGAGAGAAAATTTTTATATCTTTTGTGAGAGATCTAAATAACTTTTGCCGTGCACGAAATCTACAGTTTCGCACACAATGGTTCCAACAAGATGGTGCAACGAAACTGTGCGCACCTTAGACTTACTCCGTCAGCATTTCGATAATAGAATAATTTCTCGGGGAACAGACTTCGAATATCCTTCTCATTCACCTGATCTGACGCCACCTGACGCATACATTTGGGGCATAATGAAGGACAAAATATTTCACTCGGAAAATCCGCCGGCGAATATTGCCGAACTACGGGAAATAATACAAAATATTTTTCGTAAATTGAGTGAATGAAAACGACGAATACTCAGTGTGTATTAGTTTATTAATTTCAGGCTAAGCGCTTTCGGCTGTTAAGCCATTATCAAAGCCGTCGTCATTTAAAAAAATTAGTTGTCAAAGCCATCAAGTTGATCAAAAACAATATTCAAGATAGAACCATCGTTATGATTGAGTCATTCGAATAAAAACATTAAAATACCCTATTGTAAGGGTGTAAAATTATATTCACATCATGTGAATATAATTACCATTTTTACATTAATATTTAATTTAATTACTTGTTCACAACGTGGAGGCACTAGTATACAATTCGTGGATCCAGTTTTAATGTCAAAGTAATTCATTTTAATTTGAATATAAGAAGTCATAAGCAAATTATTATTCAAATCAATAATCGCGATAAGTTTCTTTAAATTATCTAATTCTAACAAAAAATAAAAATGATCGTGAAAATTGAAAACGCAATATTCTAAATTAATGGTTTCCTATAATTAAACATTTTGGGGATTGGAATGAAAGTGCAGAAATTTTGTTGGCTGCTACCAAAGGCAGATTTCACATGAAATGGTTTTTTGATATTAAATTTTTTGAAATATTGTTCAGCTACAGTTGCTGTCACAAAAGATCTTGTGCTACCAGTATCGATTAAAACTTTTTGATTTTGTTCTGGGAAAATTATATAGGGTAACACACTTTCTGAATTATTCAAGTTTGCTAATTTGATAATGCTTGGTTTGGTTCCGAGGCTGGTGTTTCTAAAAAATTATCGGATTCATCATTAGTGCAATAGAAATCGTCTATATTAAGGAGTTCTTCTGAGATAAATTTTCTAGGTCGATTAGGATTGTGTTGGAACCTATTTTGATAATTTTGAGGTTGGGGTCTAGATGTGCTTCTTGTAGACATTCTCATTAGAGTTGCATTTGGAAATCGTTGGTTCTGATTCTTTTGACATTAAAACTAAGATTCAAAATAGCATGTTACATAATATGGACGAATCCGATGGCAGTTATTCACACCGGAGGGGATTATGCAAAGAGCAAGATAGGTTACACAAAATTTGCTACGTGAAAAGTCAAAACAAAAATATAGCCAAACATATAAACATTTTATGGATTAGTGTTTATTGCATTGCAAGGTACAGCGAAAATATTATTTTCAACAAATAATTTGCCATTTTTTTATGACTCGTTCATCTCATAACATTAAACGGTACAGTCAAAATATTTCGCACCTTTCTTTTTGTCATTTTAGAATCTAATCATTTTATGTGTAGGATAAAAACTATCGTGTGTTCCACGTCACGAAAATGGGTTTCCAGGTCTTCAGAAGTGGCCAGGCGAGGTGTAGCCGTGTATACAAAATTGAAGTACTTCATGTTTATTTTTAATTTACAGATTCAAAAATGAGAAATTATAAGCAAAAAACAAGTAGAGCATCTGTTCGTAAGAAAACATTTTAATGCCGGCAAGAGAAGTTCTGTTAAATAATAGATCCAGAAGAAGTGTAGCTGAAGATTTTGATATACCTGACAGGACTATAACAAGGTTTGTTTTGAAAAATCGATATCAATAGTTTTAGGAACAATGAAGTCGATATTAGTGTTGGATATAAGGAATCCAGGAAAGTGTTTTTCAGCGAAGAAGAAGACCTGCTCATGGAGTACATTAAAAAATTATTTGATGTATATCATGGACTTTCAGTGAAATAAGTTCGTCAATTAGCTTTTCAGTTTGCTTCTTACAAAGAAATTCAATACCCGGATAATTGGAATCGTGAATCCTTGGCGAGTCCAGATTGGTTCACTGCCTTTTTGAAACGAAACCCATCTCTTTCAACTCGTACTCCAGAAGCAACTAGTCTGGCACGTTGCATTAATTTCAACAAAACGACCGTAGAAGGATTTTTGATAAAATTAAAAGAAGTTTTAGACAGGCTTAAAATAGATGCCAACGATATATGGAATATGGACGAGACTGGTGTTACAACAACCCAGAAACCAGACACAGTTGTAGGTCGTAAGGGGTATGAACATATTTGAATATTGACATTCCAAGAGCGAGGAACAATCGTAACCATTGCTGCTGCCGTTTCAGCCTCAGGAAACAGCAATCCGCCATATTTCGTTTTTCCAAGGATAAACTTCAAAGAGTATTTTTCAAATAACGCTCCCAAAGGCAGTGCAGGAGAAGCCAATCCAAGTGGATGGATGGTGGAAACTAACTTCATTGACTGTATAAAACATTTCATCGGAAATGTAAACTGCACGAAAGAACAACCTGTTCTGTTATTATTAGACAAACACAGTTCTCACTTATCAATAGGAGCCATAAACATTTGTAGGAAAAACGAGATAACTATTTTAACTCTCGCACCACACACATCGCACAAATTGCAACCCCTGGACACAGGAGGGTTTTGTCCGTTTAAAAAATACGTGAGTCAAGCATGTGATGCTTGAATTATAAACAATCCCGGTAAAAGTATGACAATTCATAATATACCGGATATAATTAATACTGCCTGACCATTAGCTCGAACTCCAAATAATATATTGACTGATTTTAAAGTTAGTGACATCTGCCCTCTTAACAAGAAGGTGTTTAAAGACGATGCATTTTTACCTGGATTTTCTGTGGACCGTCCCTTATCCACAAATGAAAATGCCACAGCAATAAGTGAAAGTGCTTCCAGTGTCTGCATAAATAATGATATCTCTGGTCCATCCAGAATTCAAAATCAAGGTTACTATTTTGATAAAAGTGCAAAATCATATGGAAACTGAAAATATTAAAGCGTCTCCAAATTTCAATGATGAAAACAGGAATGTATTAGAAATGATAATGCTCCTGCCTAAAGTAAATCCAAGGACAGATGAAAATGGAACCAAAAGAAAAAAGAAATTATGCCATTATCAGCGACCCTCCTGAAAAACAAATGTTAGAAGAAGAGGAGAGGCAGAATGAAATGAAGAAAACATTGGTAGCAGCTGTAAAAAGAAACCTAAAAGAAAAAAAGAAATCTGTCTAAATGAAAAGAAAGGATAGGATTTACCAAAAACATTTTAAAAAAGGATAAGGGTAACACCGATACCGATTCAGACGGAGAAGGATGTTTTTGTTTAGTTTGTGGAGAGGAATTTGCTAACAGAAAGCCAAAAGAAGTATGGATACAATTCACGCATTGTAAAATGTGGACCCATGAAGCTTGTGCGACTCCTGATGTCGTCTAACCGATTTTTACTTTGAAAATCCCCACATGAACCAAATTATACAAACATTTGTAAAAACTGCCCATACTAGCCCCGGTCTTCCCTAGTTTCATCATTCGAGATCCTTTCAAGCGAATCAAAATTGAACAAAAAATTGGTTGATTTGTAATACTGAGTTCAGTAAGAACTATGTAAGTAATTAACGGAAATTTGTAAACCTCCATTTCTACACATTCGAATAACTCCGACGTAGTGAGTTTTGGCATTAATCCCACGAAATTATTGATGGTGCTGTACTTGTCCATAATTCAGTTGAAGCACATCATTGTGAACAATTAAAAAGGTGGTTAAATGTCATGCGCGTTCTGAAAAAGGCAAAATAATTGATCTTCTTGAGAGGTCAACTTTCAATACAACCTTATTATTTAAATAAAATTAAGTAAACAATTTTTTGCTAATAAACTATGATAATTATTTGTTAGCACATGCAGAATGTTTAAAATTAGCATCGAGGTTGATAATGAATAATATTAATACTATTAAAATGAATTAATTAATTTTAGAATATTTTATTATAGATATCTTACATTTTCTCTATATTGAAAGTAAAATTATTAAATGTGTTTTGCATGAAGTACCTTGAACTATTTGGTTATGTTGATATTTTGTCTGCTATGGACACTACTACCATTATTGAACCTGTTCGCCAATCGAGTGTTATTTCAGCACTGACATACATTTTAAACACTTTATTAGCTATTTCTGTCCTGTGCGATACCAATTCGTCAACATACCCTTCAGCGACCGTTGATGACTTTAAACCGCCATATTTCTTTAGTGTAATCAAGGCTCTTGCATATTCAACTGAAAGTGTAGCAGAAGATCTTCGAAATGGAAGACCTGTATCCGGTATATGAGTTAGCATTTTTAAGTTGAACAAAAATAGCTACTGTTTCAGGTACCCTATGAAACTGATTTTCATACACAACTTGATTGATACATTTTCCATAGCGATATGCATAAAACAGGCGGTGATTCTTCGTTGCTACTGGACGAAGGCTTATGTAACTTCGGTAAAATTTGACATGTTTTTCAGTAACTACAAATCTCCTGTTTTAATCATTCTTTGTTTGCGTACATTTCACAATTAATAACGTTCCTGAATCGTCAATATCGTCTAACGTTACCAGACTGGTTTCAAAAATTCGACAAGCTCCTGCAATCCCAAACTCAACAACAATCTTAAACTTTATCGGAAGTATTATTTAAAAAATCACAAATTTATGTACTTGTAAAAATTGCTGTGTTGCCAATAGAGTTTAAAAGCGCTTGGAGATCATCGCGGAAGGTTTTTGCTGCTTTTCGTTTTCAGTTTTTATCTGAATTAGAGGATTACACAAAGTGTCCTATTTTGAAAAACTGAAAAAACTACCATGCAAGTTTTTGAAATTTAAAATTTATTTAACCCCTTTTCAGTACAAAATAAAAATTTCAAACTGATCCTAAACAAATCTTCAATCCTTTGTCATTGTTCATTGGTAATTATAAAGCTTTAATAAAGTTGCGGTTTTTTACAAAGGTATGTGCAAATTCAAATTTTTTGGGAAATAGTTGGTTTTCTCCGAGTTTGCTGGAAGTTTTGCAGTAAAATTGTGTAGTGTATATTACTAACTATTTCGGTTCTAGAAAAAGTAAGGCACTCCATTTGAAAAAAAATCAGCCATTTGCCTACTTGACTAATGGACATAATTTTGAAATGTTTGATTTTAATTACCCTTAATAGGCTAACGGAGCTGGGCTTCGAATGTATGGGCTATACTGATGATATAGTTCCAATAGTCAGAGGCAAGTTCGAGAGCACCTTGTATAATTTATTACATAAGGGCCTCAGAATAATTGAGCAATGGCTCTTGACAATGGGGCTAAACATTAACCCAAGCAAGACCATAGTAATTCCATTTACCCCGAAAAGAACACTTCCAGCCATGAAACCCCTATCTTTAAACAGGGAATTCATAGAATGGAAATCATAAGTGAAATATCTAGGGATAACCCTAGACAGTAAGCTTCTGTGGAATAAGCATATTGAAATAACTGCTAGTGAAGCAATAAGAGCTTTGATTGCGTGCAGAAATCTAGCTGGTAAGAGTGGGAGCTATAACCCAAAAATATTGCGATGGATGTACGCCATGATTGTGAGAGCAGCAATTACGTATGGGGCAATAGTTTGGTATACAAAAGCAAGTCAGTACAGGACGAGGAAGACCCTCGACAAAGTTCAAATGCTTGCCTGTGTGTGCATCACTGGAGCTATGCGAACGTGTCCAGCTAGGGCACTTGAGATCATTACACATCTCACACCTCTACATCTGGTGATAGAAAGATCTGTCCAAGAGGCAATTCTTAGAATATCTAACGAAGGTTCAGGCAATAAGAGTATTAAAAATCAGGGAGCCTGATCCTCTAACAAAATACATCTCATCAGCGAATCTTCCCAGTGATGAAATGATGAAGAAAGTAAGTATCGGAAAGAATTCCACTACGATGCTAAATAAGAGGAGAGACTGGCAAGGGGAATACACCACCGATACTCTCAAACAAAACACCATTAGATGGTATACGGATGGTTCAAAGACCACTACTGGAGCAGGCGCTGGCGTATTTGGGCCTGGCACCAGATACTCATTATCGTTAGGCTCCTTCCCGAGCGTTTTTCAGGCAGAAATACTTACGATCGAAAGTTGCGTGGAAATGAACCTAGAAAAAAACTATCAGAAATCTGACATATCGAGTCAAGTAGCTATCAAAGCATTGAGCTCCCATGTCATGGACTCAAAGGTGGCATTGGAGGGCCGAAGAAAACTTGATGAATTAGGCAAAAATAACAGGGTCTCTCTAGTCTGGGTTCCTGGCCACTCGGGAATCACGGGAAATGAAGCGGCCAATACACTTGCCAGGAAAGGAGCACAAACTCCCTTTATTGGCCCGGAGACTTTCTGTAGTGTAGGAAAATGCTCTCATAAGGAAGAGTTTCGGAAAAAAGAGGAAACCGAAAGAGAAGCACTCTGGCCGTGCCTTCCCGGGCTGGAACATTTCAAAAAGTTCCTGCGGAACTTTGACATTGCTGGATCCAAAGAATATTTGGATCTCAGTCAAAATAAGCTACATCTTTCTTACAGGACATTGCAGCCATAGGAAACACCTAATGAGAATAGGTCTAGCAGAGTCTAGATGAATAGAAAATTGATAAATATGTATCAAATTTTCAGAAAAGATAGTTAAACATATGACAATTGCGCACAAAAATTTTTGTAACGATCGACTGCGTAGTTTTTTCACTGCCACAATTATTAATTAACAAATTATAAAAAAGTTGATCTCGCGTACCTTGTTTAAACAACGGTGAAAAGGAGCACGAAATTTTTAACAGTTACTTAGTGTCATAACAAACAGTGAGCAATTATAAAAATATCCATTTCACGTTTTAACAATTTTTCACAATTTTTTTAAATTTTGTCAAATTTTTTCCATTATAAATAATTTCTCTTCTACAGTATCGGTTCGATATAAGTTAAAAATTGTTTCCCATCTGAATACTGCTTTGCAAGCACTAATGGAAGAAATCGATGTAAATACCGTAATGGGAGGAGTTCGACGGCCGAGCGGCGTAGGAGCAGGAGCAAAGACAGCTGTGATAATGGCTTAATGGCCGAAAGCGCTTAGCTGCAGATTAATAAACACATACGCACTGAGTACTCGTCGTTTGCATTCACTCAATTTACATCTAGTGTGTACACCATACCCACAGACAGCTCGATTTTTTCTAATTCGATGTAGCGAAATGAGAGGAATCAGAATATGCCATCAAAAAACAATATTACAAAGAAATTTTGCACGAATTTCAAGATAAAAAAAGTATGCTATTTTCATTTGCATAAAAAAAGATTTGTGAAAATTTATTTTGTTGCTTAATGTTCATCAAATCATGCAACTAATTAAACGTTTCAATAATATATATTGATAAAAAGTTTATTTTCTTTCTTAAATGGTGCTCCCTTTTCACCGTTGTTTAAACAAGGTACGCGCGATCAACTTTTTTATAACTTGTTAATTAATAATTGTGGCAGTGAAAAACTACGCGATCGATCGTTACAAAAATTTTTGGGCGTAATTGTCATATGTTTAACTATGTTTTCTGAAAATTTGATAAATATTTATCAATTTTTACTTACCGAAAAAATTTCTCTAAATTTACGTATGATTTTTTACTAATTTTCGCATATTATTCATGGAAAATTGAAGTTTTTCCATTCGCGATTCCCATAACCTTATATGAAATCGTCGAATAAATAAGAAAGAAACAGTAAATTTTTTTGATTAAGGGCTTTGTTGCAAAGTTTTAGACACAAATGTATCGAAAAATGGTTCATTTTTCGATATTTCCGTACATTTGTTGTTCTACTGCATTTAGCAAGCACTTTTTGGAGTAGACCAACGTAGATTATTGTTGTACAAAATATTCGGCAACTTTCTGCATAAAAATTTTTGCGTTATCAAACAACATCAATTTCGATTGCTCTATCGCCTGGACTAGACAGAGGTTTGCCGACCTTATGAATATTGGAGGAATGTTCTTGAACCATTATTAAATATACAGGGTGTTTCTAAATCCATGCGACAACATTCAGGAGGTGATTGTCCATATACAATTACGATGGGTCTTTCCTATAACAAAATTTCTTCAGCCCTACAAGGCGGTGAGCAAAATTGAGTTTTTATATTTTTTTCTGTAATTTAAGTATTCAAAATTCCTGTTACATTAAAAGGCGGTGAAATTTACATCCCATACTTTAGTTAATATGAAATATTTTTTCCTATATTTAGTTTTGAAAAATAAAAATATTACCTAAAATCCCTGTCTATTTCTTAATCTTAATTTTATTCGTAGAACCAATAGATTCGATGAAAGAAAATTAATAAGCAGGTATTATACAGGATATTTTATTTTATTATTCTTTTCACCGAATCTAATGGTTCTATCAAAAAACTTTAAGATTAATAAATGTTTTCAAATAAACAAGGATTTTAGGGAATATTTTTAATTTACAAAACTAAATATCTAAAAAATGATTAAATATTAAATAAGGTAAGGAATGCTAATTTCACCCCCTTATAATGTGACAAGAATGTTGAAAAAATACCGGTCGTTAGGTTTTTGCGAGAATACGGAAATTACGAAATTTCAAGTATCTATCTTTACTTAAATTTGAGAAAAAAATTGAATTTCACTCACCATCTTGAAGGGGTGATATCTCCGAAGGGGGTGGGCTGAGGAAATTTTATTATAGGAAAGATCCATTATAATTTTATAAGAGCAATCGCCTCCTGAATTTTGTCGCATGAATTTTGAAGCATCCTGTATGTTGATGTACGTTTCTTGGGAAAGGTTCAGATTAAAACGATTCCGTATTTCCTTGACGTTTCGCCTTTTTCAAAAGTTTTTAACATAATTTTTAAAGTAAACATATATATACATAATTTTTATAATTCGCGTATAAAAGAGACTTAATTATAACATTGTTTACAGTGTCACAATGAAGCTCTTTGAATACTGTTATAGTAATTTTTAGTGTACAGTTGGTTATTGTATTTAGTTATATTTTTATTTGACATTTGACTTTAACCTTGACAAAAATTATAATTAAAATGGTCTAGCGTTGTTCTAGCTAGCAAATTATTATATTAAAGGTAAATTAGAATGATTTATATATTAAAAATATTAATGAATAAAGTACGCTAACGTTTATTCATCAATGATTTGTCAATTGTTCATTTTTATATTGTATAGGATCAATCTATACGTATATAAAACGTTCGATTTTTGGGATAAATTACCAGATATCTATGTGAAGATGTATTACAGAAATAATTCTGTTCATGATATAATATAAATAGATCGCAAGAGCATATACGAAGAAGCTCTTTTTTAAACCAATAATCATCCTCTTTTTGCTTAAATGAAAGTTTTTTTTACAATTTAAAAAGAGAGAGAGAGAGAGAGAGAGAGAGAGAGAGAGAGAGAGAGAGTGAGAGAGAAATTCGTATGAATTTTTGTTGGATTGGGAATGTTTGTTGGTAGAATTGTTGTTTTCTTGTTGGAGCCCTGGTGTAGGATAGGTTTCCTCTTCAGGCCTGGGTTGTTGGTTGGTTTAGTGCGTGCTGACTGAGAAATCAAATTGGGGGTAGAAAAGTGTCTGGGAGAAATTTATTTTTAAAATGTGACTAGTAAAGATTTGTTTAAAGGTGTATGGAATGAGAAGATTTAGTAGGGCTTTTGGCTAGAAAGTAACCGGAGGGTTGTTTTGTGTTGGGTAGTTTCGGGGGTTGGTGTTTGGAAACATCGAAGCTCAAAAGTGTGCGGAGATGATGTGACAAAGTGTCTAGGATGGAATCGTGGATGTAGAAGACGAACCATGTATCGCTGCCGATACATAGATATATCCATTAAGCTGGCTAGGTGTCAGAAATAATTTGATGAAAATTGGGTGTTGTTCAGAATTTGAAATGTCTCCGATATTTAGGGTGAAATATTATAAAATATAGAAGGTTTGAGATTTTAATAGTTTTTGGTGGAAAAGTGTATAGGAGACATTTTTCAAAAGTGTTTGGAATTGGGTGGTTTGTTGGAAGTTTGGGGAAAAGTTCCGGTGACGTGCCTTCGGTGGTTTGGGAACATTTAAGGTGATTGGCGTCAAATGACAATAATCAAAAATCCAAAAAAGGCGAGTACAGCTGCGGCTGCATTTATTCCCTGTCGACGTTCGTCGGTCCATTTGGCTAGTGAATAAATTCACAGAGTATGCAGGAAAACCGCAAAAAAACCTGCAACACCGACTTGGGTGGTATGGGGCGACTGGAAAGTATAGAGTTTGCCCAAAGTGTTGAACAAATTAATTGGAGTTGTTAAAATGATGGTTATTTGAGTATATAGTGATTATATTAGAAATAGTGCTTTTTCAGTGCTAAGTGAGAAATATTGGATAAAATTTGTTGATGGTCTGGAAAATAATGTGAGATTTAGGTGAGATTTTTATTCGAATTATCAAATTGAAACTGGGGATTCGTCTAGATAGTCAATGTATTCGTCTGGGAGGTCGTCGTAGGCCGTGGCTAACAAGCGTAGAGGAGGAAATGGGAGCTTCCGCTTGGGTTTTCTACCGAAGGGCCGTCTGTTGGCGATCCACGGTGTACGTGGGGTGTTTGTCGAGATTTCGATGCCCGATTCGATAGTGCGACTAACGTATCGGGCTTGTAAATTATTGAGACGTAGAGGAATTGGCTCGATGTCGGTGTTGACATAGACGGTGGTGCTGGGAGAGTATGGTGCTTTGTATTGGCAGTATCTGAGGATTGACTGCTCACAAGTTCGGAGTTTTTTGACGAGATGGTCGGGAAGGGTGCAATAGACGTTTGCTCCATAGTCGATTATGGGGCGGATATATGTCATACGTATGAAGTAAGGTGGTAGGGTGAGTGCGTCCGAAGCTGCCGCCGAGCGCCTTGAGAAGATTTACTCGACGTCGGACTGTATTTAAGGTGTCCATGAGGTCGGCCATCAAGTTGAGAGTGTGAGTAAATCTCACTCCCAAATAAACGACTTCCCTGCGGATTTCGAGTCGATCTCTCCAGAGCACGAGGCAGAAGTTTGTTGGTAGAAGTCGTTCGCTCATGGTTTACAATTTACACAATTATTCGGTTATAATATGTCAAAAGTCAGAAGTGCTGAATAAAACAATCTGTGATCTGACCAATTAGGAATCTACAGAATTGCCAACTCAATTCAAACCACTCCTCCTAGTTTAAAAACCGGGATTATATGAAATTCTATTTTATTTAAATAACTAAATAAATGCGAATTATAAAAAATATTGTGTAAAACTTGTGTCACAATGACTTTTTGTAGTACTCGTGATTTGCATAACTCACCGCTTCGCGGTTCGTTGTGCAAGCTTCACTCATACTACAAAACGAGTCATTGTGACACTTGTTTTACAAATAACTATTGTATAACAGTGACAAATAATTACATTTATTTGTCAGTTTGACTTTATTCTTGGAAGGTAACTTTTTTTATTCAAAAAAATGACAACTGGTTTGACATTTTTTAATCAACAACTTTTCAAAAACGAATTTGCCTACCTACTTATTTTTTTTACACAGATTGTGGTTTTTTATATTCTATATAAAAAAGAACCGAAGCTCAACATTGATTATAACTATTTCTACACAGGTATTTTAATATGCTTGTTTACAAAAAGCAGTACCAAAAAGATGGCTGAACTGACGCATGCGCACAAAAAATTGTGATAAAATGGCCTATTAGAATATAATTTTTATGTTTGACATTATCTCAAAAGACAAATAAATACCTGTTATTATCCTCCTAGTGACCTGTTGTTTGAACCTCATTATTCCAATATCACTTGTAACGCACTATCACAAATATCTCATCATCACCACACACGCACTTTTTTGAATAATTCACTTTGTTTTTGAATATAAACAAGTTAGTTCAATCACTTAACGGAAAGTGAATCTTTCTGCAAACCACTAGATCGCTAATTTAATTCGCGTTTATAAAATACACGAGATATAGTTCGCCTATAACAATGCTATCGAAAGCACTGAGACAACATAAACTAATGAATATAAATTTTACTAAAATCCCTTATCAGTATCGTTTAATGAAGAGTAATGTTGTTTCCACATTCAACCTATATTTATTATTACACGTTGATATTCTGTATTGAGAGACTTATTATCAGTTTTGTTTGTTGCGTAAACTTTAACATATTTTAATGAAGTATCCGTATCAACTTACACCGTGTTATTTAGAAAAATCAAGGATATAGATAAATTATTGGTCATTATTTTGATTAAATCAGTTTTTGTTATCAACGGAATATGGGATTTGACTAAAACAAAACTCCTGCTGCGGATATTGTTGTGAACATCAAAAGAGCGCTAAGAATTATTTAAAAACATGATAACCTTTTACCTACGGGTTATACTGAACACGCTATTTACTACCACTATACCAGTGAACACCAGGTAAACTTCGGACTCTGAAGACGATAACTTGGTTATCGACACACGAATCAGACAGTATAAGGCCCGGTACACATGAGCTGCAAAGTAATCCCAAATAGCACCAGATATCCATGGGATGTTCTGACAGTCTTTGATTTGGAAGATATATATCCAAATATTGTAGGGTTATTCTGGGGATATCTATAATATCTGTGGGTATACCTAAATCAAATATTCAATGTAAGTCCAGTTGGAATATCCTCAGATTATTCAAATAGTTCTAAGAATATTCTATGATTATTAATTTTTGGTCAAACGCTCTTTCTGTTTCATGGGTATGCGTTAGTAGTTGCAGTAGACAGTTGACGGTAACGACTAGTGAAAAATGGTGGTTCGACCATCTTATATAGGTTATTGTTATTTATTGGTGAAATAGTAGTATGATTAATTATTTTTTATCGTTAATTAATTAGTCAATTTTTTGCCACTGTGAAGTTGTTTAAATATGTTTCTACGGTGTATTCTATGCTACGGATGGAACTAATACAAACGACCATACGCATAAAAACAGGTACGTTTCATTGTATTTTCTTAATGCCTGTAAATTTATCAATGCATTTTTTAGAAAATTATCGATTTGCTGCTAAAACTTCTAATAAATGATTAGGGAAAGTTTGATGAAGTTGAGTCGGCTTTGCTGAACAAAGTATCCTATGATTTTTTTGTAAGTTGAACATTTAATATTATATACAAATCAAAATGAAACTGCCTCGAAATATTGGAGTATTCATGTGTTACTTTTTATATTTTAGTGCATGAAAATATTGAAATAATTGTTCATTTCACAAATTTTTGCAACAAAATTAATGGATAAATGTTTTCAATTGTAAGTAGAGTAGAAATTCACCTCGTTGCTAAAGGTACAACAAAATTTTATTTTCTCAGGTAGTTTCACGTAATTATGTTACCGAGATGTATGCTATGAGTTCCTTAATCAAATTGCCTACAGTTACCTTCATTCCTTTTATTAATTGGAATTGACTAGAAAGCTCTACACAATTGGTAATCTGATAATTGAAGACATGAGTTGATAAAGGTGCTATGTCCACTTTTTAAAGTTTTGAGTAAATGAGGAAAACGCGTTTCAACTCGGAACTTTTTTACAAAATTTTCAATCAATACAAACAGTATCTCATAAGGTCGGTATTTGTTTGAACTACTTAGCTTGTTATTTTATAATCAAATAAACTTTAATGATTTATAGTTATTTTGATTTTGATGGACATAGCACTTTTATCAACTAACATCTAAAGCGAGTTATACTATTTATTTTAGTGGATAGAGGAGCTATTTTACTTTTAATTTGAAATAACTTGGAAAATCACTCAGGTATATTGAAATAAATTTTTATATCTTATGAAATTAAACAAAACACAAGTTGACACAAAGAAACTTAAAGCCTAATAGGTCTTCCGATTTTTCTTAGGGTTTTTTTAGTTTCTTCCAAAACAATATCAAAGTACCATCTGTAATCTGTTGGGATGAATTTCAGTGGATCTTGCAGATTCGATATCTTTTCACTAGTGAGACCACCGCATTTAGGTAACTTCTGTAAAATCACTTTTTCAGCTTGTACTACGTTTTCCCTTTTTTTCTGCAAATCGACTTCCATAAAGGGACCGAATGGGTCTAAATTAGTTTTGTAAGAGTATTTGCCAAATTCATTCTCTCTAATCCATTTGACTTTATCGCGGAAGTATATTTTTTGATTAAGCGTATTGGTCACTTTTTTGTATAAATGGAGCTTGGCTGGAAGTGTTTCAAAATCATAGAAAAAATGTTCCATATTGAAACACAAACTCTGTCTGGTACTGGCAGATTTTATTATTTCCCGATATTGGTCTGGTATATAAATATTATGGTGTTTCCGAAGAACTTTCTCAATTCGTCCAAAGTCTCTATCTGAATCTAGGTAGCTGTAGCCAACCTCAGGAAATTTGTGAGCGATAGTTTTGAAGACATTATTCAATATCAAGTATTCGTAGAGGCTTAGAACAGAAAAGTTTTTGTTTTGTCCCCCACATTGATCTGACCAAATTATCAAATGCTCTATCTCTGCATTTTCTTCTTTAAGTAACTTGCAAAATCGAAGTAAACAACTTGCAATTTCATTGCTGCCTCAATTAGCGATGTCTTCAGTCCATGTGAAAAAATATGATTTGTGTCCTGAACTAGTTATACAGTGGATGCCAAAGTTGTACAGCCACATTTGCCTCAAATAAAATGATTTAGACGTTGATAACTTTGGTAGTGGCATTGTTTGTTGGAGGTCCATTGTAATGTAACATTTTTCTTTATCAACAACTGTAACTTCTCGGTCAACTTTCTGCAAGGCGAAGGCAAATTGGAAATTTTCGGTGTGCTCTGAGGTATTTTCCCCAGCATCGCATATACTGCAAGTATCGCTTTTCGGGGCACCAAAAGACAAATTAAACTTTGTTTCGAAAATATGCCGATAGAAGGAGGCCTTAACCATATATCTATTTTCGAGTTTTCTCTCTTCGCATTGCTCTATATAACGTTGGTGGAGTTTATTAATATCAAGTAAAGGAGAAATGTATTTTTTATATTGATTTTTGTTCCTAGAATAATGTGATTTTTCAGAAGGAAACTGCTTGATGTGGTTTTCAATACAGGTAATTACATCTTCAGGAATCTTTTTAGGATTTGTGTGATGACCCTGTTTATGCGGCGAGGGGGCTACCTGACCAGCTTTTAGCTCTTGTTGAGCCCGAAACACTTTTTTCCTTCCAATTCTGTACAGAGAGCAGAAGGCATTTTTGCACACCAGTGCGGTTTCTTTGTCACATGTTACTGTATATTTAAAAGAGTAAGATTTGGTTTTCAAATTTTTACGAGACCGATGACGATTAACTTCGTACATTTTGATACTTTTGAAAATCAAGACATTTTTGGAATTAATATCCAGTTTATAAAATTTTTCCAAAATTTTTTCTCTGCTTTGAATGCTAAATCTCTCACTACACTTCAGGCGACAACTTTCTTTACATAATATTCCTTCTTTTATTACTTTTTTTTCCACGACTTTACCAGTTTTTTGAGATACATATGCTTCACCTTGTTGTCTTAACTTTGCAGCTTTGTTTCTTTTCCATTTCTCGGGATTCCGTGCTCTCTTTTTAGCTACTTTGAAATCTGGTTTAACCGTCGCACTGTTTCTCATCCCATCAGCAGTAACATGAAATTTTTGTCTATTGTTATGCATTTCGTCTTGTGTTCCTCCATCACCTTCAACTTCCAGAATATCTTCGTCAAGCAATCCTAAGCTTGCAACGTTTTTTGAATTTCCAATGGTTTTTTTGTCTAGGTTTTCGGCCTCTTTGTCATTTTCCTTGTCATCAAAAAACACTTTACGTATAATTCTATGAACATTTGCATGTTTGAGCCTATTGGGGAAAATAAATGAGTCAGAATATTCTCCATCACTGGAAGGTAAATATTCCCTGCCTGATGTGACGCTCTCTTCATCACAATTTTCTATATACTCTGGAAAAAATTGCATATATTTAGTAGGGAGCTTCCAATAGCTATTTATGTAATTAGTTACGAAATGCCTAATTTTGTGTAACGCGTGAGATTTTTGTGGAACGAACGCAGTGAGTTCCGCAAACATCTCACAAGTTACACAAAATTGCATTTCTTAACGTGTTACATACAAGATTTTTTCTAATTTTGAATAAGTAATAGTAAATATAGAATATTATTGATAAAAATTGTGAAAACAGAAATTAAGTCTGTTGACAGTTGTCACTTCATGTCAGTTTGACGTTACATAATATTCCATTTTTCGTAACCAGTTACATAATATTTTACTTTGTATAACTAGTTACACCAAGTAAGACCTCTCATAACGTCAATCAGTTTTAAAAAGTGTCACATTATATGTCAAAATTAGAAAAATGTTATTTTATGCTTACCTGTTTCAGAGCTGCACTGCTTTTGAAGTCCGCTAGTGCTTGGTTGCTCAACACTATTCACATTTTGCAGAGACTTTTGTTGGGCGATGTCTTGCATTATATTGTTCTCTTCAACAATTTTCTCTGTACTTGGACAGGAGTTCGAATAACTTTTATCCTCTGAAAAGTACCGAAAAACGAATAATATTAAAAATATTCCAAGTTTACCTTTTTAGAATAAATTTATTGGTAAATGGGGAGAGCAAAAATAATAATAGTAAACTAAAACAACTTACCTTCACTAGGAAGACATAAATTCTTATCTGTTATCAATGCCAACATTCTCTTAGTTCTGGAACTCATGATGAACTATTATTATGTAGTTTTAAAACCGTATTCCTTGAAAAACATTCTTTAAAAATCCCGGATTTGGTCACAGAAACAGTATAAATATTATAAACATAACCTTAAAATATCACATAGCACCCGAACATGTGAACAGAACTTTCCAATAGTTTAGTGGATAAAGGTGCTATGTCACCAAATTGGACATAGCACCTTTATCTACTAATATATGGCGAATGCGTGACTGACATAGCACCTTTATCAATAAAAATATCCCATAGTATTGAAAATCTGACAATCTAGGTTTATTCAGGGGTTGCATTGGGTTATTAGAGAACCAAATAAACCAAAACCTAATTATTTGAAAAAAGTGGACATAGCACCTTTATCAACTCATGTCTTCAATTCAAAGTTAAATTAGTTCTGACATTTGGTAAATAAAAGTTATTGCTGATCAATTGTCTAGTTTCAGGCATATGTATACTGTTCGCGCAGATGAAAGCGGTCTTATATATTTTGATCGTTTGTTATAACTTTGTTTATAAACTGTAATTGTTCAATTTTTGAAACTTATGAGATTAGCTTCCAAATTAATACAATTTTAGGTTGTAACTCTGGCAAGACTGTAAGGTTCTTATTTGCAACAATATATTAGAAGATTCTTGCAAAAAATCGTGACAGACTATTTAATGGAGGGCTACAGTATGCATGGATAAAAAGAGGAAAATGCTACGGAAAAACTAAGCTCTTTGAAGCAGTAGTAGGTATAATCATGTTATTTTATTGTGAAATGTACATGTAAATTAATTTAATTATATCATGTACAAGAAACAAATAATTTCTAATCATTATTTTGTTTGAAATATTTTGCTTTTTACTTGCCTCCTACAAGACTTATTTTTTTAATTACATGTTTGAT
Organism: Galeruca laticollis; assembly: GCA_963921935.1. NCBI lineage: Eukaryota > Metazoa > Arthropoda > Insecta > Coleoptera > Chrysomelidae > Galeruca > Galeruca laticollis. The sequence goes on along the minus strand of OY998176.1, from coordinate 206,203,296 downwards.
GTTCAACTTCATTTTTAAGTTTCAGTTTTTGGGATTACATTTTGATTGTAGTACATACATACACAAAAATCATAGTAGAATAGAAATTGCTTATTAACAAAAAATAATATTTTATTGTTTCAGCTGCCATCCAAAAGTTGGACAAGAACATAACAAACAAAGAAGTTGAATCGAAAACAGGAATTTTCTTAGCCAAATGTAAGGAACGGTAGAAATCGGTTTCGAAAAATGTCGTTGAGTATGGAGGAAGTCGGTGAATTTTATAATCTCGGATTTGAAAATTATGTTAGTTTCAGTTATATTATGAGGTACATCTTATATTTATGTATGAATAAATTAAATTGAACTCAATGTTTCCCGTGCTTGAATTTTTTTAATTAAAAATATGTTTTCCTATATATACAATTTGGAATTTTGGGAGATTCCTTAGATATTTGTAAGATATATACCAGGGAACACTGGATCATGGTACTCCCCCTTTTCTCCTTCAGTTTCAGATATTATTTATCTAAATTTGGGACATCACGTTTGCTTACTGAAGGACACTTATGTTCATATCAATTATTATTATCCGCTTTCACAGGATGTGATACCAACTTCCGATTTTCAATTGGAACACTTTATATATTATTACATGGTCGATTAGGGGTGATTCTAAGGAATCCAAGGATACCAGGTTTGATGGTGATATCTTCCAAGACTACGGAGAGATATCGCCAATTAATTTTCCCATAAGCTCGATAAGTGCGAGAGAGAAGCTTTCCCTGGCGGGTAATTCTATTCTGTCTCACACTAATGGAGCTTATGGATGAAATGTTTGGCGATATCGAACGAAAGTTGGTATCACTCCCGGTGGAACAAGAAGTTGGGAAAGAATTGATATGTACAATACTCTATCGTTTATTAAGTATACAGGATCTCCCAAATTTCAATCAATTATCTTTGAAACTAAGATGAAAAGGGAGGTGTACTATGATTCAGTGTCACCCGCTCAACAGGCATCATCCATATTGGGTATATTCTACAAATATTTGAAATTTTGCTATATACGTTCCACAGATATCCTCATAATATTCCTAATATAACTTGGATATTTGTAGTACATGCCTATTGGAATGTTCTATGAATATTCTGGATTATCTTGCTATATGCATTCAACAGATATCCTCAGAATATTCTTGAATATACCTTGGATATATTTATAGAATATTCATGGAATATTCAAAAAATTTCCCGTTTCATGGTTCATAGAATATTCGAGAAAGGATATAAATATTCAAAGTGGGTCTATAGAATAATACAATATCCGAAAATGAATATTTTTAGTACGTCCATTGAATATCTAGTGCTATTTGGGATCGGAATGACACTGTAGTTTTCCATCCTGTCTCTTAGATTACCATCAGAGGTTCAGTTCACACATAGCGTCATTTCATTTATTCTACAACCACTATGCAAAACACGCAGGGCGATGGAGAAGTAATAACTTACAATGGGAAAAGTATACGCTATGGCACTTTTCCGCACTGAAATGTCACTTTTCCGCACGAAAATGTCAAATTATTATTGATAATCTAACATTATATTATCACTTAGCATCACGTTTACCTGATTTTTTCATATTCATTTTTTAAATTCTTTCTGTTCAAACTTTAAATGAAGTATTTTATTTTTTTTCTCTCATTAATAAACGAGGTTGTAGAAAAATATTGTGTATAACTCGTACGCAATACACTTCTCCCACTCGCTGGATTTGCGGTACTCGCCTTAAGGCTGTTTCTCATTAGGACATTTTAGTGGAGTCAACAAATAGAAGCCACCAAAGTTACTTTTAAAATTAAAGGTCTGTAACTTCAAATTTCAACCTTACTTATAAACAAATCAACGATCTATTAAATCAAATACCCAAACCTAGACTCATAGTGGGTAATTTCAACAGCCACATTGAAATTTGAGGCTGCGATTATACACAATCACGAAGACGTATTATTGAAAATGTAATTGATGATAATAACTTAACTCATCTAAATAATGGCAAGAAAACCAGATTTAACGTTGTGTCTGGAACGTCCAGCGCAATAGATTCGTCAATATGTGATCCAAAACTAACAAGTCATATAAAATTTGAAGTTCTTACCAATCTCTATGACAGCGATCATTTTCCAATAGTATTAGACAGCAACGGTACATAAGTCAATGTTGAGACAACGCCCAGGTGAAAATTGGAAAATGCTAATTGGCATCGATATTCAACTTTAATCCAAGAAAGAATTTAAAAGTTTGACATAAACAATAATAGTAATGAGCACCTGGAATCACTCAATGGAATAATTATTAACTCGACCTTTGCATCACTCGGCAAAACAAAAACAATAAGACACAAATTACCTGTTCCATGGTGGAGTTCAGGCTGTCAGATAGCCATAAGAGACTCAAAAACGCTTTATACAGATAACAAAGACCCAAAACTGAGGAAAACCTTCAAAACATTAAACAATTGAAAGCGAAAGTTAGATGGACTGGTCAAAAAGCAAAGAGAGTCCTGGAAGGAGTATTTACCCACAATTAACAGCTCCACCTCACTGACTAATCTCTGGAGTAAAATAAAAAGGATTAACGAATCAAATATAAATTCTGAGATTACGTACATAACATATAATGGATTTACTTCTTCCTCACCTCATTAAATCTCAAATACGATGACACTATACTATGAAGAAAATTAATGTTGAATGTGATGATCCAATTAATAACCCAATAACCTTAGAAGAGCTGGAATACACTCTAACAGATATTAGAAATTCATCCCCTGGCACTGATGGCATTCCTGGATTTTTTTTGAGAAATCTACCAATGAGTAGCAAAGATACTTTACTTAAGATTTTTAACAAAGTTTTTATTAGTGGTCTTTTTCCTACTCTCTTGAGGGAAGAAATTGTGATCCCCGTCATAAAAGCCTCAAAACCAAAATATTAGCCACAGTCATATCGTCCCATCTTCCTGACTTGTACGAAGTGCAAGGTCTTGAAAAAAATTCTCATCAATTGACTTCTATGGTTCCTGGAAACGCATAATAATATTTTTCCAAATCAAAGTGGTTTCAGAAAAAATTGTTCATCTGTAGACAATCTAGTAGATTTAGAAACAACAGTACATGAAAGTTTTGCAAATGGATAAGTATCTGTAGCCGCTCAATTTGATATAGATAATGCTTACGATACTGTTTGGAAATACAATATTTTTCTGAAGCTTCTCTTCTGGGGGTTTGATGGAAGAATTTTAAAATTCGTCCAAAATTTTTATCCGACGAGTAAAAGCAAACGGAGCTATATCCAATAGCTATTGCCAAAATAACGGAATCCGCCAAGGAACAGTAATTAGCGCCACATTATTTCTTGCAGCAATTGATAATATTTTTGAAAAGGTTTCATTACCAGTACATGCAAGACTATATGCAGCTGACTTAATTTTATTCACAAGTAAAAGAAACATACAATCCATAGAAAGAAACATGCAAGAATCTATCAACAAAATAGGGACATGGATGAATCAAACTGGCTGGACGTTTTTTCCACAAGAGTCGTGATATATAGTCTTTTTCAAAAGGAGAAGCCTAGTGCTATCTCTTTAACGATTTACAACATTCCTCTTCAAATGTAATCTGAAATAAGATATTTGAGAATGCGTTTCGATAAAAGTCTGAATTGGAACGCACACATAAAGCAATTAAGGAAATGATGTCCAAGTGTAATAAAGTTAATAAAAGTTTTGGGAAACCATTAATGGAGATTATATGCACATATTCTCCCGCTATATCGCACATTAGTAAGGTCTCGCTCAGACTATGGATCTATAGTATACGCATCTGCAACTAAATTATCCTTAAAATTACTAGATACTGTCCACAATAAGGGTGTTGGAATTTCTCTAGGACCTTATCTCACCAGTCCAGTTGAAAGCTTACTATGCAAAGCTGGAGAACCACCACTTAAAGTAAGAAGAGAATATCTAAGCCTATCATATACCTCTAAAGTACTTTTTAACCCAAAAAACCCAGTCTAACACAATGTATTTTCCAATCGCTTCAGAAGTACATTTCTTCAAAAACCACATTTGACTCCCCCTTTCTACCAACGCATCAATATGATCAGCATTGAACTAGATATAAACTTCCCAAAGGTTGAGGTGCCCTCTCTTGAATACTCTCCCTGGCTACTAAAACCTCCTAACTGTAATTTCCCTCTAACCTCCTACAACAAACGAGAATCTTCTCATGTACTGATAAGAAAAGAATTTCTACAAATATCCTCACAATTTGATGATTATATACACATGTACACTCATGCCTCTAAGTCTCAAGATACGACGTCGGTTTCTTTGGTTACTGCACACGAGACGCAATATTTTGTTTTACTGCATGCGTGGAACGTATACGCAAGATAGCTGTATGCAGTTTTTAGGGCAACAGAGTTCTGCCAGAAGATTTCTGATAATAACAGATTTGTTGAGTGTCCTTCAAAGCATAACTCAAATCTACCCAGATTCGGCGATTGTAACGAACATCAAAGAAAATATGCATTCAATTAAAAGCAAAATTATCACCTTTTTGTGGGCCGCTTCACATACACCAATAAGAGGTAATAAAACAACCGACCAAGCAGCCAAAGAAGCTAACCTAAATAATCCCACTAAAGTGAATAATCAAATGAATAGTTACAGTAACCTAAGGGATATGTTTGAAAAATCAACAAGAAATTTGTGGCAAAAATTGTGGAATAGATCCGAAGCTAAGCTGAAACAAATAAAGCCAGTTATTTCTCCGTGGAAGAAACAGTATTACGCGTAGACACCAAGTAATATTATCACGTCTTAGGATATATCATACGAGATATACACATCAATACCTGTCGAAAAAAAGATGCCCCATTATGTAGTGTGTGTCAAGTGCAAATAAGTGTTAAATATGTTCTTATTGAGTGCCCTAAATACAGTAATGAGAGAAATGTATGTAATTTGAACCCTCATTTTATAGAACTGCTTGGAGATTCCTGTTATATCGGAAATTTAATTATGTACCTTCAAAATATTAATCTCATCCACATGCTGTAAATAATACCTATTTAAATTGTAATTATTGTACCAATGTATGCACATTTGGTAATTACGTCAGTTGTTGAAGCAAATTTCATAAATATTCTTTTCCCATTAAATAAAATAAAACAATCAAATCAAGCAGCAACAGACATCAAACTTCACAAATGGAGATGATTCTGAATCGGAACTCCCTTTTAACCTAACAACAAATAAAATTTCAATTCTATCAACTATCGCTTTAGCAGTGAACAATAAGCGTCTTCAATTTATCATTGAAACAGGTACTTTTATCAACTTGATAAGTGAACAAACCTATCAAGAACACCACTGCAACCTAGACTACAGTCTGTTTGATATCAACACCGATTGAAGGTTTATTTAAAAAAATATGTTGTATGTTTTGATCAATTACTGAAGTAGGTAAAGAAGTTTCTCATGCCTTTTTCGCCTCCTGTCTTCGATAAAAATGTCCATAAAATGTATTAATCGTTGCCATAATCAGTTTATGTGAGGTTGCCTCAAATTACATAAACTTGTTTTTATCAAACCCTCGTTTTATCTCATACTCTACGATTTGGATTAAGTTTTTTTCCACCTTATGATAATATTTTTGAAACCAGTTTTGGATAAATTATGAGGATAATTTAATTCATGTATAAAAAATCTCATAAGCCGCGTGATTTTGTCATTATGACAGCGAAAAAAGATTGCCCTCACTTTTCCAGCGACAATAACAGAACACTCAGAGTAATAATAAACATAGAGGGGGCTATTCATTCATTAACACAATTATTTTTGCGGCCAACAATTCTAAACGCCAGTAGTGAAATTATGAATGAATTACAAAAAGTGGGGATGGTATTGTATCTACATGGCCTTGGTAATTTCGGCTGTTGTTCTGACAAACTTGGCACCGACGAACCATGATAGTCCAAAAACATTAAATTAATTGAATTAAAAGTTTATTTTTTCACACATCAAAACGAAAGAACTAAATGTTTGGAGTTCCACTCTGTTCACGAGGCAATAAACAGCTTTTGAATCGAGTGCGTAAATTTAATCAAATAATCAGTTATTAGGCAAAATAATACAGTGTAAAGTTAGTGATAGCATTAAGACGAATACACGACACCATAACTGAGTGAGTACAAAACATAACCTAAAGTGGTTTGAATGATATCATTTATTCAATACCTTATATACTGACTAATACAACAAATTTTACTTGTCGAGTAAATTCCAAGCAGCAAAAACAACCTGCTAATTGACTGGAATCAACCGCCAGTGCCGTACTCAGAGAATAATGCTCCGAAAACCATTTAAAACAAAAGATGGATAACAACAACATGAATATAACCCCTATATCACCTAATACACCACCAACTACTCCAATACAATCTTACTCTCAAATGCTCAAACAACCAACTCAACCAATATATCCAGCAGAAGACCAAGGAATCATCTTTAGTGCAATCAATGATGCAAAAATTCAAGACTATCTTCTGAGTTTAGGCCCGATAGTTCAACCACACAACATCATTTTCTGCTCCAGGATATCTAATAATAGAGTGTGTATTTATTTATCGACCAAAGCTGCAGTTGATCAATTTATAGAAAATGGAGGAGAAATCGAAGTTTTGGGACAAAAATTAAAAGCGCGACATTTAGTAACCCCTTCAGACAGGCTAGTCATTTCTAATGTTAGTCCGACTATACCACACGACACACTACGCTAGGAGGATTAGGTCTAAAATTATTACCCCCAATTACATTCCTACGAATAGGTGCAACAGATCCTGCATATAGCCATATAATGAGTTTCAGACGCCAAGTTTATATTACCCCTCTAGAATCTCTTACTTTAGCCGAATCTCTAGAAATTACACACGACAACCTCTCTTATCGTAATTTTTTCTCCTTAGATAGTCAGAAATGTTTTAATTGCAAACTATCGGCTCACGTTGTTGCCAATTGTCCTACCTTACAAATCCAAAAGTCTCCTATCCTAACAAACAAAATAAACAATGACGCCCCCCAAACATCACATGAGCGAACAAAACCAACAACAACCTTTTCTCAACCAACTCCGATTGATATATTCTCTACCCAATCAAATCTGACAGTAAACACCCACACAGCTGAAGTAGGCATATCACAAAAAAACACAATAACTTCGCCCAATTCTACAAATAAACGATTCCTATCATCAGAATCCTCTCCGGAAGCATCCACTATGACAGAACCTCAGAAGATCCAAAAACGAAAAAACACTCTGCAATCAGCTCCACTCCTGTCTACTCCATCCCAGAAGAAGCTACCAGCCATTTAAAACCAATAATTGAAAATGAAACACCCCCTTATCCTCTGAACTATGACGAATTTAAAAGGCTGCTGGAGCACACACACGGAGTTCAGAACGCATATACCGTTGCAAAATACTATACATCAGATATAAAAGGCCTCATTGAAATGTTACTTACACTTTACCCTCAGTTGAGAGATAAGACTCTGAAAACCCGATTTACTAAATTGAGAAAAAAGCTGGAAAAGCAGACAGATGATACCAGCAGTGAATCCTCCATATAATCCCGTTAATCACGTCAAAATATCAATTTGAATAACAAAATTCAATAAAATACTACAATGGAACCTAAATGTATATCATCTCCATTTAGGAATGCTACAAAAGCTCATATCGGAACATCTTCCAGACATTATATGCTTACAGGAAACTCACTTCCATGAACACAAAACACATACCCCAAACATTACAATGTATTCTTTAAAAATAGAAATCGGACAACGGCCAGTTGAGGTGTAGCCATATTCACGAGATCAACAATTGTAGCGGAAGAAATAAACATCACCACCAACATTGAAGCGGTAGCTATTAAAATTAAAGCTCCAACCGAAATAAATATGTGCAACTTATACCTCCCGCCTAACATACATGCAGATCCCAAGGAACTGGATGCGTTATTTAAACAAATCCCTTCTCCCAGGCTAATTATGGCGCTTTCAACGGGCACCACATTGCTTGGGGATCCAGGTTAAACGATTCAAGAAAGCAACTATATGAGACATTCAACTGCGCTAACTTAGCTATATTGAATGACGGCAGTGGCGCCAGATTCAACATAACAGCGGGCACTTCTTCAGCAATTGACCTCAGTCTATGCACACCTAATCTTCTACCCCAACTCTCTTGGCAAATTTATAAAGACTTATATGACAGCGATCACTTCCCAATAACAATTACCAACACCACTAAACGTTCTCACGATACAATACCCTTACAACGTTGGACACTAAATGAAGCAAATTGGACTGATTTCTCACAACACATTGACGACATTATTCATCTGGCAAATCTACAAGATGATATTACGGCTACAGTAGGAGATTTTAACAAAATAATAATAGATGCAGCATACCACGCTATTGGTAAAACAGCGCATATAAAAAAGTACAATGCAGTACCATGGTGGAACGAAGAATGTGAGTCAGCAATAAAAGCAAGTGAACAATTCTTAAATAAATATAAAAGATATGAGACTCCTGAGAACTGTATAGAATACAAAAAGAAGCGAGCGTTTGCTAGACTAACCATCAAACACAATAAAAGAAAATCTTGGCATCAATACGTTCAGAAAATCAAAAGTTCAACACCAATAACAAATGTCTGGAAAAAAATAAAGAGCATAGCAGGTAAGAGCTCACATATGGAAATTGCAGCCTCACAAAAAAATGATTTAAGTATGATAACAGATAACAATGAGATAGCTGAAGAACTCGCAAACGCCTATTGTCTCCATTCTAAAAACGATAACTACGACCCAGACTTCCTAGCATTTAAGCAGAAGCAAGAAAAGAACATCATTATGATACATGAAAACGCAGACCCTATTAACACGCCTATTAGCCTACACGAATTCAACGATGCACTCCACGAACTTAAGAACACATCTCCTGGACCCGATGATATCCCGCCCATATTTTTAAAAAACCTGCCTTGATCTGCGAAACATCACCTCTTGCAAATATACAACAGTGTCTGGAGCCAACAGCTATATCCTAACACATGGAGAAAGGCAATCACACTCCCCATCTTAAAACCTTCTAAATCACCCCTTCTAGCAGATTCTTATAGACCCATTTCTTTAACTAGCGCCCTATGCCAATAAATAAAAGGCTTCTTTGGGACCTAGAAAGCAAAGGACATCTGACTCCGGAGCAATCAGGATTTAGACCAAATAGATCAACATTAGACAACATAATTGACTTAGAAACTCATATTAAAGAAGCGTTCTCAAATAAAGAACACTGCATGGCCATCTATTTTGATGTAACAAAGCTTTCGAAACAACTTGGAAACACAACAAACTATGAAAGCTAAGCAACCTAGAATATCAAGGTAACATTCTAGCTTTCATACAGAACTTTTTATGTAACAGAACATTTCAGGTTAGAGTCAATGGGACAACTTCTTCTATCCAAAAACAAGAAAATGGAACACCCCAAGGATCAATTATTAGTCCAACTTTATTTCTCCTAGCCATGAACGATATAACTAGAAATATACAAAAACCAATACAGATCCGAATGTATGCGGATGACGTGATCATTTTTGTAAAAAGCAGGACATTATCTGCATGTGCAACGATACTACAAAAACAACTCATAACGATGGAAAAATGGTCAAGAGCGACAGGTTTTCATTTCTCGCCCAGCAAGTCACGGTGCATAATATTCTCAAAACAACCAATTAACCACAAACCTCATATGGAAATCTACAATACTACTCTCAAGTACACCAATAAGATAAAATACCTAGGACTTATATTCGATGAGAAACTAAATTGGAAAGCCCATATAACACAACTAATTAAAGACTGCCAAAAAGGACTTATTGAAATGTCTATCAAACAAACATTGAGGAGCCGATGGCAGATTAATCCTAAACATCTATCAAACACTTGTCTGATCAAAAATTGATTATGGCTGTATTGCTTATGCATCAGCAAAAGTTACAATACTCAAACAGTTAGACGTATTACACAATACAGCACTACGCATTATCTTAGGAGCCTACAGAACCACACCAGTAGACAGAATATATTGTGAAGCCGGAGAAGCCCCACTAGAACTTAGAAGACAAATCCTTAGTCTCTCATATGCCTCAAAAATAACAGCTAATCCTCTTATTTTAACCCACCATCACACATTTCTCTTACCTAATATTCAAACAGAGCCATTTCACGTCAGGATCCAGCACTATAAAAACAGTCTCAATATATCCAACATCTCTTCTTTAAAAATCGAAACTTACAAGTTCACTCCACCCTGGTTAATTAAGCCACCACATATAAACACTCATCTTTCATGTTTTTCCAAACAAAGCACTAGTATACAAACCCTCGTCCAACATTTCAACGAGACCAAGCAAAAATATCCCAATTATAACGAAATATACACTGACGCATCCAAACAAAATGACGGACTAGGCGCAGCCATTGTAACTCCTACAAACAATGTACAATTCTAACTTTCAAAATATGCAACAATTCTAACAGGAGAACTTCATGCAATACTAGAAGCATTAAAGTACGTAACAGCATCGAACTACGAAAAGACAGTTATACTTACAGACTCTTTAAACTCCTTGAAATTATTGAGAAGCACCTATTCGAAAAATTTCCTCGTACTGATGATCAAACAAGAAATTCATCATCTTCAATCGATAGGAAAAACCATACATTTCCTGTGGGTTCCTGCACACATAGGCATAAAAGGTAATGAGATGGCCGATCAACTCGCCAAAAAAGCAGCACTACTTAATACCATACCAATCATTAAGCCCTTATACACCGATCTGAAAACATTTATTCGCAATAAAGCAAAACAAAAATGGAATGACACATGGAGGAGCTCACACGCAAAACTTAAAGAAATCAAACCCTAAATAACACCCTGGCTAACTTTTACCGAAAATCGAAGACATCAAATCATCATCACAAGGTTACGTCTAGGTCATACTCGAGCTACTCATTAGTACTTACTTTCCCGAACACCAAGACCAGAATGTGTTATTTGTGAGCAGCCGTTAACAGTGAAACATTTTTTGGTTGAGTGTCTGCTATATCATACCAACAGTCTAGCATGCAACATAAGTGAACCTCTGGAAAATACTTTAAACAACAGCAGTAATGTGAAAAACGTTATTAAATCTGCAAATCGCAAACTTTTACCATAAAATTTAAAATGTACTTCAAACAAAACATGTGACATGTCAATATCTATTCATAATGTTAAACAAACATAATCTATAGCTACAGACCGCTAATAGCCCTTGAGGCTGATGCGGATTCGTAAATAAAAAAAAATCTAAATGTTTACACTCTAATTGTAATGGCGCTCGTATGAACAAACCACGTTTGACATTATTTACTACAGTACTGCAACGTATTCGAAATGATCGTTGATCACATTCTGACGATATTTGCATAAATAAATAAATATTTATTTACACATAACTCAAAAATACAAACAAACAAAACAAACGACATTATGCGAAATAAATATATACACTTGCGAAGCCCATAAGGCTTGTTTGCAAGGATGAAATAAAAATAATATAAAACTTATACTAGGTAACAAATAATAATAAGTAATAGGTAATTAATAAAAATGTATACATTAAAGGATTAATAAAGTAGAAATAGAAATTGATGGAAACATTATCAGTAATTAATTTCGATAAGGTTGTGAATAGCGAGCCTACTTGTATTGGTGATATAATCATGAAGTTTTAAAGTTAGCACCTTTACAGGAGATTCAGATTTAAATTGTTGGGGTATAGCATTATATAGCTTGGGTCCTAGAAACAGAAAGCTTCTTTGTCCAGCTGTTTTTTTCATTGTTGGATTCAGGTAAGTATGTTTATTTCTTGTCTTATAATTGTGAGTTTGAATTTGTAGATTTGATTTAAGTTTATGTTGTCCTAATACCGCTTTTTTAAGTATAATTGTCTAACGTCTAATATTTTTGTTTCAGTATATAGAAGTTCACTGCTATATCTTCTTGTTTTTCCAAGAAGGATTTTGAGGAATCTTTTTTGCGAAACCTCGAGAATATTATAGTAAGTCTTCGCCAATCCACCCCAGCTGACCAGATCGTAAATTAGGTGAGATTCAATCAAACTTTTATAAACCATTAGTTTTTGTTTATATTGTAGGTGATATGAGATATGTTTGAATTTATATAATTCACACCTCAATATTTGAACTAGATAATTAATATGGTTATCCCATCTAAGATGTGGGTCTATCATCATTCCTAAATATTTTATTTGTTTTGCAGGTTGAATATTGATATTTTTTTGTACATTGATGGCGTAGTTCGGAAGATCCGGTTCTAAGGATGTAAATGGCAGGTAAACAGTTTTTTTATAATTGATTGACAGAAGCCTATAGTCAGACCACTGTTTTATACAATTTATATCATCTTCAATTTTCAACTTTAAATCGTACCAATTTTGATCACTTTATACCAGAACTGTATCGTCTGCAAAACTAATAATTTTACTGTCACTTTCAAACATAAATAAGTTATTCAAATAGATATTAAACAAAACAGGGCCTATAACCGTACCTTGTGGCACACCACACTCAACTGTCTGTTCTTTACTGCATTTATTGCCCACTCTTACTATCTGAGATCGGTTTGTCAGATAACTTTTGGAAAAAGCATGTGCTGCACCTCTAACTCCAATGTCCTCTAGTGTTTCCAAAAGAAGGCAGTGGTCCACGGTGTCGAAGGCCTTTGCTAAGTCCAGGAAGACCGCAATTATAGGTAAACCCTCATCAATATTTTTATATAAAATATTTGTTACTTCCAAAAGAGCATCGTTAGTGAACTTGCGCTTTTGGAAACCATATTGAGACCCTGACATTAGCTGATATTTATCTAGAAATGTAATAAGCCGTGCATTAACTACTTCTTCTAGTATTTTTGATAAACAAGTTATTCATGATATTGGTCTGTAGTTTGTCATCTCATCCCTTTCGCCACTTTTATAAATAGGTTTGACAATCGATGTCTTAAAAGCTGAAGGAAATTGTCCCATTTCTAATGACTTATTCATTATAATAATTAGCGGATATGCAATAAAATCTGAAATATGTTTGAGCGTTTCAGCCCTTATTTCATCCCAACCCTGTGGTTTTTTATTCTTTAGTTCACTAATTATATTTTTTATTTCTGTAATACTGGTGGGTGCAAAAAACATGGAATGACAATTTATAATTCTCTTTTCTTTATAATTTATTGGTTTTTCTATGGTTTTTGATAGATTTCGTCCTATATTTATTTACAAAGAAAGTATTAAACATTTCAGAAATTATCTCAGCTTTATTTACTGTTTTTCCATTGTTGTCCTTAATATTTGTAATTTCCGTGTTTCCTGTTTTTTTAGAAATTGAGTTTACTACATTCCATATCTTTTTTGACGAATTTTGTTTGTCTTCTATGAGTTTATTATAATAATTATTTTTAGCAGTGACAATTAATTTATTTACTAGCTTTTTGTAATCTGTACATTCTTCTTTAAGTATATTATATACAGGATTTATTTTTGATTTTTTATACATTTCATTTCTTTTGTTAACGGATTTTATGAGAGATAGTGTGATCCAATTTTTTCTTTTTCTCAAACTATTCTTAATCTTTGTATACGTTATTGACTGCCTCATATGATCTTGGATAGTGTTTACCAGTTTATCAGTTGCGGAGTCCAAATTTGGATTGAAAATAATATCATTCCAGTCAGTATGCTGAAATCTATGTATCAGTTTATTCTTGTCTATCTGGGCAAAATACTTAGATTTGAAGTTTACAACACGATCTCCCCCAGAATGAATCAGTTGTAGCATTACTGTATAGTGATCAGTTACTGATGTGTTGATTAATGCTTCCATCACTCTGGTTGAATTTACCGTAGTTATATACAGTTCGGTAACCATCAATATTATACAGTGATATGTCTGGAATAAAATTTGCTTCTGTTACAACAATACATTCAATTTTTGTTTCTAACCCCTCTATAAAGATTTGAAATTCATCAAAATTACAAGCGATGCTCCGAATATTACTGTGGATTATTTTGAAATTAGTATTGTAGTCGTTTAATTTTAGGACCTTCTTGGTTTCCTCTGATGTTTGTAAAGGGAATGTTTCTATCTTTTCTACTTAAAAATCACGTATAATCATACATTCACATAAATATTTACAGTTTTAAAAGTTAAAATATGGGTTATCGCATATCTCTTTATATGGTAATTAAACATGGACAAAACGACTAAATAGATTATTATTGACACATTAAATATGTACTGAAATTCTGAGTAATGTTGCCAAATTCAAGTATTAATAATTAATTTTAAAAGCAGAGACTCAAATGCATCAATTAGTATGGCTTTTTTTCATTTGCATAACTTTTTAACACGTTTTGAATTAAACTTCTAATTTCATTTTTCCTGCAACTAAAGAGACTTCGTAAATATGGCAAAGCAGAGGAAGTGTCCGCAAGTGAGCTTAGAATTTGACTCGATGTTTGGGGCAAGAAAAAATGAAAACATACATATCTATTTTATTTGTTAATCTAAGACGGAACCTAACTTTTGAAAGCATGACAACCAGCATTGTAAACAATTTTTTGATGACGTTATGTCCATTTTTCTCAAACTTGCGTTGTCAGAAAAGTTTTCATTTATGGAAATGTCGCAATTTGGAGAATATTCGAGTGGAAAAATTGAAAAAGACATCAATGATAATGTGCCTCGCAATACTGTGAATTCAACTACATCAATTTGACGACAATTTGCGATGTTTTATTTGGAAAAAAATATGAACTCATTGCAGAAACTTCCACTGCAAAGTTAGCTTCTATTTTTTGTGGCTGAGTATTCAACATGAAGAACAACAATGGAGAAGATTATAAAGAGAGTGCAGTCAAGACGATTTGGAACACTTCAGCAAAAATGGTACAAGAGAAGTACTTTAAAGATTATGAAAGAATTTTTAATCCGTTCAAGGACATACAATTTAAGAAAACGAGTAATACACGCGATACAAATCGCAAAATTTTACAAGCAATCCCAGAAGAAAGGCAGGTGAGTTCTAATGTTCTCACAAAACGAGAAATTTTTGAAATGGCACTGTCCTGGAGTGAAGAAAAAACTGTAGGCCTCCAAAGATAATTTTATAACATTGCTGCGTATGAATTGGCTTGGAGAGGTGGAGAAGCAGCAAATTGTAAGGTATCCTATTTTAAAATCGAGACAGACAACCGTGGAAGAGAGACCGGAAGAGTTGAATATAACCCAGTGTTTACGAAGACAGCACTAGGGGGAAATCAGAAGTTGGCCGACAGTAAATGGTTCGTAACAAATACCACATAAGATTGTGCATGTCCAGTAAGATTGTTTAAACAAATTATGGGACGACGGGGAAACCATATCACATGTGAAAAGATTTTTTAACTCCAAATCCTTTCTGGCAAAAAGCAAATCGAAAGGATGGTAAGGGAATTCTCCTATTGGGATCAACGGAATATCTAAATGGCGAAAAATATTGGACTTGATATCAAGCAGGTGAAAATAACGAACCATTCTAATCGAGCTGCCGCCGTAACTGAATTGTCCAGGATTGGTATAGGTGAACAAAAACTTGTGAAAATTACGGGATATAGCAACCCATCGTCATTAAAACCGTACCTTCAGTTATATGAAGAACATCATAGAGAAATCATTCGTTCCATTCGTACTACCATCCAGGAAGCAGTTACTACCAGCGCTCAAAATACTAGCTTGTAGCAAAATATTAACAAAAGGCACGAAAGTTCTGAAAATCAAGATATTTTTAATAATTGTGTTTTCAACAATTGTACTTTTCAGTTAAATTAAATTAACTGATTTACATCTCATTTTTTAATTTATTGATTTACATATTCATTAAATCATCTTATCAAATTACACTCTAGCTTTTTTTTGAGTCGAAGTAAACTTGACATTTACAATTCGAATTTTGTTGCCATTAGGTAATTCAACTCAAAAAACTGCTAGAAAAAATTACTCTTCCTACGGACTCGTAATTTTTTCAGAGGCAGTTTTTCTCGTTAAATTACCAGGCAACAAAATTCTTATCGATACATGTCAAGTGAAAATAGTTATTCTGAGACATTCATATTTGGAAAAAAAGATTCGCATAATGCAAGGAACTCAAAATCAAATGATTCATCGGACAAGTTTAGAAATAATATTAAATCTAAATTTTTAGTCTATTACTTCACAATTATAATTACAAATTTCTCCGTCTCCGAACATTCACTGGTTGCATTTACGAATCCTTTGAAGTTTATTGTAGGATAAAAATTGTTTGTTTTTGAGATGTCGGAACTATACAATCATGTAATTTGTTTTCTAGGTGATCGAATCAAGCTTCCAAAAATATATATCAGCCAGGCCGGTGAACTTGTGTTAAATGAATTTCGCAAAATTATCTAGTAGGCAATATAAATATTTTTCATCTAGTGGCACAGGAACACAATTCGGTGATGTGTATTTTTCTCGATGAAAATGTTGTGAAGGCAGGTGGTGTTAACAACTAATAATTATGATAAGAGTTCAACGTGTGCTTTCTAAATTTTTCGGAGAAAAATTGTTGCACGCCCTTTAAAATGTGGTCTGGATAAAAATGTTCAGCTTAATTGGGTGACACAATTTTCGCTCTTGTCGAAAAATTTTTTGGGGAAATTCCGAAAATCACGCCCTCGACAAGGTCATAAATAGTATGTATATCAATTTTTAACTTAATTGGTTGGAATATAACCGTATAATAACGTTTGAAAAGACGCAACCCTTTCGCCTCTTCTTAATTTTTTTCATAATAATTGGTTTTACTGCCCGTACCAAGAGGAGACAACCTCTTTAAATATCTGAAGTCAAGGTGGGTAACCAGGCCGAAGAATGCGTGGCTATATAGGAGAATAGTCCGTAATGATCCTAGCTTCTCGTGTGACCAGTGATGGACAGAGAAACTAAAACTTCTACCAGAGAAGTCGTGGAGAAAATCTCCACCTCATCATTCTGGCACCTCACAAACGAAATAAAGGCCAAACAGCACAAAAGTCGTATGCCGTTCGACGTCCCAAAACTGGGAGAACCGGGCGACTACCCACTGAGAAAAGGCCTCAGTGGAGCAGGGGTACGGAAATACCTGCGATTCCTCAATCAGGGAATATCCTCTGATTAGGCCAAGAAGCAGGTTATTCAGCGCCCAACGTCCCTGAAGGAACCACGAACCGGGAAGATGCAGCTGAAAAGAGGCCCGGAACATATCACTGCTCCGCAGCGACCTCTTAGTAAAATACCAAAATCAGCTGCAACGGTAGTTACGCAGCAGCTGTTAAAACAGAGAAGGCTTCCAGGGTGGGAATAATGCCCAAGTATTATCCTGGAATTATCCTGAAAGCACAGCAGCTCTCCACCCTGGAAAACTTTGCTGGAACAGCTGTGCCAGAGCAATGAGAAGGGGATCCACTTCTCAGGTATCCATTTCCGTTGTGGAATGATACTGGTGGACTGTGGGTCCCAAGAATCGGTAGACTGGGTCATGAGGTCAGCGCAGAAATTAAACTCATGGGAAGGACCCGAATTGGTGGCTCGAAGGGGAGACGAAATCCCAAAGCCGGTCACCATAACGACCACGACATGAAATTGTATCCTCCAATTTGTCAAGGTTTAGAACTCCAACCTCACTACTGGGGTTTAAAAGATCCTGAACTCTGAAAAAGAGGGGCAGGGAATTATCCTCACGATTGAAATCGATCACCAATCTGGGGAGGCTCTGAAGGCAAGAGGTTACGCGCTAACCTTCCGTTTTGGCTTACTCAGTACAATAAAGAGATCAGGAAGGCCAAAAGGCTCAATTTTCAAGCCTTTTGTGAAAAGATCACTTCCACTCACACAGCGGCCAGACTACAAAAGGTCATGGCAAATGGGGGAACTAACCCCACAATGTCGCTGAAAAAGCCAGGCGGGTCATACACGGAAGGTGAAGGGGAACGATCGATTCTTCTCCTTACTTTCCAATTAGTTAACGAGCAACAAGCACTGAAATAGCAGTGAATTGCACCAAAAAATCTCGCAATGAAGATTGGGACATTGATAAGAAAATATTTACAAGACAAGGCTTGGAATGGGCAATAAGTATCTTTTCAACCATATAAATCACCAGAAGTGGATGGAATATTTCCAGCACTCCTGCAGCAAGGGATACAGGAGATTCTTCCTCACCTGCTGAAGATTACAAGAAGCAGTCTAGCAGTGGGTCTAATACCTAGAAAATGGAGAAGGGCAAGGTTAACCTTTATACCAAAAATAGGGAAAAAGGATGGGATTGATCCCAGATCTTTTAGACCCATCTACCTAACATCGTTTCTACTCAAAACGATGGAGAAAATAGTGGATAACTACATAAGAACAGAGAATCTGGAGAATATATCACTTCATAAATGTCTACAGAGCGACACGATCAACTGAGACGGCTCTGTATCAGCTGACCGAAGTCATCCAGAGAACTCTGCACAAAAAAAATCGCAATATGCGCATTCCTGGATATATCTGGGGCCTTTGACTACACATCTCATTTATCTGTCAAAGAAGCACTAAAAAAGGGCGAAGTAAATGAAACCATTGTAAAATGGATGTATGAGTTGTTGACGACGAGAATAGCTGAGACACAGGTTAAAGCCACTCACGGGACACCTCCCCTTCTATGGAGCATCGTAGTAGATGAGTTGCTCTATAGGCTAACGGAGCTTGACTTCGAACGTATGAGCTATGCTGATGACATAGTTCTAATAGTCAGAGGCAAGTTTGAAAGCACATTGTGTGACTTATTACAAAAGGGCGTCAGAATTATTGAGCAATGGTGCTTGTTAGTGGGGCTAAAAATTAACCCAAACAAGAGCATAGTAATTCCATTTACCCGGAAAAGGACACTTCCAGCTATGAAACCCCTATCTTTAAAGGGGAAATAATGGAATGGAAATAAGAAGTTAAATATCTAGGGATAACCCTAGACAGTAAGCTTCTGCGGAATAAGCAAGATGAAATAACTACTAGTAAAGCAATAAAAGCTTTTATGGCGTGCAGAAATCTAGCTGGTAAGATTTGGTGCTGTTACCCAAAAATACTGCGATGGATGTACTCCATGATTGTAAGACCAGCAATTACGTATGGGGCAATAGTTTGGCAAACAAAAGCAAGTCAGTACAGTACGAGAAATACTCTCGACAAAGTTCAAAGGTTTTCCTGTGTGTGCATCACTGGAGCTATGAGAACGTGTCCAACTAGGGCACTTGAGATCATTACAGATCTCACACCTCTACATCTAGTGATAGAGAGATCTGCCCAATAGGCAATTCTAAGAATATCTAAGGAAGCTTCAGGCAATGAGAGTATTAACAATCAGGCAGACTAGTCCTCCCTAACAATATACATCTCATTAGCGAATCTTCCCAGTGACGAAATTATCAAGAAAGTAAGTATCGAAAAAAAATCACTACGATGCTAATTAAGAGGAGAGACTGGGAAAGGAAATACACCACCCAAACTCTCAAGGAGCACGTTATTAGATGGTTTACAGATGTTTCAAAAACCACCACTGGAACATGCGCTGGAGTATTTGGGCCTGGCACTAGATACTCATTATCGTTAGGCTCCTTCCCAAGCGTCTTTCAGGCAAAAATACTTGTGATCGAAAGATGCGTGGGAATGAACCTAGAAAGAAACTATCAGAAATGTGTCATATCAATCCGTTCTGATGATCCATGTCATTGATTCAACGTTTGCATGGTAGTGTCGCAGAAAACTTTATGAATTAGGCAATAATAACAGGGTCTCTTTAGTCTGGGTTCCTGGCCATTCGGGAATCACGGGAAATGAAGAGGCCCATAAACTTGCCAGGAAAGGAGCACAAACGCCCCTTAATGGTCCGGATCCTTTCTGTGGTGTAGGAAAATGCTCCTATGAGAAAGACTTTCGGAAAAAAGGGGAAACCGAAAGAGAAGCACTCTGGCGGTGCCTTCCCGGGCTGGAACATTCCAAAACGTTCCTATGGAACTTTGACACTGCTAGATCCAAAAAATATCTAGATCTGACAAAAATAAGCTACATCTCCTCACGGGCTTTCTTACAGGACATTGCCGCCTTAGGAAGCACCTAATGAGAACAGGTCTAGCAGAAATTGGCGAGTGTAGATTCTGTGGGGAGGAAGATGAAACTACGGATCACCTAGTTCTAGAATGCCTCGGCATTGCAAGCCCACGCAAGAAATGCTTCGGACAAGAAACTTGTAAGAGTGAGGATCTAACCTCGTTGAAGCCGTCCCAAATACTAGAATTCATCAGAACATTGGAACTGGAAGGCGAGCTGTAGTAGTAGCAAGAACAGCACTGATAGGGGAGGCACGATAAATCTTAAGTTTCAGTGCATTGTAACCCCGTTAAAATCTAATCTAATCTAAGTGATAATTGTAAAGATCAGCAGATATACTTTTCTTGGTTTTCTATATCATTTCTGATTTTAATTGGAAAAAAGGTGTCCAGGATATCCCCATAGGGCTAATAATATCTAAGCTTTAATATTTGTAATATCATATCCTCTTGTTTTTTTCTATTAACATATATTAAGTAGGTCACTTGTTGGTCTAGCCAAAAATAATTATTAATCATCAGCTAGCTAATGAAATGTTCTGACGATAATATTAAATATCGAAACAATTGTCAAATGTCTTGGAATTTTTAACATTTTTTTTCAATTATTGTGGAATTATTTAAAAACAGTAAGTTTGATTTAAAACAGTAAAAGCAGTTGATTTTTAAAATTTAAGAGAAACTATAATAAAAATAGGAATTTCACTGTAATAATAAATTCTACAGTAACATCTAAACCGATATCTACTTTCAATACCCTTTGAACTATCATTTTGGGCTTTCTGTTAAATGAAGAAGTACAGAAGCCCAAATCGACAATAAAGTTGACCACTATCACTTTCTCGAAGGCTGGCTATGCAATTCAATAATCGATGCTGCATATATCCAGGAAAGTAGTTGTTTTTTCCTTCGGAAGACGCTAAATATCAAATATTTTCAAATTGTCATAAGTAAAAATCCCATCTCCATTATATGTATACCTACACCACGAAGTAAATATTATTTTTGCTAAAAGTTGTGGGCAATAAATTTTCATTATTTTTTATTCTGTCTTGTAATCACATTCGAATCAATTTATAGACATCGATAGCACTTAAATATAGCTGCATTATTCCTTTAATTATTAACCAGAAACAAATCTATAGGATTGATAGATACAATTAATACGTGTCCAAAAGGGTTTTTGAAATTTAATTTTCCATTCAGTTTTACTTTTGAGTTCTGATAAAGGACAAAGCACCCTTATCCCTTTCTCTCACGACTGTCGACTATCAAATAACCGGGAAATGGTAGTTAATTAGAAAGCAATCACCGAATATCCTGAGATCCGACCCTGGAAGGATCTTCTGTTGGAAACTCAATAATAGTCTGCAGCAGGTGCAAAGGAGAGGTGTCAGATACAGGGGTCGCACACCCTTACCTAATAAATGAGGTAATTTCCACACTTCCAGGCACAGCCACAAGGCGTCACTCCACCGAATACCGTGGTTCACGGTTCTGAATCCAAACAAGATTATTGTAGTCAGGTGATAACGGACTAATAACTTTCTAATAAAATTTTAATCGCCATTGCGCAATGTTAGAGTTAATGAATGAATATCCTATTAATGTGTATAATTGACTGAATTTTATTCCACTACAAAAGAAAAAATTATAATAAAGTCTATGAACAATCATGTATTCCCTACTTTCAACCTCCTTCGAATGAGAATTACAACCTATCAACTTTTTAAATGGGAAGTATGGGCTTTTGATACATCGTTCGGAAAGTGCCTTCACTTTATACAGCGTGTTCCGGGACTTGATGCAAAAAATTCGGGAGTGAGTACATGACTTGAAAATAATGCGGTGTCAAAAAAATTTCTCATACGACCCCTCGTTTATATGCCTTTGAAGTTGCGAAATCAGAACTTATATTTAAGTATGTTTTCTAAATTATACATTTAGTCCGGTCAAATTAGAGAAAAAAATAAGAGTAAAGTTACCTAAATTCCCACCAAGGTGAAAATCGGTAAGATTGTTTAACATATAATTTAAAACAAAATTTGAAAGTTCCCCATCTTTCCCCTATAAGGAAAATTTTTTATTCAAGGTCAAAGGTCAAAAAAATGAGTTTTTCGGACATTCAGCAAAACGGTAAGTTTTATCGGGGGTAATACCACAAGAGCTCAGATTTAGCCACTCGAGCTACGCTCTCGTGATTTTGCCAGAACATCTCTCGTTAAATTGCCAATGAAAGTAGGTATTCGAAAACAACCACAAAAAATATCCTGCTAAATCTGAGCTCGCGTGGTATTTGGTAAGACAATCCCATGAATAAAAAACTCAATTCAATTAAACTTTATTTAACAAACTAAATGAACAATGAGTAGAAACATAATGTTTAGACATACTTTTTGGAATTGTTATATGCTGTTTAATTCATTCTGTTTTTGACATTTATAATTGTCAAATTGACGTGCATTGCTTGGTAAACAGACAGTACCTAAATGCTAGGGTTGCTACGGTAACGTAATTTATCCGATTTTTTATCCACTTGCAAACTCTCTTCCTTCCTATTTAGCCGACAGCGAACTACGATTTTGTATTCACAAATGGGAATTATTATACATGAATGGGATTGTCATGAAAATACTTCAGACAATAATTGTAGATCATAAAATTATCTACAAAAAATATGTTTATACTTTTTTCTCTACGAGCCACCGTTTTTGAGATATAACGATTCAAAAAGTTGTAATCGTCATAATATGCATGAGTACGCCACGTATATATACATCTCTATAGTTGTAATATATGTTGAAATATTTTTCTATCGGTCATTGTAACTTACAATACTAATATAAAATATACATAAGTTATAACTATAAGAGTGGTTCTCAACGCATGATCCTTTTCCAGACGTTAGCAAAATTGTTTCTATTGCGAGTGGTGTCGTTGGTGATGATAAAATCAACGTTATATAAGATAAATACGTACAGTATGTACGTCGACATTTTGGTTCCGGAGTTACTGTCGTATTTGATGGCTATAATGATTGCACGAGAAATACCAAAGCTGCCAAACAGCGTCGTCGAACTTTAGCAACATCTTCATCAATCGATATTTGATTTGATGAAAATATGACAGTTTCAACCAGCCAACAAAAATTTCTTTCTAATACTCACAACAAGTCTCGGTTCATTTCAATGTTGAAAGAAAGATTTACTACGGAAAATATATTGGTAAGACAAGCTAATAATGATGATGATGTATTGATAATTGAAACAGCAATTGAGCAATTCAATTTGACAAATACAACTATTGTTGTTGGTGAAGATATAGACTTACTCGTAATAATGACTGCTCGAACTCCAACTGAAAAAACTATTTTCTTCTCAGAACAAGGAAAAGCTCAACATCAATCGGAAATGTATTCATCAAAAAGTTTATCTACTTTTGCAAAGTGTCAAAATCATGTACTATTTTTACACACAATAACTGGCTGTGATACGACATCTGCATTTTACAGGAGGGGTAAACTAACAGTTTTCAAACTATTTGAGAAACAAAATTTAATTGAATGTGCTGAAGTTTTTAAAAATAGTAATTCTGCTCGACAAGAAATTGTTACTAACGGCATTCGCTTTCTTCTTTCTATGTACGGAGCTCCTAAAAAAAATACCTGCTTAGATAAGTATAGATATGCATGTTTCGTTAAAAACACTAAAAGTAAAAAACAAGTACAATTAGCTTGTCTTCCTCCAACCTCAGTTGCTGCTCATTAACATCTTTTTAGGGTATATTACCAAGTTCAAGTGTGGCTTGGTTATCAGCTAGACCCTACAGACTGGGGTTGGAAGTTGGTCAACAATTCATTAGAACCAGTGCACACTTTACTTCCACCTGCGCCGGAAAAACTGCTGAACTCGATTTTTTGCAACTGCAAAAAGGGATGCAGTGCTAAATGTGATTGCAAAAAAGTCGGACTGTTCTGTTCTCCGGCATGTACACATTGTCAAGGCCGGTTGTGCTCTAATATTGAATCACCGACAGTAGAGGATCCGTTTGATTCCAGCGAGGCAACATGCGATACATCGCTATTAACACAGTTTACATGCACTCAGGATGAAGATGGAGAAGAGCAAGAACAAGGAGGACAAGAACAAGACGAACAAGAACAAGACGAACAAGAACAAGAAGATCAAGAAGAAGAACAAGAAGAAGATTTTGAAAGTTACGACGCGGACGATTAAATTTCACTACTTTTTTTTAACTTAAATTACTTTTATTTTTTCAATCTCTGCTAATATCCATTATTTTTCAATAGTTTAAAATTAAACAGGATCAAAACTGACCCGTCGAATAGGCCTACTGGAGAAACCACGTTAAAGAAACGCGCTAAGTACACTACCTCATAGGTGACGAGGAAACGTGTGCATATTATGACGATTACAACTTTTACAACTTTTTGAATCGTTATATCTCAAAAACAAAGGCTAGTAGAAAAAAGTATTGAAAAATTTCTTGTAGATAATTTTATGATCTACAATTTTTGTCTGAGGTATTTTTATAATTAAACTTACCGTTTTGCTTAAGATCGCGAAAAACTAATTTTTTTGACCTTTGACATTGAATAAATTTTTTTCCTTACAGGGGAAAGATGGGGAACTTTCAAATTTTGTATTTAATGATATTTTAAACAATCATACCGATTTTCAGCTTGGTGGGAATTTAGGTAACTTGAATGTCTAATTGGACATTATGAATTTTTAATGGACGATTAAGTATGTCCATGTTGTGTGTTTGACGGAATGAACAATTCTACACTACTATCTGAAGGCCAAGGACGGCTCATACCCAATGGTTAACAATCCGTAACTTTTACAGGGCCAACCTGTACAATCTAAAGATATTAAAAATGAATTTTTCAATCGATTTTTAACAAAAAGGTACTCTTTGTTTAATTCGATGAAATTTATGGTTTAGGAGATGATTAATTTTCAACTGTCAGAGAGGTATATTTGTTAATTTATACCTCAGAAATAGTTTCCATAGGTCGTAAAATTAAATCCAATGTAATTTCTAAAGACAACTGTATTCTAAAGTGTTTTTTGAAGGACCAGTGAATTTTTAATCCACAAGTAACAAATTATTATAATGATTGGAAAAGTGATTTTCTTAATTGGCGCACATTATACACAATAATCTTTATTCAGCTCATGTTATACATATATATACATAAATCTCTTGTTGTACAATATTATATATGGAACATCAATGTAATACGTATGCGACATGGTAGCCTATTTATGACCTCACGGTTGCGCATAGGCTGCTGAATTGCTTACTTTTACTAAAAATGATTTAAATATATAATGTACTAAATTAAATTGATTCTCCAAAATTACACAAAACAATATTTCACTTAATTTATAAACAATAGTAGGATAACAAATATATACACATACATACATACATACACACATATTATGTTATTATGTTTGCATGTTTTTTTTCACGTTTCTTTCTAAATAAACAATTATATACATACACACACTCACACATATACATATAGCAATGAATCCATTGAATTTCTTACTTCTAAATTTCATAATTTTATCACATTTTACCGAAAGCTCCTCACACATTATTCAATCAATGCTCTCAAAGCTTTCCTGTCACCATTTACAATATATTTTTTCATTAATATTTTAATTAATTGAGGGGAGTTTACGGAATACAAATAAATCTTATACATTTCCGGAAGGTGATTAAATATTTTTCCACTTAGGTACAAATAATATCTTTGTGATACTGATTTACTTACAAAGTGAGTATATACTGTGCTTGTTTCTTTACCTCTTGTTTGATAGTTTTATGTCTTTTTTTGTAATATATCTTCATGTTTGTAAGTGTACATTAAAATTGCATAAACATATAATTGTCTGACATCCATAATATTGGTTTCATCATACAATAAATCCGTTGGATACCTAATTTTTTTATTGAATATTATTTTCAGTAATCTCTTTTGAAAAATTTCCAGTTTATTTAAATGGTTCTTTGTGGTAGCCCCCCAGCAGATGATGGAGTATTGAAGTCTGGTTTGAACAAGTGTGTAGTAAATAACGCTCAATGTTTTTTTGAGAAATTTAAATTTAAAAAGTAACATCCTTAAGGTGTAGGTTAAATTATCTATATGCTTATCCCACCGTAAGTGAGAATCGAGAGTAACACCCAAGTATTTTATATAACTTTGTCTTTGAAGAGTAATTTCCTGATCGTTATAAGTGACATTGAGTTCATTAAAATCTGGTAATCTGTTAATATAGCTGGCAAAAGTAAAAAAAAATGATTTGTTATAATTTATAGTAAGTTTTTTATGATTACACCAATCTATAATTTTTTTAAGTCATTTTCTGCTTTATACTTTAGTTCTTCCCAAGTATCTGCTTCATAGAAAACAGCCGTGTCATCAGCAAAACTCACAATTTGGCCAGTAGTCGGTTGAATATACAAATTATACACGTAAATTGAAAATAGTATAGGACCAAGGACTGTCCCTTGTGGTACACCATTTGTGATTAGTTTGCTTCTGCTAAGCTGATCTTTTACTTTCACTTGTTGATATCGGTTTTTTAGATAGTCTCCGAAAAGTTTTAATGCCATTCCTCGTATCCCTGCATCCTCCAAAGCCAGCAATAACTGTTCGTGATGTATAGTATCGAAGGCCTTGGCTAAATCCAGGAAAATGGTTAAGTTTGGCTTATTAAGATCCACCGAGTGATAATTTTTTTTATTTAATTCTAGAATTGCATCAGTTGTAGAGAGTCCTTCTCGAAATCCAAATTGTTTTGTAGAAATTATATTATATTTTTTAAGATATTCTTGTAATCTCAAATTTAGAGCTTTCTCTACCACTTTTGCGAAAGTTGTTATTAAGGATATCGGTCTATAATTTGTCACCATTGTCTTATTGCCTTTTTTAAATATTGGTAACACTAAAGATCTCTTGAGTTCAGTGGGAAATTCTCCTTGTAGAAATATTTCATTAACTAAGTGGGTCAAGAGTGGGGTGAATATGTCTGAATTCTCTTTTATTAATTCTGTTTGTATATTATCTATTCCTGGTGATTTCTTGTTTGCTAGTGAGTTTATTATGTTTTTGATTTCTATATTTGTTAAAGGCAACAGAACAATTGAATTTTTCTGAGCATATCTCCTAGGTTGAGGCGTGTTTGGTGGACTTATGCTTTTTGTAAGAGTAATGCCTACTTCAGTAAAGTAATTGTTACATGTTTCTGCTAGATCTTTAGCCTCTGTTACCATACGGCCCTCATCAGTATGTATTTCTTTTATGTCATCGTTATTGTTTTTAGCTTTATTTTGTAACTGATTATTAATTTTCCATAGTCCTTTTGAGTTTCCTGAATTTTCATTTATTTGTTTGGTATAGTAATCTTTTTTAGCTTTTCTCAAAACTCTATCAGTTAATGCTTTGTAATTTAAATACGCTTCCTTTTTTTCTATGTTCTCCAAATCTTTTTTATAAACATGATGAAGTCTGTTTCTTTCTGTAATTGAATTAATAATACCTTTGGTTACCCATTGTTGCCTCTTAATATATTTCTTATTTTCTTTAACAACTTTTGTATTTTTACTTATATATTTATTTACCACATTTATTAAATAGCTAACTTTTCCGTTTAAATTATTTATGTTATAAAAGGCTTCCCATCTATGACTCTGAATGTCTTCTTGTAGCTTTTTATTATCAATATTTTTGAAAAATAACTTTTTTACGGTTGTCTCAGCTTGTAAAGGAAGATATGCCATTGTAGCCTTGTGGTCTGTAATATTGGTATCATATGTAGCTGCCATATATTCATCTATCGTATTCGAACTATAAAATATATGATCTATGCAACTTTTCGATGTTCCCTGAATTCTTGTATATTTGTTTATTAACGATAAGAAGTCATATTCACTCAATACATCCAGATATGCAGAAACTAGATCAGTTTGATGTTTAATATTTATATTAAAATCTCCTAAAATCAAGTGTTTCGGAATGTTTAAATTGTTCTTAGTGTCTTCAAGATATGTCCACAACTCATCAACAAATGCTTCTTCCTTTATCGGTGGCGGTTTATACAGAGATGTAATTAAAAGTTTATTTTTACTAGACAATTTAATTATAGTTTGTACTGCTTTGCACAATCCTATTTGTACTATATTATAATCATAAATTATGTTACTTTTTATATAAATTACAACTCCGTCATTACGGTTAATATCTCCCTCTCTGTAAATTATATCATAATCAGGTAATTGGAACAAACTCAAATCAGGAATATTTAGCGTTTCTGTAAGGACAATAATTTCAAATGTGTGATTCAACTGTGATAAAAATATTTTTAATTCTTCAATGTTCTCATTTATACTACGTATATTTTGATGTAATATTTTAAAATGACTATTTTTTAAAGTTTTGTAGTGTTCATTTATATCTTTCAGTTCTTTAAATTCAATTGTAGGATAAGGCTCGTAGTTAACATCCCTAACATATGGATCCATTGATAAAAGCAACTTTTATACTTATTAAAAACCAAAATGTGAATTACTAATAAACTATCAAAATTTACTTCTTGCTTCCTAGTCTTGTATATATATATATATATATATATATATATATATATATATATATATATATATATATATATATATATATATATATATATAATACATACCAGGTACAAAACCTAATTCAAAAACAAAGACAACCAATTTCTATTTCGAATTAAAATGCATTTGACTAAACTGAATTTGTTTAGGACATAAAAACTAAAATTTAATTTATTTATTGGATACTGAGTCAGAGCGCGTCTTAGGTTTGTTTACAATTTTATTTTCTGTCACGGCTTCATCCTGTTGACTTGCTCTTGTTGAATTGGGAGTGGGCGGCGCGCTATTTGGTTTAGGTACTTCTATAAGGGATACTTCTACTAAATCTTCTAATGCGTAAGAATTGTTGTCTAACACTAGTTTGTTGTTTTTAATGTAAACTTTCGAATATTCTCCCTGTTTCCGAAAGTGGATCAGGTAGGGTTTAAGATTTTTGTAAGTGTCCCTTTGGTGTATGGTTAAATCATTTGCGATAGAGATCCCAGATCCTTTTAGTGTTTTAACGTTTTTCAAAATAGCTTTCTTTTTTAAGTTCGATACGAATTCGATTTTTATGGGAGCGGAGTCAGATCTTCCTAGAGAAAAGAAGTTGTTTATATCACGTTCTTCAATATCTACGTCCAGAACTTTGTTTACTTCTCTGCAAAGTTGTTGGGCATCTAGTTCGCGACTTGACTTATTTATTCCAAATATAACTACGTTATTGCCCTACTTTTTATATCTAGTTCTTCAATTCTCTCCTTAAGGAGTGCGTTTTCTAATTCTAGTTTTTTATTCTTTGGGTCTATTCTTCGATTTTCAGTAATAAGTTTGTTTCTGTTGAATCAATTACTCTTCTTAATTCGTTCTTTGTGTTATTTAATTCATCTAGAATTTTTTCAGTTGCTTCACCCAGTAATTTTTTTATTGCCGTTTCATTCATTCTAATAATTCTTTCAAGACTTTAAAGATTTTTCAATTCAATTTTATTAATTACGTTATTATTATTCGATGATATGATTAAATTCTACTGTACCATAAGTAGTTCCTTTCTGTCCATACAGGTAAATCTAGTTTTTACTATTCTACTAATGATATTTCGACAAGTATTTAGTTTACAATTTAAATTGTTATGCGAAATTCTTCAAAATTAAATGTGCTACTCACAATTTAAATACATCACTAGATGCAGAATCTTGAACACTTTAATCAGTCAAAATCTCTAACTTTTTATTACACTTTTCACCACTTTAACAACTAATTATTTCAGAGAACACACAGTATGCTTGTTTACATTCCAATTCCATACTCATACACAATGGACAATGACATCTCTTTCAACAAACTCAGATAAACAAACTTCACTTTTTTCTTTACTGCTTGATTAATAAAAATAAAATTAAAAGGAATAATTGTCAAAAATATTAAAGAATGTTTGAACTAATTTCAAACATACTCCCCCCCCCTTGATGAAGGAAAAATAAAAAAAAAACTAACAAGAACGTACTATTTAAAAACGCAGAAATTAGTATTCTAATTAATTTTCTTTTGGTAAAGGACATAATTTTGTAATGTTTCTAATATAAGTTCCACCTTTCGTTTTAATTTTAACTAAACGTACTTTATCATCTTTACTAGAAATAATTTCAACAACTCTAGCAAGGGGCCATCCTAACGGACGCGAATTTTCTTCCTTGAGCAATACAATATCATTTTCTTCTAAATTTGGATGATGAATGAGCCATTTTGGTCTATTTTGCAATTGGTTTAAATATTCCTTTGTCTAACGTTTCCAAAAATTCTGTTGAGTACGAGTACATCTTTTAAAACGAGGTAAGCGATTTTTAGAATTCTCTGACAAATCAGGTTCAGGAAAAGATGTAAGACTATCACCAATCAAGAAATGTCCAAGAGTTTAACAAGATAAGCCATGCGCATTATTTGGAAGAGGTAGGAGAGGTCTCAAATTCAAGATTGCTTCTATTTGTGCTAAAATAGTGCCGAACTCTTCAAATGTGAAATAGCCATTTCCAGCTATTTTGTATAAACGATGCTTTGCACTCTTTACTGCAGTCTCACAAATACCGCCCCAATGAGTACTCACGGGTGGAATAAATTTCCATACAATCTCTTCACTAGCCAAAAATTCTACAATGGAATTGTTATTACCTCCAACC
The DNA here is from genome assembly GCA_963921935.1 of Galeruca laticollis. Taxonomy (NCBI): domain Eukaryota; kingdom Metazoa; phylum Arthropoda; class Insecta; order Coleoptera; family Chrysomelidae; genus Galeruca; species Galeruca laticollis. The sequence goes on along the minus strand of OY998176.1, from coordinate 206,172,105 downwards.
TTGGAAAAGTCATTTAATTCTTTTAGCTGATTTTTTGCCCCAAGAAAATTAGTTCCATTATCACTGAATATGATCGAAGGAGTACCTCCTCTTGAGATAAATCTTTTCAATGTGAATATAAAAGCATCAGTCGATAAACTAGGAACCAGTAGCGCCAGTCCATCGCCTGACGGAGGTGATACAGCAAGAACGGGTCACTGATACAAACCTCTTCACCGCGATTTCCCCGGCACCGTGGACGCCTCCAACAGAAGACAACCAACCCCATGTTCTGCCGAACTTTTCAGTTCGACAGTTCATTCAATACACTTGGAAGTGTAAATTGTTTCTCTCGAAACAACTTTTATTTATGAAAATAATAAACAGTGCTAATCCTGTTTTTATTTCAGCCAACACATAAGAAAGCCACGCCATCCGAAGAGGGAAGGACATTTAGCATCCAGGTAAATATGAAACTCCTGAAAGCTAATAAGTCAGGAAACCTTTAACTGGAGAGGTAACTCCCCCCGGCAGTGAGTCCGCTGTCGGTATTAGCTTTCGACCCCACTCCTTAACACACCCAATCCAAAAATGTCCTCCAGACACCACCGCAACAACAGAGCTCTCAGGGAATCCTCCAGACAACTCATACGCGATACCGAAAAACGCCATCTCGAAATCGATCAGAATGTCCAACAAATAATCGACACAATGTTTCCACAAGACTTATACGCCAGCTTCATCATTTCCACTCCCTCAAAACCAACAACACCAAATCTCTGTGAGAAAGAATTCCCTCTTCTCTCACCGGTTACATCCAGCACCACCTTTTCACACGCCTCCAACAAAACCCACCGGTCCTCAACACCCTCCCTTCAGAACCCAACAAAAACAACACCACGCTACTTACAAAACACATCATACGATAACACACGACAACACACACATACCGCATACTCATCCCCAAGAAGGTCTTACGCTTCCTCCGTAAGATCCCAATCCCCTACACCTACACTCACACGACAACCAACTGCCTCCGACGAGGATGGCTTCACCCTCGTTGGTAAAACCAAATCCCGACCTACAACACCGACACCTGTCAACAGTCCTACATCAACCCACACCATCAATAACACACCAATTCAAACCCTCAACCTCCGAAACCTCCCAACCCAATACGCCACTCAAAAATCCATTTTCACCCTGCTTAATACCCTCGAACTCCTACACGGCCATATCTTTTTTGTAAAAGTAAACTTCAACCGCACCGCCCATGTCCTCCCCAAAGTAAGTCTCAACTATTCTGAGACAAATCCATAATTCCACTGGTGACAATAACATCATCATCAACGTTATTAACTCAACAGAACGTCCACCACGTCCAGCCAACAAATTCCTCATACCCACCTACTCTTTCGCCTGCAGGAATGTAGACACCACTGTCAGCCCCGAAGAATTTGAAGAAATTCTTCACAACAAACAAATCCCGTTTCTCAAAACTTGGCGAATCATGGCTAAGGCCACCAACAAACCCACTTCGATGTTTCGCATCGTTACCACCTCCGAAACACACTACCACCAGGCCTTCACCTCCGGCCTCTCATTTCACGGCCTTCCACATCGATGCGAGCCATCAAACACAAATCCACTTCCCTCAGTGCCCAAGTATTGCAGTCGATGCATTTAAACCGGACACTCCTCCGAATCTTGTCGGTCTAAACCGATATGCCCCTCTTGCGGCAAAACCGGCCATCGAACCTAAAATTGCCCCAAGTCCGGCACTCCTAAATGTATCAACTGCGGTGGTCTACACCCCGCTTTCCATCCTCGCTTCCCCACAGGCTATCGACTCCTAAAACCCCTCAAGAGACCGCCCCAGTCACTCGTGAAAAGCTACCAACTCCCTATGATCTTTCAACCGACACCAAAATCATCATTGAAATTCTCACCGTTATCCTCATGAACGCTATCCCCAACTCAAGGGACGTCATAGCCGACACACTTAGTCATCTAATACCTTCCTTCTATCGACACAGCTACTCTATAACAAATATAGGCAGGCGTGCTCACTTTGCTTTCACTCCCATCAGGAGTGAAAGCGATTCAATTTGATCCGCGAGCCCCATCCACCCCGTCGGTGCTACAGGTTTTCCACGATTTTTCCTGTAGCATAGTGAATTCATTCACTAGCCAAATGGGCCAACGTACGACGAAGTTTTTGGATTTATTATTATTCCTCGGTGCCAGCTCACTCATCATAATATTTTAAACAATCATTTTAAAATCTTCAAATCCAACATTTTAAGAAATAAACACAAAATTTAACTCAATATTCAAAAATTTTTATTTTTTTCAAACTTTCATATTCAAGGTACCACACCGCACATAAACACACCTTTTCAACAAATTCCTCACCTCGAATTCGAGAAAAGCCAGTCGCCACCACCCGACATCATCCACATATCATTCAATGTCTCCTAGTCACTTTTCCAACAAATTTCAAACTAAACTCAGAAAATTCCAAAATCCATACCCAACGCTTCTTATCAACTCTCATGACATAGGAGACACAAAACCCCCAAAAACATTTTCATCTTCCAACAATTCAATCACCCACCTCGCCTCTATTAACTATCCGCAACGCAACGTGGTTCGTCTTATTCATTTTTGACCTTTTCAAGACACTATTAAATTCCCCATTCCCTTATCTTCAAAACCACGTTCGCATAAAAAACATCCAATTTCGACGCTGATTGTTTCTGCCTCCCTCTCCGGTCAAATTCTAGCAAAGACACACAATTCGCCCACAAAACCAAACATAACTTCAATTTTATATACATATTTTTTCTCAACTTCCCAGACACTTTTTCTAAAACTGAATATTCAGCCCTACCTCAAACAAGCCAAGTCAATACGCGCACACAAACCACTCACAAAAACACCCCCAACCAGCCCTGAAGAGGAAAAGAGTCCTATAACAGGGCTACACTCCAAACAAAAACAAACCCAAATAAACACTACAATCCCCAACTTCAAATAAATCCACGAACTTCTCTTTTTTAACTAGAAACCAGTTCTAGATGAACAGCCTTGGAAATCATACAAACAAACACAGCAACATAACATTTTATTAAAGGAGCCTTACGGAGATGTGACGATTTAATAAGAAATGTTCCACCAAAATGCACTCCAACTTTAGAAAAAGGTCTGCACGGTTTCAATATATATGAAGGTAAAGTTGACATCATTTGTTCACAGGATTTTGAATTGAATCTAGCACAACTATACATTTTCTGATAATTCTTTTGATTTCTACAAGACCATTTAAAGGCCAATATTTTAAATGAAAATTTGACAATGTTGTTTGCGCACCAGTATGCCCTAATCTCAAATGCTCGTATCGTAACATAAGTGTTGTAATCAAATTATTTGAAGGTAGTAAAATTAGAAATTTTTGATCATAAGGCAGATCAGAATTAGCTAAACGACCTCTTGATTATGTCCTATGGAGGAATGCCTCTAGTAATCATTTATGCAGGATTAATTTTTGAATATATGTGCCGCCACTGACAGTTGGAAGTTAAATTTTGAATTTTAGAAACTCTATTTGACACAAAAATAGTCTACCTAGAAGGAGGTGATTTTAGCCAACACAAGACTCTTTGAGATTCTGTCCACAAATTCGTAGTAAATGTAGGAATTTTATTTTTTTAAATTGAAATTATTTTTGTAATCAAATTTGCTAATAAGACTGCAGCACATAACTGACGACATGCTAGTGTAATAGTTTTTAAAGGAGTTACTCTACTTTTTGAAGCTATAAAATTACAAGAAATCAAATCATTGTCATAGACTGCACGAATATAAACAATAGCACCATATGCCTTTAAGCTGGTATTGGAAAATCCATGAAATTTAATTTTCACAATTCTATTTTTGAAGAAAATGTGTCTAGGAATTAATAACTGAGAATGTTCATGAATATATAAAATGAAATTTGTCCACTGATGTATAAGTTTAGAGTTTAATCCATCATCCCAACCTAATTTTGACAACCAAATATTTTGCATTAGAATTTTTGCCACTACAAGGACATGAGATATAAACCCTAAGGGATCAAACATCTGTGCAATTTGGGATAGGACAACACGTTTAGTAATCAAACTTTCACTAAGCTTTTAAGGAAGTTTTACTGAAAATTGATCCAAATGTGGAACCCACGAAACGCCTAACACTTTATTTGAAGAACTTTCCATTTTCAAATAAACACTTTCTTGTGAATTATTTTTTATAACAATTTTTTGAAATTGTCGATCATTACAAGCCCACTTATGCAATTAAAAATTTGCTGACTGTAACAACTTTACTAGCTGAAAGTTTTTGTCAAATTATTCATAGAACCACCACCTGATAAAATATCATCTACATATCTCTGAGAAAGAATGGTATTAGAAGCTAAGGGAATTTTTTCTTTATTTCTATAAGATCATTCAGTGTACGAGTAGCTAAATATGCAGCACTATCTGTGCCATATGTAACAGTAGTTCTAAGCATCTTAGACGATCTGTAGGATTTTCTCGCCATAATATATTTTGTAGGAATGTCTGATTTGGATTTAATCTAATCATTCGATACATTTTGTGTATATCACAAGTAAGCACAAAATTAAACATACGAAAACGACAAAAAATATCGAATAGTTCTGGTTGAACTGTGAAACTCTTTAACATGGTATTATTTAACGAAACATTGGACGATCTTTCAATGCTAACATTAAACACTACTCTCAACTTAGTCGAACTACTATCTTCTCGAATCACACAATGGTGAGGAAGGAAATATTTATTTTCTTGGAACTCATCCATCAATTTCAAAAGAACATATCTAGCATGATTTTTTAAAACATATTCGTCTATAAAGGATTGATAATCATTGAATAAACTAGGATTTTTCTCAAAACGCCTATCTAAATTGTGAAATCTATTTTTTGCCGCGGAATAGGAATTACCTAACTTTAAATGTTCATTTGAACTTTTTAAAGGCAAATTGACCTGAAAGGAGCCATTTTCTAGAATTTGTAGACTATTTGTGAAGATATTCTCAGCTAACTTTTCATCAGGACTAAGAATTTTATTTTTTGGGGAAAATTCTTCTATTTCCTGGAATTTATGCAACAACTCATCAGTATCAGAACTGTGAAGAAAGAAACAACAACTATTATTTGAACTATCACTTTGTGAAACATATGAAATAGCTTCTCTAGGAATAGGACCACCTACTATATAACCTAACTTGGTATCTACTAGTGCCAAGAATTTTTTTTTATTTTGATTCTACCGCCATTTATCAGATTATAATAAAGATCATCTCTTAAAAGTATGTCAATTTGAGAAGGAATGTGGAAATTAGGGTCTGCTAATTTCACATTTGAAGGAATTACAATTTGTTTCGATATTACCTCAATTATCATCGTCAGAATGACAGAAGTTACATGTCATTTGATGCCCACCTGATGTTTAATTATTTTTGACTAGTCCAAGAAGTGACCTACCTTGTGATTGACTTAATATATGTTAATAGAAAAAAGAAGATGTGATATTACAAATATTGAAGCTTAGATATTATTAGCCCTATGGTGATATCCTGGATATCATTTTTCGAATTAAGATCATTATAACTGTGCAATGATATAGAAAACCAGGAAAACTATATCTGCTGATCTTTACAGTTATCACTTAAGGAGACAGTTTAATAGTGGAGAACTCCCTAGATTTATCTCTTCATTGACGACTTTATATTGTGGGTTTCTTAAGTGTCTTCTAATTTCCAACTCTTCAAGGAAATCCACTTCTCGTTTCTTATCGCAAATATGTAGTACTTCTAGTTCTTTGTTAGGTGTCAATGAATGGTTAGTGTCAAATATTTCTAAAAATATTTCAAAGATAATATCCTTAGCAATGAATACAACAATTTCTTTTAAAACAGAAAGTAACGTAAGTACAAAATTGTTAAATGTTAAAACAAAAATACCAACATTAAAGAAATCAGGTATATATAAACTGAAATGTCCAGAATGTAATGCTGTCTATTTGGGTCAAACCCTTGGAAATTTTGAAATCCGATACAGTTAACACTTACGAGCATACAGATTGAAACAACCAGATAAATCCCATTACACAAAACATCTACTTAACACCAACCATTCATTGACACCTAACATAGAACTAGAAGTACTACATGTTTGTGATAAGAAACAGGAACTGGATTCTCTTGAAGAGTTGGAAATTAGAAGACACTTAAGAAACCCACAATATGAAGTCGTCAATGAACAGATAAATCTAGGGAATTCTCCACTATTAACTTGTCTTCTTAAGTGATAATTGTAAAGATCAGCAGATATAGTTTTCCTGGTTTTCTATATCATTGCACAGTTATACTGATCTTAATTCGAAAAATGATATCCAGGATATCACCATAGGGCTAATAGTATCTAAGCTTCAATATTTGTAATATCACATCTTCTTCTTTTTTCTATTAACATATATTAAGTAAATCACAAGGTAGGTCACTTCTTGGTCTAGCCAAAAATAACTACTAATCATCAGGTAGGCATCAAATGAAATGTAACATCTGTCATTCTGACGATGATATTCAGTTATCGAACACAATTGTCAATTTTTCAGAATTTTCAACATTTTTCATTATATTGTGGAAGTAGCTAGGAACGTTGAGTTTCATTTAAAACACTAATATTTATATCTATTTTTCGTAAATAGATTATTAGGACCTTCTACATTATAAACCAGCCAATCCAGCATATTTATTTTCAATGAAAATGTTACGAGATACACGAAAAAATACAGGGCCTGTCGCTTTAAAGCCTCACAAAATGGCCACTTTCTTATACGATCCTTATAAATCAAAATTGTCCGAAATCAGACAAGTATGCTGTGTATGTAGCTTTTATAAAAATAAAACAGGATTTAACTAGGCATATGTGTTCTTGGTATAAAAAGTAAATCACATTTTACCTACAAATAAATAGTTTTTTGACTATAATGTTTTAATAAAAGGCAATTATTTCCTTTTTACCACGAACGCCTCCTACCTAAGATCACATGATTTTGGTTTCTTGTAAAGTGTATATTAGTAAATACAGCGTGTTCCTAAATTCATGCGGCAAGATTCAGGAGGTGATTGCTCGTATAAAATTAACATAACAAAATTTCCTCAGCCCACTCCTTTCCGAGATATCATACTCAAAATGTGGTAACTAAAATTGAGTTTTTTTTTCTACAATTTCAGTAGAGCTAGAATCTAACTTCCTATTTCAGCATTCCGTTCAACATAATTCAGTGGTATTTCCTGATGAGAAACGCCATTAATGTTGAGTCCATCAGTCTCCTCTGTTATAGTATAGTCATTAAGATTGCTAATTTTCAAGATCTCTAAATTAGTCTTAGAGCTAGAGCCACTAGTGCTTTCTATCTATGGATCACTTACGATCTCATGATATTTACTTCTAAGTTTTCTGTGAAATGTACTATTTCTTTTAATTTTTTTTCAGCTACTGTAAGACATTTTGTTTGTACGTGCAAACAAAAAGTACCATTAAACCAAATAAAAATGAAGGCATTTTATAGCAGTTTTATAATTATTGTTGTTATACCAATCTGCTGTAGAAAGCAATTCACTTTTATTAATAACAATTAAAAAACTATTCTATAACTAGTAATTATGTTCATAACAAAACAGTTTAATTATTGCTTTTCTGGCGATAAATTAATCCAAAAAAGCACCATTATAAAATGATTTGCTTGTTCTTTCGAAAGAGCTGCATCTGATGAGAGCAGGATGAATGGACGATAGTTCGTATATCTTATTTATATTCCTTCATGAAAAGTAAGGTAATGGTTGCACTCTCTCAATATTTTGGAACATCACATTATGCTATACATTCATTAGATAAATCGGTAAGGATTGCATTGGTCGCACATTGGTTGCACTTGCTCAATATTTTGGAACATCACATGATACTATTCATTCATTAAATAAATCGGTGAGGATTTCATTGGTCCTATTACATGCTTCTTCTAAAATATCCTCATTCAATTTGTCTTCTCCTGGCGCTTGCTCACTTTTCATTAATTTAATTGCCATACTTCTTCCTACAATAGCACTGGAATAACATTGATTTATTGTGATGAATTGTACAGTTCTGAGTAGAAGTCTAAAAGTTTGTCTTAATTTCGAGTGATGTTTCCATTTTTTGTTCTAAAAGCTAGAATTATTTTCCAACCAAGCAACAAATTTCCTTTTGCAATCCTCTGAAACTAATTTTCTTCAATGAAACCATTGGATCATATTATAATTTTCCAATTTTCCTGGTGTCCTCTACTACCTTTTTCCTCAAAATGTACATCTTTACATTCAATATTTGCGTTTATTTGTAATGTTTTCAAAAATTAACAAGCAGATAAAATGGAAAGTAAAAACTATTTTCAATAATGAAGCAATATCACAAAATAAAACTTTTCTCCATTATTTTCTGTATGGTCACACCAAACAACAAAGTATTAAGATACAATCATCGGAAAAGTTATTTCATAGCTTGCGTGTGTCAAGCATTTTCATTAAAGCCTTTAGTGACAAACAAAAAGGTGAATTTGAGAATGTTCTCAATATTTTTAGATAAAATCTCGTATTTACCATGAAATTGAGCAACAGATATAACCATTCAAGTATTCTAAAATAGCTTCGTTAAGAATCTAGGAAATATTTAATAGATTCCATCCAACAGGGAACTAATACATGTATTTAAGAAGACAAAGCCATTCAATACAACATACGCAAACAAAACAATTAATCGGATAAACTACCTTAAAAAATCAGTTGACCATGCAATATTCTAACGTAAATTTCGCCATATGTACCCTACATTATGCACTATACGAATACAACAAAAAACATCCCTCACACAAAAGCCCTATTCGCTCCAGTCACCGACCTTCAATACCTTCCGATCTCCTCAATCCTTTTCCACCCCCCGTATATAAAACGTGATTAATGGTTCGTTTATCAAAGTAATCAGACGCTTTACAATGTATTCTGACTCCTGTGCGACTGTATGTCTACACTGAGAAACGGAATTTTTATATAAACTCATATGGACATAATATTTTGAAATTAGTTATAATTTGATAAATGACATTGAAACAACCGTGAAAAGGAAAAAGTATTGAAATATTATATTATTATGCAGAACAAAGTAAACATTGACATTCAGAAGTATGTCTATTTGGGATAATTTTAGTATACAATTTTTTCAGTCAGTCTATTTTCTTATAATGAAGGGAAATACGGTGATTTTCCAGTAACTGGTGAAACGGCGACAATGATTTCGAAATCACTGCGATTTTAAACAGTGATTTGAATCACCCGAGTGACTATGTATATACAGTAGAGACAAATATAGATATAAGAAAAGTGCGATGACTGGCGACGAATGTATTATTTATGCATCACCGTTGTTCCCAATAAATAATGATATTATATCATTCCAATTTTCAATTTGCTCGTTCTTCCACTTCCAACGCTGGTGTCGATGTCGATTGCAGTATTTGGTTCGAGATTCCGGGCGAATGAAACTGTATCACCGATCACAGCATCTTCAAGAAGTGAATCACCGGTAACGCCAGTGATTTTCCATTCACCGGTGAAATATCGCAGCTACCGATATATCGTCCAACACTAAATGTTTTCACTCCGTCTTCTTTCTTAGAGTAAAGATCGTGTCCACTCTCTCTAATCCAATATTTGATATGAATTGTAAAGAAAATTTAGTTGATTTCAGAGTAAGAATATGATGATACTCCGCAAAATCTTTTCCCAATTAAAAATGAATGGATTGAAATTTTTTTGACAAATAATGACCAAAGGAACATCAGTGGTTTTGTTTTGTACTACTCCACTTGAATGTAAAGAAACTGAAAAAAATATTGAATTGAAAACTTTTAAATTAGTTTTAATAATTTCTCCTGTTATTATACAATGCTAATAATTCATTTATAGTCCAATTTTCGAATTGCTTCAACAAATAATATTCAACATTTGACCGTGATAAAAATCAGTACTTATAGTCTACAGTACAGCTCCCTCTTGTCAGTTAATCACCACATACATGATTAGCTTGTTTTGACGAGTCCACCATTCTTATCTTCTAGGGTAATTCTTGTTTTATTCACTTTTCCACTCGGGAAAGTGCAAAAATCGCAATTTCCCGGAGTCAAAAATTTGTTAACTGAAATTACTGAAAATTTTGTTGCAAATGCGGATTTAAATTTGTTCGACAGACACTTGTATGAGACGCTTAAACAGATGACAGAAGACCTGATATTCAAATCGTGAGTCCAGAAATGCATTGTGACAATCAGAATGTTTCAGAAGAACCGAATCTAATGAATCAATCTATCTTTACTGAAATCTCTATGAACGATAATCAAATAACTAGAAATCTAGCCGAAGGAATAGATTCAGCGAAAGGGAGGACTGGTAGAATTCGTCGTTGACCCAGATAGTTGAAGGATTATGTATCGAAATTAATAAAGTATAAAAAAAATGTTTTTGTTCGCCTTTTACCAGTCCGACAGCTGTAAATTGTAAATCTCAGAGAGTATGATAAATACAGATAATCTATATTCCCATAAGACTTGATGATTTTTTCCAGTGTAATTGTAAGAGTAGAGAAAAATGACCGTGTGGTGCACCTTGCCTTCTGTATGCGCGTGATTTAATCCAACCGAGGGCTGACACCTGAGTACATTGTCCGCAAGGCATTACGTCAAACTAAAACTAAATAGAATCACAATTGTTCGTTGTTGGGCACTGATGTGACGACTACTATGGGAGTAGTTAGTAGCTCACGTGGGCACATCTGGCGCGACATAGGTGAACAGTGGCGTGTTTGGCGTATTTTTTTGAATAGTCAAAATAAAAATTGCTGTTAGACATAAGAGCAAATTAATAGTCGTTTCTCCAACTATAAAATATACATTTTATTAAACTATAATATAACTTGAAATTAACAAATTCAATAAATTATTTGAATATATTTCTTCTTAATTGAAAATTTACTAATTGAATTTTATAATTTAACTACTTATTTTTTGTGACAAACGTAATTGTTAAATGTACAATTTGTATATATTATGGTTTCATTTTTAAATCTGCGTAGTTATTTTCGGGTTATGTTTAACTTTAACCAGGTATAGTAAAATATAACGTCATAAAAGTATATTATTGCATCTTGCCAACCTATTAAAGCAAATACCTCCAAACTAATCACTGTTAACCTAAACATAGTTACCCCTTAACCAGTAGTATGTGTCCGGTAGACACATACTGTTTCCACCATAGAGAAAGAAATAAGAGAGTGTTCGTTCCCGTACAAACAGCTGGCATCGCGTCGATCTGAGCGCACCCCTTGCAGGGGGCAGAACTAATTCTTACAGGCGGGATATTTAAATTTGGTAGTTTGGATTATTGGTAGGTAAATTTTATAGTTCGTCTTAAAATTGTTTATTATATAATTATTTCATTTCAAAAAATCATATTTCATTTCTTGTAATGACATAATTATAATAAACAAGTTTGCGACAACTAATTTAGATAAATAAGGAAACGGCAAACATTCAAATTTTTTATTAACCTGCACATAATATAAAAAAATTATTAATTACAATTACATATTCCTACTAAAAGTACATTACATTATATTTAGGAAAATTAATCCAATATCACATCAAAATGCACATTGTTATTTTGAAATTATTGACATGAAGACAGGAACAGGTCTGAAACAAAAAGTAAATTGAAATTAGTACGTTTTAAGTAACAAAAAATATTTTTGTTTGTTAGTCCTCTTACCATCATTATATTTTTCAATTAATAAGGGTACACAAACTGTTATGAGTTGAGAAAATAGGTACGATTTATGTTCTAGACAGATGAATAAATCAAAATTTATATGACCTTTTGCAAAGTTTCATTTTTTTCAGTAATATTTTCTACATGAACGAATAGTGGTGAAATATGATAACAAAGTCATGCAGTATTGAAAGAAATTTAACAACTTCTCTGTACACAAATCAGACGTATTTTATCATCATTTTCTTTGCAGGAAGTGAAACCACGGTGGTGAATAACTAAAATATCTTTCTGCAAATTAGCCTTACATTCTTCGCAATTAAAAGTTGTACGAAACTAGAAACATAGCTTATGATGAAAATTTGAAAAATGTTTTGTTCTTAAACCCAAATTGCGAAGTGGCCAAAAATATTTACTATTAACAATTTTTTACAATACAACTGTGACAAATTATACCTGGTAATGATATTTTAAAGGTTCACTTACTTTTATTTACTTTATTAGAACGGGAAACCTAAATAAATTGAACAAAACTATACTAATTTCACTCATCCTTATAACTTGTAACCATAACCAATATAACCATATTTTTAGTTTGGACACTTCACTTTAACAAACACAAGCCGTATTCACACATACCAATGTAAGATTGATTTTTGTATATTTTCAATTTTAATGACTTAAAAGTTAATATACTAGGATATTTTATAATATTTATTCACAATAAAGGCATTATGTTGAAATTCATTGTCATTTATATTATTTTAAATTGTTTTATTCTATTTTGTTTATGTAAAACAGCCTTGTAGTTCGCGCGACTGTAGAGACTCCATGCGCGGGTGGCGGCGCAGAAACGTTGTGCCACTTGCCGCCTATGCATCAAACCGTCTCTTATATTATTTGTCTATGGTTTCCACTTTTGCAATTGTGAACGTACCCTGCCATTTGTCTACCCCACCCTCAAGGTATGCTCCTCACGTGACCTTAGGCAACAGATAACACTAAATGCAATGATATAATAATTGTGAGGTAGGATATTGCGCATATATGGCGGGGGGCATCACTTCCACTGGAGAGTAAACAAAAGCGAATCTCTAACCAATTTAGGTTTTAGAATAAAACAATGATTTTCAACCGTGATCTAGATCTTAATTGCACACAAGAAGACTTAAATATTATAACTGGGTAATAGAAGCAGTTGTAGTTTATTGTAATAATATTCCAGTATTGATAGTTATGACCTGATTTTTCTTGGCATTTTCCAAGATCTTTTGAAAAAGAAACCATTGAACGAAGAAATATTTAGGGGATTAATTAACGCATATAATGATAGACTCAAAACTGATTGTATGATGGACTGATACAGCTACTAGGACTCATAAAAAATTGTATATATTTGTTGAGAAATATATCAAAGGAATTACTGTAACAAATATTGGATATGTTGTATTTTCTGAAAATGATACATTCCATGGAAAAGGAAACATTTTAAAATAATTTTAAATTTCATCAATGGATCCAGAATTTTTGTTCAAACAAATAAGCTGTAGGTTTCTAATCTAATGTTATAAATTAAGGATAACCAAATAAATATGGGAGAAGGTAAAAATCAAGTTAGTTATTTTTTTAAGTAACCTTCCATCTGCTAATGCAAGCAGCATTAATACTGCCAATTGCCCAGTTTCAAAATTCAATAAATCGTTTGGCGTGAATAGTACATTGTCATGTAACATGTGACGTTTTGCTAGGCAATTATGAGAGGGGGCAAAAGAGAAGAGACAAAAAAGAAAAAATATATTTTTTTATTGAGGCCAAAAAGCTATAACACAAGATAGATAGATCTTCATTTAATTAGGAACCCTAATATACATATAAGAAAGCATATTACAATAAACAGCAATGTAAGCATGATAAAGAACATGGGTTAGAAACCCTACTATAACACCAATCAGTAAACAATTACAGGTAGCATATTAAAAATAGAAACAGAACAAACAATAGTTTATAGGATCACAATAAAAGGAAATATAATACCCACATATGGAATTAAATGTTTAGTATAATCCTAATAAAATAAATTGAGACAAATTTAAATTATATATGTATATACAAGAAAGTATGGTAGGTTTTGAACTTAATATGTAATATAGGGTGTCCCACGACGTTTTGACAGTCCAATTTCTCGAAAACTGTTCGTATAACATGTATGAAATTTGGAAGATATAAACAGTCCAAACTGATGCTAAGATTTATTATAAAATGACCTCCGTTTTTCCTGTTATTTCCGATCACTTGGCTCCAACATAATTTTTTCAAATGGGACAACCGGTATAATATTACAATTTTAAATATATCATTCAAAAACAAGTTCAACGATACCACACTAGTCATCATTGTATTGTGCAGTAATGATAATAGGGGCAATTAAATGAACATCTGTATACCTTATTTTATTTAAAAACGTAACATAGGGAATTGAATAGTAATAGTATATTACACACCGATGTGGGAAGTTATTCATTCCTGTCGTGAGATCAGTTAGTTAGCTATGATCTCGAGACAGGAATGAAACTTCCTACCGAGGTTTGTATACTATTTTATTTACAACCATCATCTTTCGATCAAAATTAATAAACCTCTCTTCCGTTGTGAACATTCCTAAAATATTACATTTAACGACAAATTACCAAGAACGCAGTTTCTCAGAATAATCTAGTAGATATATTGTTACCGTTACTACGGGGTATACAATTGTCACCAATATGTGTAAATGCCAGATAAAGTCAATAAATGTCAGAAATGTTGGATATTAAATTCGAGAATTATAAATTGAAAACCATGTCTTCCGACGAAGAATTTATGGATTGTACCCCACCAGAAGTACGACAGGCTGCTCATGCAGCAGCCCAGGGCTTGATGCCAGAGGAAAGTAAGCATCGGTATCTAAAAGCCATTGAATTATATAGGAAGTGGTGCGAAGAAAAAAAGGTTAAAAATATCGGTTACGAAAGTGTACTCCTGGCATATTTTGGAGAACACACCAGACAAAAGAAGCCGTCTACTTTGTGGGTAATGTACAGTATGATTCGAACGATGCTAGAAATTGAAGAAAAAACTGATATTTCAAAACATGGGAAACTGCTAGCCTTCCTGAAACGACAAAATGTGGGCTTTAGGCCCAAGATATCGAACGTATTTTCGAGGAAGAATATAGAGGATTTTTTAAATAAAGCTCCAAATAATCTTCTACCGATGAAGGTAAGTTATTATTTGTGATTCTTTAAATAGTTATTTAAAAAAAACAAAAGTGTTTGAGCTAATATAAGTATACTGGTATTATGGTATTAATTTTTCTTATTGTTTTAGGTAGCAATAATAATAGGCGTATCTGGAGCTTGTCGGACGGACAAATTAGTGGGAATGAAAATGTTGAATGTGGCTGTTTTGAAGAAAAGATTTCGGTTGTGATTCCAGATTCTAAAACACATACAAATAGATCATTTCTCATTACTGATCCAGTATGGGTGAAGATCATTCGAGACTACATAAATTTGAGGAAAAACATAGAAAACGATAGATTTTTTGTTCAGTTCAGAGAAGGAATAGCAAGAAATCAACCAATTGGACACAATACAAAAGCTAATTTTCCCCAAAAAATTGCTCCTTTTTTGAATTTAGAGAACTGGAAAGGCTTCACAGGACACGCACTCAGAAGAACCGCCGCTACGTTACTTGCCAACAGTGGTGCACGTGTACTCCAATTAAAAAGCCTGGGAGGATGGAAATCTAGTACTGTGGCAGAAGGTTATGTGGATGGCTCCATAGAGAATAAAACGAAAACTGCCACTATGCTGTCCCAATGTGCCATGTCTTCTGTAGCTATTGCAAGTAGTTCACGCACCTCAGTCATTCCACATAAAATTAATTTGTCGCCCAAAGAGACAATTGTTGGAGGGTCCAGCGCTGGTACAGACCTAAGTATTTCAATAAACGCTTACAATAATTCAAATTTAACGATTAATATCAATAAGTAGTTTGTTGTATTTTAGTTCATTGTTGTTTTTTACTGTTTACCATTAAATAGTTATTAAAAAATTTGTAAAAAAAATATGTTGGCATAATGTTCAAACCTTATTTGAAGATTTCTTGTAAGTGCTGCAGTAATAATTTCTGGTGTTACGGGCCGACATGCCTGTTTTAATTTATCCTAATCCTCTAAATCAATTGGGGGTATGACATAAACTCGACCTGTTATGTAACTCCAGAGAAAAATATCTAAGGGTGTAATAAACGAATAATGAGGTGGCCACAGAATCACACCATCTCGACCAATCCATTATTCAGGAAATGTGTTATTAAGATATTCTCTAACTGGCCCAAAAAAGTGAAGAGATGCTCCATTTCACTGCCACCACATTGTTCGCCTTCCATGTAAGGGAATATTTTCAAGTAATTCTGGAAAAGTATTTTGATGAAAATCTAAGTATTTTTGCCCCGTTAATGTTGCTTCATAAGAATAGGAACCAATCAACCGACCGTTAAATAAACCGCACCAAACATTGATTCCCCACATATTGTTTGAAAATTGGTTTCGCGCATCCACTTTGAATTCTCCTGCGACGAATAATGACAATTATGGCGAATAATAATACCATTGTTATGAAATCTACTTTCATCACTCCATAATATTTTTTCTAAAAAAGAAGGGGCATCCTTACTTTCTACTAACATTCCAGCAATCAAATGTATTCTGCTTTCAGGATCTGCAGGAACTAAACCTTGCGTTTAATGTATTTTATAAGGATGTTATTTGTAATTTTTTAATACTCTTTGTATTTAGCTTCTACTTATTTGTAATTCTTGTTCGAAAAATCGTATTGATTTCTACCGCTTGAAAAGGAACC
The DNA here is from genome assembly GCA_963921935.1 of Galeruca laticollis. Lineage (NCBI taxonomy): Eukaryota > Metazoa > Arthropoda > Insecta > Coleoptera > Chrysomelidae > Galeruca > Galeruca laticollis. Next base: position 206,155,297 of record OY998176.1, on the reverse strand, counting down.
AGTTCTTAGCTGTCATTCGACATAGACAAAAGTATTTTTGCTAGGATTATTCTATGTGGAAAACGATTTCTGTACAAACCTTGAGCATGAGTTTTGATTATTCCACATTCTCCATAAATAAGTAGCATGTCAACATATTATTTATAAGTAAAAATTGAAGGCATTATTTACTTATTATTTCAGTGTCTTCACAAGATTATGACGAATAATTAATGACAGTTCTTGAATAAACTTCACCTAACAATAATGAATAACAACCTATTTTGTTGCTACTATAGTTATTTGTTTTGTAGCCACCTAAATTTTTGAGTGCAAAATATTACTTTAATAAATTTAGTAAAAATAAATAGCCCTTATTATCTTTACTACGCAATACAATGATGACAAGTGTGGTATCGTTGAATTTGATTTCGAATGATATATCCAAAATTGTAATATTATACTGGTTGTCCCATTCAAAAAAATTATGTTGGGGTCACGTGACCCGAAATGACAGCAAAAACGGAAATCATTTTATAATAAATATAAGCATCAGTCTCGTCTGTTTCTATCTGCCAAATTTCATACATGTCATATAGAGCGTTTTCGAGAATTTGGACTGTCAAAAAGTCGTGAGTCACCCTGTATATAGTAAATTGTTATTGCCAATATTTCTATACAAAATTAGTTATTTTGGATGTATTCCTTCAAGCTGGTTTTGAACTGTATCAGTGAATCTGATACCTTAACAGACTGGTAATTTATTGAACTACAAGAAATCTTTGAAAAACAGTGAATTCATTGTCTCTCAAAAAGAATGCTAGAAACATGGATGTCATTTTTGCAACGTGTATTATAATTATGAATATTCTTATTATAAGTTATGTATCTCTGAAAGTACTCAGGTGCCAATTTGTTTATTATTTATTATAGTAAAATAAAATAATCTCTTTTCAACTGAAAATCAATTAAGGGTCAATAACATTGATCTTACAGGGGTGAGGTGATTTGTTTTCAGTTTTATTCTCATTCCACGATTTTGAAGCTTCTGGAGCGTGTTCAACTTATAGAGATTAAACAGATATACAATCGATGAGCAATAATCAAAATCTGGCTGAATAATTGAATTATACACAGTGATTTTAGTCTCTGTAGATAAGTGTTGAGATATACGAGAGAAAAAAAAATTCGAAATCTTTTTATAAGCATAATAAAAATGTCTATTGAAGTTCAAAACATTAACTAAAATGAATCCCATATAGTGCTCTTTTCTGTGTTTTCCCATAATTCACATTTGAAGAGTTTCCTTTGGGAAGAAACAAAGACGGAACAGCACCCAGTTTTGATTTGCGTAGTTGTTTGGGGAAATAATTGAGAAGTTCATATTTTAATATTCCTTTCATAATCTCCAGTAGAAAAATGTTTTGAACATACTCTAGTAGTATTTTCATTGAAAATATCTGCTCTACAGCAAGAAGTCACCCATAATTTCTTCAAAGTAGTGTCTTAATACTGTACACCTATTACAGTACAATTTCTTCTTTTACCTGGTTCTAATATTCACACGCCTTCTTGTGATTCAATTAAGATCCGGAAAACGCTCGAAAATATCTATTTTATCCGAAAAAACTTCTCAAAATCGTCGATAACAACACTTCACACAAATAAATAGTTGGACAGTTTCTTGTGTTTACTTTCCAGCTGAAGGCACTGAACGCATTGGACACGTTTTAGTCAGTCAATATATCCTACCTTGCATTTTATTGTACCATGACTAAATTCTACCAGTTGTGGTGTGTCGTTTGTAACACAAACTTTTCAGGCCTGTTGCCATACATAAAAATTGATTCAGTTCCAAGTACCTCTGATAGTCGTAATGTTTCCAAGCGACGTAGAGAAGAAGTTTTTTACTATAATGATCCTAATTTTCAAGTAAAAATTATGAAATTATTAGACGAACTAAAGAAAAAAAAAGGATTATACACTAAATGAACCCATAGACTATTCGGACGATGATCCAGATTACGAGGAACAGCAAGAAATACACGATAGGAATGATGATTTTGATGAAAATGGATTTGATAGCGAAACAGATGATACTGATAATCAAAATAGAACTCCTGCCCATACCACACGAGACAAACCCAATTCATTACTGGACTATTTCTTGAGCAAAAACTAGTATTAAATGAGCGTTAGGCCCTAAACATCAAGTAGAAGATATTTGGTCACTTTCATTTGACCAAGAAATGATTCAGGAAATTATTCACTGGACCAACGTTGAAGTTAAGGTAGTTAGGGCAAGAATGAACGAGCATCAGAAAAGTAATTTTAGAGCGACAGATGAATTGGAAATAAATGCGCTTATTTATCTGTTTATGTTGACAGCAATTTATAAATCTAACCGCGAGACGTGCGATCATTGTTTACGGGACGCCCTATTTTTCGCGCAGTAATGTCTGAAAAAAAATTTGAGCTCTACGTTTTGACAATGCAGCTACCAGGGAAGGAAGGAAAAAATGTGACCCAGCAGCTGCTATTACAAGTATATTTCAACGATTTATAAATGATTGTCAGAAACTGTATTCACTCGACCCTTTCGACCCCACTGAAGGAACTATTATTAATGATTTTTAGAAAATAGGCGTCAACGACTTTCAAATCTTTATCAATCAATAGCAGAAAGGTCATTGGAAGAAAAGGAAAAAGTAATCTCAAGACGCAACGAAAGTCGCGAAGATCCAGTAAATTTCGAAGACAATCAGACCATATTTATTAAAAATCGTGAAGCCAAGCGGAATAGAATAAAACCTCGACACGTGAAATCTAAAGCAAAACGCGACTTAGCTTCAAAAATACTTTTAGATAAAAATAAGAAAATTAATAAATCTGTTGTTATGGAGCCCAATAATAAATAAATCATTTCTTTCCAGAATTATGATCAGAACGAAGTTAAACCTTAGGGCGTAGGTAAATTGCGCACAGTGGTCATGACATTTCTCAAAATTGGGAAGGGTTCGTCAGGTAGTTGCAGCCATGGGATCAAGTCTCTGAAGAATAATTTGCCGAATTCCTTCATTTAACCATAAAAAAAATTATATTGGTATAATTATATGTGTATATACTAATTTTTGTATAGGTAAATTGCGCACAGCGGTCAAATTGTATCCTTAGTCCGGTATACCTCAAAACTTTTTCTTTCTGACATAATCAACGAATAGAAGTTGATGAAAAGAATTCTTCTTGTAAACTATCTAACCTAACCTAACCTAACTTTTAAAATTCGTGGAATCGGTAGAAAGTTGTATGCCATTTACCTAGACCCTCTTTAGGGTCACTTGTGCGCAATTTATCTATGAAAAAGAAACATTTTGGGTATACCTGGCTACAAACTGACCGCTGTGCGCAACTCACAAACCCCGAAACCTTGTCCTTACCCTATTTCTAATCGTAACACCAAACCCAATAACCTTTGACATTGAAATCCACGAATTAGATACCCCAATTATGCCACTTGACTAAGCTGAAATATGTAATTGAAACCAAACATACATTTTTACACTATATCGAAATAAACCAATTAATTTATCAACTACAAAATATAGAATACTTTTATATTAGAATCGAACGACTCCTAAACACCACGAATTTAGGAAATGATAAAAATATGATAATCGATCTATTCTCCCATGCTAAATACTTACTCAAAACAACTACAGAAAAATTAAATAACTTAACTGCTGTTAAACGACAAAAACGCGGATTAATAAATGGAGTAGGAACCGTTAGTTAATGGCTATTTGGTACTCTAGACAATGACGACGAGATGAAATATAATTCACAAATAGAAAAATTGTTTCAAAATCGAAATTCCTCCAAACATCAATTAGAACTCCAAACATCCTTAAATCTCAACCTTATCGACCACTACAACAAAACTGTTGTAAATAAAAAAGAACTTTCGATAAAAATCAAACTAAAAGAATTGTCCACAGAACTAAGTAATTTTACAGAAGATATATAATATATAACTACGTAAGATTTTCTAACGCTTTAGACCAAATCATTCTAGATTGCCAAAATCTCATTAATTTTCTAGATAATTTGCTCATGCAGGAGTTTTACATACTTCAATAATTCCTATTAACGAACTACTAAAACTAGTAGACCATTTAGGAACACTTTACGGAGAAAATAAAATCCTTAAATTCAAAAATCCATTTCACTATTACGAATTAGCCGGCATGCAAAATCTAATTAATAAAACTAATATCATTTTCGCAATACATTTACCTATCTTAAAAATTGATAATTACCAATTTTTTCGTCTTATTAGCCTATCCTACCATAACTCCATAATCATTCCCGACAAATCCTTTTTGATACTCGGTACAAGCAGTCATCAATACGAAGACATCCCATGTCCGAAGTTGAACGACCTTTATCTATGCCAAAATCACGAAGATATCAGGCCAGACTCTTGCATCATCCCAATTTTGAAAGCTGAAAAACCCACCTGTCGAGAAAGCTCAGCAATTCTGGCTTACCCGCTGATTGAAAGAATTAACGATCAGTTTATCCTAGCCTTAACTTCAAGTGTGCCGATCAAGATTGAATTGAACTGTAACATGAGACGCATTTTATTAGTCAAACAAAATACTCTATTCAAAATCCCCGCAGGATGTGAAATTAGGACCGAAAATTCTACATTCAGTAATATCCAAGAAATAACAGCAATAAATCCATTAATACTTCCAAAATTCGAATGGGAACTCATGAAAACAGAAAAATCTACAGAAACACCCATAAAATTAGAAGCAATCGATCTTCAATCCATTAAAGATTTGAAACTCCAAGCTGAATTAACGAAGCCAATACAAAATTAAGAAACACACCCCGCAGTATGGAATATTCTCGCCTTCTATCACTCCTAATACTAGCTGCCGTAACTTATATACTCTGGAAATATTTAAAACTGAAGAAAGAAGCTAACCACCAGCCCCAACAAAACAACCCCTTTGACGGCGTTGTTCTATCTTAAGGAGGGATGAGTTATGTGAAGCCAATTTGCATATTATATAATAATATCATATCATGTATCATATTCATTCATTAGTTGTCAGCATTTAATTATAAACTAACTTGGTGCTGTTCTCACTTTCGATCGACATTCTGTTTGTAACCCTGTAACAATAAAGTTGTATTTTAAAATTCAAATTAAACTTTTTAAAAAGATATTTCGTTAACAAAATATATTAACTCGCTGATGAAATGCTCATCCATTTTCGAGTGAGCTGCAAATTCAAAGTTTACATGCCTGCAAAACCATATAAATATGGCCTCAAAATTTTGGTACTAACAGGGACTCATTCTAGATACTTGTTTAAAAATATTTATTGTGGAAAAGTGAAAGATAGCTTTCGTTTATCAGATTGAGAAAAAAATTGTCGATTCCTATACAAACTGTTCTTAGATTGAATTCCCCAATTATTAAATGCAATAGAAATATTACTGGCGACAATTGGTTTTCTTTTGAAACTAGCAAACTGTAAACTTCATATTATATCTGTCTATACCCCAGACATAAGCAAACCGGAAAAGGAAACGGAAGATTTCTATAACACGCTACAAGATGTGCTGGACAAGATAACGATAAACTCATGATCATTGGAGACCTTAATGCAAGAATTGGAAATAATATCATAGACAATATCAAACAACGATTCAACGAAGAAACAATAAATAGGAATGGAGAGCACCTTATTGACTTCTGCGCTCTAAATATTTTGAGAATAAGTAACTCGTTTTTTCCCCATAAACCCCAACACAAGTACACTTGGCAAAATACACAAGGACAACAATCAACGATCGATTTCATAATAACTAATAGAGAGATTAGTGTTTTTAAATTAAACTCAAAGTCTCTAGTTAATTCCACAATATAATACAAGTTATTGAAAATTCTAAAAAATTGACAATTCAATAACTTGTATTATATTGTGGAATTAACTAGAGACCTTGAGTTTCATTTAAAAACACTAATATGAGCATATTCCACGAAGTAAGGGTCGAGACAGTCAATTTAATTCAATAGAGAGATCTTACCTAAGCAAATACTTGATGTAAGAGCTTTCTAACATCGCCCAATGTAGGGTCCGATCACGAATTGATACTGGGAAAATTCTCCATTAACATTCCATTAAACAAAAAAAACCACCCAATTACGTGGAAAAGATAAACATAGAGTTACTAGAGGACCAGACCACAGATGGTTATATCAGAAAAGATAAAAAGAAAGATTTGAGACACACCCAGTAAAAGACGAGGAAAATTTAAATGAGATTTGGGGAAAAATAGAATCTAGCATACTGCAAGCTGCAAAGGAAACTATGGGAGTCAGAGAAATTAACGTTAACTCAACAAAAATATCGAAGAAATTAGAGATCTAGCATATGAAGAAGGAAAAGCATATCTGCAATATTGCAGTAACAAGACAGCCGACAGCTATCAGCAATACAAAACCATAAGAAACGATGTAAACTCTAAGATAAGAATCCCGAAAAGAGACTATTGGACACGGTTTACCGAAGAAATGGGGCACGATCTATACGGATCACAACGTAAAGTGTGGAAAGTCATTAAAAGCAGAAAAAAACCAATCAATGAATATAAAAATATTAATAAGATAGAATGAGAAAAATGGACAGCCTATATTAGAGAACTTTATAATCCAGAAACGAATATACCTAGAAATGAATATACAGAGGAAGATGAAGAAGAAGATGTTGAGGATGAACAAAACATATAAATAACAAAAGAAGAACTTAGAAATGGCATAGAAAAATTAGAAAATAGAAAAGCCCCAGGACCCGATGGTATAGCGAACGAGCTATTAAAATACGGAGGAGAAACGATAATGGAAAACATAAGTACACTTTTTCAGAAAATCAGGAAGAAAGTACCAGAACAATGGTAAAATAGCATTACAATACGAATATATAAAAAAGGAAACAAGAATAACCCTAGCAATCAGCAAACCAATACCTTCCTAAACACAACACTCAAGCTATTAACGAAAATACTCGCCAATAAGATCAATAAAGAATATACGATATCAGAAGAGCAGCAGGGCTTCCGACAAAACAGATCAACAGTAGATGCCATTTTCATAGTCAGGCAAATAGTTGAGAAAGCAATTGAATATAATAATCCTGTATATATGTGCTTTATAGACCTGACCAAGGCGTTTAACTGTCTCAAATTAGAAGATGTGCAACAATTACTAAAAGCAGGAAACCAATCCAACACAATCGTAAAGGTAATTAAAGACGTGAATACAAACAACAAAACTAAAATTAAGGTCGAGAATGAATTAATATCGGAAGTAAATATTGCATCAGGAATTCGACAGGGAGATAGTTTAAGCCCATTACTATTCAACCTAGTAATGGATTAAATAATAGAAAAAGTGAAAAACGTGGAACGCGCATACGGGCTTGGAGGAAAACAAATGAAAAAATTGTGCTATGCAGACGATGCAATTCTGATATCAGACAATGATGACAACCTACAACGTATGGTAAATGCCTTCAGAACATCGGTGGTAAAATATAACATGCAAATATCAACCACCAAGACCAAAATTATGGTAACGGCAAGACGATGCAAAATTGTAATTGAGGATGAAATAAAAGAGCAGGATACAAGGTTCGAATACCTGGGTATAGAAATATCCAGTTACGGAGAGCTAAAATAAAGTGTACGAAAACAAGCAAATAATGCATCGTACATATCAGGTGGTCTGAGGGATATTATTTGGAAAAACAAAGACATGAGACTGGATGGGAAAGCTTGTATATCCTTTCGGAACTCGCGCGCGGACTCTCGCTCCGCATCTCAACTTATCCTAGGTTAATTCTAAAATTCGTAACTCGAGGAGCTTGCTCCGCTTGGAATCTTCCTTCAACGCTGCACTGGCTAAGCAGTAGTGCACAAGTCGTTGATTAGTGGAGCTGGTTGAAAAATATTTAGGTCTGCGGACTGTGAGTCCGCATGCGACTGTTAGTGATAAATTTCTTCTCGGATTTTTTTACAAAAGAAAAGTATGTTTTTATGTGGTTTTTTATTTTATTTATAAAATAAAAAAGTCTAATAAAATAAATGAAGGGATAAGCTAATTTTTACGTCTTTTTAGGATGGCCTACTCTTGGGAAAAGGAACAGGCACGCCTGAACCAGTTGATGATTGACTGCCTGGAAGAAAGCGATAACGAGTTTGATGTACAATTTGATGATCAGGAGGAATTTGGAGAAGAAGACCATGTTGAGGAGCAAGACCTTCACACAGACACTGAACAAGAGATATCGGACGTGGAAGAACCAGAAAATTTGGAAACGCCATGGGAAGGGCAGCCTATGTTTGTTGGTAAAGACGGCGTTACGCATTGGGCAAAGCATGTCCCTAAACAAAATGTAAAAACTAGAGCGCAAAATCTAATCAAGCACCTCCCAGGAGTGAAAGGTACCGCCAGGGGTTTGAAAAGAGAGATTGACATTTGGAAATATTTTTTTACCGATGACATTTTAAATTCTATTGTTTATTATACAAATAAACATATTCAGTTGGTTAGACCGAACTATCAGCGGGAAAGGGATGCTAGAGATACGGATATCGTGGAGATTCGAGCATAACTTGGTCTATTGTATTTAGCAGGAGTGTTGAAGTCAAGTCGTCTACATACAGAAGAGCTGTGGGCTAAAAATGCTACTGGGGTAGAATTATTCAGGTTGACAATGTCTGAGAGAAGATTTCTATTCCTTTTAGTAAACCTGCGATTTGACGATTTAGAAACTAGAAACGACAGGACACAATTTGACAAGTTAGCCCCAATTAGGGAAGTTTTTGACGCTGTGGTGAACAACTATAAAACTGCTTATACGCCATTCGAATTTGTAACCATTGACGAAAAGTTAGAAGGGTTTCGGGGACGCTGTTCATTTAGACAGTACATCCCTAGTAAACCCAACAAGTACGGGATTAAGATTTTTGATATGGCGGATTCCAAGACATTTTACACTTTGAATATGGAAGTTTATATTGGCAAGCAACCGGACGGACCCTATGAATGCAGCAATTCACCAACTGCAGTGGTACAAAGACTATGCCAGCTAATCAAAGGAACAAATCGCAACGTGACTGTGGACAACTGGTTCACTAGTATGGACTTGTTGACGTCACTTTATACAGATTTCAAGCTGACTCTTTTAGGCACTGTCAGGAAAAATAAAAAGCAATTGCCCCTCGAATTTTCACGTCCATCAGGTCGCCCAATTGCTTCGAGTATGTTTGCCTTCAGGAATGACTGTACACAGGTATCTTATATACCAAAGGAAAATAAAAACGTCTTACTGTTGTCAAGTATGCACTTTGATGACAAAATAGATGCCAGTACAAATAAACCAGACATGATAATGGACTATAACGCTTCAAAGGGTGGTGTTGATTGTGTAGACAAACTATGTGCGGCCTATGATTGTGCGCGAAGCACTAAACGATGGCCCATGGTTTTATTTTACTCTTTACTAAATGTAACTGGAATAAACTCTTTTGTGATTTTTTCGATAAATAACGCTACTGAAATAAGACGAAGGATGTTTTTGCGAGCCTTATCGTCTCAGTTAGTAGAAGAACATGTTCGCCGACGTGCTACCCAGCCCATTCCCAGGGCTATTCAACTGAGGATAAATGAAGTTTTTGGAGCAGAAACCACCAGAGCACATCCAGTTCCAGAAACACCAGCAGGTCAGAGAGGACGTTGTTTTATTTGCGACCGACGAAAAAATAGGCCTACACGCTATTCTTGTGTCGAATGTCACAAGTTTATTTGTTTGGAACATTCTCTAATGATATGCCCTCAGTGTCACCCATAATGTTTGTTAAAAATTTTTTGTACCAGCTTTTTCTTATATTTGTTCGAGTTCTTGGTTATATTATGTTTCTAACATTACTAAAATGTTTAAATTTGGTTAATAAATGACTTTTAATATCTCAATTTGTATATTTATTTAAGAATTATAACATGAAACTTGTAAAAATGGTATTTCACAGTTGCGGACTAAGAGTCCGCGCGCGACCTTTCTATCACAAAAGTGAGCGCGAGTTCCGAAAGGATATATAAAGCATGTGTTAGACCAATATTACTATATGCAATAGAAACGAGAGCCAACACAGCGGAGATAAAAAGAATAGTGAGAACAACAGAAATGAAATTTTCAAAATCAATCGCTGGCAAATCATTGAAAGATACAATTACAAACAATCAGATAAGAGAACTATGCGAGGTACAAGATGTTGTACGATGGGGAAGACAGAGAAGACGGGAGTGGAACCAGCATGCTACACGAATGAGCGCAGATAGGATAGCCCGAACAGCAAGAGATCTAAAACCATATAGCACCAGACCACCAGGAAGGCCCTTTAAGATCAAAAATTGATCATGCGTGAATTTAACAAAAACAAAGAGCAAACAACAAGTGTTATCATGGGAAAGCACGCAAAAATGTGCGTTTGGTTATCTTGTTGAAATCCGTTGTTTGTGTTTTCTCATGTTTCAATTAACATCCTTGCTCCCAAGTTGTACAACTTTTCTTGGTTATGCCGTACCGATGAAGGCTAATGAGCCAGAAACATGCGTGTCTGCGGTTAAAACTCTTTTCAGTAGCCCCTTCTTCTATTTGCGTGCAATACCCACTAATCTGTTCTTTGTTATATATATATATATATATATATATATATATATATATATATATATATATATATATATATATATATATATATATGAAGAAGAAGAGATGACAATTGATTTTCATCAATGGAATTAGTGCAAGAGCTGCAAAAGCGAAAATTGGCGTATGTTGGAACTGCCAAGAAAAATAAAAGAGAAGTTCACGAAGAGTTTTTACCCGAAAAAAACGTGAGATTGGTTCCGCATTGTATGGATTTACTAACGATATTACTTTACTGAGTTACACACCGAAGAAAAACAAAGTCGATTTGGTGGTTTCAAGTATGCATCACACGAAAAGTATGGACGCATAAATAAATAAACCCTAAATTGTAGCGTTCTATAATACGACGAAAGGAGGTGTTGACTCCATGGATTACCAATGTGCCAATTATTCAACTAACAGAAGAAGCGGACGATGGCCATTATCAGTATTTTACATGTTGGTAGATAAATATTTCAGTGGCAAATTCTATTCATTAGAAAGCTTGCTTTCACGGAAAATTTAGCTTCGACTCATCTAAATCGTGGAGTTTCTATTCCTAATCTACGATCAGATTTAAAGACTTTGATCCCAAAGGGACTTGGGGATAATGCAGAACCGCCTCAGAAAGCTGCTGCAACCGATGAACTTGAAAAAAAGCGAAAATACAGCATTTGTCGATATACAAAAAATCGAAATGAATCAAATGTGAAAAACCCATGTCTGTAATGTTCCAGGAAGTTATGTGTAACCTGTTGCTAAGAATTATGAATTTTACGTTTCGCATTAAGTACATAATCAAATCAACCCTGATGATGATATTTGTGTAATATCGAAACAATTGTCAATTTTTCACCATTTTTCAATAAACTGTGGAAATAACTAGAAACAGTACGTTTGATTCAAAACACTGATATAAGTACATAATCAACAATAATTTTCATTTTCAATTGCACACCTTTCAAATCAGCAACAGAGCATTATATCAATAAACTAAAATATAATAAATTTCCAGCATCCACCACTGGTTAGGTGGAAAGTTATCAAGGGTGGAGGAGTAAAATTAAACAGTCCTCTTTGTCTGGATGCATATGTATTGTGTGTGTACTACCTCAAGCAACCCTCGTCTGCTGCCATCTGCCAGTCACCGGTGTCTCCCCCCACCCCATTCCACTTTCAATCCAATTTCGAAGTGATCGCAATCTGTCCTCCTGTGTTCTCTGTACCAAATCGATAATTGTGAGAGGTGAGGAAGACGATAGGGACGATTAAAGATATTTGTTCTAAAAAAAACACCATTTAAAACAATGCGACAAATCGAGCGTTCCTCAAAAGTCAGTGTAGATTTTAACACTCTCACAAAATGACAAGAATGTTGATTGTAATAAATGTGTGGGTTTACTTTGAAATTTAATTTTATGTAAAATGGAAACATATCAGTGTTTTATGTATCAGTTATTTGGTGAAGTAAAGCTCCACATTCTTGTTCGATGTTCTAATCCGCAATATTAGTCTAAAAATGTGAAAATTCTAAACAAGCTATAATAATGACTAAATCAAAATCAGATCGTTACATTACACTGAAGAAAACTAGTGAAAAAAGTGATACGGTAGTCGCAGCATTAAATATAGCGCAAGCTTGCGATTTCATCTTTTAATATGGATAGAAGAACTAAATATATCCTAACAAAGATTCAATCTATGAATTTTGGTTTTATAATATTTTTTCATTGAAATTAATGTATCTCAGAGTTGAGGAAGTTGTTGGAGAAAACTAAGAAATTGTTATATTGTTGACTTATCTAGAGCTGAGTACATCAAAATTAAAGGTTTTCTGAATGAAAATATTGACTTAGTGACGATACTAAAGATTTCTTTTCCTTCATCCCTTCGATGTTCATTCATGCGTATAGTAAAATATCTGTTTATTTCTCCGACGTCATTCATCACAATTGTTGCAAGGTATTTTGGAAATAACATTTGACTCTTACTCAACACGTGTTTTAGTTTTAACTTGGAAAAAATTTTCTGAACAGTATTTTCACTTTTTAAAGATATTTTGTGGTCTTCATTTCAAAATTTTACCTAAGTTTTTAGAGAGTCCATGGACATGTCATCTTATAGTAACTTACAGGGGTATACATGTTGATATTAGAGTTAGGATTTGGTGTACGGAATATTATTTGGTTTAGTAATGTGATCGGAAAATTATTTTTGGATAGAAATGTAATTAGTTTTTTTTTTAATTTTGAATGATACATTCAATAAATGTTCTCAATTCTACAGCGTGTTCACGGATGGGGTATCCCATAGGTAGAAATGTTTGAATATTAGTTTTTAGTAAAAATGTCATTATTGATAAAAAGTTTTGCTGATTTTGAAATTCCATAAAATGAAAGAATATTCAAGTTTTTCAAAACGTGTCTCATTTTATAGCCAGTTTTATGAAAACCGTATGAATTTTTGCACCAAGTTAGAAAATAATGTATTAATCTAGTGAGTGACGTTTACGAAGTACCAAGCAACCGTCAAATTTTATAAATAATTTTCAAATTGACATTTATTAACAAATATTTGGCAACTATTCAAAAATTATAATCACTACTAAAAATGAACGGTTTTAAAGATTTAAACTAACGTTTCCGCATCTGTGAGATACCCTGAACAATATTCTATCATAAAATTGTCACTTGTATACACTTGTGGAGATGTATCGCGCTAAAAGTCCAAAATTTCTCCAAAAATAACGAAAAATGTAGTATATCCGGATTCATAGGACCCGCTGTACTCGCTCTATTCAGCTAAAAACCAATAGTGTACATCTGTGAGATACTTTGAACAATATTCCATCATAAAACTTGTATACACTCTGAAGGCTGTATCGTGTTAATAAACTAGAAATTCTCCAAAAATGACAAATATATGGTACTGCAAATACCATACCACCCCTTGAACTAGCTTTAGCGAGCTGAAAATCAATAGGATTCATCTTCGAGACGTTCTGAATAATATCCAATCATAGAATTGGTCACTTGTATATACTCTGGAGGCTGTATCGTGCTAACAAACTTAAAATTCTCCAAAAATGACAAAAATATGGTACTTCAGGTACCATAGCACCCGTTGTACTGGATTTGGTGAGCTATGGTGGTTACTCAGTAAGTGCCCCTCGTATCAATTACGTTTACCATGAAGCCATTATATCTTTGAGGAAAACACTTTCCTAGTAACCGTTCTTCGGGTGTTGAATAAACAACATCACTTATAAAAATCACTGGGTTTTAATATATTTAAAATTATACAAATATAATATCATCTACCATTTAACATATTCAGAATCATAATAAATGAATGAATGCTTGGTTCGTTACACTTTCAATTTATAGGAAGCGTTCGGATAGTGGCCTGCATGCCTGACCTTCCGTCTATTAGTTGAGCGTGATATTAACATTTTTAATTAGAACGTGCTCTCCGCATATCTAGCATTGACCTTCCTAGATCAATTCTCGCTATATATTGTAATTAATATTAACACAATTTAATCTCTTTTCTATGCTAATGTCCTTTTAACACAACTGTCCTTTCGGGATCATCACAGAGCTTAAAATCAATAGGGTTCATCTGTGCGATGTCCTGAATAAAATTCAATCATAAGATTGGTAACTTGTTGCACGCCGTAGGCTGTATCATGCTAACCAACTGAAATTTCTCAAAAAATGTCGTCCTTCAAGTACCATAGCACCCGGTGTACTGAATCTGGTGAGCTAAAAATCAATAGTGTTCTACTGTGAATTGTCCTGAACAATATTCAATCATAAAATTTGTGACTTGTTGCACTCCGGAGGCTGTATCGTTCTAACAAGACAAGTAACGAAAAGTGGCCCACGACTATGACGACGACGACGACGACATACACAGGATTTTTTTTCTAAAACCCGTTTCTTCGTGTTGTAGATGAAAAACATAAAAATACCTCAAAAAAATTCAAAATTCCAACTTTTTTTGGGGTAAACCAATACTTTTCTCGCATATTAGATAGGTTGGGCGGAAGAGTAATTACAATACGGAATAATAATGTAAGAAACACTAAGTAAACAAAAAACATGTATTCAATATATCCTCCCCCAGCTTCAAAATCACTCTCAATTCTCTCTCTAAATTCTTTGTAAGTATTTTGCAGCATTTCTGGGGTAATTTCGTTAACAGTATCAATGATAGCTCGTTTCAAGTTCTCAATATTATGGTTTAAATTATTTGCGTAAACTTTTTGTTTTAAGTAACCCCATAAAAAATAACTTAAATAATTGAATTGGGGGATCGGGGCGGAAAAAATATTGTTCCATAACGTCCCATCCATCGCCCAGGAAAATATTCATCCAGTCATCCTCTAATTAGCAAAGTTGAATGTGTCGCACATCTATCATATTGAAGGTAGACTTTACGCCTTTGCTCCAAGGGAATATATTCGAATTCAGGCATTAAGAAGTTTTCCAGCAATTACAAATATACCTCCTGATTTAATGTATCTTCCAGAAAATATGGTCCGATTATTCGATCCGGTAGAACCGCACACCAAACATTAACTTTTTTAGCAAATTGACTATTACAGTTAATCCTGTAGCTCGGGTTTTCACTAACCCAATATCGACAATTTTGGGAAGAAACGACTCCGTTAATTGTAAACGTTGCTTAATCAGAAAACAAAATATTATTGTGAAAGAATCGGCCATGCATAAGTTTTTCACCAATCATCGCACAAAAGTCTAACCTTGTGTCGTAATCATAATCTTGTAAGGTATGAATCAAGTTCGGTTTGAATGGATGAATTTTGTTTTGCTTGAATATTTTCTGTAAGTGACTCTTGCCAAAAACCAACCTCCACTGCTCTTTTTCGTAGACTCAACTTGGGATTTTCCCTTAACGAATGCATAGCTGCATCATCCTCCTCAACGTACGCCTTTTTTAATTTCTTTCTGTTTTGAACATATCCTGTCTCATCAAACTTCTTTATCAATTTTTTCAATCCACACCGCGTAATGGGTACATCTGGATATTTTTCGTGAAATTTTGCAATTGCATAATGGTACGAAACTTCCTCAATACCTTAACACTTAATAAGATATACTATTTGTTGAAGAGTTATCATTGTTGTTAAATATTTATTAAAAAGTTGCAATTTGAAAATTCGTAGAAAAATCTAATGGTTTTTATTTCCTTATTCATTTAATTAATAATAAAGAACCCATTAATGCTATTTTGTTTTGTCAACTCAATTAAGATAGCATTATACATGTGCCACAATTTATTATTTTTAAATCCAAATTCAGAATATTGTGTTACCTTCGTACGTATTAGCAGCCTCACAACCTTTAAAACTTTGCATGCGGATTGTACGTCGCCTACTCTTCCCGGTAGTTGCGTTTATAACGTTGTACTAGTTGTACGGCTTTCTCGCGCATCGGCAACTGCCAAAATTAATTTGCCAGCCTGTAATAAATTCTTGTTGAACATGGTCAATTACTTCAGGAGACATACGATGTATCTTCTGATGAATTCTTGCTTTGTAATTTTTCTAAATTCGCCTGTCCAGTAACGTATACTTCACTTTCCAACTACCCCCACATAAAGTAATCTGTGGGTAATATATCTGGCGCCAAATTCAACGATTCTTGAACACCTCATCTAAATAAACGCGGACAGGTTCTGCATAATAGGGGGGTGCACCAACTTGTTGAAAGAAAATGGCATTGAGGTCGCCTCGAAGAAAGTCCAAATATATTGCACCAGTTGGGTTCTCGTCAGAAATATGGACTTTTTCCTTCGACTATGCCGCACCACATTCACTTTCTGAGTATTTTGAGTGCGATACTCTACCAGCTATCTGGGATTATTGGTAGCCCAATAACGGCAGTTTTGCCTATTTATATGTCTGTTGAAGACAAACGTAGCCTCGTCAGAAGAAAATACGTTTTTTACGAATGTATTATCATTCGTGCATACCTATTGCATTAGCCCGCAGAATTGAGTTCGCCGATGAAAGTCGTCTTCAGATAGCTCATGAACAAAGCATTCCTCATAAGGATGATAATTTGCATTCTTCACAATTTTTTGAAGCGCTGCAGTATTAAAATTAGAAGCCTCTTGGTTAAATGTTGAGTGATGAGTGAGGGTCGACAAGATTTTATGTAAATCACGTACAAGTCCACAGTTACGGTGTTTAGACACAATATTGCTGACCATGCTTTGGCTCATGGGACGCCGACCAGGATGAGTTTCATTGAACAAGGCAAATGTAGGAACACCTCTGAGATTTTGATGCGCGGTAGACAAGAAAAGAAATCCAGAAGGTATGTTCAATTTTTAAAATATTGTTCAGAACACGTCCGAACTATTATTTTATTTAAATTTATATAAGCCGGGCCTGTCCCTCTATAACTTGATCATAGTTTTTCCACCAACACGGAGTTTTGCATTGCTTAATAAAAATTAGTAATTCATTCAATAGCTCGGATAATTACGATAGGTAATTATAATAAAATTAAAGTGTTTTGTGTTTTGAAGTGAAAAAACCAATTGTGAGTAATCTCATTTTAGTAGCATTAGTATTCGAGCTGATCTACCTAATTTCCTGATTAAAGCGGCGTAGTAATTTTGTAAATAATTATAATATTTTTGTCAGATTTAAATAAATAATCAATCATCCTTGTCAGAGGTTAATCTTTTATTAATCTTAAGATTTCGCTTCTTCTTAATATTTTAAAGAATTGGAGCCTGTAGTGCAAAAAGGTAGTAACTAAAAATTTGTAGTGAAAAAATTTTTCAGCTTTTAAATATTGGATTATGTTAGATTAGGTTGTTTAACTTATTTTGAATACATTATTTTTTATAATAAGTTCCAATCTGTAACAACTTCAAAATAACACCATTTTTCTATTCTTCTTGAAATAAAAGAGTCTGAAAACTATCAAGCGAATTAAAATTGAAGGCAACTAGGTTGATAGTGGTGAAATACCGATGATTTCAACACTCAACAATCGTAAATTTTCATGTTACTGAAAAGTGCGTATCAACTTTGAAGCGAAACCATTAAAATATTGCGAACAAATGGACTATCAGAGAAGTAAAAAGACATTATGGAAATGTATCCAGGTGGCGTAAAATGAAAAATAATCGCCCAATCTTAATCGAACGCCAATCCATTTAACATTTAAGAAATACAATTTTTAAGGCGAATGCAGTTATACATAGAAGAGAAGCGTCCTATTGTTTACATGGATGAAACTTACATTCATTCTTATCATACGCAATTGAAAGGATGGAATTATTCAAACCAATGATGAACAAAAAAACCTATTTCCAAAGGCGCTAGTCTTATAATATTTTATGCTGGCGGTGAAACAGGTTTCGTACCCAATTCATATGTTAGGTGGAAGTCCAGCTGTACCACTGGCGAATATCACAATGATATGAATTTGGGTAATTACAAAAAAAAATGGGTAACTACTGTTGTGTAAATATTACTAAAAACTATATACAAAGTATATAACAAAAATACTATTAAACGATACGAATTAAAACATGGTGTCAGGTGTTCAAATAAGAAGACTGTAAAAGTGAAAAAGTGAACTATCATTAAAAATGGTCGATTGTAAACCACCCGAACCCCTTAACATTGACGACTCAGGCTCATGGCCAAAATGGAAACAACGTTTTGAGATATTTTTATTGGCTTCTGGGAAGGACCAATGTAAGGAAATGGTAAAAATTGCCTTATTATTACATGTAATAGGTGGAAGTGGTCTGGATATTTATAACACATTTCCATCAAACAAGACTGAAACGCTAAACGATGTTTTTTCATGTTTTGAATTATATTTTTTGCCTAAGCAAAATGTTACTATGGAAACATTTAAGTTCAATAGCATTGTACAAAGAGAGGATCAAAATATGCATTCTTTTATAACTGAACTCAGAAAGCAAGCAGCAAATTACGCTTTTGTATGCATAAAAGACAACTGTAAAAATAGTTACGTAGATGGAATGATTACGCATCGGATATTTCTGGGAATCTATGATAAACAAATTCAGCAGAGATTAATTAGAGAACCTGACATGACGTTGGAAATAATACAAGAATATTGTAAATCAATTGAACTGTCTAAATAACGTATTAAGATGCTATCACCTTCGCATGAACGGGAAACAATAAATGCAGTCCAATTTAGTCAAAAATGTAGACGTTGTGACAGAGAACAACCAATAAGACAGTGTCCAGTTTTTGGAAAAACATGTGCTGTCTGTCAAAGAAGAGGGCAATATGCTAAAATGTGTTTTTCAAAAATCAAAACAATGGAGAACTTCCTCGGGTCCTTCGTCTTTTAATCGTAATCCTCTTGGAAATTTTAATGGTAACTCAAATGGAAGTCGCGTTGCACCTAAGGGTTCACACAAAAATGTGCAAGAAGTGAGACAAGAAACAGCTAGTTATGATAGTGAGGTTGAGAAAATTTCTGCTGAAGTGTCTACAATGCAACTGCTGAAAAAAGAAAAGCCAAAAACATTGTGCAATAATGAAACTCTTGATGAAACTGTAAGTAGTGATAATATATTCATTTATGAACAAAAAAGGCAAAATATTGATTCTGGATGGCATGAACTAATTTATATTAACCAAAATTAACTTCATTTTAAGTTAGATACAGGAGCAGAATCAAGTATTTTGCTCTTGAAATATTTTGTCAAACTCCAATTAATTGGATCATTCTAAAATCATTCCATCTAACAGCGTTATTATTTCATATGGACATTTCAAAACAATGCCCGAAGGGCATGTTAATTTAAAATGTGTTTATAAGAATCAAACTTGTAATATAAATTCTTTAGTCGTAAACCTGGATACCGAGCCGTTATTAGGTCTTAATGAGTGTTTAAAATTTGGTATGATTTCTAGAATAAACACAGTTCAATATAGTCACTTAATAGAAAATGAGGTTTTGCTGCCTAAAAGCAAAAATGAATCGAGGAGTATTTTTTCTGAAATATTTGAGGGTTTAGGTTGTATGCCAGGGTATGTAGATATAAAACTAAAACCAGAGGCAGTTCCTGTAATACAAACACAAAGAAGAGTTCCATTAGCTCTACATGAGAGACTAAAAAATTCATTTGTTGATTTAGAAATTTAAAATATAATCAATAAAGTAGACTACCTCACAGAGTGGGTAAATTCTTTAATTATAGTCGAGAAACCTGGTGGAACTCTCCGCTTGTGTCTTGATCCAAAGCCCCTTAATGAATATATTTGTAGAAAGCATTTTATGATACCAAAATGTGACGATATCTTGAGCGAACTTGAGGGTAAAACTATATTTTCTGTAATTGATATGAAGGCTGGATTCTGGCAAATTCAGTTAAACGAACAATGTTCAGACCTATGTACTTTTAACACCCCTTTTGGTAGATATACATTAAATAGAGTACCATTTGGTTTGTACTATATTCCGGAAATTTTTCAGAGGAAAAATATGGAAATATTTGGTGCTATTCCTAATGTTCACATCTATTTTGATGATTTCATTATAAGCGGATCTAATAAAAAATCACATGATAATGCTTTCAAAATAGTAATAGAACGTGCTTTAAAATATAATATAAAATTCAATTTTTCAAAATTACAATTCAAATTAAATGAAGTTATTTTCTTGAGTCAAAATATATCTCAGTCTGGAATCCAACCTTCTAATAGAAATATTGAGGCAGTTTTAGCTATTGAAACACCCTAAAACAAGAAAGACCTACTTAGAGTTTTTGGAATGTTTAAATTCTTCTCAAAATTCATACCAAACCTTTCCCAGTTAACATACAATATGAGAAACTTAACAAAAAATAGCACAAAATTTGACTGGATAGAGGTACATCAACAGGAATTAGAAACATTGAAAACATTAATAACAATCCAATTTAAAGGATTTTTGATGAGAGTAAACCAATCGTTATTCAAATTGATACTTCCAGCAGAGGCATGGGTAGCGTAATGATGCAAGATTCTCATCCAATTTCTTTTGCATCAAGTTCACTGATTAAATCCGAAATTAAATATGCGCAAATTGGAGAGGAATTATTAAGCATTGTGTTTGCATGTGAAAAATTCCATTTTTGGATTTATGGTCGTCAAGTACTGGTACAAACTGATCATAAGCCCCTGTTCCTATTTTTTCAAAAAATCTAGATAATTTCAGTGCTCGCTTACAACGCATGCTTTAGAGACTCATAAAATATAAAATCTGAATTGAATATTAGTGTTTTTAAATGAAACTCAAGGTCTCTAGTTAATTCCACAATATAATACAAGTTATTGAAAATTCTAAAAAATTGACAATAACTTGTATTATATTGTGGAATTAACTAGAGACCGTGAGTTTCATTTAAAAACACTAATATGAGCATATTCCACGGAGTAAGGGCCGAGACAGTCAATTTCATTAAATTGAATATGTTCCTGGTTCAAAAATGTATGTAGCGGATACTCTTAGCAGATCGTTTATAAAAAATGAAAGTCCAATTGATGAAGAGCTAGAATATACCACATTCTCTGTCCTTATATGTTCCTGTGTCCAAGAATAAAAAAAGTATATTTCAAAAATCTATTAATAATGATTTAAACTCATCTCAGGTTCAAAAATTTTTGTTCAACAGGATGGCCAAAAAATGGCCGAAAATCAAATAATGTTTTAAAATTCTATTTTAAATTAAAAGATCATATTTTTCTATCTAATAACTTATTGTTTTATAACACTAAATTAATTGTACCACCTGAACTTAGACAGGACATGCTTAAGCTAATACATTCTGCCCTTTTTGGTATACAAAAAGGTTAACTACGAGCTACAGCAATAATGTTCTGGCCTCATATGTCTCAAGATATCGAAAGGGTGGTAAATGATTGTGAAATCTGTCAGCTAAACAAGCTAAACAAGCCTGCAAATAGGAAAGAGACTCTAGTAACCCATAAACAGCCGTTAGACAATGGCAAAATTTTTATTCTGATTTCTTTGAACATAATCGTAATGACTATATGTTGATAATAGATTCCTATTCACATTAGCTTGCTTAAGGTATTCCAAGTAAATGAAAATCAGCAAAGGTTGCAGTTGAATGTTGCAAGGAAATTTTTTCAAGATTTGATGTCCCTGACACTTTGTTTGCTGATATTAATCTTTATAATAGTATTTATTAAAAAAAAATTGCAAAATCTTGGAACTCTGATTCAGGATTTTGTAGTCCCTATCCCCATCAATCCAATGACTTGGCAGAGAAGTATGTAAACATTGCTAAAAATATGTTAAAAAAGATGAACAGAATTGATGAACTGCCAAATTTTTTAATGGAATATAGAAATACTCCCCTGCCAAACACTGGTTATGCTCCCGCACAATTATCATTAAATTTGCTTGTAAAAACAAAGATTCCTACCTCTGAAATAAATTTATTGCCAAACATCATAAATAAAGATATTGTTGTTGCAATGCTAAAAGAGAATTCTATGGAGGTGGAACAGGACTATGACAAAAGTGCAAAAGACCTACAGGTTTACATAAAGGTAATAGACTTCTTTATCAAAAAAATAATGGTTGGAATAAAGGAACAGTAGTGGAGAAGTATAATGATCGCTCTTAATTAAAAATTGTAATGGCAATGAATTTAGGAGAAACAGGAAATTAATAAATCAGACAAATATTCCTATAGATAGTACAGACTGAATTTGCTTTATGATAACCTTTATATTACTGATCAGGACTTAGATATTAATACGGATAACTTGTTAAAGAGTAATGAATTAAATGATATGTTATCAGGGTCTGACTCAAACGAGGATTCAGCTGACGAAGACATTACTAACACAAGTGCGGTTTTTGAAAACCTGGCATACAGACCAAATATTCAAATACAAATACAGACTTTGGTAACATATCAAGTAGTAATGTTAGCAACTTTATTATAGATTTAAATATTCCAGAATCGGACTATAATCCTGATTTGAATACCTTTGTAGATTTTAATTATAAATTAACAACTCGCTCTCGTCAAGACATTAAACCACCAAACTATTTAAATGACTTTTTAACATTTGAATGAAAACATGAGTTAATAAAAAAATAGTAAATAATGAGAGCGTGTTACGTAAGTTAAGTTGGCAACACTGCCTAATTATTCTTAGTTTGTCATTCTGGTTTTTACTTATAAGACGTTAGCAGTAGCGATATATAGAAAATGGGCGCTTGTAGCTAGATTTTGTTGTATCACACAAAAATATTAATAAAAACTATATAAAAAGTAAATAACAAAAGTATTATTAAACGAAACGAATTAAAACAACTACTAAGGCAACTGTCAGACAACCATAATTTTTGACGATGTTTACGTAGAATGGCACGCTCTTACAATTAGCATGGTCGAAATTGGGTGTCGCCATTTGAAAAAACTGTCGATCACGTCAAATTTCGAATACGTAACAAATATGGGTCGTATGTCAAAAAGTGCCTTTTTTCAGAATAAAATAGACGTGCCAGAGGATTTTTTCGAAAGAGCCTCAATTTCAGAATTAATGAATTTATTCTTTACTTTTAGAAAGCACACTGATGACTTTGGATAGCTCACAATAGCAGCATTTTTAGCTGATATTATTAGTGCCCTGAATGAGCTGAACTGGAGTCTACAAGGGAGAAATAACAACATACTTGATCTTTGGACTAATCGTAAAATTCAAAAAAACTATAATTACTTTCTCACACTGGCGTTGGTTGTAGAATCCTCTGGTTGAGAAACGTTCCATCGCAAGTATAAAACAAAATGATTAAACAACTCCGCGTGAAACAGTCAGAATTCGACCCTGCTTATATCATATTTGAAATCATTTCTGTCAGCCCAGAGTTTTAGGGATAACTCTGCCATCATCCTTCTGGCGAAGTGGTGCGGGCTGTAACCAACCCTGTCTTCACATCTTGACTACAATTTATATTTGTCGCTAGGTAAGTGTGAATAGTGTAAAGTTTTGTTATCATATGAAACAAAATGAGCGCCCACCTTTTTTTAAAAGTCCGGTAATTAGTTTTCTTGTCAGTTTTGTTGCTGTATATTTCATGGGTGTTAGGGTTTATTTTCTTTCTCTTGTGGTTTTTATTGTACATATAAGTGACCGTGGGACTACTGAGTTTTGCTTTTGTTACATCATATTGGAGTGTTAGCCTCAGAAGTCTAAAAAAAACTGCCCGCTTTAGCTGATAAGTGCTATAACTTATCAGGGTTCGATTGTATTCGACACCTTGACTTTGTCTAAAACATTTTGCTAGTGTTAGATTAAAACATATATTTGCTGATTATTTTATACATACTTGTCTCTCGAGATAGTTGTATATTTGTTGATCATTTATATACCATGTTATGGCTTCAGTAAGTATTTCCATATCGTTTAGAAAATTCTGTTTAAGACTTGGTTGTCATTAGAATATATTGTAAACATTTACCCATAAGACGTTAACTGTTTGATTACATCTGATTTGTATGATAATTCCGGTTATTTTGGCTTTGTACATCAACATATGCGGGGGTACTATGGTACTATAATTGTTCAAAATAATTTAAATAATTTATAATACTTATAAGAATCGTTGTAATGTTGTTGTTGAAAAGTCTGGTTATGTTGAATTGTCAATTTGTTCGATGACAGATACGTCGTAAATAGCTGTGTTCGTTTGTTTTTTCGCACTGGGAGTAGTCGAGATCTCTGTCTAGCATTTTTGGTTTGACTTTACGAGTTATAGATAACTCATTATGCTTCCTCTCCTCTGTGCTCGTAGATGACATGCAAACTGTTATTATTAATACTTTTGGGTTTACTCGACTTTTTGTTCGATGTCTTAAGCGGATTGTGGTTCTATGTTCTGTGGTTAAGACGAATTTATGTCAGCTGGATTGCTATTGGTTGGAAAACTTACTCGAGCTGCGTTTGTATAGAAAAGTTAAGTTACTTGGGTTATTGGCGCATCGAGCACCGAGGACTTTCTCTTCTAATCAAGATTTCGAAATGGCGGCATGAGTGTCAGTTCTCAGTAATATCTTGATTTATTAATGGTATTTGAAACCATCCCAGTTGGGGATAATAATCAAGATGTTGTAAATTGATTCGGAAAGCTGGTGGTGGCTGTATTTTTTGAAGATTTGATGGATATTGGCCGTTTTGGAAACCACGCTGTCTGACCTTTTTTTGAAAGGATTCAAGACTGAAATCATAACGTAGTCGGGATTTGGATAGATTATTTCCACCCTCGTTTTTGACGAGACTGTTGTAGGAGTTTTGAGGAAGTTTAGGCCCTCAATTAGAGGTATGTAAAAGAGATCTTATATGTATATTTTTTTTGCAAAGTGTGATTAGATATTTTTCGCTCATTTTCTATTAAGGAAAAGAATTTAAAGTTGTAACTATTAATAGATTTCAATTCGTTGTAAAGTAGTATATATTTTTGTACAGTTCAGGGGTATTTTGTCGTTTTGAAACACAAAAAATATCTATGTATTTTTTAAAGCTACTTTTTCTAACTGTTCTACTTATGATTGTATATTTGTTATTCGTCATATTAGTTTAACTCTCAAAGTATAGGTATAGATGTCAAGTAATTTTTACATTGTTTCATAGAATGATTAGCATATTACTTATAGGATATCGGCACATGTACTGCAATATTCTTAGTTGCATAGTTGAAATGTATCGTTTCATATCTCTACATACTGAAGTAAGGTGTAATCACACATTAGATAATTCTTGGCATATTAATATAATTTTTCAGTTTGTCAATCAGTTGCTATGCATAAGATTAATTTCTTAGTTATCGCTTAGATTTTGTATATATTTTATTCACATAGTAATCATTCAGTTTTATCAAGTAAAACTTTATCTTGATTAGTAGAACACTAGGTAAGAAGCATTTTCTGGTTCCATATGTAAATAAAGTTTTTCTATGCCGCAGAGGCAATACTTTAGAATATTAGAGAATAACTCTGGGGGAAATGTTCAATTTCACTTTAGCTATTATTTTCATCTTATTTTAACAACACATCTGGTGTTGATGATAATATAGTCCGGACACATAGCCTTAAGCTGGTTCAGTCGATCAATAGCTTCATCGTTGATAATAACATTTTAGTAATTCGATGTTATCTGTACATTTAAGGGTTTTTCCTGGAGGGATACCTAACTTTTTCCTGGAGGGATACCTAACTTCTTCCTGGAGGGATACCATATTTTTGGATTATTACCTTTTCCTGAAGGGATACCTTCTTTTTTTGGAATACTCAAGTTTTCCTTGAGGGATACCTTCTTTTCTCTTGGATACTTACTTTTTTCTGGAGGAGTACTTTTCTGGGGTACTTTACCATTTGGTTCCGGTATGTTATATCCTAGCTAAGTATAAGCACATGTATAACTGATAACTGGTGTTTTGTATAGCCCAGTTATATTTCATTTTGCGTTTTTTTAATATTTCACATGTATAATTGATAACTGGTGTTTTGTATAGCCCAGTTATATTTCATTTTAGTTTTTTTTATTAGTTCACTTATTAGCTAATTCAACGACTTGACAGACGTTATAGTCCAGTCATTTTTCATCTTTTTTTTAATATTTAAAAAATTGACAAGAAAATTTGAGTATCTGTCTTTTGAAAACTTTTTGTTAGTAAATAAACACGTTGGTAAGTTTAGATACCAGTTTTCTTACTCTTTCCTATTAATTTGCTAGGTTTAGGATAGGACAAACATTTTGGCCGAGCAGAAACCTAGCTGGCGCCCATTTTATTTTAAGAACATCCCGGATAACAGAAAAAACTCACTCCCACTCACCGACTAAGTGAGCTGAAGGCCCGAAAGGTTGTCACCGGGGACAGCTGGACTTACCTGTCGCCCATAGGGTCCATACTAGCGAAGCTAGTGACCAATTTGGGTGGTTACACGCGCGTTGAAGGTTTCGCTTCGGTATTATTTTCCAGTACCCGCGAAAAATAAAAATTGGGTAGTATGTCCGTTCAACACAGCTTTAAATTTTTGAATCGAAGGGAGAGGAAATATCATAACAAGCACTGAAACATTTTTTGCTATTTTCAATCACATTCCTTTTTGAACAAACGTTCTCTGGTCTTGTATGTATTAAAAACAAATAAAGAAACAGATTGCAAATGGAATTCAATTTGAGATTACAACTTAGTAGTAACATCCACCCAAATATACCCAATTTAGTAGCAAGAAACCAACCTTCACATTAACGTATTTTTTATGAATAATAATTTTTTTGTATTTGTAGTAGGTATTAAAATAACTGAAGTGAATTTTTTCGCTGTTTTTTAATTAAAGGGGTTAAATTTGTGCTTGATTTACTAGAGGTCTGTGGATTGGAAAAGTTTAAGAAACGCTTTTAATGAATACCAAGCATAGCTAAGTATATAGATTTTTTCACAGAATTTTTAAATAACTTTTTTTACATTTCGTTCAATTTATTTCCTTATACTGCAACTAAACCTATAATTCACGCAGAACGGCGAACAAACTTCTAAATCAAGAAAATAAACACTTCATTTATGTTCAGCTTGAACGATTAATACCAAAATCCCTTACTGGTTGATGTAAATATTATCGCGGAGGGTTGGTATATCTGAAAAGAGATGTCAGAAGCAGGCAGAAAGGTATAGGTTATGAATACGCACCTTATTATCCTACCTATATTGCGTATATATCCCTCTAATAGCCTAGTAATCAATCATCGGTAAATCCTGTTCTACAAGGAATACGCCGTATAGTAATTTGTGTAAGGGGTTAGTTACGATTGAGTGATGGACGTTCTTGACGTTGATGCGTGTTATTTTTCAATAAATGTTTTTTTTCTCGGTTGATTATATTTACAGGTTTTATTAACTGAAAGAGATATTTATCGGATGTTTCACCTATACGGGTTTGTAAAATTAACAGTTTGAAAAATAAAACAACCAAAAAAAATCAAATTTTTTAAAATAGATGTTTAATTTAAAGTTGGGCTTTTATTTTACCTATTTCAATAACTTTCAAAAATGGTGCCTAGTAGGTTCTACAACCTTTCCTGTAATATTTCTGAGTAAATATTTAAAATACATGTATTTTTCACAGTTATTAGTAGGATTGTTCAAAATAGGTTTTAGCAATTAGCACAAGTGTCTGTTTGTCTACGCAAAGTTGATTATCTTGCTTTTGGATGTATATTTTCAGTGCAGAGTTATTTTTTACTTTAAAACTAAATTTGAGTAGGTACTATATATACCTATATGTGTATTGTTCCAATATAGTACTACCGATTTTCATTAGATATTGTTATAACATGAAAAATTCATATAAGGACTACTTATGTATTGCAATATTACTCCGATATAGCAATACAATATTTTAGCCGATTTTTACAAATTGGTGTAACATTTACTAACTAATGTAGGACCTGCATATATGTGTATTCCTATATTACGCCAATATAGTATTACCAAGTTTTAGTCAATGTTGGACTACTTGGTTCAACATATAATAGCTAATGTAGGGCCTATATGTGTATTCCAATATTAGGTCAATATAGGACACCAAGCGTCTGCCGATGCTGGACAACTTGGAAAAATGATAAATAAACAGTATAAGGACTACATTGGCGAATTACTGATTTTCCATATGGTACCAAAATATTACTTATTGAATCAACATCGCAAAATGTTCACATTTTAAATTGAGCCAATGCAATCAAATCTATATTGTCCCATTCTTTGACTATATTTAACCAATATTCGGTCAATCACTTTCAAGTCAAACTTTGGTGTAACAGTAGTTAAAGTTTTCATTTGATTATTAAATTGTTTTCTGAAGTGAAACTTTTTATGGGACACTAGCGTTTTGTCATGAGAGTTAACTCGTCGAGCTAACAAAAACTGTTAAACTCCTTGTGAGAGAGGCGGAAAAAATTAACGAAGATTCGCACAAAGAGGAGACGCCGAGAATAGTCGCAGGGCATTGTTTATTGATGGCGATCATATTATTCCGTTTATCAATCCCCACTTCGCTGCGCTAACGATAAAGTGAGAACGCATTCGGGGGGAAAAGGATACCAAAAGCGCTTAATAATTTCTGCCGATATTGGTATAATCCAGTGCGAAATTAATATAGAAATTGTTTACCTTTAAAATTAAGGCGATAAAAACTAGGAAATTTCTTTGCATTGTGTATTTATTTGTATTATTTTGAAAAAAATATGTAATAAAACGTAACAAGAGTATTGAAATATATTGAAAAAGGAAATAAACAGGTATACTTGTCCGTACAGATAAGTTCTGTACTCATTAAAGTTTAAGCATAAACTGTGTTATCTCCTACTTTCCGCATTGAGACCAACGCGCATCGTGGGCGTGTCCACTTTCAAAGTTTCAGCTATATTTGCTAACCTGTACGTAAAAGAGCAAGTAAGTCTCAGTTCATCAGAGAAAGTCGTTGTTACTAGTGTTGCTTTATTTATGGAAATAATTTTGAAGTGAAACTTTTTATGGGACACTACAGAGGTTTTGGTTACAAGGTAATCTCGTGAAGGCTAACAAGTTTTGTGAAGCGCTAATTATCATTTGCACTTAAATTTAGTGAGAGAAACGCAGCGCTGTTCTCCCCTTCTGTCATCACTCGACTCGATTTAAAATCAAACGAAATAGCTCAGTTGGTTAGCGCGTCGTGCTAATAACGCGAAAAACGCGGGTTCGATACCCCCATGGGCGGCCAGAACTTTTCTTAGGTATTAAAAAGGAAGGAGACGTAATATGCATTCAAATTTCTTAAAAAGAATATTTACTTTTGTTTGTCTTTTATTGTAAATAGATTTTTATAGTCTATCCGAAAAATTATTTGTTTTAATTTTTTTTAAATATAGTTTTTTATGTTGTTGATACTCGTATTTATGAATTCTCTTTGTACACTCATTGGCGGTTATTGCGTCATAAAACATAAAAAGTTTCACTTCTGACACTGTTAGTTTTCGACTGACGCATAAATCTCTTCTTTATATTATCATTAAGTAGTACAATGAATCCCATTTTAGGCACTTATCTTTAAATAAATATAGAGGATTGCGGTTGCTATTTCTTTAAATTATCTATAAATCTTGAAGAGTTTGTCAAGAGAATCATTGAGAAGTCTCATTGATTTCACGCTGCCCTCTCCTCCAACAACGGGGACCATTCCGGGAAACCTGGCCGGGCCCTACCGTATACAGGCAGGAGTCCCGCAGGGATCAGTACTTTCACCTTTGCTTTACTCAATATTCATCCACGACATCCTTAGCACCTCTAATATTTTAACTGCTATGTATGCCGATGACAATTGTTTTGTAGCATCCGCAAAGAATCCAGATCAAGCACTTAACACACTACAAACACACTTGAACACTAAAATTTTACCTCATTTTAACGATCAGAAACTTACAATAAATGCCTCAAAATCAGAGTATTTATTACTCAGGAGGAAAATAACAAACATAGTCGACTGCAATCTCAGCTCTGTATAAACGGACATAATATTACCCCCAGCTCAACTTTAAAATATTTAGGTTATACAAATCAAGGGAACACCAATGCAAATGCGCATATTAGCACACAAGTCCGAAAAGCTAAGAGTGCATTGGGCCAGCTATATCCACTCATATGCAAACAAAGCAAACTTTCAACCAAAAATCAAATAACAATCTACAAACAAATAATACTCACTTATTCATCACCAGTTTATCTCACAGGGACAAAACACAATTTTCACTCCCTGCAGGTGGTACAAAACTAGGGTCTAGGAATGGCTATTGAACACCAAGTACCTTATCCTCATTTACCAAAAACCTCTTGGCTACATGATAAAGCCGAACTTCCCACTATCAAAGACTTCGTAACTACAGTTTCTACAAACTTCTACGAAAAATGTCTGCCAATAAATCTTCGATTAGCTCTCAAAGCCGTAAATCGCTCAGAAGCAACTCATGATAGTGGGTGTAGGCTTGGTACGCTATCACAAACCCAACAATCAAAAGCGGGGAATTATTTCAGCCCGGCCCTTTACACTGGACTGAATGATCCCCCGGCTTCTAATACTTCAAATAAACCATAATCAACATCTGTCATGTTGCTTTCCTCAAAATCTAAGAACCCGATCAATTGTTGAGACCCTGTTTTTCAGCTGCTTTTCAGGGAAACCCCAGCCGAAATATCGTAGGAGCGAGAAATATATACCGGGGACAAAGTTATTCGAAAATCACAACCTATGGATAATGCGGTGAACGCAAGGAGCCACAGAACTCTCATGGACGAAGCACGCATAGAATTCAAGAATCGCCAGACCACCCGTAATTTCTTTTTTATTCTTGAATTTTGTTATAAAATGGGCATCTTAATCTATTGTTATTAATGAGATTTTAAAATCGAAATCGAATCCGTCAATATGATTGTGCTACCTGGGTTTTAATCAAAAAATGATGTAACATCAAACATTTTATTTGATTGTACGTAGTAGTTACGGGGTTTGATCATTCTTAAGACATCAGTTGTATGTTTTTTGTTGACCTAAGTTCAACTTTTCTAAATTGTTTTCTTTTAATTTTTATAACTATTCTTATTTTTATAGGAAAGCTTTGATAATGGCCTAATAGCTGAAAGCGCTTAGCTGGAGGTTTAATAAAATACACACTCAGTACTCGTCTTTTCATTAAATCGATTCCTAAATAATTTCGTAACCAAGTTGAATTGGATACTATATACATATGAGTATCGATGGATCACACTGAAGAAAACAAAGTAGATTATAAGTGAAGATGATGCTGACAGTAGTCGAACTTATGCAACATTATGAATAGTTTTATGGCCAAGCGACTTTCTCCTGTTTCTAAAACTACAATTTCCATTAGATAGAATGTTTAAAAGAGAATTTTAAATACAATTTTTGATGAATGAATTGATAGTGGCGTAAGTGAAATAATACTCTACATTTTTGACAGGCAGATTTCCCATTCTATAATCGCATAATTTTCTAATGCGTTTAAATATTACTAATACTTCTTCCATTAAGGTTGAAGTTCCGTTGTTAAAAATGATGGAATGACCCGTTTCAATAAAATGGATTTATGGTACCGATTTTTTATCTATATTGTAACAATTTTTGACAATTACTTGATATACCCTGTATATAATTACACATTATTGTATGTGCATCCCTGTAAGCGATAGGAAATGAATAATGTAAGTGAAGTATTCCTATGTTTCGGTAGCGATGTCCTTCCCATCCTGTCCTTCTGTTCTTTCGATATTGTCTCCGTTATCTGATCCATTGTAAATCAGGACTTCGTTGAACCGATGTTATCGCGATGCAATAAAGCAGTAAATTTCGGCAGTTGCGAAACGGCCTTTCCGACGAGTAATTTTGTAGTCAATAGAATCGTGACATGCATTACGGCGTGGAAAACTAAACGATTTCAGGAAGAAGAAAATTGACAATTATTTCGATATTGTGGAATTATCTAGAAACAGTTAGTTTCATTGAAAACAGTAATACGAGTAGATTCCGCAGAGTAAGGGTCGAAACAGTAAATTTCATTAAAAGAAGAAGTAGTAGCAAAGTTTTATTCATTATTCAAAATTATGAGGTCTAAATAATTGATTCACTCATACTGTGTGCTCCATATTTTGTCCAATCAAAGAAATACAGATTTGAAGAGTATGATTAACGATAGTTACGTTTCCGACAAACTAAAAAGAACAGCACATTTATATTTCTATCCATCTAGTAATCTGTTACTATATAATTCTGTATGTAGTGTAGTCATTGAAAAAAATAATACAAATGTGACAGACTATAATCACTCATTCGATAAACATGAAACCGAGTGTTGGACCACATTTCCACACCACAACCGATGCATTTTCAACTGTACTCTCTCTCTCTCTCTCTCAACTGACCTTTTTTTCTACCTATATAATCCTATTTAACCTGTGCGACATAACTTTGCCATTTTCCTGTGGGCCATTCCATCGCCCTCTGCGATTAACTTTACTGGCTATGATAACTGTCATTAAAGGCTCTACTGTAACGGCTCTCTCAGATGAAATTGATTAACTAAAGTTGGTAAAGTGTTAATAAAATTGTTTTTAAGGATATGGTTTCGGTTTCACAGAATACACTGAAAAAAAAGCAATCAAACATATATAACAATAACAGGTCAACATGGTTGGTTCTTGGAAATCGAGGAGTTATTTCCAAAGTAATTATTTGCGTCTAAATTCAAAGTATTAGACGCTGTGTGTTTTTCCTCTTAGTTGAGTGAATGAAACACCACGCGTGAATACTTTATATTATATTTTATGAAGTTACGTTAGACCACATTACAATAAAAAAATTAGTAATGTCAAATTAGACAGTGACTTGAAGATGTCGGTATCTTCTAACGAAATTGACCTTATCTTCCAATAAATTACTCTCAGGTAGGGCCGTAAGCTCTTGACCAATTGAAAAATGGGCCGGAGTAATCGCTTGTAGATCGTTAGGATCGCAGGGCAAAGGAACAAGCGGCCTTGAGTTTAAAATTGCCCCAATTTGACTAGCCAAAGTATAAAACTCTTCGTAGTTTGGCAAAAACCATTTAAAATATGTTTTAAATGATGTTTACAAGATTTTACTGCTGCTTCATGAAACCCATCAAAATGTGGAGACTTCGCAGGCATGAATTACTACATTCAATAAACCTTTGGATTGAATTTGACTCATTTCTGAGCATACAGAATTCGTAGCATTATCGCTGTTAATACGTGTGCAAAACCCTCTTCATGTAACAAACCTCTTCAATAGGCTTAAAAAACCATCACTAGTCAAATCGCAGATGACTTCAATGTGAACAGCTTTATATACAAGACAAACGAAAATGCATACGTAACCCTTGATCACTTTGTTTGACCTAGCTTACTATCTCTTAATTCAAATGGACTTGCGTAGTCCACAGCAACCAACAAAACTGGACGAGACGGAGTAACACGATACTTTGTTACGGGTTCATTATATTTTTTTGACTGAATAGGGATTTAATAAGATAATACTTAAAATTTATTACAAATTCTGATAAAGATCAGCTAATTATCTATTGAAACAACCTGTAGTCATTGTTTACTGTAGATTGACCTTGAACTAAAATTCTTCTTGAATACAAAATATAAATCTTACTCTAGTTCTGTGTGTACTATGGAATTGAATGTCATCGAAAATTGTCTATCTTCTGTCTTTTCTTTTTTCTGGGCCGAATTTAGAGCATGTGGTTTAATTAAAATCGAATTTTATTTCGGATCTAAGTAGCCCTAGTACAAGTAGAGTAAGTACAGAAATATTGTCTGGGCAATTAGTTATTTATTACAGTTATAAATCATTTAGTCCATTAGTTTTGCACCTTATATCTATAGCACTATGTACACCGTGTAGTATACATGGGGCCATATTATCTGTAAATAAGCAACTAGACTAGTTGGGTAACTAAGCTGTTCAATGTGAGGAATATAAAGAACCCTAGAAATATATTTCTTTTATTTCTGGCTCCTCCACGACCCACTCTACTGGTCCGAATAGAACAACCGTATAATTTCGAGCTAGTCAAACCTATGAATTAATTTGTTAAAACCTTTTATGTTTTCCTAGTAATAGTGGTGAAGTACTCTAATTGATACCCACATATCAGCTTGGGAAAATGACCCATTTTTGGAAATATTATTTTTGGATTGGTCTTAAAACACGTTACACATTTTTCGATATATGACTTTACAACTTGTTTGCCATTAACTGGCCAATATCTCTGCCTAACGTGCGATAGCGTAACCTGAACCATAGATAAATACTTTCAATACGGACAAGAATGGAATCTGCTGTATTAAGTCCGAAACCACAAAGTTTTGTCGAGTGCTGCGCCATCTATTGTGGTGGAAGGTTACTATTCACCAACATGGATAAAATATAAGAAGAGACCTGCATGATTAGTCACAGTTCACTAGCTACTACTAGATGGCAAGCCAAGCAAATACTGAATGTTTTTTAAATTATGCCTATATTGTTTTTTCTTAAATAAACAAATAAAAACAGTCACACAAAGTTTAAACACTTTTTGAAGCAACCTGTTATTTTATTTTGGCTCAAAAGTAGAATAGGTTGTTTCAAAAAGTCGATTAAAGCTTTTATCCGTTTTTATTAATCAGGATAGTTTATTAAAAGACGGATGTCGACAAAAAGTTTCAAAGATTTAATATAAAATTTTGTTTATAAAATAGTACAGGTGATTTTCTTTATTTTCTTCTCAAACTTAAGATAAGAATAATTTATTGATAACAGCATGTGCTGACAAATATTACACATTTTTTCCCGATATACATTGTGTATTTTGTAGTGTATTTGTCATCCAAGGGGCGATCTTCGTGTTTTCCCTTTTACATTTTTATGTATATGTACAGTCGTCTATATATTTTGAAGTGTTTCAATGAAAGTATTTGTTGCATAGTTAGGATCTGGATTCAAGTATAAGAAATCCCAAGATTTTTGTCTGATTGTATTTTTAAGTTTTGCTTCATCTATGTATTTCACTATTCCTCGTTCCTTGGGGCATTTGGTCTTTTCCAGTGCTATCTGTGATATTGTTGAGAAATGATCTGTAATGTCGGCTTGCAATACTAGGGACAGTATTTGATCGAGTACGTTGAATTTGGATTTTAAAAATATGCGTCGAATGTCGAATTACTGGAATTTTTTCATATAGCGTTTTCACATTATTTTCAAACGATGTTACTTGCAGGTTACTCGGAATTCTTTGTGTTTTCAAGAGAGTGCCAATGCTTTCAATTAAAAAGTTGATTTTTGAATTTCATTGAGATATTTCATCTATCAACCTTTTAAATTCTAAAATAAATTTAAAATATGATTAAATATAAAAATTCATTATTCATGAAATTGACTGTCTCATAGGGCTAATAATATCTAAGCTTCAATATTTGTAATATCAAATCTTCTTCTTTTTTCTATAAACAGATATTAAGCCAATCACAAGTTAGGTTACTTCTTGGTCTACCCAAAAATAACTACTAAACATCAGGTAGGCATAAAATGAAATGTAACTTCTGTCATTCTGACGATGATATTGATTTATCGAAACAATTGTCAATTTTTTAGAATTTTCAATAACTTGTATTATATTGTGGAATTAACTAGAGACCGTGAGTTTCATTTAAAAACACTAATAAAATTATTCAGTTTAGTGACCTTGATCATCAAGTGTATCTATTTGTGGTGATGATTTATCTCTTTTGTGAAGTGTTCATCTGATTCCACTGCCACAACGTTTTGACTAAAAAAAAAATTAAATATAGGTACAATATAGAATTAAGTATTTTTATACTAAAAGTCAAATTTATTATGCAAACTTTAGGTTATTATAAATTATGATTTAACTTAAGAAACAAATTACCTCTAGGAAAAGCAAATCTCGCCATATCATTTGATTCTTTATTCTGAAGGGAAATTCCTTCAGCTTCAGACCTCATACTTTCGGCAATAGGTTCCACTTGAAGTACTATCCGATTTATAATTCCCCGACTTTTTATACAATACTGAAAAATATATTATTTGCACAAAACAGTCTAATTAATTTCTTTAAATACTTATAATTTGTTTGTGGTGTAGGTTTAATAACAGGATAAATGTTACGATTTAGTGAGGGACTCTCGTCTGAATCAGAACTAGAGTGATGGGACAACTTTTTGATTAGTTCTATTGAATTTCTAATTGAGTGCTGAGATTCATATCCGTAACTATTGAGTATATTGTTGATCCTCTTTGCCAATATATTATTAGGAGCATTAACATAAGGAGATACAGGTCTAATTGGTTTCGTTATTTTATGTAATTCAACGGTTACATATAATTGTGGACAATGAAGATTCTTATGTATGATAGACCTTTTTTCGTAATCCCTTAAAAGATAATTTGAATTATTAACAATAACCCTCACATTTAGTGTTTTTAAATGAAACTCAAGGTCTCTAGAGACCTTGAGTTTCATTTAAAAACACTAATATGAGCATATTCCACGAAGTAAGGGTCGAGACAGTCAATTTCAACCCTCACATTATTAGAAAATTTTTTTGTTGGGTCTGCTTCAAGAACTTTTACATTGCTAGATTCGATAGAGTTATATATTTTGGAATTGTAATTTTCAGATGTCAAAATGACAGTTGTGTTTCCCTTATCAGATTTTGTAACTGCTAGGTTATTATCTTCTACTTTCTTTTTGATTGCATTTAAAACTCTAATGTCATTTTTTGTTTGACGTTTAACTTTTGAAGGTTCAATATTTTTGATTAAATTGGCATTTTTCAATTTCTCATAAAGAAAATTTTTTGAATTAGATTTCAAAGCTATTTCTGATTCTGTAGCTATAATTTGTTTGATATTATTCGTTAATTTTGGTGATATGCTGTACTTTAAACCTTTATTTAAAAATTCTATTTCACTATCTGTAAAATTGGTGTCTGAAAGGTTCTCAACAATTTTTATTATATTGTGGTATTAACTAGAAACCGTGAGTTTCATTTAAAACACTAATATGAGTAGATTCCACGGAGTAAGGGTCGAG
Source organism: Galeruca laticollis (assembly GCA_963921935.1). NCBI lineage: Eukaryota > Metazoa > Arthropoda > Insecta > Coleoptera > Chrysomelidae > Galeruca > Galeruca laticollis. The sequence goes on along the minus strand of OY998176.1, from coordinate 206,117,830 downwards.
ACAGTTAATTTCATTATTATTTGATCGTGCAAAATTACAGATATTTGAATTGTAAGGCCAATTATTGTGTTCCCCAAAGAAGCTGGATCCATGAAGCCACAATTTAGAACCGACCAAAAGCCTGATAATGTCTCCACGGCAGAATATATCAGCAGGATTTTGTTCTGATGAAATATAATTCCAAGCTTCAATATGCGTTAGTCGTTGAATTTCAGAAACACGGTTAGCTACAAATGTTTTCCACATCTGGGTTCAGCTGCTATCCAGGAGAGCACAATTGTGGAATCTGACCACAAAAACGTTTGATCTATATGAATATTTGAAGCTTCTCTAATTTTTTACATAAGTTTGGTCAATAATTTAGCTCCTAAGAGTTCTAGACGAGGCAAAGAGAGTGATTTTAGCGGACTCACTCTAGACTTAGCGCATAATAAATGACTCTCGATAGTATTATCTACGTTTACAGAACGTATATAGATACAGCATGCATATGCTCTTTCGCTTGCATCTGAGAACTCGTGCAATTGGATAAATTTTGGTTGCTGGACTAACACATGTCGGGGAATTTGCATCGAATCAACATGTGATATTCCATTTTTTGAAACCTATCCATTCTAAATGAACGGTTTTAAAGATTAAAACTAACTTTTCCGCATCTGTGAGACGCCCTGAATAATATTCTCTCGTTAAATTGTCACTTGTATACACTTCGTGGGATGTATCATGTTAACAAACCGAAATTTCTCGAAAAGTAACAAAAAATGCAGTATATCTAGATTTATACTCGCTATAGTCAGCTGAAAATCAATAGGGTACATAGGTGAGACACCTTGAAAGAGACACCTTGAAAAATATCCAATTATAAAATTGGCCACTTGTATACACTCCGGAGGCTGTATCGTACTAACAACCCATTTCTCCAAAAAGAACAAAAAATGTGGTACGCTAGGTACCATAGCACCCGTTGTACTAGCTCTCGTGAGCTAGAAATCAATCAAGTTCATCTTTAAGGCGCTCTGAACAATATCCAATCATAAAATGGGTCACTTGTATTCACGCTGGAGGCCGTATCGTGCTAACAAACTGAAAATTCTCCAAAAATGACAAAAATTTGGTACCTCAAGTACCAAAGCACTCGTTCTACTGGCTTTAGTGAGCTGAATATCCATAGGGACTATCTATGCGACGCTCTGAATAATATCCAATCATAAAATTAGTCACTTGTATATACTCCGGAGGCTGTATCGTACTAACAAACTGAAATTTCTTCAAAAATGACAAAAATGTCGTACTTAAAGTACTATAGCACCTGTTGTACTGGATATGTGGAGCTGAAAATCGATAGGGTTTATTTGTAAGATATTTTGAATAATATTCAATCATAAAATTGGTGTCTTTTTGCACTCCGGAGGCTGGATCGTGCTAACAAACTGAAATTTCTCAAAAAATTACAAAAATGTCGTATTTCAAGTACCATAGCACCCGTTGTACAGGCTATTGTGAGCTGAAAATCAATAGGGATCATTTGTGAGATGTTCTGAACAATACTCAATCATAAAATTGGTGATTTGTTGCACTTCGGAGGCTGTATCGTGCTAACAAGACATGTAACGAAAAGTGGCCGACGACGACGACGACGACAATGCCGACATACACAGGATTTTTTTCTAAAAACCATTTTTTCGTGTTGTTCTTGATGGAAAACGTAAAAATAATTTTTCTCAATATTTCAACTTTTTTGTGGGTAAACCAATACTTTTCTCGCATATTAGATAGGTTGGGCGGAAAAGTAAAAAAGTTGTTGCGGGATGCTTTCATCCCAATCCATCTTTAATTGCTATAGCTTTTGAATTTTCAGTTTTGCTCGAATAGAAAATGGCCCTAGCATGGCTAGGGGGTCAAAAAATTTTGTTACAAATGAAAGAATAGCTCTTTTAGATGCCGTTTGCTGATTTGATAGAATATTCTTAGAGTTATACTAAAATTTGTGTCATCTGAGGATCCAAGATATTCCAAGTGCTTTGACACTGAAATTGCGTATTTGTTACTTTCAAGATATACCTGCTGGATATTATCCAGAACTCTACGATCGTTAGATTGGAATTTTCTCAATTCAAATCCGATTTCTGAGAAAATTTTACAAAAACTGCGTCTCAAATTCATCAGTGAGTCAATATTTGATGATCCCGTTAAAATACTAATAACATAGAAATCCTTTGATATTACGTTACTCTCATGTCGAAATTCCCTTTGAATAATTGACGAAATCTCTAACAAACAACGAACGAGTGGCGAGAAAAGAGGCTGAAGTAGTGCCATATGTAATAGTATTAATCTGAAAATGCTTTACTTCCTCACATGGTGAGTTATGCCAAACTATTCGTTGCAAATCTCTTTCATCATGATGAATTAATATTTGCCAATACATTTTTCCTAAATCGCCTATTAGAACGATATTATATTGCCTGAAACGAATAACAATCGAGAATATGTAATCTTGGATCGTAGGACCAACTTTAAGTACATTATTTGAGGACATATTTGTAACAGATTTGCAAGCAGCGTCAAAAACATCCCTTAACTTTGTGGTGGAACTATCAGGTTTTTCAACGCTGTGTTGGGGAATATAGTATATCGGAAATTTTGAATCAAGATCTCGATATATTTCAGACATGTGTCCAAGATCATGATATTCCTGCATAAACACCCTTTAAGACTTCCCAAGCTCTAGATTTCTCAATAGACGTTTTTCGAGAGAATACAGTCTGTTAAGAGCAGACTGCCACTCACCAAAGTCCTTGAAAATATCCTTTAATGGTAGTTTTACGAGGAATATACCAATTTTGTTTCGAGACGTATTTTGCTGGAAATGATTTTCACAGTCCATGGTGGACATTATTGCTCGTGAATTTGGCTTTACTTCTTCTACCTTCCAAAATGTTTCCAACATTTTGTCTAAAGAACTTTCTTTGCTGAAAAAGCAATTTGATAACATTGCATAGACCTTGCCTACCTTTCCTTGAACGTTCAGGACCTTTCCGCTTACTATCCAACGAAGCAGGGTTTTTTGCAAAATTGGGTAATCGTTACCCAGTTTAATTTGCCTGATACTAAGAAGTTCATAGAATACTTCGCAGCTCAAAAGCATATCTATCTCGGTTGGAATATTAAAATTTGGATCTGCTAAGGATAATTCTGATGGAATATTTACTTTTGATAAGTCAAAATAGTTTTGAGGAGAAAATTCTGTTATAGAAGGCAATACGAGAGAATTTAATCTCATAATCATAGTGTTGAGATGCCAACGAAACATTGACTCGACTTATTTTAGTCATAATTTGATTTATCCCTATAATAATATCATCAACCTTTACAGTTTGTAATTTTAATTTTTGTAGCATGGCAGAGGTCACAAAGTTTGATTAAGAGGCAGAATAGAGTAATACCCTACAGGGTACAATGTTTTTATCAGCATCATAAATGTTAACAATAGCTGTAGATAATAAAGTAAAGGAATTTGTGGCATTTTGACAATTAATAGACATTATTGTCTTTTCTTCTGATTCTATATTTGATGTATTTATATCTACCGAATTCGGATTCTCAAATCCCGTAACAAAATTTTTCGGACAACGAGTTTAAATAGAACTGTGATTAGTACTCGAATGTTGGTGATTGGAATTTGGATTTGAAACTTCTAGGAGTCGATGAAGCAAGGTTGCATGCTTGTGATGGCATCTTTTACAACTGAACGAACGACAGTCAGAAGGTTTATGCCCATATCGTAGGCAATTTGTGCATAAATTTATTTTTCTAGCCTTATTCAAGCATTCTGACACGGATAGTTGATTAAATGTGTCGCAAAGGTAAATGAAATGATCTGCCTTACATAAAGGGCATTTGGGACGATAAGTTGTTTCAGAGGGAAAACATAATTTTGACACGTTAGTTCTTTTCAAGTTCGAAGAAATTTTAATATCTAATGCCTCAAAAATTTGACATATTTGCATCAAAAACTCATTAAAGTCTTCCATTTTTGAAGAGATGTATAATGAATTTCCCATTCGCGTTTAGTACAAAAATCTAATTTCAACACAACAATGTAAATTAGAATTGTGTTCCACTGGTGAATATTTTCACCCAAAGATTCCAAAGAACGATAATTTTTAAAAACCGAATTTGATAAATGCTGTAACGTTATGTGAGATTCTTTATCCAACGTGCGTAATTCCATTATCTCTTCTAAATGTGAATTGATAATAATTTCATTCATTCATAACGTTTGTCTTCCTTCAACTATAAAAACTAAACTTGAAATGTTAGATCGCTTGTTTAAAACCAATTACCAAATTACACAAGAAGAATATTAAGGAAGGAAAGGCTAGTGCTAGACGTTTTCTTTTACATCGATAAAATCCTATGAGGATGTGAAAACAAACTTTTAGAAAGTAGGGTGTTATTATGTGAATATACACTTATGCATTGAAGACATTAAGGGATACTAAGATTATATGACTTGCGTTGAAGACGTGACCCTCTAATCTTTTGCCCAGTACTTACGAGACAGAATTTGTCTGACTATTAAAGATGTGGTAACAATTTTGAACACAAAAACGAGAGAAATAGGCAAACAATATTGGGTGAAATATAATAAGATATGGAAAGGAATGACCTTTTTCGCGATAGATAAAAATGGATGCAACTTGGCTCCAAACAATCGTTGCTAAAACTGGAACATCTACGCTCGAAGGACCATCTAATGTTGGGGTTTTCCTCTTAATTGAGTGGAAGAAACGCCACTCGTGAATACTTAATATTATATTTTATGAAGACACGTTTGACAAAATTTGTAGCAGATGTCAAATTAGACAGCAGCCATACACACTTGACAGTAACTCCATAAATCTAATAATGAATCTTAGCACTATGTATTTGAAAAATAGCATTTTTGGCTAATCTTGAGGTTATGTTTATTTGCCTTCAGTGTCTCAAAATACAAATACGATTTTTCTGTCCTTCGCTATATTAATTTTTTGAATCACCGAGTACAAATATTGAGTTAGAAAATTGAAATAAAGAGAAGATAAGTTCACTAATTAATAGACCTTGTTGGAAGTACCTATGGGTCAATGTCAAACACGTAAAATTAATTGAAAATGTGAGGTTAAGGCTTATTCAGCAGCAATACATTTATCGTACAGAACAATAGAAGGTCACACAGGAAAGATACCTGTACCAAGGATACATGATATCATATAACCATATCTAGAAAGAAGGGGTAAACAGCCCAAAGAATGGAGATAAAAAAGACAATACAATAATTCCAGCAGGTCTAATGAAATAGCATATTAGAGGAAATACGATTGCAATAACAGAGATAAATAATAAAGACTTGCGTTTCATTGCCAATCTAAATTGACAACAAAAGGCCAAACAGAAAACATCTCAATGAAAAGTGTTTCGGAAAAAGGGTAGTGAGGTAAGGTGACATCCTGTCTTCTTTTCAACGTAATAGTTGGAGAAAATGTTTCGGAGACCATTGGAGATGCAAGTGAGGGAATGAGAATAAACGGCATAACATTAAACTATCTAAGAAACTCGGACGACTCGATTCTTCTTGCACATAATATTCATGAACTTCGAAGTCTTTAAATCGAGTAGTCAATTCATGTAATCGATACGGTCTCCACCTCAATACCCAAAAAATCAAACCCATCGTTATTATTAACCACCCAAACCCACGAGACGAACTCCGGATTGATTGAAATAGGTCAAAGTAAAAAATATCAAAAATCTGAGACACCTACTTAACGGAAATTCACTACAGATTGAGTCAAGAAATGAACAAGCTGCGCCTGCCTTTATACATATGAAGATGATTTTTTGTGGACATGAACTAAACATGGAGCTCACAACGAAGATGTTCAGGTGTTATGTCTTTTCTGTTCTGCTATATGGAGGGAAATCCTGGACTCAGGGACACCTTGAACCGACTTCAAGTATTTGATATGTGATCATATAAGAGTTAGCTGGAAGAACTGTGTCACTAACATAGAGGTCCTAATAAAGTGGAAAAGAGAGAAATTATTCAATATTAGAAAGATATTTTTCTTTGGCTATGTTATGTGACATCCAAAGATTTATGATATGCTGCACTTCATCTAGAGAAAAGTTGGTGGAAGGTGTGGATGTCGTACAAGAAGAAAGAAACCTGAGACAATGGTTCAAACAGACAATCAGTCAACTCTTCAAATCAGCTGTGAATAAAGTAATGACTACTAAATTCCTTAAGCAGATATGGCCGATCAAAAAGAGGATGTTAGGAACAAAAATGAATAGCTTTGGATAACAAATGGAAATTTAGAGATGAAGAGAAAAGCTGAAGCCGCTCAAAAATGTTTGTTTACTGTGGACATAAACTAAACATGGAGCTCACAACAAGGATGCTCAGGTGTAATGTCCTTTCTGTTTTGCTATATGGAGGGAAATCGTGGACTCAGGGACACCTTGAACCGACTTCAAGTATTTGATATGTGATCATACAAGAGCATGCTGAGGTTTAGCTGGAAGGACCGCGTAACTGGAAAATAAAGAAATTATGCACTATTTGAAAGATATTTTTCTTTGGCTATGTCATGAGACATCAAAAGATTTATGATATGCTGCACTTCATGTAGAGAAAAGTTGATGGAAGTTGTGGATCTGGTACCAGAAGAAACCTGAGACAATGGTTCAAACAAGTAAGCAGTCAACTCATCAAATCAGATGTGAATAAAGTAATGACTACTTAATTTGTTAAGCGGATATGACCGATCAAGAAGAGGATGTAAGGAACAAAAATGAATAGCTTTGTATAACAAATGGAAATTTAGAGAAGAAGAGAAAAGATGAAGTCACTCAAAAACTGTTTGTTTATTGAAGTCAGAGAAAAGAAGCGATGGAGAGCTTAATCATAAGCTGAGAATTATTCAAAAGATTCAAATGAACCACAAGAGAGACAGACATTAATATAGAAGAGCGGGGAAGGAATAAGCTGAAGAAATACGGTGAAAATTAACTTAAGTCAGTTTATAATAGAAGACGGAGAATGAAAATTAGATGAAAACCATTGGAAACTGAAGTGAACAAAGAACTAATCGCGAACTTAGAAACTGTGCTATCGAAAACCAGTGAAATAGTATAAATATTCGGAGAGCGAGGACAGGAAGGAATTGGAAAGTATTAGGGGAAAAATTCGTAACAGATGACTTTGATATATTAATACTCAGTTTATACGGTTGAGACATAAGGTTGAGAAAAATTTTATAATATGGCCATTCTTAGTTCGAACATACAACCAGTCAACTCTTCAAAGCAGCTGTGAGTAAAGTAATGACTGCTGAATTTCTTAAACGGATATGTCCGATTAAGATAGAGATGTGAGGAACAAAAATGAATAGCTTTAGAAGACAAATGGTAATTTGGAGAAAAAGAGAAAACAAAATAATGTAGTGATGAGTATGCTCCCAATCGATACAAGTCACCCAACTGAATTACAACGAGAGATGAGACATTTCATAAAAGAACACTTGGATGATAAAATGAAAGCTGGAGCCCCTCAAAAACTGTTTATTGAAGTTAGATAAGAGAAGCGTTGTAAAGCTTAATAATAAGCTGAGGATTGATTATTCTACAGATTCAAATGAACCACAAGAGAAAAAGATAGAAAAGTAGAGCGAGGAAGGAATAAACACAGAAAATAGGGTAGAATTAAATTAATCGTTTATAATAGAAGTCGAGGAATGAAAATTAGATGAAAACAATTGGAGACTCAATACTACAGAAAACTAATCGTGAATTTAGAGACTGTGTCATGGAAAATTTAAAAAAATAGTATGAAGAATTAGAGAGGAAGGACAGGAAGGAATTGGAAAAGATTGACTGAAAAATTCGTCAAAAATTACTTTGATATATTGATACTACTAATACTCAGTTCATAAGGTTGAGAAACATTTGGTAATGTTGCAATTTTTGTAACAGGCTCGCTTGACAAGAAGTTATCTAACTTATATCAGTGAAATGAGCAAACAGAAAAAGTTACAGCTCTCTTAATTCATCAGATACAAATAGATTTTTTCAAATATACCGGGAGCTGTTTTACATATTGATGAAATTTGATGGCATTCTTATGATTAGAGCATCTTTCATAAAGGGATCATTGCATCCCGTAAAAATTCAATGGGAATTGAGATTCCCCAAATTTTTGAGCACGTTCCAATTTAATGATTATATTGATTAAATTCATTATTTCCTCTTTTTAAATTGCCTAAAACAATGAGATTTGGCCATTGGTTTTAAAACACAACAATAAATGTTTCTACCAAACTATTTCAACTATGAAAATAAATTGCAATTTTTATACCATATTACAAAAGTACGTGTGAGCGATAAATATGAGAATCGTGCAAAATATGTGGTGGCATCCCAGCATATTCCACTGAAAAAATTAAGCAAAATATGGATTGGAAGGTCCTGATGCATCTATTGCTTGGTCACCCAAAGGTTTAGACTGTAACCCTATTAACTTTTGCGTCTTGGGTTCTCTGAAAGAATTTGTGTATGTAAAACAACTGAGGAAAATAATCCTAGCGGCTACAAATAGATTTCATCAGAAGCAATTGATTTTCAAGAATATTAGGTTGGTGTTTGTAAAACAGTACCGATTGTGTATACAAGAAAATACAGCCCATTTCGTTCATTTGATAGAATTTAGCAACTTCAAAGTGCTTCATCTTTTTTCATGTGATTATTTGTATTTAGATATATTAGGTTCAATATAATTATTTTTGGTCCCAGAAGTCTAATTTATCACCTTCTTGTTACACACAAATCTTTCCCAAAACTAATGTATTAATAATAGAATTTGATGAGTACAATAAACATTAAAGTAAATATTTATTTTGTTAATAAATACATTTTCTCAGTGTATAGTACATTTCCACTTAGTTGGCGGTCCTCATTACCTTGGTCTTTATATCTGAGTAGTGCAGAGGATGTCTTATCTTTCGGTATAAGGTAACCGCTTCTACCTCGGCACTAATCCTGCAGCGTCCAGTGTTTTGTTCCGGACGGTAATTCCTGCGATTCCTGTTATCGGTTAGAGGCAGGATCCTGGAATCCTGAGATTCTCTCTCACAGCCGTGAGCTTCACACTCCGTTGGTCAACCGAATGGATGGATATAGATGGATGGGTGGATGCTTATTGCTGATCTTCCGATAGAGCTCAAGGTTGTAGGTATTTAGTTAAGTGGAATGATTGACTTAATTCAGATAATAAATAACTAAACGGTACATTTCAACTTATTTTATCCGATTATCAATATATGGAAGCAAATGAATAGTTTTTATATTGTGACCTATCATAATGACTAAACGGAGGATTGTAAGCAAATCGCATATATTTTATTTAATCTATACTAAAGTACTTCTTTGAAAACTCAAATATTATACTTGTACATGGAATGTTTACTTGTGGTTTAAAAATTATATGAAAAACATATTTCAGAGAACAAAAATTAATAATAAGCTCTAGTGTAATATCTGCAGTTTCAGGTGTTCCACGGGGCAGTGTTTTGGAACATCTTCTGTTTATTTTTTATATTAACGATATCAATCATATTAATTGTGGATTCCTGAAATTTTTTGCTGATGATACATTAGTAGCTGTTAGTGATTTTAGGTTGGAGGGGGCAATAGCTAAAATGAATCATATACTCGAAAAAGTAGTCCAATTTCTAGATTTAAATCAATTAAAACTATATGTTAGTAACTACACAATATAAATACAATCAAATTGGATATTGTTGAAGAGATAAAGTACGTATGTTTTATGTTATAGCACTTTGAATTTATAGAAACATTTTAATTAAATTTGTAAAAAAAATCCAAATTTTTTTTCTTTAGTCGCGTCTCTAATACATTTCATTTCCACTTCAGACATCGGTCACTGGATTCCAACAGGATTGGTACCCTTCAACAACTGCATAACAAAGGATGCGGATTATTCTAAATTGCAACAGGTACCACAATAAATTTAATGCTATCTACATTAGACTGGCTCTCAGTTAGGGATAGACTTTTCATGTTGTCTATGTTATTGATTTTTAAGATTTTAACAGGTTATGATCCCAAAGAATTTGATGAGTTCATTACTTTCAATTATTAAGTCCATAACTATCCCACAAGAAGTGCTGACAATTTTCATATAATGAGAACAAATTACAGATGTACCATGAAAGTTATGGGAACGCATATGGTAATAGGACACCGCTAGACTGCTGAATTGCAATCTCACGGATTGTTTTCTTTATAACGTTTTTCATTATCACATTCAGATTTTATATAGCTTCCTAGTTGTAAAGTCTCATTTTAGTTTGTAGAAATAGAAGTTATTTTTTAAAAAGTAGTTTATATTAACTACGAATTTAATTGGCGCAGTCAGTAGGATTGCAAATCGGTTCAACAAAAATCGTGACACCGGTCCATATCTACGGTTTATTGGCAATCTCGAACTTTGTGTGATTTTTGTGGTTTTACGGTAAGTTCAAAAATCCAGTCCAGGGAAGAGGGACCACATCGACCAGCTCCTAGTGGAGAAGAATGAACATTTTCTTCATAGTACTGTAAGTCGAAGAACATTCCATTTTTTCCTTTTTCATATAAACTTTCGCTTTGATTTACGTTTTATATACTTTACTATACTATATTTTTAAACATGAGTAATATAATTTAGATTAGTTGATGAATGACTCAATTGTAGAAGAATTAGCAGATTTATTTAATTCTAGTATCAATATCAATTATTAAAATTATATATTGATACTATCCCCCAATGCGAGGGTAATCCTCATACTTTAAATATTTTTCTAGATAACTGTGACACACTAATTTATCAATTTTTCGATGCAACAAATCCACAATTGAATAGTTTTTTATTACGCGCATTGTTAAGTGAATTAGTAGGTAGAGCTTTAATGCTTATAGGTTCAAGAACTGAATTACGAACATGGGCAGAAATAAAACAAGCTCTTCAATTAGGTTTCGGAGATCAGAGAAATATAGATTGCTTAGTGCAAGATATAATTATTTTGAGACCAATAAAAAATGAAACACCATACAATTTCGGTATGCGATGTCAGGAAGCACGTAGCTTAGTAATTTCAAAATTAAATGCTTCAAATGATCCAATTGCACAAAAACTATTAAAATTATAACAATTTAGCACTTAAAACTTTTATTAGAGGTTTAACTGGTCAATTGCAAAATAATATACGTTTGCGAAACCCAGATAGTTTAGAAGTAGCTATGTCTTTGGTTATAGAAGAAGAGAATTTTATGTATAGTCAGAATAGAAGTAATACTCTAAATAATCAATCTTACAAACCAATACCGAGAATCACTCCATCCAGACAAACTAATCATCATCCCAATTTTTTCCAGAATAGCAATGCTAATTATCAACATTTCAATTCGCCACCTTCTCAACCCATTATTCCAATTATTCGAAATTCAAATCCAGGTGTATTTAATAATCAATTCTCGCAACCACAACAGAATTTTAATAATTTCAATCGTCCTTTCATCCAGAATCCACAACCCCAGTGGAGGAACAATAATAATTTTCAAACTCAGAGACAACCATTTTCCAATCAACCCAGGCAAAGCTAGATATTGAGAGCACCCTCAAATCAAAGCAGAAATCAATCAAATCCCAACAAACTTACTCCAATGGACACATCATCAGGTAATACCATGTTAGCACCTCAGAGAAAGTTTACGTCCACAGAACTGTTTGCACATGATGTAAATCATCAAAATGATGAATTCGATAACCCGTTTGAGAATCAAATACAAGGTGAATGCTCATACCAAACCCATGATGTCCAAAATTCTAATTATTGTAATCCACATGAAACCGATGAAACATATCCAGAATATAACAATTCTAATCAATATCAATTCGATGGTCCTTATCAAATTTCTCAAAACCCAAATGAAAATTTTCAACAAGAAGCCTCACAGAACAATCCCCCCTAATAACTTTAAATATATCCAGAGCGAATTTACCACATATTTACATTCCCGAACTAGAAGCAAATTTTTTAATCGATACAGGTAGTACTCGTAGTATAATTAAACCTGATTTAGCTTATCAATTTCATCCAAATGAAATTTTTAAAGAAGATTTTCAAATACAAAGTGCTCATAATATAACATATCATGACGAAGTAATCGAAATACCAATTTTCAAAATTTTTAGAGTCTCAGAATATCACAAATTCTATCTCTTTAAATTTAGCGATAAATATGACGGATTAATAGGCGTTGATTTATTGGAACAATTAAAAGCTTCAATAGATATTAACTCAAAATTTATCGTAACTCCATTTGCAAAAATTCCAATAATATACGAAATTGAAAATGAAATATCGAATATTCAATATCCTAAATATCAAACATATCACTTGATAATACCGCCTAGAACTCAACAGAAAGTTAAAATACCAGTAAAAATGAAACAAGGCACCGGATTTTTAGATTATAAAAAGTTTGCACCTCATATCGAGATGCCGGTCGCTGTAGTAAATGTAGAAAATTACTTTGCTATTACAACGATAATAAACTCTAACACTAAATCTGAAAAAATCGAATTTTTCAAACCAATAGATATTGAAATTTTAAATATAAACGAAATTAATTTCATTGAAAAAATGGAAACTGATCATGAAATTAGTAAAGAACATGACCATATTTTAAAGATAAATTTGAAAAATATTGATCTAAATCATTGCAATCCAGAAGAAAAAGACGTTATCAAAAAATTATGTTATGACTATCGTGACATTTTTTATTGTGAAGAGATACCGCTCTCTTTCACTAATCAAATAAAACACATAATAAATTCAACAGACGATACCCCAATATTTACTAAGACATATCGTTACCCCGAAATTTATAAAGGAGAAGTCAAACACGATCAAAATTTTATCTCTGCTTTTAACACTTGTAAAAATATATTAATCAATTCACCTATACTTCAGTATCCAGACTTTACTAAGCCCTTTGTTTTAACCACGGACGCTTCAAACGTAGCATTAGGCGCAGTATTATCTCAAGGTCCAATTGGTTCGAATAGAGCAATTGCATACGCTTCAAGAACCTTAAATAACTCTAAACAAAAATATAGTACTATTGAAAGAGAATTGCTTACCATAGTATGGGCTTGTAAATACTTTAGACCATATCTGTACGGTAAACGATTTAAAATATATTGTGACCATCGTCCTTTAATTTGGCTATTTAATCTCAGAGAACCGAATTCAAAATTAATACGGTGGAGATTACGTTTGGAAGAATTTGACTATGAAATAATTTACAAAAAAGGTACTTTAAATTCTAATTGCGATGAACTTTCTAGAGTAGTTATTAACGCACTCGAAAATGATTCAATGATTTATAATCCTGACGAAATTACAGATCCTAATGAATTAGACCAATTTTTAAATGACCTTATAGACGAACAAATAAATGACAATATAACCGATGCCAATTTGCAAACGGCTGACACAATTGACACCGACTCAAATACACAACATACCACTTTTAATTAAACAGCAAATGACGGTATACGAATATATGACGAAATAATTAATAATAAAGTTAATCAAATTATAGTCACACCGCATCCATATCCTAAATTAATAGTTGAACAGGAATCCTACGAAAATCATAAAATAATAAATGTTAAAATTCCGACCCAAAATATTGAAAATCTTATACTCGAATTTTTAAAAGACTACACAATTATGAAACGTTGTTACTGCATGTATTTTCACAATGATTCTCTTTATAACGATTTCAATAAAATATATTTAGAACACTTTTCGGAAAAAGGCCCAAAATTAATCAGATGCTTAAAACAAGTAAACACAATCAAGGAAAAGGAAGAACAAATAATGCTAATAAAACACCATCACGTTGGCAAAACTAACCATCGTGGTATTGTAGAAACGTATGAATATTTAAAACGGAACTATTATTGGAAAAATATGAAAACTACTATTACTGGATATATAAACTCGTGTGATATTTGTCAACGAACAAAATATGGCAGACATCCTCCATACGCACCTCTGGTAATAACTGAAACAGCATCAAAACCTTTTCAAATTGTTCAGATAGATTTATTTCATTACAACAATAAAATATATTTAATTATTATTGACGTATTTTCAAAGTTCGCACAAGCATACCAAGTCGAAGGCAAAACGGCTATTCATGTGAGTAAATCATTAATAAAATAAAATTGACTGTCTCGACCCTTACTTCGTGGAATATGCTCATATTAGTGTTTTTAAATGAAGCTCACGGTCTCTAGTTAATTCCACAATATAATAAAAGTTATTGAAAATTCTAAAAAAATTGGCAATTGTTTCGATAAATCAATATCATCGTCAGAATGACAGAAGTTACATTTCATTTTATGCCTACCTGATGTTTAGTAGTTATTTTTGGCTAGACCAAGAAGTAACCTAACTTGTGATTGGCTTAATATATGTTTATAGAAAAAAGAAGAAGGTGTGAAATTACAAATATTGAAGCTTGGATATTATTAGCCCTATGGTTATATCCTGGATATCATTTTTCCAATTAAGATCAGTATAACTGTGCAATGATATAGAAAACCAGGAAAACTATATCTGCTGATCTTTACAATTATCACTTAAGAAGACAGTTTATTAGTGGAGAACTCCCTAGATTTAACTGTTAATTGACAACTTCATATTGTGGGTTTCTTAAATGTCTTCTAATTTCCAGTTCTTCAAGGAAATCCAGTTCTTGTTTCTTTTCACAAATATGCAGCACTTCTAGTTCTGTGTTAGGTGTCAATGAATGATTGGTGTTCAAGTAGATGTTTTGCGTAGTGGGATTTATCTGGTTGTTTTAATCTGTATGCTCGTAATTGCTCACTGTATCGTATTTCAAAATTCCTAAGGGTCTGATCCAAATAGACAGCATTACATTCTGGACATTTGAGTTTATATATACCTGACTTCTTCAATAGTGGTATTTTTGTTTTTACATTTAACAATTTTGTACTAACGTTACTTTCTGTTTTAAAAGAAATTGTTGTATTCGTTGCTCTTATCTTTGAAATATTATTAGAAATATTTCCTGCATATGTGATGGTTTATAAGTTTTAATTTCATCAGCTTGTTTAGGATATATTAGTTGTAATGCCACTTTTTCTTCTTTTTTACTAATTAGCTTATTTATCATATCTAATGGATAACCGTTAGATGTTGCTATTTGTCTAATCGTATTAATCTCTCTATCTATGAACAAATGTAATTTTGATAGAGAGATTAATACAATTAGACAAATAGCAACATCTAACGGTTATCCATTAGATATGATAAATAAGCTTATTATTAAAAAAGAAGAAAAAGTGGCATTACAACTAATATATCCTAAACAAGCTGATGAAATTAAAACTTATAAAACCATCACATATGCAGGAAATATTTCCAATAATATTTCAAAGATAATATCTTCAGCAACGGATACAATTTATTTTAAAACAGAAAGTAACGTTAGTACAAAATTGTTAAATGTAAAAACAAAAATACCACTATTAAAGAAGTGAGGTATATATAAACTCAAATGTCCAGAATGTAATGCTGTCTATTTGGGTCAGACCCTTGGGCATTTTGAAATACGATACAGTGAGCACTTACGAGCATACAGATTAAAACAACCAGATAAATCCCACTACGCAAAACATCTACTTGACACCAATCATTCATTGACACCTAACACAGAACTAGAAGTGCTGAATATTTGTGAAAAGAAACAAGAACTGGATTTCCTTGAAGAACTGGAAATTAGAAGACATTTAAGAAACCCACAATATGAAGTTGTCAATGAACAGTTGAATCTGGGGAGTTCTCCACTAATAAACTGTCTTCTTAAGTGATAATTGTAAAGATCAGCAGATATAGTTTTCCTGGTTTTCTATATCATTGCACAGTTATACTGATCTTAATTGGAAAAATTATATCCAGGATATCACCATAGCGCTAATAATATCTAAGTTTCAATATTTGTAATATCACATCTTCTTCTTTTTTCTATAAATATATATTAAGCCAATCACAAGTTAGGTTACTTCTTGGTCTAGCCAAAAATAACTACTAAACATCAGGTTGGCATGGAATGAAATGTAACTTCTGTCATTCTGACGATGATATTGATTTATCGAAACAATTGTCAATTTTTTAGAATTTTCAATAACTTTTATTATATTGTGGAATTAACTAGAGACCGTGAGTTTCATTTAAAAACACCATTAATAAAATACTTTTGTTCTTTTGGAATACCAGAAAAAATTATTCTTGACCATGGTACTGAATTTAATATTGATACTGTAAAAGTGTATTTTACACCAAGGTGGTGAAGAGTGTTATTATTGACCAAGCATCAAGATTATTTTGCGAGGGGCTTCGCCCCGAGCGGAATAAAGTGCGAGGTCCATAAATGTCTTCACCACCGTGGTGTATATACAATTTCCTCCATTACTAGCCAAAGACAAAAATTAAAAATAAAATTTGTTGTTGTGAAAATCGAGTAGCACAAAAATGCAAATTCGTCTGTCTACTAATAAAACAAAAATCAAGTAGTCGGATACAGATTGATATTTCCACTAGTAAAACTTATTTCCAAATAAAGGGTGCGTTCAGAAAACATAACTTATAACTCAACCGTTGAGTGAGCGCTCACTAGCAACGAATGGTTGACGTGTGCCTTCTGAACAATAATTTTATGGAAAGTATAAATCTTCATATACAATGCAATTACAATATTAGTGCTTAGAAAAGTTAAACTCGGAACGTCATCGAAATCTTGCATTCACATTAGCTGATTTTTGGTCGCGCCCTCTTTGTCAATGTAGAAATGTCAAAGCCATCAAGTCAGAGAAAGGAGAAGTGGAGAAACTGCTACGGAAAGTGTTAAGTATAATTGCTAAAATCATGAATGATGAACTGCATAGACCGCTTACAAGGTTCTACGACTTAATGTACTAATTGTAATTGTTAATTTGTTCATTGTGGATGTATCTTGAATATTGAAAAATTAAAATTATATATTAGATGATGGTAATATAATTGATATAAACAGAAATATGATGATGCAATAGATGATTTGCAGGAACCATTACCACATGATTATAACGTGAGAAGACGTGGTTTTCGTGATAAAAACAGGAATTCTTATAAAAACATCACAATCTGCAACGTATTGTACTCCGTTAGCGCACCTGAAAACTGCTTACAAAAATGGCGTCCGCTCACCAACCATGTTGAATTTCACTCACTGATCAAGGTGCGTTCATAGAACATTTACATAACGATTAGGCAACATTTGTGTTTTCTGAACGCACCCAACGTTTGTAATTATCACCATGTTGTAGTTACGAGATGTAATCAGTCATTATTGGTTGAGCGTGAATTTGAAACTAATGGCATTGTTATTCAAATAATTTTATCGTGTTAGGTAATTTCAAACAGCAAATACATTAAAGACATTCTCCTGGGTATACAAAATTATGTTGCACACGTTTTTGTTAAACTACTATCTCTGGATTCTTAAAACATTTGAATTTGTCCATTATTGACCTAGGTTAACAATAGAAACAATTATTAACCACTAATAGAGAAATTCAACTTCTCAGTTGGCTAGAAGTCGCAATAATTGCCAACTTCATAGCTAGTAGTGGAAAAAAGAAATTTTGAATTTACATAAACTAATAATACATTCTTGCACTGTAGGACATCACGAATCAAACAGTGTAGCAGAACGATTCAATTCGAGTCTAATAGAACATCTCAGAATTCTAAAAGAAATGCACCCCAATGAACACGATTTAATTGACTATGCAATTTTAGGTTACAATAGCTCAATACATACTAGCACTAAATTAACCCCTTTCGAATTAACCTTCGGACGCACTAATTCGCGAAATCGAAATGAAATTTTTATTCCCGCAGCATTTTACTCAGATTATGCTGAAAATCATAAAGAAAAACTTGAACATGTATATGAAAATGTAAGAGAAACAATAGAAAAACAAAAAGATAAAATTGTAGATAGGAATAACCAAAAAGGTAATACTAATACTGATTTGAAGTTAGGACAAATAGTGTTTAAGAAAAACTTGCGTTATCATAGTAAAAAAGATAATAAATTTATAGGACCTTATGAAATAACCGAAATTTTAGATAGGAACAAAGTAGAAATAACTTCTAAGAAAAATAAAAATAAAAAGGAGATAATACATATAAAGGGACTAAAACAACCTCCAACTGTTACAGGTTGTCCATCCACATCCATGAGGGATCAAACCACCCAAGACTCCATAACTTAAATAATAACCCCGGTCTTCTACCTTATAAATTAGGCAATGCTCAAAATAAAATTGATTTTTGGTCGTTTATTCAAACTTTCGACATTTCAGATATAGTAACCCATTTTGAAGCTGTACAAAATCACTTTAAAAGAATTCAGAAAGCATTTCCAAAGAATGAAGATAAATCCGTGTTAATCCATGAATTTGAAAGTATGTGCAACCTAATATTAAATTTAGAACAAAAAATACAAATCCAGTTAAATCCAGTTTTTAATATAAGAATCAAAAGAGGAATAATAAACGGACTCAATAATTAAATCTTTAACGGGCAATCTAGATCAAAACGATGCAGAAAAATATGATAAAGCAATTAACACACTTTCTGAGAATCAATTAAAATTGAAAAATATAGTCAATTCACAAATAACACTTCTTCAAAATTCTGTTGATATTTTTAAAAATAATACAAACACATTGGCACAAAATCAACAAACTTTATTGAAACGAATAGAGGAAATTGAAACTTATTACGAACAAGAAAAAGGAAATTATCACCTTTATGTCACGGATACATTGGTTTCTCAAATCGCTCCAACTTATCAATTAATTTACAATATTCTAGAGAAAATCGAAGTAGCTATCACATTTTCCAAGTTAAATACAGTTCATAATTCAATAATTGAACCTAGAGAACTTTTAAATGAAATAATGATTGTAAATGAACAATTGAAATTCAATAAGCTTACACTTGAACCAAAAATAGAAAATATTCTTTTATATGAAAAGGTCACAGAAGTAAAATGTTATACCAAGGGATACAAAATAGTATTTATCTTAGAAATTCCTATAGTAGAAAGCGAAACTTATAATTATTTCCACATATACTCATTGCCTGTACCCACACAAAACTCCTTCAAAGTAATTCTACCTCAAGCGAAATTCCTTATCCTAAATGACCTTTACTATATGGTTTTCGACGAGAATTGTCAAGAAGTTTCATCTGAACAGTACATTTGCTACCAGACAGGACCCATTATCATCCAAGAAGAAATCCCATGTGAAATCCAGATGCTTCGCTACTTCAAGAACGTCTCATCATGCCAGCAGCTAAATGTTCGAATGCCTAAATTACGAATCCAAAAATTAGAGAAGAATCATTGGATTCTAATATCTCCTGAAATAAGTGTAGTTAATCAAAAGTGCGGATCTAACAAAGACAATTTTCCAATTCAGGGAGCTTTTATTCTAGAACTTGATTCGGAGTGCGAAGTGGACATCGATGGTATTAAAATTAAACATTTTGAAAATTATCAAACCGAACTGAATCTAATAAACCTTCCAAATTTAACATTTTCAAGTGAAATAGCAAATTTTCAAATGGAACCAATCCAATTAAATTCTATCAATTTAGACGACTTTAAATATGTTCAAAGTGCTTTAGACTTTCAAAAACAAAAAATCGCTAACATTTCGTCTCCAATAATATCTGCAAATTTTAATATTTGGACTATTTTTATTCATTTCATAATATTAATAATTATTTTGTATTGGACTGTAAAATTCATTCTAAGAAGAAGAATCCGAAGAAGAAGCCAAGGCCAAGAAATCGAGAATGGTCTCCAAAATTTGGAACTCTGAAATTCAACAAATTCCTTGAATTTCTGTCTAATGGCGAAGGAGTTATGGGAACGCATATGGTAATAGGACACCGCTAGACTGCTGAATTGCAATCTCACGGATTGTTTTTTTTATAACGTTTTTCATTATCACATTCAGATTTTATATAGCTTCCTAGTTGTAAAGTCTCATTTTAGTTTGTAGAAATAAAAGTTATTTTTTAAAAAGTAGTTTATATTAACTACGAATTTAATTTGAACTTCGTTTTTCATAATCGGTTGTCTATTTTTAATTCGATCCCTTGTGAGATTAGGATTGCAATCAACATTAACAATTTTAAACATTGTTATTAAACTTTTAGTTTAATTGTTTAATCGTTAATTTATAGTAATATTTGATATATGTTATATATTTGTATTTTTTCTATTAAATGTAGATATTGTTACGAAACAGCACACTGGTATAGTTCCTAAATCCGACTCTGTCTAAGCCAGGTATAACAGTTAAAATTATGGCGGATACGCAGGATTTTTTATAACTGTTTACGACTATCTCATCTAAACATAGTTTTTGTGACCAGTTTTATCTAGAAAATGCCAGGAAAACAATTGTTTTTGAGTAAGCCGCAGTCCGGAATATTCTAGTGAAAAAAGGAATTAATATAAATAAAGGATCGATCAGCGGATGAGTTTAGTTGATAAAGTGATCTGGATAACTAAACAAAAATACACCGAACAGTGAAGTGCTAATCAATAATCAAGTTTGTATGCATATAAATTAAGTGTTAGTGAGTTAGTGTTTAAATAAATTAGTAAGTAGCCATACCGTGTGTTTAAATTTTATCCCACCCGTTTATTGTTTTAATAAATTAGAAAAACATTACATTGGTGTCAGAAGTGGGATTATATAAATAAATTGCCACGTAAAAATGGCCAAGGGACTATGTGATCTGAAAGTGGCGGAATTAGGAGCAAAATTGGAGGATCGTGAGTTGGAAACGTCCGGTAAGAAGAGCGAATTAATAGAAAGACTCAAAATGGCACTGGAAAGTGAAGGCTTGAATCGAGAAACATTCTTATTCAAAGACGAGGCTTCCACTTTAATCTCGTCAATTTCTGATATGAAGAACGATATTTCTAATATGAAGAACGACATTTTTGCTAACATGGACGGGAAGATTTCTGCTATGAAGAATGATATTTCTGCAGATATCTTATCATTGAAAAATGACATTGCTGCTGAAGTTGAGAATGAAATTTCGTCTCTAAAATCGGATATTGAGAATAAGATGCCTACGATAAACGAGAAAATAAAATCAGACATGTAGAATAAGATGACAACGATGGAAAATCAGATGGACGAGAAAATCAAGGAGTTAGAGACAAAGATTGCCGATTTAAGAACACAAGACACTTCAGCAGAAGAAAAGAAGATCGAGATCTGCAAGACAGATCATATTTGCAGTTTTACCCGAGTCAAGGCCCCAACGTTCGATGGAAAGATGTCGTGGACCAATTGCGTGAAACAGTTTGAAGCAGCCGCTAGAGTGAATAATTGGTCGGACAAGGAGAAAGCAGTGAACTTAACTATCGCGCTTCGGGGAGATGCCTCTGGAAGAAACGGACGATTTCGAGTAGCTGAAGAAGAGGTTGGACATGCGATACGGTCACGAACATCTACTAGAACATTTGTACCAGTCCCAGCTGAAGAACCGAAGGCAGAAACGTGACGAAGCCCTTTAAGAGTATGAAGTGGATATTGCCCGACTCGTTCGATTTGCTTATCCGTCAGCATCAGTGAACATGATGGAATATCTGGGCATCCCGGCCTTTATTGATGGCCTACGTGACCCCGATATGCAGAGGACGCATTGTTCAGCCTATCCCAAAACATTAGTTGACGCATTGACAGCTGCTCTTGAATATGAAGCAGCAACGAAGGCTTCAGGATATAACAAAACTAGGACCATCCAAGAAGAAGGTGACGAAGACAGATTTGACCAGTTCAACAGTTTAATAAAAAGTATGATGGACAAGAAGCCGAGAAAGATCAGATGCTGGAATTGTGGCGAGCCAGGGCATGTACGTAGTTCGTGTAAGCGCCCCAAGACTCCTGCAAACCAAGAACCCCAGTCACAGGAAAACTATAACGGGTCGGCTACGAGGGGGCAGCTCCGACCCATGATCGTTCCAAAGACCCTCTCATACTGATAGCTTCTCTCAGATGTCGCAACGACAGTGTATATGTGAATTGCGAAGTAAATGGCATGGAATATGCTCTGCTGGTTGGCACTGGAGCAACTAGAACCATTATACGACCATAGATGATAAACCCCAAGAAGAAGCTTCTACCAACGAGACTGCGACTGCGTACCGCCACAGGCGAGAGTGCCAACATTCACGAGGAAACACAAATCCAATTGGGAATTGGCACAAAAAAGTTCACGCATACGGTAATCGTAGCTGACTTTGGAGAAGACGTGATTCTCGGAATGGACGTAATGAATGTACATGGTTTCCAATTAGGCTTTAGAAACAGAACCATTAAAATGGGCTCCGAGGAGGTATTCCTTCATCCACAGGAAGGCAGCGCGGTGTTGGCAGCTGTACAGGGAGATACCGTTCTACCTGCACGAAGCGAAACCATTATAGTAGCACGGCTACAGGGAATCATGGAGGCAGGTACAGCGGTTATGATGGAGCCAAGGAACCACGACGAAGAGGTCGGCAAAGGAGTACTAATTGGAAAAGCATTGGTTACGTCAGCGAAGGAGATCCCGGTGCGATTGATAAAAGTGAACGATTACCCAATTACCATCAAGAAGGAAACCAAGATTGGATCCTGCATACCAGTGACGTCTATAGTTCTCCAAACAACGACCACTGACAATTCTAATGCCAGATTCGAACAGACGTTATCAGTAGCTAGTCAATCTTCGAATCGAGCTGAATGAGAGAATTTCTTTTGCAGTATCGAGACTTATTCGTACCAAAAGGAGGAAAGACTGGTAGAACATCAGCCGTCAAACACAAAATCGATACTGGTAATGCTAAGCCAATTAGGAAATCAGCTCGAAGACTTCCACGAGCGAAGAGAGAGGAAGCTGAAAGAATAATTCGAGAAATGGCAGAAGAAAAAGTAATAGAACCATCTACTAGTCCATGGTTGTCTCCAGTAGTGCTCGTCAAGAAAAATGATGGAACTACAAGATTCTGCGTGGATTATCGCCAGCTTAACAACAAGACGAAAAAAGACAGCTATCCTCTTCCTCGAATTGTCGATACGCTAGATACTTTGGCCGGCAGCAAACTGTTTTCCACCCTGGACCTGAAGTCTGGTTATTGGCAAGTGGAAATGGCCCCAGAAGACAAAGAACAGACTGCTTTTACCACCGGATCTGGATTATGGCAATTCAACGAGATGCCATTCGGGCTCTGTAATGCGCCTGCGACATTTGAAAGACTCATGGAAAATGTCTTGAGAGGGTTGTCTTGGAAGACATGCCTGGTCTATTTGGACGACATCGTAGTACTGGGGAAGACATTTGACGAACACCTGAATAATTTGGAAGACGTATTCAAACGACTCCAAGCTGCCCAGCTCATGTTTAACCCGAAGAAATGTCAGCTGTTCCAAAACCGAGTCAACTATCTAGGTCATATAGTGAGCAATGAAGGAGTGGCGGTGGATCCAGAGAAAATTGCTTCCATTCAGCAATGGCCGCAAGCAACCAACAAACATCAAATTAGGAGTTTGCTTGGACTTTGCACGTATTATAGAAGATTTATCAGGAAGTTTGGAGATATTGCCAAGCCTCTAACTCGACTTACAGAAGAAGCAAGAGCTTTCCAATAGGACGAAGATCGTCAAACGGTTTTTGATACCTTGAAGAAGCATTTAACCACGGCGCCGATATTGGGATACTCTTTACCAGAGGGAGACTTTATTCTTGACATTTTTTCATCATTTCTTCGGTATCAATACGAAAACTTAAACTTATAT
The DNA here is from genome assembly GCA_963921935.1 of Galeruca laticollis. Taxonomy (NCBI): domain Eukaryota; kingdom Metazoa; phylum Arthropoda; class Insecta; order Coleoptera; family Chrysomelidae; genus Galeruca; species Galeruca laticollis. The sequence continues at coordinate 206,093,766 of OY998176.1, read as the reverse complement.
TTTTCCATTGCTTTCTCCAAGGCATATATTATCTACTCTTTTGCCTCTACCGGTATACCTACATTAATGAAGGAGCCCCTTTCTCAAAACGATTTATTTGTTTGAAAATTAAATCGGTCAATGAAACAAAAATATACTGCCAATTGATTTTATCAACAGTTTCAGTGTATTTGTCGGAATTGAAATTTACCGAGAGTTTATTTGATTCATCCTCCCATTTTCCACTGGGAATTACAACTAGACTTCTGGGACGACTCGCTTGCTCTCGCCCTTTCTTTACTTGGTAATAAAACCCTTATCATTCGATGGATAAATCTGGAGATAAATTAACTTTGATATTTTTATTCACGGGATTTGTACTGCATGTACGCGGTTATGCATTTTATTTATAGTTCATATGTGGGTCAAAATTTCAACAAGCGGGATCTACTATTATAAATTACGGAAGAAGAAAAATCTCTCATCAATTTTGTAATGGTAATACATATGTTAATATGAGATATATTTCATAATTGTCGAAATGGAGACAACTACGATGCAATGCAAGACATTTCTTTCGAATGCAGAAGTTTGAGCCAATATTTCGAAGCAAGTATAAGTGCGCAAACAATAGTTTTTTCAAAATTAACTTTGTATCAGTTTCAGGCCATTTTCTCATTTAAGTTTCAAACATTACCCTTTCTTTACGTCGTGAATTGGTCATTTCAATATGATAAATTACACTTTCTCTTGAATTATGTTGGCAGAAAAGTAACTCTGAGTAAAACAGCTCTCCTTTACTGTTATTTGATTATGACATATGAATGGCTTTTGTTATCCACAATACAGCTTTCGATTCACTTGAACCTGGAGAATTTTTCGTTCATTAGAGAATTTCAGGAAAGAGACAGATACATACAACTGCTAAGAAACATTTATCAAGAAGCCACAAGTAGAGTCAAACTACATACAACTGAATCGAGCATAGGACAAGATTATACAATATCTCCTTAACACTTCACACTAGTTAAGGACGATATATTCAAGAAACTGCAATGGGAGGATAGAGGTATAAATGTTGAGGGAAGGAAACTCACCAATGTAAGATACGCCGATGATGTGCTGTTGATAGCTGCAAATCGACAAGAACTTTAAGAGATGTTAGAAGATCTACAACGAAAATCCGATGCAGTAGGTTTGACAATGAACTTAAACAAAACAAAATATGGTAAAAGAGAAGTAGATTGAATTATTTCTGTGAATATTTTTCGTATGTAATTGAATTGTTTGTCACAGCTATAAAGATTTCAACGGATGCTAATTAATCCTACCAAAAATCTCTATAAAATATTTTTGGCTCTTTTAATTAAAATAGCTATTTGAACTCAAAATTTGACTCTACAAGTTTCTTCATTATTCTGGAGATTTAAGTCAATAATATTTGAATGTTCCTTGAAAATCATTGATATGATAATATAAATTATAGAGTATAGTATAAAATGGATCAAATGAATCTTAGAGATGGAAAGAAGATAAGAAGAGGGGAAGAGGAAGACAAAGAGATCGTGGAAGTACGACAAGGTGAAGAAGTCGAAATAGACATTGTAAGGGACCAGAATGATTCTGAAAAAAATCCAAACACGAAACAAAAGGAAACAACAAATAAAGTAGAGAAAAAGGCAGTATTGAAAATGTTGATGGAAATGGAAGAAAATAGAAGAAAGGATATGAAGATGTTGGAGAAGAATATGAAAGAAAGTACACAGAACGAAATGAAGATGTTGAAGAAGAAAATAGTTAACAAAGAAAATGTAAAAGAAATTGAAGAAATTAGATAAGACGATATGAAGATGTTTGAGAAAAATATATGAGAAAGTATACAGAACGAAATGAAGATACAGAAAAAATATGACTGTTAAAATGGAGGAAATAAAGAAAAATTAGAAAATGTAAATAGACAAATGCAAGAAAGTAAAATATACACCGAGAATCGTTAAAGAAATGATAGGAATATGAAAATGGAGAAATTACAATCTAATGAAATAAGAAAATTGAAAGAAAATGAAAATTGGGTGAAAAATTAAATAAAGAACAAAAGGAATATGGACAGAGAATTAATCAAAACAAATAGATATACAAATGTTGGAAGAAAGTTTGATTAAAGAGATTAAAAAAAAATTTGAAATAGAAGAAAAAGAGAATTACAAGACAAGAAAGGTATGATCTGGCGCAACGGATGTAAAAGGTTTGGCTCCGTAAAATTAATTTAGAAATAGTAAAAATTATGAAATTGAAGATTGTAAATATTATATGTTGGGAGGTGTTAGTGCGGATGAGTTATGAAATTAAAAAAAAAAAGCTGAAACAAACTTCAAAGTGATATAAGAGAAATTACCGGAAGGAACGAAAAGTAAGTGGCGGACATTATTTAAAGGACGGAATGTGTGAAGGGAAAATTTTGGTACAGTTTGAATAGACTTTTGTGAAGCTAGTAATGGACTGTGGACTTTGTAGGAAAGACGAAAGAAGGACAGTTGAGGTATTTAATTCTAGGAATAGTTAATTAGTAGTACATAGATAATTTGTAAAAATTTTGTATATAAAATTATTTTTAACCCACAATTACAGTAAGAGTTGAATTAAATAATGTTTTTCTATGCTTCAACTAAAATATAAATGAAAAAAATTATTATCTGTGCTAGCCGAATTTAAAATTAAACAATAAATAATAGAAATAAATAAAAGTTTTAATTATTATATTAACATTGATATATATATATATATATATATATATATATATATATATATATATATATATACAAATTGAAGAAAAATATCTTATTGGGGATAGCAGCAAATGAGAAAAAGTATACTCCATTCAATTCTCCAAGCTTTCGTAAATCTTTATTTACATCATCAGGGAACTACAATAAAGGAAAGAAAAACATAAACTATAAAAAAATTCCCTACAAACATTTCTAAAACTTACATTAATCGAGATTACATCCTAGATCTTGAAAATCGGAAATCTGTAAAACAGCAAATTATTAAAGAAAAAAGTCCAGTTGATAATACATGTGCCCACTACTAGTTAAATTTTAAAACATTATTAAAAATAAAAGTTGAAACATTAAAATATCGTGAATCCACACACCCACACGGACCTGTGAGAATACTAACGGAAACTGAAAATGTTAGGTTAAGTACAAAATTCATCATTATTTAATGAACGAGAAGAATCGATCTTGGCAATGACGCGAGCCACCGAAACAATCGAATTAAAACTTTCAGAAGAATACCAGGGTGGTACCAAAAATTATGCAATGAATATTTCATTAAGGACTCCTTTCAGGTTTTTGAGTTATTTAACAGAAGGACTCTTCCACAGGACTATGTTTTGGTCAGTCTGGATGTGGTTTCCCTTACTTACAAGCAGTTATACGTTCAGTTCACAAACACTGGCCATCCATTAGTGCGGTGTGCAATATTGATTTTGACATGTTCATTTAGTTGATTGAATTCCTGTTCAGTTCTACCTGCTTTTCTTTTAATGATAAATTTTACAAACAGACTTTTGGTACACCTATGGGTGCCAGTATTTCTCCGATATTAGCTTGCTATGTAATGGATGATCTGTTGGACGTGGTCCTTCCGGTACTTCCTTTTAATATACCTTTCATCAAGAAATATATAGATGATATAATCCAGGCTTGCCCTGCAAACTCCACCCAAGATCTTCTTTTCACTTCTAATAGTTATGATCTTTATACTCAATTTACTCTCGAAGCAGAGAACTCTAACATGGCTGTCCCCCTTTTAGACTAGGTCTCCTGAAAATGTGATTATAATTGATTGGTATACAAAACAAAGTAGATCTGGGAGATATCTCAACTACAATTCTTACCATAAATTTAGCATTAAGGTTAAACAAATGACAGCTAGAGTTATGAACCCCTCTGACCCTATATTTAGAAATAAGAATCGTGATATTCTTTTCAATTTTTCCTATCCAAAACAGTTACTAAGAAAGATCATCTGCAACACGTCTTCTGTTTTGTCACATACTCCAATACAATCAATTGACGCAGCAGGTGCAGCTGAGTTGGATCCTCTCTCGGCCTCTAGAACGATTCCTTCCGTTTCAACGGTGTCTCTGCCTTATACGAGGAAAATTACGTCCAGACTTATTAGGATTTTCTCACAATACTTACAGAATGTTAGGTTTGCCTACAGGAGTTTCTTGATTGTTAAGTCAATTTATAGTCCTTTAAAAGGCAAGATACCTGTCGTGGATTGTAGTAATGTTGTTTATAAGTTATGTTGCAACATTTGTGACCTATCATATATTGTTCAAACCTCTCAAAAAATTTTCAGCCGTGTATCCCTCCATAAAAGTGATATAAGGTTACATCCTGAAAGATGTTCTGTGGCGAATCATGTCTCCTCGTTTATCATGTCATTGATTTTGAAGGAGTTGAAATCCTTTCTCGGGAGAGGAGTTATAACAAAAGATTGTTTCAGGAAATGGCGTTCATCTTCCAAGAGGATGGTTGTATGAATAAAAAAACAGAAATTCAGAATTTGAGCAATCTCTACTCCCTCCTCCTAACGCTTGATAAGCACACTTGTCTTCATAATGATAATCATGATAATAATAATAATTCTCACTAGTTGCCTACTTCGGTTAACATAATTGGTGGTTGTTCCTTTCAAGAGGAGATTCATAATAATATTCATAATAATAATAAATAATATTAATAATAACATTTTAATTATTATTAATGATAATTTTCTTGTTGTAATATTTCATAGCATTTTCATAATTTTTGGTACCACCCTGGTACTCTTTTGGAAGTTTTATTTCGATTGTTTCGGTGGCTCGCGTCATTGCCAAGATCGATTCTTTTCATTCATGAAATAATGATGAATTTTGTACTTAACCTAAAATTTTCAGTTTCCGTTAGTATTCTCACAGGTCCGCGTGGGTGTGTGGATTCACGATATTTTAATGTTTTAACTTTTATTTTTAATAATGTTTTGAAATTTAACCAGTAGTGGGCAAATGTATTGCCAACTGGACTTATTTCTTTAATGATTTGCTGTTTTACACATTTCCGATTTTCAAGATCTAAGATGCAATCTCGATTAATGTAAGTTGTAGAAATGTTTGTAGGGAAACTTTTCATAATTTATGTTTTTCTTCCCTTTATTGAAGTTCCCTGATGATGTAAATAAAGATTGCTGCTATCCCCAATAAGATATTTTTCAATTTGTGTTCTAATTGATCAGCAAAGATCACGGCATTTTTCGCTTTTCAGCTATATATATATATATATATATATATATATATATATATATATATATATATGTTTATATTTATATATATATATATATATATATATATATATATATATATATATATATATGTTTATATTTATATATATATATATATATATATATATATATATATACATAAAATTAATTGAAATTTCATAAAATACGAGGTGTGTCTGTATGAACAATAAATTCCGGTTTTCTACTGCACTTCCATTTTAATCTAAATTTCAATAATTTTGATATATCAGCCTGACCGTTATTCGAAGAGAAAAACAATTACTTTCCTGGCTAATACCACGCAGAATATTGAGTAACATCCTGTATCGACAAAAGGGTCGATCGACGTCACGTTCTTCGAAGGGGATGTAATTCCATATTCTGCGTGGTATTTGCCAGGAAAATAGTTGTTTTTCTCTTCGAAGAACGGTCAGGATAATATGTCGAAATTATTGAAATTTTGACTTAAACGGAGGTGCAGTAGAAAACAGAAATTTATTTTCCATATATATTGGTCTAATGGATTCCTCACCTCTTCTAAATTAAGACCGTTAGACTAGGATCAGAGCATATCCTATTCTACAAAGGAAGGGAAGACAATAGTCTAGGTGGAATGGGTTCCATTATCAACAAACGAGTTTCCCCAAATCTTCAAATACTTGAAGCCATATCAAATAGAGTAATATACATATCATTCACGATTAACTCCAATATAACAATTGAAGTCGTACAAATCTATGCAACAACATGTAGCCATGAGGATGAAGGAGTCGAGATGCTGTATGATGAAATCACACAAAGCCTAACAGAAAATAAAACAAAATACACGCTGATAATAGGAGACTTTAACGCAAAAATAGGAGAGCAGTGTAACAGCTCGCAGTATGTTCAACAATTCGTTCTGGGGAAAAGGAATGAAAGAGGGACGATGATCGCAAATTACCTGGAAAGAGAGCAACTATTCATAATGAATACGCTTTTCAAAAAAAGACCGCACAGAAAGTGGACCTGAGTCAGTTCGGATGGGACTACAAAAAATGAAATAGACCACGTGCTAACACCAAATAACCGTATCGTTCTGAACTCCTTCACTACGAGCAGTGATCCCAGATTAGGTAGGTGCAAGGTCGTAGTAAACACAAACTTGGGAAGAGCAAAAAATTTCAACAGAATCCAATACCGCTAGCAAAGGACCATCACACGAAAGCTTCGACGAAACGAAGAGTAGATTGATAAAAACATTGAAAGAAATAACCAGAAGTTTAGTAACATCAAAAACTAAAAGAATAGAAAAGCTTACAACACAAACGGAACAGCCACTGGAAAAAAGGAGAGAGCTTATTCAAGACAATAAAATGAGTAAAGTAGATTATGCGAAACTAAACAAAACAACAAGGAAAATGGCCAAGCAGAACATAAGAAAGCTCAAAGAGAATCGAATAGATTAGTTGATACAGCAAAATATCTTTAACAAAGGAAACGCATATAAAAAAGAGACGATCAAGCTGAGAGAGGGACAGGGTAACATATTAGAGGATCGAAGAAAGATACTCAAGGTAATCGAGGCGTTCTACACAGGATTGTACGAGTCCAAATTAGACAATGAGGATGCCAGAACAGCAAACGACCCGAAAAACATTATATGTAATGTTAGCTCCGAAGATCTACCAGAGATTGAGGAAGAAGTTCGGAAAGCTTTAAACCAACTAAAAAACGGAAAGGCAGCAGGTGACGATAACATCATACCGGAAATTCTGAAGGAAGGTGGAAGTCTACTGGTAAGGGAGCTTAAATCACTATTTAATACATGCTTGACCGAGGGAAAAATACCACAGGATTCGAACACCGCGATAGTCATATTGATATATAAGAAAGGCGATCCATTTTCCTAGAAAACTATAGACCAGTTAGCCTGCTATCACAGATCTACAAGTTATTTATGAGAATAATAACAACCGCCTCGAATACAAAGTCGACACATACCAACTCTATGAACAGGCGGGCTTCAGAACAGGCATGAGTACAGTAGAACTCCACACCGTGAGGATACTGATCGAAAAAGCAACGGAACATAACATCCCAATATGGGTCGTCTCCATAGACTTTAGAAGGGCCTTCGACAAAGTTGAAATTTGGGCAATTATCAGATCAATGAAAAGTGCAAGAATAGACCAGCGATATATTAACATTATACAGACACTAAATGAGCGCTCAAAAATGGATGTGGGTCTACATGAAGAAACTGACAAAATCCTGATTAAGAGAGGTGTTAAACAAGGAGACATTGTGCTACCCAAATTGTTTTTACTGGTGCTAGAGGATGTTTTGAAAATCCTACAATGAGATGAGAGAGGAATTAATATATCGGGAGAAAAATTCAGTAACCTAAGATTTGCTGATAACATTGCCATTTTTGCCCCAAACAGCGAAGAATTAGAACTAATGCTTATAGAATTACAACAAGGAGCAAGAAAGGTAGGCCTAGAAATGAACATTTTTAAAACCAAATTCATGACAAACCAATGGACAAACATAGAGAGTATAAATGTGCTAAGACAACAAGTAGAGAAAGTGAACTCTTATGTCTACCTAGGTCAAGAAATAACATTGGGAAAAACTAATCACGAACTTGAAATTAACTATAGATTACATCTCACGTCTTCAACTCCAGCCTACCCCTCAAACTGAATACCAAAGTTTACATGGAATGTATTCTCCCAGTAACAACCTACGGATGGAGACCTTAGAGGGGAAAAAGAAGCACCGGCAGATCACAACAAAGATGGTATGATGATATCGGAAGAACAGTCGGAGTTAATTGGTGCCAAGTGGCACAGAACACGGCAAACTGGAAAAATATGAGAGACGCCTATATCCAAAGAAAACGACTAGAAGAAGATATATATTAGTTAAATTTATCAAACCCATGAACAATAGCCATTAACTCCTTTTCTATCTTGTGAATATTTTTGTTGAGTTTCATTCAAATATTTAGATGCCTAGCACACTGACAATCCTTCCTGTAATAAACATGCGCCTAAACAATTCTTACTTGCATCCAAAACTTTTTCTATGTTATAATACTGCTTAGTAGTCCCTCCTTTACTTTATTGGAGCTATCTTCATATTTGTGTTCCCAAGTCCATTCAACATTTTCTTTTTATAAATCCTTCAAGTCACTACTTAATTCTGAACAGTTTGGTATATACCTAGCAATATACGTAGCCATACCTAGAAAAGTTTGTTATACTTTTACCTTATTTGGGATTTCCATATCTAAATTTTTTTGTCAATCTGGTGATATATCTTTTTCTGAAAAAATACTTCCCAAGTATTTTATTTCTTTAACAGCAAACTTGCATTTTTTAAAGTTGTATTTTATATGATACGCCTTTGCTGCGTCTATAACTTTTTTAAGTCAACTATCATGCTCTTTGTGGTCTGATCCATATACTAAGAAATCGTTCATGTACACTTAACATCCATCAACACTTTCAAATATCATTTCAAATGTTCTTTGGGAAACTTCATGACTTGTTTTCAAACCATATGTTAATTTATTATACAGTACCTTGCAACTGGCGTTGAAAAAGTACATAATTTACTATTATTTTCTTAGTGTTTTTAAATGAAACTCAAGGTCTCTAGTTAATTCCACAATATAATACAAGTTATTGAAAATTCTAAAAAATTGACAATTGTTTCGATAAATCAATATCATCGTCAGAATGACAGAAGTTACATTTCATTTTATGCCTACCTGACGTTTAGTAGTTATATTTGGCTAGACCAAGAAGTAACCTAACTTGTGATTGGCTTAATATATGTTTATAGAAAAAAGAAGAAGATGTGATATTACAAATATTGAAGCTTAGATATTATTAGCCCTATGGTGATATCCTGGATATCATTTTTCCAATTAAGATCAGTATAACTGTGCAATGATATAGAAAACCAGGAAAACTATATCTGCTGATCTTTACAATTATCACTTAAGAAGACAGTTTATTAGTGGAGAATTCCCTAGATTTAACTGTTCATTGACAACTTCATATTGTGGGTTTCTTAAATGTCTTCTAATTTCCAGTTCTTCAAGGAAATCCAGTTCTTGTTTCTTTTCACAAATATGCAGTACTTCTAGTTTTGTGTTAGGTGTCAATGAATGATTGGTGTCAAGTAGATGTTTTGCGTAGTGGGATTTATCTGGTTGTTTTAATCTGTATGCTCGTAAGTGCTCACTGTATCGTATTTCAAAATTCCTAAGGGTCTGACCCAAATAGACAGCATTACATTCTGGACATTTGAGTTTATATATACCTGACTTCTTTAATAGTGGTATTTTTGTTTTTACATTTTACAATTTTGTACTAACGTTACTTTCTGTTTTGGAAGAAATTGTTGTATTCGTTGCTGAAGATATTATCTTTGAAATGTGGTTAGAATTGAATGGAATTGTTACATCAGTTTGTGTTGGTTTTCGGTAAATTGAATAATCAAGTACATTATTAACTCTTTGAATTTTTAAAACAAGAAAATTAATTGAGCTATTTTCTTCAATTTCTAATGTAAATTTAATTTTCGGGTGTAAATTATTGATGTGGTTGAAAAATACCATCACATATGCAGGAAATATTTCTAATAATATTTCAAAGATAATATCTTCAGCAACGAATACAACAATTTCTTTTAAAACAGAAAGTAACGTTAGTACAAAATTGTAAAATGTAAAAACAAAAATACCACTATTAAAGAAGTCAGGTATATATAAACTCAAATGTCCAGAATGTAATGCTGTCTATTTGGGTCAGACCCTTAGGAATTTTGAAATACGATACAGTGAGCACTTACGAGCATACAGATTAAAACAACCAGATAAATCCCACTACGCAAAACATCTACTTGACACCAATCATTCATTGACACCTAACACAAAACTAGAAGTACTGCATATTTGTGAAAAGAAACAAGAACTGGATTTCCTTGAAGAACTGGAAATTAGAAGACATTTAAGAAACCCACAATATGAAGTTGTCAATGAACAGTTAAATCTAGGGAATTCTCCACTAATAAACTGTCTTCTTAAGTGATAATTGTAAAGATCAGCAGATATAGTTTTCCTGGTTTTCTATATCATTGCACAGTTATACTGATCTTAATTGGAAAAATGATATCCAGGATATCACCATAGGGCTAATAATATCTAAGCTTCAATATTTGTAATATCACATCTTCTTCTTTTTTCTATAAACATATATTAAGCCAATCACAAGTTAGGTTACTTCTTGGTCTAGCCAAATATAACTACTAAACATCAGGTAGGCATAAAATGAAATGTAACTTCTGTCATTCTGACGATGATATTGATTTATCGAAACAATTGTCAATTTTTTAGAATTTTCAATAACTTGTATTATATTGTGGAATTAACTAGAGACCTTGAGTTTCATTTAAAAACACTAATATGAGCATATTCCACGAAGTAAGGGTCGAGACAGTCAATTTTATTATTTTCTGTTAACGTAATTTGATGAAATGCTGCTGCAGTATCCAATATACCAAACAATATACCAACAACTTTTCAGTTAAGCCGCTATTTCTTAAAATCTCGGTAACTTATTTTCAAAATTAACCAAACTAACCATAACTTTACTATACTTTATAATAATATCAGAAGTAAAACCAAAAATCTGAATGAGCTTAAACTTTCGTTATCTAGTGTTACGGATTTTGATTGTCTAGTTCTAACTGAGACCTGGAAGATTACTGACATCAATTTGTATAATATACCGGGATATAATATAATATACAACAACGGCGATCTGAATCAAAATGATGGAGCTGTGGCTTACATAAACTGCAGATACTATCAGCATTATTACTGTTATTATCAGTAATAACAATAAAATTACGATTCTTGCTTTTTATAGATCACCGTCTAAGGAAAATAATAATCCACGTATACCTGAATTTATCAATAATTTCCATAATTTCCTATATAACAGTGGTATCAATTCTGAAAATTATTGTCTTTTTGTTGGAGATATTAACATTGACTTATTGGATTTAAATGTTGATACCATGGAATATGTGAGTGGCCTGAGTGAGTGTGGATTTACATCCACCATTAATAACCCAACCAGAATGGCAGCTTGCTTAGATCATTTGTTTGTTAAGTCAAGAGCTAACATTCTAGAAAATATTATCCATGTAGTAATAGAAACTAATATAACAGACCACTATACAATAGCGCTGCAAATAGTTTTTGATAATAAAACAACTAAAAAGGTAGCTGACTATTATACTATGACTGTGATTTACTTGTAAAATACAAGGTGTATAAAAATAAATTGCATTCGCTTATCGAAAAGAGAAAACGCAAATTTTATACGGAAAAGATCATGGAAAATTCAAATAACAATAAACAATTATGGAGCGTGGTGCACGATTTGAGTGGAACAAAAAAAGTAAAAATGCCTTATGAAGCTATTAAGGATCCAATAAGAAATATATTGACAAACCCATGTGACATTGCGAATGAATTTAATCGTGTATTTTCAGGAATGGGCAAGGGATTGGCCAAACAAATAAATGGTAACCCTCAGCAAACATATGGTGATAGTGCCTTTTTGCCTAATTCGATCGTTTTATTACCCACAAATGGGTATGGAATTGAAAAAATTATAAATGAATTGAAGAGTAAAAAGGCAACTGGTATTGATGAGATAAGTGCGGAATGTCTAAAAGCAATTTCACCATTTATACTTGATCCTCTAGTGCATATCATAAATATGTGTATAGAAAAAGCTACTTGGCACAAATCCTCCAAAAACACTGTAGTCATACCCGTATACAAAAATGAAGATAAGACCCTTGCCGCGAATTATAGACTTATACACGGATTCCACACATGGCAAAATTTTTTGAAAAACTGTTGAAAAATAGACTCACATCGTTTATCAACAAATATGTTTTAATTTCATCCAAGCAATTTGGTTTTAAGCAAAATAACTCCACACAAGATGCCGTTTTGAATTTAACATCAAATTTTATGAAGCATTAAATGATAATAAAGTTTGTTTGTGTGTTTTTTTAGATCTAGCCAAAGCTTTTGATACTGTTAGCCATTGCAAACATTGGAAAAAATTGGCATACGAAACAACTGTTTAGAACTATTTAGGAGTTACCTGTCAGAGAGACAGCAGATAGTAAGGGTTGCCGGACAAGCGAGTGGTCAGAGGGATGTAACATATGGAGTACCTCGGGGAACAACTTTAGGCCCCGTTTTATTCAATCTTTACATGAATGGATTATTTTCATTCAATGCAGGACATATAACTGGGTTCGCTGATGACACTGCTATTACTTATGAAGCAGACAACTGGTATGAGCTGAAACTAAGAGCAGAAACTGACCTAAAGCTAATAAAGACCTGGTTTAATAATAAACTACTTACCATAAATGTAAAAAATACATATTACCTACCACTATTTAGCTCCAATTTAAGCATCGAACTATTCAAACCTCTTGAAATATCACAAAACGGACAAAATTTTAGCATCAAACCTGTAACACATGTGAAATATTTAGGTATTATCATAGATGCAAATTTAAAGTGGGATTATCATATTTAATTTATTATAAAAAAACTACAATTCGTCCTTTACAAATTTAAATACCTCATAAAATTCATCCCTACTAGATATCTTCGAATGATGTATTTCGAACTAGTGGAAAGTCACCTCCGTTATGGTATACTGGCTTGGAGAAGTGCCCTGAAAACTCACATTCATCCGTTAGAAATCATTCAAAAAAGATTTCTAAAGATCATCATGTGTAAACCCTATACCTATTCTTCAGATCGATTGTATAGGGAAAGCAACATATTTGACCTGAAACAGTTGTACTTTCTATGTGCATCTATAAAATACCACACAATATAAGATCTAAGAAACTTACCTGCACATAGAAATGTAACTAGAAACAAAAGCCACTGCATTGCTCCGAGAATGATAAAGTCCTTCTGCCAACAATCTTTTTCATTTCTAGCTCCAAAAACCTATAATTGTATTCCGGATAGTATCAAGAATACGAGTAGTGTTATTGTTTTAAAAAAAAATTTAAAGAATTTCTCTTGGAACAGACGAGAAATTTCTGTCATATTGTTATGGTGGAGTAAACACATATTACTTCATCTACTTTAAAAACATAGAAGTTACGTTTACTTAAATTTCTGCGTTCGCTTAAATCTAATATTGTTCATATATACATATATTTACTTTGGCCCTAATTTTATTTTATTTATTTTATTCAAAACTGTTCAATAAGATGCAATAATGTTAAATTTGGTGAATTTGTTTTGACTTGTATTTTTAATTGTGTTTTGCCGAAACAGGTGTATCCACACCTCTCGGATACCTTAGGGTTTATTTATTTATTCATTTACATAATTGTTTAGTTGTTTTATGAAATTGTGTAAATGTTTTGAAATTATTACGAATATTAGAGTATCAATCAAACTCAACAATGCAATTTTAATTTTAGATTGTCTAGGTGATGTTCATTATTATTATTATTTCTTTTTTTTTCCTATTATAGAGCATCGACTGCTTTGGTCATTAGCTCTTCTAATTTGGAGGAGGGAAAACTCATGTTCACCCGACGTATAATCGGGTAGTGTTGGAATTTTGAGTTTTGTTTTCCAATTACTCATAGTACTTTTTAGAAACCTAACCACCACAGGGTGTATATTGTAAATTTCCAAAGTTTTTATTAACCAACTGTGGGGCACTGAGTCGAAAGCTTTCCGATAGTCTATATAAGCCATGTACAGATTTCTGTTCTTCTTTCTAATTTGTTCCAATATCACATTATCGATTGTTATTTGTTCCTTGCAGCCCATATATTTTCTTTTGCACCCTTTCTGCTCCTCAGTTAGAATATCATTAGTTTCTAGGTATGCGTACAGTTTATCACATAGTGCTGCAGTGAAGATTTTGTACATTGTAGGAAGGCACGTGATGGGTCTATATTGAGAAGGATCTTGGGTTTGATCAGATTTTGGAAGAAGATAAGTTACACCATTTGTAAGGAAGTCTGGTAGTTGGTCAGGGTTTCTTAGAGCGATATTAAATTGGTTGGTCAGGTGATGATGGGTAGCCGTAAGTTTTTTGTACCAGAAATTTTGGATACGGTCGTTCCCTGGTGCTTTCCAGTTGGCCAAGTTTTTTATTACCTTTTTTAGATCTTGTAATGTAAATATTATTTCTTCCATATGTAGATGGTTGTTGTTCTGAATTTCTGTTTTGATCCAAGGTGTATTTTCCTGGTGTTCGATTTCCTTCGACCACATTCCTTCCCAAAATGTCTGTAAATCCTCCTTCTTCGGCGGTTGTCCTTTCGAACCAGGTTGTTCGTTAAACGATCTATAGAAGCCCTTCTGATTTTTTGAAAAGAAGTTGTTTTGGATTTTGCGTTGGTAGCTCTCCTGATATCTTTTTAATCTATTAGAAGCAACTGCAAGTTTTTGTTTCCAGGTATCTAAGGTATCATCTATAATTGTTTTTATTTCATTTGTTGTTTTTCCTTCCAGCTGTTGTTTAATCTGGACCGGGATTTTATTTAGCAGCTTTTTGGATTTTTGCCCATTTGCTATTTGTTGAATTCTACCAATTTCTTTTCTCAAATTCTCGATTTTGGTACTAAGTCTTTGTTCCCATCTCGGTTTTTGAGGCGTATGTGCTTTTAGTATTTTTTGTTTGTTGGCTTTGATTGTTGCTAAAGCTGCGCAATACACGTGAAGATGTATTTCCTCGAGGTTCATATCTGCATCCAATTGACTTTCCAGAATTTGATTAGCAATTCCTAAGAGAGAGTGCGTGTTTGGTGTATAAATGAGTTTTGGTAGCGCCGGCCTGCTGGCAGGGTCGGATCCTCTGAATTCAGTAAGATGTTGTTGGTAGTTTTCTCCCCATAATGTTTGACGGTTGATTACTGAGGGTCGAAGACTTAATAGTGGTAGGTCAGCTTCAGGTCCTCTACTTTCTTGTTCCTGAGTCTCTGGGGTTCATTTATAGGCTGTTGATTATTATTATTATTATTATTATTATTATTATTATTATTATTATTATCACACACACGTATTTCCTTAGTGCTTAGAAATTCTTGAGTTTTCTGTTGAAATTGGACTATTTTAATTTGTGAAAAGTGCTTTTGGAGTGATGTACTACAAATTAACATCTATGTAACTGTTGGTAAGTAAAAAATCACGATATTATAAACATATAAAACTTTTTTTGCATCAAAAATACCAAGTTTACTTCGATACTTTTTACTGATTCATAAAACCAAATTAAATCGACGTGGACAATTGCACTCGGACTAATTTTTAATCTGAAATTTTGATTTATCAACCTATTTGAGTCATTAAATGCTTACAATAGAATCGTTAGAGGAGAAAAATATGGATCTTGATCATTGCGTTAGATGTAGAAAGCCCGTTAAAACCGGATATAGATGTCAAAAGTGTAATCGTCTGTCGCACTATGCATGTTTAAAAATTGTGAAAAACGTACAATTTTTAAAGGATAACATGGTTATTTGCTGCTGTGAATCTGGAGGTACATTTGATTCTTTATCAAGTGTTGCTTCTACTGAGGTTGAAAACAGGTCTGGTCTAGCCCAAGAGCAGGCTATGGACATTAATAAAATAACAATACGACATATGGAAGAACTATTAAAGCAAAAGGAGGAGACTATCCATTATCAAAAAATTGCTATAGATTCGCTTCACCATCAAATATCTTTGTTAAATGAAGAAACATCAAGATGACGGAATTCCATTGTTTCTCCGACACTGCAAAATAGTCAGAAGCCAAACCCAAAAACGAGTGTTTCAGTGCGACCGAAGACCAATGTCGAACAACAAGCTCCGCAAAATGATGCATCTACGTCAGATCATACCATT
Source organism: Galeruca laticollis (assembly GCA_963921935.1). Taxonomy (NCBI): domain Eukaryota; kingdom Metazoa; phylum Arthropoda; class Insecta; order Coleoptera; family Chrysomelidae; genus Galeruca; species Galeruca laticollis. The sequence continues at coordinate 206,077,490 of OY998176.1, read as the reverse complement.
GTAACAAAAAGTAATGTCAAAAATGCCTTACATAATGTGGAATCCCAGCTTCTATGTGGAAAATATATTGGCCTCAATCAACCTTCTTATGCAAATGCAAATGCGAATATTGGTAGCCACGTTGGAAAAAGAAGACCTAGACAGTTGCTAATTGGAAACAACCACGATATATCTGGTCCACTGAAAGCAGCGAATCCAACCATGGACAAATACTATCATTACCACGTAACGAACTGGCATCCAGATGTGTGTGGCGATGAGATATTGGACTATTTAAAAAGCTTTGCTGCCAGTGTAAAGGTGGAGAAGCTAAATTCGAGAAATCCAGACTTATATGCGTCTTTTAAAATAAGTGTATTATCTAAAGAATCTGAAAACATTTTAAAGAGCGAAATTTGGCCTAGTAGAGTTACTTCAAATCGGTTTTTTCATACGAAAAGAGTTGATGCACTTTCGGGGTGATATCTCGAATGTAATTGATAACAGTGATGATATATTCAACAAACATTTTTTCAGAGATTTCAACTTATCAATTTTTCACCTAAACGTTCAGAGCTTACATAACAAAATAACAGAACTGCAAGTATTTTTAAATAGCAAACCATTTGATATTTTTTGTGTTTCTGAGCATTGGTTAGACATCAATAGCTTAGACAAAATTAAATTGAACAAATATTCGTTAATAGCGTCCTTTTGTCGACAAACAAAAGAAATGCACGGTGGGGTGGCAATATATACAACATCTAAAATTTCTGTCAGAAGAATTGATATTGGAAGGTTCTGTAGGTCGTTTGATGCGGAATTCTGTGCTATTGAAGTTAGATACTGCAGTCTAGCTGTCATTGCGGTTTATCGGTCTCCCACCAAAGGAAATATGTCAGTTTTCATTGAAACACTAACGGATTTGGTTGAATTCTTGAATAACAAATATAAAAAAATCATTATCATGGGTGATATGAATCTGGATCTCGATGGTAATACGGATCACGCAAAAAATCTGTGCAATCTCTTCAATATGTATGGCTTCAGCCACTTAATCCACCAACCTACTCGAATAACTATCTCGTCAAGATAATGCCTTGATAACATAGTAACTAATGTTGGCGAGGAGAGTCTTGCCTCTGGTGTACTAGAGCCACTTGTATCGGATCATAGTGGCATCTATCTCTTTCTGAACTCTAACATTTCTAAAAAACCAGAACACTTTAAGAAAAGGATTATAAACGAGAACACAATAAAAAAATTTGTTGATAACTTGGAAGGGATAAATTGGGATATTTTTAATATCGACTCTCTGAACTCAAGTCAGTCTATTGATAAAATTCTTGAAGTTTTATCAAATGCTGCTGAAAGAGCATTCCCCTTAAAATCCATACACTGTACACGGCCTGGATTGAAGTGGTTTACCCCAGAGTTAAAACCAATGCGGCAGCAAGTATATGAATTTCGAAATAAATTTAAATCTTCAAATTCACCATTACATTGGAGCGAATATTGTATATTAAAAAAAAATTATAAATAAGCATTAAAGGAAGCTAAGAAGAGTGCTTGTACGAATAGAATCTTAAAATCCGATAATAAGAGTAAAACGATTTGGGGTACTATAAATCAACTGAGGCATGAAAGTAAATCCCGTTCAAATAGCGTTAATATTAATGCCGACGATTTAAATAATTTTTTCACTACCGTTTCTGAAAAACTTATTGAATCACTTAATGATCCATATACGCACTATATTTCCTTCCTGAATAAAATGCAAAAACCTCCATCTTCATTTTTCATGCTTATATTTCCTTCCTGAATAAAATGCAAAAACCTCCATCTTCATTTTTCATGCTACCATTTTTAGAATCTGATGTACTTGAGGCCATTCATTCCCTCAAAAACAAATTAAGTACCGATTAATATGGCTTAAATGCACAAATGATTAAGGCCTCCAGCACTGCTTTACTTGCACCCCTAACAGTTGCTCTAAACAAGTGCACTATCGAAGGCATTTGGCCCAACTCTTTAAAAATATCAAAAATTGTGCCCGTTCATAAGGGGGGAGATGTGGATGAACTGGATAATTACAAACCAATAGCGATCGTTCCCATATTATCTAAAATATTTGAGATCCTGATAAGGGATAGGTTTATATCTTATTTGGAAAAACAAAGTATTCTCTCGGCGTCACAGTTCGCATTGCAAAAGAACAAGTCCACTGTCTCTGCATTGGTTACAATTGTAGATGACATAGTGGACAGCCTCGATAGGGGACATGAAGTTCGTGCTACTTTATGTGATTTGTCTAAGGCGTTTGATTGCGTTAATACTCAAATTCTTCTGGATAAAATGAAATTTTACGGGTTCAGAGATAAGCAATATGACCTTATGTTTTCTTATCTCAATAATAGACGGCAATACGTTTACTTGAACAACGTACATTCACACGAACTTAAAATGAATAACGGAGTACCCCAGGGTTCCGTTCTGGGCCCTTTATTATTTTTAATTTACGTCAATGATTTACCCCAATCTTTGGAACAGTAAAGCAGAGTGGTTCTATATGCTGATGATGCTACCTTAATTTCAAACGAGGGAGTTGCTGCGAGGAATGGAAGTCTTGATATGGCAAAAAATTGGTGTCAAGCAAATAAACTCAAACTAAATGAATCAAAAACTCAACATATTCTTTTCAGTGTTGACAAATTTGCAGAAAAGTCGGAGCCTGTTAAATTGTTGGGAATTGTATTCGATACTTCGTTGACTTGGTCGAGCCAGATTGATCGATTATGCTCAAAAATATCTTCTCAAATATTCGTATTGAGACAGTTACGTAAAAATATTAGTGACAATAATGTAATGAAAGTCGCCTACTGTGCCTTGATTCACAGTCATCTGTCTTATGGCATATCGCTATGGGTTAACTCAAGCAGGCTTCATAAGGTTTTTTCGCTCCAAAAGGCAGCAATCCGAATTGTGGACGGATCAGCATACCGAGCGCATTGTATAGAAATTTTTAAGAAATATAAGATTCTGTGTCTACCCTGCCAATATATCTTTGACCAACTTCTAAGAATACATCGGGACCTAAATTCTATTTCGAGTCATAGCGATTTACACGGTTACAGCACTAGAAATGCAAATGATCTAGTAAATATCTTTTCACGTCTGTCAACGGCTAAACGGAACCGACTTGATTTCAATCTGTTTAATAAATTAGATAAACTATACCCGGAGGAAAAAATAAAGGAAATGAGCGATGCGAAATTTTCTAAATTTGTCAGAATTTATCTGATAGAACACTGTTTTTACAGCATTGATGAGTACATGAGCTATTCCTTTGAGTGTGCATTATACTTGAATACCTGATGAAATATGGTTAGCCTACGATAATTGTTTATTTTTTCTATACAGTTCTATACTTTTATATGTTTTTATATAGTTTTTCATCCTTTTATAATATGTCTTGGTGTACTTTTAGATTTTTATTCTATTGTAGATATTTTGTAACTATTTCTACTTTTTATTGTGTGATTGTTCTCTTTTTTTTCTCATAATGTAATTAATTATCTATTAATCGTTTGTAATTATATTAATATTTTATATGAGATGACTATAAACGTGCCCTGTATGTAAAATGGTCAATAAACGAATATATATATTTAAGTGTTTTGGGTCTAAACATACTCTTATACTATCACTATTTAGTTTCTTTACTATAACTAAAGCATTCACGAATTAGTTGGTTCTGTAACTTTTCCAATAATCCGCAACTTTTCTAATCTATTTTGTTGTTTTGAAAGTTCCATTACCATAAATGGTATTTTTATACATGGTATACACATACCTTGAGCTCCTTGAACTAATTTAATGTCATATACAACACCTCTCATATCTGTAAATTTCTCCTCGAATACCTCTTTATATATTTCAACCAATTTGTTATACTCGCCTTGAACTTGTATAACTATTTACACTAACTTTTACCATCTAAAATACTAAAACCTCATTTTTATCTCTTATGCTACAATTTAAATTCAGTTGTCCTAATCCTTGATTATTGGAAACATTGTAATTTTTTAAATCTGCCTTACTTTAATCTAACTGTATATCTCCAAACATATTTTTTAAAAAAAAATCTGGTATCATTTTACAATCATCACCTGTATCTAATTTTACTTTAACTTTTAAGTCTTGTATTATAATTTCCTCCATAACTTTATTTTCTGCCGTTCCTACTAAATTAACAGTTCCTATTAACATTTCTTGTTTTCTTCTCTTGTATATTCTTGCACTAAATTTATCTCTGTTTCTCTACCTTTTTTAAGTTGATGCTAATCCATTTTTCGTGACCGTCATCTTTTACTTTTTTTAACAAAATTTTCTGATTTTGGAATAGTAGCTAACAGCCGCTTCTCCGTCCCTGCAACCATGAAATCAAAATCCTTGGTGATCGTCTGCGATATCTAGCTCCGTTTCACTTATAATACGAAGGTAACTTAGGTAAGGATCACGTAACTGTAATCCAAGCTTTGGCCATTGATTCGAGAAGAAGTACAGTTTCCGGAGCTAGTAGCAGTCCACTTTAATCCCTAATCTGTGCAGTAGCATCCGTGGTTAGTATCTCACACGTAAGTCCTTTTCGGTAAGACTCAGCAACAAACGGGGTACAGGAGACGATCTTTGACCTCTAGAATACATCGCCGGAAATATCTTAAACCGAGATCTTTGCAGTTTCAAGGGACGGACTTTAATAAATCCTTAGCAATTATATAGTTCTATTTTCCAGACAAATAGTATCAAAGTAATGTATTTTTGTTATTTTCGAAGTGAATTTTTTAAAATGAAAATTTGAGAATTTTCTAACAAATCCATGCATTGATTACGTCCGTCAGACGAAAAAGACAAACGATTTTCGCGAAAAAAAGTTTGACCACGGGAAGTGGTGGTACTAATATATTGTTAGTATGTATATAGTGATACCCTTATGTAATGCCATATTAAAACCGTTATAACTTTTGTAGTAAAAAATAGTTATTAATAATTCTAGTTTTATTTTATAACTTGAGTGACGACCAATTTATACGTAGTGTCAGGGCGCTAGTGGACCTATGTTTCTTTGGGAGTCGTCAAATAGTGAAATTTTCGAATGATTTTTTTTGCCCGGCATATAACTTGTTATCTGTGCCGCTTGTGCTTGAGGATAATATTACTGAAAACTGGAAGAGATTTTCCCAAAAGTTTATGTTGTTTTTAAAGGGTACAAGATTAGACGCTGTTGAAGATTGTAAGATCTTGGATTTTATTGTTTACGATACTTTTTAAAATATGTAAGATATTTGTATGCTTCCTTTCTTCATTGTATATATTTAAGGCGTAAATTCATTTTAGTTAATAGGGTTGTAAAAATATGTTTCAGAATTGATAAGATCTTTTATATTGTTGTTAATTCAGAGGATAGTTTCATTTTATTTCAACTTTTGTTAAATACCTTTAAAATATCACGTCTTGCAACAATAATTGTAAATAGTTTTGCTTGGGCAATGAAATAGCACATTTTTGAAAGTCGACATCTTGCCGCATTGTCCTATAGTTAAGAAGTTAGGAAAAGGTCACGTTTCACCCTATTCTATATTGTATTGTAAAAACCCTAAATTTAGTGCCACTTCTGCATGATTTTCATGGTCGATGGTCGGGAGATATGAAAGACATCTTTGAATAACCTTTCTGAGTAAAAAGGTCACAATTGTTATTGGAGTATTCAATAGAAATTTAATTATTTGTTGGCAGCTCCCATAGTTGATTCTTGTCTAGGAACCCGACAAGTCAAATGATACTGGCCAATATGAAATATTTATTTTCGTTTGTTCAACCCAATCCACGCGTAAACACGTCCCTCACAGATTTCTATTTAACACGTCTCACAACGTGAAGAAATCAGTTTCTCAATCATCAGTTCTACACTTATTGACGCGAGTTTTACAGTCATCGAATCGAGCTCAACGCTCAACAACAAAGTTAGTTTCTCACTCATCAGTTCTACACTTATCGACGCGAGTTTTACACTCATCGAATCGAGCTCAACGCTCAACAACAAAGTTAGTTTTTTACACTCATCGAAGCGAGTTCAATACTCTCGACTATTTCACTCACCTACGAAATGAACCAATCAGAAGCTCTAGTCAAGTTCGGCTTACCGATAATACCAAACTTGACTCTTGACTCTGATTGGCCTATCAAGTTCGGTGTTTTCAGATTTGTTTACAGTGCATGTGACAGTTAAACGTCAAACCATAAAAATTACTGGACATTCGAGCTCTAATTCGCTGAAACCCTACATCCAACTTAGTAAACAACATCACGAAAAACTTATAGCAAATGTCAGAAATTATAGCAATCAAGATGTAACAAATATTGCAAGTACAAGCGCGTGTTCAAATAATCAAGCTCAAAACATTGTATATAATGACTGTACCATTTATAATAATTATAATTGAAAAATATTTCAGTATGTTATGGTTATTGTTGGTAGTGTAGTATTTCTTTCGATGTCAATGTTTTCTGTTCATTGAAATTTATTGATTTCTCAGGTCAACTTTTTTGCCAATTTCCTCTAATCCTGCCGAATTTCAGATTTTTCATCTTTCACTCTGTTTGTGAAATAGTCTAATAAAATTCCACTCGTGATTGAATTTATCTCATGAGTCTGTCTTTCATTTATGATCTCAACTGAATTGATTCGAGAAAACACCACTCGTCCTGCGGACTCGTGGTGTTTTCTCGAAACAATTCAGTTTCGTTCAAAAATGAATCGACAGACTTATCGCGAAAATTCAATCACTTGTGGTATTACTACTGATAACAAGGTTTTACACTCATCGACGCGAGTTTTGCACAATCATCGAATCGAGCTCAACGCTCAATAACAAAGTTAGTTTTAATATTCATCAAATCGGAACGTAAAGTGTCTTCCGATCTGAAACCAGCGAAGTTCACCATTCACAACTTTGTACCATTTTGTAAATTTGTATATAATAAAATAATAATTTCGATATTAATTTTGTCAAATTAAGATTATATACCTAATTGAATGTCTACGCCAGTTGACGAAGTTCAACTAGAAATATAACAAAAAACATTGGTCCTTCGATAACAAGTATTGGTATATAACATTGTAAAGTGTCAGTACTAAGAGAGCAGTTCAAATCGTATTGCAAGTATAGCAGTTCAAATCGCAGCATAGCAGTTCTAATCGCAGTTTAATTAGCAGTCCAGTTAGCAGTTCAACTAGCAGTCCAATTAGCAGTTCAATTAGCAGTCCAATTATCAGTTCAATTAGCAGTTCAAATCGCAGTTCCAAAAATTCATCACAACAGCAGCCAGGATAATCAAGGTAAGTTGGTCAGTTATATATTTAAATGTGCCAATTATCCGTCCTGCTTCCATATTAGTATCGTATAAACATTGTTGAAAGTCCTTACCATACTCACGCATAAACTGAATTTAAAATGGCTGAACTTAACAAATTAAAACGACAACGCGGTTATATACAAACGACTATTACGACCTTAAGAAAACTCATCGGCCAAGCAAACGATGAACCCGCGAGCATCAATGAACATTTTATTCAATCGACATTAGAAAGGGCAACCAAAGCATTTGAAAATGTTGATCTAATTCAAGATATGATAGAGGAGTTAGATGAAGAGGAAATGGATCAGCGTAGCTCTTACGGAGATAGCTTTGATTGGGAAGCAGCGCGTGCTAAAAAGCTTCTCGAGAAAATGAAACTATCACCCAATGACGTACATCCAGTAGATACCTTACACATTGGTAACATCAAATCAGTAGTGAAATTGCCTCCTATAACACTCAAGCTTTTCGATTGAACCCCTGAAAAGTGGACCGAGTGCTTAAGTCTACTCTCAGCCGTGGTGGGCGATAAACAGATTGAAGACGTTGAAAAGCTAAATTATCTGAAATCATCATTAACCGGAAAGGCAGCCAGGGCAATTAAGTCACTTGAAATCACCAACTGTAATTATAGTGTTGCTATTTCAATTTTAAAGGACAAATTTGAAAATCCACGTCGTATGGCACGTCGTCATATGGCAATTTTGAGAGAGTTTCCTCGATTAAACAAAGACACTCCCGGTGCAATAAACGAGCTCGTTGACGTGTTCTATCAACACACGAAAGAGCGTTGGAGAACCTGAAGGCTCCAGTTGACTCATTGGACATCGCACTAGTCGATTTGATTTTATCCAAGGTCAGCTCGAATACGGCTTGGCATTGGGAATTAACTTTGCAAGATGATCAGTTTTTGGGAAGAAGAGCTAATTGTGCAGATCCGTCTCAACACGAAGTACCTCACAACAAAGCACCAATATATGAAAAAATCACCAACGCAGAGAAACCCGTTCGCAAGCTCTTGTCACACACACAAATAACCATGGTAATACATCGCATCAGCAAAGATCGATTATCTGTGCTGCATGAAATAGTTCTCATACATTGTACGTTTGTGAAAAATTCCGTGGATTATCCGTTGAAAACCGACGAAAATTTATGTCAGATCATCGTTTGTGTTTTAATTGCCTTGGGAAAGGGCATGGAGTTAAAGCATGTGAAACACAGGCCTCGTATAAAAAGTGCAACAAATCAAATTCATCAAATCGAAACGTAAAGTGTCTTCCGGTCTGAAACCACCGAAGTTCACCATTCACCACTTTGTACCATTTTGTAAATTTCTATATGATAAATTATTAATTTCGATAATTATTTTGTCAAATTAAGATTATTTACCTAGTTGAATGTCTACGCCAGTTGACGAAGTTCAACTAGAAATATAATCAAAAACAGACGCTAAGGATGAAGATAAGCAAGTTACATGTTTTCTGTCCCAAGTTGGTGATGATGGCCTTGCCCTGTTTAACCGTTTTTCTTTTCAAGCAGGGAAGGAGGAGATTTTGGAAGAAATGAGTAAACAATGTGATAATCACTGTGTCCCCCAGAAATAGGTTATGTTGGAAAGGACAAAGGTCAACTCAACATTGCAAAAAAGGGTAATCGTTCAACAGTTTCTTGACCGAGCTGCAAAAGGCTGTTCAGACAGCGAATTATCCCAATAAAGAAGAAATGACCAAGGACAGAATTGTCATAGGGTTGAGAGATACTTCAACTGAAGGGAAACTAATGCGAGAGTCGACTTTGACTTTGAATAAGGCAGAAAGTTTCTGTAGAGCCACTAAAATAAGCAAAGATCATGTAAAAGTAAAGAGTTTTAATGATTAAAACTAACTTTTTCGCATCTGTGTGATGCCCTGAACAATATTCTATCATAAAATTGTCACTTGTAAACATTTCGGAGGCTGTATCGTGCTAACAAACCGATATTATTGGAAAAATGTAGTATATATGGATTTACTGCACCTGTTGTACTGGCTTTAGTGAGCTAAAAACCAATAAATTTTATCTTTCAGACGTCCTAAACAATATCCAATAATAAAATTGGTCACTTATATACACTCCGGAGGCTGTATCGTCTTAACAAACTGAAAATTCTCCAAAAATGACCAAGTACTTCAGGTACCATAGCACCCGTTGTACTGGCTCTGATGAGCTGCACATCAATAGGGTTTATCTGTGAGATGCCCTGAAGTATACCCAATTATAAAATTGGTGAGATTATGCATTCCGGAGACTGTATCGTGCTAACAAGACATAATTATGAAAAATGACCGACGACAACAACGACGACGACACACTGGAAGAAATTTCCATTAACCGTTAGCAAAAGTTGAATAGCAGTTATTAGAAACTTGCATGAAATGGGCATCAAGTAAGTTCATGATTATGGTTATTAAAGTCACTTTGTTGGACACCACTTAATAACTGTTAATATATATAATTTCTAAGAATTTCGTATAACCGTTATCGAGTGCAATAAATATTCTAATAGCAATCATACTGTCCTATAGTAAACGTTACTAGATGTTCAAATAAAAAACAGAATTTTGTCCAACTGTTATGGAGTGCACTTAATAGATATTAGAGGATTTCTTAATAGCAACCATATTCTCATATAGTGAAGGCTACTAGATTTTAAAATAAAAAACATAATTTCATATAATTGTTATTGAGTGCACTTAATAAATATTATCGGCTTTTCTAGAAGCAATTGTACTGTCATACAGTAAAGGTTATTATATTTTCAAATAACAAACGGAATTTTGTATAATCGGAATCGAGGGCATTTAATTTAGATTATGGGATTTTCTAGTAACAATTATACTGGTAAAAAGTAAACGATATTAGATTTTTTTTAAGAATATGATATGTCATATAACCGATATCGAGTGCACTTTTATAAGTATTATAAACTTTTCTAATAGCGTTTAGACTATAATACAATAAAGATTACTATATTTTCGAATAATTATCTGATATTTTTAAATAAAACTGAATTTGCTATAAAACATTTATTATAACAAAATATTCAAATAAATGGAACTAACTATAGATAACTACAAAAATACAACATGAGAGGTATAAAATCAAATAGACATATTTTCCAGTTCATTTATATATCAAAGCTCTCAAATATTCTTAGATTGGAGAAGCTTATAACAAAAATACAACAATTCAAATAAGAATGTTTTCCACAAAATAAACTTAAAGAAGGATGAGAGACGTAATTTTTAAATACTTATAAATGTTTTAGTATTTCGATTGATTGGTGTATAAGCATCGTGAACATAGTCAGATATATTGTCACTTAATCGCCACTGTATTAATAGGTTTTTGAACGCCATTTATATACTCAACCCAATTTAACACTGTCGGCGTATTCAACCTAACCTCACAGTTAATTGCGAAAACTGCAAATAATCACCTACACCGCACACAAACTTTCAACACTCCTAAACCAAATGTGAGAGTAAAATTCGCGGCGCGCGGGTGTTCCAAGGTTCCAACCACAAATAACCACGTATGAAATTAGCTGCATTCCGTACTTATATCGGAATATACTAATATAATCTTGTGTCCAAAGACATGATAGAAAAAGTTGAGGAACCTTCTCCATATTGACGGCGCCCTTAAATGGTCTGTACATGTAGACACTTTAACGAAAAAATTATCCTCTGCTTGTTTTGCCATTAAATCTGTGTTTAAACAGCTTGATTTTTGTACTGCTTCAACAACTCAATACTTAATACTCTTTGTTCGAATCGCACCTTCGCTATGGTTTGCATTTCTGGGGGTCTTGTAGTTTTTACCTCTTCGCATCTATCTTCAAACTACAAAAAAGAGCTATTCGTTACATTTATGGTTTGAGTCGCAGGACGCATTGCGAATTCTATTTTAAAAAATACTTAATTCTAACTCTTCCCCCGCTCTATTCATTTTGGAATCCGTATGTTTAGTTCGCAACCACTTTCACAATTTAACTGAGAGACCAATTCATAGTTACTCTACTAGAAGAAAATTTTTCGATATTTACTTAACAATACCCACCTCTAATCTGGTAAAAAATTCCATCACCTTCAATGCCAAAAAACTATTTAATCAGCTACCTTTAGAATTAAAAGTGGAGAATACATTTAATATGATCCCGAGATTGACAACGACGTTTCGGTTTGGAGAGACCTTATTATTCAGTGGCAAAATTCTGCTATATACCCTAGACTTTTGAGTTACATTGGCGTAGTTTAATATTTGTTGTGATGTACGATACTAATATTGTATTATAATTATAACTTAAATTTGTATTGTATATATTATGTTTTGGATTGTTAGTATAGTGAGTATTTTTTATATTTTTATCTGTTTTCATATTATGTCGCTTTGTCCATAAAATTGTTAAAATTTTTCATGAAAATAAAGCTCTCTTTCATAATTGGTACATCTTTAGGTTATCGTTGAAAAACCAATTGGTGACCTACGTCTTTGTCTTGATCCTAAGGATCTTTTCTTTTTCCTTTTTTTGAGATTATAATCTGATCGGTAACGATCAATAAGCAATTTTGATCTAACTTATTTTACTAATTTCTATCCTAAAACTAAAGGTCTTACTCAACAAAAGTTACTTAGACTCTAATACAAATAGACATTAACACTATTGTGTAATCACTGCACCGCACTCTGCTTTGCTCTCACATTTATCTACTGAACTAACTCAAAGGGCTTTGTCCTCTTCAATCTTCTCGTCTGGTTGGTGTTGTCGATGAGCTGGATGGCCTCAACATTTTCATGTTCTAGGAGTCGCTGTTCATGACTCTTGGCAAACTTGGTGATCGTCTGGTTAACAGTATCAATCTCCAGGTCCCGATGGAGGTCACTGTTCCGGCAGTACCAAGGAGCATTGGTGATATTCCTCAGAATTTTGTTTTGAAATCGTTGTATGATCTGGGTGTTGCTTTCTTTGGTACAGCCCCAAAGCTGAATTCTATAAGTCCATACAGATTTCAGGATTTGCTCATATATAAGCAATTTATTGTTTATAGACAGAGTGGAATTTCGTCCCAGTATCCAATACATTTTTCAAAATTTGAGCCCTAATTCTTCTCTTTTATTTTTGACATGGGGTTTCCAGCGTAGCCCCGCATCTTATGTAATACCCAGGTATTTGGCTGTGTTGGCATAATGTAACTGAGCATTGTTGTGTCTAATTGGCACTGATTGGCCTCTTTTATTAGTAAAATTCATGTGAACTGATTTTGTTTCGTTAAGCTTGATTTTCCATCTTTTAGTCAATATTTATGATTTTGGTTATTCTGTGGACCTAGTCAATCGTTGAATGGCTTTCACGAAATCCAAACTGGTGATCAGGTATTAGCTTCCTTTCCTCAATTATTGGTTTAGTCTTTTCAGTAGAAGTTTTTGAAATAATTTTGATATTACAGGTAATAGTCAGATCGGTCGGTAAGATGAAGCTTCTTCAGGTTTTTTGCCTGGTTTGGGTATCATAATCACCTCTGCAACTTTTCACATCCTGGGTACATACTCTAGTCTAAAACAGCATTTATCAGGTGCGTCAGTTTTATTATGGCTTTCTGGGGTAATTGTGTCAGGATTTCTTCTGTTATCAAGCCAAATCCAGGGGCTTTCTTTGGATTTATATTTTCTTTAATTTTCTTAGCTACTTCTTTTGTTGTGGCAGGTCTTATTTTTAGCTTCTTCGTCATAATTCTCTCTTGCTATCTCTTCACCTTCGTTTGGTTGAAATATATTTTCTAAGTGATCCGCGAATATTCTTGCTTTTTGTATGTTATTTATTGCCCAGCTGCCATCCTCGTTTCTGATTGGTGAGTTCTGCAGGATGGGTCTCTTCAATCTTTTAGTAGCTTTCCACAAGGAATAATCTCTGTTGCTGTCATTTGTCAATTCGCAGAGGTAAGCACTAATAGATTCATTTTTGATTTTTTGGATATCTCTTTTAAGATTCTGTGTGGCAATATTCAGCGTGAATTTGTCCGCAGGTGCTCTAGATTGCTGCTATTCGCGTCTTAGTTTTCTCTTTTCGGTAAGTAGTTCTCTAATTTCTCTTGGTTAATTATTTTCCTTTATTCTTACCGTTGTGCTCGGGTTGTTTTTTGTACTTTTTTGTCTAGTTGTTGGTTCTTAGTGGAACTGAGAGATTAATATTGCTATCTAGTTCTATTTGAACGATCCCCCAATCAGTCTTTTTATTGACTAAACTTGGTGGGGTTTCTTCTTGTGGTATCACTAAGCGTAAGGAGGATGCGAGAATGGTCAGAATTCATGTCCCATGCTTCTTCTATTTTCATATAGTTTGTTGAAATATTTTTTACCACAATGAAGTCTATGAGGTTAGGAATTTTGTTAGGATCGGTGGGCCAGTATATTGGCTTCGCTGTTGATATTGCTTCTCATTTAGTCTGATTTATAGCTCCTAGCAGTTAATATTGGTTCCCATTGTATATGCTTTGCGTTGAAGTCTCCTCCAATGATAAATCTATACCTCCGCCTATTTAGAAATTCAATATATTTGTTTTCCTTGATTGCGTGTCTTGGAGGGCAGTATAATGACGTTACATCTATCGCATGGGTTTTTGTCTAGACGCTTATTGTGGTTGCTTGGTATACAGCTGTTTTGAATCCCATCTCTTGGTGATGCAGTATAATTTACTTTATTATAACTGCACTTCCACCTTTAGCTGCATTTTCTGGATGTGTGGTATGATATACCTGATATCCTTTTATTCTGATGAACGACTCGTTAGTGAAATGTGTTTCGCTAATGTGACATATATCTATTTTTTCTATTTCTAGTACGGTCTGTAGTTCTTCTTGGTGTTGCAAGAGGCCACTGGCGTTCCATTCTCAGGATCTCTGTGATTATTAAGTCTTTTGGGGATAGCCCTTTTACTGCTATATTCCAGTCTGGTAATTCGTTCGTCCAGGTTTGTTAGTTTCTCCAAGTTTTGTTGGAGAGTTCACTCAATAGTTGTACTGTTTTGAATTTTCTTTTCTTCAATTTTGTTATTTACTGCATCACTGTAAGGTTATATATTTTCTACATTGTTTATTTCAATCCTATTTTGGGGTTTTTCAGGTCCTACTGCTGGTACTGGGTTTCAAAATTTACTAGGATTTGGAACTTTATCCTTGTCACATGTAGTCCAGAATACCCGCAGTCTAACGGATTGGCTCAAAAAGCAGTGCCAATTGCCAAAAACCTTCTTAAAATGTTATTGGAGGAGTGAAAAATTGATTTAAGTTGTACTTTATAAATTATAGATATTCTACATTAAAAGCAACCGGCTATTCGACATCCCAATTACTAAATAGTAGACATTGTAAGGTTCTAATTGTTAGTGATTCATTGAAACCAGAGTTGTGTGTAAAGGAAAAAGTACTTGCTAAACGTAAAATCCATGAACAACCATATAATAAAAATGCTAAGACTTTAAAACCGCTCAACAAAGGCTCTCATGTTTCTGTATTGCATCACAAGAATAAAAGTTGGGAACCTGCTTAAATTGTAGATTTACATCATAGTCCAAGGTAATATCTATTACAGGACTGTAGATGCAACACTATCAGAAGGAATAGCATTGATATTAAATCATTTTAAAACGCTTTTAAGTTAACTGGTTCTCCAACTGATGTGTCCCATTCTGATGGTGATGTTACCCATTCTTTGATTGTACCTAGTGGAAGTAATATTCAGGTAACTAATTCTATACCATAAACACCAGAGCTGCATGAACCCTTAGAATCATGAAAACGCTAGTTAAACAAAAAATTGAATGCGAAATAGTTTTTTGACCAAGTCAATGTGTGTAAGTACAGGTTATGGGATTATGGTCAATAGAACAACGAAAATCTATTATTTTTTCAGCCAACGTTTCGACCTTTATTGGGTCATCTTCAGGGCGTCAAAATTGATTTTCTTCTTGAAAAAATTCCCTATCATATCAGGCCTCCCAAAAACAGTTTCCATCAAAAAAGGAAATAACATTCCAATTTGTTGTTTGTGTTCATGTTTGGGTACGGTGGGAACATTTTATATTCAGTTCCCACCGTACCCAAACATGAACACAAACAACAAATTGAAATGTTATTTCCTTTTTTGATGGAAATTGTTTTAGGATGGCCTGATATGATAGGGAATTTTTTCAAGAAGAAAATCAATTTTGACGCCCTGAAGATGACCCAATAAAGGTCGAAACGTTGGCTGAGAAAATAATGGATTTTCGTTGTTTTATTGACCATAATCCCATAACCTGTACTTACAAAAAATTAAATGTTCAATTCACTCGATCTAGTCGAAGAATTATAAGACAAGAAAAAGTCAATGTTTGAGGGGAGATGTATGATATGGTATTAGTAAGTAGAGACATTCTTATGTCATACGCTTTCATGTTAAAAACGTTATCACTTTGGTAGTTGAAACAGTTATTAATAACTCTAGTTTAATTTCATAACTTGAGCCACGACCAAGTTTTACAGATTGACTACAGGTGACATTTTTACATGTTATGAATATTAGGGTAAAGTAAAAATTCTGTTCAATCTTTTACATTAGGTGCGTTCCGATTGTTAATAAAAAAACCTTTTGGGAAATTCCAGCAAATTCTCGGAAAACGAATAACTTTCTGACAATATCAATTTCAATTTAAGGAATTACTCTCTGGTATTTCCGGAGAAAATCAGGTACTTCTAGAAAGTTCGTTAACTTTAGATAACTTTCTGAAAAATGCGAACATTGTTATGTGCAAAACAGAAAAAAATAACTATAAGTAATATTATAAGTAATAAGTCTGATAATATATCTAGAATTGTATTCATAAATGGAGACAAGAAAGAGAAAAAAGGTGGATAATGGATCAGATGGCATGCAGTTCACTTCCAAATTTCAATTCGAATACGTTGAAATTATTTATTATTAGTTTACTTACATATTTTTGACTGTGTCGTAATCAAAGTAAGAAATTGCAAAATCCATACCTGGAACAAAAACATTTAAATAAAGAGACATAGTATCACATAAAATATTTACAGTAGTGTATCCAAGTGGCATAATAACATCAATTAGCTAAAATGTTGATAAGTTTTTTTTCAAATGTCGACGATGTTGAAATTATTTGAGAAGTTTTTACTATTTGAAGAACCCTCTCCCCTAAAAACTCTCATATCAGTCCATCAATTTGGGTTTCTGCTGTACCACATTACCTTAAGCTATTACAATACATACTACATCAAGGATGAAATGTATATCGGCACTATAATTATTGCATTACATGTATTGATAAAGCTGATAGTAACACATAAATATTTTATGCACGGAAATCAACAAATAAAAGTATTAACTGTCTCGACCCTTACTTCGTGGAATCTACTCATATTAGTGTTTTAAATGATACTCACGGTTTCTAGCTAATTCCACAATATAATAAGAATTGTTGAAAATCAATAATATCATCGTCAGAATGACGATGATATTGATTTATCAAAACAATTGTCAATTTTTTAGAATTTTCATCAATTTCTATTATATTGTGGAATTAGCTAGAAACAGTGAGTTTCATTTAAAACACTAAATAAAAGTATATTAAGTACCAAGTTTTAAAAAGGTTACTTTAGTCACAAGTTTGTTTAGGCACGAGTGATGTGAAGCGGAATGAGTGCCTTGTGAAACAGAGACTGTTATATTAATTATATTCATAGTATGACGGACGATGACTGACGGCTGATTGACAAATCAAATAACACAACAATAAAAGATACACGTGATGTGGTGTTTGAAAAACAGAAGATAAACGATGAAATAAAACAATATAATTTGTTTAAATCTTTATTTATTTGAACTAATGTTTAATTTAAGCTTGTTGACGCGTTTCACTAACAGTAGCTTTGTCAAAACGAGTGAAGGTATAATATAAAAATGTCTCAATATATACAGTGCATGAATACAGAATTCTATTTACTACTGTTAACAAAGGTATTGAAAGAAATTACCTAGAAATTCATTCACTACAAACATTCCTGTTCTAGGTAAAAATGTTTAATAAAGAAGAGTGATTGATATCTATTTTGTCGTTAAGAACATTACCTGAATATTTATTTTTGTTAATCTCAAGGGCCTCTAATAAATTTAAACTAAAGGATTTACCGACTACATGGAGAATTTCAAAATTTGGGTCAAATATGTGTTGGTTTTCTAATAAATGATTTGAATAGTTAGAATCTAATTTTTTGTTGTGATAGCTACGTTTGTGTTGCAAAATTCTAGTTTTAAAATTTCTAAAAGTTCTACCGATATAAATTTTATAACAGTTGTCATTACCACATTTTAATTTATAACTTCCTGATTTGTTTAAATTTGAAGATTTAGATTTTTTTTTTAATGAATTTGGATAAATTGTAATCAGTTTTAAAGGAAATATTCATGTCTAAAGTTTCTAAAAATGATTTAGTTTTCAAGGATGGTGTTCCAAAGTATGTTAAGCTTTTAAATTGTTTATTATTATTTTTATCTGAAGGGAATACTTGTTCTAAAGTCTGTTTTTTTATGTTTTTATTTATGATATTGTCAATTAAATTTGGATCGTAATTATTATTAACTGCTATTGGTTTTATGATATTAAATTCTTTGTTATAATTATTAATATTTATTGGGACTGTTAAGGGTCTGTGTATCATACTATTGAAAGCTGCTAGTTTATGACTGAATGGGTGGACCGAACTATTATGAATTGTAATATCTGTATGTGATGGTTTATGAAATATAGAAAAATCATGTTAATTATTTATATTTGAAATTGTAAGGTCTAGAAAGTTTATAGACATATTTTGTTCAAGCTCTACGGTAAATTTGATATTATTGTGAATTGAGTTTATATGAGTAATGAAGCTCTCTAATTGTCTATTTGTACCGATGAACTAGCTAAAATGTCGTCCACATATCGGTGCCATTACATAAATTTTTAGTGAGGGTGCCTTCATGAATTATTTTTTCTATATTATCCATGAAAATTTCTGGTAGTAGGGCGCTGAGGGGGTTGCCCATAATCAAACCGTCTTTACTGCTATAAACCTCTTCATTGCAATGAAAATAATTTTGATTCAAAGACACTTTTAATAAAGTAATGATATCAGAGTGAAT
This sequence comes from Galeruca laticollis, assembly GCA_963921935.1. NCBI lineage: Eukaryota > Metazoa > Arthropoda > Insecta > Coleoptera > Chrysomelidae > Galeruca > Galeruca laticollis. The sequence continues at coordinate 206,058,871 of OY998176.1, read as the reverse complement.
TATAGGATTAACATTATTGTATGTGAGCAAGTTATCGACAAGAGTTATGGTTTCTTTAGGAGGAATACTAGGGAATAGATTTGTTACATAGAACGATATGAATTTCGAATTATGGGGTAGTATTATATCTTGAATATTATTAATTAATTTCGTTGAGTTTTTAACTGAAAATCGAGGTATGAATCAACAATATTTAGAGATGACATCTATGGGAATCTTTGAAATTTTGAAAGAAGGTGCTGTGAAATAAGAAACAACTGGTCTGATTGGGTACCCCTCTTTATGGAGTTTAATTAATGAATAAAGTTCAGGGTGTTGCAGATTGGGTACAAATAATTTATATTTTTCTTTATCGTTTATAATTGATTAAGCGTTATCTACTGCTAATTTTATTTCTTTCTGAAATTTATTAGTTGGGTCTTTTTTAAGGGTCTCAAAATTGCTTGCCTGAATAAAATTTGAACTTTTAGAAATTTTAAAACTAGAATTTCGGAACACAAACGTAACTATGACAACAAAAAATTAGATTCTAACTATTCAAATCATTTATTAGAAAACCAACACATTTTCAACCCAAATCTTGAAATTCTCCATGTAGTCGGTAAATCCTTTAGTTTAAATTTATTAGAGGCCCTTGAGATTAACAAAAATAAATATTCAGGTAATCTTCTTAACGACCAAATTGATATCAATCACTCTCCTTTTTTAAACCTTTTTACCTAGAAGATAGCTTAGGAATGTTTGTAGTGAATGAATTTCCAGGTAATTTCTTCCAATACCTTTGTTAACATTAGTAAATAGAATGTAACGTGAATTTCGTTCACCACTCATAATATTTCTCGTCGATGAAAGAGTAACGTAAATTTCATTTACCCCTCGTAACATTAAATGATACTTCTGGTCGACGCTTGTCGAGCTTTAAGTTTTCGGAAGAGTTCGTCTCATTTGGTTATATAAGCCAATGCACGCTAAGGTTCGGGCCTTATTCAATTACTTATTATCGAGTTCAACATTTTATCGTATCGAAGTGCATTTCATATGAAATGCACTTTTTCTTACCGGCGTAAACTTTGCCTTACCGGCCTAAACTTTCCGTACCGGCCTAAAGTTATCTGACTAGACTAAGCCTTCGTAGCGACAGAAACATTTTATTTGTGGATGAATTCTCCCTGCTGGGACCACAGCTCTATGCAGAACCGAAGGGATTGAACGTAGCACAGCCAGATGATTGTTTCCAGATCCATTTTTCAAGTCATCCAGATCATCATTGGAAAGAAAAATCAAGGAAAGTACTAACGTCCATAATCTTTGACAACTATAGATTATTTCCAACAAATTTTCATATAATATCAACTTAATAGTTTGTACTAATGTAAATTATAACTTTTTTAAATATTTAATTCTTGGCTAGACTTTAGTTTCCTTCAGAATCTAATTTTTTTATTTTGTATTTTAATTTACTTTCAGTTCTAGTTTGTTTTTCTAAACTCATAAATTAAATTGTCAAATTTGATAACATTTTTGTTTAAAATTTTTCAGTCAAATTTATAATTTTTTATCAATAAAACCACTTGTAAATGAATTTTCAATTTTCATCTGTTATTCAATAAAACTACTTGTAAATTTTAAACAACTTTGTTCATATTTTTTTTTATATAATCTTCCAACTTCTTGCATTGCTGACTGAGATAAGTTGATGTTAGGTAACTTATAGACTAGTAGAACTCAGGGTGGCGCCCACTTATCTTTCCGTCTCGTTACGTAAAAATAAGTAGGATTACCCGAGAACCGGTAAGACCTACTCCTTGGGTCTCTACTACGACTGAGTAGCTCTCCGACGAGGTGGTCGTTGCAAGAATTCTGTATTTTTGCACTGTATATATTAAGACTTTTTTATATTATACCTTCATTCGTTTCGATAAAGCTACTGTGTTATTGAAATGCGTCAACAAATTTAAATTGAACATTAGTTCAAATAAATAAAGATTTAAACAAAATATATTGTTTTATTTAATCGTTCAGTATGGATCTTCATCAAGTAAAAGCCTCATCTATTCAACAAAAGATATACGAGATGTGACTTTTCGCATTCTAAACACTGAACACTTAAATGAGATTTTAGTAACGAAAGTAGAGAAAAATTAGTAGGTAGTGACATCCTTATGTCATACCAATGTCATATTAACAACGTTATCACTTTGGTACACTGTATCTACATAGGTAAGTACAGCTCGGTTCTAACGAGGGGAAGCACCATCTTGTTGATATCATATGTCACCAGAAGGTAACATTGCATTGTTAGGATTGGAAAATATGGCTGGTAAAGCTGGCACAATATTCTTTCTCAACAAGTCCAGATATCTGTCACCATTCAAATTACGTTCTACAAAAAAGGTCCGATTATGTGATTATTAATTAGCGTCCAGACATTTCTTTTCTGCAGCCACTGCGTGTATCCCTCCCTCATCCAACGTGGATTATGTCTAGGCCAAATCCGCCAATTATGTCTATTTACTTCTACGTTGAGACAACTTCAAAAATATTTTTTTCTTATTGCAATAAATTGTTATTTACTATTCAGAATTAAAAGAATAGTTCACTATCATTTTGATTTTTGCATAGAGTAAATTCCGGTCATATTTTTATTTTTTGTGTAGAGTAAATTCGATCCATTCATATTGCAATATTTAATATTTCTTTATTACAATAAGTTGTGATGTAATATTCAGGGTTGAGAAAATAGTTCTCTAACACTCTAACTTAGGTCATCTTTTTAATTTTGTGTAGAGTAATTCAGGTCATACTTGTTATTTTTGGTGTAGAGTAAATTCATATTTTAGGTAAACAGTAATTAAAGTCCTCATTAAAATCTACTGTATTTACAACCAGGTATTTGGACCTTTTATTTAGTTCCTCTTCCGTTGTTGGGTTATAGTAAATAGGTACCAGAAAATCAGGTAAAGTATTGGTTAATTATTCTGTTGATCAAAACCAATTTAGTTGGCTCTTCAATACTCTAGTCAAACAGCTGTACCTAGCGGTGAGAATCATGTGGCGCGATATAATTTCTTTAAGTAGGTATTTGTGTACCCCACCCTTCTCCACTGTCTAAAAGCTAGTGACACACCACCGCCGGCACACCTTTGTAATATCAAATAGAATACTGTAGTCTTTAGAAAGCCTGGTTTAGATATACGACAAAATACGTCTGCCACCTCTGACATAAGATTATTTTTGTTATCCTCAATTTAATTTTGTCTAACGTAAATTAGTTATAGTAATAGAGAGATATTGCTTGGTAAAAAATGCTTTGCGGTAATTACGCTTGCGGTATTGTGACGTTTATTGAATGCGCGATTCACTTCTTTACGTCTCTAACGCTAATAACGTTAGCGCCTCGTGTAATTTACGGTTACGTACCGTAGACCGTTATTGTAAATACCGCACAAAATTGTCCTGCGCAGTTCTCAAAACAAAACGTATCGGTTTTCTAATGTTAGATTTTGGTTTTTCATCGCGTTTAGATGATGATTACTATGTGTTATGCAACTCTTTTTGAAAGTATGCAAATTCCAGTAACTCTTAAAAGTACCAATAAAATATGTAAAGGAGATAAAGCAATTTGCATACTTACTTTTATATCTTATAATACTAACACTAAACTATAACAGAACTACGAGTGAAAGTATAAATTGTTTCAGCGATTTCAAGAGCCTCAGTCAACTCAGAAATACCTTCCCTTTTAAACACAAAATTGTTTTTTACATTATCTTCTTGCATATTATCAAAATCAAATACCACCATAGGGCCTTGGGTATATTCTATTTGGTTTTGCTCTACTCCTTGTATATTATGCAAAATCACATATTCAATAAAATTTTCACTAGCCCCAGCTAAGAATTTCATCCATTCTCAAATATATTTCATTTTATCAAGTATCCAAACAATAAGTTCCTTTGGTTTTAACTTTAAAAAAATTGTAAGTACACAAAAAAGACAGGTTATGTTACTTCTTTCCTAACGCAGCGCTACCTTATTAAATAAAAGTGATGGCAATAGCTCTTATTTCCTAATCTATTTTAGGTAGAGCGTCATTGAAATAGCGCAACATAAATACCGCACCGTATGCGGTATTGCAATTGGCAATATCTCTCTAATATTAGAGCGCTACAATAGTTCTTACCACGGACGTTTGACCGATTATTATTATTAAAAATATTCTTTATTCCAACTATACAATCCAATTTACAACATTCACAAAAATACATAACAACTATGTGTGCCGATGACAATGCCATTTTTCTTCCTGTTGCGTATTACTTGCTATGGGTTCGTAGCTCCTTACACGTATGCATTATACACAATTTTCTATTGTTTACAATAACTTTCTACCTCAAATGTATGTGACTCCTAGAATATTTCCGCTAGGTTATCCCTGAAAAGTAGCTAAAGAACAAGGTTTCAAAAATGATATGGGGTTTTTAGTTTTCGAGAAGGCAACATGACAAACGTTGATTTTACTGTTAATTTATTTGTTTAGAATGAGTTACACATTGTGTGAGGAAATAGGTTTAGAGTTATTCAACTTTTTTATGTAATTAACGATCCATGCAGAAGCCTGCACCTACTATCTCGGATGTCTCCTGCGCGATTTGCGTCTATGAGATTTTTACGGAGATCTTCTGGCAGACAATAATTATTTTAAAAGTTTGAACAGATTTTATATATGAAGTATTTGATAGTTGGCATATTGGCTTTGTCATGTAACCATGTATTTTTGGGTAGTCTGAGATAACAGTTATGTTTGATTGCCATCCGCAGACACTTATTTTGTACCATCCGTAGGGAATGGAATTTGTGTTTTGTCCCGTTATAATAAACGAGAGTATGCGTATGTCAGTATTGGTCTTATGATGTATTTGTATGTGAGAATTTTGTTTTGTGTTGTTAAGTTACTATGTGTACAAATGAGTGGGTATAGTTTGTTCATTGCAATCTTAACTTTGCGCACCTGTTGCATAATATGTGCATTGGCATTTGTGTTTGCTTCCATACAATATCCTAAATATTTTAGAGTAGTACTCGGTTTTATATGTTGTCAGTAAAGGGGCTAGGCGGGTTCTAGGCCATTCCTTATGTAAAATAACATGGGAAATCGCCAAGGTCCATCGTGGTAATTTTTGGCTCAATTCTGTCTGCGCATGCACCAATCAGAGGCGGTCGTCAGCCATCTTGTGCCTTGTGCCATGTATGCTGATGACATCATATAGGTAAGAAAACCACATTACTTTACTTTCGGCGAAGCAGTTTCGGCGACCCCCACCCCTTCTCGCACGCGTTTCTGCGATAGCATAACTACGGGAAGTAACATTTTTTAACGCTCAGTATTCGATTTTCGCTGAAACTGTTAACATGGCAAGCTCCAAAATGTTTAGTGTTTCCCAACTTTATGGTAGGAAGGTCAAACCGACCGATGAGAGATTTGGATTATGGCTCTTGTTGGAAAATTTGGAAGGTAGCAATCTGATTACAGATATTGGAAATATTAAATACACGGAAGGCGAACAGCCGCTGAAAGATGGACTTATACCAATTACAGAACCATTTTGTGACAACATAATGCTTGTAAAGGTATGCGGCTTAGAGGACTGCGATGTAAATTCTAAACTTGTCAAAAAATAAATATGTGGTTCTTTTAATAGTTATATACGTGGAAAATTTGGCGAATTAGTTTCTGCGAAACATGGTGTTAAAGCTGAGCTGCCTTTCCTCCTATTAAGTAACAACCCACTTGCCATTGGAACAAGAGAAGTAATTGGAGAAGATTTGGAAATTATTAAAAGGAAACATAAAGAACCTGTGTACATTCCATACAAAGTAGAATTGGCGGACGTTAAACTCGACAGGTTACTTGAAGAAATACCGGATTTATTGGAGCAACTCCGAAAGGAAGATTACTACCTAATGGACTTGGATATAACGCAAGATTTTGCAGGAATTTTTAACAAAGAAGAAATGATTAAATATTTAACAATCACCTTTAACTTTCGCATCCAAGGAGAGTACAAGGAAAGGTGCAACGTTATTGTAAACAATGATAAAACAGTTGGCATAGATTGCCTTACGTGGCTCACATCTAATGCAAGGGTTAAAATATACAACAAATTTATTTGTCAAATAACCAGTCCTGGAGTTAACAAGAGCATTGGAAACCATATTATAGATTTCGTCAACTGCCCAGACGCAAGATTGAAGGAAACTTTCTCTTCTGCATTGGCCAAGAAGCATGGTATTACCAGATTAGAAGCTACGATATATAACTATCCAATTAAAAATTTCCATGGAGAAAGTTACAATCCTTTAGAAGATTGTATAACTCTGCTACAAGATAGTAAGTTGTACTTCCAAAATTCCCCGTTATACTCTGTTTCGATTGCAAAAATGTGGACAAAGTTGACCGAGAGTCTACAGAACAGCTGTTGTCTTGTGTTTAACAATATGCTGCAATATGTTTATTGGGGTAACAGTAATACAAGAAAGTTGACGGGATTACAAATAAATTTACCAAAAGAATCCGACGCAAGGAAGAAGGTTATAAATTACATTCTCTCGGCATGCTGCTTTAATTGCCTCCCTATTTACCATATAGAAGTTGTAGAAGAAAAGGAGAACAGAGACAATGTCCAAATTATACAAAAATGTTACATTAAAGCTGGAGATACCTACTTTTCTAGGTCCAGCACCCCATTTTCTACTATACCGGAAGATATCGACATACAGGACGCTGGACTCGTATCTACAGATAATTTGGTTGCACGTGTTTTAAGGAAGAGAACCAATAAAACAAACAAACTTTCTCCTTATAATATTAAAGAAATCAACCCCCTGTCGCAAGCTTACATTACATCGACAAGGAAACGAAAACAGGAAATGGATGAGCTAAATACCAAGAGGCGGAAGCTGGATTTTCTCGAAAAGACAACTGCAATTAAGGAAGAATATAGAAGTCTACTGGAGAAAGAAGAGGAAATAACACAACTGAGGGAGAGATTAGGAAACTATTTTTATAGCCATTGGGCAAACCTACACCCAGCAGCTGTGTATAAAGTGTCGGCGTTTACCATAAACAGTAAAAACAAATATACTTATGTTGGTGTGTTAGCGGAAAAGGATGGCATAAAAAATGTCTACTTCTTAAAGGGTTACTACAAAAATATATTTCTAAATGTTTACAACAATAGAGCAGCTCTTATTGCAGATGGTTATATTACAATACTTTATAATAATGGTATGGAGATAATATGTTTGCCTACAGAAAAAACGTTTGTAACGTTTACTACCAATGGTATTACGTCTTACCAAGGCAACACATTCGCCAAGATAGAAAATTTAAAGTTCTACACGGAGGTATGGAAGAATATCCCTTTTACCCAAGCAGATATGACTCAAATTAAAAATATTACCATGCAGAAGATAAAAGATCGTATTAAATTTAGACATTGCCAACGCTTAGAACAAGTTGCCGAAGGAACAGAAATGGTAATTGCCGCTATAAAGGAAGTTAAGCACAGAGAGAGACTTCGTTACATATTACAGGATGAAAATTCGGAAATTTTCTATTGCTCGAACTATTGGTTGGAAAAAGAATTTGTAGAAATGGACCTAAGTTTTAAAATTAAGATAAAAATAGATAAAATTAAACATACGCCTGATAGGAAAAAGGAAAGAGTTGTATTTTGTGTGTAATAATTGTTTGTATTATTGTAAATAAAAACGATTAAAGATAGTGTTTTGTTTATCCCTACCAGTGTTGTATCAATCCTATTTCCTAAAGATATGGGTTAAGGAAGGTGGTGTGCCATATTGGTAAGAAAACCACATTACTTTACTTTCGACGAAGCAGTTTCGACGACTCCCACCCCTCCTATTTTAGGTTTCCCCAAATGCGCCGACAACGACAACTACAACGACGACGATAACGACGACGACAACGACAACGTTGTCGTTGTCGGCGCATTTGGGGAAACCTAAAATAGGAGGGGTGGGAGTCGTCGAAACTGCTTCGTCGAAAGTAAAGTAATGTGGTTTTCTTACCAATATGGCACACCACCTTCCTTAACCCATATCTTTAGGAAATAGGATTGATACAACACTGGTAGGGATAAACAAAACAGTAACAAAACACTATCTTTAATCGTTTTTATTTACAATAATACAAACAATTATTACACACAAAATACAACTCTTTCCTTTTTCCTATTAGGCGTATGTTTAATTTTATCTATTTTTATCTTAATTTTAAAACTTAGGTCCATTTCTGCAAATTCTTTTTCCAACCAATAGTTCGAGCAATAGAAAATTTCCGAATTTTCAACCTGTAATATGTAACGAAGTCTCTCTCTGTGCTTAACTTCCTTTATAGCGGCAATTACCATTTCTGTTCCTTCGGCAACTTGTTCTAAGCGTTGGCAATGTCTAAATTTAATACGATCTTTTATCTTCTGCATGGTAATATTTTTAATTTGAGTCATATCTTCTTGGGTAAAAGGGATATTCTTCCATACCTCCGTGTAGAACTTTAAATTTTCTATCTTGGCGAATGTGTTGCCTTGGTAAGACGTAATACCATTGGTAGTAAACGTTACAAACGTTTCTTCTGTAGGCAAACATATTATCTCCATACCATTATTATAAAGTATTGTAATATAACCATCTGCAATAAGAGCTGCTCTATTGTTGTAAACATTTAGAAATATATTTTTGTAGTAACCCTTTAAGAAGTAGACATTTTTTATGCCATTCTTTTCCGCTAACACACCAACATAAGTATATTTGTTTTTACTGTTTATGGTAAACGCCGACACTTTATACACAGCTGCTGGGTGTAGGTTTGCCCAATGGCTATAAAAATAGTTTCCTAATCTCTCCCTCAGTTGTGTTATTTCCTCTTCTTTCTCCAGTAGACTTTTATATTCTTCCTTAATTGCAGTTGTCTTTTCGAGAAAATCCAGCTTCCGCCTCTTGGTATCTAGCTCATCCATTTCCTGTTTTCGTTTCCTTGTCGATGTAATGTAAGCTTGCGACAGGGGGTTGATTTCTTCAATATTATAAGGAGAAAGTTTGTTTGTTTTATTGGTTCTCTTCCTTAAAACACGTGCAACCAAATTATCTGTAGATACGAGTCCAGCGTCCTGTATGTCGATATCTTCCGGTATAGTAGAAAATGGGGTGCTGGACCTAGAAAAGTAGGTATCTCCAGCTTTAATGTAACATTTTTGTATAATTTGGACATTGTCTCTGTTCTCCTTTTCTTCTACAACTTCTATATGGTAAATAGGGAGGCAATTAAAGCAGCATGCCGAGAGAATGTAATTTATAACCTTCTTCCTTGCGTCGGATTCTTTTGGTAAATTTATTTGTAATCCCGTCAACTTTCTTGTATTACTGTTACCCCAATAAACATATTGCAGCATATTGTTAAACACAAGACAACAGCTGTTCTGTAGACTCTCGGTCAACTTTGTCCACATTTTTGCAATCGAAACAGAGTATAACGGGGAATTTTGGAAGTACAACTTACTATCTTGTAGCAGAGTTATACAATCTTCTAAAGGATTGTAACTTTCTCCATGGAAATTTTTAATTGGATAGTTATATATCGTAGCTTCTAATCTAGTAATACCATGCTTCTTGGCCAATGCAGAAGAGGAAGTTTCCTTCAATCTTGCGTCTGGGCAGTTGACGGAATCTATAATATGGTTTCCAATGCTCTTGTTAACTCCAGGACTGGTTATTTGACAAATAAATTTGTTGTATATTTTAACCCTTGCATTAGATGTGAGCCACGTAAGGCAATCTATGCCAACTGTTTTATCATTGTTTACAATAACGTTGCACCTTTCCTTGTACTCTCCTTGGATGCAAAAGTTAAAGTTGTTTGTTAAATAATTAATCATTTCTTCTTTGTTAAAAATTCCTGCAAAATCTTGCGTTATATCCAAGTCCATTAGGTAGTAATCTTCCTTTCGGAGTTGCTCCAATAAATCCGGTATTTCTTCAAGTAACCTGTCGAGTTTAACGTCCGCCAATTCTACTTTGTATGGAATGCACACAGGTTCTTTATGTTTCCTTTTAATAATTTCCAAATCTTCTCCAATTACTTCTCTTGTTCCAATGGCAAGTGGGTTGTTACTTAATAGGAGGAAAGGCAGCTTAGCTTTAACACCATGTTTCGCAGAAACCAATTCGCCAAATTTTCCACGTATATAACTATTAAAAGAACCACATATTTCTTTTTTGACAAGTTTAGAATTTACATCGCAGTCCTCTAAGCCGCATACCTTTACAAGCATTATGTTGTCACAAAATGGTTCTGTAATTGGTATAAGTCCATCTTCCAGCGGCTGTTCGCCTTCCGTGTATTTAATATTTCCAATATCTGTAATCAGATTGCTACCTTCCAAATTTTCCAACAAGAGCCATAATCCAAATCTCTCATCGGTCGGTTTGACCTTCCTACCATAAAGTTGGGAAACACTAAACATTTTGGAGCTTGCCATGTTAACAGTTTCAGCGAAAATCGAATACTGAGCGTTAAAAAATGTTACTTCCCGTAGTTATGCTATCGCAGAAACGCGTGCGAGAAGGGGTGGGGGTCGCCGAAACTGCTTCGCCGAAAGTAAAGTAATGTGGTTTTCTTACCTATATGATGAGCAACCAGAGAAAGTTAAAACCCTAGGTCAAGCAGTTCAGATAGGTCAGGTCTCAAAGCATGCAACAGCTTTACGCAAAAAAGCATTATGTTGTCACAAAATGGTTCTGTAATTGGTATAAGTCCATCTTCCAGCGGCTGTTCGCCTTCCGTGTATTTAATATTTCCAATATCTGTAATCAGATTGCTACCTTCCAAATTTTCCAACAAGAGCCATAATCCAAATCTCTCATCGGTCGGTTTGACCTTCCTACCATAAAGTTGGGAAACACTAAACATTTTGGAGCTTGCCATGTTAACAGTTTCAGCGAAAATCGAATACTGAGCGTTAAAAAATGTTACTTCCCGTAGTTATGCTATCGCAGAAACGCGTGCGAGAAGGGGTGGGGGTCGCCGAAACTGCTTCGCCGAAAGTAAAGTAATGTGGTTTTTTTACCTATATGATGAGCAACCAGAGAAAGTTAAAACCCAAGGTCAAGCAGTTCAGATAGGTCAGGTCTCAAAACATGCAACAGCTTTACGCAAAAAAGCATTATGTTGTCACAAAATGGTTCTGTAATTGGTATAAGTCCATCTTCCAGCGGCTGTTCGCCTTCCGTGTATTTAATATTTCCAATATCTGTAATCAGATTGCTACCTTCCAAATTTTCCAACAAGATCCATAATCCAAATCTCTCATCGGTCGGTTTGACCTTCCTACCATAAAGTTGGGAAACACTAAACATTTTGGAGCTTGCCATGTTAACAGTTTCAGCGAAAATCGAATACTGAGCGTTAAAAAATGTTACTTCCCGTAGTTATGCTATCGCAGAAACGCGTGCGAGAAGGGGTGGGGGTCGCCAAAACTGCTTCGCCGAAAGTAAAGTAATGTGGTTTTCTTACCTATATGATGTCATCAGCATACATGGCACAAGCCACAAGATGGCTGACGACCGCCTCTGATTGGTGCATGCGCAGACAGAATTGAGCCAAAAATTACCACGATGGACCTTGGCGATTTCCCATGTTATTTTACATAAGGAATGGCCTAGAACCCGCCTAGCCCCTTTACTGTTGTCATCTACGCAAAATTGAGACTACAATGAAGTGTTTTTCTAGATATTCTCCTTAGTAATTAATATTCTGTTTTTGGTGCGTTGATAGCTAATTTGTGATTATGTAGGTGTGAAAAGATTTTTATGTTTATGTGTGTTTGTACTGTTTCCGATGCGTGGTCTGGATTGTATGCAGTGGCTACAAAACAAGTGTCGTCGGCATACATTGCAGTTAAAAACTGAGGGGATCCTGGGAGATCGTGGATAAATAGGGTGTATAACAAAGGTGATAATACAGAGCCTTGAGGGACTCCAGCTTGCATGGAGTACGGCCCGGTTGAGAAATTATCAATTTTGGAAAAGAATTTCCTATTGGTTGAGTATGAATTGATTATTTTAGATAAGTACTTTGGAAATTCGAGATTAATAAGTTTGTGTATTAACCCCTCGAGTCATACGGAGTCAAAGGCCTTCTGTATATCCAATGTCACCATAATGGCTTTGTTTTTCATTTAAAACCCATCCCTTATATAATTGATTACGCGTATTATTTGTGTAATGGTGCTGTGGCCGCTTCTAAATCCGTATTGCTCGGGGGTTTAATGCTATGTTTTTCGACGTATTGTCTTAATCTAAATGAAATTATTATATGTTGTTTAGTAGGGAAATTGGTCTATAGCTATCTATATAACATGGCTGTTTATTAGCTTTGATGATGGGTATGACGATGGCTATCTTGAGCATATCAGTATATTCGCCGTTTTGATAATATAATTAGTAATGTGTGTTAAATGTACAATTGCTTTTTGTGGGATATTTTTGAGTAAAATGTTGTGTAAGGTTTCTGACCCGGGTGCTGTTTTGTTTTTAAGTTGATGTATCGTGTTGTATATTTCGGTGCATTTTGTTAATTGTGTTGTGTTACATGTATTGAGTGAATTTATGTATTGATGAACTGCTTGTGTTATGTTTTGATGATATTGTGTGTGTTGCGTGTGATTTACAAAGTTGCCTTGGAAATACTTTCCGAATTGTTCTGCGATTTCCGGGGTATTGTTATTTATTAGACCATTTTTGTTGATTTTGTTTATTTCAATGTTCTTTTTCCTGAAATGCCGGGCGAGCTTCCACAAAGAATTATCGTCCGGATTCAGTGTCTCTATAAATTTGGATCATTCATTGTTTTTATGATCGGTAATTAATTTGTTGATTAGCTGTTGGTAGTTCCTTAATTCATGATGGTATTTTATGTTTTTAGTGATTTGCCATTTTTTTCTGATTTTGTTTTTTTCATGAATTTTTATAATGATGTTGTCTGGTAATTAATTTTTTTATGAGTTTTTTATGATCGCTGTTGAATGATCTCCAGCTTCTGTGATTATTTTTTGAAAATGTTTAATTGTTTTAGTAAAATGGTTTAAGTTATCGATTTTATCAGTTATTTTTATGTTTGAATTTATATATTTTCTAAATACATTAAAGTTTGTTTTTTAAAAATTATATAATTAAGGATCATTGGGATTTGTAATGTTGTGGGATAGTTTGAGGTGAATGAGGACGGGATCGTGGTCAGAGTTTAGGTCATGGAGAGTTTTTGTTTTTGTTATTTATATTTTTTTTAACTGCAATATCAAAAATGCTCGGCGAGTGATTGGCTGCAAACGGATGATGCGTTGGTTCTATGGTGTGGAGCACCTTGCAGTCCGTGTTGTCGCAGAACTTCATGAGAGTATTCCCGTTAGCGTTTGGGTATTTGATTTATTGATCCCACTGCGGTTGTTTGCAGTTGAGATCACCAACTACCAGAACTTTGTTGTGTGTGTTAAAAATGTCGTGGAAATCTGTTTGTGTAAGTTTATTGCCGGGCGGGTTATAAGCTCTGACTATTTTAATTTTATTATCAAAAAGGATCGCAATATGCTCAATTGATGAATTATTTTGTTGCAGGATTTTGAAATTTATGCCTTTTTTTATTAGTAATGTGATACCGTCAACGTCGGCATCATCGGCGCGGTCTTGTCCGTATAGACGATATTCTGGGTTTCTAAAGTTTATTGTGTTGTATGATTCAAGAAAATATCTAGTTTGTGAATGTCGAGAAAATGTCTGATTAATGGGAGTTTATTTTGCACTCCGCAAATATTGCAGAAAATTATTTTGAGATTATATCGATTTTGAAAAGCTGTTTTGTCACCTACCTGCCTATATGTCATATTTGTCGATTCCAGCTACAAAGTTATTGTAAATCGTAAATTTGTCTATTTTTGTGGAGCCTTTCTTCATCTCACGAATGAGATCGCCAACTGCTCTAGCAAGTTCGTCAAGGTTGTCCAGCGAATGCAGCTCCTGAAACAGACCATTGATTTAGGCAAATTTATTTATGTCCGAGTTTTGACTGTGCTGAATGGTTGCTGTAGTATGTGATTGGGGTTGAGGGTGGCTATTTTGAGGGGTGGTTTGAGGGAGAGTTTTTGTTGGGAGACTGGGACTTGTCTCTTTCCGTCCATGGATTTGTTCTGAGTAGGGGTGCGGGGAAGAATTTTTGTGGGGTGGGTTTGGATTTTTGAGTTAGGGATTGCTTTTCTTCTAACCAGACCTTTCTTTTAACAAACTCGGGACATATTATCGCATTCTCTGGATGGTCTTCTTTGCAGTGGGCGCATCTTGCTGGGGTGGTTTTTTCTTCTATACATTCTGGAGTTAGGGGGGGGGGCGACACACTTCAGACATCTGTGTGCAGTTTGACGTAGCGTGTCCCCATTATTGACAGACGTGGCACCAAGGCACTGAATTTTGGGTTTATGTTGTCGGCGGTGCTTCCAGAGCACTCTAGTATGTTCGATTAACTTAATGTTTTTATTAAGGTAATCTAATGTAATTTTGGAATCCATAACCACCAAGTATAAAGGTCTACCTTTTGTAGTCATCCTGTAAATATCCTTTATTTCACACTTTGTGTATTTTTTCTAGGTCTTCTCTTTTGTCGATTAATTGTATTCCCTCTGCAAGTCCTCGGAGTACGAAGGCGTGAGTTCATTCCTCCCGCCTTGCATATGTGTTAAATTGCACCTTCTCTTCTCTTAGCGTCTTTTTCAGTTTCTCGAAGTCCTCGACGGCTTTCGTGAAAACTATGGGAGAATTATTGGTGTATTTTATTTCGAAATTGTGATTCAATTCTTCCTTTAGTCTATTCACCATATCTCGGTGATAAGATACATTGCCGTCGATAACCAACTTGCAGCGGTTTTTTTTGTCGTTGTTGACGTGAATTTTTGTCTTTTCTGGTCTTGTTTGATTGTTATATCCTCTTCGTCTGTGGAATCTTCCGCGAGATCGAATTTTTAAAATGTATTTTTTTCCTGTATTGTTGATACATTTTTTTTCTTGTGTCGTCATCAGTTATTTCGCTCAGCGAATCGTAGCTATTATGTACTTTTATGAGTGGTTGATTGTTTGAAGATTGTTTTAAGATTTTGTTAAACGAATTGAACTTTTTCGGCAGTTCAAAACCCGGTGGGATGGAATCTTTTATCTCGAGAGTCTCTATTATGATTTGATTCAAGTTTTGTATTTTTGAGGCATTAGTTGTGGGTTGTATTTGTCTGGCATTTATTTGCTTCCCTTCGATCATTTTCTCATACTGAGGTGAATTTATCTTTATTCAGATTATCTTCTTTGTCGACTTCATCGGCCCAAGACATGTTCGCTGGCTTGTGAATCATAGCTTGGACCGTTGTCGTTGATGGGATGAGGTTCTTATGTTTAGGTGTGTTTTCCTCGTCGTCTGTTGAATTCGGATAACCGTTAGGCCCTATGGTGTCTTCTTCCATTTTTTGTGTTTATTTTTGTTTTTATTGGTGTCGAGCTATTCTACTTTTCCGACCAACCTATCTAATATGCGAGAAAAGTATTGGTTTATCCTCAAAAAAATTGAAATTTTGAAAAAAAATGTTTAGTTATTTATACGTTTTTCAGCAAGAACAACACGAAAACATGGTTTCTAGAAAAAAAATCCTGTGTGTATGTCGTCGTCGTCGTCGGCCACTTTTCGTTACATGTCTTGTTAGCACGATACAGCCTCCGCAGTCCAACAATATCACCAATTTTATAATTGAATATTGTTCAGGACATTGCACATATGAACCCTATTGATTTTCAGCTCACAACAGCCAGTACAACTGATGCTATGGTACTTAACGTACGGCATTTTTGTCATTTTTTGAGAAATTTCAGTTTTAGCACTATACAGCCTCCGGAGTGCAAAAAGACACCAATTTTTCGATTGAATATTATCCAGAACATCTTGCAGATGAACCATATTGATTTTCAGCTCACCATAGCCAGTACAACAGGTGCTATAGTACTTTAAGTAGGACATTTTTGTCATTTTTGGATAAATTTCAGTTTGGTAGCACGATGCAGCCTCCGGAGTATATACAAGTAACCAATTTTATGATTGGATATTATTCCGGGCGTCTCAAAGATTAACCCTATTGAGATTCACGTCACTAAAGCCAGTACAACGAGTGCTATGGTACTTGAGGTACCAAATTTTTGTCATTTTTGGAGAATTCTCAGTTTGTTAGCACGATACAGCCTCCAGCGTGTATACAATTGACCCATTTTATGATTGAATATTGTTCAGCGCGTCTTATAAATGAACCTTATAGATTTCTAGCCCCAGAGCTAATACAACGGGTGCTATGGTACCTGAAGTGCCACATTTTTCTCCTTTTTGGATAATTTCGGTTTAAGTACGATACAGCCTCCGGAGTGTATACAAGTGGCCAATTTTATAATTAGATATTTTTCAAGGTGTCTCGTTCAAGGTGTCTCACAGATGTACCCTATTGATTTCCAGCTGACTAGAGCTAGTACAGCGGGTCCTATAAATCCAGATATACTTCATTTTTGGTTATTTTTGGAGAAATTCCGGTTTGTTAGCACGATACATCCTCCGAAGTGTATACAACTGTCAATTTTATGAAAGGATATTGTTCAGGGCATCTCACAGATGCGAAAAAGTTAGTTTTAATCTTGAAAACCGTTTATTTATTTTTGTAACCACGGCATATATATATATATATATATATATATATATATATATATATATATATATATTGTACTGTATTTTAACTTGAGTTACAGGTTGTATTTAGAAAAATTGCGATGATGATTATTTTAATAATTATGTTATTATCCAGTTGCAATATTGTTGTGGAATTTTCTATTATTTGTTATGAATATTAAATTTGTTAATCATTGTATTTCCTTTTTTATTATGGGCGCCAGAACTCGCATGGTCTGCTTATTATAAACAGAGCGATTTCGTACCTAATGCAAGTTCAAATATTAAAACCAAAAGCTTTATTCCTTTTTTTTTAAGATCTCAGGGGTGTGTCCGGCACTAGCGTTTAACAGTTACAGGAAACTGATAGGTTTTGAGAACACTTGAAGGAAAACAAGGAGGTTTGAATGTAGTTTTGTTTAATTAATCAAAAATTCTATGTATTTCTTAACATTTCTCCCTAAAAACTTACTGACGATAAAGTCAGAACAAATTACATAATTATTTACAAACATCTATATATAATTCTCATAGTTAAATGTTTTAAGTGAAATTATTATGATAAATACCGTGTAACCATAATAAATACCGTGTAACCATGATATCATCGTTAACCCGCAATCAATTCCCACCTCTAGCATTTTAAACCAGAAGAATGATATTGGCGCTGTGAATCGTCGTCATGTGACCAGAGATATGGCTTGTGAATCGTAAATGGATGTTTGGAAGTAATAGTTTTCAAAGTTTATTAATATATTTAGTCCTTAATAATAAAATCAGTGAGTGATTTCGTCGTTGTTTGGGATTAAATTGAATTAGTAGGATAGTGGAAATTGATTATTCTTAAATAACTAGGTAAATTCAAAAAGATATGTTCATAATATTATACCTAACCTAAATAATAATTCCAGAAACCAAATGTTTGTGAATATATACAGAAATTCAAGAGCTTGAAGATAACAAATGTCTTGTGTTTCCACTCATTTCAGTTCAATGAAACTTGTGATGATTAAAGTGTAATAGCTTCTCTATTGGACAAGGAGTTAAAGTTTATTATATTCGGATTACTTTCAATATAAGTAATTGCTGCTACGAGGACAACGTAACCAAATAGCCAGGAACAAATAAGGTAAAAAAATTAAATTATCTCACCAAATTCTAGAAGACGATTAATAAAAAGTTTTTTTTATTTGATATTCAATTACTGGAAACTGGATCATTCCATTTATTGCCAATGACGTTGTCACAGTAAAAAAATCAAAATTTTGTCCTTTTATTATGATTTTTTTAACTTAATTGTATTATTTTATTCTCGTCCTCACATCATTCCATACCACCTTTTCAACCTAACAACCCTCTCTCGACGCTCAACAATCAACAACCTCCTTCTGTTTTTTTCGATCCTCTTTTGTTAACTTGTAAACAGTTATTGTTTTTTAAAAAAAATCTATTTATCCGCGTCTTGTTCTTTTTCAATTATTCACTCCTTTCGAAAATACCTCCGCGATTGCACTAATGTCACTTTATTTACACTTAATCTAAATATTGATAAAGCTGTCACTTTATATATAATACTATTCATGTCTATTTGCTTTTTTAATCGTCGTCAAAAAAATACTTTATCGTATACAGGGTTTGTCAGAAGTTATAGCAATCGGAAAAATACAATTATAGAAGTTGGTTTTTTTTTTAAAATTTATGTTACGAATGAATAATATTTTTTTATAATTGACTCACGTGTGTGCAACACACAACTATATGTTAATAGTTTCGTTTATCAATATTTTTTTTATCATGAATTTAAATATCATGTAACTATGAGCATTATAATTCTTTTTGGTTGCAAATGGGCATTTATATACAAAATTTTATTTGTTCATCCTCCTGTTATTAATATTTCACTTTAACATTCCCTAAAGTTCCATAAAACTATTCTTGACTCGACGAGAATGTTTTATTGAAATTTACCATAATTTATAAAATTTATAACTATTCTTGATATCTATTTTAAATTAGTTACTAATGTTCGTCAATATTTTATTTTAGCTAAGAATGGTTGATGTTAAATTGGTGCAGTTGGTTAATATTAAAGACTCCGCGCTCTCTCTTGGTATCAGGCAGGATCAATTTATAGCTATTTATACCATGGTCGTTAGCTACTAAGTAAGGACCCTCATTAGGTAATTGTAGTTTTGAACATAATCCTTTTCTACGATTAGGTACCCTTAATGCCTTTATGACTACTAGATCCCCTTTTTTAAAAGTTTTCTTATTTCTAAGGTTTTCGAGTTTTTTCTTGATATATTTGTTAGCATGTTTCAGTTGTTTTTCCCTGGCTATTTCAATTAATTTTTTATAGTCCATTTCACTTGACCATGGCCTGTCAGGTTCTATTCCTCTAAATAGTGTAATGGGTGGTATCTCTGTTATAATATTTGGAATATTATTAATAAAGTTCACAACTGGATCAATGTATGAAGTAGTGATGTGTTCTATTATCCTATCTTCTATCAATTTATTTATCGTCCTCTTCACATCTTCCTGATATTTATAAGGTATCGGATAACTCCTTTGCTGAAATTGTTGATCTTGTTTCAGTTCGATTTTGTGTACATAATTTTTCGCAATTCGAGATTCTTCATTTATTAAACTTCTATGTTCTCTCAATATTCCTATTACTTTATTTCTCCATTCTATTTTCCCGTCTATATCCAAATTCCATTCCGGCTGATTATTATTATTTAAATTTATTTCCTCATTGCCATCCAACATCATATTTCCACTCATTTTTCCTTCCTGTTCATAATAATACATCTCCTCCACATTATCTTTAAATTCCTTATTGAAATTAACATTTTTACTTTCTTCGTATACAAATTCTTCATCATTTCTCGAATCATCATTCTTTTCTTCATAATTAAAATCGATTCTTTCTTTATTAAAAATTATATATTTTCCTTCGTAATTGATAGTAGCTTTCATTTCATACAAAATATCAGATCCTAATAATAGTTCACATTCTATGTCTTCCACCACCAGCAGTTGTACAATTGTACTATTCTCCTTTAACTTTAATGCTACAGTTATCGTAATATCTGAGTAAGTTAGTTTCTTCTGATTTATGCCTATCAAATTTATTTTTGGAACCTTAATAAAATTTTTCTTAGATGTTGAGAGTTTATTTACAAAATTTTTACTAATTAAAGATATCTCCGATCCAGTATCGATCAATATTTTTATCATTTTGTCTTCTACTGTGCCATATATGTAAATTAATGTCTCATTATTTTGTTCTAGTTGATCCTGTACCTTGAGAAATTCGCGTGGGTGAATATAGCTGCACCAACTTAACCTACCATATTCACCCTCTAGAGGAAAAACGGTTGTTCCGCACCAGAAGATGACGTGTTGACCACATCATTATTATTATTATCATTGTTAACTCTATTATAATTGTTATCTCTGTTAGTTGTACTATTTCTCTCCAAACTGTTAGTTCTGTTAACTCTAGTGTCTCGTCTAATACTGTTTGTTTGTCTTATGTCACCGTCTGAATTCCTTCTCTCTCTTCGTTGGTGATTATCGTTAGGTTGTTGTCTTCTTTCAGGGTAGTTCGTATATCTGTTATTATTGTTTCTTTCATTGTTTCTATCGTATCGTCTGTTGTTATTATCGTTTCTATCATTATTGTATTTTCTGTCATTATTGTTATTTCTATTATGATTGTTATTCCATGTATTGTACGATCTTTGTCTGTAATAATTATCATTGTTTCTATTATAGTTAGTCCTTCTATTGGTGTCATTTCTTTGGTTGTCCGTATTGTCATGTCCTTCGTTATTACTAATTGTTCTTTGTACTCTGTTTAGATAATCCAACAATGATTGGAAATTGTTAATATTTTGTATTACTATACCTTGAGTAATGTTAATACTAAAGTGTCGAGACAAGAATATAATGATTTCTTCTTCTGAAATCATTGGTTCTAAGTATTGTGCTTGGGAGAATATTGAGAGTGCGTAGTTACTCATATTGTTACTTCTCCTAATATCAAATTTACCAAAATACAGTTTTTCCCTTACATAACATTGTTCTGTTTCCCCCCAATACTGTTTTAGAAAAGTTATCTCGAAATCATTAAAGTTGTTAATATTTGTGTCGTTGCAAGTAAACCAAAGCAATGCTTGATTATTTAAATGAGACCTTATTGTCTCCTTCAAGTCCTCAACATTTATCATACCTTTCAGCTTATGTTTGAGACACCTCAGGAAAATCTTTGGGTGTATCTTACGTATGTCCCCATCGAATTTTAGATTACTTTCACCATGATTGTATATATAATTTACCCCTTGTATATTATTATTTTGTTGTGTTTTATTTTTCACGTATTCCATTTCCCTTTCAAACTCCATCATTTTCTTTTTGAAATCTTCCTTTATTTCCTTCTCTAGAGTTTCAAAGTCATGTGTGTTCCCATTTTCTTTAATTTTTTGTAAATTTGTATCCATTTCCCTCAGTAATTCCCTCTGCGTTTTCAGATTCATTTCTTCTACTATAGATAAACTCAATTGTATACCTTGTTCTACATCTTCTATTCTTTCATTGGTTTTCCTAACGTTCCATTGTACCTTCTCCATCTGTTCTCTTCCTTCTCCTCGTATCTTGTTTCCCATATCTTCTATCTCTTGTTTTCTATTTATGCTTTCTTGAATTAGACTTTCTTGCAATTTATTCGTTTTTTCTTCTTGTTCTTTCTTGTGTTCTTCAAATTGTCTTCTCATTTCCATTATGTGTTCTGTAAATTTTTCTTCTTGTTTATCCAATTTTCTATTGATCTCTTCCTTTGCACTTTTTATCTCCTCTTTTGTACTTTTCATATCTTCTTTTGTGCTTTTTATATCAGACATTATTGTCCTCATCATGTTAATCAATTCTTCATTTTCGTTAGGGTTTTGTTTAGTATTATGGTGTACTTCATCTATTAAACTATCTCCTTTTTCTTCTTCTGTTGCTTTTTTTTCTTG
This sequence comes from Galeruca laticollis, assembly GCA_963921935.1. NCBI lineage: Eukaryota > Metazoa > Arthropoda > Insecta > Coleoptera > Chrysomelidae > Galeruca > Galeruca laticollis. The sequence continues at coordinate 206,037,034 of OY998176.1, read as the reverse complement.
CATAGCCGCTGTTAATCTCTCCTTCAATGTTTGTTTGCTCCCCCTTGTATCCATGTCTCTTCATTTTAGTTGTTCTTTTAGTTCTTCTACAGTTAAATTGTCAATGTCCATTTTTTTGTCTGCCATTGTAAAATTTAACCAAAATTCCTCCGATGTCTCAAATATGACCTGTTCCTGTCGCTAATTCGAACGCCTTACGTTGGTTGGGCCAAATATTGTACTGTATTTTAATTTGAGTTACAGGTTGTATTTAAAAAAATTGCGATGATGATTATTTTAATTATTATGTTATTATCAAGTTGCAATATTGTTGTGGAATTTTCTATTATTTGTTATGAATATTAAATTTGTTAATCATTGTATTTCCTTTTTTATTATGGGCGCCAGAACTCGCATGGTCTGCTTATTATAAACAGAGCGATTTCGTACCTAAAGCAAGTTCAAATATTAATACCAAAAGCTTTATTCCTTTTTTTTTAAGATCTCAGGGGTGTGTCCGGCACTAGCGTTGAACAGTAACAGGAAACTGATAGGTTTTGAGAACACTTGAAGGAAAACAAGGAGGTTTGAATGTAGTTTTGTTTAATTAATCAAAAATTCTATGTATTTCTTAACATTTCTCCCTAAAAACTTACTGACGATAAAGTCAGAACAAATTACATAATTATTTACAAACATCTATATATATTTCTCATAGTTAAATGTTTTAAGTGAAATTATTATGATAAAATAACAAAAATTAACTAATAAATACCGTGTAACCATGATATCATCGTTAACCCGCAATCAATTCCCACCTCTAGCATTTTAAACCAGAAGAATGATATTGGCGCTGTGAATCGTCGTCATGTGACCAGAGATATGGCTTGTGAATCGTAAATGGATGTTTGGAAGTAATAGTTTTCAAAGTTTATTAATATATTTAGTCCTTAATAATAAAATCAGTGAGTGATTTCGTCGTTGTTTGGGATTAAATTGAATTAGTAGGATAGTGGAAATTGATTATTCTTAAATAACTAGGTAAATTCAAAAAGATATGTTCATAATATTATACCTAACCTAAATAATAATTCCAGAAACCAAATGTTTGTGAATATATACAGAAATTCAAGAGCTTGAAGATAACAAATGTCTTGTGTTTCCACTCATTTCAGTTCAATGAAACTTGTGATGATTAAAGTGTAATAGCTTCTCTATTGGACAAGGAGTTAAAGTTTATTATATTCGGATTACTTTCAATATAAGTAATTGCTGCTACGAGGACAACGTAACCGAATAGCCAGGAACAAATAAGGTGAAAAAATTAAATTATCTCACCAAATTCTAGAAGACGATTAATGTAAAGTTTTTTTTATTTGATATTCAATTACTGGAAACTGGATCATTCCATTTATTGCCAATGACGTTGTCACAGTAAAAAAATCAAAATTTTGTCCTTTTATTATGATTTTTTTAACTTAATTGTATTATTTTATTCTCGTTCTCACATCATTCCATACCACCTTTTCAACCTAACAACCCTCTCTCGACGCTCAACAATCAACAACCTCCTTCTGTTTTTTTCGATCCTCTTTTGTTAACTTGTAAACAGTTATTGTTTTTTAAAAAAAATCTATTTATCCGCGTCTTGTTCTTTTTCAATTATTCACTCCGTTCGAAAATACCTCCGCGATTGCACTAATGTCACTTTATTTACACTTAATCTAAATATTGATAAAGCTGTCACTTTATATATAATACTATTCATGTCTATTTGCTTTTTTAATCGTCGTCAAAAAAAATACTTTATCGTATACAGGGTTTGTCAAAAGTTATAGCAATCGGAATAATACAATTATAGAAGTGGTTTTTTTTTTAAATTTATGTTACGAATGAATAATTTTTTTTTATAATTGACTCATGTGTGTGCAACACACAACTATATGTTAATAGTTTCGTTTATCAATATTTTTTTTATCATGAATTTAAATATCATGTAACTATGAGCATTATAATTCTTTTTGGTTGCAAATGGGCATTTATATACAAAATTTTATTTGTTCATCCTCCTGTTATTAATATTTCACTTTAATATATATATATATATATATATATATATATATATATATATATATATATATGAAATTAACTGTCTCGACCCTTACTTCGTGGAATATGCTCATTCTCACGGTCTCTAGTTAATTCCACAATATGATAAAAGTTATTGAAAATTCTAAAAAATTGACAATTGTTTCGATAAATCAATATCATCGTCAGAATGACAGAAGTTACATTTCATTTTATGCCTACCTGATGTTTAGTAGTTATTTTTGGCTAGACCAGTAACCTAACTTGTGATTGGCTTAATATATGTTTATAGAAAAAAGAAGAAGATGTGATATAACAAATATTGAAACTTAGATATTATAAGCCCTATGGTGATATCCTGGATATCATTTTTCCAATTAAGATCAGTATAACTGTGCAATGATATAGAAAACCAGGAAAACTATATCTGCTGATCTTTACAATTATCACTTAAGAAAACAGTTTATTAGTGGAGAACTCCCTAGATTTAACTAATTATTGACAACTTCATATTGTGGGTTTCTTAAATGTCTTCTAATTTCCAGGTCTTCAAGGAAATCCAGATCTTGTTTCTTTTCACAAATATGCAGCACTTCTAGTTCGGTGCTAGGTGTCAATGAATGATTGGTGTCAAGTAGATGTTTTGCGTAGTGGGATTTATCTGGTTGTTTTAATCTGTATGCTCGTAAGTACTCACTGTGTCGTATTTCAAAATTCCTAAGGGTCTGACCCAAATAGACAGCATTCTGGACATTTGAGTTCATATATACCTGACTTCTTTAATAGTGGTATTTTTGTTTTTACATTTAACAATTTTGTACTAACGTTACTTTCTGTTTTAAAAGAAATTGTTGTATTCGTTGCTGAAGATATTATCTTTGAAATATTATTAGAAATATTTCCTGCATATGTGATGGTTTTATAAGTTTTAATTTCACTAGCTTGTTTAGGATATATTAGTTGTAATGCCACTTTTTCTTCTTTTTTACTAATTAGCTTATTTATCATATCTAATGGATAACCGTTAGATGTTGCTATTTGTCTAATTGTATTAATCTCTCTATCAAAGTTACATTTGTTGATAGGAAATGAAAAAGCTCTATGTATCATTGAATTATATGCTGCTAGTCTGTGTGACATAGGGTGGTTAGAATTGAATGGAATTGTCACATCAGTCTGTGTTGGTTTTCGGTAAATTGTATAATCAAGTACATTATTAACACTTTGAATTTTAAAATCAAGAAAATTAATTGAGCTATTTTCTTCAATTTCTAATGTAAATTTAATTTTCGGGTGTAAATTATTGATGTGGTTGGAAAATACATCTAATTAAAGTTCATTACCCATGAAACAAGCTAATATGTCATCTACATATCTTTACCAATATAAAATATTTTTCGAAATATAACTTTCAAAGATCTTCCTTTCCCATAACAATGTTTGCTGAAATAGGTGATATAGGGCTTCCCATTGGTATACCTCAATTTTAAATATATATCTTATTGTCAAAAGTGGAATAATTCTGATTAATGCCTACATCAAATAAATTAAGTATATCTGATATTATTCCTGGATTAATATTTTTATCTTCTAGTAATTTTCTTAAAAGTATTAGACGTTCTTTAGGAGGAATTTTAGTGAACATATTAGTTACATCGAACGAAATGAGTTTATAGTTATCTTGCAAGTGAATCGCTTTCAACTTTTTGATTAGTTCTATTGAATTTCTAATTGAGTACTGAGATTCATATCCGTAAGTATTGAGTATATTGTTGAGCTTCTTTGCCAATATATTATTAGGAGCATTAACATAAGAGACTACAGGTCTAATTGGTTTCGTTATTTTATGTTTTAATTTCATCAGCTTGTTTAGGATATATTAGTTGTAATGCCACTTTTTCTTCTTTTTAACTAATTAGCTTATTTATCATATCTAATGGATAACCGTTAGATGTTGCTATTTGTCTAATTGTATTAATCTCTCTATCAAAATTACATTTGTTCATAGGAACTGAAAAAGCTCTATGTATCATTGAATTACATGCCGCTGGTTTATGGGACATGGGGTGATTGGAATTGAATGGAGTTGTCACATCAGTCTGTGTTGGTTTTCGGCAAATTGAATAATCAAGTACATTATTAACTCTTTGAATTTTTAAATCAAGAAAATTGATTGAGCTATTTTCTTCAATTTCTAATGTAAATTTAATTTTCGGGTGTAAATTATTGATGTGGTTGAAAAATACATCTAATTGTCGTTCACTACCCATAAAACAAGCTAATATGTCATCCACATATCTATACCAAAATAAAATATTTTTCGAAATATTACTTTCAAAGATCTTTCTTTCTAAATTGTCCATAAAAATGTTTTCTTAAATAGGTGATATAGGGCTTCCCATTGGTAAACCTTCATTTTGAATATATATCTTATTGTCAAAAGTGGAATAATTCTGATTAATGCATACATCTAATAAATTAAGTATATCTGATATTATTCCTGGATTAATATTTTCATCCTCTAGTAACTTTCTCACAAGTATTAGACATTCTTTAGGAGGAATTTTAGTAAACATATTAGTTACATCGAACGAAATGAGTTTATCGTTATCTTGCAAGTGAATTGCTTTCAACTTTTTGATTAGTTCTATTGAGTTTCTAATTGAGTACTGAGATTCATATCCGTAAGTATTGAGTATTGTTGAGCTTCCTTGCCAATATATTATTAGGAGCATTAACATAAGAGACTACAGGTCTAATTGGTTTCGTTATTTTATGTAATTTAACTGTTCCATATAATTGTGGCCAATGAGAATTCTTATGTATGATAGACCTCTTTTCGTAATCATTTAAAGGATAATTTGAATTATTAACAATATCCCTTACATTATTAGAAAACTTTTTTGTTGGGTCTGCTTTAAGAACTTTTACATCGCTGGATTCTATAAAGTTATATACTTGGGAATTGTAATTTTCAGTCGTCAAAATGACAGTTGAGTTCCCCTTATCAGATTTTGTAACTGTTAGGTTATTATCCTCTATCTTCTTTTTTATTGCATTTAAAACTGTAATGTCATTTTTTGTTTGACGTTTAACTTTTGGTGGTTCAATATTTTTGATTAAATTGGCAATTTTTAATTTCTCATAAAGAAAATTATTTGATTCCGATTTTAAAGCTATTTCTGACTCTGTAGCTATAATTTGTTCAATATTATTCGTACATTTTGGTAGTATGCTGTACTTTAAACCTTTATTAGATTGTTTTTTTGTTGTTTTTTATGTACTTCAAATTTAGACGTACCTTTTTTTCTTGTTAATTTTGTGGACGTTTCAACCGAAACTAACAGTTTTTTAACTTGCACTACTGCGTTATTACAAAGATTTTCACTTGCAAATAATTCGGGTTTAATTGCATTGAGGTTTTGAATTTTTGCTTTTGGTCTACGTGTATATTCAATTTGAAACGGAATAGTTCCCGTTGTTGGGGGAGACGGTATGGCTAGTGAATCAATGAGTACTAACTCTATTGATCCCTAGTACAAAACACTGTAATTTTATCGAGAAAAACTTTGAAATGTAAAAAAAGACGTGTGGCAGTCGGAGACTGCCGCGGTAAAGCTATTGCATAGAGTTTTACACTTTGACATTCACAATTTCTTTTTCTTTTTAGCTCTTTTTTTAGCATAAGAAGTTTCACTTTCACAGTCCTCGTATCTGCATAAAATAATCAAAACTCATTGGACAGTCCTGGTATCAGCATAAAGTGATCAAAACGTATTGGGCAGTCCTTGTATAAGTATAATAAATCAAAATTTATTGGACAGTCCTCGTATCAGCATAAAATAATCAAAACTTATTGGACAGTCCTCGTATAATCATAAAAGTATCAACATTTATTGGGCAGTCCTCGTATAAGTATGAAATAATCGAAATTTATTGGACACTCCTCGTATAAGTATAAAAGAATCAAAATGTATTGGACAGTCCTCGTATAAGTAAAAAAGAATTAAAATTTATTGAGCAGTCCTCGTATCAGCATAAAATAATCAAAACTTATTGGACAGCACTCGTATAATCATAAAAGTATCAAAATTTATTGTGCAGTCCTCGTATAAGTATAAAACAATCAAAATGTATTCGACAATCATCGTATAAGCATAAAATAATCAATACTTATTGGACAGTCCTTGTATAGTCATAAAAGTATCAAAATTTATTGGGCAGTCCTCGTATAAGTATAAAAGAATTAAAATTTATTGACAGTCCTCGTATAAGCATAAATTAATCAAAACTTATTGGACAGTCCTCGTATATTCATAAAAGTATCAAAATTTATTGGGCAGTCCTCGTATAAGTATAAAAGAATTAACATTTATTGACAGTCCTCGTATCATCATAAAATAATCAAAAATTATTGGACAGTCCTCGTACAAGTATATATGTATTAAAACTCATTGGACAGTACTCGTATCTGCATAAAATAATCATAAAAGTATTAAAATTTATAAGGCAGTCCTCGTATACGTATAAAAGAATCAAAATTTCTCGGACAGTCCTCGTATCATCATAAAATAATCAAGACTTATTGGACATTCTTCGTATAGTCATAAAAGTATCAGCATTTATTTGGCAGTCTTCGTATAAGTATAAAAGAATTAAAATTTATTGGATAGTCCTCGTATAAGTATAAAACAATCAAAATGTATTGGACAGTCCTCGTATCATCATAAAATAATCAAAATTTATTGGACTGTCCTTGTATAGTCATAAAGTATAAACATTTATTGGGCAGTCCTCATATAAGTATCAAAAAATTTAAATTTATTGGACAGTCCTCGTATCATCATAAAAAAATCAAAATTTATAGGACAGTCCTCGTATAAGCATATGGGTATTAAAATTTACTGGACAGTCCTCGTATCGTGTCAGGTTATTTTCGTTACGGAATTTCTGGATTCGGTCTCCATGCTCAAGGCCCGCGATAGAAGCTAATGCAATAGCTTCTTAAAAACACTTTAGTTCACAATGTAATCCAATTGACAATTCAACAGGGTTGAAAATTAGAATAGGAATGACGTTTTACCGATATTGTTGTCTAGTGCCAACTGGTGTTTGAAGATGTTTGAGGATTTTCCTCACCTTTGAGTAGCGCATTTAGTTCTATTTCATCATTTGTAGCAGTTTTTGGCCTGCCAGCCGTAGGACAGTTTCTAACATTGCAGTCTCTCTACACCTATTTACAGTTTTGAAAATGGTTGATCTGTTAATAACGTGTTAAGGATTCAATTCATTAAATATGCGTGCAACTTCTTCATACGTTCTTTCCATGTCGTCCAAACCTCGTAAAATTAGTTCTGCATCACAAAGATATGCCATTTTATACAGTAATTGACGTTAACTAATTTTGACAGTTTGTTAATATATAATTGCCAAGCATAACCAGCTTTGTGAGAATAAGTACTTATTATGTAATTGTCGATGTCTGCCTAAACATAGAATTTGGACTCAGGGTACCAAATAAAAAAGTGAATCTAGAACTCGAAAGCATTCATAAAATTATATATTATACAGGGTGTACCGTTTCTAACCTCAATCTCTGCAGTCACTAAGCTTTTCATGACCACCCTGTCAGTTTTGTTGCATTATGGTTTTTTAGTTTTTTGAACAGAGTCTTATAGGCTCCACAGTGTATTCACTTTCCATTAATGGTATAAACAGCATGTTCCCATTCCAAAGCATCTCACAAGAGAGAAGAATTTCGTCTTCGTTATCCGACAACATTTTGGCAACTGAATTATTTTTAGGGATTACCTCTACTTAAAAAGTCGTGAAACGTAACGCTCTACTCTATAGGTTATCAGGTTAACGTTTTCTCTACTGTAGAAGGTTGGAAACATAGTTAAGGATAATGGGTTTATTAGGATACACCAATGAAGACTCAATTGATTTATTATCAATTCACAGAGAATGTCTCAGAATCGCATTCTGCAAAACATGTATTTTTGCAGAATGATACTACCTTCAAGTCATAAAACAATTGATGCCATTATTTATAATTTGCAAAAGTACAGATCAATTAGAACACGGAATATTACAGATTAGCATATAGTCAATAATGGAGATAATAAGATAAAAGTTTTGGTATTTCGTTTCCAACGACTATAGACCAAAGACTCCTCATTTCTGATTTTTGAAAATGTCTTAAATTTCTGAAGGTTAACTCATTCAAATGAGAACCTTAAGCCAAGAAAATGAAAAATAAATTATTTCAGTGAACACTGAATAATGAATGCCGGTTATTGTTTATTCTACCAAAAAATAGTATAATACGTTGATCAATAACCAAAATGTTAAGTTGGGCTAATGAAATCATTCCAGTCGTTAACAACATCCGCGTACAATTAACACAAACTCTATATTTATTTACTTTGAGCTGTTGAATCGTAAAAATCTCTCACCATGTTATTTGTAGTAATTTGTCCAGTTCATATATTCAAAATGTACATTTTCTGTACAACATTTTCTCTGTTGAGGTAAAATTTCCATCTTCTACTATTAAAATTTCAAGTTTGTTTATTAAAGGAAGGCCCCAAGTGTACGTGAAAGTTAAAAACACACGAAGTTTTACCGGCAAGTTTTCGCCTACCTATCACTTACGATGCAAATTAAATAATTACAAAGTAGGTACGTAGTTCATCCTTAGGACGAAACGGTTCACATCAAAGCTTTTGCCCTCTCATCTTCATCATCCTACTAATATTAGCCGCAGGATAAACTTTTATAATTATTAAGGCCTCTTCTCAACTTTTCTATAAATATTTTAATATATTTTTTCACAAAAATTACAGGATTGGCTCCAATTTGCTAGGCTCGAATTTATATAAGATGACTGTTAATAGAAAAATTATTTAATAGCTGGGAAAAAATGTCAACAGATCACTCCATTTTCTCATGTATTATACAGGAGGAATATACTGTTACAGTTTCTATTTATGAATGGATAAATTGAAGTGACTAGAAAGCAAAAATTATGATTATTTTTTATGTACCATTAGTGACATAACTTATCTGAAAACAATATATTGTTATAAATAAACATTTACATTTTAGAACTTAGTATTTTTGAGTTGATAAGTGATCAGAAGATAGAAAACATATTTAAGCAAGTTTCTACAATTTTTTTAAAGATAGGTGGTATCAATGGTCTGACAGCGAGTCGGTGACCGCCCTTCGTGTCGGAATCTTACCGACTAAAACACCTTTTCTTCTTCTTTAGTTTTTGTTCTGTCCCGGAGCTTTCTCCAGGTATTACTTCGGGAAATGCCTTTTCTAGCCTTCAAAGGCCTGCTTTCTCATTATCCACCTGTTCATGGCCTACATTAGTTCATTCATCTTCCCATTCTCAGCGCATCCCCTTTTGTTTAAGAACTTGGGTAAGGTACGTGGTGATGGATGGTACTCCAGTTGTCGCCCGTTTGGGGCATCTTGGCAACGGCTGTGTCTGGTTTGAGTTTTCCGATCTCTTTCGTAACCTCTCGCCTGAAGTGCTCCCCTTTTGGACATACAAAGAAGTTGTGCCGTGCGTTCTCATCCTTCCTGTGGTAATATATACGTGTTGCTTCGTTTACCATCCCTATCTTCTTCAGGTATGAACGGTAGTAGCCGTGTCCTGTTACAAATTGTGCCAACACGTCGACGTGTTTTCATTCCATCCACTGTCTCACATTGTTAATCAGGGTGGCTTCCCCTAGTTTCTTGGATCCATCTCCTGTGCCAGTCCTGTATTGTTCGATAACGTTCTTCCTTTTAGATGGTGTGTGGTGAATTCTCTCTTCCAAAAAAGGATCCAAAATTAAATTAGACTGGCAAAGGAAATATGGCTGAACTAAACTTGCATAGAGGCAGAACACCTGAGTCGTTTTAGAGATAGATTAAACCTCCACAAAAATGTAAAAGAAGTCGCTGGGCTATACAACAAAAGATCCATGAATTTCATCAGTGACGAACACAATAATATAATAATAGAAACTGACGGAATATTAGAAACCTGGTAGAAATATGCAGCTAATCTCTTTAGCGATAATAGATCAGAATGCCCCCCATTGGAAGTAAATGACCCTCCTTTAGGATCTAGTATACTAGAGAGTGAAATACTATACGCCGTGAAAATCATAAAAAACAACAAAGCTCCAGGACCTGACAATATGTACTCAGAATCATTCCACTTAATCAGTGAAAGAAACATAAAAATAATACCAACACTTTTTAATTTCCCTGAAGACTGGCTTCGCTCTACTTTTATCATCAATTTTTCGCTATTGTATATTTGTATAAACATTTGTTAGATCCGATGATGCATTTCATGAGTGTGTGCCAAGATAAACAAAACAATATAAAAGGAAATATTCACCGTGGTTTACTCCGGATATTATTAAAGACATTCAGCTGAAATCAAAATTAAATAACAAATGTAAAATCAATAATGATGTAAATACTCTTAACCAGTTTAAATATTTACGGTGAAATCTGACATAGACAAGTCGTAAAAAAATTATGCCAATTCAGTCGAGTATGAAAGCAGATCTCAAAAAATTCTGGGCTTTTGTCAATAGCAAAAAAGGGTCAACTAATATCTCTGACAGAATGACGTTTAACGGCCAAACGCTCGATACCCCTACCGATGTACTTAATGGTATTTCTGGATATTTTGCGAAATATTTTTCAGTTAGTATAATGTACCTCTCCCAAGATAATTCAGTAACCTCATAGTTTCTTAATATCATGTCTTTCAGTAAAGATTGTTTGATTAATTAAATAAGCTCTTTTATTATGAAACTTTATTTTACTGAACTGGAATCTATTTTATATTTTAAACATCAACTTGACATCAATCACAATACATATTATTCAATACCACTTGATTTTCTGAAATACTAGTTGTAATATAAATGTATAATATCTAACACGCCTCCATATATTACACTTTTAATTTCATACATCTCCTTAACTTAACACATATTCATTAACATTTAACATTCCACGAAATTTTACAAATTTCTGTTTACTTAAAGATTTAGTAAAAATATCTGCTACATTATCATTCGAATCTACTTTAATTACATTTATAATTTTTTCCATATAACTCTGATTAAGAAAATGATAATGTACTTCAATATACTTAGAATTTTTTGTAAAGTTACCGTATGTAGCTATTTTTAATGCTCCTGTATCATCTTCAAATATTTTAATTGGTTCCTTGAGGTTCACACCAAAAGTATTCAATATATCTATAATTAATTTAATCTCAGTAACTGCTTCAGATAATTCTACTAATTCCGCAAAAGTAGAACATTTTATGACACTTCCCTGCCTTTTTGATTTCCAAAATATGGAATTCCCAAATAATCTAATAGCATAACCAGTTGTAAACTTACGATCTACGACATCACCTGCCCAATCCGCATCCACGTAACAATCTAGAATATCATTTTGTTTGCTACTGGTATACGTTAATTTCAATTTTTTTGTTAAATAGAAATACTTCAATACTCGCAAAGCATATTTAAAATGTGTAAAATTAAAGCAATTTTGAAATCTACTCAGATAATTAACACTATATCTTATATTTATCTGATCACGTTCCCGAATTAATATATAAAAGAGCACCTATCAAGCTTATATAACCAATATCGTGGCATGAAACTAAAGCTGGATCCAATTTTAAATTCACTTCCATAGGTGAATTGGACAATTTCGAGTTTTCTATTTTATATTTCCTAGCTAAAGATTCAATATACTTTTCTGGACTTAGATTCATTACATTTGCTCCATAATTATAATCAATATTAATTCCCAAACAATTTTTAACTTCGCCCAAATCTTTCATTCGAAATTGTTTCGACAATAGATTTTTAATGTTATCAATTTTGCTTTTACTTTTACAACAAATTAACAAGTCGTCAACATACATAGTCAAATAAATCACATCTTCTCCATCTTTCATTGCATAAAGGCAATAGTCATATTCACTTCTTTTTAAACCCAATTTTTCTTTAAACGTGTCAAAACAATCATACCATGCTCTGGGACTTTCTCTCAATCCATATAATGCTTTTTCTAATTTACACACTTTATCTGATCCATCCTCATAACCTTGAGGTTGTTTCACATATATTTCTGACATAATTTTCCCATTCAGAAACGCTGTTTCTACATCCATTTTCTCAATAATTAATCCTTATTGACAAGAAAATGACAATAAAAGTTTCAATGTTTGCATTTTAGCAACTGGAGAATATATATCATCAACAATATCTGCCTGTTGAAAACCTCTTGCAACTAACCTGGCTTTATATTTTGTTTCTTATTTCTTTGTATAAACCCATTTTACATCTATAACATTTTTATTCTTTGGCTTTTCAATCAATCTCCTAGTATTATTATTTTTTAAACTTTCAATCTCTTTATTCATCGCTTGTTACCAATACTCTGCCTCACTACTCTTTAGCGCCTCCTCAACATTAACAGGAGTATCAGCGCTACAAAAGTTCACGTAAATAATGATGCTATAAACATAACTATCATCAAACGTAGCAGGCAATTTTTTATTATCTTTTTTTGACCTTCTTAATTCTTGTAAATTTATTTGTTCAGTTTCTTCTGTTTCCCCGTTTTCTGTATTATTGTATTCATTTTCCTCAATTTCTTTTCCAGAGTGGTCTGAAGATTTACACTCTGACTCTTTAGTATTAAACCCAATACATTCAGTATCTTCTCCTATTATATCAACATGTCTTGCAACGGTAACTCTATTATTAATCAGTACCCTATACCCGACTTCAGTATATCCCAATAAAGTTCCTAATTCAGCTTTCCGATCATATTCAGATTTTCCCAAACATTCTGGTACACGTACAAAAACTCTACTCCTATACAATCGTAAATGTTTAACGTTCGGTTTAATTCCACATAATATTTCCAAAGTTATTTTCTTCTCAATTGTATTAGCTAGTGTTCTATTTTTAAGGTATGCAGTTGCACATATAACTTCTGGCCAAAATTTCCTATCTACTTTTGCTTCGGCTAACAAGCACCTAGACATATCCATAATTATTGACCTATTATATCTTTCAGCCGTACCATTAAACTCATGCACATAAGGTCTAATAACGTCATAAACATTAGTGTTTCAAATGAAACTCACGGTTTCTAGCTAGAAACAGTGAGTTGCATTAAAAACACTAATATGAGTAGATTCCACGAAGTAAGGATCCAGACAGTTAATTTCATTATAAACATAGTTATTCAAATATTCTTTTCAGTTATTACATCTTATTTTTTTGATAGTTTTACTAGTTAAATTTTCGATTTTATTTACGTACCTTACAAAACATTCAAAAACTTGATCTTTTGATTTAATAGTGAATACTGTAGCTACTTTACTGTAATTACCAATAATTGTAAGGGAATATTTTTCACCGTCAAAACTTACAGTTCTATGTGGTCCATTTAAATCAGTATAGATAATTTCTAAAACCTCTTTAGCTCTATATCTTTGATTTTCAAAAGGTTGATTATGCATTTTGTTTTCAATACATGTTTTACATTTCATAAATTATGTCTCTAATTTTTCAGGTATGCCTTCTAACAATTTATTTCTACTCAATATATTTAAAATTCACATGACCTAGTACACGGTGCCATTTCTCTTTTGATGTCATGAAATTGCCACCCTTGCTGACAACATTTGCATTATCATTAGCATTATCCTCAAAACAAATCAAGCTAGTCATTTTATACAACCTATGTACTATCCAGGCAATTGCTATCAAATTATTTTTTTTATCAAAAACTTTTGAATTATCTCCTTCAGATACAATCTTATGATAATCTGTGATTTTTGCATAACTGATTAAATTTGTATCCATATCTTTAACATAATATACATTGCGTAAATTAATAGGAACTCTATTATTGTAAACTAAAAAATTACTAATCACATTTCCTACTTTGGTGGCGTTTAATTTTTTTTTATTATGCTACTTTATTTTACAGAACTGAAATCTAATTTATATTTCAAACATCAACATGACATCGATTACAATACATAACAAGGATGAAGTACTTATAGCTATAAAACAAGTTAAAAATAAAATGACAGCAGGACCAGACTCTGTCCCTGCTTTTACTTTGAACGATTGTGGGTCTGTACTTGCTCCGCCGTTAACAACATTGCTCAGCACGTGCGTGAAGACTTGCACTGTGCTTAATATGTGTAAATCGTCGAAGGTTACACCTATCTACATACATGGCAATAGAGTTGATATTCGCAACTATCGGCCAATCTCAATTATTTGTAATTTCTGTAAGGTATTCAAAATTTTAGTGTACAATAGAATGTATAGCCATTTTTGCAACAATATAACCATTAAGCAACATGGTTTTGTAAACGGTCGCTCAACTGTCGCCAATTTGGCCAATATAACCCAATTTTTGGATTATCACCGTCTCTAATCAAATTATTCACCTCCTATCTAAAGAACAGACGCCAGTATGTCGTGTTTAATGGATATAAATCAGTTGTATACTTAGCAATATCTGGAGTTGCACAGGGAAGTAACTTGAGCCCATTATTATTTAATGTCTTCATCAATGATATAGTCGACGATCTTGAAGTAAACTACTTACTATATGCTGATGAGTTGAAATTATTTTGCCCGATTGATGCTAGAAGCGATTGTGTCTCACTTTCAACTAACCTTCGACGTATTGAGAAATGGTGTATGAGTAATATATTGTCGTTGAATACCTGTGAATGTAAGGTAATAACGTTTTCCTTAAAAACAGAGAAACTTATATATGATTATGAAATCAAGAATACTGTTCTTGAACGCCCGGCGACATTTGTTGACTTGGGTGTCACTTGATTCTGAACTTTCTTTTATACCTCATATTGAGGCTATTTTCTCGTCTGCTAACAAAATGTATGGCTTCTTAGTTCGAAACTCGCGTGACTTCAATGATCAAGGCATTTTAAAGGCATTGTACTATGCCTATGTTAGGTCTAAAATTAAATACGCAGATGTTATTTGCAGTCCATCTTATGACGTACACATTCAGAAACTTGAGTCGGTTCAACGGAGGATTTTGAAATTTCTTTCCTTTAAAATGGATGGCATTTACTTACCGGTACTGGTACACTTCAAACGAGGCATTGTATGAAAACGGTCTCGTCGTAACTGTCACTGATGGATATTTTTGTTTAAAATCGTTAATTACAACATCAGTGATCCCAATCATCTTCTTAAACTCCAGTTCAATACTCCGAGAGTAGCTTCAAGAGCTGTCAATACGTTTTACCTTCCTAGCTCTCGAGCCAATATTTTAAAATTTTCGCCATTTCACAGGATGGGTTCGATTTGTAATCATGTAAGTTACCAGCTTGATATCTTTCATTGCCGCATATCTGCTATTAAAGCATTCTTTTTCGATTGATGATATTGTTCTTTGTAATCAATATACTTAAGTTCCTGTTCTGTAGCTGGGTTTCTCCTGTTTGAACAGTGTACTTATAAATAAATAAATAATAGCGAAAACCACTAATACAAATACTTGTAAAGACGATCGCCTCATAAGCTTAATAAGTCATTTCATAATACACTTTCATCGTGTCCTACACACAAGACTAGGTATATAAAAAATGCGAAGAAGTGAGCGGAACCAATCAATTCGGTTTCAAAAGCGGGTTCGGAACCAGATTAGCTATATTCACTCTGCAAACATTAGTACAGAACTGCCATGACCAGAGAAAAGATATCTTCATATGCTTTATCGACTACGAAAAAGCATTTAACAATGTTAAACATGACCTCCTCATATCATATCTACGTACGATTTATAAGTAACCTGTACTGGAACCAAAAGGCACATATTCGACGAAGGACTCGGGAACAACGCAATAGTTTGAAATAAGGAAATGCGTCAGACAGGGATACATCTTGTCCAATGCTGTTTAACATATCTGTAAAGAGAGTGTCTATGAATGCAGTCTCTAAAAGCTCTATTGGTGTTAGGGTGAACGGAATTCCCAGCAACAACTTCCGATATGAATATGTCACCGATATAATAACAAAGAATGCGGATGATCTCCGGAACCTACTGAATCCGGTTATCGAAGTAAGTAGAAGTTTGGACCTGAAAATAACCATTAGAAAAACCAAGTTTATGGTGATCGGTAAGAACAAACACTGAATACACATAAATGAAAACAATATCGAACGAGTCAAACAATTTAAATATCTGCAGTGCATGGTTAATGAAACATGGGACCCAGACCAGGAAATACAATGCACGATTGAAAAGTCACGAATAACTATCCTAAGACTCAAAAAATGTCTTACAGACAGGAACTTAAACTTCAGCATCAGATACAGAATGGTAAAATATTATGTCTGGTCAGTACTGTTGTATGGAATGGAGGCGTGGACACTGAAAACTAACATAATTGAAGCGTTCGAAATGTGGATCCTACGACGAATGCTCAAAATACCATGGGTTGACCACGTAACAAATAAAGAGGTTCTCCGAAGAGATGAAGTAACAGATAGACAACTCTCCGATACAATGAAAAAAAAAAGAAAAACTGCATACCTGGGACATATAATACGGGGGGAAGGTTATCATCATATATCTACAAGGAAAAATTGAAGTGGCAAAAGAGGTATAGGTAGGAAGAA
This sequence comes from Galeruca laticollis, assembly GCA_963921935.1. NCBI lineage: Eukaryota > Metazoa > Arthropoda > Insecta > Coleoptera > Chrysomelidae > Galeruca > Galeruca laticollis. The sequence goes on along the minus strand of OY998176.1, from coordinate 206,020,232 downwards.
ATTATTCTGGCTTAGGAATATTCACCAGTGGACAGGGATGGAAGACCTAGGAGAAATACTAAATGCAACTATGAATTTAGATATTTGATAAGAGGACGATGAACGCCAACGCAGGAACCTGTATGGCACTCTAAGAAGAAGATGCATTCTCACGCCTCCAACGATATATTCGTTGACTCTCGTCTGCCAGTATATCGATCGGGATGACCCCTGCGATTACCGGAGCAACTTCACCTGACACCGTGCTATACGCACTGCAAATCCTAAGGGATCCTCGTCTTTGTACCATCTCCATCCATGCACCACATTTTTGGAAACGTAAAGCTTCTGTCCAAACCTCGGCCCCTTAGTGCATATTGACCTCAGCTGTTTGCATCAGAAGGCTTGAGCACTTGGGCCTATAATATTGGCCATAAGCTGTTTCCAGTTTGCTACCACTTTTGCAGCTTTAGCTACTGGTCTATAGATGAGGTTCCATAAGGCGAGTTTGCCATCAAGCTATACTATGAACTTATAACAATATTAGGCGTCCAAATTTCCAGAGAGCATTATTCGGCGTCGTTATCAACTAGTGTATATGAACATTAGTAAACAAAAAATCAAAATGGAGGTAAAACAACAACAACTGAAGATAAGGAATAAGAATACTTCATCAACTATGTAAACAACTATAGCGATTATACCCAAAGTGGTCTACATTCATCGACCCCTAGGGGTTCATGTCAGCAAAAAAGTTAGGGGTTGGTTAATCGATATGATTTAAGGAGGTTACGGTTCTAATTTTGAATTCACATCAATTATAGTTATTAATCAAGAGTGACTGCTCGTCACTCGCGCCATGTCACATCTGCACTTTGCCCACTTTCCTGTTACTATTTTTGTAATGATGTGCTGAACGGCAGACACTCTTATACCGAAAATTTCGTCCTCACCCCGCAATTCTATTTTTTTATTTACTTAAGAAGTATAACATCTACGAGCAAATTATGCATACATTTGCCATATAATTTATATATGATCTTCTATTCTGCTGCATAATTTTCCATGCATTTCTTAAAAAGATATTCTGATGATATGACAGCTACAACTTTGAAAATTGAAGAATGGAATAAAGAAGGACAAAATTGTGCATTTTTATGCAAGAAAATTGGTTTGTAACCCATAACTTTATATCTAAAAATTTACCAAAATTAATAATAATTTTAAATTGACTACAGAATGTCCTTATTTTGCAACAATTTACAAGTTTGGAGTGGACTGAAGTGAAAGTGGGATAGTAACAAATTTTATGAAATTTACAAAAAAAATTAAGTTTATTAATTGGCCTTTAGAGATGGGCTTTTTTAGTAATACAAAAACTTAATCCATATCATATGATTTTAAAGGGTAGCTAACTGTGGTGGTATGAAATTTGTTATAATCTAGTTTTAATACTAGGAAGTTGTGGTAGGACTGGCAACGTTGTGTTCTAAGAATAAAGACGTGTTTGATTTTTCACCTACATCAAACCCGAAATTTCGAGTCGTCTAGTGACAATTAAATATAAATAACGGTAAGAAGGTTATTAAAAACAAAATACGCCACGTAAGTTCTAAAATATAATCAACACACAGCTCCGGACACAAAAAAAACAGAGGTAAATAATAGTGAGGTTAGCTGATAAGCAGATAACGGAAAGTAATAACGATACTGAAACTTTGACAAAGAAATGTACGGTGTTGCCATGCCTCCAATAAATAGCACAATTACAAGACAATCACAGGGTACTCCAAGAGGTGAGTTACTTCCGAGGGGCTGACCCGAGTTACTTATTTAATGTGGGAACCTGAGAAAAGAAATACAATGGATAGCGATGATTACAGTACTGATGATTTAAAAAGAAAAAGAGGTGAAGATGAAGATATATCATGTGAAACATCCAAGCAAACATTTAGAACAGCAAATAAAGAGAAATGAGAGCATGATGGAGAGGATGACGGAAATTATGATAAACCTCACAAGACATATAAAGGAGATTAAGGAAGGTCAAAAAAAGAATAGAAAAAAAATGGAGCTATTACAAAAAGAAATTAAGGAACTGCGAAAAGAACAAAGAGAACAGATAGAAGAACTGAAAAATATAAAAGACAGAAACAAAAATGCGATGGAAGAAATAGATAACCTCAAAAAAGAAATAAAGAAAGCAAATGAAAAAATCGAAAAATTGGAAGATGACAAAAGAAGAAAGAATCTAGTAATACAAGGATTACGCCTAGAAATACAGGAAAGGAATCATATAAAACAAGAAGTTAATAACTTTATTAAGGATAAAATGGGAGTAGAGGTAAAAATAAATAATACCATACAATTGGCAGATACAACTAATTTAGTAGAATTTAATACATTGGATGATAAATTAAAGGTCATGAAAAATAAATACAAGCTCAGAAATAACACAAGAGAAAAAGTATTTGTTAACAACGATATGACTAAAGAGGAAAGAGCAATACAGATAGAGATAACAAAAATTTGCAAAAGAAGAATTGAACAAAGGTAAGAAAATTAAAGTGGGACATCAGAAAGTAATAGTAGACAAAGAAGTGTGGAAGTGGAACAAGGAAGCAAAGGTTTTAGAAATACAAAAGTCAAAAACCTAGGTATGTCACGAAAACCGGATGACTTGGAAACGACACTAGCAATGGAAAATATGCACGAGAAATAAAATGAAAGAGTGAATAAAGAAAAATCAGGGAATAAACTAAAAGGGAATTTAAGAATAGGAACGTGGAACGTCAGGGGAACATATGAAGAGGGAGGAATAAAACAAGTAACGGGAGAAATGAAGAAGTATGGCTACGGAATCATAGCATTACAAGAGACAAAACAAAATAAAGGAAGTTATTGAAACATACGACTACATACCCTTTAGCAGTAGAGGAGATAACAGAAGGTTGGGTAATGGGTTTCTAGTAAGTAAGAAAATTAATTATGCCATAGTTGAATTAAAACCAGTTTCTAAAAGACTATGCTGTATTAGATTAAAAGGAAAATATCAAAAGATATTATTAATAAATATACACGTTCCAACGGAAGAAACGGATATAGAAGGTAAAGAAAGTTATTACGAGGAAGTAGATAATATATTTGAAAGAATCCCGAGATATAACCTAAAAATAATCCTAGGAGATGCGAATGCAAAAGTAGGGAAAGAAGAGATATGAAAGCCCACCATAGGTAGAATTAGCAAACATGAACACACAAATCAAAACGGCCGGCTGTTAATCCATTTCGCAAAGGAAAAAAGTATGCGAATAAGAAGCACTTATTTTGAAAATGAAGAAATATATAAAGGCACTTGGAGATCATCTGACGGATCATACACCAATCAAATAGACAATGTATTAATAGACGAAGACGAAGAAAAGTGTATAACAGAAGTTATAGAGGGCCAGATGCAGACACGGACCACTTTTTGGTAGGAATAAAGCTTAAACAACAAATACCACAGCAAATAAATCGAAAAAGGAATGAGAAGAAACAAAACACGAGGAGTAGATTGACAAAACACGAAGAAAGAAAGCTGTATACAGAAATGATAAATAATTATGCTATACGAACAGCTCATGATACAAATGACATAGAGAGTATCTAGACCAACATAAAAAAATGCACAGAAGTAGCAACTGGACACATCCACGAAAAACTCCATCAGGAAGGAAAAAGTGGTTCGATGAAGAATGCTAAAAATAAATAGAGATACGAAAAGCCAGAAGACTAGAAATGATAAAGAAAGAAACACAAGAATCAAAACAAACATACACAGAACAGAGGAAACACTGTAAAAAATTAATAAGGTATAAGGAAAGAGAGTATACAGAAAAACTTCTGACAGAAAGAAAGAAATCAGTCCGTACCAGGGAATCAAAAGAGAAAGAAAACGCTATCAACAGAGACCGGTGTAATACAAAAATAAAGAGGGGAAATTAATAGGAAATGAGGAATAGATTATAGAAATGTGGAAAGAATACTTTGAAGAACTCTTAAGTTCTGCGAGGAACGTGGAATATGACATAGAATGGGAAGATCTAGGAGAAGAAAACACCCAATATATAGAAGACCCACAAACTTTAACCGAAATTGAGGAAATGATAAATAAGCTAAAACACAACATTGTCAAGGTAATGACCAGATAAGAGCAGAAATGCTTAAATATGGAGGCGACACCATAAGCAGGTGGATACACCAGCTGGTTGAAAAAATTTGGGAGCAAGAAAGATTCTCCAAAGACTGGATCGAAGCGGTACTAATTACAATTTATAAAAAAGGAGAAAAAATGGATTATACAAACTACAGAGGTATCGCTCTGTTAAATATTTCATACAAAATATTAGCCACACATCTTAAAAATAAACTCTCTAGGAAATTGGAGCAGGAAATAGGAGAGAACCAGTATGGTTTCCGAAAAGGAAGATCAGTTTTAGATCATATATTTATCTTCAGAGAGCTACAGGCAGAAAGTTACGAACATAATAAAGAAACATATGTGCTCTTCATAGACTTTAAGCAAGCATATGACAGATTGAAGAGAAAACAACTATATATAGCCTTAAACGAACTAGGAATAAAAAGGAAACTCTTTAGATTAGTAAAACTAACATGTTGAGGATTTTGCACTAGGGTTCATGAATGGTGTTATGGAAAAGAAACTTACAGATTTTAATCACACAATTTGCATAGATGTAACTTATGGGACCAACAGAAGGAATTGGGATTTAACAACAGTTTTGATTAAAGATTAATTCAATATGGGTTTTCCAGTGGCGTTTTTGGTTACTAATAGATTAAATCAAAAGGCACTGGAAATGTTTTTCAGATCTCTTCGGAATAAGTTAGGCGAATCAATTGAAGCCAAATACATAATGAGCGATGACAACCCAAAATATTATAATGCATGGACCAAATGTTTGTCAACTGGTGGAATCTCCTCGCACCATGAAGACTTCTCTGTACGTGGCATATTATTAAAAAGGCTCGGAGAAATTCTTATCATGTTAACAACTTATTCTGGACACTTTACTTGCTTTATCTGCAAATTTTCTATTGACTCTTCTCTTCCAGCCTTCTTCATTAAATTTCTTTGCAGGTTCCACCTCTTCTGAAAAACTTTTCAATAAAACACCTATTTTCGTAATTTCTGAAATAATTACTTACACTTACTTACACTAATACACACATAATTTAAGGTTAGGTGCCTAACATGTGACCTAATTGCAACAATGCTATTAGCTCCTTGGATTTTTTACGCTTTACCATTAATTGCTTGATGGATTTGGAGCTTACTACCATACAACGAAACATTTAATACATAAACTAACATAATTTAGGACACTGAAAGTTCTATTTTTAGTCAAATCTCGAATCAAAATCTGTCAAGTGCAAGGAAAATCAATAATTTCTTTAAAATGGCGTTAGTACCTTTTTGCAATCAAGCTTCTCAAAATTATAACCACGTCAACACCAACTTAAATTACTACCATATTAACATCAACTCAAATTACAACGATGTCAACACTAACTTAAATTACAACCATGTCAACAATAACTTTCGTAGATTATTGTTCTATGAACCAACTTTTATTTTTATATTTCATAGTTTTATCCTAAAATGAGTTATCATTACAGAAGTAATGTCACCAAACGCTGATTAGTGAATTAAAAACTTTCCGCTTCAAGCGTTTCATCATTATTTTATTTTATTTTATTACTCCATAAACTTTTATAATTTTTCCGTTCATTGTACATATTCTAAACAGGTAAACGTAATCAATATTAATTTCCATATAGAGATATTTAAGAGGTACGTACTCTGAAAGACAAAGGGCTCTTAAATACCACAAAGCCGGCCTTGTGCATGACAGCAACTTCTTAACGAGAGCTCACGTCGGTGACTCTTTTTAATTTGTCAGAAACTTTAATTTGATTAATTAGACGTCTGGGGGAAAATATATGCAGGTTATTATCATGCAAATTTTTTGTCAGCCATCGTTGTCACCTTTTCTCACCGAACACCGGTTTTTTGCGGCGGTGTAACTGTAACTGGCAGCTGGAAACGGAAAGATTGATTAACGGTTTAATATAATGGCGTCAATTTTTTCTCTCGTTTACGTCTTTTGAGCATGTACAATTTAGGGAACCTACAACTTTTATTCACAGTGTATTTCAATGGAAACTTATTGGATAATTCTGAACAGCAGATATTCATGAAGGAAATACGAATATTTTTTTTCCATTCAATTTACATTTTCCGGTATCCAATGGGTCCAGTTTTGTGTCCTCTTTTACTCAAATTCTGAATAATTTTCTATTCATCGCAATTCTTTGATCAATCCACTTTCTTCTTCATCCTTTTCTTCTAGGATTTCTTATTATTCTCGCTTCTAATGTTCTTCTTTTGATTTTTTTCACTACATTCTTCTCTTGATATCCAAAGTAGGGAACATTACAGGAAAAATGAGAGAATTATAACTAATATCAAAAATGTAGAATAGTCAACACAGACAACAATTATATGGTGAAGAGAAAAAGTCAAAATCAATTGGTGGAAAGAAAAAGAAATGAAAGATAAGAAGAGAACAACAACTGTTTTTAAGAATATTATCGAGGAGAAGATATAAGACATCTATAGAAATATTTGTCGAGACACTATTAACTTATTAAAAAATAAACGGTTTTAAAGATTAAAACTAACTTTTCCGCATCTGTGAGACGCCCTGAACAATATTCTATCATAAAATTGTCACTTGCATACACTTCGGGGGAAGTATCGTACTAATAAACCAAAATTTCTCCAAAAATAACCAATAATATAGTATATCTGGATTTATAGGACCCGCTGTACTCTTTCTAGTCAGCTGAAAATAAGTAGGGTACATATGTGAGACATCTTGAACAATATTAAATCATAAAATTGGTCACTTTCATAAACTCTGGAAGCTGTATCATGCTAAAAAACTAAAAATTCTCCAAAAATGAAAAAAAATTGGTACTTCAAGTACCATAGCACTCGTTGTTCTGGCGTTAGTGAGCCGAATATCAATAGGGATCACCTTGGAAACGCTGTGAATAATATCCAATCATAAAATTGGTCACTTGTATATACTCCAGAGGCTGTATCGTGCTAACAAACTGAAATTTCCTCAAAAATTACAAAAATATATTACTTAAAGTACTATAGCCCCTGTTGTACTGCCTCTGATGAGCTGAATATCAATAGGGTTCATTTGTGTGATGTTCTGAATAATATTCAATCATAAAATTGGTGACTTGTTGAACTCCTGAGGCTGTATTGTGCTAACAAACTGAAATTTCTCATAAAATGACAAAAAGTCGTACTTCAAGTACCATAGCACCCGTTGTACTGGCACTGATGAGCTGAAAATCAATAGGGTTCATCTGTGACATGTCCTTAACAATATACAATCCTAAAATTGGTGACTTGTGTATCGTGATAACAAGACATGTAACGAAAAGTGGCCGACGACAACGACGACGACATACACACAGGATTCTACTTTTCCGCCAACCTATCTAATATGCGAGAAAAGTATTGGTTTACCCACAAAAAAGTTGGAAATTTGAAAATTTTTTTGAGTTATTTTCACGTTATCCATCAACAACAACACGAAAAAACGGTTTTTAGAAAAAAATCCTGTGTGTATGTCGTGGTCGTGGTCGTCGTCGTCGTCGTCGTCGTCGTCGTCGTTGTCGTCGGCCACTTTTCCTTGCAAGTCTTGTTAGCACGATACAGCCTCCGGAGTGCAATAAGTCACCAATTTTATGATGGAATATTGTTAAGGACATTTCACAGATGAACCCTATTGATTTTCAGCTCACCAGAGCCAGTACAACGGGTGCTATGGTACTTGAAGTACGACATTTTGTCGTTTTTGGAGAATTTTCAGTTTGTTAGCACGATACAGCCTCCAGAGAGTATACGATTGATCAGCTTTATGAATAAGTATTGCTCAAGGTGTCTCACAGAGGTACCCTATTGATTTTCAGTTGACTAGAGTTATTACAGCGGGTCCTATAAAACTAGATATACTAAATTTTTGGTTATTTTTGGAGAAATTTCGGTTTGTTAGCACGATACAAGTAACAATTTTATGATAGAATATTGTTCAGGGCCTCATATGCGGAAAAGTTAGTTTTAACCTTTAAAACCGTTTATTTTTCCTAAAAACGGTTTTTCGTGTTGTTGTTGATGGAAAACGTAAAAATAATTAAAAAAAATTTCAAAATTCCAACTTTTTTTGGGGTAAACCAATACTTTTCTCGCATATTAGATAGTTTGGGCGGAAAAGTAAATATTTATTTACAATAAAACTTGGAAATACGAAAGTAACTTGACAATAAATAAACTGTTAATATACAGAAATTGAATTGAATTAAAATTATTGAACGAAATGAATTTTACATAGTTATCAACCTATATTTATTACATCGGTGTTTTGAAATTGCTGATCGCGTTGCTTGGTGTTTTGAGTTCGCTGACCATGGGACAGGGTCGGGGTCCATTCACATTTCTCCTCCCTCCTTTGGTCCAGATTTCGTCCTCGAAGTCTCTGAGAACAACTCTTGAAGAATCTGGATTTGAGTTGGTTGTAGCTTGCGCCCATATAAGAATTTGGAGATTCTCTTCCGTTTGTTCACAGCAACTGTTATAAAAATCCCTGAAATAGTTGAAATTATGATGCAGGAAACAATGCTAAGCTCTGCAGAAAATTGTGGCAGAAGTTGTATCGGTTCGATGGGTTGAAGTTGACCGTGCGTCTCTGGAATATGGAGTTTTTCTATCTTGATTCGGATACAGTTTGATTGTGACTACTTGTGGCACAGGGAGTTCTTGGACAGTTTTCCTGTTGTACAGTATTCCCTCTATGGGACAATCGGCTCGTTTGTCATTAAGATACTACTTCTGCTAATTTCTTGATTTTGAATTTTTATTAGGTGAACTATTCCCAATAAAATTACTTTTCTTGTTTCACGAGAAAAATTCTCCGTTGAGATTGATTTGGAACAATTTTCTACATTTGGAATTTGGCACTGAGATTTTACAGGTTTTATGCAGATAATTTGTTCGGCTATATTGGTGCAGGCTTCGTACCATTTGCGAAGTAATGCGCAGGGGGCAGAATCATTATGTGATCATTATTAGGGATGGGTAGATTCTAAATGTGGGATAAACCTCTGGATAAAGGATAGGGATTTTTAATATTATGATCATTGTCCTGGTGGTATCACAAACTGAAGATTTCGATTACTTAATGAGTTAGTAAGGATGTTCGTCGCTGATTAAAAGGGCGTTTTGAGAATATATTTCTAACAGTGTTTGTTTTAATATTTCCAGTTCGTCTAAAGTAAAGAGCTCAATATTTGAAAGGTCTAGTTGGAATAAGGTTATGGTTCTAATTTGTTTTAAAAGGAATTCATTTACAATTTGGAGATTGAGAATTTCGTTATGAAGAGCAACGTATCCATTGAAATCGGATGATAACTTATTTACTGCAGCAACAAATACTTTACTATTCTTGTTTATTAAATTTGAAAGGTTATTAAATCTCGTATCAATAGAATGACCAAAAGAGATTTCTTTGTTAAGTTTAGTTATAATTTCATTTTCATTGAGTTCCATTGCAGTGATTTGTGACTTTAATAATCGTCGTGATCGTCAGGATTTCCAGTTATGTACTTAATTGTTGTGCCTAGAAAGTTAAACAATCCTCTTTTATTCTTATGAGTTATTTCATGAAGATTGTCTTTTGCTTCATTTAGGAGGTGATTTTATTGAAATTTCAAAGAAGCTAAGGGTCCCATTTCTAAGGGTGAATCGAAAAGTCCATTGGGGATTATTTCTAAAGTGTAAGCAAATTTCTCTAAATTAATATGTAAAATATGTCTATGATAATATTCAATTTCATTTGATTTGCCAAGTTATTCTGCATAATAACCTTTATTGGGGATTTCCTTTATCTTGATAAGATGTCCAAGTGATAGGGTATTTCTAAAATATCCCTTTTTTTCACTTTACGAAGTCATTAAGCAAATTTTAAGTGTGTACTTGTTTTGTTTATTCGTCTTGCCGATAATTTTTATTTTATTTTGTTTTTTCGGATGTAGTTTAGAATGAAGGGAGCTTCAATTTAGGTCGATATTATTTTCTGGTTACGTAGAGAGAGGATGGGGATCGACTACAAGAATTAATTCCGCTTTTTCATTTTGTTTATCAAAAATTTTCTGACGTCTCACTTTTTGTTTATTACATAGGTCAGTTATAAAGGGTTGTAGTTCGTCTTTATGTCTTTGATTGTATTTTTCGTATAGAAAATATAAGAGAAAAACACAATGCTTTCGTAAATATTGGTTTTAATAATTACAATGGTGTTAGTCAAGAAATATGTGTATGAAAATTGTGATGAGATGATAGGTGAGAAATTGACAATGACGTAAACGTTAACAGAACTTTAATCTAGATATAATTAGGTGAGTATTTTATATTATACGTGTAACGCGAAAATTTGCCGAGGTGTCGGAGATTTAATATTGGCTAGCCTGTCGACGGAGAGAATTCAGAGCGCTGACCGTGCGAAGTTAAAATTCAGGCCCCTATGTGCCGTCAACGTATAAACACACATTGCATGTGCTCTGGGAGCCATAACGTATTTTTATGAAAAACCTGACAATTCCTACGCAGGGGAAGAAAATACCGCTTATGTCAACAGCTGGCAGCTCTGACCCGTTAATCTACTGGTCTAGGAAGGGCCGATGACCAAGGATACCAGTGGTATTGGGTAACACATGGTAAATTTCCGTAGACGGCGTTTGTTGGTAGGATTCATTATCAAGGTAAATGTTTGAAATATTTTGAAAAGAGAGCTTTGGTGATTAATTAAAACTTTAATCAGGGGATACTTGCTGACTTTTATTTTCTTATGATAACTTACCTATCAGTTTTACCTTTGGAGTGTGTAGTGAGTGTTGTTAACCCACTGAGGAGTTGTGGGATAATTAAAGAAGTCTTGGTTGCTTGCCAAAACTTCTCTGGCGCCCTTTTAGTGAACATTTAAGTTTTGAATAATCCACCCCTTTTTCGACTCGAAGCTAGTCGACTGGCGAGCACGGATTGTACCACGTGAGACAACCCGCATATGTATAACGAGTACTGATAGGGTTCGTAGCGTTTTCTAGTTATATACGTTTCTCAGTTCCTGCTTATTATCATTAACCTATAAATATATTAAAAGTTTGTCTGTAATACTCTTTTAGGTTTAAACCTCAATTTCGTTATTATGAAAAAGTATAACGATTATAATTGATCAATTATAGAAAATTGAAACTAACCTTTCGAAAATATCGCAATATTTCTTCTTTATTCCTGTTGGTGAACCATCAGCTGATGAGTGTCACCATGTAAAATGGACTACCGAATAAATTTCTCCAAGTGGATGTAAACTCGAAGTTATATTATAGGTATGTACAATTCGTCTAATATTTTCTTGGATATTCAATGACTGATTTTAAATGATGAATTACTAAATCAGATTTTTTTGAAATGTATTAATTAGTCATTCTAATTATCTTCTATCATTTAGGACGATCTATCAATTTTTTATTGTTTGAGAACCTTTTATATGAGTTTGTAAGCTTTTTTTAGTGAATTTTATAAAACCTCCAGTAACACGTCCTCCTGACCCGACGCCAAATCACAAAATGATATTTGTTTCAAATAAACAAATTTGTTTTTCCTTTGTTGCTCGAATAAGTGGGATTTTTTTGACAGCTATCATATGGTTCAAAAATCAGTACCTATCCAGAATTATGCTTTGTAATGTTTTTATTTATTTTAAAATAGTGAATAGATACAAAAAATCATTTACTAAATATTTGTTTCGAGATTTCTTCTATTAACGCTAAATGTTTTTGGAATTCTGGCTGGACCTCCTCTCTTTGCAACGGAGAGTAACGAGGAGCATAATTATTATCTTTATTTTTCATTTCCATCATATGTCTGTGTTTCATAAAATACCTATATTTAATATTTGAATGAAATTTTGTTCAGCTGAGCCCTGGTTTTACGTGACAAAGATAGGATATCTTCCTCCAAAATATTTTAAATAGCTGCGAAAAGGTTTTCTTGATGCAAACTGATTCCGGTCAGTAAATATGGCAAATACTTGAATTTTTACGAGACATAGAAGAAGGGACCCATATTTGAAACACTTTTTTTGTAAATTCGATAAAAAAATCACAATTGAACAATTTTTTATTATTATTGTACAATATCGCTTGCTTGGTGTATTAATAAAACATCGTAATAAAGAATCTACTGTGAGATAGCTAGCTACTGAAGTTATTTAACTTGAAGTTTGTTTTTGTCAATTTTCCCATAAAATAATAGGTTGCCTAATTTGAGACACACTGATGTCCCAATTTGAGACAGATTTCCTAGTTTGGGATACTACTAAAAAAAACCGTTTCTTCGCAGGAAGAACATATAAATTTAGCATCGTCAATTTCCCCACAATCTTCATGAGCCCATCTGCGGCAGTGAACACAACTTGCCTATAGCTCGCCATGCTTGTCCTCGGAAAATGTCCCGGAACAAAATAAACATTCAGCAACAGTTCCGTCGGAAGAGGAATTAGCCAATATAATACTGCTGTTGCTTTCTGAGCTTCAACTAGAAGAAACCTGGCGTTTTTTTCTCTTCTGCTCTAACCCCGAAGTGGAAGGTTGGTCGAGTTTTAAAACTGCTGATTTTTGTTTCCGTACAATTACAGTAGACTTTTTTACCAGTTTCTTCGATTGTTTTTCTTTTGGTTCTAACTATTCACTGATGTTTTTTTTCGGTATAGCATTTTTCCCTTTTCTCTTCCCTAAACTACTTTGTAATTCATCTTTGTAACGAGTTAAGGTAAATATTGATGCTTTCCAAGCCCTAACATTCACCCTAATTTCTCTGGTTTTGTATTCAGGTAGAGGACAAATATCCGTGAAAGAAAAATATTCTCTCTGAGGCTTATTTGCTGAGGATGGACTTGGTGTACGTTCATTTCTTTCTGGCGTTTGTAGAGCCATTGCTTCATTTTCATTGTAGTTGCTCAGATGATCTTCCTGATGATTCGATTTTTCGGAGAAGTGTTCTTCTTGAAGGCCTGTTCTGTTTTCCATCACATTATGTACGCCGAAATCATGGTCTCTGAAGGTGTTTCTATTCAAAGGAACTAGTCCCGTTTTTCCAAAACCATTGCACGATTTTCCATAGTGGTATCTCTATTGTAGGCTTTGCCAAAAATACTAGCAATTTCGTATGGAGATACAGTACTTAAATAGTTCTCTCGAAGCCAATTTTCTATCTCCTGAGCGTAATAGGTTTTTAACGGAGACATAAATGAAACATCTAAGGGCTGATTTTTATTGGTAGAATATGGCGGAAGACAAATTATCGTTACATAATTTTGTTTTGCCAAATCTATGAGGGCAATGTTTCTTGTGTGGGTGTAGTGTCCATCCAACACAAGTAGAACAGGGTCAGCAGCTGTGGGTTTCGTGAATTTGATAAAATTACTTCTAAATATCTTGTAAAAATATCTGAGTGAACCCAACCAGAAATCTGACACTCAGCTATGGCTCCAGTTGGAGCACCAATCATTAGCTCGGACTTCATATTTTTCCATGGAAAAATGAATAATGGCGGTACATAAACTCCTGCAGCATTCATACATGTTATTACGGTGATTAGTTTACCTCTTTCTCTGGAGGTTAATGTAGAAACCTGTTGTTTTCCCTTCAACGATAAAACCTTACTATGCTTATGTTGAACAATGGTAATGCCCGTTCCGTCGACTTTGAATACCCTCTGGGAAGGATCTTGAAGCTTGGAATATTCTGGCTCATAAAGATCAAAAAACGCTGAGACTTTTTCGGAAGTAAAAGATTTGATATGAGCTGCAGACATGCCTTGCGGTGTTCTCATCGAAAGTTGTGTATGTCTCTTCAAAAATAACCTCAACCATTTTTTCCCAGCAGATTTACTAACGCCATTAAATGGATGCGGCAACGTATTCCTAATTGCCAGTTGGAATGCCATTCGTTTAATATCGCATGACCTCAGACCAAAAAATCGTTGTTCCATGGCTAATGCATATTGAACTAATTCGTTCTCTAGTTGTTCAGAGAAAACTGGTTTTCGGCCTATCGATAGTTTGACAAGTTCTTCTGGGCTTTTATCTAACTTTGAGTATCTTTCCACAGTGCTTTTGGGTACACCAAAAACTTTTGAGGCTTACGCACAGCCTTCACAGCTTTCACCATACCACGAGGATCCCATTTCTTGTGTTTTTTAGGCATCTGTAATAAAACGTCAAAATATATGTAATATATGTATTGGGAGCCTAATTTGAGATAGTTTCAAATTCTGAAACATTTTGTATCTCGAATTAGGAATTCTCGTTATAAAAATTAACGACAATATTTTTAGGTTAGTTAGGAAAGTATACAGCCAATTTTAATAAGACATCATTAGGCAACACCTAAACTAACTACTTCGACACATAAAATATTTTATTTCCACTTACGTTGACTGCAAATGCCGGTTTCTTTACACTATCAAAAAAACTTTAAGACTCAAATCGGAAGAAAAACGCACGTGCATAAGAACAATCGAACTGACGCGCTTAACGACTCCTTTCTATTGCAATCTAGTTTATTGGCGTAAATGGACACCACTTTTGTTATATGACGTTACCTATACCATAATATGCGAAGCTATCTCAAATTAGGCACCTATCTCAAATTTGGGTCCCTTCTTCTAAGAATGTCCCCTATTTTGGTGCAAGAATTACATATACTATGAGGTTTTAAATTAGTTTTTTGGTTGCTCACTACCATGATTTGATTGTAAACAATTAGAAGCTAGAGCAAATGACTGTCAACGTGACGTACAGCGAAGATGATTTTGACGGACAGCCTAAGCCTACTTGATTGCAGTTATGATTTTTTGAAAATCATTGATATATTGCCATAGACATCGCTTTTCTACCTACAAAAACCTACGTTCCTTCTATTCTATTTTAGTAATACTAAGTGGATTGTGTTGCACAGATAAATATTTGAATTCAAAAACTGAATGCCTTCTTTATTACTAAAGTGAAGTTAATCTGTTGTTACTTTATTTTATTCAAAATCTTTGATAAACTGCCATAGACATCGCTTTTCTATAAAATCTCACTTTCCTTCTATTTTAGTAATACTAAGTGAATTGTATTGCAAAGATAAATATTTGAATTCAAAAACTGAATGCCTTCTTTATTACTAAAGTGAAGTTAACCTGTTGTTTCTTTATTTTATTAAAAATCTTTGATAAACTGCCATAGACATCGCTTTTCTATAAAATTTCATTTTCTTTCTATTTTTTAGTAATACTAAGTGAATTGTATTGCAAAGATAAATATTTGAATTCACACACTGAATGCCTTCATTATTACTAAAGTGAAGTTAACCTGTTGTTTCTTTATTTTATTAAAAATCTTTGATAAACTGCCATAGACATCGCTTTTCTATAAAATTTCACTTTCCTTCTATTTCTTAGTAATACTAAGTGAATTGTATTGCAAAGATAAATATTTGAATTCACACACTGAATGCCTTCTTTATTACTAAAGTGAAGTTAACCTGTTGTTTATTTATTTTATTAAAAATCTTTGATAAACTGCTATAGACATCGCTATTCTATAAAATTTCACTTTCCTTCTATTTTAGTAATACTAAGTGAATTGTATCGCAAAGATAAATATTTGAATTCAAAAACTGAATGCTTTCTTTATTACGAAAGTGAAGTTAACCTGTTGTTTCTTTATTTTATTAAAAATCTTTGATAAACTGCCATAGACATCGCCTTTCTATAAAATCTCTCTTTCCTTTTATTTTAGTAATACTAAGTGAATTGTATTGCAAAGATAAATATTTAAATTCAGAAACTGAATGCCTTCTTTATTACTATAGTGAAGTTAACCTGTTGTTTCTTTATTTAGTAAAGAATCTTTGATAAACTGCTATAGACATCGCTTTTCTATGAAATCTCACTTTCCTTTTATTTTGGTAATACTAAGTGAATTGTATTGCAAAGATAAATATTTGAATTCAAAAACTGAATGCCTTCTTTATTACTAAAGTGAAGTTAACCCGTTGTTTCTATATTTAATTAAGAATATTTGATAAACTGTCATAGACATCGCTTTTCTATAAAAACTATTTTCCTTCTATTATAGTAACACTAAGTGAGATGTGTTGCAAAGATGAATATTTGAATTCAAAAACTTTGTTACTAAAGTAAAAGGAACCTGTCGTATTTTATTTTTGTTCTATTAAGAATCTTTGATAAACTGCAATAAATTTTCTATAAAAACTTACTTTCCTCCAATTTTAGTAATACTAAGTGTTGCAAAGATAAATGCCTTTTTCATTACAAAAGTGGGAAGGACATGTTGTTTTTCATGTTTCCAAAGAACGATTTTGTTTTACTAAAGACTGGAACATTTTTTTTCATAGTTTAGATATCCTCGTACTTACCTATGAAAATGAAAATCTTGGGGCATGACAATTAATTGATGTACTAGTTTTACTTGTGAATAATATTAACAAAATAATAATACTAAAGACTGAATATACTGTTTTAAATGAAACTTACTGTTTCTAGATAATTCCACAACAGTAAGTTTAATTGAAAACAGTAATTTGAGTAGATTTCACGAAGTAAGCGTCGAGACATTTGATTTCACTAAATATACGTTTAATTATTTCTTATAATTATATATATATATATATATATATATATATATATATATATATATATATATATATATATATATATATATATATGTATACATATATATATCCCCATAAATCTGGTGACGAGATTCAGTCTACGACGAATACTTAACCAAGGTAGTTGTACAGTTCCGAGAGTGTCAACTATACTTACGTGTTGTGTTTATCGTTATTAATATGACGCTATCGTATCGTATCGTACCAAAGTATCTATATTTCTTGTGCTTAGTCGGCGAATTAAAATTACCGGAGTATATGTGTATTGTGCTTATTAACGACATTAAGTTACCGAAGAATACCGAGTGTCTGTAATTTTTTCTATCATGCGGTTAGAGTAGATTACACATTACAAATATTGTCCTAAGAAATTAAATCGACCGCATCGAGAAACTAGGCCTCCGGCGTTTATGCAAGCTGATACCTGAATAATATTGTCGTGATTGGCTGGTGACTACTGGACTACTGGATCGTTAATAATTATTTTATACCTCCCTACCTGGAGTAAATTGCCCCTTTCCTTTGCCGAAGAATAGGACGAATTTCGTTTCACGTTAACTTTTTTAACGATAATAAGAACACTACGGTGTTAAGACAATTCTATTATGTTACCTAGTTTTTTATTTGTAATATTATCTGTCCTATAGAGAATATCAATGTTTTATGCTGTTTTATAAAATAATCCTTAAGAAATTCGGCGTGCACGCGTTCACCCAGATAAAATTATCTTCCGTTTCATTATCTTGACGTAACTTCCACAATGCCGATGTTTTTTATCTATTTTCAAGTAATACATTTTCTTTTATGAATGAATGGAAAATAATTTCATCAATAAACTAATTTTTTCTTCGCAAACTCCGCGACATTTATCGTTTGTATTTTTGTATAATTTTAATTCGTATATCTGTTTTGTTCATTGGAAGTTATCTTTACTATTTATTCCACAAATAATAACCAAACGACTCGCTGTGAAGTGTTGGGTGATAATTTTTTTTTTGTTTTTATGTATATATTAATTTTTGAACGTATGTAAGATTTTGTATCATATTGTTGCTGTCTGTTGTTGGTACGTATGCATGTACCTATATTGTAGATTTTTTTTATGGTTCTGATCACTGACATCTTAATAAACCGGTTAACATAATAAACGCGTTTTATTGAGTACTTCCCTAACCTCCACAGACACATTACCGAAAATACCTCATTTTTTATAATTTCTCTCTCTAATCGCAGTTTTTGAAATTTTCCCTTTGAATTAAAATTTTTGGCGCCCTTTAATTACCTTTCCGGTTGAATCACTTTCATAAAATAAACCCACGACTCTTAGCTCTCTAACCAAAACAAGACTGCCGTTCTCATACGTCCTAACCATTTATCGCCCAGTATCGTTTCAAATAATAATACTTCACTAGGTCATCTTGGTTCCATCCAAGGAAACTTGGAAAAATTGCTACCGAACACTTAAGATGGTAACAAAACCGATGATTTCCATTTGGGGTTCGGTGTTAGAAACAATCTGTCAACTTCAATTCAATTACCAAGTTTTTCAATTAACTTATGAAATAGTCTAACTGGACAAACTCCAGGATTTTTTGTATTTTCACTTAACCACCTTGCTATCAGTAATTTTTGTATCCACCCTGTGCTGTTTTTGTGAACATGGGATTATACTCTATCCTGCCTGTGAAGTTGTTTTTGTTGTCGAACTCTTTGGCAAAATACTCAACTTTCGCTGCAGGTCCTTCTCCACTCCCCAAGCTAACTCGTGGAAAGCGATGTGAAAGAATTTTTTTTTGTGAACCAATTGGTGTATCCTTATCCCATATTTTGAATATTGGTTCATAATCTTCGCTTGTCAAAGTTGCCGCACTTCTCTTTGTTTTTCCTGTGTCTTTTTGTAGCTGCCTTCTCTTCGTGTCGCGAGCTGCTCTAGCGTTTCTAAATTACACATTATTACAAGGATCAAATTTAATCTGATACTTTTTAAAACCAAGTCTTAAGTTGTTTTGCTGTACAGTTCCACATAACCTAAAACAAAACAAGAGAATAATTTCAGTGGTTCAATAATTTCTTGCAATTTTCCCTTTTTTGTGAAATAAACTAAAAGTACGTATTTTACCTTAATGGCAGATTCTTTGTAATCATCAGAATTTTTCTTCTTCATATTACACGCAAAATCTTTTAAAATTGATGCCAAAGCAATCATCGACATTGTTGGATCTTCAACATTGTAGGATCTCTTTCCGCACAAAAACTAGAAACTGCCTCCATGCAATTAATTTCGACTTCTTCGTATTTTGGGTTAAATTTGCCACTTCTGCTTTTACGATTTCTGAATTTTTATTTTCAAAACGAGCCATTTCGGATTTTGAAAAAACGCGTGAAATGTGGTTAAATTATATGACGTTTAAGAAGAAAAACATAAGTCATGCACCGCAAAGCAATAGGGATATTTTGACGAAGCAAACCGATCCAAACCTGGTGAACATTTGATATTTATCACATGTCAAATGTTCACCGGGTTTGAACTGGTTTGTTTCGCCAAAATAGCCCCCATGTCTACCTGTCTAGCCAACTTTATTTTGACGAAGTAAGTTTCTGAATGACACAGATTTTTAAAATAAATTTTGGGTGTAAATTTTTTTTACCGAATCCCCACGTCCTCGAATTAACATCCGTAACTTTTTCAAGCATTAGGGGGAGATTATAATTATTAAAACCACATTTTCCTGAAGTAATCTGTGAAAACATGTCATCACGTTATCCAAATCTGTATTCTTCATTTAAAGTAAGAATTTATCAAAAAAACTTCAGGAAGGCTATGGAACCAAATATCTGGCCAAAAACTGCCTGTGTCAATAATTTTTTATACCTTCGGAAGCCAGTACAGCCTCCAAAATAGATTTTAACCTAAGGTTAATGCTGCTAAATATGCAAAGCCTGAACTAAAACAAAATATGTGACTTAATATTAGACATTAATAAATACAAGAGCATAGACGTAGTTTGTTTGACGGAGTTGTGGGAAACTAGTGACTCTGTGGAGCAAATTCATGTTGAGGGTTTTAATTTAGCTAGTAGTTGTTGTCGTGATGCTACTATTAAGGGTGGTGGTGTTGGAATTTGGGTGAGAAAGGATATAACTTTTAAAAATAATATTAATTTAAATGAGTTTTGTACCGCTAAAAATACTGAGTTTTGTTGCTTTTCTTTTAAGGACAAAATAAAACTGAATTTTTTGTAATAAATTGTTACCGGTCACCATCAGGTAATGTTGACATTTTTTTGGAAAATCTTGAGAATATTTTAAATCATTATTTTGAACCTAATGTTTCTTTTATTATTTGCGGCGACTTTAATATTGATACTAGAACAAAAAATAGTAATCACAGTAAACTTTTAAATGTGTTATCACCTTTTAATATACAGAATAATATTGTCAAGTGGCCGACTAGGGTGTCGGATACCAGTAGTACAACTATTGATAATTAATGTATTTGTCAACTTTCTGAATATTCCCTTGGCCTGTGTCTTTGACAACACCGTATCGGATCACCGTACAGTGTTTGTGGAACTCTTTTATGAATCGGTTGCCTTACCAAGTTTTTGCTATAGGAGAGCTTTTGCTGATAGTGCGACGAGTCATTGTGTTGATAGTCTTATTCTTGAGAACTGGAATACTGTATATGGAATTTTGGATACCAATCTAGCTTTTGATAATTTTATGAGTTTTTTTATGCATTATTTCAATATTCATTTTCCACTGTTCAAAAGGAAACTAATTAAGAATTATAAAAGGTGGATAGACAAAGATGTACAATGTTCTAGCAATAATTTAAAAAATCTGTATGCATTGTCTAGACAATTTCCGCAACTACGGCCATACTATAATTTACAAAAAAAAAGAACAACTTGGAAAATACATTATCAAACCATAATTTTAAGTTCGGATAATCCAACAAAAAGTGCATGGAAACTAATAAATGATTTTACTACAAATAATGAGCGTAAAAACGTTATTTCATTGTATAATAACGATAGTGTAATAATAGATAATCCTACTCACGTAGCTAATATGTTTAATACATTTTTTAACAATGCGCCATAGTAAATGGTGTCGAAAATTTCACGTACCGGAGCGATTGGAGAATTTTAATGAATCAAAAATACCCAATGATACCGTTTGTTTCTGTCCTTTTAATCAGGAAGAATTATATGAACTCTTACATGCCAAACTTAAAAATAAAACATCTTGTGATTTCGATGAAGTACCAGCATTCTTAATTAAAAAAATATTGCCATTTATAATATCGCCACTGACATATCTTGTTAATCTTTCCTTTTCGAATGGAACTTTTCCGGATTTGCTAAAAACTGGAAAAATAATTCCAATATTCAAGGAAGGTGATTCTAAACAGGTAGAAATTACCGTCCTATAATTATTCCTTCTATATTTTCAAAATTTTTTGAGTATAGCTATCTGAAAGGGCTTAATGCACACCTACAGCTAAATAATACGATTGTGCAAAACCAACACGGTTTTCAAACTGCAAAATCGATTAACACCGCAATACATTATTTTTATCAAGAACTTACAAATATCGGGTGAGTGTCCTGTTGGGATCTTTTGTGATCTCAGTAGGGCATTTGACTGTGTCGATCATAACATCTTAACTATGAAATTATATAATATAAGAATCCAAAATCTATCACTAAATTGGATCACATCTCACTTAATTGCGCGTCAACAATACGAGAGCTTACCAAAAATAACAAAAAACAGCATTGAAACCTGTACATCACATTATCTATCATCAACAGTAGGAGTGCCCCAAAGATAAATTATGGGTCCAATTCTGTTTTTAATCTATATAAATGACATTGTGTCAGTTAACTTATCAACTTACTTTACATTATATGCTGATGACACCTCGTTGTTGATTTTTGATAAGTGTCAATCAGTTGTTGAAGATAATTGTAATAGTCTCTTGGCGGGTCTTTATAATTGGTTTTGCATGAATTCACTCTATCTTCATGCAGAAAAAACGCAAGCAATACAATTTCATCATACACAAAAACTACTGCAGTTTGTAGATCTAGAAATTAATAATGCATCGATAAAGTGTGTCTCTTATGTCAAATGTCTGGGTTTGCTGATCGATGAATGTCTTAATTGGAGTAAGCAATGTGAGGCAATTATTTCAAAGTTAAATTCCACTAATTACCTATTTAGAAATCTAAGATCCGTTCTTACACAAAAACAAATGATTATGCTGTATTACGCACAAGTGGAATCCCGTCTGAGGTGTGGCATATCTTTCTGGGGTATGTCTACCAATTCTAAAGACGTCTTTGTGTCACAAAAAAGAGTAATTCGTTGTATTGCTGGTGTCTCTCGTCTAACTGGTTGTAGAGAACACTTTAAAAAATTGAAAATATTAACGTTACCCTGTTTGTATATTTTAGATGTTCATGTTTTCATATATAACAACATATGTGATTTCACAACTAACTACCAGAAGGATAATATCAATACAAGACGCTGTAATAATCTGTCTTTGACTTTTCTTGAAAGTAATATTACTTTCAAATCCCCTCCTATAATGGGACAACGACTTTTTAATAAATTATCATTATATATTAAATCAAGTAAAACAATAAATCATTCAAAATTTTACTCAAATCGTTATTAGTAGATATGTGTTTTTATTCAGTCGATGAGTTTTTAAATTTGTAAGAACTTTGTGTATATTATCTTATATTTTTCACTATGCGTTATTTTCACTTCACTTTTAGGCTGTACTAGTTAGTTAGGTAGTTAGATTAGTTTTTAAGGAAACTTTTGACGAATTTTATACAAACTTTGTTTGTCATTCAAAAAATAAAGAAGTTTATTTTTTATTTTTTTATATGTGAAAATATTTCTAATACACCTAATTTTAACTTTAGTGATTGCATCAACACAATAAATATAAATATTAATTAATACAATGTAATATACATATTTCTATAAATAACTCGTTTCATGCAAATTTAAATGAATTTTAATTCATACTTTTGATCGTGGTGAAATTAGACTGTTACTTAGAATAAAAAAAATTATACTAATATTTTTCCAATCGTTCCACTTTTCACAGAATATATTTTTATACAATCCCAGATATCCATCAATTTACATTTTACAGACTTAATAGCCTCGTTCATGAAAATAGTTATTCGGGTCAGCGCCCGAATCAAAACAACATTAAAAAGGTGTTATGCGTTATTTTGATTGTTGCCGTCATTGGAGAAAAGCTTTATTTTTCAGGCGCTGAAAGTCTTTCAGGTTAAGTGCATCGGTATCGGCGTCGTTTCTTCTAAAAGAAGCAAGTTTATGTTCCTTTCGTAAACAATCACTCATCTTTTAATAAATGTACGCTGAAAAATAGGATCGCCTCTCTAGACAGACTCTACTAAAAGCACCATCAAAGAAGAGCTCCAAGAAAGAATTTTGTAGGATTTATTTATTTTTCTTCGGGTTTACAGTTTTTTTAAAAACAAATGTACCTAATCTACGCCAACGAGGAGGGTGAATTGCAATATGTAGTTGGAAACTTTATTCAAAACTGAAATATATATTCTAATTAGAACATCAACGTGAAGGCACAGTTTTCTATACTAGAGGACCCGTGCTGCTCCGCAGCATTAGGATAGACTATGTATGAGAGGGTGTAATTATTACATAAAATCATTTTACAGTACTTCCTTCCAGACAATATTAGCTGTGGAAAAAATTGAAAGTAAAGTTGATTGTGCACACATAACTTTCCTCAAACTCACCGAATTTTAACAGTTAATAGCTCAAAAGAAAGGGCACGATCCACTGAGTGCTCTGAGAGTAAAACAATCAAAATCCATTCATTAGAAGAGGGGCTATGAGAATTCGAATTGCTTGAGTGATTGTGTCCTATAAGAAATGTACAGCGTTTAAGTATAACTTGAGTAAGGTGGGAGTTGAGTAAATTTCAATGATTGATGACATATCTGTGTCTAAATACCTTTCAATAAAAAAAAATTGAGGAAATCGGCCGAATAGAACGGCCTGGCAGTTTTCATAAATCTTTTTAATATACAGGGTGGTCCTTAAGTAATTGAACATAGAAATATGGTAGATTCCTGACTTTAAAATATTACGATTCAAACCAACTTGCTCTAATAAAATGTTGCTAATAAGGAATATACAGGATGTTAAAGGTTACATTTTCAAATTTCTTTTTTGCAGTAACTTTAACGTTTTTGGATATATATTCATTAAAATTTGAAAATAGGGGTTTTTGGGCACGAAAAATCATAATCTGGTACCTACTTCGATGTAATTTGTAGAGGACGCTACATAGGTCACATTTGTGGCATCAATGTGCCCCAAATTTTTTTGCTGTTTAAGTTAGCGGTATTTTAATAAAATAATATTAAAGCGACGTTATTTTAATAGAAAAAAGTTCTATTTAAAACTTGACAGTTTACGATATAATCGCATTTTAGGGATCAGCTGCATGATTATTATTGAAAACATTTAGAAAAGAAATTAAAAAAAACTAAGCTAAATAACATTATAACTTCAATTGTGTCACATTAAATATTCGATATGTCCTCCTTTCTCGTCGATGTATTTGTCTACACATTCCATAAAAGATCGTCTCATATTAAACAACATCATTGGATCAGAAAACCCCGCTGCTCTATTTATTTCTTCCCAAAGTAATAATTATTCATTTCGGAAACTATTAACGTAGTAGGCTGACGACACGAATGATTTTGACAGCAAAGCATTCGATTTGTTTCAATATTATGTCAGTCTTGTAATATAAGGCTTATTTCAGAATGGAATAGGGCTATTGTAGAGAGTAGCATGACGCGACTTTGGAAAAATTTCAATGCAGTTTTACGTTTTGGTGTTCCTAGATGCCAAAATCACCATCCGTTCCAAAGGACATATATTAATACAGTTTCTCTATTTAAAATGTAAAAGAAACATTGAAATAAGGAAAACTATTTATATTTGTATATATTCAATAATAGACAGAATTATATTACATTTTGGAGAATATATTTGAAATTTTAAAATACAGATGTCTCTGCTATCAGAATTACCATGATAATAAAAGAATTCAAATCTCTCTTTGTTATAGGGAAACATAAATTAGTATTTTTAGAGATATGGGACTTCGAAATTGAAAGAGATATGGTGGAGAACAGAAAGAAGCTACAGAAACCCATAGAGAATCAAACAATAAGAGAAGAGAATAAGACGAAGTTTAGGAAAAGGAAATGAAATTGAATTATATGAAAAGATTATAGGAATGAAATCTAGAAACGAAAGGGAATTGTACATGGTAAGGGATGGATATAAAAACGATATGTAAATAAAAGGTTTATGATTAAAAAGTAATATTTAAAAACATATGTAAATAGAAAATTATATAAAAAGGGTTTGATAAAAAAATTGATAGACATGTTGATATGAATTATGGAAGTGGAAATATAAGTTACAGAAATGAAAAACGAATATATGGAAATGGAGGTAAAATTGATGACAATAAGTATTTTGAGAATAGAAGAGATTTTAGAAACTTTGATAGAAGAAATGATAATGAAAATAGAAATGAAATCAAGCAACAAAATAGATGGACAGGAAAAATTAATTACATTCATAGGAGCAAACGGAAGGAAGTTATATGAACTCAGCAAATCTATGATACAAAAGATTGAATTAAAGGATGGAAAGAAGTTGATATGTAAGCATTGTTGATAAAGAAGTTAGAAACAGACATAGTTATTGATGAATTGATGAAATACAAGGAAATAATTGATTTTGAATAGATAGATAGAATTAAATGGTAAAATAATTGAATTTGAGGAGGTAAATATGGTAGTATTGGCAATTGAAGAGGATAATCGGAAGTTATGAGATCTAAAGAGGAATGGAATTATGGTAGAATTGGAGTTAATGAGTGGAAATAAGAAATATGAAGAAAAAGTGAAGACTATGATAATGAAATATGAAGGATTGTGTGAAAAAGAAATTAGAATGGCTCATAATTATGTTCGTCAGATAGAATAAATAGAAGATTTGAAAAGTATTGGTAATTGGACAGATCGTGATGAAGAATATTATGAATTTATAAATGAATTATTAGAGATGTATGAGAGAAGAATGTCAAAGAAAACCGAGGTTTGCTTAATGAAAATATAGATATAATATCAAAGTGAAGAATACTGAGAAATGTTGAAACAAAATTATATTCAATCCAATATAAATTATTTAGACAGAGTAGAATAGAGTTGGAAACATTTGAGATCATAAAAAAATTATCAACATGTATATAGGAAATTTTAGAATAATAAATAATAGTATTTTGCGTGGAATTTTAAGAATAGATATGGTAGAGTTAATAAGTTTTATGGGAATTAGTGATAATAGTTTAATTTGATTGAAGATAAGTTTTTAGAAGTATGTTAATAATCATTTGGAAGATATTAATATGTTTTACTAGGATACTAATAAGATATTTGGCAATTTTGAAAGATAAATTATAATAATATACAAAAATGGATTTGTCATTCTTTCATTAGGGGGATTTAATACAGTTCCTCCATTTAAAATGTAAAAAAAACATTGACATAAGGAAAACTATTTATATTTGTATGCAATACTTTCGATACACACTGTATTATAGGTATAATCAATAATTTTGAAAGATTCGGTATAAAAATCAAATGTGACATTTTAATTTTCGGATGACGTTTATGTAGAATATATTTAATGATTGACAGAATTATATTACATTTTAGAGAATATATTTGAAATTTTAAAATACAGATGTCTCTGCTATCAGAATTACAATGATAATAAAAGAATTCAAATCTCTCTTTGTTATAGGGAAACATAAATTAGTATTCTCTTTTCTGTGACAGGAAAAAATTTTGACATTTTATCTCTGTTGACAGGTGACATAATACAACTTTTCACGGAATTACTTTTTTTCCCACGGGAAAAAAGTGAGTACTTTTTTTCCGGATATATATACATATAGATAAAGGAAGATATTTGATTTTAGAATATTTTATTGAACATAAGTTACATTTCCTTTATATCAAGAGTCAGGGAAAACTCGGAATTAGACATTTTTTAACTTTATATTTTCAAAAATAACTACTAAACAATCACTCAGTTCGCCATTTTTGAATCAAATCACAGAATTAAATTGACATATATTTGATTACTCTGAAGTTTTCCTTAGCAACGCAGGTCTAATTGTCGCTATAACTACAACAGCTTATTAGTTTAAAAATTCAAATTTCATATCGATAACATTCTGACTTCAATATATTGTAATAATATGTTCTTTCACTATTGAATCGTCGTTCTTCCTGTCACAGAAAAAAATAGTGTATTATACACGGGAAAAATATTAGATTTTAGCTCTCGGTTTGTTGTCTCCCTCCGCTTCGCGTCTGGAGACAACATAACCTCGAGGTAAAATCTAATACTTTTTTCCCTTGTATAATAAATAACTATTTTTAAAAGAAGGAATTTTCCGTAACCAAAGGAGAGGAGATTTATTTATTTGAAGGAAGTTTAGTTAGTTGTGTTTGAAATCCCGAAGAGGCAACATCGTAATTGGAGTTGTCTCAATTTTTGGTAGATAGTAGAAGTTGTATATTTATACAACCAGATTCAAAAGCCATTTCATTATAAAACCAGTGCGTGCATAATTCGAATCAGAATTGCATCGTGTGTAGTGAATGTGTTCCAGATTTCTAAATAACATTTAGAAAGTTTCCTGAATTCTAAGATCAATTAGAATTGTACGAGTTGTCCAGTTATTAGTTGGTGAGTCCGATCCAGTTTCTTCACAATAATTTCTCGAGAAATAATAAGGCCTATTTTTAAATTAAATTTGACATAGATGCATCTATTAGATTTTTGATTGCAAACAAAATTAATAAAGCATATAAGGAACTTCACATAAGAGAGAGAGAGAGAGAGTTTTGAACTAGAAAAATTTGAGTGAAGCTTGTTTTTGACATTTGTCCATATCAAGATTTAGATCAACAATTGGAACTTTGATTCAACGTTTTTCATTAGGTTAATTTATAGCATATAGGTTGTTGTAATTTTAAGTTTCGTAGAAATTACGACTGTTGTTTCGTTTATAATAAGTTTGGGGAATATTAATTTGTTAATTTGTATTTGAATCTAGTAGTATGATATAGAATTTTGCATTCCTACTCACTATAGTCTTTTTATAACATTATTTCAGAAAATTAAACATTTTTCATTAAATAAAACTGTCGATAAAATCAGTGACAGTTGGTAATTTTCAGTGACAGAAATATTGGAAACGTCATCAGAGATTTAAAGTGCCTTTTATAATATTAAACAGTTACTATAGGTTCTGACCAATAGTGAAACAGATAATTTGGAGATACGTAAAAATTTAAACAAATTTTGAATAATTAATTTTTTTAACAGTTTGATCCCACCCTGAGAGAAGAGTAATAAGTCGATTATACATATAAATTCATTTTTAGAAATACTAAATTAATATTTATTAGAGCCGGGCATATTTTTGACAACTACTGTCAAAGTAGAAATTTCTTACATAAAGTTATTAAGTTGTATGTACAAGAATTGTCGCTGCGACAATATACATCAACGTGAGGTGAATTAAAATTTATCTTTACAGGAAGGTTTCCATTAAAATTAAATAATTAAAATTCATCATATAGAGAACTAGATATATTATAATATATATGTATATATATATATATATATATATATATATTGTGAGGGTGCGTCAGTTTGGTAGAGCATAAAAGGGGTTGTTAGATATATTTCTTTATTCAACCTATAATAATTATCTACAATTAAAACCTAAAATCCTGTACAATAAAGATATATACACAAGGTTTATTGGTCCTGGAGGCTGGCAATCCCTCTAGGGTGGTCGTCGGAATATATTTCTCGGCCGTCCAATTTCCTCGCGGGGACATCAGGTTCCTATAACCAGAAGGGGTGTGTGTCAGGGTCGAGATCCCGCTTTCAACGCACAACGTGATCTCGGAGGTCGGGAGTTTGCTTTCGTCCCGGGCTCAACGCGCTCCGGAATTTCGGCTAATCGGGAAAGGTCTCGGTCCTGCGCTCAACACGCTGCAGGGCTTGACCTAGGGTAGTTGGCGTCCGTCCTAAGCTCAACACGCTTTAGGACTTCGTCCCATATGCAGGTTCGCTCAGCGTCTAGCCTCGAGTTAAACGCACATCGAGGAGTCAACGAGAAGCGGGATATTTATGTGTTCACAATTCCTAAGCTCAACACGCTCCGGAATATAATGCAACACTTCGGTTATTTTCAGTTGAAGCTTCCTATCGTTATTATACGTAAGGTAGAGCTTGCCTGGTATATCGCAGAACGTATGCTTTGGTAGTATCGGTCAAGTTATTAGCAGAAAGGCGAAGGTGCTGCCCTCTCGGTGCTGGGTGTTTAACTCCGTCTAGTTTGCTTCGCATAGAGTTCTGTTTTCCGATTATTTATTGGGGTTATTTTATGTTCAGAACGACTGTGTCGTTACAATATATATATATATATATATATATATATATATATATATATATATATATATATATATATATATATGTATGTGTTATAACGGAATTTGTAAGCACGATAGAGGGCGTATTTTTAGACGGATCGAAACCAAACTCGCTACAAAAATCGTTTAGGCCAAAATCCTAATGAGCCAAATTGGCCAAGTAAAAACGAAATGGCGGCCTGTCAAATTTGAAATAAAATCGTATTTCCTTTGTTTTTCATCTGACACAAAAAAGTTACTGAGCTTTTTCATAGACCTTAACACGTTCTACAACTTTTCTATTAAACATTTTTCTCTAAATCGTACATTGAAACATTTATTTAAGAAAATTCACAAATCATAACGGAATTTGTAAGTACAATAGAGGGCGTATTTTTTGACGGATCGAAACCAAACTTGCAACAAAAATCGGTTACATAGCTTTTTTATAGACCTTAACACGTTCTACAACTTTTGTATTTAACATTTTCTTCTAAATCGTACATTAAAACATTTATTTAAGAAAATTCACAAATTTACCAGAAATTTTTTTTATTTTTTTGTTTTTGATTTGATGCCAGAATGTTACTTTGGTTCTTTGTACATCTCAAAACATTCTATTACTTTTGTATCTAATTTTTCACTTTGGGTTTTATGCAAACATGTTACTGAAAAAAGCCTGTCCAATTGGTCCTGTGCCATTGGGATTTTTTAGTTTGCATTTCATTGGTTAATTAAAATAAAAGCGGAAAAGACGGATATAATGATTATTCTAATACAGATATGAGAGATATGGTTGCTATTTACAGTCAGCAATATTTTAATAAGCGTGTTGCGAAACAAGAATATTTGAGAAGATATCCAAACAGGCAGCAACCTAATCATAAAACATTCATAAATATATTCAGGAATTTAGGCGAAAGTGGTTCGTTTTGTCCTAAGCGTGATAAATATGACGAAATGATGGTTTTCATTGAAGATGATCCTCAAGTTAGTACATGGCGTCTATCTGCTGCTTTATAAATCAGTGAAACTTCTATGTTAAAAAGACTACATCTCGAGAAGTATCACCTATACCATTTTACTCCGGTACAAAATTTATTGCCAGCAGATCTACCTTCAAGATACCAATTTCCAAGAGCTATCCGAAACAGACAAAATCTTGATCACACCATTGACGACAGAATATTATTTACCGACGAAGCTACCTTCAACCGCCGTGGGTATTTTTAATTTAACGAACAATCATTTTTGGGCTATTGAAAATCCCCATGATAAACGAGTAAGCCATTTCCAATATGAATTCAAAATCAAGGTATAGTGTGGTATCATTGGTAACACTTTCTTAGGATCATACGTGTTACCTCGTAACTGGAATGACGAGAACTACTTACATTTTTTGTAAAATGATTTCATTAATCTATTGGAAGAATTGCCACTGAATATAAGACATAGTATGTGATTCATGCAAGATGGTGCACCGCCGCATTATACGAGAGCAGTCAAAACATATTTAACTGAGAAATTGAATTAACGCTGGATTGGTCGTGGTAGCCATCTTCCTTGGCCAGGACGTAGTCCAGACTTGAATCATCTCGATTTTGGTGTATAGGATGCAATGAAACAACTTGTTTATAAGAATCCCATAAATACCTACGACCAACTTTGGGAAGAAATAAATAGAGCAGCGGGTTTTTTTATCCAATTATGTTGTTTAATATGAGATAATCTTTTATGGAACGTGTAGATACATGCATCGACGAGAATGGAGGACATATCGAGCATTCAATGTGACACAATTGAAGTTATAATGTTATTTAGCTTAGTTTTTTTTTAAATTGTTTTCTAACTGTTTTCCATAATAATCATGCAGCTGATCCCTAAAATGCGATTATATCGTAAACCGTTAAGTTTTAAGGTCGCTTTAATATTCTTTTTTAAAAAATACCGCTAACTTAGTCAGCAAAAAAATTTAGGGCACATTGATGCCTCGAATGTGGCCTATGTAGCGCCCTCTACAAATTACATCGAAGTAGGTAACAGATTATGAGTTTTCGTGTCCAAAAACCTCTCTTTCCAAATTATTCTGTATACATATCCAAAAATGTTAAAGTTATTGCAAAAAAGTGATTTTAAAATTTAACCTTTAACATCCTGTATATTCCTTATTAGCAACATTTTATTTAAGCAAGTTGGTTTAAATCGTAATATCTTAAAGTCAGGAATCTACCATACTTCTATGTACAATTACTTGAGGACCACCCTGTAGAAGATTACACTGTCGACATTGTTTATAAACTTTTGTAAAAAGTTCCACTGCTGCAAACAAGATCCAAGCAGTTGTGCCTCTATTTTGGAAAGATCTAAATCACGAACTAGATCATTGAGCTGCTTGCTGCTACTGCATTCGAGAACGACTTCCTCTTCAAAACTTGCACCGGCTTCTGGCTCCTCTGTCTCATCATAATTATCTGGTTAGTCATATTACTCTGAAGGCTTAGAAACAGGTACGCTAGAAGCGTCATGAGGTACAGGTCAAATGGCTGAGGGAATATTAGGATACACTATTCTATGCTTGCGTTGACTAGAAAATCCCAGAATATTTGTATAGCAGAAGTAACAATCATCAAAGTGATTCTTAGGCTCTCTCCAAATCATTGGCACTACAAACTTCATGGATGCGTGATTACCCCAT
Organism: Galeruca laticollis; assembly: GCA_963921935.1. Taxonomy (NCBI): domain Eukaryota; kingdom Metazoa; phylum Arthropoda; class Insecta; order Coleoptera; family Chrysomelidae; genus Galeruca; species Galeruca laticollis. Next base: position 205,988,063 of record OY998176.1, on the reverse strand, counting down.
ACCCATCCTGCTAAGATTCTTGAGCAAGTGACTCAGCATTTTTTGAGAGTTTTGTCTTTATCGCCAACTTTGAACCCGAAATATAGGTCGCAGGCTTTTCTTACAAGTAGGTCTTTCTTACAAGTGAGCGCAAGGTTTTTCGTTGAGCTTTCAGTGTCACCTCTCCGCATATATAACAGAAACTCATGTTATGTTTCAAGCAGACTAGGGCCGTTTTGAGTCGCTCTGCATTAAATGCTAAATTCATTTGTAATTAAGGTGAATTATTGGTTATTGGATGGTCAACTAACAGAAATAGTGGAAAAGTTCATGTACGATTTGTGATTAGTTACTGGAAAAGTGCTTTGACTGCCCGTGAAATTATTAGTTTTAATTTCGTGAAAATGACTTCAACTAAAAACAAAGAAGAACTGCAGCAGTTAATAATTTAGTGAATAAGCTTGTTACTGCTGATGAATCCATATCTCAAATTTCCTATTACATTATGGAGCACAAATAAATGGTTTTAAAGATTAATACTAACTTTTCCGCATCTATGGCCCTGAACAATATTTTATTATAAAATTGTGACTTGTATACACTTCGGCAGATGTATCGTTTTAACAAACCGAAATTTCTCCAAGCATAACTAAAAATGTATTATATTTGGATATATAGGACCCGCTGGATATATAGGACCCGAGTCACCTTGAACAATATTCAATCATAAAATTGGTCACTTGTATACACTATGGAGGCTGTATCGTGCAAAGAAACTTCCAGTACCATAGCACCCGTTGTGCTAGCTTTAGGAGCTGAAAATTGATAAGGTTCATCTTTGAGAGGCTCTGAATAAGATCCAATCATAAAATTGATCAATTATATACACTCCGTAGGCTGTATCGTCGTAACAAACTGAAAATTCTTCAAAAATGACAAAAATGTCGTACATAAAGTACTATATCACCTGTTGTATTGGCTCTGGTGAGCTGAAAATCAATACGGTTCATCTGTGAGATGTCCTGAATAATATTCAATCAGAAAATTGGTGACTTGTTGAACTCCGCTGGCTGTATCGTGCTAACAAACTGAAATTTCTCAAAAAATTACAAAAATGTCGTACTTTAAGTACCATAGCACCCGTTGTACTGTCTCTAGTGAGCTGAAAATCAATGGGGTTCATCTGTGAGATGTCCTTCACAATATTCAATCATAAAATTGGTGACTTGTTGCAGTCCGGAGGCTGTATCGTGCCAACAAGACATGTAACGAAAAGTGGCCGACGACGACATACACACAGGATTTTTTTCTAAAAACTCTTTTTTCGTGTTGTTGTTGATGGAAAACGTAGAAATAACTCAAAATTTTTTTCAAAATAAAACTTTTTTCAGGTAAACCAATACTTTCATCGCATATTAGATAGGTTGGGCGAAAAAGTAAAATTGATAAGGAAATAAAAAACATAAAGGATGAGAATGATAATCTAAAATTAAAAATGCGAGTCCAGGATAAACAGCTTAAAGATATATTAAATAAACAGGAGTCATTTGAACGGTCTCAAAGATCCAACAATTTAATTCTTTACGGAGTTATAGAGCTACAGAATGAAAACTGTATGGATACTCTACTAGAAATCATAAATAGTAAGCTGCGGTTATTTATAAATTATTGATATGTAAATAATTGTTATCGACTGCAGATAAAAATAAAATTAAGCCAATTCGAATTCAGATGAGCACGCTTCACGTCAAAAACCTGATATTTAAGCAGAATAAGTTATTAAAAGGCACAGGTTTAGTTGTTAGAGAAGATTTATCACCAGATATGCAGGCACTATTTGAAGATGCAATACAGAAGCTTTACAAGGGTGGCAACGTTTGGTCGAATAATGGAAATATATTCCTTAAGTTCCATAATAAAAACAGTATTATGAAGATTACGAACCCAGCCGACCTAGTGAGTTTTTAGTGAGACGATGCGTAATCATTCTAACCAAAATTTTATTTCAGTTTATATTGTGCTGAATTTAATTGTTGATTTTCTGATTTCTTATTTTATTGTTTTCTAATTGCTTTTTTTATATATAAATATCTAAGTTATAATTTGAAAATTATGAAGTCCAGAGTTTCCAATTTCGCAAGTTTTTAAGATGAAATTATATATGCGTTGTGTAGAGTATTCACACTCATCACTGTAGGTTTTGCGATAAGTATCTGTTTCTGCTGATAGAACTTTTATCGAGTCTATTTATTGGTAATTATATAGAAAAAAAATATTTACGTATAGTATTTTCTTAAGGTTGTGGGTGAGATATTATTCTCTAGTTTTAGATACTATTCTCTGATTTTAGCATAGCCTGTTTAAATGAACGCTCGCTTATACCTAACATCGCTTTCAAACGTAAAAAAATTGTTACAGATACATGAATTTGATTTTGTTTTGTGAAACTTGTCTTTATCATCACCATAGTGAGAATTTATTAAAAATAAATAATTATATGTTATACAGAGGAGACAGAAATGCATATACGTAAAAAATTCGTATAATTGTTAATTGGCTATTAAAAATTATAATACTGTAATGTTTTTCTGATTTATTTTGAACATCTTATCCTGACCGGTAGGTAAAATTCATACACACGGTAAGTTCACTTACTTAATTCATTTATTCACTGAACTATTCACTAAATTATATTATATACTCAGTATATGCACTTAAACTAATTTATATGAACACTTCAGTACTATTTACATGTTCACTTGTTTATTTCACGAGATAACTTTATAAACTACCTCTTCGGCAAGTAGGTAGTCTCTTCATATACTAGTCGGTCTTCTGGAATACTCTTTTTTCAGGATACTTCTCGAATGGCGGCTCAATCCTTAAAAGATCTTCGGAGAACATGTCTATAAAAAACTGTCGCAAAAAATCCCAATAAACCTTCCCAGAATTCGGCGTTTTTTTTAACACCGTTAGCATAAGGTTACAGGACCGTACTTAGTATCTACTTCGGTGTGCGAGTTCGTAACATTATCCCCTCCTTAAATGGAAGTTCCTCCTGGAACTTTTCTGTAGCGGAGACTGGATGTTTGAATCGGCAACTGACCCCGTTCCTACACTTTCCGATCTTATGGAAATAACGGCACCGTCTTCATCGGATACTAATAACGGGGGTTGTAGCTGCAAATTAATATCTGGACACCGGTATCTTGGAAGATCACCTCTACCTTGTTCCTGATGACTCGCCAATCTTCACGCTGGATTCCACCACATGGTCTCGGAGGTTTCGAAGTACTTCCCACACATCGCGGTAGGTAGATCGATATTGAAATTCATTTTTAGTTACGACGTAGAAGACGTACCGCGAATTTTGTTTCAGTCTCAGTGTCTTGCCAGGGGCTGGAATCAGGTCTTCAAGCTTTTCTAATTGCCCGAACTTCTTTCGAAAGACGAATGCCAAACCTCGTGCGTTCTTGACACGGGCCGAAATGTTGTGTGCCTGTGAATAATCTTCCGGGAGAGTGAACAAATCTTGTCGTTGTTCTGAAGTGATTCCACACCTAGCTTTCCCGGTACCTCCATACGCGCCCATAAATTCATCGTAGGTAGGGTCAGACACATATCGAGGTCAAGGTCTCCTTCGGATGGCACTAGTCGATTTTGGTGAACTACTTTGGGTTTTCCGTTGGAGATCTTGCTTATGCGATATATAACATCATTGTTCCTTCTCTTGATTAAGTATGGACCTTCCCAGGATTTTTGTAATTTTGGAGAAAATCCGTTTCTCCTTGTCGGGTTGTTTAACCATACTTTGTCTCCTTCTTTGAAACTGCCCTGCCTTCTGTGGTTTGCGTATCATACCGTTTAGGTTAGCTCTTTATGAAGTTCAATAAATTGACTATTTCGACCCTTACTGTATGGAATCTACTCATATTACTTTTCAAAATGGAACTAATTCTTTCTAAATAATTGCACAATATAATTGTAAAATTATAAAAATTGATAATTGCTTGTATTATAACATCTCCAATATTCATTTTACTTGAGCATTTACTCTGTTATATTAATTGTACACTTTCTTATCACTGTACTGTTCATCCCTATTTAAAATATTCAAATTTATATCTATGAAAAGAATCATTTTGTAATACATTCAGATCAATTGAAAGTCACTAAATGATTTATAAGGTTACTTTAAATACGGATATGTTCTTTAAATGCACAACACATTGTGTATGCAGCGGAAATTAAGTATACACATAATGGTGAATAAGTACGTACTTAGAAACTATTTACGAGTAGTTGCAATTTCCAGTTCAGCACACGGAACGAATAAGTCAAAGCAAATATGACATTATTTCTGAATTATTTGCTGTCAGTTGTTCTCTGCATACGAATAGGTTGGGTGGTGATACTCGTACATTAATAATGATCCTAACACAAATAGTTATAAGTTGACCGTAAAAGGGGCATTCTTTTAAGTGTGAGGTAGCTATTGAACCTGTTTTTGTGTCTCTAACAATAAATTTTAATTTTTTAACTCACTAAGTTTTTTTATATTAGTTATATTACATTCCAGGAAGACTTCTGCTTCCAGCTCAGACAGCTGTAGTTTCGAACTTAAACGATTCTTCATGTTGTTAACTTGGGGGGTATATTAAAGATTACTTTTTAAATAGGTCGCCAGTATTATCAGTATTTTCAATAAATGACAAACATACAAATTCAGTCACTGCTAAAAATCTAATTTAGTTCACAATAAATTCAAAATTTAGGATATTCAGTAAAACATGGCAAGGTGAATGAATTAACTTAAAGCTTAGGAAGTTCTACATATATTAGTCCTGACTTCAGAAAATAAACTCAATTAGACGCCAGAAAACTTGGTGTTTCAATCCAAACCAGTGTAACGCCCTCCAATCCTGTTTACTACAACGCAGTCCAACGCAATCCAATCCAGTAGAACACAACGCAGTCAAATGTAATCCAGCCCAATCCGAACCAATACAACGCATTCAAAAAGCTAAATTCAGTTTGGCCTATAATCTGTTAGAAAGAACGCATTTCAATACACGTTTTGTCAGTTTGACATCGGATAAACTGCATGTTGATTCTCCAGGGTAACGAGATGTTAACAGTAACGCCCAAATAAACGTCAGTCAAAAGTTTCTATTACAAAATATTGGTTTTTATTACTATTTAAATTCTTCTCTTCAACGATGAATCGCTTTGGCAATGCTACTGAAGAAAATATGGAAGCAGCAGTATCGAATACTGTACCTAGGAATACAATGAAAACGGAAGCCTCAATATGGAATCAATTCTTGCAATTTTGCTCCGAGAGAAAGTATAATTTGTAAGCCAAAGGATTGTTGTGTTTTGGCATGGGTTAAGTGAAAATGTAGTTGTTTTTCAATTTTAATTATTGATTCATTAAATTGCCTTACCAAATACCATTCGAGCTTGTGTTTATTTCTGGAACAAACTTTCATTTTGACTAAACTCGAGCTTTGTTGATTATAGGTAATACGGCTCGAGCAAATAACAAAAGGTAAAATCCTTCAAGTAATAATATACAATAGAGAGGGCAATTCATTCATAAACATATTTATTTTTGCGGCTAATAATCCTAAACACCAGTAGTGATATATCGAATGAATTACAAAAAGTGGGGATGGTATTGTAGATACATGGCCTTGGTAATTTCGGCTGGTTTCCTGACAAACTTGGCACCGACGAACCGTGATAATCCAAAAACAAATTCATTAACTTAAAAGTTGATTTTGTCACTAAAAGTCTTGAAAAACTCATAAAAACGAAAGAACTAAATGTTCACTCTCTAGACGTAATGACGCTCGTATAAACCAACCACGTTTGACAGTATTTACTACAATAATATGGCGTATTCGAAATTATCGTGGAGCACACTCTGATGATATTTGTATCTCTCTTTATATGGTAATTAAACAAGGACAAACCTACTAAATATTTTATCCTTGACACATAAACAGGTACTGAAATTTTGAGCAATGTTGCCACTTTTAGTTATAACTATAAATGTGTTTAAGGTTAGAATAACAAATACTTGTTTAAAATGTATATAAGCATATGCCTTTATTGAATAAAGTTCAAGTATTATTTATACTAATAAAACTGTCATCTACGGATGTCAGTAAAACTTGGCGCCATCTACACGTCTCAAGTAACTCTAGAAAGAATCAAATTTCTATTTAATAAGCAATTCAAGTATATATATATATATATATATATATATATATATATATATATATATATATATATATATATATATATATCGGTTTTAAAACGTCTTTCGACGTTGTCCGATGTCTAACTTTAATCTCTTCCTATCGTCCCATTGGCCCTCTCTCAGGTCTCGTGAGCTCATCGCCTTCGCTATTCCTTCTTTCCATGTTTTCCTAGGTCTTCCGCCTTTTCGACGATTAGGCGGCATCCAGTTCATAACTTTCTTGGGAAGTCTTTTCTCTTCCATCCTCTGAACATGCCCGTACCACACTAATTGTTTTCTCTCGATGTCCGTTATTAAGGAGCCTTCTATCCCCATTTGGAGACGTACGTCCTCATTTCGTATTCTTTGTCTTCTGCTGATTCCTAACGATCTTCTGAATACATCCATTTCTACAGCTTCTAATCGTCTTCTGTTGTTTTCTGTTATTCGCCACGTTTATGACCCATATAATAGGCTGCTCTTTATGAGGGTTTCGTAGATATTATATTTTCTATGTTTTCCGATTTCCTTACTCCAAAATATCCCATTTAAACACCCAATTATCCGTCTAGCTTGTGTGATACGTTTATTTATTTCTTTGTCGTCCTTCCCTGTTATGTCGAAAGTTACACCTGAATATGTATATTCATCGCAAGCCTCAATTTCTTCCTTTCCCAGTTCTATGTTCATCTTCTCTTGTGCTATAGGTAAATATTTAGTTTTTGGGGTATTAAGTTGCAAACCCCATTTTTCGTATTCTTCCTGCAGTTTACGTGTCATATATTCTAAATCATCTTTGTCATTTGCTATTAAGACTTGATCATCCGCAAACTGTAAGGTATATAGACAGACACCGCCAAGGTCAACACCCATTCCCTTACACTTTCTCTTCCACAGGTTTAGTGCTCGGGCTACATAGATTTTAAATAGTGTGGGTGAGACACAGCATCCCTGGCGTAGTCCTTTATTTACTATAAATTCTGGTGACAATTTATTGCCTACTTTTACTTGTGATATCGTTTGGTCGTAGAGATTTTTCAAGTCTTTTATTAGGGTATGACTAATATTAGTTTCTTGTAGGACTTTCCATAACTTATTTACAGGAACCGTATCATATGCTTCTTGGAGGTCAATAAACATGAGATGTACATCCTGATTGGTACCCATTTTTTTTTCTATCATCTGTTTTAAGCAAAAAACGTTGTCTGTGCAGGTTCTTCCAGCTCTAAAACCCGATTGCTCCTCTTCTAAGCAATTAAAGTACCTAATCAAATTTAAATCACAAAATTTTTGAAATCAAGTGAAATACCATATCGTATATTAAATTTATCCACCATTTTCTATTTTCAATTGATAATTACAAAGAAACATTATTCCAAATAATTCTTAATTTATTGACTGAAATTAATTCAAATAAAAATTTTATATATACATAATTATTTTCCAACTAATTTTAAGCTCATCTAAAAATAATTTGGCAAGAAAAAAAATGTATAAGACTTGGCCAAATTTTTGCAGCCTTATACCAAAAATAGGACAAAGTCTTATACATTTTATTTGTGTAATATTTCTAGATGTCAAACATAATCCAATAACAACCAAATGTCAAACTTCAACTTTTCTTTTACTAACCATACTCAAACGATATTAACAAAAATAAACATTTGTAATACCAAATTTGTTAATATTTGTGAGTGCAAAAATGAATATACAGGTAGTTCAAGAGTTAACAAATATTATATTTGAAGATAGTGAATCGTCATCATCTGACGATGATATTGAAACAAGTACATTAGCATTAGTTGGAGAGGTTGGTAGAGAAAATATTGTTGGAATTTTTGAAGATCATAGAAAAAATTAGTGACGCAGAACTCCAACAACATTTTCGTTTGACGAGGTCTGCTTATAATTATCTATTTAACCAAATTGCCCATTTGCTGAATAGCAACAACACATACAAAGGAAAACATTGCTCCTAGTTTACAGCTACTATCAACTCTTAGGATTTTGAGCACTCCAGATAGCTATAGGTGAAGTAGAAAAAATAAATAAATTATGAAATATGTCCATTGATTTTATTTTGCAGTAGCATTGCAAGCAGGTTTGGTATGGCAAAATCTCTCTGCCTGTATCAATGGAGAGAGTTTTGAAATGGCCAACACTGGAAGAGAGAATTCAAAGTGGGGAACACTTTTATTCTATATGTCAATTTCATGGTTGTATTGGAGCAATCGGTGGAACATACATTCCCATATAAGCACCTCATAGAAATTCACAGACATACATAAATAGAAAATGTTGTTACGGTGTTACTTTACAAGCCATTCGTAATAGCAAAAGAAAGTTTTTAGACATTTTATGTGGTTATCCCAGCAGTGTTAGTGATATTAGAATTTTTAGGAATTCAACCATATTTGAAAACTTCATAAGACAAGAAGATGTTTATTTTCAACTAGGCTCTTGCATAATCGGAGATAAAGCATATCCAGTATATGATTGGTGCATAGCACCTTATAAAGATAGGGGATTTCCCCATCTTTGTCAAGCTAGATTCAATAACCAACTTGCTAAAGCCAGACAGGTTATTGAAAGGGCATTTTGTCTGTTGTTTGGAAAATTCAGAAGAATAAAATATTTAGACATGAATCGTACAGATTTAATTCCCCACGTTGCTCAAACTGCCTGTGTTCTACGCAACATATGTTTAATACCTAACGATGATGAGGCAAATTATGGAGAAGAGGACAATTATTTCTGCATGAAGTCAATGCAATAGTAAAGAACATCTAAAATATTGAAGAAATGGAGAATGAAGGAACTAGACTTAAAGAAGAAATAGCAAATGATTTTAATTAATCTAGTTTTGTACTTTTTGGTTAAGTTAGTTATACTTTATATTATATACATCATTAGGAGTATTAACATAAGAAACTACAGGTCTAATTGATTTCGTTATTTTATGTACCTAATTTAACGGTTCAATATCATTGTGGAGAAAGAGGATTTTTATTTATCATGGACTTCTTTTCGTAATCACTTAAAAGATAATTTCAATTAATCTCAACATCTCTTACATTATTAGAGAACTTTTTCATTGGGTCTGCTCTAAGAACTTGTACATCGCTAGATTCTATACAGTTATATAACTTTGAATTATAATCATTAGTTGTCAATATGACAGTGGTGTTCTTCTTGTCAGATTTGTATCTCCATGATGAAATAATGAAACCTAGAAATAGCATCTCACTTGATAATAAAATTGGAAATATCAATTTTTATTCCAAAACTTTTGGCATTTTCGTAATCAATGTTTTCATTTTCAAGAAATATGGAAATAAAAAGACACTACACTACAATCCTGTGGCACGACAGCTCCAGTATGTTGCTTTGACAGTGAACTAATTAAAAAGGGTTTCCTCTCGAGATCACCTGAATATCCCACAGTGACATAAATAGCCTCTCCTAAAGTCTTCTCCTTTTCAACGCTTGCCGTTGACATATACTACATACATATTTCGAACGTAAATTGAGATGGGAAACTCCTTTTCTGTAACAGTTATCGAGAATTCAGATATCGAAGCAAACATATTTTCCTACCAGATAACAAGAAGGTATTATGAATAATATTATCTTCTGCGACGATAAAGCAAATCAAAATGCGGGAGCAGGGTTGGTCAGGGAGTTTATTACATTTCTATACTATACATATTAAATAAGCTTTAAAAATCGTTGTTCAAATTGATAAGTTCACGTTATGATAAAGAACTAGCACCACAAATGAGAAATTAATATTATTTTAGTAAAAAATAACCTGTCTTTCAGATGGAAAGTTACAGTAAGTTCAATGAAACATTTTATTTTATTTTGAAGGAAACAAAATTCGTCTGATAGAATATAGAAAAAATCACCATTGAAACGAAAGCTTTGCTCTATAACCAATAGTTCACCACATCAAAGACGCATTTCTGCACAAGTGAAATAATGTACTTCTTAGACAAACGCAACTATCACACTTCTGACACCAGTTGCAATGAATTTATTTAGAAGACAATACAAACTATTCACAATATTCATTTTAACGGTGCAACGACTCTGTACTACACCAACCTTTTTATTCCGCAGCCTGCTTATATAATTCCATCGATTCTTCTCGACCGTCTGTGCTTTTGGAAAGGAGCATATTATGAATTTCAAGAACCGTCTTTTTTTCAAAAATTGAACCAACGATGGCCGATTATTCCTAGAAATCCATCCAAGGGTAGCGTTTATTCATTACAATATGATATTTTCCATCTATTATTATAGAGAAATTAACATTGAGAAAATATCAGACCGAACTGAATTAGGAATAGTGTGTGAGTTGTTGGCATTCTTGAGTAAACAAGAATGCACATCTCTATGTACATTCCAGCCCGACCATTGTGTGTTAGGCTTTTTGTTATTATAACTTTCCGCGACTCATTTGCGCTAGATGATTGAAAGTAGCTGTTTATGTACCTACATCTTTATGTTTTCGAGAGCTAATCACAGAAATGGGATGCATACGAAAACAGGTGTTCAAAGATTTACCTTATGTTAACCAGGGTGTGTTGAAAATGTTACAAAGAAACAAACATTTATACGCTGATGGTGAATGGAAACGAACTGTCACTTATCTAACATACAGTAGTTATGCATTTCAATAGTTATATAACTGATATTTGTTCTTAGTTGGAAGACATTTTTAAAATAGAATATCAAAAAGTGTTAGTGTCAAATAATTCAAACGCGCCAAAAGATTCCCGTGAACAAATAAGATTTTCTAAACTATTTCTGTACTTTTGTTTTATGTTTTGTTATGACAGAATACTTTGGACTGTTCTTGAGTAAAAAATAGTACGCCATTCTCTGAGTTTAGAAAAGAAACTTGATAAAAATATTAACATGAAGATCACAATATCACAATTTCATTGATGAATATATACAACTCGGTCACATGTCTCTTGCTAATTCTTAAGTTGACGATTCAGGATTCTTCCTCCCACACCACTGTGCCTTAAAATGTAGTTCAACCACCTCAACATAGATCATTAATGTATTTATTCAAACAAATGACTTTTATACTAGACGAAAATAATATGAAAATCATGTATTTCAGTGGTATAATCGGATGGGGGGTGCATACTCTAATAATATTAAACCTTTAGAAATAACACAGAAAATAATTAAAATAATTTATAATCTAAATCGACAACTTTCATCAAATTTTCTTTCCCAAAATTATAAACTATTGAATATTAGGAATCTATTCTACATAACCTCAATCCTATATGTATTGAAAAATAATTCAATAGATAAGAACAAATCACACACTTATCCAAGAAGTTTAGAGAAAATGTCGATATAGTTCTCCCTAAGTCTCAGAAGTCCATTGGACAGCGAAGTTTTCTATATGTGGGACAGAAACTGTACAATTATTTACTAATAAATTTAAAAATAGAAATTCACCTAAAAAATTTCAAAAACAAACATATTGGCTATTTACTACAATGATCAAAATACTATTATAGACATGCCATTCTAAAAGAAAGATGCATGTATTTTCGAATTTAAATTGTATTGATTAATCACTACTGCTATTAATATTAATACTAAGTTTATATTTTTATCTCTCAATTTATCACATTCGCTTCATTATCAAATAATTATTTTATTAGTATGTCATATTTCAAAAAGACTTTGTTCCTCATTAGATCTAGAAACACACAGTCCAACTGAAAATATTATTATTATTATTGTGTATGTAAATGTATATATTTTACCCTACAATTGCAGGTGTATGGTGTGATGTGTGAACTGAAAAAAATAGTGATATACCAACTATTTAACTCTTTTCTCAGTCAATGACCACTGTTATATTTTTTATTTTCATTTAATTTTAAATATATTCAGTATCTTTATAATTTTTCATGACTACAAATTTTCTCTTTTATATGTTTAATATATTTCAAAAAGACCAACGTTTCTAGTATGTCTAGGAACACAGTCTAGCTCTGGCTAAAGTGAATCTAGACATAAACGTTATATGTATCTAAAAAAAACTATTGGTCATTTGAGATATTTGGTATTTATTCACAATTTATTTTTCGTAAAAGAGAACTGAATAAATATTTTTTTTTCTTTTTTTTTGTAAGGCGTCGACTGCTATGGTCATTAGCCTTTCCTCTGTCCATACTTTGAAACCCTTCTGTTAGAAATCCTCATATAACAAAAAGTCTAAACTTCTAGAACTTAAGCCTTAAGTAAAGTTGACTATTTTTTCATATTTTTAAATAATGATTAGTCATTATTAAGAAATCTATAACTTTCTTCTGGTCGATAGGTGTAGAAAAACAGGTGTTCAGAACATTTCCCAACCCGATCATTTGACGAGCTTCAACAAGACGTGTACAGTCAAGCAACAGGTGTCTAACTGTTGATCGAATTCCTCACTCACAAATTGGTGGGGTTTTTCCCAGAATAAGGTATGATGATGTTAAGTGCGAGAGGCCTAGGCGAAGTCTTGATAGAACGACTTGTTCTTTTCGTTTTTTCAAATGGTAAGCAGTTTGTTTAAGTTGTACTATTGGTTGTGTCATTTTTTGAAATTTGTTACCGAGTTGCCAGTCTATCTGCCATCTATTAATAATTTTCTGTTTGATGTCTATTTTAAAATCTTCCAAGTTTTGTATGGAGGCAAGTTCTTCTGCATGTATTGCTCTTTTTGCCGCCAAGTCAGCTCTTTCATTACCTATTATCCCAATGTGACTAGGAATCCAGATAAAAATTATGTCGATTTGTTGTTGTTGAAGGTTGTATAAAATGCTTTGCATGTAGCTGGTTAATGTGTCGGTTGTTTCCTTGGTAGTTATTGCTTTTAAGACACTAATATCGTCAGAACATATTGCTGCATTCGTTATATTATTATTTTCTATATATTTAATCGACTCCAGAATTGCACATTGTTCGGCGAAATGTATACTGGTCCAAGAGGGGTGTTTCCAATAAAAGGCCTGTTCTTTTACAAATATAGCACTTCCTACTCCTTGATCGGTTTGGGAACCGTCGGTATATATCTCAAGAGGGTTATTATGGTTTTGTAAAATATGTTTTATTTCATTGATGAACGTATTAACTGGTGAACTGATTCTATCATACTTTAGACAGTTTTGGTGAAACACTGGATTTTTAAATCTCCATTGCGGATAGGAAATATGTTGGAGAAATTGCTGAACCGGCATGTCATGTTGTAATCCTAGCACCATCCGTTTTACCCAGATAGGAAAAGGTATAGTATTAGTATGCCTAGATTGAAACGAATCTGTTTCCTCCTCACTAAAAATATTAGTTATAAGTGGATTATAAGGTGTGGAGTATTTTTTGCAGAAGTAATTTGCCATTAGAAATTGTCTTCTATACTTAAGAGGAGGAATACCAGCCTCGCAGCATAAAGAGGAGTAAGGGCTTGTTCTAAATGCTCCTAAAGCTAGTCTGATGCTAGTGGCTTGAATAAACTCTAATGTTCTGAGGTTTGATTCACTAGCAGAGCTATAAACAATAGCCCCATAATCCATTTTTGACATTATAAACGATTTGTATATATTCAATAAAACATTAACATCAGAACCCCAGTTAATATTTGATAGACTTCTTAAAATGTTTAGCCTTTTTTTTATTTTGTTGCTAGATATTCAATGTGTTCTTTCCATAATAATTTTCTATCGAAAACAAGACCTAGGAATTTAATAGACGGAGTCATTTCAATAGGGTGTCCATGAAGATTGATATTCGGTTCTGGATGATCCTTTCTTAACCTACAAAAGTGAATACACTGAGTTTAGGTTGTGGATATTCTAAAACCGCGCTGTTCCACATACTCAACTATTCGATCAACAGTGTTCTGTAGAGTTTGAACTACATTTCCCATATCTAGGGATGAGTAGTAAATAGCTAGATCATCTACATATAAACTTTTCTGAACCTCTACCGGAATGACATCCACTATACCAATAATTGCTACAAGGAATAGTAAAACGCTAAGGTTTGAGCCTTGAGGTACACCATTTTCTGGAAAATGTGTTTGAGATGACTCATTGTTCACTCGAACTCGGAATGTTCTATTACATAAGAAGTTTTGAACGAACCGAGGTAAGTAACCTCTCAAACCCCATTTGTACAAATTATCCATTATTCCAAATCTCCAGGTTGTATCAAAAGCCTTTTCAATGTCGAAAAAAATGGCAACAGTGTGAGATCTATTTGAAAAGCTGTTTTTAATATAATTATCCAATAAAACAAGGTGGTCAGTTGTTGGCTTTCCTTTTCTAAAGCCCATTTGAAAGTCAGAAAGGAGTTTTTTATTCTCCAACTGCCAAAATAGCCTTATGCTGACCATTTTTTCCAAAAGCTTTCCAATGCAGCATATTAATGAAATTGGACGATAATTGGAAGGATATTGTGAGTCTTTTCCTATTTTTGGAATTGGAACGATAAATATTATTATTATTGTTATTATTATTATTATTATTATTATTATTATTATTATTATTATTATTATTATTATTATTATTATTATTATTATTATTATTATTATTATTATTATTATTATTATTATTATTATTATTATTATTATTATTATTCTTGTGTTCCAAAGACTTATGTCTGGATACGGCTCTTTGCTTGCTTCGGCATATGGTGCAAGAAGTCAAGTAAGTATGATTTTTTGGGTCTTAAGTGTCGTTTAGCACGCGTCTAATAATTCCACTGGTTTCTACCATAACAATTTTTTGTAATAGGTGGTATATTTGTTCCTTTATGCCTAATTTCTTTAGATTTTCGATGAGTGTATGTGGTATTTCTCCAGTTGCACCTATATTAATTGGTAGTACGACAACTTTTTCTTGGTTTCACATATTTTTTATTTCGTTAGCAAGAAGTAAATATTTACTAATTTTTTCTTCATCTTATTTTCTGCAGATTTGCGGCAAGTGGGATGGAAAAGTCAATTAAGTAAGTATATCTCAGTTTTTTATCGGTGAATACCAAGTCTGGCCTGTTGTGTTGTAGAGGTAAGTCTGTTATAATTTCCCTATTCCAATACATTTTATAATTTTGGGTGTCCAGGACACTTTCTGGATTATATTTGTAGTATGAGGTTGTTTCCACAATTGTGTTGTCACGGATTCTCCGTTTCTCTTGATGGATTACCTTCCCAACGTTGTCATACCTTTTAATATATTCTTTTGGAGCTACTACTTCACATCCGCTTATAATATGGTCCAGTGATTAAGTATGTTCCTTGCACATTCTACATTTATATGTTGGGATACGTTCCTTCATTATATATTTTTTATAATTTCTGGTTGCAATGACCTGGTCTTGTATCGCTATAAAAATGCCTCGGTTTCATATTCCGTATTATTATTATTATTATTTTTTTGGGTGGGAAAAACCTTCAAAAGGCGCTTGGCGTAAAAGTTGTAGGTTGCCAAACAGTGTGGGATTTGTACCTCACTAAAAACCCACCCATAAGGAGCATCGACTACTGGAGTCATTAGCTCTTGTTACTACATTTTATATATGTTACTACATTTTATATTTTCAGATTTTGTTGAATGGTTTGATGCACTTCATATATTCTAAGGTGTTCTTTATATTTTCATTTTTCAGGTTCTCTTCTAGTTGATGCTTTATGTCACATTGATGTCTTTGGGCATTAAATGTGTGACATTCACTGATAACATGAATTACTGACATAATCACATTACACTGATCACAAATTGGTGCTGAGTCGCCTTTAAGAGGATGTTGATGGGTGAGACTTGTGTGTCCTGTACGAAGTCTGAATGCTTTACCGGTTTCTTACCTACTCAGCCCTGTGGATTCATACTTCTTCTTCACCTCCGGTTTTAGCCTACGGAGTGAGGTGTTTGTTTCATCCCATATAGTTTGCCATCCGCTAATAATTTTTCTTTTTAGATTATTCAAAAAATCTATTTTTCTGACTGCTTCGTTATTTACTGATTGATTGTCACTTTGATAATCAACAAAAATCTTAGGGAATTCTACGTCTATATCTCTGAGGTACTCAAGATACCTTATTGCAAGGGGGCGAGTGATGATGCCTCTGTTGTCGTATTCGTCAATACTTGGAAATAAAAATTGATTATTAGGATTTTTAGTATTTAATTTAACTCGTGTGAAGTATGATGTTTGAAGGATTCATCTTCGTTGCTCTAGTGGCAATACACCGGATTCACAATAAAGACTTTGATCAGGGGTCGTTGGAAATGCTCCCAGACAGTAACGTATTCCTAAATTTTGAATTTTATCCAATCTGTCCAAATGACTCTTTCTCGCTGAGGAATAAACAATGCTGCAATAATCTATATTATACAATATTATAGCTTTGTATATTATAAGAAGGCTTTTTGGATCAGCTCCGCATTTTGTATGTGCCAAGACTTTAAGTATATTAAGGGAATTTGTACATTTGGTGTTGATAAGTACCAAGTGTTCATGCCAATTTGATTTTTCATCAAATACTAAACCGATGAATTTGATGGTATCGACGCAGGTTATGATGTTGTCGTTTAAATATAAAAGTGGATGATAATGGGGTTTTCGGATTCTTCAGAAATGTACGCATTTTGTTTTTTCTTCAGAGAATTAAAAAACAATTTTTTCTCCATTTTCAAGAATCTTGTTGATTGCTGGTTGCAGTGTACGTGTAATGTCTCCCACTTTTTCACCACTGAAAAAAATTGCAACGTCATCGACATAGAGACATTTATTGATTTTTTTGGCGACGCCTCTACAAATTTCGTTTATAGCGATTGCAAACAGATTAGAAGTACTCTTCATTAAGTACAAACGCAAGTCATTTCAGCATATGATAATTGGAGAGTACCTGTAACTCCCTAATAATTATATTGCCAAATCATAAAGATGATTTTAGTAAACTTTCGAACAGTATCTGCAAGTTTCAATTAAACAGGGAATACGCAACATCTTGCAACATCACAAACAGAAGTTGATTCAAGTATACTTCTGAAATGTCTTGGAATGGTACTAGTAAGTTCTAATTGTAAGGTCCCATATATACCAAATGAAACATGATTTGAATATACTTTTGAAATGTATAGGAACATTTCCTGAAACGTCTAGTTATAAGGTAACTGCAACATCATGAAAGAAAGTTGATTAGAATGTGATATTGAAATAATTATACAACCTTGCATTTGAACGGTGTAAGAAATATCCGTACGTACCATCACCTAACATAACTTTTGAAATATTACAAATGAACGTTGCAATGGCGGCCGTTACGGCGTTGCTGGCATGTTGACGCAACATCGTTGCAAAGTCGGAACCAACATTACACATCCTATATGTGATTTGCAGCAACGTTAAGGCAACATATTCTTGCTCAGTGGGATGATTAACTAAACGTGTGTTGAGGGCTAGTGGTTTGGTTTCATGGTGTGGTTGAAAATTTTCATAAAGTTTTGTCAAAATGTATATTATAAGTTGAAAAGTTATTGAGATTCATTAGTGACTGCATTTTTGACGCAGAATGTGCATCCGTTATGAACTTTGGACAAGTAAGAGAACCCAAAAAAAGCAAATTCAAATTAAAATATTCCAACGATTTATTGAACAGTAATAAAAACCATATTGCACATAAAATAACACATCAGATAGAAAAAAACATGTATTTCCAGTAGCAGATAATTAAGTTCAATGAATGAATGAATGAACACTGCTTTATATTCATCAATTTCGTTTTGTCAGTTTCTACGTAATGGTCCACTGAATACTTCGCATCGAACCATTATACAAATACTAAAAGCAGTAAAAAAATTAAATTATAAATATTCATCCATTAATTTATTGAACTAAAAAATTCATAATAAAAAATATTTTAATAACAAAAATAAATCACACTACCCAATTTGCACAGATATCAACTTATATACTGGGAAACAACCAGATTACTCGGTGCTTCCTGGAGGTATATTAAAATCAAAATTTGTGGTTCAAATGAACTTCACAAACAAGTGATTAAATCGAAGGAGCCTATAGTCTTGCTGATATACTATATATCAACTAATATTATTGAATCGTAATAATTCTAAGTGGAAAACAAATATTTATACCTGAAACATTCCTTTCAATTCACAACTATAAAATAAAAAGGAAACTGTGATCCTATTGTATAGAGTATACAAATATAAAACAAATATAAATTAATCTATTGCTTCAATTCACCAAGAAAACAGAATACATGTGAAAAATGTTATTTCTTTTCCCTTCCAACGACCGGTCGAAACACTTGAAACTCGAAAGAAACAAATCCTAACCCAACCTTTTTGTTCTTCTTCTATACTATTATAGGGCTCGGTTAGGATGAGTTCCCAATGCATCGTTTTTGCCTTTTGCGTCGCACGGCACGCTATCTTCACGTATTCTGATTGGCGAATTGGTGAATCGCGTCAGGAATTTGCCGATCAGAATACGTGACGCGCGACACAAAAAACAAAAACGATGCATTGGGAACCATTCTTTACGTTCCGATCAGACCTAATCTAGAAATATATAAATTCTAAATCCGAAAAGTGTGCCGGAGAGTAATCGAAATAAACGTCATGCATCTAAGAATTTTTCAGAAGGAAGGAATATTAATAACTCACAGCAATGTTTCTTGATTAAAAAATATCGCAATATTCGACCAACTTGGATAGGTACTGAAACTTCATATGGAAATATTTCGACTGGAAGAAATAACTAACTTACAGCAATGTTACTTGCGGAAGTAAATGACAATATTTCAATTTGTGTATTTGACAATATCACTGAAACTTAATAGCGAAATGTTTCTAAAATAACAATTATGTGTTGAGTTTCATTTTTATTGGTTTCAAATATTGTTGTTTCCGTATTCCTTTTATCCTGACTGCCATTGTAACTGACTTCAAACCCAACATATATGTACAAGTTGTCAATAAACGTATATCTATCTATCTAATATTATTAATGTTTTATGTGATCGTTGGCCTAATCACTGTTAGTGTAAAGCCAGTGTACCACCTCAGGTCGTAATCCCCAGGTTTTTACCCATAAATTTTCTGAATTCACAGAATAGCTTGGTTGCTCTGGTACTAGTTTTTTCCAGGTGTGTCCTCCCATTCAATTTAGAATCGAGTGTCACTCCCAGATATTTCATCTCTTTAGATATTTTGAGTGGTCAATAAACATACCTATCTATCAATAAAAAGTGTACAACTTTCATTTAATTATTTTATTGGATTATCAATATACTCCTCCATATCTTATATTCCAAATTCCTGATATTAATTCACATATTATTAACGAACCGCTTATGGCAACCAAACATACAAGGCCGAGCAAGCGAGAAAATATTTAGGTGGAACTTAGTGCAGCGTTGACTTACCCCCCCCCCTCTCAACTTAAAAAATGATTAATAATCCTTGATTGTCTGCTTTTAGTACAACCAAATCTGTTATTCGATTAATAAATTGGACATTATTGAAATTATCCATTCAAAATTGAATTAACCAAATCATCTTAATTTTACATCATTTGATTCGATTTCTAACGAAATTCTACAACTTAAATTGGTAAGTATCTATAAAAATTGTTCATTGTGTGAATACACGTAACTTTCTGTAAACGTATGAGTGAGACAAAGCTCGTAATCCCTTGGACGCCTTAACTTAAAATCGACGCCGGTTTTCCAAGGATATTCTAACAGAATCCGTCGCCACCCCACCGTCATTGTCCCTTCAGGGACTTTTCAATTGTAATAACGTACCGTTGATTGCCTGGGGCTCGTTGGGAGTTCCTTTCAATCGTGGGAAAGGGATCCCACCTGGCCTCACCGCGGCCGATCGCAATATAGACACGTGGGGAATTCAAAAGGTCACGTGATATACGCCGGTGAATATTGGCTCTGATTGACCCTTCAATGGAACGAAGGTGAAGATGATTATCGGTGAGCGTGTGCATTTGGCCACTGTTTGTCTTTGGTTCTTTTCAAATTCAGTCGGGCGGATGGAATAATAAATCACTACAAAAAGAGTAGCAACAATGTGATATTAATTGATTAGGGAACGTTTTTAGAACAATTTTGCTCCCGTGTTAGCTATAACAAGAGATAGTGACGTGAAAGTTTCTAATACAATAGTTCAATGCTAGAACAGATTTTTCACGAAGAAAGTGGATTTCACAATAATATGACAGTCAATTTTTTGTTAAGGATTCCAGTAGAATCATATAAGCGGGATGTTTGAAAGTAAGCACACAGAGAAACAGAGAAATTTGTCCCAGTAAGTAATCAAGAATGTACGTTTAAAATGAAGAACGACTCCAACTATTAATTGAAGTAAACATATTCTTTGTTTGAATCCTGGCATTCTTAAATTAACGTTGTCTTATTTTTTGTTTCTTTTATTAATCTAAGTTTATAAAACAATTGAGCACTATATTAATTTGTACAGATTAGTCAATTTTAAAAACTTAATCATTTTATCACTGTTGACATAATCCACCGAACTTTTCATTTCACGTGGAAGTTCACTTTCTAGTCGTTTCTGATGGTAGAGTGGATATTCGACAATAATGTGTTTTACTGTCAAAGGAGTATCGCAGCCAAAGCACAATCTTTGTTGTTCTTTCTTCAATAGGAACTCGTGGGTTAACTTGGTGTGTCCTATTCTCATGCGATGCTGCATCACTTGATCACGACGTCTTTGTGACATTTTCCATTTTGGTAGTAGATTTGGGTTGACACGTTGTAGTTTATTGTCTTTAAGTTTTCCATCTTTTTTGTCATACTTCCGTCGAATGTTGTTTAATACAGCTTCTGAGGTCGAAATGTGGAATTTCAGGGGGTTCACTATCTATTCTGTTGATACTGCAGGAATCTTTAGCTTCCCGATCAGCTTTCTCATTTCCTATTATACCGACGTGGGATTGAATCCACACGAACTCGACTTGTTTATTCATATTGTGCAGTGCTTCAAGGACGGCTTTAATTTGGCATAACATTGGGTGGATTGGGTATACTCTCAATATTTCCTGTATTGCACTTAAGGAATCAGTGAAAATGACTGCCTTTGATTTGTACTGATGTAATATATGTTGCAGGGGTTTGGAGATTGCCAACAATTCTCCCGAATATTTGGAGTACTCCTTGGGTAGCTGAGACTGATAGGTGGATGTTCCTTCGACGGAAGCTGCGCCTTCTGCTTCCATTTGAGATGTTTTTGATGCATCTGTGTACATTTGGTAGTGGCTTTTATACTTGTTTTTGATATCTTGAGAATTTTGTAAAATTAGGGGGAACGGAGTACTGGATTCAGGGTACAGTAGAATATTTGTATTGCATTTAGGGATTTTTATGGTCCAGGGGGGAGGATATTTAACCTTGTTTGATATAATTTTCGGGAAATTGAAATATATAATTCGTTTACTAAATGAAGCGGACATATTTGGTTTTTGGTCGAAAATCAAATGAAAATGATCAGAGAAGGTATATGAATAAGTATGATTATTAGGATTGGCTCCGATTTCAGCTGCGTATTGTAGACTCAGTTTAAGCCTTCTGATTGTTAGATGGAGCTCGTTTGCTTTTGCATAGACGCTTTCCCCTGGACTGATTCTGTGAGCTCCAAGTACAATCCTTAATGCAGTGTTTTGAATGACGTCCAGTTGCTTCAGTAAGGAACCTTTGGCTAAAGAGTACACTATAGAACCATAATCTAGCTTGCTTCGAATTTGTGTTTTATATACAGTTAGTAATTGTGTGGTATCGGCTCCCCAATTATGATTTGCTAATACTTCAAGAATGTTCATATTTTGCATGCATGATTTTTTAAGTTAATGAATGTGGCTGTTCCAAGTGAGTTTTGAATCGAGTATCATTCCCAGGAATCATTATTCTTTTATATACTGTAAATTCTCTTCGCGTAATGTCAACTTGGGCAGGTTTATTTGGTTTTCAACTGGAAAACACATTGCTTTAGTCTTGTTTGTAGAAAAACGAAGGCCCGTCTTCTCTGACCACTCTTCTAGATACTGGATGGATTGTTGTATTATAGTTGCGGCCGTGTGGATATTTCTGTTACTAACATAGATGACAAGATCATCTGCGTATAAACCAATTTGTACCGGAGTATTAATATGGTCTACTATTTTATTAATTGCTACTAAGAAAAATGATGCACCGAGTGTTGACCCTTGGGGCGTTCCAATGTCTTGACTATAGGAATTTGAAAGTTGATTATTACATCTAACTCTAAAATTTCTGCCATAGACCAAGTTCTCTACGAATCTCAGGAAGATTCCATCAATATTCCACCGTTTCAATTTTAATAGGACATCATACTTCCACACAGTATCGTATGCTTTTCACTATATCGAAGAAAGCAGCTAGTACTTGACGATAACTCGGAAATGCTCCATCTATAACAGATTCCAGTTTAACTAAGTTGTACATTGTCCTCCTGTTTTTCCTAAATCTGCTTTGTTGTTTACATATTGAATTGTTAGATTCCAAAAAGTATTGCAGACATTTGTTTAATATTTTTTCTAACAGCTTGCATATAGTGGATATTAAAGAGATTGGTCGATAAGAATTCGGATCCGACTAATCGTTGTTTGATTTTAAAACAGGAATTACGATTGCAATTTTCTGGTAGATTCATAGGGAAGCTATAGGGGATATTGTCAGGTCCTGGACTAGAGTTTTTGACATCATGAAGTGCTTATTTTAGTTCACTTATACTTAGTATTAAATTCAATGGATTGTTTTCGGTGTTTACTATGTCTTGTTTTAGGTTGTTCTCATTTTCTATTAATATAGGGTCGTATGTAGAGTAACTGGGGTGTTTCTGATATGAAGCTGCTAAGGCGTTTGATTCAATATTCCACCATGTAACTGTGTGTTTACGTTTTGGTTTGCTTGTCTTTCCTATAGTTTCTTCCGCAGCTTTTACCAGCATTGTAGTTTATTTTTCGACGACAAGGTCGATATTACCTTCCAATATCCCTGGATGCGGTAGGGAGTTTTTAATCATGTTTTGATAAGATTCCCAATCTGCATTTTCGGTCTTCCATATTTCTAAAAAGGATATTTCGGTATTATTGGATTTGTAATTTTTAATTATTATAGGCCTGTGATCACTATCATAAGTATGCGGTGAAACTTCCCAGTTTAGGCTTGGAGTTAAAGAGTATTCACATATAGAGAGATCTGAGGCAGAGTGATTACCAGTTACTGAATTAAAGCGAGTATTTTCACCCCAATTAAGTAATGTAAGATTGGTTGAGCTTAAAAGATGTTCTATGACTTCACCTCTTTTATCTGTAGACGTACAGCCCCATGTAGTGCTATGTGCATTAAAATCACCTACTATAATCCTTGGTTTTGGAATTTGATCTATTAGTGATTCAAGTTGTTTGGAGGTAATTTCCGTATCTGATGGAAAGTATATGTTGCATATAGAAAATTGTATTGGGAACTTTATTTTAACTGCGACAACTTCTAAGTTTGATTGTATAGGGATTTCCTCTGATTCCAAATTTGAGTTGACATATATAGATACGCCAGCACTGGCTTTACTTGTGCTGATTCTGATTTCGTGATAGGCATACAAAATTTTGAAGAATAGTTTTTATTTATTTTGAAGTTTCTCTCTTGTAGGCAGATGGCTTGTGGAAGTATTTGTTTAATTCAATGTTGAAGTTTTTCGACATGTGTAAATACACATTGAATGTTCCACTGTTTTGCTTATTTAATATGTGCTATCCTGTGGCCCATCGGTGTGTTCCGACATGTCAATCTGGTTATTTAAGTCTTGTTTCATTTTATTAAGAATTTTCTTCTTGATTCTTGTAATCCTGGCTTTTATTACCCTTTCTTGCAACTTGGGATATATTTTTGTCAGCATGTGTAGTAGGCCTTGTATGTTCTGTGTGTACTCCTGAGCAATTTCCAGAGGGATGGAAGAGTCGTGTACGTCTTCTAAGTGGCTTTCTAATTGGATATAATTTAGTACATATGGCGGTGATGCTTCCTGAATCAGTTGTAGTGGCTAATTTGATAATTTTTTTCTTCTTATTTTGTAATGGTTGAGGTTTTGTAGAATCTACTTGCCGTGTTTCTGTAGGAGTGGAGCAAGCTGGAGATGATACTTCGGAGTGGGAACGTTTATTTATGTGATTCGGCTTAGAACTTTCTTGAGAATCCATCTCTTCCTGAGTTTCGTCGGTTGAGTGTATTTCTTTATTCTGTTGAGAACTAGGGGCCATTAATTGTGAACAGGAGTATTCCTGCATTTTGGAGGAGTTGCTAGCAAGTTGTAATGTAGGCTGTGGAACAGTAACGTGAGAGGGAGTTATAGTACAAGCTGATGATACGTGACCAGCCTGATGACACTTATAACAAGTTAATCCATCAGGAAGGAAAATTATTATCGAAATCAATTAACACTGAGTTAGGTACAGTATTATTGTCTAATGGTGCATAGTATACTTGCCTTCGGAAACTAAGCACATGACTGTATTGTGGGTCCTGTATTCCGGCTCTAAGAAACGAAATTGGGGACATTAATTCAAAACCAAGGTGGATTAAACACTTTGCAATTGCATCATGAGGTATGGATGGACATATGTTAGAAAGAAGTAATCTATTAGCTGGGTTAATTAGTTTGCGTGCTTTTATACTGTGTTCTCCTATTCTAAATTCTCCTTGTTGACTCAGAAAATCGTCTACAACTTGTTTACTTGGAAGGTAGATGCAAATTCTTCCATTTGACATTCTTGGTGAAAACAGTACATTTCTTGGTTGCACTATGGTTCCTACTGCAATGGTGGTATACCTACTTCTGTAGTTTTATTGTGTCTATCGGCGGAAAAATTATTGCTTGGTCCTTAGTTGGAAATTTTGGAGATGGTTGTTGTTGCGTACTTATGAAATATGTGAGATTTTGCTGATTGGGATTACTTGACGGCCGCCTGTAGTCTGAAGCGTCGCTTAACATTTTGTAAATTTTAAGTAGCTTTCTTTGTTTTAAATTCAAATCTACTTTTTATTTCGGCATAAGTTTCAACCTGAATCCGACTTTATTTCTAGCAAAACCGATAGGTTTGGCTATTAATGATTAATGATAGTGATAGTAGCTGAAGCCAGTTTTTTGGTTAATTAATAACCAAAAATTTGTTGGTATTGTATCAAAAGCGATATTTTCATCGATCTATGATTACTGGAGAAAAAAAAAGTACTTACTGCACTTAAAGATCACTGTAAACTACTTCGATTTATCGTGTTTTACTGTTTTAATTTTTAGTATTTCTTTCGAAAAACGGTAAAGACTGAGGAGCACAAAATACTTCGACTTATTTGCCTGATATTCAGGTCCGGAACCACACTGCCTTGCTCAATTTCAAGATTGAGAGCTATAAATAAGAACAAACATTCTTAATTTCATAAATTTTTTAAGCATGCATTCTTGAATTAAGAGTGAGGAGTGTTTGAATTAAAAATATTAACATGTTGAATTGCGCATAATTAGGGTAAAAATATGTAAATATTGTTCGGTCAATAATTAAGCATAAAACGTTCTGGAACTAAACTGTAGTTCACAAGAAAACTTCTCGTTTTAAGTATTTTTCAGTTAGAGTTATTCTGAGAGCTCCTTTACTCAAATTAAACAAAATACATTTTTGAATTGTGAAGTAGCAACGTTAAAATACGAATTGAAGTTGATAATATAAGTATGGATAACCGTCTTTTCAAGAACGCCCATACTCAAATTAATCATGTAAACTTAGAAGTAACATTCTTGAATTAAGAATGGAACTTCTTATTTTAAGTTTAGAAATGTTATTCTTCCATTACGCACTTCACATACTTAAAATACAGAAGAGAAAAACTTGATTCAAGTAGAATCTTTCTAAGAATAAGAATGTCGAGACTTAAATCAACCACCTAACATTCTTGTTAATATTACAAAATAAGAAATAATCTTAAATAAGTATTTGAATACTAAAATCAAACTTGAGAGATTTTTAATTTAAGCATTGAATAAGAATAAACACGCATAAATTAACAATTTTTGTACTAAATTTAATAAATTATTTTGAGACGATTTTTTAACATACGTGCTTAAAAACTGGTTAAATAAATATTGTGGCATGCTAGGTTGAAAAACAAGCAGGAAAATTCTTATTTTCTGCTTAATCTGAACATGTTTTTCTCTCTGTGAGTGAAATCTTTAACCCTTAATTAGGCGCGCCTAAAAAAGGTGCATAATTGGGCGCGCGGTGTATTTTATACACCATACGTTTTGCGACTGTATGCATTATTGATATAAAAAGTAATATGTTTTGTGCAAAAAAACAAAGCGTGACATATTGAATACTTTTATTTAGGTGTATAAAAATAATGAAATAATAATATGGACAAATCTAAATCTAGCAATTCTAAGCAGATTATACATATAATATTGAGAGTAACTGAATATATGAAAATTTGGTTTATTAAACATAAAAATTATTCATTGTCGGATGAATGCTCAATATTGCTTAAACACTCATTATATTTTAACTGGTTTTGACTGTGTTCTTTACAAACAAACATTTTCTGGTTCTTCTGCACTATTTATTTCCGGTTCTACATCAACATGCTAATTACTTTTCCGCCCAACCTACCCCAAAAAAAGTTGGAAATTTGGAAATAAATTTCGAGTTATTTTTACGTTTTCTATCAACAACAACACGAAAAAACGGTTTTTAGAAAAAAAATTCTGTGTGTATGTCGTTGTCGTCGGCAACTTTTCGTTACATGTCTTGTTAGCATGATACAGCCTCCGTAGTACAACAAGTCACGAATTTTATGATTGAATATTATTCAGGACATGCCACAGATGAACCTTATTCATTTTCAGCTCCCCAGAGCCAGAGCAACAGGTGCTATAGTACTTTAAGTATGAAATTTATGTCATTTCTGGAGAAATTTCAGTTTTTTAGCACGATACAGCCTCCGGAGTATATACAAGTGACCAATTTTATGATCGAATATTCTTTATAGCGTCTAAGAGATGAACCCCATTGATATTTAGCTCACTAAAGCCAGTACAATGGGTGCTATGATACTTGAAGTACCAAATTTTTGTCATTTTTGGAGAATTCTCAGTTTGTTAGCAATATACAGCCTCCAGTTGGTTCTAATTTTTAAAAACGTTTATTTATAATTATTTTAAGGTCTGAAGGTAAACTTTGGAATTGAAGACGATTTTCCAAATGAGGTGTCATCAGCTGCAGTGAAAGCTGCTTTAGAAATAGCCTTCTTGGTAATACTTCATTATAGCTTATACTATTGTAAATAATTTGGCTGTTAATTCCGGAAATATCAATGAGCCGGAAAAATATACATAAAGGCCATCTCTTCGTTCTTCGAAATACTGAATAATTTCCACAAAGTTGATCTACTGTATCAACGCCGCCCTTAGTCATATTATAATCATGTATTAGTTCAGGTTTTCCTGTTTCATCATTTATGAAACCATCACTTTGCATTGTAGAAATAAGAAGTACAGATTTATTATATTATAACTGTTCAAGATTGTGACATCTTGAAATTTATTTGTTAAGATACATTTAAAATATGTGAGACATTTGTATGCCTTCCTTTCTTTATTGTATATATTCAAGGCGTAAATTCATTTTAGTTTATAGCTTTGTAGAAATATGTGGCAGAATTGATAAGATCTTTTTATTGTAGTAAATTCAAAGGATATTTTATTTTTATTTTCAGAATGTTTTGTAAATATCACGTTTTCCAACAATGATTGTAAATTCTTTTGTATGGGCAGATGAATGACACCTTTTTGAAAGTCGACATTGTCCTATAGTTAAGAAGTGAGAAAAAAGCACGTTTCACCCTATTTGTATACTGGATTGTAAAAACCTTAATTTAAGTGTCAATTCTGCAAGTATTTATGGTCGAGGTTCGGAAGACATGAAAAACGTTTTTGAATTACCCTTCTGAGTAAATAGGTTACAATTGCTATTGTTGTACTCCATAGAAACTCAACTTACTATTGGCGGCACCCATAGTTGAATCTTGTCTGGAAAAAACCGACAAGTCAGGTGATGCTGGCCAATAGGAAATATTTATTTTCGTTTGGTCAACCCAATCCACGTGTAAACACACCCCTCGCAGATTTCTACTTAACACGTCTCACTACGTGAAGAAATCAGTACTACAAACTCATCGAAACGAGCGCAACGCTCAACATCAAGTTCATACTCATCGAATCGAGCGCAATGCTCAGCAACGAAGTTGGTTTTCAACTCATCGAAACGAGCGCAAGGCTCAACAACCAAGTTAGTTTTTCACTCGTCAGTTCTACACTTCTAGACGCGAGTTTCACATTCATCGACGCGAGTTTTACACACTCATCGAATCGAGCTCAACGCTCAATAACAAAGTTAGTTTAAAATTCATCAAATCGAAACATAAAGTGTCTTCCGATCTGAAACCACAGAAATTCAGCGTTCACAACTCAACATTGTAACATTTTGTAAATTTGTACATAATAAATTATTAATTTCGACATTAACGTTGTCAAATTAAGATTATTTATTTAGTTGAATGTCCACGCCAGTTGACGAAGTTCAACTAGAAATATAATCAAAAAAAATAACTCTAATGGAATTTCCATTTTATTTTTTCGTAAAGTGCCCATGAATGTAATTTTCTTTTCAAGAAGCAACTTCGCTAATGGATAACTACTATATCAATTATCGCAGGTTAAATTTCTATTCTTTCCTCTCACATGTGCAATAAGGCTAGTTAAATTTGGGAAGGTCCATTATTCAAAACATATGGACCGTCTGGTTGTTTTCCACAGTATATTTCAATATTACTGGTATAAAATGTCTTTGCATCAAAAAGAGCAAAAATTTTGATGCCTTACTTGGCAGGTTTATTTGGAATGAACTGTATTAAACTGCATCTGCCGCGAAATGGAAACAACATTTCATCAATCGTCATGTATTGACTGAGGCAGTATTCCTTCTTACAGTAACTATTAAAATCTACTAACAAAGACCTTATGGGTGCTAGCTTATCTACTTTTCGCCTTTCTTCTCGTGTGGTGATATTATCAAACCTCAATATACGCACGGAAGATTTCAATTCCGGTACCATCATTTGCCCATAATTCTAAAAATGATGTGTGATTGGCTCGTTTCACGCCACTTAAAAAAATAATCTAATAAACGCTTAAATTTCATTTTTACTAATATGTTTTACATCCCTACCCCTTTGAAATTTTTGTTATATGGTATCAATATATATGTTGGAACAATCTATAATATTTTCTAATATTTCATTGGGGAAAATTTTTAAAAGGACATCTATTTCATTTTGAATACTACCGGACACTGATTTTGGCCCCGACAGTATTTTTACTATATTTTGCCCTTTTACTAAGAAAACTTTCTTTTGTCCATTTAGTGAAATTATCTTTGCCAATATAATACTCCTGAAATGAAGTTTTGCTATCAGAAATTTCTTCGCCTGATGAGTCACCGATAACTTCAGAGTGACTATCGTGAGTGCTATAAGCCACTTATTATTAATTAAAAATGGTCTTTATTTTATGTTATAGTTCCCTTTACATTGGATATAGAAAATACAAAATGTGAAGCCGATGACCTGGCAATTTTCTATCTCCTCAGTTTAAGTCATCCCAGAGTTCAATGGCTCCTTGCCGAAGCATCATCCATTGGTATTAGTTTGTAGCAATAACTTTGTCCTGTACTGAATTTTGACACCTAGTATATTTCGGCTGTTATATCACTGAAAAGTAGCTAAAAAACAGTTACTCAAAAATGATATGGGGTTTAGCTTTGGGGGCGACAACGTGACGGACGCTGTTTTAGATTTAATTATTTATATTAGTGATTTGATTACACAAATTTGTGTGAAAGTAGGTTTGGAGTTGAACAACCTAGTTATGTAATTAACGAACCATGCAGCAGTCTACACGCACTATCTCGGATGTCTCCTGCGCGATTTGCGTCTTTGAGATTTTTCCAAAGATCATCTGGCAAACAGTTATTATAAAAATTTTGTGATATTTTAGATATGAAGTCTATGATAGTGGGTATATCAGATTTGTCATGTAACCAAGAGTTTTTGGGTAGTCTAGTGTAACAGTTGTGTTTAATTGCCATCCGTAAACACTTGTTTTGTACCACCTGTAAAGAGTGGAAGTTGTGTTTGGTCCCGTTGTAATAAACGGGAGCTGCATATATGAGTATTTTGTTTTGTGTTGTTAAGTTACTATGTGTGCAAAAGATTGGGTACAGTTTCCTCATTGCAATCTTTGCCTTGCGCACCTGTTGCACAATATGAGCATTCGCGTTTGTGCTCGCTTGTATAGTATACCCTGAGTATTTTAGGGTATTACTAGGCTGAATGTTATGTCCATTTACACAAAGCAAAGACTACAATGATGTGTTTTTCTTAGCTATTCTCCTGAGTAATTAATACTCTGTTTTGGATTCATTAATAGCTAACTTGCATTCGTGAAAGTAAGGTATTATTTTTGTATTAAGTGTGTTTGAACTGTTTTGAGAGAGTCATCAGGATTCTGTGCAGATGATACAAAACACGTGTCATCAGCATACATTGCGGTTAACAAGTGTGGGGATGTTGGGAGATCGTGGATAAATAGGGAGTATAGCAAAGGTGATAAAACCGACCCTTGCGGTACTCCAGCTTGGATTAAATATGGTCCAGCAGTGTGATTATTAATCTTAGAGTAAAAAGTTCTGTTTGACAAATATGAGTATAGTATTTTTATTAGGTATTCTGGTATTTCTACCTCAATTAATTTGTGCAATAATCTCTCGAGCCATACGGAGTCGAAAGCCTTTTGGATATTAAGGGTTACCATGACCGATTTGTTTTTGGTTTGGAATCCTTCCTTATGTAATTGATAACTCTGACTATTTGAGATACGGTGCTGTGGCCGCTTCTGAATCATTATTGCTCGGAGGGACTGATGTTTTGTTTCTCAACAAATTGTTTGAGCCTAAAAAGTATGATTTTATCAATCACCTTTGCTATGTTGTTTAGAAGGGAAATGGGTCTATAGCTATCTACATAACATGGCTATTTATTAGCTTTAATAATAGGGATTATATTGGCTATCTTGAGCATATCAAGATATTGCCCTGTTTTAATAATAAAATTAGTTATGTGTGTGATTTGTACAATGGCTTTTTTGGGGATGTTTTTAAGTAAAATGTTGTGTATGGTGTCTAGTCCGGGGGCTGTTTTGTTTTTGAGTTTTTGAATTGTGTTATATATTTCCGAGCATGTTGTTAAATTTTTTGTATTGCCTGTATTGAGTGAATTAATGTAATTATGAACTGTATGTGTTATGTTTTGGTGAAATTGCGTGTGTTGTGTATTATTAACAAAGTTGTTTTGAAAATACTCTCCGAACTGTTCTGCGATTTCGGGGCTATTGTAATAGGTGTTTCCGTTATGTATAAATTTATTTATTTCGCTGTCTTTTTGCCTAAAATGACGGGCGACTTTCCATAATGAATTGTCATCTGTTTTTATTGTTTCTAAAAATTTAGACCATTCATTGTTTCTGTGTTCTTTGATTAACATATTAATTTTTTGTTGATATAAGCCACTTCTTCCTCTAGTTCATATACTGGTTCAATATCGTCTTCTTCTAAGAATATGGTTAATTCTTCATCTGTCAGTTTGTTTGGGTTTTTTACGGGTATTTTATCCCTAAAAATATATTATCACACAGTACTTCACATTACTCATCAAAATATTTTAATATAATAATTTTTCTAATGAAGTCGTAAAAACAAAATTAAAGTTTATCTTACATATTTGGTCGCGTGGTGTACTTTATGCACCAGTTCTCTCAAAGCCTTTGATATTAACTTAATAAACTCTCGCACAACACTGATATTTTGGTGGAAAATAAGATACTTAATGCGGCAGGGACAGACATGCGGTGTTGTCAGAGTTATTAGGTCTATTCTAGCATTGGTGTACAAAATACACCGGCGCGCCTAATTAGGGTTAAGCACAGACCAGCTTCTTCAAAGAAGTAAGAGAATTATCCCTAATATTTTTAATATCTTCATAGGTCATTAAGTATTTATCTCCTATTTTCATTTTTAGATAACATAAGAATGTACAGAGCTAATAATCCAACTGAGAACAAAGAGATTATTTGAAAATGCCAATTGACAAATATTTTAAAAAATAGACTGTTTAGATTTCATATATCGTGTTCAAAGTGAATAGCAAGTTTTGTATACGTTATGATTTATTTGTTTAACTTTTTCAATTCATCTTAAACCGGTTGGTGAGTCGAATGCTCTGCGTATAGCCAGCCATCTGTTATTTGTCCAGTCGGAAATCTACTAAATCTTCAACTTTATTGAATTCACTACTCGTAATTTGTAGTGACAGTGATAATGATTACAAGTGACTCACATCGCAGGTATCAGGTTCGATCAAAGACGATTCGGAACTAATTTAGAGAATATAAATAGTGTGACAAAGGAAAAACGAATAAACAAAATGCAAGCAACTGTTGTTTTATGATTAACCGGAAATTAGCACTACTCATTTTATTGTCAGTCAATGACAAAATTGTTATTTTAACCTTTTGACCGGAATTGACGTACTTGTAATAATAACTAACAAAGAGGTACTATGCACGTGATAAGTAGGTGTAGATAAATTTATCAGTCGTTACACAGAAATGTGACTCTTGTTAATGACGCTAATTGGAATAAATGTTCCAGTTTTGCAATTCACTTTGTTTTCCAAGTTTGTGATAGTATTTATTATTCATGTAGATTTAAAACATAGTTAAGGATTAATCCCGTAGTAGATCTAGTTAGTTTTTCAATTCATATTTTAAGAAAAAATTTGGTTGATGATATAATTTCTAGTATTTATAAATAGTTATGAATGCAAAATAATTGATATTGTATTTCTAATTAATTATTGAGAGTGAAATTATTATGGGATTTGATCTAATCCCTTATCAGTCAATAAGAAATTTTAACCAATGTGCAAGAAAATCTAGCAACAACGCGGCCAGTTTGGTATTTGTACACGACATTAAAATTTGCTGGGTACTTGAAATTGAATCAGAACGGTTTATCTCCAAAAAAAGAACACAGTAGACAAATTAAAATTATTCTTTGTATCATTCATAATATACAGTTGAATGAATATAATCGCTGCCTTTGAAAAACTGACCACGTTACGCAATATTGCCGCATATTTGTAAGAAAATCATTGCTGACGGAAATCCGTTGATGTCATACAACTAACTTTTTGTTAATCGATCTCAAATATTTCATTTTGTATTGTATTATTGTATCAGTTGTGTCAAGTTGTCTCAAAGTTAGTGGTTGCTTTTTTGTCCTGAATAGAGCCCCATACATATTTTATTTTGGAAAATACAAATAGTACATTTCAGAAATTGTTCATCATCATCATCACTCAGCCCATTTGAGTCCACTGCTGGACTTAAGCCTCCCGTAATCCAATCCATCTCCGTCGATCCTGTGCGACGTTCATCCAGTTTGTCCGGATTATCTTGATGTCGTCAGACCATCTCGTTGCTGTGCGTTCTGACGAGGCCTTCATTCCAAAAGCTTTATTGTCCATCGTCCATCCGCAAGTCTAGCTACGTGTTCCATTTCAAGTTAGTATCAGTAACATCTGTCATTTGCCGTAATTGGTTATTAAAGATTCTGTCTCTGAGAGAAATGCTTAGCATTGATCTACCCATTCTTGTTTGTGCAATGCATATTTTAACTATAGTCTGTTTTGTGAGGGTGAGAGTTTCTGCTCCATAAGTGAGTACCGGCAATAAGCATTGATCAAAAACCTTTCTCTTCAGGCATATAGGGATATTTAATTCAAAGATATGTCTTAATTTGTCAAAAGCGCCCTATGTTAACCCGACTCTACGTCGTATCCCACAGGTTTGATTGGCACTTCCAATGCGGATTGAACGGGATATAAATTGTTACCAGCCAAAAAAACTATACGTAGATCTTTTAACTTTTAATTCAAGACTATGCTTGTATATAAATAATTTGTAGATGCACAAATTATTTCCACTATTCACCTTTACCATTATTCGACTATTTTGGGGTCATAATACGCGGACATTTTTGTCACGAACCCCTCTCCTTTCAAATCTAGTGACAAACCGACTTCTCTCCTACTTGTAATTTGTCACAATTAAAACAAAAATTACTAAACTTATTTCCGTTGTTTATGTTGTGTTCGCTTTTTTTTAATATCTGGCCTACATTCGTTTTAATATTATATTTAGATAGTTTTAAATAGTTTACGTATCCGTTGTTCTGTTCCTAATTGTCACAATTCGACAAAACTAGTTACTTGCGTATCACTTTTTTTGTTCCCTGAAGTCGAATGTGGGAAATAGTTGTAATGCAGCAATAAAATTAGAACCTCAGTCTATCAACAATGCAAGCAGAGTAAGTACTCAGTATTATGGTAATACAAAAAATACAATTTTCATGTTTTTTTGGGTATGCATAAGGCATTTCAGAGAAGATGATATATATTCTTGTATTCGACAAGTTGATGAGAAAGCTACTGTATATTAGTATAGGGTGGACCATTAAGCGAGGTAAGCGGCTGTATCTCGGTAAGTGTTTGTCTCGGGCTGCGGAGAAAAATATTGATAGTAAAAGTGGCCAAGAGTAATTGCTGGAAATTATTTTCAACCTCTAAATTTCACCTCTAGGGGGCGTTACTGCTATGTTCAAATCTGAAATTATTATTATCTCAGAATATCGCAAGATGAGCTATAACTTTGGTATCATCATTTGAAAGCCCGTTTATCACCAAACAATTTTTTATTGTGACATTTCTTCTGTCATTATAAGCAAGAAGGAAGAACATTTTTTTTCAGTATTTAAATTTTAATATTTCGTTAACAATTCAACCAATCCGACTGTTTGTTAGGGGCGAAATTTAGGGGATGAGAGCAGTGATTGTGCACTAGTGTTCCTCGCCTCTAACTGTCCCAGTAGCTCAGTTGGGCGTAGGTTCGACAATAAAAATTGATTTCGATTTTACTGAAATGTATCGGGTTAAATTTTTTAGAGCGCCACAGATTTCTAGCCAGTCAAAATCTGAAACCACCCAGATGGGATGGGACAATCCACTGCACTAATATTACTTAATAATAAAGATTGACTATAAGGTTATGTAAATCTCATTAAAAAAAATAAGAAAAGGTTCTTGCTCACTTCTGATTACCAGGGTAACTGGTATTATTAACTTGGATCAGAACAAAGAAATAGTCATTAACCTTACTACACAAAATGTATTGAACATGTTATAATGTATCGGCACAAATGAAGCACACAACAATATCCTGTGGTTGTAAATAAGTATCCCACCAAATGAGTGGGTAAACTAAGATTGAGAAGAGTATATCAGCTTGACAGACAAATGTCACACATGAATCTGTGACGTCACTATGATAGCTAACATCTATGTACAAAGAAAAATATATGCCCTAAGGGCGGTATCAACTTAAAATCTAAGACTTAGCTGCGGTTATTGTATGGTAGTGGCCTCTCAGCTTCTCAATATTTCTACCAAAAAATCCAGCGCCTTGGTGAGTATGTGGACTCTAGGAGGTGTACAACACACGAAGACAAGCACGTAGTTACGAAGGAAGTAGAAGGTAGACTGTGTGAGGACGAACACTATGGCCAGCGGAGACAATACACGTTGACAGTGATGGGTGGACGTTGAAGATGGAGCTGGCACCAAGCTGGGAGTTGAAATTCGAATGCGGTGGCTTCAAACTCGATATTCGAGTATGAATTTCCAAACTGATGTGAAGGTTGTACGTTGAATTGATGGTAAAAGTAGATTGATGACGACCAGATGGTCGAATAAACCCTAAAATAAACACTACTAGTCTAACTTCCGATTTCAATTGAGTACGGGGGCTCTTATTAGTCATAATACTAACCTCAATGTGACAGAGGGTTCTTGGACGGCCCTGTTGGTCTATTTGCCGTCTGACATCCAGCTCCTTTTCCGTGATTAAATCAATTGACGAATGTACTCCCTAAAATACACAACGCAAGGTCTCAGAGCCATGCTCGAGAAGTTCTACGAGGAACTTACCTTCACCCCCAAAATCTCGTAAATCAGAAAGATTTTCCTTAAAATATACAGCGTCTATTATCGCCAACAATATAAGGAAATCTCCCAGCCAGATATTTCTCAGAACCATGCAACGATGAACTATATAATTGAAAGTTTCCAGCGAAGGGTTAGGAAACTCGACTCAGTCAATCTTCTTCCAACTCAACACGGAGATTCAAGAAAAAATGACAAAAATTGGCAGATGTGTAACAAAGAATACACCAACCAACAAGAAACGAAGCTTGTGCTATTTTAGAATTCATTTTCTAAGTGCGCATGTCTGATCAGAGTCAGTTATCTGTCAATGTCATGTGATTTTATAGTTTACATCAAAGAATACACCAACAGTACTCTTTGGTTTACATGTTTAACAAAGAAAATACTTTGCTGTACGGTTTTTCCTTATTTACAATATAACATATATGTTTTGTTTGTGTTTTTTATTGTTTAAAAAACTATTATATCAGTTATGGCGCCAAGAACTTGTGCAGTTGGTGGGTGTCACTCAAGAGATGGAGACAGAACAACTATGTTTAAATTTCCTAAAGATCCTGTAAGGTAAGAGGAATTGTTTCTACAGGGTGTCCCGGGACTAATGGGAAAAAAGTCAGGAGCGTATAATCTGAGCCAAAATAATGTTAGTACTTCATATAAACTTTTTCTATGCAGGCCCTCGTTTTCGAGTTATAGGCCTCCAAAGTTTTAATTATGAATTTGGTTTTTATTTTTATTTTTTTTACTAGTTATTTGATCTTTATAAAATTTACGGCAAAGCTATAATATACGTGTATGTTTATTTTGTAAAGGTAAACAGTTTTACAGTAGTGCCTTGAAGCCAGGGACGGACTACTCGCAATGGTTAGTGATCCAAAAATTTTGCAGGGATGGCACACCCTGTATGAAATTATCGAAATTGACTTCCTCGCACATTAAGCTAACGAAAAAGTACTCTTGTTGGAATTCTACAAAATAAGCCGTTTGGCTAATATTTACAGTTTTATTAATGCACTATGTACCAATTCACGCATTCACCATTTTTATAAGTACACAACGAGGTAAAACTAACTTATTAATACTATGTCCAAGATTTGCCTACAGTACTACAAAAAAATAATTTAATGATAGCAAGAAGATGAAAAACATTAACGACGTATCAATTCGTAAGTTGGTAAAAACTTTTTATAAGTGTTTTTACCGTTTATCAAGTAACCATAGGATTAGTTGTCAAACGTTGTGTAGAATAGTTCGTTGTCATTACTTGTCAATAATTCATAAGTCCTTAATTTAACTGTTACAATGGCAGAATTCACTTTTATTGAGTATGCAGATATGCATTTAATGTATGGACTGGCTTCTCGAAACTGTTTAGAGGCCAGAAGGCTTTATGCAGAACATTTTCCAAACAGAGCATTGCCAGACAGACGAATGTTTGAGCGTATTGATCTCAGGTTACGAGAAACAGGTATGAATAAGTTAATGTAATTTTCCATGTATAGAAAACAAAATTTCAAATTTTAGGAAGTTTTTTGCCAAAAAAAGTTGGAGAAGGTCCAGTACGAAGCGTACGTACTGTGGCAGTTGAACAAGATTTGTTAAATGCAGTTGATAATGAACCATCAACGAGTTTACGAAAATTATCAAGAGAACATAACGTCTCGAAATCAGTCGTTCATCGCGTCCTAAAAGAACAGCTGTTATATCCTTTTCATATGAAAAAAGTACACAGTATGACAGTGGCTGATTATACTGCACGACTTGAGTATAGCCAGTGGTTTCTGCGACAACAACAAGCAGACAATACATTCATTAGTAACGTTCTCTGTACGGACGAATCCGGTTTCACCAGATATGGAGTCATAAATTCTCATAATATGCATTTATGGGATGATGTGAATCCACATGGCATTATCCAAACTAGGAACCAGCATAGATTCATGGTTAATGTTTGGACAGAAATAGTTGGCAATCATTTGATAGGGCCATATTTTATTGACGGTACTTTGACCGGTCAGAGATATTTGGAGTTTTTGCAAAATGAGTTATGGAACCTGTTTGATGATGTGCCACTACAAACTCGTAGGAATTTATGGTTCATGCATGATGGGGCCACTCCTCATTTCAGTTTAGATGTTCGACAGCATTTACACACAGGGTTTCCTAATAGATGGATTGGTCGTGGAGGCCCTTTTCAATGGCCACCGCGATCAGGAGACGTTAATCCTACGGATTTCTTTCTCTGGGGTTATCTCAGAAGTAAGGTATACGCAACACCCGTGCAAACAAGGCAAGATTTATTAGACAGAATTGTGTTACACTGCAATGTTATTAGAAATAATATGAGACTGCTCTTTCAAGTGCAAAGAAACAACCTTCGTAGACTTAGAATGTGCGTGGAAGTGGGAGGAGCTCATATTGTACATTTATTAGAATAACGTTAGTTTTTATTGTTGTTTAGGAATTAGTTTTAGTCCAATGTTTTATGAATTGTGTTTTTCGAGGTTTTCTTAATAGTTTAATAATTTTGTGTTCGTAATTTTGATTAAAAGCAACTGATTACGTTGTTTGCGTACCTATTCAATTCCTATTAAATGAGTTCTTAATGTTTTTATCATCTGCTATCATCAAATCATTACTTTTCCGCCCAACCTATCTAATATGCGAGAAAAGTATTGGTTTACCCCAAAAAAGTTGGAATTTTGACAAAAATTTTTGAGTTATTTTTACGCTTACCATCAACAACAACACGAAAAAACGGTTTTTAGGAAAAAAATCCTGTGTGTATGTCGTCGTCGTTGTCGTCGGCCACGATACAGCCTCCGGAGTGTAATGAGTCACAAATTTTATGATGGAATATTATTAAGGATATGTCACAAATAAACACTATTGATTTTCAGCTCATCAGAGCCAACAAGTCACCAATTTTATGATTGAATATCATTCAGGACATCTCACTGATGAACCCTATTGATTTTGAGATCCCCAGAGCCAATACAACAGGTGCTACAGTGTTTTAAGTACGATATTTTTGTCATTTTTGGAGAAGTTCCAGTTTGTTAGCATGATACAGCCTCAGGAGTATATCCAAGTGACCAATTTTATGATCGGATATTATTCAGAGCGTCTTAGAGATGAACCGTATCGATATTCAGCTCACTAAAGCCAGTACAACGGGTGCTTTGGTACTTGAAGTACCAAATTTTTGTCATTTTTGGAGAGTTTTCAGTTTGTTAGCACGATATAGCCTCCAGAGAATATACGGTTGATCAATTTTATGATTGAATATTGTTCAAGGTGTCTCACAGATGTGTCCTATTGATTTTCAGTTGACTTTAGCGAGTACGGCTGGTCCTATAAATCCAGATATACTAAATTTTTGGTTGTTTTTGAAAAAAATTCGGTTTGTTAGCACGATACATCCTCCGAAGTGTATACAAGTAACAATTTTATAATAGAATATTGTTTAGGGCCACAGATGCGGAAAAGTTAGTTTTAATCTTTAAAACCGTTCATTTTTTTGTAATACTGTAGGTAAATCTTGGACATCGTATTAATAAGTTAGTTAGGTAAATTGGTACGTAGTACATTAATAAAACTGTAAATATTAGCCAAACGGCTTATTTTGTAGAATTCCAACAAGAGTACCTTTTCGTTAGCTTAATGTGTGAGGAAGTCAATTTCGATAATTTCATACAGGGTGTGCCATCCCTGCAAAATTTTTGGATCACTAACCATTGCGAGTAGTCCGTCCCTGGCTTCAAGGCACTACTGTAAAACTGTTTATCTCTCCAAAGTAAACATACACGTATATTATAGCTTTGCCGTGAATTTTATGAAGATCAAATAACTAGTAAAAAAAATAAAAATAAAAACCAAATTCAAAATTAAAACTTTGGAGGCCTATAACTCGAGAACGAGGGCCTGCATAGAAAAAGTTTATATGAAGTACTAACATTATTTTGGCTCAGATTATACGCTCCTGACTTTTTTCCCATTAGTCCCGGGACACCCTGTATATGCAAAAACTTATAGATATATATTTCTTTTTTTGAATATGTTATTCTTCCATTGCATCTGTACCTATATTGGAAGTTGCGTGAATCTATGTTTTGAGTGTTAACATTCCTCTGTCTCTGTGTCTTTGTTAACATAAATAATAATGATAATATTACAATCAATGAATACACTACAATAAGCGTCACTGCTGATGAGTTCAGCTTGAATATGTTGAATAATAATACACAATATTGAATATAAATTGGTAGTAGTTTATTTCTTTTATACACATATGATAAATAAGAATTTAAATATACTTACTTAGCTTTATTTACATTTTAGAGCACAGTTATGGTTGGATGCATGTAACCGTGGAGATTTGTTTGAAAAAACCCTAGAGTCTACATAACAATTATAAGTTATGTCAACTCCACTTTGAGGATAAATTTACTTCCAAAAGGGGACGTAAAAAGTACCTATGTCTTTAAGCTGTGCCTACAATATTCCTATGGTTGAAACGCAAGGGACATGTTATATTGAGCGATCCACCAACAAAAATAGCTATTAAGTCTGGTAAATATTAAATTTAAGTAAATATTACAATCGGTTGTTATTGATACTTATTTTTGCCACCTTAGTGCAGAATTAATTATAACTTTTAAACTGGATTCATTAATACCTTATTGGCATTTTGTTTATTTGTGTATTACAATTATTTTTATAATTACAGATACCATGCCGTTTGAGCAAGTGGGACATTCGTCTGAAGCCACCACAAGACATATTGGTGATGCTTCTCCATCTCTTGGTAAATATAATCATCGTTTAGGTTCAACTCTTGTAGATAATATGCAACAAAATAGATGGCTTTCTTATAATTAGATTGCACTTAGCCTATCTGTGAATCGCCATATGCTTTGTATTTAAACAGCTGTATAAAATTGCAATGTAAATGTTATATATTCTTTAGAGTGTAGAGTGACAAATATAAGAATGCTTGACATTTTTTGAACCGATTATTAGAAATTGCTGATTATTACAATTATTTTTATAATTACAGATACCATACCATTTGAGCAAGTGGGACATTCGTCTCAAGCCACAACAACACATATTGGTGATGCTTCTATATGTCTTGCTAAATATAATCATCATTTAGATTCAACTCTTTTAAATAATATGCATCAAAATAGATGGCTTTCTTATAATTAGATTGCGTTTAGCCTATCTGTGAATAGCCATATGCTTTGTATTTAAACAGCTGTATAGAATTGCAATGTAAATATTATGTATTCTTTAGAGTGTAGAGTGACAAATCTAAGAATGCTTGAAATTTTTTTAAACTGGTTATTTGAAATTGCTGTTTATTGCAATTATTTTTATAATTACAGATACCATGCCGTTTGAGCAAGTGGGACATTCGCCTCAAGCCACAACAACACATATTGGTGATGCTTCTATATCTCTTGGTAAATATAATCATCGTTTAGATTCAACTCTTTTAAATAATATGCATCAAAATAGATGGCTTTCTTATAATTAGATTGCGTTTAGCCTATCTATGAATCGCCATATGCTTTGTATTTTAATAGCTGTATAAAATTGCAATGTAAATGTTATGTATTCTTTAGAGTGAAGAGTGACAAATCTGAGAATGCTTGAAATTTTTTGAACTGGTTATTTGAAATTGCTGTTTGTTACAATTATTTTTATAATTACAGATACCATGCCGTTTGAGGAAGTGGGACATTCGTCTCAAGCCACAACAACACATATTGGTGATGCTTCTATATCTCTTGGTAAATATAATCATCGTTTAGATTCAAATCTTTTAAATAATATGCATCAAAATAGATGGCTTTCTTATAATTAGATTGCGTTTAGCCTATCCGTGAATCGCCATATGCTTTGTATTTATACAGCTGGATACAATTGCAATGTAGATGTTATGTATTCTTTAGAGTGTACAGTGACAAATCTAAGAATGCTTGACATTTTTTGAACCGATTACTTGAAATTGCTGTTAATTACAATTATTTTTATAGTTACAGATACCATGCCGTTTGAGCAAGTGGCACATTGGTCTCAAGCCGCAACAAGACATATTGGTGATGCTTCTATATCTCTTGGTAAATATAATCATTGTTTAGATGCAACTCTTTTAGATAATATGCATCAAAATAGATGGCTCTCTTATAATTAGATTGCGTTTAGCCTATCTGTGAATCGCCATATGCTTTGTATTTAAACAGCTGTATAGAATTGCAATGTAGATGTTAGGTATTCATTAGAGTGTAAAGTGACAAATCTAAGAATGCTTGACATTTTTTGAACCGATTACTTGAATTTGCTGTTAATTACAATTATTTTCATAATTACAGATACCATGCCGTTTGAGCAAGTGGTACATTCGTCTCAAGCCGCCACAAGACATATTGGTGATGCTTCTCCATCTCTTGTTAAATATAATCATCGTTTAGATTCAACTCTTGTAGATAATATGCATCAAAATAGATGACTCTCTTATAATTAGATTGCATTTAGCCTAACCGTTTTGTTTTTCTTATACAAAAGTCTTTTTTATGGTTTTGCTAAAATGGAAAAATGTTCAGTTATTCATTCAAAGTTCACTTGCTATCAATGTAAAAAATGTTCCTGCTGGTCTTCAGAAAATAAACACTGGAAAATGTGATGGATGAATAGAACAACACATTGTTTATAATAAATCCTGTGCATATAGTCTTCCTCTATTTTCCTTTTTTGTTTCAGATACTAGATCTTCTAAAATTCTTATTGAGATGGAGGAACCCATACATTTACCATATCTCTCAGCTTCAGCTCAAACACCACA
The DNA here is from genome assembly GCA_963921935.1 of Galeruca laticollis. Lineage (NCBI taxonomy): Eukaryota > Metazoa > Arthropoda > Insecta > Coleoptera > Chrysomelidae > Galeruca > Galeruca laticollis. The sequence goes on along the minus strand of OY998176.1, from coordinate 205,944,674 downwards.
AAGCATGACCTTTGGCACACCACAAAAGTGAAAGTTAAGGTTCAAATTGAAAACAATAAAGAAAAAGTTATTCAAGAAAACATGTAATGTGGAGGCAACACCAAAATATAGCCCTAAACTCTTTAGAGATATGCGTGATCATTTTTTGACCAAACCATTGGCAGACATTGTCAAAACTCAAATTAATTTGAAAAACAGAAAATCACTTGGCAGACGTTATTCTGATGAATTAAAGAAGGTTGCCCTCACTTTGTATTTTTTAGGACCTAGAGCATACAGCATACTGTGAATATTGGATTATCAGGAGTTACTGAAAAGGAATTGGCTAGTTTAATGAAATAACACCCCATATCACCATCAACATGCAAACTTCGGCTCTCCTACTTTAGTTTGCATGTTTCAATGATAGGAAGAAACTCTTTCACTGCTAATTTGGTACCCACAAAAAAATGCGATTGCCTCCAGTTCGCTTACAGTCCTTTTGCATAATTACGAGTTCATTGTTTGCAGGACGACTTTTGATCCAGTCCCAATATCAATTAGTCCAGTATCTTCATCTCATGCAGTACTATAGAAGACATGACTTTTCAGTGACATCACATCAATACATATGGTATACTGTTTGTTACCATTGGACATTGTCTGAAGCTTTATTTCTACAGCTTTAAATATTGAATCGTAACCTAAACCAGGCTTGCAAGCAAGTTTTTTGGTGATTCTTTGCAGGTTCCGTTTTGTTGGAAGACTAATAATTCAATAATAAAGTTGTATGGCTGTGATCCCAAAAAATATTGCGTCAAGGCAAATAGTTTGTGTACTACAAAATATCTTCTACCTAGAGGTTCTCTGCCTTTCAATAGTACTTGCGCTTTTACAATTGATGCCAGAAGTTATTCAAGAGATTTCTCACACATTTCTTAGAAGTCCTCCAGGCTGCATATTTCTTTCTTTTCTCTGGCTTCCTTTGCAAAATTTCAAGCAATCGTAATGACCAAAGACCATGGTCCGTTGATTCCAATCATAGAACAATCGGAGTAACCGGGATTGAAAACTAACGGACCAATTGCCATGGCATGTTAGTTCTAGTCATAGAACAATTATAGTCAGCAGAAGTGCAGTAAACAGGAGTGCGTTCAGTTATGACGAAGGGTGAAGAGTTTGCCTCTATCGAATTATAACATATTGATCAAGAAAGACATTCTTCTCTAAAACAAAAGGAAGGGTTTCATTGTGCAAAATGAACCCGTAACATGTTTCTGGACTCATATGAAAGAGAGGTGTGTGGATTTTGAAGACCGTTCATATTCCTTATCGATTACTTTAAAACAGAGAAACTAGAGGTCGCTTTATGCAGCGATTACTTAGTTTAACGATTTCATTAACCCTTGAGTAAACGGGTGAAAATTAGTGACACAAATTAACGGCTTGAGAGTGATATACACGTTTTAAAAAAATGAGATTTTCATAAAAAGGCTCTCAATTTTATCATATGATTACATATTATTTGTTATTAACTTTTCCATTGAACTAAAATATGAAAAAAAACTAAAATACCATATCATTACATACAAGATGTAACAAAAGATGAACTATCCAAATACTCGAAAGTGTATTCTTAATCAAAAATGTTGTTTTTGAGCACAATCCGGACAAGTATGTTTGGAATGCTCCATACACATAATTTTTTAACAAATGTAACAAAAAAATCTCGTTTTACGATTTTTGCAAAAGGTGCATCTCCGATACTGCATTTTTTGTGGTTCTTCCAGTTTATCTACGTTGCTGCTTTTACTCTAATATCTCTAGAAATATGTTTGTTCATCTCTCTAGTTTTTAGCTGTTTCATAACCAGGCTCATGCCGAGGTCTTTTAGATATTTTCTTCTTGCAATTTTTATAAATTCTCCTTCTGTATCATAGGATTCATATATTATTTATTTATTTCAACCCAAACAAGTCTTACAACTTTATTACATGGGTTTCCTTAATTAAGATTCATAATTATACATATTATAATATATTCTATGTTTTATATAATATTATTTGCCCCACGTTTGGATGACAAATTATTTTATTTCGATATTTTAATAATTATATTATGATTTAATCTATATGGATTTTTAATTTGTTGATGTCACAATTTATGATTGTAACTACACTCTTGTGAATATGCCTTTACCACTGAATATAACCTATTGAAATTTTTGACAGCAGTTGTCAAATTAATATGCCCGGCTTAGATGAATATTAAATTTTATATTGTGAAAAATAAATCAATACACAATCGACTTACTCACTCTTATCTCAGAGAGGGATCAAAGATTTCAAATAATAATTCAAACTTATAAATTTTTAAAGAATTTTCCAAATTACGTATTACGCTATTCCAAATCTAGAGTAACTGTTTGTTCAATATACTATAAGACAATTTAAATTATTTTATGACATATATGATTTTACTGTCAGGAAATTAACCAAATGTCACTTATTATATGAAAATTTCTATAGTCTGAAAATTATCAAATACAATGAGAAATGAATACCAAAGAGTGATTGGAACTCAAATTTATATAATATATTATCAAATAACAAATTACAAGAAATTAGAACTTTTCAAAAATATTATAAACGCAGAAACAAAGATAGAATTTTCTATCAACCTTAAAATTAAGACAACCTATAATTATAAATCTACTCGCTAAATAATTATCAAAGTTCAAAATGTTTGATTATATACATGATGTATATCAATGTCAAAATACGCAAATTTCCGTTTAAATTGTCTATTCCAAAATTATCTTCGCTTGACGTTGAATTTTATTTGAGTAACGTTACTGTAATTTCAATCGAATTTATTACCATAAGATGCATCTAATTTGAAATATTTTAATAAAGGCCTATTAATTCTCGAGAAATAATGTAACTAAACTGGACAGGACTCACCAACTAGGTACTGGTTAACTCGTTCGTATTCTAAACCGTGTTCAGAATTCATGAACAACTTTCTAAATTAATTATTTAGAAATCGGAAAAATCACCCGCACTTTATCGATGCAATCCGTTGCGAATTATACACGCACTGGCTTTTCAATGCAGGATTTGATGATCTGATAATATTCATATAAATTACTATGATATTATTAAATAAATTTGAGGCAACTTTTATTTCGATGTTGCCTCGTGGGGATCTCAAAATCAACTCCCTCAACTTTCTATATCAATAATTCTCCTCTCCTTTGGTTAGCAAAAAATTTTTTTTTTAAAAAATATAAATTTACGTTTTCCTATAACAAAGAGAGATTTTCATTCTTTTAATATAATTGCAATTTTGCTAACAGAGACATCTGTATTCTTGTTTTCAAATCGTTATAAAGTATATTCTGCATTAATGTCATCCGAAATTGAAATGTCTAAATTTATTTGTATACTGAAACTTTAAAATTATTGATAATACAGTGTGTATCACTAGTATTACATCCAAATATGCACATTTTTCCTTATTTCAATATTTTCTTTAGAATTTAGATAGAGGATATGTATTAATATATAAGTTAACAAGAGACCATCATGTTAAATATTATCTGTTAGAATTGTACAGTCACCTTAAATTATACAGATATTTGTAGTATGTAGTTTATAATTTGTTTATACGATGAGATGCACACCAATCTATAACTATGAAATGGTTAAACTGATTAACAAACTTCAATATGACTGCAAGAGGTGCTCTTGGTATATTCATATCCTTCGATATATTAAATAAGGTAATTGTACCAAATTCAGACCCTGCATCAAATACGGACAATTTCCATGTTAATAAAATTTCAGTTTATAAAACGACGATTTAGATACATGTCGGGCTATATATGATCATGTAGTCATAATATACTTCAGATGTCAGGCTAGCCAACCAAACAAATCATTTCTAGCAGCTCGTTGAAACTGACAGGGCGTAGACGGGTGTGTTGTGTTATAATCCTAACGACTTTTCGTTATATTTTCAGGTAATATTATTATTACATTTTTGTTGCAAAAACATATTTCACTACTGTAATATGTTTTTATATGATAATTGTACATGATTTTGAAGTAATAATTACTTTTTTATATTATTACCTCGAATTATTACGGTGCCAGTATTACGGCCAACCGAAATAGCTATTTCTGAATTCGGACAATTATGTTCATATTCCAATATTTTAAGTTATGTATCTTACATCTTTCTCTAATAAAAGAAACATTGTATTCCACGTTCTTCGTTAATTTTTGTAAATCAAAGTATGGTGTCATAATAACATCCAATGATGTCCGTTTTATGTACATGTAATGTTATCGTTGTTACAGAATGTTCTTAAAGAAAAGTTGTAAATATTCATCAGACACACCAATATCCGCCTCAGAAGCTATGAAAAATGGAATATCTATTAAAGCTGCAAGTAGAGAATATAATATTCCCGAAACTACCCTTCACTCAAAATTTTATGGAAAGTATCCTGTTGAGTGTAAAGCTGAAGCCCTTACAACTTTATCGAAAGAAGAAGAGGGCACCCAAGCAAAGTGAATAATAGCGGTAGCTAAAGCAGGATTTCCGGTAACCAAGGAACTACTAATTGAAAGTGTATGTGTGCTTTTTAAAAAAGAGGAAAAAACAGATCCCTTTAAAAACAAGGCAAAAACTTGCCTACCTGGCAGACACTGGTATGAAGGCTTTCTGCGACGTCACAAGGAACTCTCTACATGAATGACTCAAAATTTATTCCACGCTAGGGCTCATATCACTGAACGAAGCCTTCGAAACTGGTTTGTAGAAACTGAATCATATTTCCTTGCTGAAAATTTGATGTAAATTACACAAGATCCTAGACAAACATTTAACGTATATGAGAATGTATTTTTCTTATGTTTAAGAAGATCAAAAGCTCTTGCACTCAAAGGAAGTAGAAACGTTTACAACAGTCCATCTAACAATGAGAAGGAATGTTTAACAACTCTTGTAATTGTCTTATTCCAGAACCCTTATTCTCCCATTTTTTTCACATACTTATGTTACTTACCTACTGTTTATATTTTACAGCAAATGCGGCAGGAGAGTAAGCGCCTCCTATGGTGATATTCCCCTATGAAAGAATTCCACAAACTGTTGTTGCACTAATGCCAAATGGTTGGGGCCTGGGAAAGTCGAGTCGAGACATACTATTGCCTGTAATATTTTATGTAGATGGGCACAAGTCGCACTGGACATTGTAACTTTTGTTCAGAAAAAGGTATCGTTTTAATTAGTCTGTTTCCTAATTCTACTCATATACTGCAATCTATGGATGTAGGGGTTTTTAAACCTCTCAAAACTGGCTGGAAGAAAGCGGTTGCTAAATTTAGAATATAATAAACAAAAAATTCGAAATGACAATTTTGCTCCGTTATTGAGTACTGTAATTAAAGACGTCATTACACCTACAATGGTACAAAATGCCTTTAAAACTTGTGGATTATTTCCATTTGATGCACGTGCAATAGATTATAGTAAGCTGGTAACTGTAGAAGTTAGAACAAATACTACAATTACAGACAATGGCTCTGGAGAACGTTGAATTCAATACACACCATTTGAATTTCTTTGAGAAATTTTTTGAGAAAGGTACAATTGAGAAATTTAAACTTTCTCTTTCCACTGTGAGTGAATGGTCAGGTCCAATAGAAGATGACTCTCTATATAATTTATGTAAGAAATTGAAACAGTATATCGAAGAAAAACATTCAGCAGATAATATACAAAATTGAAAGAACACTAATGAGAAGTTGCAAGTGGCGGACAATGTACCAAAAGATTCTTTTGTTTCAGAAGCCAAGTGGCTCGATGAGTATTTGTCCAATACAACTAACGAGAACATTGAAATTATTGGATCACTAGCAAACGACACCGGAGGGGAAAGTATTGAAACTAATGAAGAAATATTGATGGAATTGATAGTAGATAAAGAACAAGGAATAGAAATAGAAAAGTTAATCAATAACGGTGCGAGCGAAAAAGAAATACGACCGGAATCATTAATGGAGGAAGATATGCTGCAAGGGAAAGGAATGAGATCAAGTGATAAAGAACTAGAAGGAATGAGATTGGAATCAGTAATAGAGGATGATACGCTACAAAGAACAGAAATATTAAAGTCAAGCAATTATGAACTAAAAGAAACAAAACGGGAACCGGTAATAGACACTACAACCGACAGAAATAATAAAATCAACCAATAAAGAACCAAAAGAAATAGAAATGAGGAAGAAATCAGTAATACAAACGGAAAGGCTGCAAACTACAGAAACAATGACTAGAAGTAAAAGAGGGAAATTACCAAGACACAAATAAAGTGAAAGTTAATTCAGTAGAAGAAAGTAACAACCATGGCTCAAAAGAAGTCGGAGTAAAAGTTATTTTAATAGGAGGAAGTGATAACCAAAGCCCAAAAGAAGTTAGTTCTAGTAAGTTTATAGTACCGTCACCGTTTAAAGGTGTATTATATTGGCCTGAGAAATCAAAAGAGGGAGCGAAGAAAAAAACCTTAGTTAAAATACCTGCTGTTGCTAGTTCAGAACAGTGGAAGGCATTTTATTATGGTAAGAAACGGGCAAAAGAGCAGATAGAACAGGAAAAAGAAAATAGGAAGAAATTGCGGCGGGAAAAGCTAAAAGAAAAGTCAGCAAAACCACAAAAACCCACGAAAACCGAAAATGAATAACGGATCCGAACTAAAAGAGAGGAATTTCTATGAAAAAAATCCACAACAAAAGAGTGCCAATGAAAAAATGAATCCTGATGAAGACAAAATTATTATAGACCTAGAGAAAATTTTTAAGAAAGGTGATCATGTTATTGTTATTTACATTGACCAAAGATTTCCAGGCATAATACTTGAAATAAGTGACGAAGAGAAAGCTTACGTAAGTGCTATGATCCCAAGTGGAAGCAGCTGGAAGTGGCCCTCTGAAAAAGATGTTATTTGGTACAAATTTAACGATATTGAAGAAAAAATTAGCAAGCCTCTACCAATAAACAATAATAAAAAATGTCTATTCTGGGTACCTGCAATTGAAAAGTTCATAAATATACAATAATTTCAACTTTTTATAACAATTTTTACTCCCATGTCACAGTTAAGTTAAGTTTGTGTCCGAAATACAGACACTGTCCGTTTCTTGTACCTGGGGGTGTCATTTATTAGCACTTTGGTTGGATATCTGTGTCCGAATTAGGATCATGGTTTATACTTTTATATTTCATTTTCTAAGAAATTATTTATATTTTTGTATTGTTTTAGATCTTAACATAAATAAATTAAATGCTCTATAAATCAGATCAATTTTTTTCATTCGGGTGTCGCAAATACGAACAAAGTTACTAAGAAAGTGAGTAAAGCTTTTCCTTAGATGTTCGAATTTGGTACATTCACCTAATGTATTACGTGAATTATATCAACGATTCCCATAGAAACCGATGAGTTGCTGTTCCACGGTATAAGATGAAGACCCCGTACTCAGCACAAATATTATATATATATATATATATATATATATATATATATATATATATATAAAATTACTTGTAGTAAATAAAGTTAGTCAGTTACTAGATTCCATGTTGTTTGTCGTAGTTCGTAGAACTATCATTTTGTAAAATAAACGTTTTTAAAAAGAGTATTTCGAGTTAGTGATTTGAAAGTGGTGCAGTCAGTAGGATATTCAGAATTAATACGTATCGAACGCGTTAATTTTCGCTTTAACGATTGACTGAGTATCGGAATCTACGGACATAGTTGTTTTGTGCAAGTGGAAGTTTAGAGTGGCTCCTAGAACGTCAGGAAACCCAGTGTATCACACACCGAAACGATCCCAAGTACGAAGAAGTCCATCAACGGGAATTGGAACGACAATAGTCCAATTTTGCAGAGATATTCATCCGAGGAAGACAAAAATTGCCGAACCGGTGTATATCTCTATAAGAATGCTTGAAATATTTCTTCTATTATTACTGTAAGTACAATAAATGTTTATGTCTGAAGTTGACCAATTATCAAACATTCTTCCAAGTTTAAAATTAGATCCTTCAACTGACTCACTAATTTTAAATCAAAGTTCAATTAATAATAATTTAATCATGGCCGAATTTAGACCAGAATATCTAAAATGTGTGCCAGATTTCGATGGCAATCCAAATGATTTGAACAGATATCTAAGTGTCTGTAAATAATTAATGGGTTCATTTCACAGAATAGACACACCAAATTGTTTTCAAAATGTATATTTATTGAATTGTCTAATATCTAAATTAACTGGTAATGCTGAATTAGTCGTGAATATACAAAATGTATCTACTTGGAACGAGTTAAGAGATGTTTTAACGAGAAATTTCGCAGATCAGAGAGACGAAACTTGTTTAAATAGGGATTTAGTAATGATGAGACAACAATCAAATAAAAAACCACAGCAATTCTATGATAGAGTTTTAAACATTCTCAATCTTTTGTGTAGTTATGTAGACGTTCATGGAATCGAAAATGAATCGAAAATTTTGAAAAGAAATTTATATAATAATGTAGCTTTAACAACATTTTTATCAGGACTTAAAGAACCGTTAGGTACAACTATTAGATGCATGAAACTAAATAATCTAGCCAAAGCTTTACAATATGTTTAAAAAGAAGACAATGTACATTATTTCCAAAATTTCACTCATAAAACAAATATAAAGCAACCGCAATACTGTGGTAAGCCTTTTGTACAACGACAGAATTTTAACAGTAATCCAACTCAATTTAATACTCATACACCTAATAATTTATTTAGAGCACAGAGATCATTTCCATCTCCACTTATACCTGTTCGCCCTATATGTCTCCAAACCTCAACAGAACCATAATGCATTCAAAGCAAATCAAAATTCATAGATCCCGAAATTGCATTTGACTATTTTTCAGATAACCTAACCCATGACCCATTTACTGTGAAATCAGTTTTTCAAGAATCTTCCCATAAATATAGCACTCTAATCCCTTCTTCAAAAATTTTCAATTTATCTGATAATTTATATCTCAAATTCTATGTATTCAAATTCCATAGTGTATTCCAAGGACTTATTGGCCTAGATAACTTGAAATTATTGGAAACCAACATAAATTTTTCCAGTGGATGGTTAATGACCCCACATAGTAAAATTAAATCAACTTTTCATAAAACTCAGAAAGACATAAACTCTATTACTATCGAACCTAGAACTGAAAAGGTTATCAAAATAAAAACAAGTATAAAGAATGGTGGAATCATCATTCCACACCAAAAATTTCACGGTTGTGAAATACCAGAGTCGCTGTCAATTGCAAGAAATGAGGAAGCCATTACTACAATTCTAAATATCACAACAAATCCAGTTAAATTGAGTTTTTAAGAACCACTTCCTGTAGAAAAATTTGATAGCAATGCTTTTAAAAATTTCGAATTGAATAACCTAGAAGACACTTCTACACAAACTTTAGATTTGAATAATATTAGAACAGATCACTTGAACGACGAGGAAAAATCCAAAATACTTAAACTTTGTTCCGAATATTCTGACATAGTTCATAACGAAAACACACCATTTACTTTTACGAACAAAATTAAACATGAAATACGAACCACCGACGAGATTCCTGTTTACGCTAAAACCTATCGATATCCTTTTGTGTACAAAAAAGAAGTAGATAAACAAATCCAGAAATTTCTTGAACATAAAATTATCCGACCAAGCTCAAGTGCCTGGAATGCGTCAATTTGGGTCATACCCAAGAAACAAGACGCTTCTGGGAAAGCCAAATTTCGTGTAGTCATAGACTATAGACGTCTTAACGAAAAAACTATTGATGACAAGTACCCACTTCCTAATATAACGGACTTATTGGACAAGTTAGGTAGATGCCAATACTTTACAACCTTGGATCTAGCTTCAGGTTTTCACCAGCTAGAGATGGCCGAAAGAGATATAGAGAAAACAGTTTTCAGCACCGAATCCGGACACTGGGAGTTCCTCCGGATGCCATTCGGTTTGAAAAATGCGCCAGCTACCTTCCAGCGGGCAATGGACAATATACTACGAGGCATACAAAATGAAAAATGCCTTGTATACCTTGACGATATAATCGTTTTTTCCACTTCATTCCAGGAGCATATAGAGAGACTAAAATGTGTATTTGATCGACTCAGAAAATCTAATTTCAAGATTCAATTAGATAAATCGGAATTGCTGAGAGAAGAAGTAGCTTATCTCGGACATGTAGTCACCTCTGCTGGAGTGAAATGCAACTCAGATAAAATTAAACCCATCAAAGATTACCCTATACCCAAAACTACTAAACCAATCAAAGGACTTTTGGGACTGATGGGATATTATAGACGTTTTATAAAAAACTCCGCCCACTTGACGAAACCACTGACAAAATGCCTGAAAAAGGGCGCGACAATCGAACACAATGACGAATTCTTATCATGCTTCGAAACATGCAAAAATATTCTGACCAATGACCCAATTCTCCAGTATCCCGACTTCATGAAACCTTTCAACTTGACCACAGACGCCAGTAATGTAGCACTTGGTGCAGTGCTTCCTCAAGGTCCTATCGGAAAAGATCTTCCAATCGTTCACGCATCTCGAACCCTTAACGATTCTGAACGCAATTATGATAACACAGAAAAAGAACTTTTGCCCATTGTATGGGCCACCAAATATCTCCGACCTTCTTTATATGGCAAAAGATTCACCATTGTTTGTGACCACAAACCACTTCAATGGCTTTTTTCTCTAAAAGACCCAAATTCTAAACTCATTAGATCGCGAATTAAATTAGATGAATTTGATTATAAAATTGTATATAAACGTGGAAGCCTTAATACTAATGCGGATGCATTATCTAGAATAGAAATAAATACTAAAGAAACGAACGAAATTCTTAATGATGAAAATTTTCGGAAAAAAAATCCGTACAAACATTTATAAACGAATGTCAAATTTGCCATCAAAGTAAATATGAACGAAATCCAGTACATATGCAATTAAATACCACCTCAACCGCCTCGAATCCATTCAAGATTATTCATTTAGATTCTTTCACGATCGAACAATCAAAATTTTTAACTATTATTGATAGCTTTTCTAAATACGCTCAAGCATATCACATAAATTCTGCCTCTGGTACAGAAGTGGTAGACAATCTTATCAAATTCTTCTCTCATCACGGCATACCGAAACAAATCTTAGTTGACAATGGCACAGAATTCAAAAATTTCGTATTAACAGAACTACTGAGCCTTCATAAAATTCAAGTTCATTTTACCTCTCCCAATCATTATCAATCCAACGGACAAATAGAAAGACTCCATTCAACTCTAATAGAACATATACGACTCCTAAATACTGAAGGTTTCTCAAAAACCCCAGTTAAAATGAAAATGTTATATGCTATACTTGCTTACAATCATTCGATTCATTCCAGTTCAAAAATGAAACAGATAGATATAGTCAACGGACATATTAATAATAATGATGTTTATGACATTGACATAAATAAAATACTCTTAAATGATTACATCAACAATCACAAAGAAAAAACAAAATTATTGTACTCAAAAATTAATTTCGACTTAATTAATCGAAAAGAAAAAATTACTTCTAAACTAAATACAAACCGAGACAAACCGGAAATATTTAAACCTAATCAAAAAGTATATGTAAGAAAACACATACGACAAAAATACGCTAATAAGTCCACAGTCTCGCTCATTGATAAATTTAATAGAACCATCGAACAAATAACCAATAACGAACAAATTTTGGAAACAAAAATTAAATTTATCCATAATCCATAATTTGCTAAACTTCAAGTGATGCATCCAACCATAATTAAAACTTCTGATTTATTTAAACAATTGAAGAATTTGGAGAAAATATTTACAAAAAACGAATTGCCCTTAGAAATTAAATTCGATAAAATTTTACTCTATGAAAAATTAATTAAAATTGATTACTACTCATATAATAATAAAATTACATATATTTTTAAAATTCCTATAACATATCCCAAAGTTTTTGATTACTACCATTTATTTTCGGCTCCAATACTAGAAGGGAGTCAGTTTAAGGTGATAATACCTAAAAATAAATTTTTAATTACGAATGGTGTCAACTTCGCTTATTCAAGCAAACCTTGCAAAGAGATTCTCCCTCAGCAGTGTGTCTGCCCGAGAATAGACCTGCAGGAAATTCAAGAAGAAAAGCCTTGTGAAATAAACTTACTTGAAATGTAACGCACTTTCACCTGCGAGAAAACCAAATTTCAATTGTCGAAGCCATTTATGAAACAACTAAACAATTTCCACTGGTTGTACATCATTCCATTTCAGGATACAGCAAATTTCAAATGTCCAAATCAGGAGGAAACCAAGTATCTTGCAGCGGGTACTTATCTCTTAGAAATTCCTTTGAGATGCCAAGTAGTAGCTCATCACACAGTCATAAATAACCAACAACTCTATAGTAGCTTCAGCCAGCCGATACTACTATTAAATCTAGACAACAGTACCTTTCGCCCAACCAAATCAAACCTCGACTTTCATTTGGAGGAAGCAGAACTAGACGATCTTCAACCACTAAAAAGTAAATTTGTAGAAAATCAACCTCAATTAACATTCGGACAAGTCTCAAAAATCCCCAGCTTATGGACCTTATTAATTTATTTATTGTTAATTTTTATTTTTGTATTCTGTATATATAAAAAATGGGTATCGAAGTACTACACAGCTGCAAAGAAACCATCCCAGGTGGACCACTCAACCGTTCAACTTCCTCACTAGCTGCGTAAGTTGAATTTACGAGGGGAGGAATTATATCAACGATTCCCACAGAAACCGATGAGTTGCTGTTCCACGGTATAAGATGAAGACCCCGTACTCAGCACAAATATTATATATATATATATAAAATTACTTGTTGTAAATAAAGATAGTCAGTTACCAGATTTCATGTTGTTTGTCGTAGTTCGTAGAACTATCATTTTGTAAAATAAACGTTTTTAAAAAGAGTATTTCGAGTTAGTAATTTGAAAGTCGTGTGTGTCGAGAGGGTACATGAAAAGGTAATAGTTTTAGTAACTCGGGCGCGTCAATTTTATTGTTAATAATTTTAAATATAGACATTAAAGCTATCAACATTCGTCTTTGATCTAACGCTAATTACATAAGAAGAAAGAGCTGACACCATATTAATAAAACGATGACTCTTTGTAAAACAGGAAGATTATAAAAACTATGTATTATCTTAAATTTCATTCTCTGTTCAACCGTTGTAACATAAAGTTCTAAATATAGTTGTAAAATTGTTTTTAAAAACCCAAGTTCGAAGTTTTTATATATAATTGGCGCAGTCAGTAGGATACGCGCGGGTTTCCAATAAGTAAAAAACAGTTTCGCATTGTGTCGGGAGTGAAATTCGGGACCTTGGAGTTTCTACACCTTAAGTGCGTATAACCGAACTCAAAACTTTCGAACTTAGTCGCAACGAGAGCAGGGAATCACGAAAGAAGGAACAGGAGAGCAGAGCGATCGAGTTGACGAACAATCTGTAAGTGCCCTTTCCTCTCTTACCTTTCCAAACCCCTATTTATAAGGATTTTGGCAAAGATAGTTAAGTTCTGTTCATATCGAACAATAGTCTATCGCAGACATTAGCTTTTAAATTATTTTAGTTATTTAATGAGTGACATTGATGAAATAACTAACGGAATTATAAATATAGAAATAAATAACGAAAATAATATAGATAATCAAGTTACAAATAATTTAACAATAATAAATCGAAATTCAAATATTACACGAAACATGCCAGAAATGAACTGGGATCTTTTAAAATCTAGAATTGATAACATTAAACCTTATGACGGCAATAGCAATACATTAAATAAATTTTTGATAAGATGCGAAGACCTTATTAATGATTATAGACAATTTAATGATGCACAATTATCTAAACACATTTTTCAATCAATTCAAGAAAATTTTATAGATAAAGCTGATATATTAGTAGGTAATCGTGCTGAGTTAATAGATTGGCCTAAATTAAAAGAGGCCCTTATACAATGTTTTGCGGATCGTAGAAATATTGATTGTTTAGTACAGGAACTAACAAGAATGAGACCATTCAGGAACGAACAACTGATAAACTTTGGTAGCAGAATTCAATTGTTGAGAAGTAGTATTGCACAAAAAATTAGTAATAATCCTAACCTTAATAATGCAGAAAGAATTTGCCAAATAAACCATTACGATAAAACTGCACTTAGCACCTTTATCGCTGGTTGTAGTGGTACCTTGAGGAATAATTTACATCTTAAAAACTCAGCCTCACTGGAAGACGCAATGGCCTATGTAAATGAGTTCGAAAATTTCGAAAATTTATATGGTAATTTAAACGACAATAATAGAATAACAACTTCTAAATTTAACAACAATAATAATCGACAATCGTACTCACAACCAAGACTATATCCTAATAATCAAATGCAACCCACTTACCAACAAACCAATTATTCATCGCAGCCAAATTTTATGAATAATAACGTATTCGATAATAACAAACCCATCCATGTTATCACAAAGACAAAGATGGCAAAATCATAACAATTATAATCAAAATCATTCATTTAGAAATAATGGACAAAACCCAAATTTTTCTTCTGAAGAACTGTTTACAAACGAATACAATCAATCAGATCCATACACAAATGAACAATATTTTTACCAAAATTACGATAATTATAATAGTGATGGTAATAATCCTGATCTAGACGTAAATCAAACATCTTATTTCGAAAATGTAAACTATGACGAAAATCAAATTGAAAATTTTCTAGAAACGGGCCTACAACAGGAAAATCCTTAGTAGAAATTAATATATCCTCAGATAACGCCTTACCGTACATTCAAATTCATAATCCTAATTTAAAATTACTTGTAGATACCGGTAGCTCACGTTCTATTATTAAACCTGATATTATAGAAAAATTTTATCCAAAATCTGTTAGTCAAATCAGTGCACAAATTGAAACAGCGTTAGGTAGTCAAGACATCATACACCAATCAACACTTAGAGCATTTCCAGAATTTCAGAATCCAAACTACAATATCTCTTTTCTCTTATTTGATTTTCATCAGTATTTCGACGGTATAATCGGATTAAATGATTTTAAAAACATGAATTTTAATATAGATTTAATTAACAATAAATTAATAGGTTCAAATACAGAAATCCCTATCAGATACGCAAAAAAAAGAAAATTTTAATATATCATTATCGATAGAAGCACAGCACAAAATTCTAAAAAAATTACCTGTTTCTATTTTCAACGGAGAAATATTAATACGTGAAGGTAATTTAGGACCACTGTATATACCTGAAATTTTGACTAATGCCGAAAACGGATTTGCCTTTATAGAAATTCAAAACAAAACAGATGAAACTGTTTCAATAAATATTAAAGAACCATTTCAAGTGGAATCATTCGAAAAATCCAGTTATGATGTATTCAATATTAATTCTCTCCTTAACTTAAATGATAAATACGATAAAAAATTTAAACGAAAAATAGATATATCGGATTTAATAAGAACCAATCACATGAATTCGGAGGAAAAAACTGAATTGATAAAACTATGTCGAAAATTCTCAGATATTTTTTTCAAACCAGGTGATAAATTATCCTTCACGGCGCGGACAAAACACGAAATTAAAACAACGGACGAAATCCCTACATATTCTAAGTCATATAGATACCCCTACATACACAAACAAGAAATAAATAAACAAATAAATGAAATGTTAGATAAAGGCATAATTCGATCCTCAACTTCAGCATGGTCATCGCCATTGTGGATAGTGAACAAGAAAAAAGATCAATCGGGACAACAAAAATATCGATTAGTTATCGATTATCGTAAACTGAACGAAAAAACAATTCCTGATCGATATCCGATACCAAATATCAATTCAATCCTCGATAAACTTGGAAGATCAAATTATTTTTCAACTATAGACATTTGGGCCGGTTTTCATCAGATTCAAAAGGAAGAAAACTCTATATCAAAAACAGCATTCACAGTTGACAACGGGCATTATGAATTCTTACGAATGCCATTTGGGTTAAAAAACGCACCATCTACTTTTCAACGCGTTATGGATGAAGTTTTAAAAGACCTCCAAAAAAAAGTCTGTATGGTCTATATGAACGATATCATTATATTTAGCACAGGACTTCAAGAACATCTTCAAAATTTAAAACTTGTTTTCACAAAATTACGAGAGGCAAGACTAAAAATTCAACTGGATAAATCAGAATTCTTACGAAAAGAAGTAGAGTTTCTAGGACACATAGTTACATCAGAGGGAATAAAACCCAATCCAAAAAAAATTTCAGCGATTAAAAAGTTTCCCATACCAAAAACACAAAAAGACATAAAATCATTTCTTGGTTTAATAGGGTACTATCGTAAATTCATATAAAATCTAGCGAAAATTACAAAACCTATGACTAAATGCTTAAAGAAAAATGAAAAAGTAGTTCACACAAAAGATTTCATAGATTGTTTTGAAACATGTAAAAATATATTAACATCTGAACCAGTGTTAATTTACCCAGATTTTGACAAAGAATTTGAATTGACAACAGATAGCTCCAATTATGCAATAGGCGCAGTACTATCGCAAAATAATCATCCCATATGTTATGCATCACGAACCTCAAATTCAGCCGAAATAAACTATTCAACAATTCAGAAAGATTTTCTCGCAATAGTCTGGAGTTGCAAATACTTTCGCCCCTATCTTTACGGCCGGAAGTTTACAATATATACTGACCAAAAACCATTACAGTGGCTTTTCACCACAAAAGACCAAAATTCTATGCTCGTAAGGTGGAGACTAAAATTAGAAGAATTTGATTATTATGAAATTAAATATAAAAAAGGTTCGTCAAATTTAGCAGCAGACGCTTTAAGTAGAAATCCATGTGTAGAACTAAACGCCATCGATAACGAATCTATAATAAATAACGCAGGAGACGCGGATGAAATAATAGAAAATTTCCTAAGAAATCCTGATAAAATACCTCCAGTCAGTAGCCCTGACCTGGAAGATATACTAGACATTGTAGAGCCAACTAAAAGCCAAAATAAAAAAAATCAACGTTATTTTAGATATACAAATAGAACCAGATAAATCTCAAGACTCTGACTCCGATTCTGACATTGAAACTAAACATACATCTGCAGAAAATCCTATTTTTTTCATACCAATTAATGAAAGAATATTAAACACGTACAAAAATCAAATATTCATAACATTGGGAGATATAGAATCTACCCAAAATAGAATTTTAAAATTTTTTGACAATACTAGATTATATGTTACTCTACCCTCAAAAATTTCACAAACTGATATAATAAATTTCGTAAAAGAATATATCGCCCCAAACAAAAAATATGCTATTTTTTTCCAACACCCTGAGCTACCTAGAACTTTCACGACTACTATGCAATCATATTTTAAAAACTCTGCCTTCAAAATAATTCAAAGTAATACTGTATTAGAAGATATTCAGACTAGAGACGCTCAAAAAGAAAAACTCGAATTTTACCACGTAACAAAAACTTGCCACCGTGGTATAAATCAAACGAAAGAAGCACTTACTAAACGATTTTACTGGCCAAAAATGTCGGACGATATCGAAAATTATATAAATAACTGCGAAATCTGTCAGAAAAATAAATACGATCGGAATCCACCTATAGTAAAATTCAATCTTACACCAACTTGTTCACGTCCTTTTCAACACATTCATATTGACTGTTTTCAAATTTCAGGAAACACTTATTTAACTATAATAGATACCTTTTCTCGATATGGCCAAGCTTACCCTCTACCAGCTGTAAACGGAATATCTGTAGTAGAATGTTTATTTAATTTTATTAACCACCACGGTCTACCCTCGAAAATAACAGCTGATTCGGGTACAGAATTTAAAAATAAAGATCTTGAAATTTTTTGCGAACTTTACAGAATAGAGCTTCACTATACTACTGCTAGAAACAGTAATTCAAACAGTCCTGTCGAAAGATTTCATTCTACCCTAATCGAACATGTGCGTTGTTTAAGGGAACAAAATGGAAACCTCTCCTCAGACCAATTATTAAAACGGGCTATACTCGGATATAACAACTCAATCCATAGTGTTACTAAACATACACCATTCGAAGTAATAAAAGGACATATAAACGAGACCAACCCTTCCGACCTTAATGATCATGTAATAATTTCAGATTACGTACAAACTCACAAACAAGCGGCCAAACGGCTTTATGAAAATATAAAAGAAACTAACAAAACAACAAAAGAAAAAATTAATAGTAAAAGAAACGAAGAGCGCACAGATCCCCTTGACTATAAAAATGAAAAAGTAGCTTACATTCGTACAAAAACCAGAAATAAAAAACTTCCAAAATTCGAAAAACGTAAAGTACTAGCTCAAACAAAAATTAAATTAATAACATATAAAAATATATATCATAAAACAAGTGCCAGAAAACCATAAACTAACAAAAAACAACTATTTCAGGAAAATGGAACAGATTAAAACAACATTCCTGATACTTCTGGCAATACCAGTAATATACACGAGTAGTACTATAAGAGATATAGAGTCGACGACTATAAATAACCCTTTATTACCAATACAATTAGGAGACGCACGTCTTATTTATAGTAAACATACATTTATACATTATTTAAATTTAGAACCTATTATTAAGCAATTGTTTAACATTGAGAAACATTTCTTCATTATAAAAAATAATTTAGTTACAAAAAATGCAACTTATGAAATCTCATACCATGCCTTATCTCAAGATATGTTATTAAGGACAGAATTTCTCATAAAAATTACAAGAACGAAACTTGATAACTTACAACCTCATATTCATATTCGTAATAAAAGAAGTTTCTTTAACAGAGTCGAACAATTACAGAAATGGCTGTTTGGTACACTTGACGCTGACGAGGGTAATAGATATGATAACGCAATAAAAATTCTCGAAACAAACCAACAGAACATGGTTACGGAAATAAATTTGCAACGTTCACTTTCAAACAATCTAATAAAAAACTACAACACAACAATTCGCATATTATCAAGAAATCAAGGAAATTTTGCAAATTCTCTGGGAAAATTTCAAATGAGCGTACAAAAATCAATCACTGAATCACATGAGTATTTAACCTTTCCAGGAATTATTTCCCAAATAAATCTGGATTGCCAAAATGTTATCACGTTTTCAGATAATTTAGAAGATTCCATAGCTTTTGCAAAACTCAACACACTTCTATTATTTCTAGTCAAGAGTTACTAAACACTTTAGAATACTTAAGAAAAATTTACCCAGACAACCAAATCATGAAATTTAGGAACATATTAACATGATATAATAACTTTTTGTGTGTAGGAGATAATTATTTCACGGTCAAAATTCATAAATTCAATATGGCGGCTCCCAGATGACGACAAGTTTTTTTATTATGGCTGTAGTCTATTCAAAATTGAAAGTAAAAAAACTTAAGAGAAATTTTGTTTGCTAATACACTAAAAATAGAAATAAATAAATGAATAATATTTTTAAAGGGACAGTTTTTAAAAATACGCTAAAAAATAATGATTTATTTGATTTTTTGACCTAGGTGGGCAGAAATTCAAAAGCTTGCTGCGAATACAATATAGGTATTGTTGCAGGACAAAATTTCAAATCTGTTAACCAATAATCAAGATTTATAAAAAAAAAATTATTTTCTAGGGAATTTGTTGAAAAAATTGTTTTGATAAGTACCTATTTTCTTTGTTAGTGCATTTGTCTGAAAATAGTTTTCCATTAAATCCATTCAAACTATTGAATACACGATGTGAAAAGGAAGTAAATATTATTTTCCCACGGATCGCATACCAAATGACTATCCCAGGAAAATAACATAAAATAAATAAACGATTCATATATGAGTGTTCACTTCTTTGATAAATCATCAATTTCTGTGAATATATATTTTTGGAATTAATTTTCTTCTAATCAAGCAATGAATTCTCGTTAATCTAGACTAAAAAAAACTCTTCAGATTTTTGGGATGTTCTCCCATAGGAATGAGGAAACAAGTTTTTTACTTCAGTTACATACTGTTTGTAAAATAAAACGTTTGGGAAAAACAAATAATAAAAAACCATATTATAGACAACCGTCTATTAGAGCTGTACTAAAACGAATAAAACAAGTTCATGTTATAGCCGACAATGATATATTTTTTTTAATTGAATTATTTGGTTTCAAAAAGCTTGACGCGTGAAATGTTCATAAATGTAGGAATCAAATAATTTCATGGGACAGTGATTGGTTGATGAGTAAAGACTAGTCGAGATATCTATTTTTTCCCAATTCGCACGACAAGCTATTTGAAACCAAATAATTCAACAAAACATAAGTATATCATTGTCGGCGATGACTTCAACTTATCGAAAAATAGTATTAAATTCTGCGTGATTTGAGGATAACTCAATAATTCATTCAAAGTGGTTTAGTCGAAAACCACGGTCAGAAAACAACGTTTTTTTACAGCTTTGTCAAAAACGGAAATATAGTACTATATATGAGTCTACAGCTTGGAAATGAATACTCTAAGTGAAAAACTCCTGTAGAGGATGAAATTCTACGTCCACTGAATACAAAAGTTTAGCAAGTATAAAACTTTCTCATAAGAAATAAAAAAGCATTTAGCCTTAAAAAAGAATATAATGGTGAGAATTTGTTTATAACTTGATAAACAATGAAATGACTGATAATTCTTTGTAACTCTATTGAGAAAAATTTTTTAGTACAAAAAATTCTTAACTAATCATATAAATGATGGAAATAGGAAAAATCCATTATAAACAATGAAAAAATTCTTTCTCCAAGTCATCATAGTCATAAGACAATGTGACGAATGAAATGAAAAAAATAGTTCATTTGTCTACAAATGACGTGAAAAAATCCATAACTTTTCTAAAAATGGAAAATTTCATTAAGAAATTATAATAAACAAAATAATCAACTTTTAAATTTTTTTGTATCCTTTTTAGAAAGCGAAAAATTTATAGACCAATTATTTGCCATAGTGGTCACGCGGAGATGTATTTTCAGTTAAATCAAAATTATAACTAATTAAGATAGCGTTCCTGGAGAAAGAACTTTTCAATTGTAAATTTCCCCTTCATCAAGAATATTTTTTGTGAATTTCTTAACAATTGATAGTTTCTGAATTATTAGCATAAAACTAAAAGCCTTTTTTCATCTCAATTTTTTGTGTGGTGTAAAATCATTTTAATGCATATTTCTAGACATAATTTCCAATCAAATCAGCTATCGCTCATATTTTTAGGAGCTTTATCAACGAGTTAACACTGAGGTAAACATCTCATCTACACTAAATGCCACACAGTTGAATTAATTAATTATATTAATTCAATTCTTTGATCCCATTCATGAGGAATCCGTAATCCGCATATTTGGTAACCCAGATAATTTCAATTCCTACACCTAAAAGACCTGTGTAGAAATGTTTAATAGAATAGTACCTTAAATCACAAAACTTGTTCGCCATCTTGACGACGTCTTCTCGAATCATTGAACTTAGCCAAAAAATCTGTTCACAAAAATCCTCGGATATCAATAATTCTGAGTAGTACCCATATGTAGTAATGTTATATCAGAAAGTAGTGGAACTCAAAAGTCTATCGTGACAATCTTTTGAATACATTATTCTCTGAACTATGTCAGATCTACATCATTAGATCATTCTCATTGCATTTTAATGCATACTAATATGTATTTATTTTTTCATTCTTAATTTTTTTGTGATTTCATCACGTTATTCATGATACCGACCCAAAAAACTCCCTAATACCAATTTCCTGGAGAGTCGGATCATTAACATATAATTAAACCTTTTCGTAACCAGCTTTTTTCGAATGCACTGAAACGGGAAAATAATTCCTACGGATGTGTGAAGTAGGATATTGTCATAATAACAAATTACAGATCATTCCAGAAAAGAATATTACATGGCATGCTTTTAAATCTGTTAATTACACAATAACTAACGTCACATATCTGAAGTTCAACATAAGAAATACGTGATATATTCTAAAAGAGACACTGAATGGCATATCCACCTATGTACGTCCTCTTGTCACACTGCAATATCAATTATAAATAAAAATACAGAAAATATAGCACTACAACATTGCCAAATCTCGTGGACGCAGAAATATCGAAATGGTGACAAAAATATACGCCATGCCGATATACGCAGAGCGTGAACAGCGCACCAACTCGCAGTTTGGCTGAACTACGATATACGTAAACTGGCGACCATTCTCACAAATGGGCGTCCGGCTAAAAATTTATTCTTTTACGTATTCGACCATCCTGAATTTAATGACGCTTAAAACTTTTCTGCGTCCATATACGGACGCAGAAAGTCGCAGGACGCAGGTATTAATGTAAAAACCACAATGTACGGACGCACAGTTATCGAAGAGATGTAAATATATATATATATATATATATATATATATATATATATATATATATAACAATAAAGAGATTCATGGGTAATTCACGCAAAAAAGGGCTACTTAAACAGAGTGGTAAGCGCGGACATGCATGTTTCTGGCTCATTTGCTGTCATGAGCACGGTATAACAAAATAAGGATGTGAAATTTGGGAGCCAAGATGTTAATCGAAACATGGGAAAATACAAAACAACGGATTTCAGCAGGTGTAAGTTTTATAATTTTTTGGGATGAGGCCTTCGATAGGTAATATTTCAGTTAATCTGTTATTGAATCGTGAATCAAGCTGGGTTATAAAGTGATTGATATAAGGTATAAATACCGTACGTTTATAATATTCTTGAGACGAACTTGAATCAAGGTTTTCTCTTTGAGTTTGTCGTCCACACACTCTAAAATGGAAAAAAATTTGGCAACACTGCTGCATATTTCACAATTTTCATAAATCCCTAACTTTCTCACTATATTTCCAAACACTTTTCTTCAATCAAGTGCAAATCAATCACTGCCCCTTCTGTACCAAAAACTATACGAAAAACTTTGAAAAAAACACCGATAACACACTCAGAAACTTGGAGCTCGCTATTAATGATGTTCACAATAGCACACCCATATCATTGATATACGAATTTATAGCACTCACATTTAGTAACAAGTAGAAAATTGTCATTGCCACCTTATGGTATTTCTTGAAACATTATATGAAGCTGCCAATTGATCAACACAATCTACACCGGCTTTAGTCTAATTATATGAGGTAACAATTTCTGGTAATTTCTGGTTTGTTTGCTGTTCCTGTGTTTTCGTCTATCTCACCATCATGATGTAAAGTAGATAATAATATCACTGTTATATTTATCTTAGGTTTGTAAGCAACTACAGTCAAATCTTTGGTGAAAACAAACATACTAGTTTTGGCTGGTCTTCGTAAAGTGAGGAATTCTGCCGGAATTTCAGGTTTGTTCTTGCGCAGAGTACCTACAACTGTCAATTTAAAATGGTCAAGTAGAAGTTCTGCTAATAAAACTGAGGTAAACCAGTTATCCATCGTGATATTTTTGGAAGAAGTTCTGTAATTCGCACAACAACATCAGCAGGTTTATTACTTCGTTGGTATTGTAATGATGGGTATGAATAAATTATAATTATTAATCTAATAATAATCATTGGAATTGGGACAACCTGTATCTTATAAAAAATGGAATAATATATTTTCAGCTAGTTCGTTACAAAATTATATTAAAGAAAAAATGTTTATTATTTCGTAAAACTAGGTTATCGGAAGTTATAGCGTAGGCTACATCAACGGTATTTTAGAAACATAATTTAAAACAAAAAAAATGAGAAATACATGAACTCATGTATGAAATCGCAAATTCAAAGACCCACATATGGAGTTTAGTCGACAGGTAATTGAAAAAATTGAATGAAGAAGGGAAGGAAAAAATATGAAACAGACCAGAGCGTGTTCAGCCGGTGCGGCGATCTGAACACGGCGGGCAGTTTTCATGAATATTGCTAAAATCACTAGCATCAGTAATTTATTTTGTTGTTCGTTCCATGCATATTTTTTGGGCCTCCACGCTCCACGTCTAAGGGGAAGAGATTCGTCTCCGATGAGTAATTTGAAAGTTTATTTAACAGACCAACCAGTTTTGAGGGGTGTACATGCACAATCAGGACATATAGAGATTGACTGAGAGTTGTCATATTGTACAAACTAAATATTTTGTTATTACTAATTTTTTTATTTGATCAAATAGTCCCAGGCAGTTTAAATCATTTCATGTTATTTTAAACACGTATAGTGACATTTAGCGGATACATACTTTTTTTAATAGAGGGAGGAACTAATCCTCAGTACTTCATGATATTGTGGACAAAATTTCACTGTAACCGTGTGGACTAGTTCCATTAGATTACGGCCGTATAGGCTAAATATATAATTTCTTCTTGTTTGGTTATTAATAAAACAAAATCCCATTTTAAAGTGTTGTCTCAAGTTCTCTAATAAATTTCACATTGTTTATAATTTTACTAAAAACTAAGGGGATTGTAACTTGAGCGATTTGTTTTTTTAGTTGATTCTTTTTGCGCCAATTAGAGAATAGGCGAATTGTAAACCTTCTATATTTTCTTTAATTTTTTTTTGCTTATTTTCTTTGTTTGTTGATTATAAAATTCAGACCATCTTATAAAGAAATGTATATATATATATATATATATATATATATATATATATATATAGGATTATTTTTTGTGGGTTTGTGGCAATGATACCAAGTGTACTCTTTTAAATATTTATTCTACGAGCTTTCGAATACAATCGTATTCATTTTCAAGTAATTATTTAACGAGATTGCAGGTAAAGTTGTAAAATATATGTATAATAAATCATTTCAAATAGTATCCAAAAATTATTATAAAACTTCAAGTTTTATAATAATTTTTGGATACTATTTGAAATGATTTATTATACATATATTTTACAACTTTACCTGCAATCTCGTTAAATAATTACTTGAAAATGAATACGATTGTATTCGAAAGCTCGTAGAATAAATATTTAAAAGAGTACACTTGGTATCATTGCCACAAACCCACAAAAAATAATCCTGATTATTTAGTTGGCAAATAATTAATTTAAAATTATATATATATATATATATATATATATATATATATATATATATATATGGATTAGTTAAACTCAGGTTTTTCATTTAAATCACTCTAACCTTTTCTAAAAATAAATCCTTGTATTGTAAACCGAGGTGGGGCTTCAAGCTCTTTCGGAAAAATAGCTTAGACCGTTCGAAGGAATTTAAAAAGGGATGTACTTAATTCATAATCTTTTTGTTTGTGGTGACAGTCACTAGGCATAACCAAATAAGCAATCAGCTAGAGAGGTGAAATCTCCCTCAAATTTACTTTCGTCAGTAATCCGTAAATAACGTAAATAGGTCCTTAACGACCCTCACGGTAATCCATTCTCAAAATTATCAGTCATATATGAGGTGTGTCAAACATCTTATATTTGTTCAATAGTAAATTATTATTTCAGTCTATATATTTCTATTAATTACAAACTACTCTTAAAAAACATATTTATGTATCTAGCACATTTGTGTCTAAAAATGATTAGTTAAAAACAATTTGAAACCGCAACTTTTGAACTTTTAATGGTTTTTGAGGGGAAGTCATTAAAGATGAAGAAAAACAGCTCATATTTCTCTTCCTTAACTTTAAGGGATATCTGATGATAGGTACACACAAACTTATTAACAGAGTTGTCCGCCAATTTACATATGAATTCACCCTTAGGATGAGGATCAACATATGATTCCATTATAAAATATAAATCGATAATTTCTGTGTGTCAAACCACGTATCTGAATTCAGGATAGCATATTTAAAAATTATCATATGTCATTTCGAATATTGTGCAAGGAACCTATTCAACATTTATGTTAATAAACATAATAAATTCAAAATTTGTGAGAATTACTCTAGCATTATGACTAAATCAATTGTTTTAAGGTTACATCCTTACCATGTAGTTTTGCACCAAGGCTTAAATGAAGTGTATTTTGATCGAAGGCTGGATCATTGTTACTGGAGTTTGGAAATGATAACGAAAACCTTTAATTTTTGTTGTTTATTCTTTGGACAGACGAGGCAACTTTTCACAGTGACGGTAGAGTCTGTTTGCATAACGTGCCATACTGAAGTGCCGAAAATCCCCATTGGATGCAGGATGTGCAACAAAAGAGACGCTGGAGTGTCAATATTTGGTGCGGTATACTAGGACATAAAATTATTTGGCCCTATTTCTTCGACCATAACTAAATAGCAATACATTTTCGGAGTTACTACGTAATGAGTTACTGGTTTTGTTAGAAGATGTGCACCTTCAAAAAAGAAAAATATGTTTGTTCAGCTTGACGGCTCCCCAGCATATTCTTCAGTTATGGTTAGGCAACAATTAAATGAAACATATCCACATAGATGTATAGGAAAAGGTAGTCTCTTTCCCAGGCCAGCAAGGTCACCCGATCTGACTTGCCTAGAATTTCATTTGTGAGGGCGAGTAAAAGATCTTGTTTTCCAAACGAGACTTACGACAAGAGCAGATATTGAGAAATAATTAGAAATGCCATTCGCAGCCACATTAGCGGAAATAGAAGCGGTCGTTTTTTCTACTCAAGAATATCTAGAGCAATGTGCCAATAACAATGGCAGGCAATTTGAACATTTGCCTAGGCAATAAAATTTTTATTAATCATCGTAATTTTTCACATTTTATACGATAAGTCTAAAACGAATCGAGATATCAAGATGCGGTTTTCACTAAAATATGAGAAATTCAAAGCTGCTTCAGAATACATCACTAAAATAGTAACGTTTGATTCGAAATTTTTAATAAAACTTAAAAATAAGTAATCGCTGCATAAAGCGACCTTTAGTTCATATGTTTTGAAGTAATCGATAAGGTATATGAATGGTCTCAAAATCCAGAGTCCAGAAACAGTCGGATAGGTTGAGTAGTTACCGAAATATTAAAATCTGAACATCGTAAAATATATGGTCTTCCTTCTCGCTTATCATGGCAAATACAAAGAAATGTCACTTTAGAAAATTATCTGACATTAAACGGGCTTTCAAATGATGCATTTTTCTGAGATAATAATTATTTTAGCAGCAGTAACGCCCAATAGGGGTGAAATTTGAATATAACAATATCTCCTTGTCCTTTTGACTATTAATATTTTTCTCCGCAACCTGGGACTAAAAATACTTTCCGATATACAGCTAGTTACCTCGCTTAATGGGCCACCCTATACTTTACAATGAGGATCACAAATATGATAATCAGTAAAAAACTAGAATATAATAACGAAGGGCCTGACCTAAATTATAGTTACGTGGTAATAACAAGTAACACTAGTCAAAATAAACGGTTTTAAAGATTAAAACTAACTTTTCCGCATCTGTGGCCCTCAACAATATTCTATCATAAAATGGTTACTTGTATACACTTCGGAGGATGTATTGTGCTAACAAACCGAAATTTCTCCAAAAATAACCAAAAATTTAGTATATCTGGATTTATAGGACTCGCTGTACTCGCTCTAGTCAACTGAAAATCAATAGGGTACATCTTTGAGACACCTTGAACAATATTCAATCATAAAATTGATCAACCGTATACTCTCTGGAGGTTGTATCGTGCTAACAAATTGAAAATTCTCCAAAAATTACAAAAATTTGGTACTCCATGTACCATAGCACCCGTTATACTCTCTTTAGTGAGCTGAATATCGATAGCATTCATCTTTGAGACGCTCTGAATAATATACAATCACGAAATTGGTCACTTCGATATATTCCGAAGGGTGTATCGTGCTAACAAACTGAAACTTCTCCAAAAATGACAAAAATATCGTACTTAAAGTACTGTAGCACCTGTTTTATTGGCTCTGGTGAGCTGAAAATTAATAGGGTTCATCAGTGAAATACTCTTAATAATATTCAATCATAAAATTGGTGACTTGCTGAACTTCGGAGGCCTTATCGTGCTAACAAACTGAAATTTCTCAAAAAATGACAAAATGTCGTACTTCAAGTACCATAGCACCCGTTGCACTGGCTCTGGTGCGCTGAAAATCAATAGGGTTATTCTGTGAGATCTCTTTAAAACAATATTCCATCATAAAATTGGTGAGTTATTACACTCCGAAGGCTGTATCGTGCTAACAAGACATATAAGGAAAAGTGGCCGACGACAACGACGACGACGACGACATACACACAGGAAACATAGGATTTGTACCTTATACATATCGTCGTTGGTGTGAATACAAAAATTCAGTTATAGAACAAAATATTAAGTTCCCTCTAAATGTGTGATAAAACTACATTTGTATGTTTACAATTAAATACTAGACTGTCCTTTAGAGTAACTCATGACACAATATCTACTATAACACTGTTGGAAAATAATAACCTTTTAGAAAAGAAATAAACATCATGATCTTAGTTTATATAGCTCCACCCTTGATAAAAATATGAATTGACAAAATTACGCACTAAATTGTATCAAATTATCAATGAATTCAACCACTTGGTGAAATCTAATTATACAAGAATGCTACGTGTCTTCCAAGACTACTGGTCCTAGATGGGTAGCTGACCTCCCAGACATGGAAGAATTCCAACTTCTACATAAACACTCAACTAAAGTCGAATTGGAATGAGAACTAATAGGACCACAATTGGCTCGATAATTGAATCAAATTCCACGTTGAAAAAACCTAATTTCAAAGTTTGACTTGAAAACCCTGTATGGTTCTCCACAGCGCAGAAATTACGGGATTCAAGCCGCTATCAGATCTTCGCATAATTTACGTTGACTCTGTCATGGAAGATGGCTTGTGGTCGTCTAAAATCATGTCTATTAGATGAGGTCTTCGGGACAAAAAATATTTTGAGCTCTTCACTATACAAAGCCTAGAGTACAATAATAAATGATCCCCTTAACAGGGTGGACAAGGTTTGTCCAAATATTCTTCTAACAATTGTATCGGTGGTATCGGAAGTTTATCATTTTCTATTTTACTTGGTTCAAGAAAATGTTAACGTTTTTGTTTTGTTTGTGTACTAATGTGTACGAAATAGCACACTGGTATAGTCCCTAAATTCGACTCTGTCTAAGGTAGGAAAGTTAAAATTATGGCGGATACGCAGTTTTTTTTACAACTGTTCACGATTGTGACTATCTTATCTAGAAAATGCGAGAGCCAATTGTTTTTGTGTGTGTATGCCGCAATCTAGAATTCTCTAGTAAAAAAGACACTAATATATATATATATATATATATATATATATATATATATATATATATATATAAAGGACCGATCAGCGGATAAGTCGAGTTGATAATTTGACATCGTGAGATAAGCAAGTAAATGAGTGAATATAAATTACACAACTGTTTATATAAATTAGTTTAAGTGAATATACTGTGTATATAATTAGTGAATATTGTAGTGTTTAAATAAATTAAATAAGTGAACCCACCCAGTGTTAAAAGTATATCCCACCCGTTTACTGTTTAAATAAATCAGAATAACATTACAGAATGTTACATTGAGGCGGAGTGTTGAAATTACAATTTAACATTTTTTCATTAAAAACAATTGGACGGTATTGATGATAAACATTAGTTATCATACATATACTATATATCATGTTGGTAGTTCTAAATAAGATATATTTTTACTAATAAATCCAAACAAGAGGCATTCCGTGGTTTGCAATGACATCACATTCTAGTATAATTTTTACCAAAAAGAAGAGGAAAAAATCTACATATTGCCATACTGTACAGATGTAGTCGATAAATGAAATTGTCCTCATCTCTAAACCGAACATTTATCTGAATATCTCAGAGATATGGAAGTCTGTTTACATAAACTAATTTTGTTTATACTACACGTTGTACATTTCTTCAATTAATTCTATTTTCTCAACGTGGTTGGACTGCCAGTAATTCGTTGATAAAAGGGAAGAAAAATTGAAAATAACATTGTTTACTTTTCCAATGACTTTCCGTTCCACTTATCTTCGAGGACGCCATCGCATTAATTTTAGTCACGTTTCACGTCAACTCTACCTTGATGTATTAGAGATGACAGCGGAATTGACAACAGTTTAGAAAAAGAAGATGAATTGTGTCGGTGAAAATTAATATTTTTCTTTTCTTTTTACTTACTCGCCTTAGTTTAAGTTTATAAGATGTCGTGCCTTGTTTTCACTTTGAAGTGTGTAAAATGAATTTAAAATGCGGTTTTCGATGGCGGATCACACTGGAGTTCAGTAACCAATTTATCTTTTTAACGTAAGAGAATGTGACAAATTTCATGGAAATCTATTTATTTATCGTTGATGTAAAAGTGGGGAATGAGTTGCATACATTGTAAATACAGGGATAAAAACAATAGTAGTTTGTACAACAAGTGCGCAAAGCGTTACTTTTCCCTCGAGCGCAGAAGTTTGTGGCACGAGCCGTAAGGCGAGTACCGCAAATCCTGCGAGTGGGAAAAGTGCTTTGCGTACGAGTTGTACACAATATTTTTTCTACAACTACGTTTATTAATTAAAGAAAAAAGTAACTTATATATGTATTCTATTTAACTTAAACAGAACGAATTTAAGAAATGAACACTAAATATAGAAAAATTAGTTAAAAGTTGATAGTAAAATTGGAACAATTTCGAATTGTTATGCCTGGTATATTATCTATTTTTGATGATGATAAGTTATCGTTAATGTTTGTCAACGAAGATGTTGATGCTTGTTTTTCATTAGGAATAATATTATATGAAGTCGAAGCCCCAGGTATAATAGATTTTTCAATTTTGTTGGCAATATCAATTTTGTTTGATATCGAGTCGTCAATATATCCTTCCGCCACTGTATTTGAGCGCCATCCACCATGTCGCTTCAATGTTAATAAGTCTCCGCGTGAATTTGCTAAAATTGTAGCTGAAGATCGTCTAAAATATTGACCCGTGTACAATTTAGAGTAATTTTAAATACTCTGCAATTTGTTTAGGCATATTTCCGAATTTATGTATGCCCACTACTTGCAGCGTGCATTTTCCGTGTTGGTAATTAAGAAATAACCTCTTCTCATTTGTATTTTGTGGACGCAGACGTGCATACTTTTTGTATAAATCATAGAATTTTCCAACTACAGTAAATGTACGTGGTATTTTTGTCTTAGTTATTGGAGCAGTAACCAATAAGGCTTCTTGTAAACCTTTTACGTTATCAATAGTTCATTTCCATAATTCTTCCCTTCGACATGCTCCGGCTAATCCAAAAGCCATGACAACCTACAAGTAAATTTGTGATAGAATTTAAAATTTTAACTTAGTTCCAAAATCAAAGTAAAAAGATTAAATAAATTGCAAATATATAAAAAAGTCGACAGGATTTGAACCCGGGCCTCTTCGTTCCAATGCTGATGTGTTTTCCACTAAGCTATCGCGGTAACAATGATGAAATACTGTATTTAGGTCTTTCGGCTGCTTTATTTTATTTTAAGTTTTTTATTTCGATTTTTCTATATTATGGAGTACATTGGTTACTAATTAATAATAAATTGAATATCTAAATATAATCTTTAAAATTATGACTTACTTTGACGAGTAGATAGATATTGTCTGGCGCTTCTTCTAAAAATTTATGGATTTCAGCAGATGTCAATGAAAGGGATTTTTTTTGTCTCAGCTTTTTTCGTTTTGCTTTTTTAAATATGCTCGATGTTTTGTATATTTTGAAATATCTATGTTATGTTTGATACTTATGAGGCTCCTTATCATTGAATATATAGACCACAGTGTAGACGGATTAAGGTTTGCAGAAATTTCTTGAAAATAAGCCAACAAAACATTTTCTGAGAATGATTTAATATTGTTCATTTCCCTCCAGTTCATAAATTTGCTGTATTGTTTTTGATATTTGTTTTTTGAAACTTCAGGTAACAAATTTTCGATCGCATTTTGAGCCTTTTCTATGATATCTGGAGGAGTACTCTCAATATCGGAATTCGACAACTCGAAAGATAAATTATGATCTCGGTTCATAGTTCCTAAAGTAATGGGTAATAAATGAATTTGTTTATAATCTATAATCAATAAACTGAAATACATAATCTAAAAAATAGTTGACTTACAGAATTTTTAGTTTAAATTCAAAATTGGAACACCCAGAAATCCACTATAAAGTATTGTCAAAAAAATTTGACATTGACATTTCCGTGGGCAAAGTGACATTTCCGTGCGGAAAATTACAATAACGTGTACTTTTCCCACACTCTACATTATTACTTTTCTAACGGATATCAAACTAATTAAGAAAAGGCTTGCTTTGCGCATAAACATTTGTGTGGAAAAGCGTGTTTTGCATAGTAGTTATAGAAAAAAGTATTTAAGAGATACGATAAATTAATCGTAAGTTCGAAAGACTCAAATTATGAAAAAGCAACATCCACATAAAGAAAAACTGGATTGATAATAAATATAATGCACATTTTCATTTGCCATTCAATTTGAGGTATCTATTCACAAATTGATCTTGACTCATTTCTATCAATTTTGGTATAACGTTAAAATTTCAAATTAGAGTTTCAGTTTCGCTATCGAGAAAGGTCCAACAAACTATATTTTCTATATCTTTAGTTTTGATTAGCCCTGTTCTTCTTGATTACCAAAATCCTTAACATTAGTTTCATTTTTAATAACTTGGTACTGCTGAATGAAACGTGGGTAATTTGAAGTTATTTTCTAAATTTATTTTGTCAGATTTCTTTTCAAGCTATAACATAAACCACTAATTGCTTGAATTGACTAAAACCGCGTGTGTACTTATGAAAGCAGGCTAGAAGATCTTCTTTTGTGTAACAAAAAAATAGGAAGATGAAATTCTAGAAATAAATAAGAATATTATGTTACTTTAAATAAGATAAGAAACGCGGAGAAATGTTGTTAAAAATAGCGTTGTTAAAATAAAGATTATTAAATTGTTTGATTGTTAAGATAGTAGCCAGTAGATATATTTTCAAGTAATTATGTCAAAAGAATTGTAATTTTGAAAATAAAGTTTTTAAAAAATAGTTTTCGGTGTTAAAAAGTTATAATTCCAGTACTCTATATGAAAATGATAAAACTTATTTTCAGTATAAATGGATGAATAACGTAAACAAATAAAAAGAATAGATACAGACAAACAACAAATTTGTTGTTAAATTGTGAATGTTATTCAATTCGAAATACACACAACTTCAAGATTTACAATTTATTTCCTGACTGACACAAAATCAATATAATGTTTTCAAATTCATGCTGTGACGAGTTATTTTTTTGAAGCATGTCCGATGGTATTTTAATTTTAATACGTGGATATAACTCGTTACTTACTTTCCAACTTTGATTTCTGGTACCGTTTCAGTCCCGAAATATTAATTTAAGTATTTATTTCATTACTAATTCAAATGCCCTGATTTACCATCTAAAGAAATATGTAAAATTTATTAAATTCCGCTTTTCAAAATTTAAATGATCGAGGACGCCCGGTATATAAACTGTTTTAATTAAAACCAAAGCCGTCCAGTATAGTAGCAATATTCCTGGTTGTAAGAAAATCGATTCAAATTAATTCTCTCACCACCGTTATCGCTAGAAATTTTAGCTAGGAATTAAATTATAAATTCGAAAAACCGAGCGTTTTTGAAGGAGTTAAGATAATCCAGATATAATTTCGCAGCAATGAAGTATAAAATTGATAGTTTTGAAGTGTCCGACCGTTCATTATTATCTGAGTAAGTGAAAATTTATTTCGCCGAGTTTTTGAAGTTCGAGATTTAATTTCAATAAACAATTTAGTTTGGTATTTAAGAATATAATTCCGTATTCTGATAAAGCCGGTAAGTCGGTATTTTTTAGAAGTGATAAAAACAAAACATCTTTACAGTTTTTATTATCGCGTCTTTTATATTGTTTCATGAAATTCAATGATAATGTTACAAGATATATTGGGTCTGAACTAAGAATTTCCGACTAATAACGCCACTCTACGATTTCAAATAAAAATGAAAAAAAATATTGAAATTTGAATTCTTGTGGTAGACTGTGGTAGGCTAGAGCCAATGGCAAACAAAGATATTTTGCGCTGTTGTCACGAGGAAAAACTTTATAAGTAGACTAGTTATCTTTTTTCTTTAACACTCGTTAAAGAGAAACGCAAAGTACTGTCAAAACGTACTCTTTCGAATAATGTTCTCCTAATCGGGTGCCTCTTATTAAAGAAATTTGAAAATATATATTTCAAACTGCAGTGATGGAAAATATATGTATAATGAAAATTAAATGTTCTCCATGTAGGTTGAGTTGTTTGGAAAACGTGTCATGTAACACACATACACAAATTGCGTTACCTCACAGTTCCAAACTCGATTTAGTACCGGATCGCTTACTCTTCTTCTGATTAGAGGAGTTCGAGTGACTGAGACACCATGTCCACATCCACTTGAGGAAGATTTGTAGAATTAGCTTCGGTGAAACCTGGATCCATTTTAACGATGTCTTTTAAAAGGCAAACAAACAGAAGCACATTTTCTACTATAAAATAATATAACAAACAACTAAAAAGTCGGCGAGGACGATATCTGTTTGATGTTGGTCGTGGATATTGATATCAATTGTCAAATTCTTCTAGTCGACTTTCACTTTGTATTGATAAATTTGGATAGTCAAGTAGGATTTGTCAACAGAACGTACTTTCAATCTGACAACAAGGGATTCTGTCATTGGTCGACTTATAGCGGTTTATTTAAATTTAATAGACTCTTTAAATCAAATTTTCGCAGATATTTATAATTTTTTGAGATAAATATCGTTATCATAGAAAAATATATGATATTTTTTATCTTTCTGATATGATTTCACTTGTTAATTCATACCCATGAAATTAGCCCATTAGGGTCTGAGCCTTCAATACATTGAAATAACATTTTGATTTTAAATTTTTCGATTTAGATTGTTATCCCTATTGTCCTGTTTCAAATTACCTAAATATATATTAGATTTTTTTTGCTCTTTCTCCTCGATAATTGGATTCTATTTCGACTGTGATCTTTTGGTTTTTATTATTTAGGAGTTAATTTCTCTGCTATACAATAGTAACTGACCGGAAATTTGAAAAATTGAAAACCGTCTGTGAAACGGTTCAGAGGCTGTTCCATTAGCCGTCTCCCTTTCGGAACGCGCATAATTTTCTCTAAATTACTTAGATTTATTTTAGTTCAAAATTATATATAGTTGTAACTGACCGGAAACTAGAAAAATTGAAAACCGATTGTGAAACGGATCAGAGGCTCTTGCCACCAGCCGTCTCCCTTTCGGAACGCGCATAATTTTCTCTAAATTACTTAGATTTATTTTAGTTCAGAATTCTATATAGTTGTAACTGACCGGAAATTTGAAAAATTGAAAACCGACTGCGAAACTGATCAGAGGCTGTTGCCACCAGCCGTCTCTTCTTCGGAACGAGCATAATTTTCTCTAAATTACTGAGATTTATCTAAGTTCAAAATTTTATATAGTTTTAACTGACCGGAAATTAGAAAAATTGAAAACCGATTGGGAAACGGATCAGAGGCTCTTGCCACCAGCTGTCTCCCTTTCGGAACGCGCATAATTTTCTCTAAATTACTTAGATTTATCTAAGTTCAAAATTTTATATAGTTTTAACTGACCGGAAATTAGAAAAATTGAAAACCGATTGTGAAACGGATCAGAGGCTCTTGCCACCAGCCGTCTCCCTTTCGGAACGCGCATAATTTTCTCTAAATTACTTAGATTTATTTCAGTTCAAAATTATATATAGTTGTAACTGACCGGAAATTTGAAAAATTGAAAACCGACTGTGAAACGGATCAGAGGCTGTTGCCACCAGCCGTCTCTTCTTAGGAACGCGCATAATTTTCTCTAAATTACTTAGATTTATCTAAGTTCAAAATTTTATATAGTTTTAACTGACCGGAAATTTGAAAAATTGCAAACCGACTGTGAATCGGATCAGAGGCTGTTGCCACCAGCCGTCTCTCTTTCGAAACACGCATAATTTTCTCTAAATTACTTAGATTTATGTTAGTTCAAAATTTTATATAGTTTTAACTGACCGGAAATTTGAAAAATTGAAAAACGACTGTGAAACGCATCAGATGCCGTTGCCACCAGGCCGTTGCCACCAGCCGTCTCCCTTTCGGAACGCGCATAATTTTCTCTAAATTACGTAGATTTTGTAACATGTCGCTGAGACATGTTACTATTTTCATCAATTATTTTGGAGCGTTACTTACTCGTCGACTACTCCCACCTCTAATTCCAAATCCTATTATTTCAAATATTAGGAACACATCGGTGATAGTTTTTCCATCGTTAAAATACCTACTTAAACTACGATTGACGTGAAACTCGGTCTCTTATGTCTCTTCGCTGATAATTAAATCAGCATTCTCTTTTAAAATAACACAATGTGTGTGATTTTTAATTGTCTTCGCTGGTAAGTTATCTATATATTTTCAAATTGTAATTGTGTACTTACAAATGATTTTATTTCGATTTTTCTATCTAGTTAAATTATTTCGTTTAAAAAAAACAGTGTTTTTTGTTATGGCGTTTTCCTTTTTTCTTCGCCGGTATTATCTTTCTTTAAAAAAAATCTGGTGGCACCCTAAGTTATTTTATGAAGCGAATTTATAACAGATTCTTCATATGGTTTTTTTCCACCGATTTAAATTTGCTTCTTCTGATTATTCTGGGAACAGGACGGATAAAAATGAACAGTTTTCTGTGGTTTTATTTTGAAAATTAAATTCAAATTTTTGTATGTATTGGAGTATAAGCTCCTATCTGTTCATTTTATTCCTTCTTTTCAATTTCAATTTTCTACTGTCTCTCCTGTTTTTTTATTTCTTTCCCTACAGCTCTGCAGCCTGTACCGGCCCTAAGGACCGTTTACTTTAAGGATCGCTTCAGAGTTTACTATAAGGACCTCAACAGACCGTCTACAAGATCCAGTCATCGGACCACATCGTCCAAGTCCAAACAACCACGGCTCAAGAACCCTCGACTACTGCTGCGAGCTGTACGTCCCGAGTCTTCCCAAGATAAGTCCCTAACTTATTTTTGGTAGACATAAAATATTGAGTTGGACATTTTTACTATATAACTGATATTTATTCGTATTTGTATTGAGAATATACGGTTTATGTAAATATATTATTGTGTGTCAAACAAATCCATTTGTCCCGAAATTTTGTTTGTTGATTCACCTTATCCCGATTGAGGTAATAAAAAATAGTGTATCTAAGGCCGAATTCACTACCAGATTGTAGTTCAAAATTTTATATAGTTTTAACTGACCGGAAATTTGAAAAATTGAAAACCGACTGTGAAACGGATCAGAGGCCATTGCCACCAGCCGTCTCCCTTTCGTAACGCGCATAACTTTCTCTTATTTACTTAGATTTATTTTTGTTCAAAATTATATATAGTTTTAACTGACCGGAAATTTGAAAAATTAAAAACCGACTGTGAAACGGATCAGAGGTTGTTTCCACCAGCCGTCTCCCTTTCGGAACGAGCATAATTTTCTCTGAGTTATCTTGATTGTTTTTAGTTCTGAATTATATATAGTTTCAACTGACCGGAAATTTCAAAGTTTTAAAGCAGACTGTGGGACGGATCAGAGGCTGTTGCGACCAGCCGTCTCCCTTTCGCAACGAGCATAATTTTCCCTAAATTACCTTGATTTATTTTACTTCTAAATTATATATAGTTTGAGTGACCGGAATTTTGAGAAATTGAAAACCGACTGTGTAACGGATCAGAAGCTGTAGCCACCAGCCATCTCCCTTTCGGAACGAGCATAATTTTCTCTAGATTACCTTGATGTATTTTAGTTTTAAATTGTATATAGTTTTGTCTGACCGGCAATTTGTAAAAGTTAAAACTGAGTGCGGACCGGATCAGAGGCGGTTGCCACCAGCTGTTC
Source organism: Galeruca laticollis (assembly GCA_963921935.1). Classification (NCBI taxonomy): domain Eukaryota; kingdom Metazoa; phylum Arthropoda; class Insecta; order Coleoptera; family Chrysomelidae; genus Galeruca; species Galeruca laticollis. The sequence continues at coordinate 205,906,339 of OY998176.1, read as the reverse complement.
CACTCTCAGCCGGTAATAATTTAGTTTCATATTTATCTATTCTAAGACACAGTTTCATTTTGCGTGTATTCGGGTAACCGCTATCCTATCTTCTGACCAAAATTTTAGAATAATTTTAACCGATAATTTGAAAATTTAAAACTGATTACGGAGCAGATCAGAGGCTGTTGCCACCAGCTGCCCAACCGTCAGCCGGGAGTAACTTATTTTCACTCATTTTGTTTAGAAAAGTGTATATTCTCCTAAAATAATAAGATTCTCAACCAAGTATGAGGCTGTTGCTACTGATTGATTGATAATCTAGTTTAAATTCATTAGTTTTTTTTGTTATAAACTGGTCTGGTCACATTTTCTCACCTATCCCGATTGATCATCCCTACCGCGAAGATAGTCGTATCCCGTTGACTACCGTGATAGGTAATTATTGTTTTACTGCTGTTTACCGCATAATTACAAACTGCTTATACCGCTTCCGCTGTTATTATCAATTGCATTTGCGCTTGCTTACACCTGGTTTATTTTGTGATTGCTCACATTCCTTAATACCGGAAAATTTCGCATGGTGCATAATAACATAAGGCTTGAAAACATTTGCATACTATATATATTTAACTGATTCGGTACCGCTTGAAAATAATCAGAAATTGATGAATGTTATTTTGTACATATATTTTAAATAGGACTCGTAATATACAAATAAATACAATCAGTGTTTTCTTCATATCCCGTAGCATCGCCGTCTGAGGATTATAGGTTTTGTAGATGTGTTAAATTCAACGAAACCCCTGGAATTTTCCGTAACCTCCATCTGAGGCTACCTGGAACTATTGACGCGAAGGGTCAAGGGGCCGTGGATTAAACCACGTAAAATAATCTGGCGGCCGAGCATTTATTTCAAAAACTTTGCATTGAGGTTGTCCAAAATGACGCGTCAGTTGGTAAGAACCTACGAGAGGTGAAGGACGAAGCGGCCGCAAAGCGCGTCACAATGCTGACAGAATACGTATAAAAACCGGAGATAAGAAAACCAGTTTTTGCACTATTGAGGTTTCCTTAGTTAAAATAATAGTATATGACATCTCCCCCTTTTATAAAACTTTCCCCGAAATATATAAAAAAACTTTAACCAAATTCTGTGAGTAATTATTTAACAAATTACATTATCAGTTTAATATAACCATTTTTAACAAAGTATATTTATTCATTACCGTAGCGTTGTGGCTTTGCAATTTTGCTACGACGACGTAGAGTCCTTCCGGATTCCTCACTGCTCGCAAAATTAATATTATTTTCTGTAGTTATACCGAGTTTTTCATTGTGTGTCGCTATATAACAATTTTTTGTTTTATACAAGACTTTGTTACTCATATTTCTACACGTCCAATCAACATAATCTGTAACAGAGAAAATAATAAATAATCTTGATGTCTATGGCGCAAAACTGGTGAGAAAGTTATCCTCAGCTACCAGACTAGCACTAGCACTTTATTGTCGGAACTCATTTTTTACAACCGTTTACAAGTAACAACAGTATCTTGTTGATGGCGATTGCGTTGCCCCCTAAGCATAATTTTCCTCTGCAATAAGCTTTCGTTGCATTCCTCTCGGGTCCATTTAGAGCATCGTCTATGTTAATTAAATTCACTTCCACTCAAACTGACATCACTTTTGATACAAACAAACTACAACAAAACGATCTGGCTATTTCCGCACATGTTTAGGATCTAGAACTCTGCCTCCTGGATCTCCTATAATATCTTCCTCCGAATATTAATTGAGTTTTATTTTGTACAAATTCACTTTTCACTGGTTGAAGATCGTCTAGTTCTAATTCCTCCAAATGAAAGTCCAGGTTTAATGTGGTTGGGCGGAAGGTACTGTTGTCTAGATTTAATAGTAGTGTCGGCTGGCTAAAGCTACTATAGAGTTGCTGGTCATTTATGACTGTATGATGTGCTACTACTTGGCATCCCAAAGGGATTCCAAAGAGATAAGTACCAGCTGTAAGTTACTTGATTTCCTCTTGATTTGGACATTTGAATTTGGCCGTATCTTAGGATGGAATGATGTACAAACAGTGGAAATGTTCAATTGCTTCAGAAGTGGCTTTGACAATTGAAATAAGTTTTTCTCAAGGTGCGTTTCATTTCAATCAAGTTTATTTCACAATGCCTTTCTTTTTGTGTTTCCTGCAGGTCTATTCTCGAACAGACATACTGCTGAGGGAGAATATCTTTGCACGGTTTGCTTGAAAATGCGAAGTTGATACCATTCGTAATTAAAAATTTATTCTTAGAAATTATCACAATTACCTGACTCCCTTTCAGTATTGGAACCGAAAAAACATGATAGTAATCAAAAACTTTGGGATATGCTAAAGGAATATTTAAAATATGTGCAATTCGTTTTTAGTGAATATTTTTTCTAAATTCTTCATTTGTTTCATTAAATCAGAAGTTTTAATTATGCTTGGATGAATCACTTGAAGTTTAGCAAATGTAATTGAATTTTCAATATGGTACAAAATCGAATCAATCAATTCATACAGATTTAAAAACTGATCCTAGACCGTTCATAAGGCCTCTTTTTGTACTTGAAGGATTGGGTAATATTTCTGCTAGCTTATCTTTAATCTTGGTTTCCGTGAAGTCAAGCAATTTAGAATAATTTGAGAGATCATTAGCGTATTGGATGTTTTGATCAGCAAAGACCCTAATTTTTGCGACTTGAATTTCTAATTTATTTATTTCTAAAATAATTGGGTTCAAGTCATAATAGTGTATAAGTCCATAACTGTAATTGTTATTTTATCCTGGAGATCCATAGTTCCAGAAAATTTGGAAGTTAAAAGTTTTGTGAAAGTATCGTATATTTAGCTGTTTTATGTGCAAGGTTGACGGTTTTTAATTTGATTGGTAAGGTGTATTTATTAGCGTGTTTTTGTGGTATGTGTTTTCTTACATATACTTTTTGATTAGGTTTGAACATTTCCAATTTTTCTCGATTTGTATTTAGTTTACAAGTAATTCGTTCTCCTCGATTAATGAAGTCGGATTGAATTTTTGAGTACAATCATTTAGTTTTTCCTTTGTGATTGTTGATGTAATCATTTAAGAGTATTTTATTTATGTCAATGTCATAAACATCATTATTGTTAATATGTCAGTTGACTATGTCTATCAGTTTCATTTTCGTACTGGAATGAAGGCTCAATAGTTCTGTTAACACGAAATTTTTGTATTCTGTGCCACTGCCACTTAAAAATGTTCTTACGTATTCTTTTAGGTTAGGCCAATAACATTTTTCTTCTAATCTTGAATAAAGTTTAATCTATTCCTCGGTGGTTTGTTTTTCTTCCATCGTGATCGTTTTGTATGATAGTTTTGATTTCTTTTTGATCTGTTACATCTATTAATTTTGTGGTACAACGTTTTAATTGAATTGAATTTGATCTAAAATAATTTTGTAATATTGTCGAAAAGGTTGTACAATTATGGGCTATCGAAATAATCATGATATTGAATACTTGGTGAAATAAATTCTTTAATAAAATTGATGTCTTGTTCCAGGTTGTTTTTTGAAATTTGCACAGTTATTTGCTTCTTCTTCTCAACTAATATAACTTTAGATTTTGCTGGAGAATATGAAATGGAACTAACTCTAATTTGATTTTGTCCAACGGGAACAGCACATTTTGCGATAGGGATACCTATTACCGGATTTTATTCAGTATTAGAATGAATTGTAAGAGACTCTTTTCGTCGTTGATTCTTTCGTCGTTGGGTTGATTTTGACGGTCAGGTGTTATCTGATGTATTGCTGAGTTAGGATTGTTGTCATTTGAGTTCGTTGTCGACAAATTTTCATTGTCTAGGTCAGGGTCGGGATTTAATATCAAGGATATAATTTCATGGTCAGGGGTTTCGTCTTGAGTTACTTTTGTTATTGGAATTTTTAGTTGATTTTTAACTGTAAGTGGGGAAGGTGTATTAATAATTCGTTGCGATTGAGACGGAATTGCTTCATTGCTAAAATTTTTATCGCGACTCAAGATATCGTCAACATCTTTCCAAAATTTTTGTTCATTAATAATTTCATTTGTTTCTCTAGTATTTATTTCTATTCTAGATAATGCATCTGCATTAGTAGTAAGGCTTCCACGTTTATATACCATATTATAATCAAATTCATCTAAATTAATACGGCATCTGATGAGTTTAGAATTTGGGTCTTTTACAGAAAAAAAACCATTGCAGTGATTTGTGGTTTGCCATATAAATAAGGTCGGAAATATTTGGTGGCCCACACATTCCTGTTGTTTCATAAATGCGTTCGGAGTCGTTATAAGAGTTTGATGCGTAAGCGATTGGAAGATATTTTCCGATAGGACCTTGGGAAAGCACTGCTCCGAGTGCTACATCACTGGCGTCTGGGATCAAATTGAAAGGTTTCGTGAAGTTGGGATACTGGAGAATTGGGTTATTGGTCAGAACGTTTTTGCATGGTTCGAAGCATGATAAGAATTCAATATTGTGTTGGAATTATAGGGCGGTCAGATAAAGGTTGAGATGGAAATGATCTCTGTGCTCTCAAGATATTATTAGGTGTATGAGTATTGAATTGAACTGTATTACTGTCAAAATCTTGTCGTTGTATGAAAGGTTTACCAGAGTATTGCGGTTGCTTCACATTTGTTTTATGACTGTAATTTTGGAAAAAGTGTACATTGTCTTTTTTTAAAACATATCGTTAAGCTTCAGCCAAATTATTTGGTATCATGCATCTAATAGTTGTACCTAACGGTTCTTTAAGTTTTGATAAAAGTGTCGTCTAAGCTACATTGTTATATAAATTTCTTTTTAAATTTTTTTAGTCATTTTCGATTTTATGAGCGTCTACATAACTACACAAAAGATTGAGAATGTTTAAATTCTATCATAGAATTGCTGTAGTTTTTCTTTTGATTTTTGTCTCATCACTACTGAATCCCTACTTAGACAAGTTTCGCCTCTTTGATCTGCGAAATTTCTCGTTAAAACATCTCTTAACTCGTTCCAAGTAGCTACATTTTGTGTATTTACGACTAATTTTTCATTACCAGGTTATTTAGAGATTAGACAATTCAATAAATACACATGTTGGAAACAATTTGGTTGGTCTGTTTATTCTCTAATATTAATAAATTAATGATTTACAGACACTTATATATCTGTTCAAATCATTTGTATTGTCATCAAAATCTGGCACACACTTTAGATTATTCTGGCGTAAATTCGGCCATGATTAAATTATTATTAACATTTGTTGTACGTTCTAATTTTAAACACTGAAGAATGTTTGATAAATGGTCAACTTCAGACATAAAATTTATCGTACTTACAGTAATAATAGAAGACATATTTCAAGCATAGAGAAATACTCCGGTTCGGCAATGTGTGTCTTCCTCAGATGAATATCTCTACAAAATTGGACTATTGTCGTTCCAATTCCAGTTGATAGACTTCTTCGTGCTCGGGATCGTTTCGGTGTATGATACACTGAGTTTCCTGACGTTCTAGGAGCCACTCTAAACTTCCACTTGCAAAAAATAACTAATTCTGTAGTTCTGAATGTCCTACTGACTGCGCCACTTTCAAATTATTAACCCGAAATACTGTTTTTAAAAACGTTTATTTCACAAAATGATAATTCTACAAACTATGAAAAAACAATGTGAAGTCTAGTAACTGACTGACCTTATCTTGTCTTTATCTTACACCGTGTAACAGCGACTCATCGGTTTCCATGGGAATAGGTTGATATAATTCATGGTCAGTATAGCCAGCATTTTCGATTGGATGGCGTGCCCAAATGTGTATACTTTGTTTCTGTATTTATTTTCTGCGAATCGTAAATTGTTTGTGTGGTCATTGTATCACTCGAAAATCTAGTTCAGAAAACGATAAGACTACAATAACTATAGATGTTTTTTTTTAAAAAATGTGAAAAATTTAAATATGACTAAGTGGATAGTTAGGCGATTTTATGGTGCTGGATTATCTCATTTGAAACCTATATAACATGTCTAGGATCAGATTGAATTATGTTATCTGAGATATGTGCCAACATTCAGAGACAATGGTTTCTGTGGTGTTGTCGTGGTAAGTGTATTCTAATGAATATAAATCTTGTTGTTGTGCCAACGAGGTTCAAATCAAGCAATTTGTTTGGCCAGTCTTTAATCCAAATTTAAATCCGATTGAACATATTTGGTATGAAACAGACCCAGTAATGGAACAATTTTCAGCAAAATAAGATCCAAGTAGGCTAGCAAATAATATAACAAGTTGTTTTAACCTCGCTCTTTTATTTTGTTAATTTTCTAGTAAAACACAGTGTAGTTTAATTTCGCTTCATTGCCATAGTGTTTTTAATTAGTTACTTCCTATTGTTCACCTGTAAGTACCCAATATTTAAGACTTTTCTCGAAGAAAATAGGAAATTTACCATTAGTGTAAACTTCAAATACGAAGTAAATATCAATCCAAAGTTTTTTCCGTGCCTAGGTACTGGGATGGACAGTGTTATACCTGCCCAATACGACCTAGTACAATGAATTAAACATATTCTGATATGCCACTGTTAATTCCCACGCATACCACTTCTGACTACAGGAGCTCTGAAACTGATCAACTACCAACACATTCCAACACCAACAATACAATGATCAATAACACACCATTATATTCCCCTACTCAAATCCTATCCAACCAACCTAACGAAACAAACAAGATATCCTAACAAAGAACAAGCTATTATTTTTAATGCATTAGAAGGAATTCCTATTCAAGACTATTTAATTCCTTTGGGAACTGTTAGACAACCAAAACATATCACACATCTCTAAAATAACTAATAACAGAATCTGCGCATATTTAGTCGACAATATAGTCAATAAATGCCTCCAGGATATTGGAGAAATAACTATAAATGGTGAAATAATTATAATTAAGGCCAGAAAACTTGTTACACCAGCAGAAAGACTTGTATTATCGAATGTATGTCCTACCATACCGAATGAACTTTAAATAAATGAATTACAAAATATAGATCTAAATCCAATTTTACTTATGCCTGTATCAAGAATCAGTACAGCTCTTCCGGAATTTAGTCATATTCTTAGTTTTAGAAGACAAATTTTCGTTACGCCTCAATATGCAAATTCCTGATTCTATATTGATCAATCATGACAATACATCATACAGAGTATTTATAGCCCAAGACGGAATGACTTGTTTCAAATGTCGCCAGGCAGGACATCTTGCAGCACACTGCTCAGTTTCTAACTCAGCTAATTTAATTCAACAACAGACTGACACAACTCCCGCACCTAGTACATTATCAACCAATAACGCCACAACCTGTATGGAAAAAATTAAGAAGATTTATGGTTAAAGCTCCATTCAAAAAATAACATCTCTATATCTCAATGGAATAACGGTTACAGACGACAAACATATTGCAGATATACTCTCTGATACATATGCTAGTCACTCCAATAACAATAATTATTATAACGCCTTTACCACCAAGAAAGTCTCACAGGAAGCAAATTATATTGAAATTTTTGACATACACGATCCATTAAATGATAATATAACTGAAAATGAATTAAATGAAGCACTAAAAGACTTAAAAGATACATGGGGAGGGCCAGATGACATTCCTGTAATATTCTTGAAGCACTTACCTCAAAAATGCAAAGATTACTTGTTACATCTATACAATAAAATCTGGACTAAACGCTTCTTTCCAGAAAAATGGGTCGAAGCTATTGTCATACCAATACTAAAGCCTGGAAAACCTAAAACAATCGCTGCATCTTATAGACCTATCTCACTAACTTGTTCAATGTGCAAGCTACTCGAGAAAATGATTAACAAACTACTTTTATGGACACTTGAAAGCAGGAACCTTTTGATCCCGGAACAAAGTGGCTTCAGAAAACATAGATCAACTTAAGATAACATTGTTGAATTAGAAAGCTTTATTCATGAGGGTTTCGCATTGAACCAGACGTGCATGGCCATATTTTTCGATATTAACCGGGAATTCGACACGGTGTAGCGATATCATATATTGAGAACGTTGAGTGAATGGAACATACAATGCCACTGCTTAGCTTTTATCAAAAACTTCCTCCAAAAAAAAACTTTTGTTGTCAGAACAAATACACAGATATCTAAAAATAAATTACAAGAGAATGGGACACTCCGTAATAAGCCCAACATTATTTATTGTAGCCTTAAATAGCATCTTGGAGAATATAAATGCACCTCTTAGAGCAAGAATATACGCTGATGATCTAGTTGTTTTCTTAAAAGGTACAAATATGACCACAATGAATAATTTTCTCCCAGATTTTCTTACAAACCTGGAGATTTGGTGTTCGCAAACAGGAGTTCGTTTTTCAACCTCCAAAACTCACTTCATGTTAACTGTCTCAACCCTTACTTTGTGGAATCTACTCATATTAATGTTTCAAATGAAACTTACAGTAACTTTCATTTAAAACACTCACTGCATGTTATTTTGCAAAACAAATGAACTATTTCAACCTAACATGGCGAAAATCTAAAGATCCTACCTTCTGTAAAATTTTTAGGTATGCACTTAAACTGCAAATCAAATTGGAAAATACACATCAACAATCTAGACTTAGAAATGCCAAAAAGAGATTAAACATTCTAAAAGTGGTAGCTAACCAGAAATGGGGTGCTGACGGACCAACTTTATTGTTACTGTATGGATCTCTCATCACATCAGTATTAGACTATGGTTCCATAGCATATGATACAGCAAACAAAACTGACACCGACCAACTCGAAATAATCCAAAATTCCGCTTTCTGGATTATACTTGGAGCTGTTAGAACTACGCCGGTAAAAACTTTACAGTGGGAATTAAGAGAACCAGCCTTAAGCCTATGGCGAAAATTTCTCAGCAGCAATTATGCAGTTACTATTCTTGCCAATATATCAAATCCAACATATTAGTACACACACTAAAATAAATTAGAAGGACACCACAACCGTTTTACGAGATGATCAGAACATACTCAGTAGTAATATAACAAGAGAGTGAGAATAAATTGAGAATAATTTGACAGATTTTTTGAAAACTTGTTGCCAGGCAATAGTCACGAGAGCCCGCAGGGCTCGAGTGGCTATTGCCAAATGGCAACAAGTTTTAACAAAATCTGTCAAATTATTTTCTAATTTATGGAACTCTCGAGTTATATTTGACTAGATTATTTTTTGATTCACAAATTGGTGAAGTTCTTAAATTGTCTCCATATAGACTGATTACTTATTAGAGTATTTTTCGAAGTAGTTTCTATAAGCTTATTCGTTATTTCTTTATCAGAAAAGGTACTAAACCGATGATGTTCACCCATTTTATATATAACGTTGACACAATTAGATAATTATTCTGACAACTATCTGACACTTGCTAGACAAATAAAAGCAACAGTGATTATTCCCGAGAATAATCACAAGAGCTTTATTCCCACTATAATAATGACATGATTGGTTGAAACTTACCCTTGTGTCAAATAAAGAAGCATTTCATTGGTTTTAAGAAACGTCAAAAAATAATCTCAAGAAATTGTCTTCTGTCTACCAAAAGTTTACCCAATTGCCACTTATTATAACATAGAACCCCGGATGGTAAAGATACCAAATTTCGACAAAAGCTTAACTAAATATGATAAACAAAATACAAACCAACTGTTATAAAAGCCAAGTTGTTCGACACTTTGGGACAGTATCCAAATTACCAAAAGATGTATACAGATGCCTCGAAATCGACCATAGGCGTAGGAGCAGCTATAGTAACTGATTCGCAGAAACTCCTATATAAACTTCCATCCTAGACAAATATCATCTGGGCAGAACAATTCGCTATATAATACATATTAACGAAAGCAGCCACCACAACTCTTTCCTTGTCCTCACAGAATCCCTTAGTTCCTTACACTCTATACAAACGATTTATTCTAAACATCATTTGGTTCATCTCATTAAGAAAGAACTCTACGTTGCCAGAGAACGAAACAATGATGTCATCTTTATATGGATACCATCCCATATTGGTATTAGTGGAAATGAAGAAGCGGACAGATGTGCTCGTAATTCCATTACAAATGAAAGTGCGGTATCGATTTAAAAGGTGGTTAATTCGGATCTAAAGTGCGTATTAAATAGGAAAATGATCGCTTTGTGGCAATCTCAGTGGACTGAAAGTGACGCAAAATTTCGTGAAATTAAACTTCTCTATAAAAAGTTGCTTCCCTTTTCTAACAACAGACAACACCAAGTGATTATTTCACGTCTACGGTTGGAGCATACTAGACTAACTCACACTTACCTAATGAAATGTGAAGAACATCCAGTATGTGATCTCTGTAATGTAGATGTAACAGTGAAACATATCCTCACAGAATGTCCTAAATACTATAATCAAAGAAAAAATTGTGAAGTACCCAACACATTTGAAACCTTATTACAGGATAATAATTATGATAAACTAATAATATTTTTAAAATTAATTAATATATATGAATCAATGTAATTATGTTATTATCTATTGAACCATTGCTAATAACCTACTATGGTTGATGCGACTTTCTGTCGAAATAAAAAAAGATCCAAGTACTTATTCAAAACATATCTCATTTGCAAGCTATTATCAGTTAATTTATTTGTTGATTTCGGTCAAGATTATCCTTTAAATGAAGCAGATCCTGTTTTAATTTGAGTTTTTTAAATACAGTAGCTACCTTTTGCAATTGTTGCAGGTTTAGGCTTTCACTTTCAATTATTATTTAGTCGAAATTTATCATTATTTTACCATTTACTCATGCCACGAAGAAGCCGGTCAAATATTGGTCACAGTACTAGAGATTGCATCTTAATGATGAAACCGAAGAAGAACGGGTAATAAGACTATATAATCCAAATCAAAGTAATAAGTAGTTTGTAGTATAAATAGGAAAACGTTTGCAATATTTCTATTATATTTCAATTCAAACTAAGTAATGTACCCAACATAACATATTTCAAATCAACCGTTACAGAAAAAAGTGATGTGTCAGTCTCCCCTACGTGTATAATGGAGGTGCAGAGTCCTCTTTTTATTTCCAATCAACAACAAGCACAGGGATGAAATGCCTGGCGTCGTCGCCAATCTCCCCGTGGGCGCATAACCTCTCTTTGTGCGATCACCGTTATTCCCCCAGGTTCATTACGATCTTCAATAGAAATGAGGCTTACATCTAATCCATAAGTAAATTTGCACGAATTGTACTACTTTATCATATGGCGGCCTACCGGCCATATGCGAAATAAAAGGTGAAATTAGAGGGCGCTCTCAATTGGCCATTGTGATAATATAATCATTTCCGATTTTAATCCACGTGACTACCTTCGGGTGAATTATGGTGATTAAGAAAATTATGAAAAACTAACTTTGGAATAGATTTGGAATATTTCACTTAACGCTTCTATGTCTCCTATCAAATATAATTCATTCGGTTTTCTTAATTTTACTAGAGTTCCCATATATTTTCATAGATATAAATGTGTGCCCAAGCAGTTTATTTGTGTTACAATTTCTGTCGTATACAATATTTACCTACTGTATCTTGTGATAAAAAGTTTTTCCATTGTGGATTTGAGTAAAAAATATTGGAAAAAGATCCAAGAAAGACAGATGAAAATTTATAAAATATGGTACAGATAACTAAATGTAGTACTGGGGTCAAGTGGCGCGACAAAATTACTTACAAAGAATTTGAAAAAATACGAAAGGTTGAAGAAGAGATAGAACATTGAAAAAACAAAAACAAGAGAATATACAAAGAAAACAGATATGAGAAAAAAATATAAGATGAGAACTCAACAAGAGAAAGGATAGGAAGAAGAGATGGGTAAAAACAGAAAAAATGAATGAAATAATCGAACATGATAGTGCATCATGTTTATTACTGGTTGGAATGTTTGTACAAGGTTCAACAGAAATATATATCATAAATGAAACCACATATAATTTGATCAAAACCAGCTCGAATGAAAGTAACTTCTCGTTACTTCTCGTCAGTTTTCATATTATTTTCCACTTCCGAATACATGAAAGTAGAGCTTGAAGGAAGTTTCATGTTACTCGCAGGTCAAGAAGAGATCTATTGTATCTTACTAACCTATTCACACATGTATAGTCAATGTGACATATGAAATTAACTGTCTCGACCCTTACTTCGTGGAATCTACTCATTTTACTGTTTTAAATGAAACTTACTGTTTCTATATGATACCACAATATATTGAAAAAAATATTAAAAATTCTATGAAATTTGATGATTTTTTCGATATTAAATATCATCGTCAGAATGACAGATGTTACATTTCATTTGATGCCTCTCTGATGTTTAATAATTATTTTTGGCTAGACCAAGAGGTGACCTAGATTGTGATTGACTTAATATCCCACTAAACAAGAAACATAACAAGTCTTTTTTGTGGTGTTCTTTTGAGAGACTTTTCGTGATTTTTATTTAAAACGTTAATAAGATATCTCCTAGATGTCTTAATTTTATTACCAACTCTATTAACATCCATGTCATGTAAATAAAACATATTTTTGATGTACACAGTAATACTTGAATTCGTAGTTACATACACATCCTATGAACTTCTTTTTAGTAACTTCCTATAGGAAACATTCATACGTTGTTAATTTGTATACTTCTCACTAATGTCACATACAGAACGTTACTGTAATATTACAAATTAACATGTTTCTAAGATGATCACATGTTGCAGTTACTTTTACATCTTTCGAAATAATTTTTATTAACATCGTACATATTACGTCTGTACGACGTTAGTTCATAAAACTCTCAGTAATATCTCATATTAAACATCACAGCAACATAAAAAAGAAGAAAACAGAAGAGGAACTGATAAACGAAACATACAGTAGTTATCTGTGGAAACAAAAATGACAAGCATGAAATGGCGGATGGTTTTCAGTTATGTGTTATAGTTATATTTTATTTGCGGGAAGTACATATTTTGCAAGTAGCACTTGAATAAAGTGGTCCTCGTTTTCGTTAGTTCCTACTAGCTACAGTTTCTATACTTAGTTATAATGGACGAACAACAATTGTTATCGGTAAGTACCCATTCCAAAATCATAATTATTGAAACTTAATACTCATTCAAAACTTTAATCGGCTATTATACATTGAAATTCCATGTGACGGAATTGTACACTAACATTATATTACAAAATAAGGGTTTTTTCAATTTTTAAAATATTTCAGTTACCTAGTAAGTATATTTTGAAAACGATTCACAATATTTCAAATCCTAGATATGCATTATACCCTACAAAAAACTTGATATTGCAATAGGGTAGATATTATTATTAATAATAAAATATGCTCATATGTTCGCAGATATCTAAATCTAGAAGAAAACATTTTCAATGTTCAAGATGTTTCAGAAGCTACTCATACAAATAAAATAAAGAACAAATAGTTGGTAATTATGTAATGAAAGGGGAGGAATTATTTCAGATAGTCTGATACAAACATTGTATTAAACAGTACAAAAAATATTGAATCCAGTATCTCTAGTTCCAGTTTTTTTAGTAGGTAGTAGTCTTAGCCACCAATATAATTTTGCAGGTTTAGAAACTTTTAACATTATTACTAACAATTCTTGTGAACAATTAGAGACTGTTTAAGACTTTAAAAACAGATATTTCGGTTAAAAAGCTCATTTCCATTTGAAAATTCACTGAACACAATAAATGAGCTGTATTTGTCCCTTACAATGGTACCTATATTAATCTAGTTGAAGAATATGTAACTTATGATACTGAATGCTCCAATCAACAAACAGCATTAAATTATTTATTATTGTAGAAACACAGCTATTGGATACTCAATTGGATACAATTAATTATAAACTCATTCAACTTGATAATGTGTTCATATCTCTTCTTCATAAGTAGTTTTTTTTATATACAGTGTATTAATAATGCTTAGTTTTTATTAAGTTACAATTCTACGATGTTAATATACAATTTGTTCCAGGATGAAAATAACAAGATGAGAATAGTGTATTATTTTATACAGAAAAGAAGTATGAATTTTCATAGCACACCTGAATTTACCTGCCAAATGGAGTGAGGCATGGAATAGAAGGTAAATCATGAAAAGTCACTTCTTGAAATAAAATATGTTATTATTCCTTTGAAGAACCCCGCATGTATCTTATGGAAAATGGGTCCCAATCAATTGGCTGAAAATGAAGTTTGATGTAGTTTATGATGATCGATCAAACGTCTCCAAGGGCACAATTTGATCTAAAGTAATTGTTTTATTAGCTGTTGTTCAGAACACCTTCAAATATTTCACAGATAAGGATTTTGAAGTTTACGTTATGGAATGGTTGAGGCACTCGAAAAAAGTAACCGTAAGTAAACGATAGAATTTTCTTTAATCAGATTGGATTTCTGTTGATGTAACGTAATGTTTCATTACATCTTCATGGTGTAAAATTTTTATTAGTTTTAATATAATTAAAAAACTATTCTAATAAATTTTCTGTAAACTAGCTGTAATGTATGTGTATCCGTTAAACTTTATTAATTCAGTTTCAAAGTATGTTACGTTATGGTAACTACGGATTAAAATACCCTTTTTCATTTGTTGCTTTCACTGAATGTGTTCAATAGTTTCCACTTTCCAGACTTGTTATGTAATATGCTTACACAATTTTTTTTTTAGGTTGGATTGCTTGACAAGATATTTTTTTTTTCTAATTTTGTACCTGTTTTTTTCGAATTTACTGTACTGTTCATTAATAGTGAATAAACGTTTTAAATCCTTTATTATTTTTTTGCTATTTTATTTTAAATGTACAGGATGAACAACTAAGAACGACTGTAGGCCACATCTCAGAAAAGAATCATGGTACAACTTTCAAAAAAATTACCTTTAGGTAAGGGATCCTGAAAAATTGCTGGATAATATTTTGCAGTCTCTAAGATATTTGCTAGGGGTGAAATGAACACTCGAAAACATAATACTCCAAAAAAACATACTAAAGGTGTCCTGAAAATACAATTTTTGAAATCTTGATGAGATTATGAATAAATTTAATTAATGAGATTTTTTGCCATTATTCTTAAAATAATGGGTGGGGAAGGTTCAAACTTATGAACAATTGTATAACTTTTTCGTTTTTTTAACCGATATTAATGATTTTAGCTGCAATTGAAAGTTTTTCTGTTTAATAAGATTGATAACAAAATTAGATAATTTTGTATCCACTCGGAAATTTCAAATGTAAATTGAAGCATTTTTTTATATTTGATATTGTAAATCTTATATCTTGAAATAGATTCCTGTTTTTTAACCCCTTTACATCAAAATTTAAAAAATGCCTAATTACATTTGAAATTTCCGAGAAAAATTGGAAAATTGTGGACTTTTTCACAAAGCGTTGACAAAATTGTCCAATTTTGTTATTTTTGTCAAGCATTTCTTATTTAAAAGGAAAAAATCTTTCAAATGAAGCCAAAAACATGGATGTCGATTAAAAAAAAGTGTTACCGACATTTGTTGTTTGTGTTGAACCTTCCCCCACCCCTTACTTGAAGAATACAGACAAAAAGTCCCTAACTACATTTTTTCATAATCTCAACAATATATCAAACATTGTATTTCTAGGATACGTTTAGTATGTCTTTTTTGGAGATAATCACCGTATTATATTTTTAAGTGTATATTCCACCCCATAGGAGATATTTTAGGAATTCAAAAATATTTTCCAGCGATTTTTCAGGGTCATTTTCCTGAAGGTATTTTTTTAAAGTTGTACTATGACAATTTTTTGAAATCCGGCCGACAGCCGGCGTTCTTAGTTGTTCACCCTGTATTTGCTGATTAGGCACAGAAACATCTATAGGATATCATCCAGAATGTTTGAAGTATATTATTTAGAGGTTTATGTAATGTCCATACAACATCTACGAGAATACACTGTATTGTTTTTGAAATGTCGCATCTAGATTATGGATAAGATGTTATTTTTTAGACATTGCATTAACATCGACATGATGTTAAAAGGCATTTCAGAATGTAGCAGAAATGTTGTTTTTAGTTCGTTATAAAGACTTCCTCTTGAGAAAGTTCTAGTAACATCACAGTAATGTAAAAAGGCAGCGCTTTAACATCGCTGAGAAGTTAACAAATGTTAACAGCCACAAGCTGGGCATAAGCGGTTGTAGAGATGTGCATGTGATGAAAACAAGAGGAAAAAAAGGAAGAACATTATCACAATGTGATGTTGAATTAACATAACTGTAATATTTATTTGCATAGTGGGATATGTTAATAGAAGAAAGAAGAAGACTTGAAATTACAAATATTAGGGCTTATATATTATTAGCCCTATGCCTGGATATCTTTTTTCCAATAAATATCAGTACAACTGTCCAATGATATAGAAAACCAGGAAAATTATATCTGCTGATCTTGACAATTATCACTTAAGAAGACAGTTTAAAAGTGAAGAACTCCCTAGATTTATCTGTTCATTGACGACAAAACACCCCAGTTATTCATACGTTCAGATTATTCATTTTATTGTTTTGTTTTTAACTCAAATTGTTTCTTGTTTTTATCAATTCACACCACAACCATTTTTACAAATCAATCATTAGCAATTAGTCTAGTCAGTACCTTAATGTGGTGTACATGAACTCTTACTGACTCTTAACATCTGTAAGTATTTGTGTTCCATCTTTGTCATTTTATTTATATTTTAATTATTGTAGTGTCTCCTGATGATGCTATTGAACAATAGCGAAATATTGAGCATGAGAATATAGAGTTTTATTTCTTATACTGAACGCATACCTGACAATCATCACTTTTTTCTTATATAAATAGTATGGTCGATAATTACCACATAATAATCACCTGTTTTGATTTTCTGATTTAAATATATATATATATATATATATATATATATATATATATATATATATTAACATAGAGTAAAACAACACCCTGTATACCGAACATAAAATAAAAAAAAACTACTTATTTCAAGAAATAAAAATTTTTGAAATTTCATTTTTTTTAAAAGATTATCTAAAAAAGGAGACAATCTGTACCATGTACTATTCAATAGAGAAAGCATCTAACTGTATAATTTAAAATAAGATTTGAAAAAACATTTGTGAAATGAATTAACAAAATTTGTTACATATACAAATGGAAATGATAATCCTTAATTTTTATTGTCAAGATAAATAAATAGTGAGATTCTTTTTAAAATGAATATTAGGGTTTGAAGGACATGTAAATAAGATTTTATAAATATTTAAAAACATTTCGATATAAGAAGTAAACTGAAAAACATTAATTCTATGGAATGTGACATTTATTGAACGGTTTGACGTTATGAACACATATTTTGTAAATTTGAAAATGTCATTTTGTAAACTAAATGAAATATAATTTAAGAGACACAATATGAGTTAAAATCATTAAAGAACCTTAAAACAAAGCGTTTTCAAATGATAGATGGACAATTCACTATTTGAAAAGAAATCTATAAAGAAAAGTTTTGATAACCAAATCTGATTGGTGGAATGTATTCAACAAACTTTTAATCTGCGACAAGTAGTTGTTAATAATAAAAAAATTGAAGGAGAAAAGTTTGTTGATTATACAGACTATTGACTAGGGAAAAAGCTTTTTTTTGGGTGGTAGAAAATTTGAGAAGCAGCAAAATTTTGGGAATTAAGAAAACTTTTCGAAAAATAAGATATTTGGCATCAAAATTCAGAAAAGAGAGATACATTGTACTTATGATATGGTAGATTATATATTTAAACAAGCAGATGTAGAAACTAAGAAACAATTTGGTAATTATGTTTGAATACTAACCGTATAATTGATATATAATACTTGATTAATATTTGTTTGGTGGAATGGATATATCCACCATACCTTTTAGAAAGCTTTTGATTATGTAATTGGACTGAAATGTATTGATGTGGACGGGACATAGCATTGATTCCTGATTTTGTGTAAGCTGGACCAGTGATGTGACAATTTCCAGAAGGTAACCTAAAATAAAGTAAAGGATAATTGAAGTGAATTACTATACAGGAATAAGGTATTTAGACTATTTTCATTATACATAAAAAAGGTTGAATAAAACTTACCAATTTAGTGAAAAAAATTGAACTTTGGTATTAAACAAACATTTACAACCATTGTGTTTCGCCATTTTGATATAACAATCGTTTATATAGAAGTTTCAGTATTATAAGATTTGTATTAAATGTTGCCTATTTTAGATTTGTATATAGAGATAATTTTTCCATGTGAGAACGTGATTTTGTTTGAATGAGTGGTCATAATAGATAGTAGGTTTTTTATTAATTTGTGTCTTGTAAAAGAACAATGTATTTGTCTATTCAAAATATTAAATAACGTTCTTTCTAGTTTGAAGAACATTGTAAAATTGTTTTTTGATATATTTTATTTCTTTGTGGTGATGGCTCCATCTAGTTTGAACCGTTGGTAGTTTAAACTGACATCTGTGAATAGTAAAAAGGTTCAACTTGAAACACAGGACCGTCTTAAGAATTTATTACGTATTATTAAACAAGCAAGTACTTTTTTATTAACAAAATTTTTAAGAAGACAGAGATATTTAATCAAATCTAGGCGCTCATATTATAAATTGAATTTTTGTTTCTCTATACCTGAACCCTACTCTGAGGTTAAAGAGTTTCTCATGTTTTAAAATATAACCATTTTAGTAATAAAATTTTAAATTTTTACAATATACCGGGCAAATCAAAACTAAATATAAACTAAACTAATAATAACTATAAATCATTATTTCTCTCCCCGTTCTATCCAGTTAAACATGTCACCGCAACGTGGGGCTATTATAGAAATTTTGTAAGTAGTAATAAAAAGCATTAAAATAATTTATTAAAAGAATTTAAATACATAAAATGGAACGGAAAATGACATTAAGAGACGGAAAGCAGGTAGGAGTTGAAAGTAGGCCTGATGAAGAAAGAGAAGAAAGAAGCAATGGTAGAGGAGATTTTCAGGTACAATACTTGGAACAGGGGAGAGAACATTCGGAAGAAGATATTGCAGAACAAGGACAGGAAGAAGAAGATGTACCATTATCAGAAGAAGCAAGACAGGAGGACAAACAAGAATCTAAAGAAAAAAAGGAAATGGACGTAATGAGTATGTTTAAAATGATGATGGGAGAAATGAAAGAAATGAAACATGATATTAGGGGAGATATGAATAAAAATAAGGAAGAATTAAAACAAGAAATGAATATAAAAATGGACCAAAATAGGGAAGAAATGAAACAGGATTTGAATACAAAATTGGACCAAAATAGAGAAGAAATGAAAGAAATAAATATAAAGATGGACCAGAATAAGGAAGAAATAAAACAAACTAAGGATCTAATAATAAAATTGATGGAAGAAAAATTGGGACATGTTGAGAAGAAATTGGAAGAATCAAACGAATATATGGAAAACAAATTAGAATACACTAAACAAGAAATAAGAGGAGAAGTGATTGGAAGGATCACGGAAATAGAAAATCTACAGATTAACAGAATTAAGGAAATAGAGGAGAAGGAAAAGGATTTCAAACGAGAAATTCAAAAAGAAGTTAAGGAAATCAAAATGGGATTTCAAGACACCCAAGAACGAATGGGAAATCTAGAAGGAAAATGGGACAGAACTTTAACTGAATTTCAACAAAATGTTGAAGAAGCATGTAAAGAGAAGCAGAAACTAGAGGAGGTGAAAACTGAAAAGAAGATTTGGGAGATACAAAAGGAAATAGAACTTATCAAAAGTAAAATAGAACAAACTGGAAGTAGAATTTTCAAGGGAGAACAATCAAAAGAAACGATGGAAATGACAAGAAAACTAGAAGACATGGAAGAGAGACTATTTTATTTACAGCAAAAACATGACCAAAGAGAAGATAGGAATTTTCATGAAGTAAGAAATGGAGTGATGGAAACAAAAATAATAAACAATTAAATTGGAAACAGAGGGGAACATAAATTTGAAGGAGATAATAGGAAAATACACCCAAAAGTGTTTATTAAAATTCTAAAGAATAAAATTAAAAACATGCAAAATAGAGAAGACATAAAAGGAATGATAAGAGAGAACTTAGACAATCATGCATTAGTATGGTATACAAGTAAAGAAGACGATTTTAACAATTTTGAAGATTTTGAAGAACAGTTCATAAGATATTTCTGGGGAAATAGTGCTCAAGCAAGAGTAAGAGAAAAACTCTACTCAGGAAAATATGAGACAGGAAGAGGAAAAAGCATGAATGATTATGCTATGACAGTATTCATGAATGCGAAATTCCTAGACCCACCCATACCAGAAGAGGAAATAATAATGTTTATATCTAGACATTTTAAATGTGAAATAACAGAGACAATCACTATTCAGAATGTTAAAAATATAAAACAACTTAGTAGTTATTTACAACGATTAGAGAGAAATAGAGTGGAAAATAACAACTCCAACAGAAATAAAAACAACAATAATAGTAACAATTTTAACAGAAATAATCAACATAATAACAATAATAACAATTTTAATAGAAACAATCAATATAATAACAACGATAACAATAATTATGATGATAATACAAATAATCAAATTAATAGAAGAAATAATTATGAACAAAATTTTAATAGAACTAATAATATGAATAATAGAAATTATAACAATGGATATAATAACAGAAACAATAATAATAACAATAATTCAGGAAATAACAACAATTATAATAGAAATTTTAACAATCAAAATAATTATAACAGAAATTTTAGATATAATAATAACAACAATAACAATTATCGAGAGCAGAATTATAGAGAACAAAATAATAGAGGTGGACAATATGATAACCGACAAAGAGAAGAAATTAGAGAACAAAGAAAAGACTATAGGGAGGAAGATAGAGGAAATGGAAATGGAGCACAAAGAAGAGTAAACAATATCCAAAGAAGAGAAGAGAGAGTGATATCGGTAGAACCGGAAATTATTACTGAACAAGAGCCCGACCAAAATTTTGGATCGAGCACATACCAAATGTAAGAAATATCATCTGTACATATGAACATCCAAGGGAATACATTAAATTTGGGGAAGATTTGGAATTAAAAGAAATAACGGGATTAATAAAAATTAAAGGAAAATTAAATGGGAAACAAGTTAAAATATTAATAGATACAGGTTCGGAAGCGTCCATAATAAAAACAAAATTGATAGAAGAAAATATTAAAAATCATGAAAACAAGCTAGTCAAGATACCGAAAACTACATTAATAGGAGCAAATGGAAAGAAATTGTGTGAAGTTAGCAGATCTATAATACAAAGCATTGAATTAAAGGATGGGAAAGAAGTTGAGATGCAATTATTGCTAGTGGATAATTTAGAAACAGACATAGTTATAGGAATAGATGAATTAACGAAATATAAAGCAAGAATTGATTTTGAAAAGATGGAGATAGAATTAAATGGTAATAAGATTGAATTTGAAAAAGAAAATATGGAAGAATTAGAATTTGAAGAGGATAATAGGCAGTTATGGAATATAGAAAAGAATGGAAATATGGAATTATTGGCAATTGAAGAGGATAATAGGAAGTTATGGAATATAAAAAGGAGTGGAAATATGGAAGAATTGGAAATTGGAGAGGATAATAGGCAGTTATGGAATATAGAAAGGAATATAATTATGGAGGAATTGGTATTAGTGTGTGGAAATAAAGAATATGAAGAGAAAGTGAAGATTTTGATTATGAAGTATGAAGGATTGATTAAAAAGGAGATGAGAATGGCAAATAATTATGTACATAAGATAGAAGTTAGAGGAATAGAAAATTTCAGAATAAGAACATATCCCATACCTTATAAATATAGAAAAGAAGTTGATTCAGAGATACAAGATATGTTAAAAGACGGTATTATAGAGAGATGTAACACAAGATATGTAAACCCTATTGTGGTCGTAAAGAAGGCAAATGGTGAATTAAGATTATGCCTAGATGCAAGAAATATTAATCAATACACTGTACCACAATACGAGGCTCCGATGAATGTGGAAGCAATTTTTGGGCGCATTACGAATACCAAAATATTTTCTAAAATTGATTTAAAACACAGTTTTTTGGCTGATTCCTTTGGATGAAGATAGTAGAGATTACACAGGCTTCTCTATTGATGGTGTGTTGTACAGATTTTGTGTAGCTTCATATGGTATACAAAGTGCTTGTTCGGCCTTGGTTAGAGCATTACACCAAATACTAAATAAATTTGAAGACTTTGCACTTCATTATATCGATGATATATTAATCTTCTCTAATGATGAAGAAGAACACCTAAAACACATTGAAATTATTTTAAAAGAATTAGATAGAGCAGGTTTAAAAATAAATCAAAATAAATGTAAATTTTATCAGGAAGAGATATGTTTCCTAGGTTATAGAATAGACCAAAATGGAATGTCTATGGATGAAGAGAGGATACAAGCAATAGTAGAATATAAGAGACCATCAAACCTAAAATCTCTTAGAGGATTTCTAGGGATGATGAACTATTTTAAACGTCTGATACCTGATTTGAGCATGAAACAAATACCTTTAATTAAGCTTTTAAAGAAGGAGAATAAATGGAAGTGGACTGAGGAAACTGAAATAGCTTTTAATGATTTGAAGGAAGCATTTACTCAACAATTGAAGGTTTATCATCCAAATTATGATCTACCATTTATATTAAGAACAGACGCATCCAAAGAAAGGTTTGCAGGAGTGCTATTACAGATGCAAAATGACATGGAAGTACCCATATGTTTCCTATCAAGGGTGACGAAAAATTATGAGAGAAATTATGGGGTATTAGAATTAGAATTGGCAAGCATAATTTTCTGTGTGACTAAATTTAGATTTTATATATTAGGAGCAAAATTTACGATAGAAACCGATCATTCCTCACTTATAACTATTTTGAAAAACAGATTTGGCAACAGTAGAATTCATAGATGGGGTTTAATATTACAGGAATATGACTTTGAAATTAAATTTATTCCAGGAAAGACAAATGTAGTGGCAGATGCGCTAAGCAGAGAAAGTAAGGGGGATGATAATAAGAATAAAAGAATTGTAAAAATTGGGGTAAATATCATGAAAGATTTAGATGGGATATTTTCTTTAAATAGCATCATAGAAGACCAAATGGAATTAACTGAAAAACAGAAAAGGGGAGGACAGTTAAAAGAAGATATATGGATAAAGAAAAATGGGGAAACAGATTTATTTATAATAACAGAGAATTTAGCTAAGAAAATTTTGGAAAATTTACACAGAAGAAATGGACATATAGGAGCTAGGAAATTATGGCTACTATTCAGAGAAAATTATATTAGTAAAGGGGACCAAAGTATAGCAAAATTGATCACCAGTACATGCCATATTTGTCAATTAGGGAAAAGCAAACATAGAAGAAACGAGAACATAGCAAAATCTATATTAACAACAAGATGTGGGGAAATAATTGCAATAGATTTCCTAAGTAATTTGATACCCAGTCAACAAGGAAATTGCCATATTTTGATAGTGGTTGATTTATTTTCAAAATTTATAAAATTATACCCTACAAAAACAACAAAAAGCAAAGTCATAATGGAGAAACTATCAGAATACATAAAAGAAGTTATAAAACCTGAAAATTGTATAATAGATAATGCTACCTACTTTACAAATGGAAGGTTTAAAAAATTTTGTAGTAAAAATCAAATAAATTTAAGAACGATTAGTATTCGACATCCATCTTCAAATCCATCTGAAAGATACATAAGAGAAGTGATAAAGTTTTTGAGAATAACTTTGTGGAATCAAAACCATAATAATTGGGAAAATCACATAGAGGAAATTCAAAATTATTTAAACAATTTACCGAACACAGTAACAATGGAAAGTCCAATTTATTTAATGAAACAATTGAGACCTCAAAGGAAATGGGAAATAAATTCTACAGAAGAATTTGAAAAGGTATTGGAAAGAGTAAATAAAAATCTGCAAAACAATGCAAACAAATATCTAAGAAGAATGGAAAAGAATTTTCCCTTCTTTTCCATTCTAAAACTACATTTAATAAAGGAGACTTAGTAATCATCCGTGCTTTAAGGGTATCAGATAGAAGTAAGAATGTATGTGCAAAATTGAAACCACCTTTCGAGGGACCATATGTTGTAGAAAATGAGAATGGAATAAATAGTTACGTTTTAAGATATATAGAAAGTGATGAAATAAGAGGTATTTTCAATATAAAAGATTTATACAAATACAACAAATAATGGAGAAGTTTAAAAAGAAAAGAATTTTATAAATATTTGAAGTAAAATTTGCATTCATAAAATTTTTACTTACATAAAAATTTGATAAACGCAAAATTTAGGGGATGTTAACATAGAGTAAAACAACACCCTGTATACCGAACATAAAATAAAAAAAAACTACTTATTTCAAGAAATAAAAATTTTTGAAATTTCATTTTTTTTAAAAGATTATCTAAAAAAGGAGACAATCTGTACCATGTACTATTCAATAGAGAAAGCATCTAACTGAATAATTTAAAATAAGATTTGAAAAAACATTTGTGAAATGAATTAACAAAATCTCTATAAACCTACAAGACGAAATATTAGAACCTTGTTACATATACAAATGGAAATGATAATCCTTTATTTTTATTGTCAAGATAAATAAATAGTGAGATTCTTTTTAAAATGAATATTAGGGTTTGAAGGACATGTAAATAAGATTTTATAAATATTTAAAAACATTTCGATATAAGAAGTAAACTGAAAAACATTAATTCTATGGAATGTGACATTTATTGAACGGTTTGACGTTATGAACACATATTTTGTAAATTTGAAAATGTCATTTTGTAAACTAAATGAAATATAATTTAAGAGACACAATATGAGTTAAAATCATTAAAGAACCTTAAAACAAAGCGTTTTCAAATGATAGATGGACAATTCACTATTTGAAAAGAAATCTATAAAGAAAAGTTTTGATAACCAAATCTGATTGGTGGAATGTATTCAACAAACTTTTAATCTGCGACAAGTAGTTGTTAATAATAAAAAAATTGAAGGAGAAAAGTTTGTTGATTATACAGACTATTGACTAGGGAAAAAGCTTTTTTTTGGGTGGTAGAAAATTTGAGAAGCAGCAAAATTTTGGGAATTAAGAAAACTTTTCGAAAAATAAGATATTTGGCATCAAAATTCAGAAAAGAGAGATACATTGTACTTATGATATGGTAGATTATATATTTAAACAAGCAGATGTAGAAACTAAGAAACAATTTGGTAATTATGTTTGAATACTAACCGTATAATTGATATATAATACTTGATTAATATTTGTATGGTGGAATGGATATATCCACCATACCTTTTAGAAAGCTTTTGATTATGTAATTGGACTGAAATGTATTGATGTGGACGGGACATAGCATTGATTCCTGATTTTGTGTAAGCTGGACCAGTGATGTGACAATTTCCAGAAGGTAACCTAAAATAAAGTAAAGGATAATTGAAGTGAATTACTATACAGGAATAAGGTATTTAGACTATTTTCATTATACATAAAAAAGGTTGAATAAAACTTACCAATTTAGTGAAAAAAATTGAACTTTGGTATTAAACAAACATTTACAACCATTGTGTTTCGCCATTTTGATATAACAATCGTTTATATAGAAGTTTCAGTATTCTAAGATTTGTATTAAATGTTGCCTATTTTAGATTTGTATATAGAGATAATTTTTTCATCCGAGAACGTGATTTTGTTTGAATGAGTGGTCATAATAGATAGTAGGTTTTTTATTAATTTGTGTCTTGTAAAAGAACAATGTATTTGTCTATTCAAAATATTAAATAACGTTCTTTCTAGTTTGAAGAACATTGTAAAATTGTTTTTTGATATATTTTATTTCTTTGTGGTGATGGCTCCATCTAGTTTGAACCGTTGGTAGTTTAAACTGACATCTGTGAATAGTAAAAAGGTTCAACTTGAAACACAGGACCGTCTTAAGAATTTATTACGTATTATTAAACAAGCAAGTACATTTTTATTAACAAAATTTTTAAGAAGACAGAGATATTTAATCAAATCTAGGCGCTCATATTATAAATTGAATTTTTGTTTCTCTATACCTGAACCCTACTCTGAGGTTAAAGAGTTTCTCATGTTTTAAAATATAACCATTTTAGTAATAAAATTTTAAATTTTTACAATATACCGGGCAAATCAAAACTAAATATAAACTAAACTAATAATAACTATAAATCATTATTTCTCTCCCCGTTCTATCCAGTTAAATATGTATATAAATTTAGAATAATACGTTGATATATAAAAGGTAATGCACCTAAAATTATTAATTATTATATTTAACAATAAAAATGTTGCAACATTTAGAAAGACTTCAAATAAGTCATCAAAATGATTATTTTGTAAAATTCGGGCTTGTACCCACAATCATTTTAATTACAAGCGAAATGCTTTGTAAATTTCGGGTTTGTACCCACAATCATTTTAATTACAAGCGAAATGCTCTTGTAAATTTCGGGCTGTACCCACAACATTTGATATATAAGCAAAGTGCTTTTTAAAATTCTTTAGGCAAGAATAACTACTGTTTAAAATAACAATAATTAATAAAACTGAGAGCATATGGTTTCAAAGAAGCTTGAGGCCCCAGCATGTTGCAAACATTATGCAACACGAAATACACTGAAATTTATAAGTGTAAAGTTCATATCCTGGATGTCGTCTGCGGCAAGCATCTGAGGTTGAATCATGCGCAGAGCAAAAGATAGCCTGCGGCAATGTTACTCAAAACATGGAACTAGCAAGAGCTCTCGCGTACGAATGCGTTGTAACTACGCTGTACCATAATTATTCTAACTTATTTAAAGAATCGGGCTAGTTCCCACAAGTAGTAAAGTGTTTTTGATACGCATACAATCGCGCAAGTACCCATAAACAACAAACCATTTCAACAGTGCAGTTGATGTGTAAATATGTTAGTGTAAATAAACCAGTGTATATATATGTAAATAAATTGTACATAGCAAGTAACATCGAAGGAAACTTATTTATTTCAACACAGTCCCCAAACCCATGAGTGATATGTGCGTAATCAAATTGTACATATCAAACACATTCAGATAACTTGTATTTCCTACATCTCACATAATTTTTACCAGATTATAATCGTTTGTTTGTAAATTATAATGTTGTAATTTGTTATTTTTTATTATCACATATTTTAAAGTTATTCTTAGAAAGATAAAATTGTTATACGAACAATAACTGTTAAACCAACATGCACATTAATAAAGTTTTTTAACAAAAATCGTTGAAAAGGTGACTGTTTCCCATTAAGATGTTGATTGCGGATGTCAAGTCGCCGTCAGAAACTTTATTAATGACATTTTCAATTTTACTATTTTTTGATAAATTTATGTTTTTCCGAACTGAGAATTTTGTGTTGTGCTGATCAGAGAAATTTAAATGATGATCTATATGTTCAAATGTTTTTAAGTTATTCTTGATTATTTGAATTTTTAGAAGGAAGACTTAAAACATTATATGGAAAAAGCAATAGATTTTCCCAGGTAGGAATAGAATTTTTTCTTACGCATTCATCAATCAGATTAGATAGGGTTGAGGCACAAAGAGCCCTTGAAGCTTTTGGGACTCTTCTGATTACTGATCGTTGGCTCTTCAATTTTGCCAACTTAAGATGAAAATTTGTATCTTTTATTTCCTCATTTCCAAAAATTTCTTTTGTAATCGAACTTGAATTTTGTCCACCATGGGTCTTGTTTTGATATGTTTTTAGGCCTCGCTTCTTAAAAAATTTACCACAGATTTCACACCTCACTGTGACTGGCGCTGACATCAGGCTTATATCATACAGACGTTGAAGTTATGCAGTCCAAAAAAAAAATTCTACTATCCAAAATATCCACAAAATTTCGGAGTTTTACCAAACCATTCAGATTCAAATCGTGACAAATCCGAACATGTATCAAGCCAATTAATTATATTTGTTCAATTGGCATCCCTCCTCTTACTACCATTATAACGTTTGTATATATTTCTTTATTTATCAAAATTGCACGCTTTTTCACTTTTAACTCTCGAGAAAAATATTATATCTCCTCTTATTTGACGTTTTTGAGTTATACTTGTTTACTAGTGTTCACATGACATACCCCGTATATGTCAAACATATCTACGGCCATCTTTATGTTTTATAAAACTTTTTCAAGTAGAAAAAACTGATAAATAAAATAGAAGAGTATTTTCTTTCGAATGGTTACCTTCAGGTTTATATCTATTATTAAAATTCGCGTTTTCCTTTTCCATTTAAAAGTTTGACGACAACAGATAAATCCTGACTATCAAATACTGAAATCGGCTGACAAAAACTTGGGAAGGTTTCTTTAGGTGGGTTGCCAAAAGATTTATACGCAAATATGAAACAATAACCATAAAACTATAGGTGAATCCGAACGAAGGAAACGTATAAAAATGAAAAAACAATAGGTGTGTATAAGGGACACAACCATTCGCATGTTTTCAGCAAAAACCATGAAGGTAAAAGACAGTGGCATAAAAATATATAGAATAGTTATATATTCCAAGATATTTTTATGAGAATAGTATAAATGTGTCATCAGTTTTTCGGAAACTGTGGATGCTGTAATTTGTATGATTCTTATTACACAAGGTTCATGCAGAAAGAAGTAATATAAATTATTGCTTTAAACTTGTTCCAAATATACAGGGTGCGGCAGATAAACGACAATTAGAAATATCTCGAGAACTAAAGGTGTCTGAATTATGAAAATTGGCATAAAGGAAAGGGGTTTTGAATAATGAGCTATATAATGAAAATATTGCCGTCACCATTCTACTTCCGGTTATACCGGAAGTTGCACGTAACTTAGTAATTTTTAATGAAAGACTCTGTATATTTTTCAAGTTTAGAAATATTTACGTTATTCTGAACATTTTTTGTTCATACTTCCCTATACCTATTTTAAACCGTTTTTGAGTTGTAATGTTTTTTATATGAAAATTACACTTTTTTACCATGTACATAAAATTCAATAACCTCTAATGTAATTTGAATAAAAGTTTATATTTCTTAGGAACCATTTACCACATACCGCTTTATCGTTTACAGTGTAAAGTGTCCTTTTTTATTATACAGGGTGCCGTCAAAATTGGAATAAAAACGGAACCCACAATCTTCGCGTAAATCCTTTTCTTTCAAATGGGACCCTGTACGTGAATATTTATTTCAGAAGAATACGTTGCCCACTATCGATATGTATTACTATTCCCTACACCTATCTCCTGCAGTTTTCAAATAAATCAGCTTTATACATTTTTGTCACAAAAAATTAATTTGTCAAGTCGCCTATGGAATATCCTGACAAATGTCAGTTATTGTTAATGTTCAGCAGTCAACTTGTTGTATGCCGTTGTGTGAAAGGTATAATAATAGTTTGCCTTTAGTTATCTTGAAAAAATAATAATGGCACATCTAGGATAAACAAATGATAATTTTTTGAATTTAGTTATGATTCACGGCCCACTATGGAAATAAATATTACAGTTATGTTAATTTAACATCACATTGTGATAATGTTCTCACTTTTTTTCCTATTGTTCTTATCACATGCACATCTATACAACCGCTTATGCCCAGCTTGTGGCTGTTAACTTTTGTGATGTTTCAACTAACTTCTCAGCGATGGTAAAGCGCTGCCTTTTTACATTACTGAGATGTTACCAGAACTTCCTCAAAAGGAAGTCTTTATAACGAACTAAAAACAACATTTCTGTTACTATCTGAAATGCCTGTTAACATCTTGTCGATGTTAATGAAATGTCTAAAAAATAACATCTTATCAAAGATCTAAATGCGACATTTCAAAAACAATACAGTGTATTCTCTTAGATACTGTATGGACATTACTTAAACCTCTAAATAATATACCTCAAACATTCTAGATGACATCCTATAGATGTTTCTGTGCCTAATCAGTAAATACAGGGTGAACAATTAAGAACGCCGACTTTCGGCCATATTTCAAAAAATAGTCATGGTACAACTTTAAAAAAATACCTTCAGGAAAATGACCCT
Organism: Galeruca laticollis; assembly: GCA_963921935.1. Lineage (NCBI taxonomy): Eukaryota > Metazoa > Arthropoda > Insecta > Coleoptera > Chrysomelidae > Galeruca > Galeruca laticollis. The sequence continues at coordinate 205,875,939 of OY998176.1, read as the reverse complement.
GAAAAATCGCTGGAAAATATATTTGAGTTTCTAAAATATCTGCTATGGGGTGGAATGAAAACACATAATACTGTGTTTATCTCCAACAAAGACATACTAAAGGTATCCTAGAAATACAATTTTTGATATATTGATAAGATTGTGAAAAAATGTAGTTAGGGACTTTTTGTCCTCATTCTTCAAGTAAGGGGTGGGGGAAGGTGCAACCTAGAAAACAAATGTCCTAACACTTTTTTGTTTTTTAATCGATATCCTTTAAAAGAGTTTTTCCTCTTTAATAAGATATGTTAACAAAATTGAACCATTTTATCAACGCTATGTGAAAAAGTCGACAATTTTCCCATTTTTCTCGAAAATTTCAAATGTAATGAGGCATTTTCTAAATTCTGATGAAAAGGGGTTAAAAAAATAGGAATCTATTCCATGATATGAGATTTACGATATCAGATATAAAAATTTGAAAAATGCTTCAATTTACATTTGAAATTACCGAGTGGGTTCAAAATTATCTTATTTTGTTATCAATCTTATTAAACAGAAAAACTCTTTTAAATGCAGCTAAAATCATTGATATCGGTTGAAAAACGAAAAAGTTATACATTTGTACATAAGTTTGAACCTTCCCCACCCATTATTTGAAGAATAATGGCAAAAAATCTTCTTAATTAAATGTTTTCATAATCTCATCTGGATTTCAAAAATTGTATTTTTAGGACACTTTTAGTATGTGTTTTTTTGGAGTATCATGTTTCCGAGTGTTCATTCCACCCCTAGCGGATATTTTAGAGACTTCAAAATATTTTCCAGCAATTTTTCAGAATCACTAACTTAAAGGTTATTTTTTTGAAAGTTGTACCATGATTCTTTTCTGAGATGTAGCCTACAGTCGTTCTAAGTTGTTCATCCTGTACATTTAGAATAAAATAGCAAAAAAAGCAATACATGATTTGAAACGTTTATTCACTATTATTGAACAGTACAGTAAATTTGAAAGAAAAACAGATACAAAATTAGAGAAAAAAATATCTTGTCCAGGAATCCAACCTAAAAAGAATAAAATTGTGTAAGCATATTACATAACAAGTGTGGAAAGTGGAAACTATTGAATGCATTAAGTGAAAGCAAGAAATAAAAAGGGTATATTAATCTGTAGTTGTCATAACGTAACATACTTTGAAATAATGAATTAATAAAGTTTAACGGATACACATACATTACCTACAGCTAGTTTACAAAAAAATTATTAAAATACCTTTTTAATAATATTCAAACTAATAAAATTCTTTAACCATAAAGATTTTATTAAACATTACGTTAAATCAACAGAAATCCAATCTGATTAAAGAAAATTATATCGTTTACTTACGGTTACTTTTTCTCACGCAAGAGTGACTGTTTCGAGTGCCTCAACCATTCCATGACGTACACTTCAAAATCCTTATCTGTGAAACATTTAAAGGTGTTCTGAACAGCAGCTAATAAAACAATTACTTTAGATCAAATTGTGCCCATAGAGACCTTTGATCGATCATCATAAACTACATCAAACTTGATTTTCAGCCAATTGACTGAAACCCATTTTCCATAAGATACATGCGGGGTTCTTCAAAAGAATAATAACATATTTTATTTCGAGAAGTGACTATTCATGATTTACCTTCTATTACATGCCTCACTCCTTTAGGCAGGTGAATTCTGGTGTGCCATGAAAATTCATACTTCATAAATAATATACTATTCTCATCTTGTTATTTTCATCCTGGAACATATATTGTATATTAACATCGTGGAATTGTAACTTATTGAAAACTAAGAATTATTAATACATTGTATCAATAATAAAACTACTTATAAAGAAGAGATATGAACACATTATCAAGTTAAATGAGTTTATAATTATTTGTATCCAATTGAGTATCCAATAGCTATGTTTCTACAATAATAAATAATCGAATTTTGTTTGTTGACTGGAGCATTTAGTGTCATAAGTTACATATTCTTCAACTAGATTAATATATGTACCATTGTAAGGGACAACTACAGCTTATTTATTGTATTCAGTGTATTTTCTGTTTTTAAAGTCTTAAACAGTCTCTAATTGCTTACAAGAATTTTTATTATTAATGTTAACATTTTTTGAACCTGCAAAACTATATTGATGGCCATGACTTCTACTACAAAAACTAGAACTAGAGATACTTGATTCATTATTTTTTGTACTGTTTATTACAATGTCTGTATCAGACTATCTGAAATAGTCACTCCCCTTTACATAATTACCAACTATTTCTATTGCAATATTAGGTTTTTTGTAGAGTATAATGCATATCGAGGATTTGAAATATTGTGAATCGTTTTTGAAATATACTTACTAACTAAAATATTTTAAAAGTTGAAAAACTTATTTTGTAAACTCTATTATATGATGTTAGTGTATAATTCCACCACCTGGAATTTCAATGTACAATAGCCGATTAAAGTATTGAATGAGTAATAAGTTTTAATAATTATGATTTTGGAATAGATACTTACCGATAAAAACTGTTGTTCGTCCATTATAACAAGAATTATAACTAAGTAGGAACTAACGGAAACGAAGACCACTCTATTCAAGTACTTTTTCTTGCAAAAAATGTGCTTCTTGCAAATAAAATATAACACGAAACTGAAAACCACCCTCAATTTCATGCTTGTCATTTGTTTCCCCATATAACTGCTTCTATTTCCTTTTTTTTTATGTTACTGTGATGCTTAATATGAGATATTACTAAGAGATTTATGAACTAACATCGTACAGACGTAATCGTAGGAAGTAACTAAAAATTTTTTCGAAAGACGTGAAAGTAACTGCAACACATGTGATCATCTTAGAAACATGTTACTTCGTAATATTACAGTAACGTTCTGTATGTGAAATTAGTGAGAAGTATACAAAGTAACATCGTATGAATGTTTCCTATATGAAGTTGCTAAAAAGAAGTTCATAGGATGTGTATGTAACTGCGAGTTCAAGTATTATTGTGTACATCAAAAATATGTTTTATTTACATGACATGGATGTAAATAGAGTTGGTAATAAGATTAAGACATCTAGGAGATATCTTATTTACGTTTTAAATAAACATCACGAAAAGACTCTAAAAAGAACATCACAAAAAAGACTTGTTATGTTCCTTGTTTAGTGGGGGTGAGTAGTATAACAGAATAGTATCCAGAACTTGTCGTGTGTTTGCTGCGAGATATCCTGAAAAGTCTCGACCAAATCATAAAACTGTAATACGTTTGCTGTACAACTGTTTTCAGTTTGGTCAGTTTGAAAGTAGAAGAAATAAGCCCAAGACTCATGTCGATAATGAGGATTTACAAATAGACATCCTGGGATATTTTACAGCTCATCCAAATTCATCCTTAAGGGAATGTGAGAAACTGTTAGAGGTGTCAACTAGAACAATTCACAGAATTAAAAAAAAACATCATTGGACGTCTTATTCGTATACACTAGCGCAGCATTTACATCCTGGAGATTATGTAAGACGTGTAAAAGTTTCTGAATGGATTTTAATTAAATGCCAAGAAGCAGGGTCGGATCTAGGATTTAACAAAGGGGAGGGCTTGAATAATTCTTTTTAAGTTTTTTAATTTGACAAAAATATGAATTATAATATAGGATATACATAAATACAACAACTTATATTAACGATAATCAAAGTAGACAAATTACAAGTTTCAATTCTTCTGGCCTTCATTTGACAAAAAGTTTCAACTATATCATTTATATTAAGTTCTCTAGATTCATCAATGTATGCCAAAGCTAGCCCATTGAGTCTCTCCTGCCCCATCGTTGATCTCAAATAGGATTTTAGTAGTTTTAGCGATGAAAAACTTCTCTCGCCCGTAGCACTCGTTACAGGGATTGTGGCAAAAAATTTTAGTAGTTTCTCTATATTGGGAAAGCATTCTTTGGATATACATTTTAAGGTTTCTGTTGATGATTTTGGTAGATCAACACTGACAGTGTCACTCCACTTATGTCTCCATATCGCTAATTCCGCTTGTAATTCCAGCATGGATCCTGGTATATCATTTTCATATATTCTTGCAGCCTCAACAATTTTGGCATCAGTATATTTTTGAAGGTGTATTGGAATAATACCTTCTATGGGTATTACAGTAGAAAGTTGATTAAATCGGTCTTTCATTTGGATTATAATATGATCCAGGAAAGGTATGAATTTGCCTTTATATTGCTCATGTTTGTTTGTTTGTTGCAAAGTCTAGGCATAGTAATAGTCGTACCAATTCTCTGAAGAGCGTGATTGGCCTCCAAGAAAATTGGTTTAAATTGGAGTTCTTCATTTTGCCTTATATTCTCTAGTTTGCTTGTAATATCGTGTATTATGAAAAGGCAGTGGAAAGATGAATTTCAACACTCTGTAAATACTTGCTTAAATTTACATTAAAAACTAGGCGACTTCTGAAGCTATAACAAAATCACTTCTTCTAATGGCGGCATTAAAAGCCATTGCCTTACTTGAAGTCTCTGTATCGTTGTCCTGTTCCAAACTAGCAAGATCCTTGCAAATTGCTTCATATAGTTCTTTAAAAGTGATTACGCTATTATGACGCTCAACCCAGCGCGTAGCACACAGAGGTTTTAACTTATTTTTTTTAGTTTCGGTTATTTCTAAGTCATTAACGGCTTGTTGAAAAACTAAAACTCTTTTTGCATAGCAACTAAAAAAAAAACATACCCTACCCAAAATACCCATCATGTTCCTAATTTCAGAAACTTCACAACTTTTGGAAATAGCTAAGTTAAGGCAATGACTTAAACAGTGTGAATACATAGCCAAGGGCTGTTCTGTCCCGAAAAAACTTCCTTTATATCATACGTACTATCCAAATACCTCACACAGAATTTCATTTGTTCTTTGGTACTTATATCGGTTGTTTCGTCGCAAATTATTGTAAAAAATTTTGATTGTTTTATAGCATTAACAATTTCAGTAGCTATAACCTTCCTAATGCAAAATATCATTTCATTTTGGATTGTTTTACTAATCATTGTACAGTTCTTTGGTGCTGTTAGTATATGATTTTTAAGGTTTAAATCTCCAGAATCTATACGAAAAATTAATAAGTTCCTAAAAATGCCATCACTACTTTCTGAAAGATTTTGGTTTGAGCTATCTTTAATATCTATATTACCATCATCTCTATGCGCTCTGAGTGGTAATTTGTTATGGGCACAAAATAGAATTGTTTTAATAATCGGCACTAACCACTGTCGATTAGCTTCAATTATTTCTGCGTTTTGTTTATCTAATTGCACAGAAATACTGACAGACTTTTCAGACATTTGTATGTTTAAAAAATCTTTTGCTTTTTTAACTGAAAATTTATGGTAGTTGGTGTTTTCATGCTGCGTAAGCATTTCCCGGGCTTTATTAAACTTAGTTAGCGGTTCCCTCACAAGCATTTTAAGAATCTGAAAAATAATCAGCTTACGTTACGATATAGTTTAGTTAGTTTCAGTTAGTTTTTTTAAACCTTATTTCATTGAAACAATAGGCTCATTTACCAATTTTTTTTTATTGTAAATTCTGAAATAACATAATAAATTAGTATGCAAGATACCAAATTTTTTCAATGATTTTTAAACACTTAAAAAAATTATTAAAGTTTATAAAATTAATTAAAACTATGACGTCAGACCATCTTTTTTCACCAGGTAATTCGTTGCCACAACGCATTACCTTTGCTTTGCGTCTGTCAGCCTGACGGAAAAATATTAACACTCTTTGTGACAAATGTCAGAAAAAGGTAACGACAATGTTTTTCGAAGCAGGTGTCCAAGATCGCAATTTGTATGTAAAAAAGATTGTATGATATCACATTTTAAAATAGCCTTAGATTATTCTAGCTATAAAATTTTTGGTAATTTTCGCCCAATTGTGCTAATTTTTTTTTAAAGCTTAAAATAAAAGGTGAACTACAATAATCGTATAAAAATTAGCCCAATTGGGCTAATTTTTTTTTAAAGCTTAAAATAAAAGGTAAACTACAATAATCGTATAAAAAGAGTAACTTTGGAAATATGACTAAATGAGCCTATTATATGACTATTTTATTCTTACTTGGCTACCCATTCCTCCGCCATCTGGTGCAAATAGCACACAAAATTTACAAAATCCTCCAGTTTTACTTTTGCTATACGCAAGCCAGTTATACTGTTGTAGCCACCGAATTTACGCACTTGCTGTTCCCCTTCTTGTTGCAATGGAAAAACATATTTTGAGTCAGGGATCCAAGTATTGCTTAGAAAATTTATTTTTCATGGACACTTGAAGATTGTCCGACTGCATTCCCAATATCATATAGCTGGCTGCCATTCTTAAAAAAAATGAACAAATTTAATTTCATAGTTGTATTGTGAAGTTTTTTTATTTTTATACGATATTTTTGACGTATTGTATTGACGTTACAATATTTAAAAGCAAATTTCTTTGACTTTTGGTTGACCTATACATAATTTAACAAATAAAGCAGGTCATGGGTATTGAATTCAAAAGAGTATTATATTATTTATAATTTTATAGACAGAAAAAAAAATTGAACGAATAGTACGAATTAAATAAAATCCCTTTTTTGCCTATGTGATTAAGATTTTAAACTCAAACGCAAAGACAAAATACCATTACCATTACCATCCTTTAAAATGCTTAAATAAACCAAAATCAATATAAATTCCTTTTTTTCGCTCTAAGAAGCTTCTAACCCAAATCAACACTTGACAGTTTTTACATATTTGAAAATAACGGTAAAGTAAAACTAAAATACAAAATGTTAATATATTTTTTTTAGATCTAACTGTACGTCACATCCTGTAATTCTTTGAACATACAAAAAAATATTGTTTTTTTTATCCCTTTTTCCTTTTTATCATTTATTACGAAATATGAAAAGGCATATTATAATTATATACTTACGCTTTGCTGTGAGGGCTCCTCGGGAAAACGGCTAGGTTGGCTACTACTACTTGCCTCAAATTCCTGCGAGCCACTGCCAGTACTGCCACTACTTGTTGATGCTACTATAACGATGTTTTCTTCTATAACACTACTATCACAATGTCGCACCTCCACAACCGTATTATTTTTTGGCTTTTTTGTAAAAAAAAAGATGTTAATGTCGTTTATGATCGCTTCATTTTACGCAGGTCCAAATGAGACCAAAAATAACTTGTATTCGCTATGAACGTCAAACACAATCTGATTAATAAAATAAATTTCTTCTTATCTTCCAGAAATGACCCTGTTTTTCAGCTGCTTCTCAGGGAAAACCCAGCCGAAACTTTTATGGAGCTAGAGCTATATACCGGGGATAAAGTTAAACTTGAAATGACAACAAATGCATAATGCACCTCAGCAAGGAGCCATATATGACTAGACGAAAAAGCACAACCACCCCAGAAATCGCCAGGACATCGGCCTCTATTTAATGTATTTACTGTAAATGTATTAAATAATTTCTGGAAACGTTGTAACTAGGGACTAAAAATCTATTGTTAATAAGGAAATTTTAAAATAAATAAATCTTCCAGAAATATAGATTTATTATTCAAAGCCATTTCACAGAGAAAAGATGCATAAAAACACGTTTTCATTTCAATGTTCTGCAAACCAAAGACGCGGCCTGCGATTGTCTTTATCTTCAATCGGGAAGCGCTGCGTTTGAGCATTTTGCCGACTACCTAAATTCAGACGCAGTCGGCGCGGCTGGTTTTGTGGATGTGAAATAAATAAAATTAAATGATTATTTTAATAAAATGATATTTATTCTATTATTTATATTCTCAAATAAAGCTTTTGGTAAACATAATATATAATTACCGCATTTATTATTTATTATTAGTATTTATAGCGATGTTTGACTTTTTATGACATAACAAGTCTTCTTAAAAGGGGCGGGGGACTTGAGCCCCCAAAGCCCCCCGTGGATCCGCCCTTGCCAAGAAGATGAAGATTTAAAAAAAAATATTTGGTGAGATGAATTGGAATTTACTAAAAATGGTTTGTTAACCGCCATAACAGTCACTCCTGGAGTGACAAAAATCCTCAAGTCACATGGGATAGTAAATTTCGAATGTCCTTTTCGTTTAATGTTTTTTGTGCTGTGAAAAATAATAAGATATTCGCTCTCATGATTTATTACGAAAATTCAAACGGAGAGCGTTACTGCAACATCTTACGGCAAGTAATTGTACCAGCAATGCACGCTTTACCTAATAATGAGGCTAACAAAGCCTGATTTCAAGAAGATGGTGCACCGGTTCATAATCAACGAGGAGTAGGCACATTACTTGGTGAAATATTCAACGATAGATGGATAGTTAATAAAGGTCCGTTTTTCTGGCCACCAAGATCCCCACAATTGTCACCATTAAATTACTATATTTGGGGATATATTAAAAATAAGATATTCTCTGAGCCTGTCAGTACTAAGGAAAATATGATAAACAAAGTCCTCCACGTTTTTAACCAAATAGATGGAGAATCAAGTGCTACCAATGAAAATCTGATTAAAAGAGTCCATAAATGTTTGGAAGTTGATGGGCAACATTTTGAACATTTGTTGCATTAACAAGTTAGTGCCTTATTATCTTTGATAGTATTTGTATAATTTTTCAATGTTTAACTTAATAAATTAATACCACATAGCCTATTAAAAAATTAATTTTTTGTGACAAAAATGTATAAAGCTCATTCCGGTTCTGAAGCTGCTTACAGAAAGTGTAGTTTCAAATCGTTCCAGTAAAATAAGTGAATTGAGTTAGAAATTTAAAAATTAAAATCCTACAACTTTCACAACTGTGTTATAGAAGAAGACAGTATATATATACATGTAATAAAAACTCCAAAAACCTGGTAAGAAGATCTAATTTGAAAAAAGCTAGGTTATAATACGCCAGAAATTAATAAAGTACAAGGAATAAAAACTTACTTTTTCCATAAACTAATTAAGATATAAAGTTGAATACATGAATACAGGTCAGGCTTCTACAATTTAAAATTGAAATAAATTTTAAACTCCGAATATTAAAATAATTTTCAATGGAAGAGATACTGCAGAAGTTAGAAAACATGGATCAACGAAATGCCAGAAACGAGCAAAAACTGGACAATATCCATAGTCAATTACAAATATTGAAAAAAGAGAACCAAGCTCTGAAAAACGAAAATTATTTATTAAGAGAAGCCACGAAGAAACTGGAAACAAGAGTAATTCAAATAGAAAAGGATTCAAGAAGGGAAAACCTGATAATTAATGGCATCGAAGAAGAAGTACGAGAAAATGCGGAACAACTGAATGATAAGGTTAGAAAAGTACTGAAAAGAGTAAACACCAATATAAATGTAGAGTCAGACGTAATAGAGTCGAGGAGAATAGGAGACAGGAACAAACTTAGAAATAGACCAATAATACTAAAAGTGAAGACATGGGATAAAAAGCTGGACATATTGAAAGGAAGAAATAGATTAAAGGGAACAAATATCTATATTAACGAAGACTTTCTCAAAGAAATTATGGAGCAAAGAAAACAGCTCTTAAAATACTCAAAAGTTGCAAGAGACAAGGGATGTAGAACTAAGATCATCTACAATAAATTATATATTAACGATAAGCTATACACCTTATCAGAATTAGAAGCACAAAATGAAACTGAAATCGAGACTGAAGAAGAGACAGGACTACCAGAACAAACTCCAGCGAAAGGAAGAAAATACAGTGAGAGATCTCCCGAAGGCGCTGAAGAAACGACAAAAAAAATAACAAAAATGAACAGAGAAGTTGAGACATCATCAAAAAACTAATTAATACAGAGGTGAAAAGATCAAGGTTTGTGGACGGAATTGTCCCTTTTAAGATAACATTTTGGAACTGTCAAGGTATTAATACTTTAGATAATTTAGAAATACATGAAATTAATGATTTGTGTAGCTCTGATATAATAGGCTTAGTGGAGACCTGGATTACCTCTTCACAAAATAGCTTACCAAATATTTTAAACAATTATCATACTTACTCATGCCAAGCTTCAAAAGATAAGCAAAAGGGTAGAGGTAGTGGGGGTATCTTAATACTTATATCAAAAAACCTGGGGGGTGTGAAGTTATTAGATGTAATCGATAGATGTAATATGTGGAATTTTATCAGAATAAATATAAATAATAATTATATTATTTTAGGTGTAGTCTACTTAAAACCTGATTTAGATGATCATGTATGTGTAGAGATGCTTGAGGATACTCTAAAAGAAATATCAGTAAAATTTCCAAATGACGAGATGATTCTGTACGGAGACTTTAATGCGAGAGTAGGTGGTCTTAATGATTTTGATTCAGAGAACGTAATACATATCAATCCCCCGTTAAAACCACGTAAGTCAAAAGATTCCCTAGTTAATACTAGAGGAACATTACTTGTAGAAGCTTTGGAAGATCTAGGGTTTCTCTTGTTAAACGGTAGGTTTGAGGATTATGAAGGTGTTTATACATACATTGGGCGGTCAGGACGAAGTACAAGAGATCTGGTCTGGGTAAGAGTTAGTAGTGTAGGCCTAATTTCCAGTCTCTGTATAAATAAAAACCTGTTTTCGGATCATCTGAGTTGCACTGTAAAGATAGAAAATGCATATTTTGTGGGGTCTAATAAACTATCAGAATATCATAGCTATAAAGAAACAATAATAAGGTGGGATCCTGCCAAAACACAACCATATAAAAATATAGTATCTATCTTTGAAATACATTCAGACTCGAGTACTATTAATATAATGGACAATCAAATAAATGAGGCAATCAAGTTAACAGCAAAATTTTTAGGTATGGAAAAAAAACGTGACAATACTAATCATATGTTCTCAAATTCAAAACCATGGTTTGATAACTTTTGCAAGGACGCAAAGAAAAAGTTAAACATGTCAAAAAAACTATTAAAAAACTCTAACTTTGAACAGAATGCACTAATATCATATAGTGAAATTAAAAAAGAGTACAAACAACTCATTAAAATTAAAAAATTAGCTTACGAAAACGTTACAATAAAAAAATTTAATAATATCAGCAACCCCTCCGAATTTTGGGAACTTCTAAAAACTAGAAAAATTAAAAATAGAGGTCCCACAATTGATACCGTCACAATGATTGAGTTTTACAAAGAGTTCTATAGAACGCATTTACATAGGGATTCACAATATTTTGGCGTTATACACCCTTATCTAGATATAAACTTTTCCACTAATGAAATTTTTAGAGTCTTAAACTCAGCTAAAAATAATAAATCACCCGGGGTAGACGACATTAGCAACGAATTCTTCAAAAACTTTCCTTTGGATTGGATAATACACCTGAAAACATTCTTCAACAAAATTTTAAACGAAGAACAAATACCACCCACATGGTCAGATGTTAAAATGATCCACTTCCACAAAAGTGGCGATATTAAAAACCCTAATAATTACGGTAGTATAGCACTTTTAAATCACAAAACTAAGCTCTTTACCCAATTAATTAATACGAGACTAACTAACTTTGTTGAGAATAATGAAATATTACCAGAGTGCCAAAGCGGCTTCCGCAGAACACGCAACTGTGAAGACAACATATTTGTGCTCTACGCTATAATTAACAATTACCTTCGCCTCCCTTCAAGAAAATTATATACTCTATTTGTAGATTTTAGAAAAGCTTTTGATTCGTTAGACCATCATATACTCTGGGAAAAATTATATTCAAACGGAATAAGTGCAAAAATTACTAGAATACTAAAAATAATATACAAACAAGCAGCACTGTTTATAGAACAAGAAGGTAACAGAGAGAGTACAAATAACCCAAGGTGTTTTACAGGGGGACCCGCTCAGCCCACTACTATTCGCGATATTCATTTCCGATATTGATAATTATTTTCAGAACCAAGGCAGTAAGGGAGTTACTCTTGATGAAGGGGATAACATACGGATGTTGTTATACGCTGACGATCTGGTACTGTTTGCAGAGTCGCAAATACGAATGGAAAAAAGCCTGAGGATTTTAGAATCATACGGCAACACATTCAAGCTTCAGGTAAATACAGAAAAAACAAAACTACTTATATTCCGAAGGAGCCCCAATATTGGAAAACAACCCACGTTTTCATACCTTAACAACCCAATAGAAATCTCAAACACTTATGAATATTTGGGAGTGGTCTTTACTTTCAATGGACTGTTTCTAAATAATTTTAAATCACGAGAACGAAAAGCAAGAATTACTCAAGGTACTGTACTTTCAACTATAAACTCGCAAAAATTATCTTCTCTTCAGTCTATTAAGACTCTGTATAACAATGTCGTCATACCCACTTTCACATATGCCAGTAATATATGGGGTCTGCGTTATCTGGATCAAACTGAGAAAATACAGACGTCTTTTTGGAAAAACCTCCTATTCCTCCAGAGAACTACTGCCGCTTATATAATAAGAGTCGAAGCCAATCTGTGCAGGCTAGAATATTATCTAATAAAACAAGCAATTGAAAACTTCATCAGGGTAAAATCTCAAAATCACTCAAGGTACCCCTATAGAGCATTATTTCGATTAATAAAATTATATAACTCTGGATATGGTCATCACAAATACAATTGGTTTGTTCAGTTGATTAATGTTGTCAGTATTTATTGTCCATATAATGCTGGCCTTAACACTGACTGTATCAATGAAAATTTTAAACATATTGTATTAGCCGAACATCTAGCTAAAAACATGCAAAATGATTGGAATAAAATATTACTTAGTATTCACCACCCTAAATATAAATTCTTTCTGCAAAATAATAATAATTACAATTATTTAAGTGGACCGTCACCGCTTTATATTAAAAGATTAACAGCCCAACTGCGCACAGCAAATTCACAGTATTTATACCTATATGTGAATAACTCCTCTCATACAATAAAAACCGACCAGATGTGTACAATATGTAACCAGCAGGCCAATGAATGCCTGGAACATATCATATTTGACTGCCCATTGTATGCTGGATTAAGAAATACAGTCATAGGAAGACGAAAGCATTCAGACGATCTAGATTGCCTTCTTAATTCAAACGATCTCTTACTATTGAAGCAATTGCATGGTTTTATCAGCGGAGCAATGAAAATTAGATCATTCATTATTAATGATTAGATATCCACAGTATCTCTACATAAACAATTTATAGTATAGGATTAGTTATGGGAATTATGCGTTTGTCTTATATTTTTTTTTTCTGCTCTTCTCTATTGCTGGACTATTATGTGCTGTACGCTGTCTTTAAAAACATGTAAATTTTATGTCATTGTTTCTTGTAATACCTTTTATCTATCATGTTAGTTTAGGAGTATATATGTATTTTATATTTACTATATAACCGACACCTTGTTCATGTACTTTGTATAAAAGAACAATAAACTATTCTATTCTATTTAAAAACTGCAGGATATAGGTATAGGGAATAGTAATACATATCGATAGTGGGCAACGTATCCTTCTAAAATAGCTCATTATTTGAAACCCTTTCATGCCAATTTTCATAATTCAGATACTTTTAGTTCTCGAGATATTTCTAATTGACCGTTTATCTGCCGCAAATGATATAGTAACAACCGAATATAATAAACTCAGTAGCTCCATTAATATGCATTTTTTTCTAAAAACGCCGAGATAAGTCAATTCATAATTTTCATCTCATATCCTCATTTAACCTTCTACAAGTGACAGCTGCAGCCCATAAATTTTCAAATTGGAAGTAGGGGCTTGTAATATCATGTGAATTGCCAAAACTGGTAGATAGAAAATTATAACAGAATGACGAAAATACACACGCAAGATGCAGAGGAAGTTAATGTTTGAGCAGGAATAATTAGAGAAAATATAATTGCTACCTTTTTATTGACGGCAATTTAGCGCTTCTCCAAAATAATGTACCAACTGTCAGATAATGTTATATCAGAATTGTTATGAACCCTTCATTACATTATCTAACAATGTGCTAGAAAAAGACAGCAATACTTTCATTCTCCTGCTTTGGCAACTTTGCGTAAATGGAGTCATAAAATTTCTAGTGGCGTACCGCTCTGATTATTTTGTTTACCTTTTGAGAGGTCATCGACTTAGAAATTGATGTGTGGTAGAGATGCTGTAGAATTACATACTGTCTAAAGTTTGTTTTGAATTGAAAATAGTTGAGTGACCAGCAGAACAAAAATAATTGCATGATTTAGGTATTTCATTTCGTCAAAATGCATAACTTTCAACAATGAAAGTCATTCAATAAGTAGATGGTCCTATATCGACGACACTGGTTCTTAAAAAATTAACGTCAAATGAAGATGTCAACTTACCGGTGAAAAAAGAGATTTTGGTTCAGATGATCCCATTTTTTGCAAATATAACACTGACGAAGCATGTTTTTGAGTTCTTACGAAGTAATCCATAGTACAGTAACCGAATAATCACTTGTAAACAAACAAATTTACGATGACAATTATGTGATGATTTGTTATGTTCGAGAATGGATGAGGTCCTAAGCAATGTCATGTAGCTCAGAATAATTTTATTGTTGAAATCACGTACATCAACAACATTAATCGCAAGACAATTTGTTCACTGTATATCCTTCACAGTCACGTTTCAATAGTATCATATGCCTCTATATTATTTTGGTCAAATCAATGATACTTTACTACCACTTAGTTTTTGTTTTAATTTGCTATATATTTTTCGAACAGTTTTCAGAAATATAGTAAATTATGACAACAGCGCATTGTAGTGGGTAACGTATAGTTACCCATCTCGTTATTGATTTTGCATTGTTAGCTACAGTATTTAATATAAATAAATGGGTGCATCTTTTACTACGTCATTGGTTTCAGCACAATTTTTCCAAATCGCTGGATAGTAGAATGACCTGCATGATAAATTCATCTCACTCCTTTAGACTTCTTCCTATAGGGATATGCAAAAAGTACAGTCTAATGTTATAATTTTATCATTACGAAATGATTTTATTTATTAATTTTTCTTTAATGACGAATTTCCTTGGCTGGAGAAACTTATCTTTTTTCTTGTTAATTTCTGCAATAAAATCATAGAAGTTTTGAAGAAAGAAAGAAAAGATCTTTCAAATGGAGTATCACAAGCCCCTACTTCCAATTTGAAGATTTTGGGGTTGCAGCTGTCACCTGCAGTAGGATGTTAAATTTAGGGATGACATTTTTACGTCGCAAGATTTCAAAATCGCCCTTTTCATCACAATTTTGTATGTGCACCATTTCCTTCATACTGTTTTTTGTAAACAAGTATGTTAAAATACCTTTGTATTTACAGGGTATCCCATTTTGGGTATCAACCTTATCTTTGAAGATAAAGGATTGCGGCTTTACCGATAGTTGCTATTTTTCCATGAAATTAAAAACGGAGCAAGCAAAATATTGATAGCTATTTTGGCTTTTGATGTACATGATGGAATTGAGAAGTATTACTTTTCAAGCACCCTTCGTATCTCAGTTCTCTTAAAACTTATCGAGAAAATTAAAACTTGTTCAGGTAGAATTTTTTTAGAAGAATCCAGTGACGTTTTTTTTTCCTACTTATGAAACAAATATATATTTTTGTAATGATACACCCTGTATTTTCTTTTTAATTAGGCATGTAGTGGGCTTTCCAAAAATATATAATTGTATTAAATTATTTTTAGAAACTAGCTCAGAACTCAGAATTGAAGATTTTCTAAAATTTTTTTTTGGTGCCGCCATTAATAGGTAGTTGGATATGGCTTAAATGTATAGAAAACAAAATCCATGTGAGTGATTATAATACTTACATCCTCAATTAGAAGAATTTTAATTATTTACTACAGCATTTAAACTTAATTGTTATGACGAATAATTGAATCTTTCTCAATACAAATTACAGAGAACAAAAATGAAACAGCAAACATATTTTACTTAAAACTAAAGGTAGGAAAAAGTGAATATAAGTAAAATTACGAAAATGCAGAGGTTTTATTGGTGGCTTTGAAAATGACACCCATTTTCCCGTAAACGTCTAATAGAGTTAAAAAGAATCATAGTTAAATCAGTTGTGGCACGAAGCTCTGCTACAGGGGATAGACAAATCCAAAATTGAAAAATTCGGAGATTGAGGGGACCATCTAACACGTCTAAAAATGACCTCTAAAGGGCAGAGTTGTGGCTGGGGACACCTTCTTGTTGAAAATAAACGGAATTATAAAGGGCCAATGGAACATTTTCCAATTATCTAAGGTCTAACCCCGCACATCATGATAGCCACCGAACCAAAAGTATCAAAAGCAGAAGAAGAAATGAATCTCCATTTTGACCCAATTCAACTCCGGAGCTGAATATCAGGCAAATAAGTCGAAGTATTTTGCGTTCCTCAGTCTTTACCGTTTTTAACAAGAAATACCAAAAATTAAAACAACAAAAAGGCGATAAATCGAAGTAGTTTACAGTGATCTTTAAGTGCAGTAAGTACTTTTTTTTTCTCCAGTAATCATAGATCGATGAAAATACCGCTTTTGATACAATACCGACAAATTTTTGGTTATTAATTAACCAACAAACTGGCTTCAGCTACTATCATTATCATTAATCATTAATAGTCAAACCTATCGGTTTCGCTAGGAATGAACAGAGTCGGATTCAGGTTGAAACTATTGCCTAAATGATAATTCGATTTAAATTTAAAACAAAGAAAGCTACTTAAAATTTACAAAATGTCAAGCGGCGCTTCTGACTACAGGGGCCCTTCAACTAATCCCGATCAGCAAACTCTCACATATTCCACAATTACACAACAACAACAATCTCCAAAATTCCCAACTAAGGACCAAGCAATAATTTTTCCGTCGGTAGACACAATAAAACTACAAGGGAATACCATTGCAGTAGGAACCATAGTGCAACCAAAAATATATACTGTTTTCTTCAAGTATGTCAAATGGAAGAATTTGCATCTACCTCCCAAGTAAACAAGTTATAGACAATTTTCTGAGTCAACAAGGAGAAATTGAAATAGGAGAACATACTATAAAAGCACGCAAACTAATTACCCCAACTAATAGATTACTAGTTTCTACCGTATGCCCATCCATACCTCATGATGTAATTGCAAAGTGTTTAATCGAACTTGGTTTTGAATTAATGTCCCCAATTTCGTTTCTTAGAGCTGGAATACAAAACCCACAATACATCCATGTGCTTAGTTCCCGAAGACAAGTATACTATGCACTATTAGACAATAATATTGTACCTGACTCAGTCCTAATTGATTTTGATAATACTTCATATCGACTTTTCCTTTCTGATTGATTAACTTGTTATAAGTGTCATCGGACTGGTCACGTATCCTCAGCTTGTATTATAACTCTCTCTCACGTTACTGTTCCACAACCTACGTTCCAACCTACTAGCAACCCCTCCCAAATGCAGGAATACTCCTGTTCACAATTAATGGCCCCTAGCTCCCAACAGAATAAAGGAATACACTTAACCGGCGAAACTCAGGAAGCGATGGATTCTCAAGAAGCTTCTAATCCGAATCACATAAATAAACGTTCCCACTCCGAAGTATCATCTCCAGCTTGCTCCACTCCTACAGAAACACCGCAAGTAGATTTTACAAAACCTCAACCATTAATATGGAGTCACTATTACAACCAACTGAACAACTGATTCAGGAAGCGTTTCCGCCATATGTTCTAAACTACATCCAATTAGTAAGTCTCTTAGAAGACGTACACGGCTCTTCCACCCCTCTGGAAATTGCTCAGGAGTACACACAGGACATACAAGGCCTACTACACATGCTGACAGAAACATATCCGAAGTTGCAAGAAAGAGTAATAAAAGCCAGAATTACAAGAATCAAGAAGAAAATTCATAATAAAATAAAACAAGACTTAAATAACCAGTTTGACGTGTCGGGAGACACCGATGCATCACAGGCTAGCACATATTAAATAAGCAAAAACAAACAAAATGACTATTATTCAGTGGAACATTCAAGGTGTATTTACACATGTCGAAATGCTTCAAATTTTTGATTAAACAAACACTTACATAAGTCATAATAATAAGAATATTCTTTGAAACATTTTTATGCCTATCACAAAATGAGAACCAGCACTAGTAAAGCCAGTGGTGGCGTATCTATATATGTCAACTCAAATTTGGAATCAGAAGAAATCCCTATACAATCAAACTTCGAAGTTGTCGCAATTAAAATAAAGTCCCCGATACAATTTTCTATGTGCCACATATACTTTCCATCAGATACGGAAATTACCTCCAAGCAACTCGAATCGTTAATTGATCGAATTCTAAAACCAAGGATTATAGTAGGTGATTTTAATGCACATAGCACTACATGGGGCTGTACGTCTACAGATAAAAGAGGTGAAGTCATAGAACATCTTTTAAGCTCAACCAACCTTACATTACTTAATTGGGAAGAAAAAACTCGCTTTAATTCAGTAACGGGTGATCATTCAACTCCAAGCCTAAACTGGGAAGTTTTACCACATACTTATGATAGTGATCACTGGGCTAAAATAATTAAAAATTACAAATCCAAAAATACCGAAATATCCTTTTTGGAAAAATGGAAGATAGAAAATGCAGATTGGGAATCTTATCAAAACATTATTAAAAACTCCCTACCGCATCTAGGGACATTGGAAGGTAATATCGACCTTGTCGTCGAAAAATTTATTACAATGCTGGTAAAAGCTGCGGAAGAAACTATAGGAAAGACAAGCAAACCAAAACGTAAACACACAGTTCCGTGGGAGAATATTGAATGTCAAGAAGCTTTGGAACTTAGCAAAAATGCCTTCAATGTTCTGAAAAAGCACCATACAGAGGAAAACCTAGTTAATTCTAAAAAGTACAGAGCAAAAGCGAGATATATCATTAAAAAAAGTAAACGTGAGTCTTGGAAACAGTATATCTATTCAATAACTGAAATATGGCGAAAGATCCGCAGAATCAAAGGTATTTCATACAACCACAAGATACACTCTCTTAATATGAACGGAAATAATTTTACTGATGACGAACAAATAACAAACGCCTTAGCAGCTTCATTTCAGAAACACTCCAGTGACGGTATGTACGACCCAATATTCATAGAAAATAAGAACAACCTAAAACAAGAGATAGTTATCAGTGAAAACAATCATCCATCGAATTCAATACTAAGTATAAGTGATCTAAAAGAAGCACTTCCTGATGTCAAAAACTCTAGTCCAGGACCTGACGAAATCCCCTATAGCTTCCTTACGAATCTACCAAAATATGCTAAACAATACCTTTTGGACTTGCACAATTTTCTATTCAGTACGAAGCAATTCCCTAAATCATGGAGAACAGCAATAGAAATTCCTCTATCAAACAACGATAAGTCGAATCCGTATTCTTATCGACCAATCTCTTCAAAATCCACTATATGCAAGCTATTGAAAAAAAAATTATGATTCGTTTTTGAGCAATGAATACATTAGAAGAGTTAACAGATATACCCCACTGGCAAATGCCATAGCGGAGGTAGCATTATGCTTTTGCATTATATAACATAATTAATTGGCTTTCGCTTAGTATATCCTTCAAATTTCTAATTAAATAGTTTGTTGAATGTAATTTTGCTACCACAACATCACAATGTTTTTCTCCAATTAAAGTGTTCATATGCCCAAAAATTTTATGTTGTCTACCTGCTTGAGTTTATCATGTCCGATAGTAGGACACTTTCTTTGGTGATGGTGAAATCTGACAAAAAAAGTTTTGTCAGAGCTCCGAAAGAGTTGGTTGGACGAAAAGTAAGTATCCAAATAATTAACTGTATCTATAAATTTTGATTCAATGTTTTTCTCGTCTATATTAGACACCAAGTATGGTAGTTGTAAGGACATATTTAGAAGACATATGCCCGATTTCACCAACCAGGTCCTAACGTTAGGTAATACCTAAATCGAATTTTGGAATTGATAAATGCAATTTACGTCTCACCACGTGCTAAGAAACACCTAAAAATGATAGGAAATACCTAATATTATCACTCTTAGGTATTACTTAGTCTGTGGTAAAACGTAAATTGGGAATTTAGCAATTCCAAAATCTGATTTAGTTATTACCTAACTTTAGGAAATGGTAGGTAAAATCAGGCATTGGTGTTTTAACTCTCCCTACATGGTTTATTTTTGAAATATCTATGTATCTCAAATATATTTTTGTGCGTAATGAAAATTATCACACATATTTATAATATTCGATTCAAGCATGGTTTTATACCGTCTGCCCATTTTTCTAAAATGGCGCATAAGTCTCCCAATTTTATTGGTCTGAAAATCTTCAGGAATGTTCCAAATGATATTAAGGATTGTCAATTGTTATCAAATTTTAAAAATTGATTAAAAATATATCTTTTAGAAGAATATTTTTATTCGATTGCTTATTTATTGTTCTGTGACTATTTAACCATTTGATGTTATTTGTGTACATTTAATTATGTTCGTAATATTTACCATTGACTATTTGTAATGTGACGTACACCATAGATTGTGAAATGTCTTTTAGGGAATAAAAATTGTATTTATTAATGTTATTTATTTGCGAAAGTTATGCTAATGCATACAAAAACCTTGATATTACCTACTTCAATTTTCTGTCATTTAAAAGACTATCGGAAATTAAAATTTGGATTTGTTTGGAAACATTATGATGCTCCACAATATACGTAGCACATTTTCTGTTAAAAAACTTCTATACCTAATTAAAAAAAAATTCCTGAAATCATAAGTTTGTTCATTTTAATTTCACAATCCAATAATTAGAGTAAATTTGAATGGCGCAATTCAATCCTACCCTTTGATAGAGTTGGTATACATGCTTAATGATTTTTTCAGTTTCAAATGATAAATTATGAATAAATATAGAAACCAATACAAATTGGCGCAACCAACGTATGGGCTTTGAAAATTGCTGATAAAGTACGTTTGAGGAATTTCAAATTGATTATAAATAATTTAAAATATTTGTTTAAATATTCTTGATTTTCTGTATATTGGTATAAACAATAGGATGTCGAGACGCATGATTTTAAGAGATGGGAAGGAGATAGGAGAGAGTAGTAGTGAGAAAGAAACTGTTGAGAATGTGATGGAGACAGAAGGAGACGTAACAGTACGAGAAGAGCATGAACTGAGATTAGGATCAGGGGACTTTACAGGGCAATACATGGAACAGGGAAGAATTTCAGAGGGAGACTTGATAGGAGATGGAAAGGAACAGATTCCTATAAGTAATGAGGAAAATGTAGAAAAAAAAGTAGAGGAGGATAAAAGACAAGAGAAACAATTCCGAACAAGTAGAGATGATCAATTGATGGAATTTCTAATTAAAATGAATGAATATATAAACAATACGAGGGGAGACATTTATAAGAAATTTGAAGAAAATAGAGAAGAAATTAGAGAAGACATACAGAAAAATAGAGAAGAAATGCAGAATATTCGAGAGGATATCAATAAAAAACATGTTGAGAATTTGAGAGAGATAAAAAAGATAAGAGAAGATCCCAATAAAATGAGACAAGAAGTGGAAAGTTTTCGAGTGGACATCGAGGAGCAGGCTAAAATTATGAGAGTTGAAATAGAAGAGAGTGGTGTTCAAATCAAGCCAGAAATAGAGAAAAATGTAGAAAAAAAGTTAAGTCATGTGCAGAGACAAATAGCAGAAAATTTACCAGGAGAAGTCAGGAAGGAAGTAGAGAAACAGACAATTGAGATTTGTAGAGAGGTTGGACAGAGAAAAATACATGACAAGATACAAGAAGAAACTTTTTTAAAAAAGGAAATGTATCAGGTTAAGTTAAACAGTAGATTGTATGAGGAAGTTTTTGATACGTTTAAAGGTGAACTGGAAGAGGAATTTAATAATGTAGGCCTGGAGATGAAAGTGCAAAACACAGGATGTAATAAAGAAAAAGAAGAATTTAGAGAAGAAATACGTATAGTAGAACATACTAGTCAAGAAGAATTAGGAAAATTAAAATAACATGTAAATGAAAATGTACAATGGATCATCAATTTGAAAAATAAAACACAAATAGGACAGAAGACAGAAGAGGAAGAACTGAGTATAGAAATTAGAATAAGACAACTAGTGAAAGATTTAAGAAGAGAATTGGAAAATCGAGTAATAAGGGAAGAGAATAGGAAGAAGTTCAGAAAACGAAAAGAAAATCGAATGGTAAGAGACGAGGTTAAGAAGAAGGTCAGGAAAAGAAAAGCAAATTGAATAGTAAGACAAGAGAACAGGAACGAAATTTAGAAAACGAAAAAGGAATTGCATGGTAAAGGAAATATATAGAAATGAAGTATGAATTAAAAGTTTATTATCAACGAATAATATAAAAAATTATTCTAAAATAGATATATCATCAGTATTCAAATAAAAAAAATGTTGAATCAAATATGTTAGATGTATATACGTTTTGGAGTTTAAATTGGATAGGGGGGAGAAATTGATGATATTATGAACCAAAATTCATGTAAATATTTAGATTAAGATATTTCATTCAAATGAGAAAGAAACATATTTATCGAAATGAGATTATAAAAAAATAAAGGATTCAAATTTTAATATAATCAAATAAGTTTGAATATATCAAAATATAAATGGGGGGAGTTGAAGCAGTTTCATTTGGTTGTATTCAATTTAATAAGGATTGATAGTATTAGTGAAATAAGTCATATTGCTTTTTCCATCTTGTACTTTATTAGCCATCATTTTAACGAATATTTATACATTGTGAAAAAACATGTCTAAATCAATTATAGATGCTGATAGTAAAAACAGTGAACAAAATCCTCACCACAATACTGAAGGAAATCTGACCAAAGATATTGAAATATACGATATACTCTTTGAACCATCAGAATCGGAAATATTGAAATCTGATTCAGATTCAACGGAAATTAGCACTAATAATTCAGTACATGATATAATTTCAAAAGAATCCGTCGAAATTAGAATGAAATTTAAAATAATTTTAAAAAAAAACACGTCAAATTTTCATATAGTTAGTAAATATGTTGTTTTATGCAAGGGATTTCAGGAATTTCTAATAAATAGTGAATAAGCTATGTTATTATTTATTATGTATAAAAATCTTCATTGGTATATATTCTAATTTCTAATACTAAAATGTTATTTTCATGCTTTATATACGGCTTTAGAAATGAATGGTTTATTGAAATATAAACAGCCAATCGTCGACAAAGACAATATTTATATAGTTCATACGATAAAGAGTTTAGTTTCGCTAGCAACCCGGAACGAGGTAGATTATGATGGGGATTAAAAACGTCAAAGAGCTGGTATAATATAATTTAACTCGTCAATAAAGACGATTCAAAAAGTTTATTTTTAAAGTACTGCAGAAAGAAATTTAAACCGATTTTATAATAATAATAGGAATTTGAAGATAATTGTATATCGAGGAGAAAAGAGTCATGCGGATGTAAAAAACGTCAAAAAAGAGGCAAGTGATATTGTAATTTATTTCGACAATAAGGAGGATATAAAACGTTTATATTCAATGAACAAAGACATTTGAAAAAATTTCATAATAATACTAAGAAGATAGAAGATAATCGTACATCCAGTTGAAGGATATATATTTGGGGAGGAAATTGAGACATTGCGGGTAAATTTAAGAATCGTCAATTATATTTTGGACACTAGAACAGAAAGAAATTGAGAGTGAAAATTAGTTTGAAGTGAATAGAAACTTAGAAAATAGAAGGTACCGTTTTAAAATATTTCATTAGAGATCTCTAAAATCTCATTAGGCTTTTATTTCTAAATTGAGAAATGCATTCATGCTGAGTAATTAATCGAACTTTTTAATTGTCATAAAAAATTGTATTTATTTATACGTAGCACATTTTCTGTTAAAAACTTCTATACCTAATTAAAAAAAAATCCTGAAATCATAAGCTTGTTCATTTTAATTTCACAATCCAATAATTAGAGTAAATTTGAATGGCGCAATTGAACCCTACCCTTTGATAGAGTTGTTATACATGCTTAACGATTTTTTTAGTTTCAAATAATTAATAAATATAGAAACCTATATAATATATATATATATATATATATATATATATATATATACTATTGTGGATAAGATTGGTGGGAGAAATTTTAATGTTCAAATAATAATAGACTTTCTCTAGTGAATAAACTTTCTCTAATTTGCCCTACGTTGGGCCGACAAATTATTGTGATTTGTTATGGTGTGAGAAACTTTTATTATTGTTAATGTTTAGTTGATATGAATAATTAGTTTTTTGTTTTGCCCAGTATATTAGAAAATTTTAAAATAGGTCAAAAATCAATTATTCCTTGGATGAAAAACTCTATGATATCAAAGTAGGGTTCATATGTTAAAACGAAACTATTTTAATTTCAATTATGAGCGCCAAGAAAAGTAAAATCCTTGCATTTATATAAAGGAAATTTTTTTAATCAAAAAATACTTGCTTTAATTTCTTTATAAATCCTAGAGACGGTCCTGTATGCTCGATTTGAAACCCCTCTACGATTCAGAAGCGTTTGGTCAATACTGCCAACTGTTGAATATAGATGGAGCAATCATCAAAAAAAAATTGAAACTTCGCAACAATATAATTTCAAATTTTTCAAGTGAAAAACGTTATTTAATATTTTGAAAACAAATACATTATTCATTTACAAAAAACTCATGAAAACAAACTATCTATGATGACCGTTCATTCAGCAAAACATACACTCAAATGAATTATTATTATATGTGATTACAAAATAGGCAACATTATATACACATTTAAAAAACGAATCTGGTCACAAAATTGTCTATGAAATGAATATGGCGAAAATAATGATGGCCAGAGTATATGAAATATCAAAGTTCAAATATTTGCACAACACAAGTAAGTTTATTTAATCTTTTTTATATGAATGAAATAGTTTTAAATACCTGTTCACTCTTCCATTTCAATACACCTCATTGATTGTTTTGAGATTACCTCCTGGAAAGCCAAACAGCCTGTCGTGCTTGGATAATAACTAAAGTTGATATTTCATTTCATCCACATCAATACATTTTTAATGGAATTCCATAGTCCAGTCCTTTCTGAAATGTATCGTGGAGACACCATTCCCACGATACGATATTTTACTTGGTTATATAGATGAAATTTTACGGTCAGTACTCTATAATTTTTATCAATTATTTGTCAAATCTAGATTTATTTACTTGATTTATAAATTTGCTGAGTAACATTAAGGAAAAATGCATTTCTTTTATAATTACCACTCCAATGTGCTGCTTTTTGAATAGTTTTGAATTATTTTTCTAAAAATTTAGCTTCTCACCCATTCATTTTTACCAAAAAAAAAAATTCTACCTAGTCAATAGTGTCCATTATCAACAAATTTTCTTATTCAATTTTTTAGTTTTTAATACGCTTGTCGCTAATCAAAATATTTCAAATGTATTCCACCAATCAAAATTGGTTATGACAATTCTTGTTGATAAGTTTCACTTCAAGTTATAAATTGTCCATCTATCCTTTTAGGACATTCTGTTGAAGTATTTAAATGATTAAAACCCATATACTTCTCCCTTTAAATTGTATTCCAAAATATTAATAAATGACAGTTCTTTTTATTTCAATTAGATCTATTCGGAATGACAATTTATTTCGCCAATGTCATACTTTATAAACTTTATGTTATTATTTTTACTTTCTACCTTGACAAATATTAAATAATTACACACTGTTATCAGAAAATTTCTTCCAATATCTAATTATTATTTTTGAAAACAAATCAGAATGTTTTGACTTTTATTGTGTGAGAAATAAATTCTTATAATGTAATGTAACGTTCAAAATTCTCTCTCTCAAAGGATAGAAATCATGTTATATACCTCACATAAGTGTATTTACAAAGTGTATTGAAAATTTCCTTCATGATTCTTCAGTTTGCCTCTTGTTTACTTTCTCTATTGAATGATGAATAATTTTCCTTATTTCGGATGATTTAAAAAAAATTTAATTCTAAAATTTTGTAATTGCTTACAGTGTGTAGTATTTCATTCCATATTATAGTATACAGAGTGTTGCAGGTTTCTTTCTATGTTAATATATATATATATATATATATATATATATATATAAATATATATATATATATATATATTATTAACAAATACGCTGTATTAATTTACTTATTTTTTTATTGTGAAATTTATTTATAGATGTTTATAATTTAGATTTTTTTGTTTTAGTTTGGCTAGCTCAGTTTGTTTTTAATATTTGTTTAATAATTTATTTTAATTAGATTATTCGGGAGCATGAAATCCTTTTTCCCTTTGAGTCCTGGCAATTTATACTGATGTAATAGTTGAAATAAAAAGAAAACACATTATTTGAAATCAATTTAATTATCAATGCAATATTTATTTGATAAAATAATATGCGACGCCAATGGTTATATGTACCTATTTATTAATTTTAATAATATCATAAATGCGCATGCGTGAAAAAATTAGTCATGCGCTTTAGCATGAAACAAACAATTATGATACGTAAGAAGCATCTATATTATACAACACAATTTGTTGACGATGAAAACAATTGAGTGGTTAAAACCCATAAGAGAATTTATCTATAAATCATAGTTATATATGATACAAGTAGCTGTGGGAAGAAATTAGTTATATACATGGATAGAGAAATAGAAATTAAATACAGAAGGACATAGTTATTACATTATGAAATTTCAATCACCATATTTATGCAATTACAAGATGGCGTGATTAGCGTAAGTACATATTTTAATTTATATAAAGTTCGGCCTTTTATTAAATTTAATGATTTATGTAATGAATACACTATATGAAGTCTGTTTCTTTCTTTTTTAGATCGATCATGTTTGAAAAAGTTTATCAATTTATGAAATTAAGTACTTAATTGGGATTTTGAGTTTTTACACTATTTATTGGCCAATAAATGATTTAAATACACTGACCTGTTGATCTTGCATTTGGAAGAAAGTCTCTGGATCCCAGGAACACCCACTGAATCTCCAAAAAACCAAAATTGTTGAAAATTTCGCAAATTCTTGTCGGAAAACTTGTTACAATTAACTGTAAGTATTTCTAATATTATATTTAACAGTACTTTAGGAGTTTAAATGTCTTATACCGGGAATATCTTTAAATTTTTAGGAACACTATCCCACACACACCTCGCTTCTTAACACCAGCTTCCGTTTTTTTCCAAGCGTCCCCTCGATTTTCAACTTTTTTAAACAACACAGTCTTTTGTTCTTTACCAGATCACTATTCAAAAGTTTATTTATTTCACAGTTTGTTATGTCATCTTTTATAACCAATAAGATATTGTCTTTTGTAATCAGATAATTGAAACTTCAATCACTTATCAAAACAATTTCATACATACAAATACATTAAAATTGGTTATACTTAGATACACTTACATAGTACAACATTCAATATTATTATTGATAGTATATTCTTGTTACATTCATATCAATTATAAATATAAATTCTCTTATGTTATTTGTCTATATGTCATTATTTGTTTATCTATGAAATCTATTGGATTATATTCTATTCAATATTTATATTTGTTCTTATTCTTAAATTAATGATTATAATGAATTAACTATAGTAATATTTGTTTTCATTTCAGATGAACAGCTGTTATGATATGGAAATTATTCTTCGTCTTAGGCAACTTTATTTACACCATTACATTGGTTAGGCAATATCTATATTTTATGTTATCATTTAGGTAATTCCTTTTTTATTATATTGTTATTGGCTGTTATTTAATATATCTTTATTTGATATGTTGTTTAAATTAAGAAAAGTGTTTCCTTTTTACTTGTTTTCTTAAATTCTGTTATTTTCATATATATTTCATACTAGCAAACTTAATTTTATAATACTACTTCTCTTATTATCTAAGATATCTGGTTCAATTCCCCTCAAATTTAAATTTAAATGATATCCATACCCTGGATATTTATTTAAATTTCAATTTTCTTATTATAAATGATTGATTTTATTTTATTCAAAAAAATTTAACAATTTTATGGCATAATCTTACTTTCTTTAACTTTGTTTCTCAAATATTTGTTCACATTTTTCCTACTATAAAATCTATTTCTTTCAATAACTGTCTCCTAATTCTTTCCTTAAAATACACTTGATTAAGATCAATGTCAATTTATATTTTTCATATTACTTCATATAATACTTCTTTATTATCATTTCTTACTAACATCCACTTATATATCAACTTATTTCTTTGTAATTACATTATACTTCTATATACTCCTCATATCATATTTCTTTTCAATATTCATTATTCAATATAATTAATTATTTCTTAAATTCATATATATATATCAATATCAACTTCCTTATTCCTTCCTGTATTTTCAAGTAATCTATAAGATTCTAATTGACATTAAACATTACCTCCTATATTTTTAATCAATATCATTCATTATTATCCTTTCCTATCCTTTATTACTTACATCTTATTTCCTTATTTAAAAATGTGAACTTCTATTTGATACTTGAGTTATTCTTATTTTATCCCCTCTATCCTATATTCTTTAAATAGTTTCATTCTATGTAAAACCAGTATCTCTTATAAATTGTTTCCTTTATTTGCTATATATATAGATTTGCCATACTCAAATTTTTTTAAAATGTTTTAATTATAAGTTTTATCTAATAAATTTTTCTTTATATTATATTATATTTATTTTTTTAGGTTCTAAAGAAACAAACGTGATGAATTTAATTGGATTATCAGCTGCCAAATGGAAAACAAAACTCTGTCTAATATCTACTTTATCTTTGTACACTACTTAATATTAAATTTTAAATCTATCCTTATGACTATCATTTCCTCTTTTCAAATATTATTCGTAACATAACATCATCTATAAATTATTTATATACATGACATATATATAATTGTGTTATTCATTGTTTCTAAATTCTATGTACATTATTTATACTTGTGTTACTCATTAATAATAAATTTTAATTTCAACTTCATTTCTGTATCCTTTCCCTTTTTCATTGAATTGCATTTTCGTCTCCAAATTTTATTCCTGTTCTCAAGTCATACTATTCAATTTTCCTTTCTTTTTCTAACCTTTTTCTTGCTTTCTTCTCTTGTGGTTTGATGCTCGATAAATGTCTGAAGCGTCTGTATATTCTCTACCATATTCTTTTTAACTCTGTTGTCCCATATCTCATAAATTTCTTCCCATGAATTCATTAAACTTTGCGTCTCTCATTCTTCCATATTATTCATTTCACTTATTATTATTTTAGAGAAAGCTTTTGTATGAATCATAGTCATCATGTTGTCCCATTTTATTCCTGTTACTACATTATTATAAAAATTTCCTGAACATCCTATACCTCCTTCATTTCTTCTTATACTATCTTCTATTTCTTCCACTGTGTCTGTTAATCTTCGATTCATCTCTTGTATTTCCTTGTTAATTTGTCTACCTAAGATTTGACTCCTTTTTTCATATATTCCTGTCGGTTTTGTTACTCTGCCATCTAAATTTATAATTTCTTTATTCACTTTTTCGTAAGAATGTTGATTTACCTGTTTACTTACTTGTCCTTGTAATTTTATGTATCCTACTTCTCCAGTTTCCTTCTTAATTTCTTTAAGTTTGCTTTTAATTATTTTAATAAACACCTTCGGATGAATAGTATTTATATTCCCATCAAACTTTACTCCGATATCCATGTTTCCCGTATAGATTACTCTACCTCCATTTCTCCTAACGTTAAATTCAATTTCTTCCATGCCTTCCTGTAATTTTCTGTTCATTTCTTCCAGTTCTTTATGAAATATTTGTCCAATGTGCTCGTTCCTCTCCTCACATGTTCCTGTTTGTTGTTGTACCTTTGTATCCAAATCCTTAAATTTCTGCTCCGCATTCTGTTGGTAATTCTGCATTATCTCTTCTATTGTTTGTTCCCTGAATTTCATATACTCCATTTCTTTCGTTATATCTTCTGTTTGTTTTATAACTTCCGCTTGGATCGTTCCCGGTAATTTTTCTTCTATACCTCTCTCTATTTCTTGGATATGTTCTACTACTTGATTTTCTATCTGCTCTCTAATTTTCATACCGTTTTCTTGAATTTCAATCCGTATTTGTTTGTTTTGCTCCACCATATCTTCTTTCACCTTATTTATCTGCTGCCTACTTTCTTCGTTTTCTTCCCTAAGTTTTCTGAATTCTTGGATACTTTCAGTTTTCACCTCTTCTATCTTCTTTTCCAATTTATTCATATTTCCATTAATTTTATCCATCTTCCCGTTTAAGCTCCCCTCTATTCTATTTATATTCCCATTCAAATTTTCCTCCATTTTGTTCATATCTCCCCTCATATTGTTCATATCTCCCCTCATATTTTCCATGTTTCCACTTACTGTGTTGATATCTCCTTTCAACTCTTTCTTCATATTGTTCATATCTCCCTTCATTGTCTTTATGTTTTCATTGATACTCATCAATATTTGCTGCATCCATTGTTCGTTGGCATTAGTTCCTCCTTGTGGTTCCCTTCTCTCTTGTTGTTCTACAGTTTCCCCATCTCCTGTCATACCTTCTTCATGTGCATCGCCTTCCGCTTGTTGTCCCTGTTCCAGATATACCGCTTGGTAATCTCCCATACCATGACTTCTTTCTTCCCTTTCCTCTTCCGAACCACTGTCTGCTCCTACTTGCCTTCCATCTCTCAACATCATTCTTTTTGCCATTTTAATTAAGTATTAAATTTTACAAATATAACCAAAATTTTTACAACGCCCCACGTTTTGGGTGACAATTATCATAATTTATATTATATTATATTTTTATTTACTTATTTTTGTAGATGATATTTATATGTAGATGTTTATAATTTAGATTTTTTTGTTTTAGTTTGGCTAGCTCAGTTTGTTTTATATATTTGTTTAATAATTTATTTTAATTAGATTATTCGGGAGCATGAAATCCTTTTTTCCTTTGAGTCCTGGCAATTTATACTGATGTAATAGTTGAAATTAAAAGAAAACACATTATTTGAAATCAATTTAATTATCAATGCAATATTTTTTTGATAAAATAATATGCGACGCCAATGGTTATATGTACCTATTTATTGATTTTAATAATATCATAAATGCGCATGCGTGAAAAAATTAGTCATGCGCTTTAGCATGAAACAAACAATTATGATACGTAAGAAGCATCTATATTATACAACACAATTTGTTGACGATAAAAACAATTGAGTGGTTAAAACACATAAGAGAATTTATCTATAAATCATAGTTATATATGATACAAGTAGCTGTGGGAAGAAATTAGTTATATACATGGATAGAGAAATAGAAATTAAATACAGAAGGACATAGTTATTACATTATGAAATTTCAATCACCATATTTATGCAATTACAAGATGGCGTGATTAGCGTAAGTACATATTTTAATTTATATAAAGTTCGGCCTTTTATTAAATTTAATGATTTATGTAATGAATACACTATATGAAGTCTGTTTCTTTCTTTTTTAGATCGATCATGTTTGAAAAAGTTTATCAATTTATGAAATTAAGTACTTAGTTGGGATTTTCAGTTTTTACACTATTTATTGGCCAATAAATGATTTAAATACACTGACCTGTTGATCTTGAATTTGGAAGAAAGTCTCTGGATCCCAGGAACACCCACTGAATCTCCAAAAAACCAAAATTGTTGAAAATTTCGCAAATTCTTGTCGGAAAACTTGTTACAATTAACTGTAAGTATTTCTAATATTATATTTAACAGTACTTTAGGAGTTTAAATGTCTTATACCGGGAATATCTTTAAATTTTTAGGAACACTATCCCACACACACCTCGCTTCTTAACACCAGCTTCCGTTTTTTTCCAAGCGTCCCCTCGATTTTCAACTTTTTTAAACAACACAGTCTTTTGTTCTTTACCAGATCACTATTCAAAAGTTTATTTATTTCACAGTTTGTTATGTCATCTTTTATAACCAATAAGATATTGTCTTTTGTAATCAGATAATTGAAACTTCAATCACTTATCAAAACAATTTCATACATACAAATACATTAAAATTGGTTATACTTAGATACACTTACATAGTACAACATTCAATATTATTATTGATAGTATATTCTTGTTACATTCATATCAATTATAAATATAAATTCTCTTATGTTATTTGTCTATATGTCATTATTTGTTTATCTATGAAATCTATTCGATTATATTCTATTCAATATTTATATTTGTTCTTATTCTTAAATTAATGATTATAATGAATTAACTATAGTAATATTTGTTTTCATTTCAGATGAACAGCTGTTATGATATGGAAATTATTCTTCGTCTTAGGCAACTTTATTTACACCATTACATTGGTTAGGCAATATCTATATTTTATGTTATCATTTAGGTAATTCCTTTTTTATTATATTGTTATTGGCTGTTATTTAATATATCTTTATTTGATATGTTGTTTAAATTAAGAAAAGTGTTTCCTTTTTACTTGTTTTCTTAAATTATGTTATTTTCATATATATTTCATACTAGCAAACTTAATTTTATAATACTACTTCTCTTATTATCTAAGATATCTGGTTCAATATATATATATATATATATATATATATATATATATATATATATATATATATATATATATATTAATACACATCCTCTATCTAAATTTTAAAGAAAACCTTAAAATAAGGGAAAATATGCATATTTGTATGTAATACTTGTGATACACACTGTATAATCAATAATTTGAAAGATACAATATACAAATAAAATTTGACATTTCAATTTCGGATGACATTAATGCAGAATATACTTAATGATAGATAGATTTTATAACGATTTGAAAACAAAAATACAGATGTCTCTGCTAGCAAAATTGAAATTATAATAAAAGAATGAAAATCTCTTTGTTATAGGAAAACATAAATTTGTATTTTTTTTAAAAAGGAATTCTTGGTAACCAAAGGAGAAGAGATTTATTTATGTAGAAAGTTTAAGCAGTTGAATTTGATATCCCCACGAGACAACATCGAAATAAGAGTTGTCTCAAATTTATTAAAGATTATAATAGTAGTCATATAATATATTATAAGGTCATAAAAACCTTGCATTGTAAAGCCAGTGCGTGTATAATTCAAAAGAATTACATCGTTAAAGTGCAAGTGGTATTTCGGTTTCTAAATTATAAATTTAGAAAGTTGTTCCTGAATTCTTAATACGTTTTAGAATACGAACGAGTTAACCAGTACCTAGTTGGTGAGTCCTGTCCAGTTTATTTACATTATTTCTCGAGAATTAATAGGCCTTTATTAAATATATTTCAAAAATAGATGCATATTATGATAATAAAAATTCGATCTAAATCACAGTAACGTTACCCATATAAAATTCAACGTCAAGTGAAGAAAATTTTGGAATAGACAATTTGCACGGAAATTCACGTATTTGACATTGATATACATCAAATAAAAATCAGACATTTTGAACTTTTGATAAAAATATTTAGCTAGTAGATTCCTAATAGAGGTTGTTTTAGTCTTAAGGTTGATAGAGAATTCTATCTTTGTTTTTCGTTTATAATATCTTTGAAAAGTTATAACTTTTTTGTGTAATTTGTTATCTGATCATATATTATATAAATTTGAATTCCAACTCACTTTGGTACTCATTTCATTTCTATTCTTATTGTGTTTGATAATTTTCATGCTATAGAAAATTTGATATAATAAGTGACAGTTATTTAATTTCCAGTGACAGTATAATCATATGTGTCATAAGATCATTTAAGTGTCTTGTAGTATATTAAACAAACAGTTACTCTAGATTTAGAATAGCGTAATACGTAATTTGGTGAATTCATTGAAATTTATAAATTTGAATTATTATTTAAAATCTTCCCTCCCTGAGATGAGAGTGAGTAAGTCAATTGTGTATTGATTCATTTTTCAAAGTA
Organism: Galeruca laticollis; assembly: GCA_963921935.1. Classification (NCBI taxonomy): domain Eukaryota; kingdom Metazoa; phylum Arthropoda; class Insecta; order Coleoptera; family Chrysomelidae; genus Galeruca; species Galeruca laticollis. The sequence goes on along the minus strand of OY998176.1, from coordinate 205,841,692 downwards.
CAAAATTTAATATTCATCTGAGCCGGGCATATTAATTTGACAACTGCTGTCAAAATTCAAATAGGTTATATTCAGTGGTAAAGGTGTGTTCACAATAGTGCATCTACAATCACAAATAGTAAAAATATCGACAATTAATAATATTCATATCGTTAAATACAATATAATTATAAAATTAAAAGAATATAGATAATATAGTAATATATATATATATATATATATATATATATATATATATATATATATAATGGATATTTTTGTGAGGATGTGGCAATAAGACTCCAGATTAAATTCTTCCAGATATTTATTCCCGAGCTTTCGAATAATTTTTATTCATTATAAATAATTGGTCAATGTTATCATTATTAATAATTAAATGAAATAATAAATACTTACATAAAATCTATAGCCAATTTTGGAATAGTTGTAAATTTTTATAATAAATTCTTTTAAACATAAATCAATGAAAAACTCAAAAAACAATATGACAATAAACAAAATACTTATTTGACCTTGAACTACTACAATTTTTATTTTTTTATCATAAAATTAAAGATTGTTATGAATCTTCTGTTCTTTTTTCATAATCTAAAATATATGCATAGATAACACTAAGTTTATTTAAATCTGTTTTTTTATTTATTACATAATTTTGTTCTGCAATATACGTTGTTTCCAAAAAAAGGCGTTTTCTATAATTACTTTCTATTGCTAAGACTTTGGCAGATTGATAATCCATAGAATGGCCTTCATAAAATATGTGTTCCGCTGAAGCACATCTATCAGGATATAATCTACTGTCACTTTTATGAGAGGCGATTCGATTGGTTAGCGATCTTTTACTGTGACCAATGTATTTCTTATTACAGATATTGCAAGGAACCTCATAAACTTTATTAGTTAATTTAGTAGTAGGAGTCTTGTCTTTGATCTTACTGAAAATTGATTTTATTGTTACACATTGTTTATTCGCAATTTTTATATTATGTGGTTTGAATACCCCAGAAATTTTAGGTGTGATAGATTTTATATATGGAAATGAAATATAAGTTGGAGATGTAATATTAGTAGTTAAAATGTCACTGTTTTTTTCGTTTCGTATTATGTCAACAGTAATGTCATTTCTATTGTCAGAAGTATTATATAAAACATGTTTCAATAGATATGAAGGATATGAGTTATTATACAAAAGTTTGTAGAGTGTTTTTAGATTTTTATTGTGAAATATTAGATTGAAAATTTTTAGGACTCTGGTTTTCATCTGTTTGATCAAGTTCATTTTTGTACTACGTCGATGATATGAATGGTAATTTATATATCTCCTAGAATTGATAGGTTTCCTATACCAGTCAATTAAGATTCTATTATCATTATTTCTAATAAATTTGGTATCAAGAAAAGGTAAAGATTGTTCTGTATTTTCCGTTTCCTTTGTAAATTGTATATGCGGATCGAAGCTATTGAAGTAAAAGAGTATATTATTTATTTCATCACATGGAAGAGATAATATTATATCATGTACATATTTTTTGATGAAGAACAAATTAAAGGGTAAAACAGAAACAACATAGTCTAAAATATAATTCATGACATAGTCTGCTAATATAGGAGATATTGAAGAGCCCATAGGTGTTCCAAAGAATTGTTGGTAATTTTTGTTATTGTAAGAGAAAAATGTATTATTAAAAAAAATGTAATTCTTTCTAAAAAAGAAACTATTTCAGACTGAAAGAAAATTAATTTTATTATTCAAATTATCGCCAACATAACTGTATTCAATAGCTTCATGTTGAAATAGTCCGTAAATACCAGATAATTGAAAAAAAAATGTTCACCTACCATCACGTTCCGTTTATTACCGACCCCCGACCAGAGTCACCGTGCACGGTGAGGTCTGCACCGGCGACATAAACACAGTTCGTTCATATAATGGATTCTCTGGTTTTGCAATTACATAGTTTAATTCGAATGTAATTTATAATTCTGCATTGTCATGCATGTGATGTGCACAGTTTGCTAAATGGCCGAATGTTTTGCATCCAAACGAACGAATGAGCGAGAAGTGGATGAACGATGGCAACCGAAACGTAGGTAAATTGGAGGTACGCGAACCCCCCAAAAATGCAGTTTGTTAGACCGTAAATATACGTGCCCTACACGTTGATCGTATTATAACCGGCTAGGGTAGGTACGTGCTTAATTTAAACGTGGATAAATGAAATTTATTTCGTTGAATATTATTTCTGTTGTCAGTGTTCACTGTTAATAATGATAATTTAGTAAAATCTGTACCTCACAGTCCAAAGGCGAAACGTTAGGCCAAACAATTGAAAACAAAAGTGAGAAATTAATTTTTAATATGAAGCTTCTGTCCAAGAGCTGCAGTATACAGGGTGTCCCGAGACTAATGAGAGAAAAGTAAGGATCGTATAATATGAGCGAAAATAATGTCAGTACTTCATATAAACTTTTTTTATGCAGGCCCTCGTTTTCGACTTATAGGACTCCAAAGTTTTAATTTTGAATTTGGTTCTTTTTTTATTTTTTGTACCAGTTATTTAATCTTTATCAAATTTACGGCACAGCTGTAATGTACGTGTATGTTTATTTTGGAAGGGTTAACAGATTTACAGTAGGGTCTTGAAGCCAGGGACGGACTACTCGCAATGGTTAGTGATCCAAAAATTTTGCAGGGATGGCACCCCCTATATGAAATTATCGACATTGACTTCCCCACACATTGAGTTAACGAAAACGTACTCTTGTTGGAGTTCGATAAAATAAGCCGTTTGGCTAATATTTACAGTTTTATTAATGCACTACGTACCAATTTACCTAACTAACCTATTAATACGATGTCCAAGATTTACCTACAGTACTACAAAAAAATAATTTGATGATAGCAGATGATAAAAATTATAAGAACTTATTCAATAGGAATTGAATAGGTACGCAAACAACGTAATTAGTTGCTTTTAATCAAAATTACGAACAGAACATTATTAAATAATTAAGAAAACCTCAAAAAACACAAGTTATAAAACATTAGACTAAAACTAATCCCTAAACAAAAACTAACGTGATTATAATAAATGTTCAATTTGAGCTCCTCCCACTTCCACGCACATTCTAATTCTACGAAGGTTGTTTCTTTGCCCTTGAAATAGCAATCCCATATTATTTCTAATAACATTGCAGTGTAACGCAATTCTGTCTATTAAATATTGCCTTGTTTACACAGGTAATGCGTATACCTTACTTCTGTGATAACACCAGAGAGAGAGAAATCCATAGGATAAACGTCTCCTGATCGCGGTGGCCATTGTTATGGGCCTCCACGACCAATCCATCTATTAGGAAACCTTGTGTAAACACTGTCGTACATCTAAACTGAAATGAGGAGGGGCCCCATCATGAATGTACCATAAATTCCTACGAGTTTGTAGTGGCACATCATCAAACAGGTTCCATAACTCATTTTGCAAAAACTCCAAATATCTCTGACCGGTTAAAGTACCGTCAATAAAGTATGGCCCTATCAAATAATTGCCAACTATTCCTACCCAAACATTAACCATGAATCTATGCTGGTTCCTAGTTTGGATAATGCCATGTGGATTCACATCATCTCATAAATGCATATGATGACTCCATCTCTGGTGAAACCGGATTCGTTCGTAAAGAGAACGTTAATAATAAATGTATTAACTGCTTGTTGTTGTCGCAGAAACCACTGGCTATACTCGAGTCGTGCAGGATAACCAGCCACTGTCATACTGTGTAGTTTTTTCATGTGAAAAGGATATAATAGCCGTTCTTTTAGGTCGCGATGAAGAACTGATTTCGAGACGTTATGTTCTCTTGATAGTTTTCGTAAACTCGTTGATGGTTCATTATCAACTGCATTTAACAAGTCTTGTTCAACTGCCACAGTACGTGCCCCTCGTTCTGGACCTTTTCCACCTTTTTTTGGCAAAAAACTTCCTAAAATTCAAAATTTTGTTCTGTATACATGGAAAATTACATTTACTTATTCATTCCTGTTTCTCGTAACCTGAGATCAATACGCTCAAACATTCGTCTCTCTGGTAATGCTCTGTTTGCAAAATGTTCTGCCTTCTGGCCTCTAAACGGTTTCGAGAAGCCGGTCCATACATTAAATGCATATCTGGGTACTCAATAAAAGTGAATTCTGCCATAGTAACTGTTAAATTAAAGACTTATGAATTATTGACAAGTACTGACTACTTGATAAACGATAAAAACACTTTTAAAAAGTGTTTACCAACTTTCGAATTAATAAGTCGGTAATGTTTCTTATCTACTGCTATCGTTAAATTATTTTTTTGTAGTACTGTAGGTAAACCTTGGATATCGTATTAATAAGTTAGTTTTACCTCATTGTGTACTTATAAAAATGGTGAATGCGTAAATTGGTACGTAGTGCATTAATAAAACTGTAAATATTAGCCAAACGGCTTATTTTATCGCATTCTAACAGGAGTACCTTTTCGTTAGCTTAATGTGTGGGGAAGTCACTTGCGAGTAGTCCGTCTATAGCTTCAAGGCCCTACTGTAAATCTGCTTACCTTTCCAAAATAAACATACACGTACATTATAGCATTGCCGTAAATTTTATGAAGATCAAATAACTAGTACAAGAAATAAAAATAAAATCCAAATTCAAAATTAAAACTATGGAGGCCTATAACTCGAAAACGAGGGCCTGCATAGAAAAAGTTTATATGAAGTACTAACATTAGTTTGGCTCAGATTATACGCTCCTGACTTTTTTCCCATTAGTCCTGGGACACCCTCTATATATGATAATTCTGAAGTTAGACCATTTATGTTCCTATAATCTACTAATTGCAACTCACAATTACTTTAAAACCACTTCCTCAGCTTTAATATTAATTATTCAATTATTCCACAGTAACAATGATTACAATATTACAACTATTCTTTCAGCTAATGATTTCGTTAATATTTTCATTTATCTTTCTAGAGGCCTCCTTTTTTTCTCTTGAGTCTCTATGGCTCTTGTCTTTACATCCTCTATAGCCTTATTTAGACATTTTTTATTTTGTCCCTTAGTATATGTTTAATTATTTGACAATAAAAAATTGGTTAAAATCGGTAAATAACTTCAGATTTTACCTGTGTGTTTCGAATCTAAATGAGTCACATTGTGCAAGTAAACCCAAATGCCTTCAAACGATTTTAAAATATAATTTTCTCACTACGTATGCAAATTATAATTTTTCCTGTTTCTACAAAGAAAATTAAATGATTACTTTTCTCAAGAAAAATGTTTTTTTTCTTGAACATGGCATGTCGTTAGCTCTTTTGATAAATGAAAATTATTAGTCGACCTTCTAATGAATTCAAGCAGAGCTGAAACAGGTAATTTTCTCAGCAATTTAGCGGTTGTTTGTTCAGTGGCTGAAAAGCAATTTGTTTGTTTGCGAGTCGGAACAATTTCTAATCTCACCTGTTTTGAATCGTTATTCCGACACCCACTCATTGGAAATGTAATCAGCGCATTACTCTTGCCAACACTGGCTGTCAGTATATGTTATCACAGTTAACTTTTACAAAGGAACAATTTTCAGTAGTAAAAATAATTCTTAGCTATAATTTTGTTTCTTGTAATCCATACGTAGGGTTGATATAAGTTGAATTGGATTAGATTGTTCGTTTTAGTATCAATTTAGTATGGGAGGTAGCAACGTTAGGAAAACAAGAATTCTAGGTCAGTTGATTTTTTGAAATGCTGTCTTTCTTGCTCTTCCGGTTAGAGTTCCGGCTACCTGGCTGGCGGTAGTGGTTACGTTCATTACTGCGCGTCTTACCTGTACAGGTAATAAGCCGGGATTTTAAAACAATTTTTTAAAGCGTAATCCTCAATTTTTTGCCTTTAAATAGATCTCCCAGACAACAATTTTTTATTGCCAGACACTTATATTGTTGTTAATTATGTGCCATACGCGATTTTTTATTTTTTTTTAAATAAAAAATTCAAACTATTTTCGAATATCTGTAATTTTTATATTATGTTATTTAAACATTGAATAATCTAAAATTAATTTGCCAGACGTTAATTGGATTGTTAAATAATATAATGTAAAACAGAATATTGTTAAAAATTAGACAGGAAATAATTGCAAAAATATTAAACTCCTTCTTGTAAGTACAAGTTGAAATTAAAAAAATTTGACATAAAATTGAAAATAAAATTAAAATAAGAATAAATTGGAAAGAATGGAATAAAAAATACATCATAGAAGTTGCAAAAATTATATTTTTTATTTAAAAAGAACTGATTACCACACGTGAATTACAAATATTTAATGAAAAGTTTCGAAGTTTGTTTTAATAAAATTTAAAACTCTCTTCAGTCTATAATAGTGTCACAAAAAAAGGAGGCATTTTCATAATCATCATCTTCTTCGCTGTCACTATCAGAATTATTTATATCATCGTCTTAGGAATTAACATTATCTTCTAATACTCTATCATCTGCAACAAAAAAATTAAAATTCCTGTAATTATTCTTGTTCGTTATATAATATTTCAGTTTTTATTGTTTAATGTTCTATTCTATACTTACTTTGAATGATAATATCTGCAACTGTGGAAGGTAATTGCTCTCCCACAAACCAGACAAAGTCATACTTATCATCGGTGATGGTCCAACCGGAAGCAACTGCAGATAAAGATGTCGGATGTTTTAAGTGCGCATTTCTCCATATCTTAGTCACATAGCGAACCCTTAATAAATGCTGGAGCAATTCTATTTTACATGGGGGCAAACTTGATGAGTCGAGGTTTCGAAATTTTTTATCAAAGTTCTCATCGGATTTTTTGAACTGGAAAGTACTTGAGAATAGATGAAATCGAACTTCATTAACATCCGAAGGATTTTTAACTCCATACATTTGACAAATAAGCTTCTCAAGGGTTATAAAAGTAGTTTCAAGTATGTCTTAGTCATCCGTAATTATATTTTGAAAAGGTTATTGATATTCGTTCGATGTTTCTAACATTTTAAAAGGCATATCTTTGCCTTTTCTAAAAAAGGCTGTTGTGTAATCATACCCAATATTCGTGAAAGCATGGCAAAGCTTTACATAAAGAGACTCCTAGTATTCGGTATATTTCATTGACGTTGATGCATCGCTGATGACTTCCTACACCCATGTCCATCCAGATTTTTAGAGATAAGTTTAAGTGATCCATATTTCCCAGAAGTATAATCAAAATATCAGAGTCAGAACAGCGTATAACGACCAATATGAAATATAATTCTAGAATCGGCTTCTTCGTGTTCTTCAGTAGTTTTAATTACTTTGTTATTTGAAACGTTGTAAGAATAACATTTATTATAGCTTACATAAATACTTTTATTACCAATGAAAGGTACCATATCTTCACTATCCCAATGTTCTATGAAAAAATTAACTAGAGCTACTTTAAATTTTATATTTTTAAGTTCTGTTCCATATTTATGTGGTCGAACTTGATTTGGATCGATTGATACTGGACTGGTTGCTTCTTCTCGACGTAAACGTTCACAATCTTTGATAGAAAGCGAGAAGTAATGATCGAAGACAACGTCAATCCGAATAGATTTCATCTTAGAGATAGTACTCATAAACGTTTTAGATATACCATCATACGTTTGTGGTACATCATTCATGGAATGCAACAAAAAGAAACCATCAACAAGACAAACATCAAAAGATGACGGTTGTTGATGTATAGTGCTGCCCAATTTTTTTTCGGGGTGAGTGGGAATGTCAAAACATTCTCGATGTGGACCTTGTGAGTCAGAGAAATCCCCAGCATTCTACCAAATTGATCTTTTTGCATTCGCAACTCAACTACTTCATTTCCTAAAGTCAACTTCTTTTTTTTGGCATATCAGCAAAATATTTTTTTTTATCGATTTATCAAATCTATTCTCATCTTCAACGCAATCACTGATAGATTGGTTCCTTAAAGTCTCACCGTCCTCTTCAATGTTTAGTAAAAAAACAGAAACGTCAGAAGAAGCAGGCTTTGAAGTAGCAATGCTGTAGAGATTTTCTTTATCTAATTTTGGATCAAAAGGATTGCAATTTTTTTCGAGAATTTTAATGAAATCAGCAATTTGTTTTCCATAAATTTTAAGTCTGTTTGGTTGTAATTCTGTTGTAACATCTTGTAAGTATCTTAAGCCACAAACATCCAAGACATGTTATATTAACGCTTCTCTTATGCTGTCGCTTTTTGTCCAACGTTGACGTGCAGCAAAATAATTAGTAAAGTGAGCAATTCCCCTCAGTCGTTTAGTTGCATCGGCATTTATTGTTTGTTCCAGTGTGAGATCTATTGGTATTCGTGAGAATGGCTTATCAATTCTTTTGTCTCCAAAACATCCTTTATTAAAAGCATCTTGTAGTCCGGGGTGGGTTTTATTCTTTAAATTATCTGAATATTTTACACAATAACGAGCGTAGTTTGGTTGATTAACAACAAAGAATAATTTGCCATTTTTGGAATCATGTGCTTAAACATTTGAAAGTCACCCATACGTATACTTCTTGAAAGGTTTATGTAATAACCAATCAACTGGATATAGATCATGTGGAACTGAGCTGTTTTTCCATGGATACGTTGTCTAGTCTTTGCTACGTATCTTTTGTAAGGATTGAGCAGTTGCAACATTTCATTTGGTGATAAATCTGTGTCTATTAATGATGAGAACGAAATTTTTTTGTCCTGATATTCTAAAAGATCTTCGTAAGTTTGTCCTTTCACAAAATCGTATTCTTCTTACTTTCTAAAAATTGATCAAAATGTAATATCTGTTATCCTAATGCCATTAACGGATGCAGACGTTTGCAACGATTAAAGTGTTTACCGTCAATTATTCCATTTACAGACCCCGAAGCGATGATTTTACTCTCAATCATCATGTGAGATAATAAGCACTCATCAATGAAAGTACAGACAGCTTTAAAAAAAGCCATAATTAAATGAAACGATCCAAGATCTATGAATAGATTACTAAACTTGAGACCTTGTGTTGCTTGAATTTTATAAGCTATTTTAGCAATTGCTAAGTCATATGTGACTTGTACATAAGTTTGACCACATTCTTTACCAACTTTTTGTGCTTCTTCCATTGTAAACGCGACCACTGATACATTTGTTGGTGATAAATTGATAGGAGTATTATGATACTTTTTGTTTTGGAGTATTGTCTATCATTCTGCAATCAAATCCTGTCCAAGATGGTGTATTTGGCACGTGAAAAACCTATGATAGCAAATGTAACAGATCAATGGTTTGTAAAAAAGAAAAATTCTCAGGTGATGATTATTGATCAATTTCAACCGGTGTCAAGCGATCTGCCATCTTTAATCGCTTACCATACGGAATAATGTCGAGAGTGAAGTATTTTACCGATCGTTAACTTTTTTGCGATGGTGTTGTTGGTGATAAATCTTCTGAATTATCTTTATATTGATTTAATTCCCTATGGGAATTATTATCAATGTTTTGGTATATAATCCCCTCAGTATCATGCTAAGTTTCTTTTCCATTCAACGTATCTATCGAAATTATCAAAAGCTACACCTGTACATAGTGAGGGATTTAAAACGATATCTTTGGACAAACTTGGGTTCGATGTACTGATGAGATGGTTGCTTCTGTTTCCACTTCTAGAGTTATATAGTTACATCAGTGTCCAGATCTGTTTAAAATATTTATTATTTTTTTACTGCTTGTTAGACTTTTTATAGTCATACCAAAAGTAATATGTTTAGACGGTTTAACGGTACCATTACTAACACAAAAAATTGCATCAGCAGCCATTGAGGAACTCAATCTACTACAATTTAGACCATCTCTGTGTCTAATATCTTTACCTCCAAGAAATACCTTGAAGAATCGATCTAATTTATCAGGAATCACGCATTCACCAGTAACTAAGTCATTTGTTTTAATTTTTAATGGTAATTTTGATTTCTCGATTTAGAGAATTGTATTTCGTAAGATTAACGCGACTTTATCAATAAGGTCGTTTTCTTCGAGTTTAGTCAGATCATCTTCTAATAAACTACAATCTTTATGAATAATAATCTTTTTCTCTTGCCTGGATATAATTTTGATGGTTTTCTTGAAATACTCGTATTTTTGAATTTTCTCTTCAAAATAATGATTAGTTATTAAATTTATATCTGTATGAGCCTGAAATTTTTGCTCATACTGCAGCTCATTATTGTACATATCACAAAGAGATGATAATGATACTCAATTTTTCTTTTTTAAAACCTCTTCTTCTATAGTCCATACAATATGATTAAACATTTCTTTATGGATATTGCGATTTTTATGCCAAGAAGTACTTGGAACGTCAGAAACTACTTTATTATACTCATTTAAATAATTTAGTTCACACAAATGATGATAAAAGATCGGTCTATTTGAAGATTTCAAATCATTAATTTTTTCTAACAACTCTACATTATTAAGTTTCTCCATCCAATCAATGATTTTTTGATAAAGTTTGGCATCTTTTGACGAATGAAGATTTTGTTGTTTACCTTTATTCTGCTTACGATATTTATTACAGTAAAAACAAACATTTTTGATTTGTCGATCTGTTTCAACATATTCAATATTGGCGTCAGGATTATCATCACAAACGTTAGTTTCGTTATTACTTAAATTACAAACCGAGCTGGAAACATAATCTCCCAGCATTTTCTGACTATCTAAACTTGAAGCTGCATCTTCTGAAAGTACCTCACTGTTAAAACCTGGGTTAGGAAGTCCTGACATACACTGATTATTTAAGGTTTGAACAGCATCTTCCGGTGTTATATTTTTATTTAAAATCAGTTCAAGATCATCTGATGTGTGATTAATTAAACTCGAAGCATCAACCTCACTTACGATTTCACTGTTTAACCTCTCACTTGTGTTTTTCGCAATGGTTCCGTTGACATTTGCTGGAATATCTGATGGCAAAGTTTGCGGAGTGGATTTACTAGTACTATCTATTTCAGTCGATGGATCAAGGTATTTTGCCATTAAAGCTGTGAAACTATTATAACATTGTCTGTGATACACATCTGTTTCATTTATTTCAGTAGGCAGCTCGATGTCACTGTACTTTAATGTATATTTTAAACGTACGTTCAAAACTTCCTATTTTTTCAGTTTATCAAACAACAAAAAGTAATATTTTATCTTTATGTCCTTTACAGAAAACACATTTCATTTTATCACTGGCCATTGTAACGAAATTAATAGATAAACATTACAAGTAACGCAAACAAAACAAACATGTGACTTTAGACTGACGCCATTTTGTCCACTAGCCGGTGCGCTGCTGTCGCTTTCTATCTCTCTTGCACTTTATACTATCTCTCTCTAACCACAGGCATCATACTGCTATAATTTTCATTACTTTTTTATTTGTATTTTATATTTAACAATCGAATTAACGTCTGGCAAATTCATTTTAGATTATTTAATGTTTAAATAACATATATAAAAATAACAGATATTCGAAAATACTTTGAATTTTTTATTTGAAAAAAATAAAAATTCGCGTATAGCACATAATTAACAACAATGAAAATGTCTGGCAATAAATTGTTGCCTGGGAGATCTATTTAAAGGCAAAAAATTGAAAATTACGCTTCGAAAAATTGTTTTAAAATCCCGAATTATTACCTGTACAGGTAAGATGCGCAGTAATAAACGCAACCACTACCGTCAGCCAGGTAGCCCGGACTCTAACCGGAAGAGCAAGGAAAACAGCATATCAAAAATCAACTGACCTAAAATTCTCTCTCGAAAACGTTGCTAGCTCCTATACTAATTAGTTTGAGTAGATTCATCAGTTACGTTAGGCTATGTTGGTTTACTCTAGAGAGTTTGTTGGATTTTTATGGTTACTTATAGTTGGTATTTAAAAAATATTCAATGAACCGGCTTTGTAAATTGAATTGTATGATATATCTCTCATAAATTCAAATTCTTGTTAGTCTGATTTATTCACAAATAAACAGCAAACCTCAGCAAAGTGATTAAAAATCAAAGTTAATGAAACTATATCTCCATATAACTCCTTACACAAATCAACAAGCACTTTTTCCATTTTCCCCCCACTAATACGCATTCAGGATTTTGCACCTGCGATTTTGTCTATGTGCGTAATTTCACATATGCGTATAGTTTATGTGAGAATATTCGCAGTATAACTGCACCATTTTTTTTGTTCATTTTTAAGTGTATTTTGAGATTTTAATTATGTATTAAAATGTCGTTCTGTCTTAAATTTTGTAAGGAAAATGGAATATTATGTGTGTAGGCGCTGGAAATGTTCTACATAAGGCTTAGGGTGAATCGATTTCATTAAAAATTTGAGATTCTCTTATACAGTGGAACTATAAAGTAACCCATGAATTAATTATTAGCTGAATAAATAAGATGGAAAAATCCGGCTGATTCTTTATTTTAATTGACTATTTTGAAAAAAATTATAAATGATTCGAGGTGAGTAACCTTTCAGTGATAACGTCAGCAACAGTTTGTTTAAATGGAACAATTTCCTTTTTTAAATTAGCAGATTTTCCTTGCTGAGCTGATTCCTAAAATGCATCACAAGTTGATTAAAATTGGCACAGGATGGGAAAAAACGGAAAAGTTGTTTGTTACTTCAACATTGTATCTATACACTTTCATAAGTAATATTCGGACAATTTAATCTTATTTATCATGTACTCGAATTTAACGAACTTTTTTGTTAGTATGCATTTAACTGAAAGTGAGAGAATTGAAATTTCAATGATGATAGGTGTTATCGCCAACATAACATAAATAATTATTGTAAGCCAGTCTTGGCAGTGCAAGAACTGCTCATGGGCAGCAGCTTCTACGTGTAAGGCAGACCTCATAGTGGTGTCTGTACCAAACAAGAATATATGCTCATATATGGTACACAGATGGTAAAGAGGATGTAGCGGTCAAGACCATTAACAAAAACGTGGAAATAGTTAGGGTAAATGAAAGCAACAACTATGCACATATTGAGCTACCATGAGTACATATTTATGGAGTATATATTTCGCCAAATATCAGTCTACAAAGTTTTATGGACAGAATCGAAGAAGCATTTGAGGAAGCAGCGATGAAAGTAAAATCATCATGGGAGATATAAACGGAGAATCGCATCTCTGGGGATCTCCTACGAACGACCGCATGAAAAAATATGCTCAAGAGCTGATGGGCTACTTCCAATGGACAGCTCTGAATGACTTCAACCTAATATTGATTGAAAACAAGCCTAAGATACACACAAACATGACGTTGGTATTCAAAAAGATCGCTGCAAGGATCAGCAAGGAACGACCAAATTTTCCAGTTGAGGGTAGAGTACCTTCCAGAAAAAGAGGATAAACGAGATAGGAGAGAGAGTTGGATAGACGTCAAATAGATACAAACATAAAGGAAACCAGAAAACTGCTTAAAATGCAATCAATAGATCCAAGAGAGAAAAATCGAAAACATTCCTCAAAGATCTGAATCAATACATATAGGAATAGGTATCCAAAATCGACTTAAATCAACTGATAAACGGAAGCATCCCCTCTTCACTAACAGTCAGACGCGGAAAAGAAATAGTGGCTGATCTATTCCCAAAGGGTGGGAAGAAGATAAAAAAGAGAAGGATCCAAAGAACTGGTCTCCGTTTACAACAGACGAGCTCTTAAATACCCTTTCATCAGGCGGGATGTCAGTGGAAACACTAAAACTAGGCTGTAACCATAAAAGCAACGAGGTACTCATCATGTTTCATTCATTGCTCCAGGATTGAGCATTTCAAAAGTGTTGGAAGAAGGCTAGATTGATGTTTATCCCAAATATATACTAATCCGGCCTCATGTTGCTCAGAGGTTTCTGATGCTGAGCGTTCTCTTCGTTTCTGTAGTCGACTATGGGTTTCACTTCCACACCCCTCTGCACGATTTGATCTATACTTTTCTTTCGCCTTGTGAAGCCTTCTTTTTCGTTGTGTTGCAGTTTTTTTATTTTATAACTATTTGTTACCATATTGTTCCCACTAGTAATGGATTTAATAACAGTCGACCCAAAAGGTCCAATAGAGGGGCAAGGTTTTGATACATCAAGATGCGCTAAAGTCTTAAGGGAACAACGCTAGCGAAACATCATTTTTATCCACCCTAATGCTACACAGTCCTCGACAACATGCGAAATCTTCACTTTGGTGGAGAGCCATATTTGAATCCCTGTGGTGGTTACTTAGTAAGTGTCCCTCGTATACTAGACGTTTATCATAAAGGCATATTATATTTGAGGAAACCACTTACCTAGCAACCTGTATTCGGGAATAGAATAAACAACATCACTTCTATAAAAATCACTGGGATCGTTTTTAATACATAAAAAATACACAGATATAATATCAATCGACTTATTCAAATTATTAATAACAATTGATTAATCCTGGTTCGTTAACTTTCATTTTATAGGAAGTGTAGGTATGACTTACTACATTCCTGACTTCCGTGTATAAATTGTACGTGTTTGTTTATATATTAACAAGAACGTGCTTCCACTAATAACTGACATTGACCGTCCTAGATCAATGATCGCTAAATATTGTAATAACCTAATTTTTAAATCTCATTTCTATACTAATGTCCTTTTGCCGTTACTGTCCTTTAGGGATCACTACATCATCCCCTCTTGGAAGAGAAAAATTATCATTTTAATTTTTCGATATCACTTATACCTATAACTGTTTTTAATGAATGTTTTTGTTTAATAAACACTACGTGTTCGTTTATCAGCACACTTCATTTATTTACAAATGTTTCCGTTCATTGTATATAAACATACGATTCTCATGAACTACCTGTTGTTTACTGTCTGGAGATGTAATCTCGCAATTTACCCCCTTTATTCCCGTTATTTAAAACGGACCTAGATAATGTGGATAAAATTTATTTCTCCCTTCATTTTTTAAAATAACTAATACCCCTATTTTAAAATTTACAGGTGAAGAATCATTTTCGCTATTATTAACTCTACTTAACTTATTATTTATTAAAAACTGTCTGGCCTTTTCATTAGCGTATTGCAACTTATATTTCAATTCTTTATCGTATCTTTCGAAATTGTAACACGGTTTAATTTTTACGTTTAAAAACTTTGGCAAATTGGGTTTTCGCCCCTATAATAACTCAAAAGGAGTGTATCCGTGATACGTGTTTGGTGTTGTATTATAGCAATATGCGAACATTCTTACAAAGCCACACCAGTTATCCCTAGAATCATTGATAAAGTTTCTTATATATTCATTAAATGTCCTATGTAATCTCTCACAACTGCCTATTGCTTCGTGATAATAAGCTGCTAAAAAATTATGTTTTATATTCAAAAGTTCCGCTAAATTCTTCATTATTTCGTTCTTATATTCCGTCCCTTGATCTGTCCTTATCTCCTCCTTCAGTCCGTAATTCGATATAAAGTTGTCGGATATTGCTTTTGCTATTGTGTGCTCTTCTTTATTCTGAACCGGTATCATAACTGCGTATTTACTTAATTCGCATAATATTGTAATACAATAACGATTCCCGTTGTTACTTCGTACAAACGGACCTATTGTGTCTATGTAAATGATATCAAACGGTTTTATAGATGTATCTGTGATAACAAGTTTTTCTTTGTGATTGGGCTTCGCTTTATTCACTTGACATTTATGACAATTCTTTACATACTTCCTTACGTATTTCTCCATGTTTTTCCACTTGAAGTTTGCTCTTAGTTTCTTTAATAACCCATTATTTCCTACATGTCCTCCAAACATTGAATCGTTGTGGTAATTTTCTAATATCTTTTGGATCTCTTCTTTTTGCTGTACCGTTTTTGGTACTCCGCATATACATACTTGAATACTTTTTAACCTTTGATTTCCTACTTCTATAAATTCTTCTACTGTGCACTTTTTGTATATATTTTCATTCTTTTTATTTCATTTCTTACCGAAAGCTCTTCAAGCTTTTCCAACGTTCGTCCTAGGTCGAAGTTGTGTAATCCGGTAATTAAGGCTTCACTAAATTTCAATTTATTCTTGATCCGGATGCTCATCCTAAGTGAGATACGGTTATTTTCAAAGTGTAAAATTGGTAATTTATGTGCCTCAAGATTATTTAAAACTTTTACTACTGCAGGTTTTTGTATTCTTACTTCCTTTGTTTCTACGTTATTCCTTTGATCCTTTTCTGTTTGAGCGTTTTCTTTTTGCGTTTGTGCTCTTGTGATTGCCAAGACATGTGAATTATTTATGTATAAATCCTTAAGTTCTTCTATGGATATTCTCGATATGCTATCCGCGTAGTTCGCTATACCTTAAACGTACTGTATTTCAAAATCATATTCTTCCAAATCGAATTTCACGTTTTTCCTACACAATTTGTTTACCTCTTAGTTGATCAAATTTTTCATCGCTGGAAATTTTATCCAAAATTTTCGGATTAGTTTCGTTATTTTCCTTATATGTGGATTTGTTCCGTCCTGTATGTATTTCAAACTGATTCTTCCTTTCTTCTAATTCTTTCAAACTGTACACGTTGTCATTAATCATTAATGTATTTTCAATTATCTTAGCTTTAGCTCCACTTTCTCTCGCCTGTTTTATGTATCTTATTAACTGTTTTCTCTGTTCCAATATCTCTTTTGGATAATCTTCATCAATGTATATCTTCGTTCCTTTTAGTTTATTCGTACCGTTCAAAGTCTCTACTTTCTTATTCACATCTTTCATCATTATTAATACTGGTCTATTTTTGTTACTGGTTTTGTTTCCTAATCTTTTACATTTCAAAATATCTGTTTTAACGTCTACTGTATTATTAACCTTGTTCATTACATCTTCTAATTTGTTTTCTAGTTGTTCCTCATCTTCTTCATTTTCTTCTTCTATACCATGTATTATTAAATTCTTCTCTCTAAAATTTGTCTGAGTATCTGTCATGTTTCCTTGCAAAAATTCTGTTTTTTCCTTTAGTTCCTTATTTTCCATCCTTAAATCGTAGTTTCCCTTCTTCAACTGTGCTATTTGTCTACGCATTTCCTTAATTTTATCTTCTATCTTGCATTTTCTCACATTATTGTTGTCTCGATTATTGTAATATATAAGTTACATTTTTCATTTCTAGATGTACGCAAATAACAATTCCACCGGCTATTGAATTTCCTATTAAAATTTTCGTATCTGCAATAGTTGTTCCCTTGATTATTCTGTCGAAATGTTCTTCCTGAATTATTACTATTATAAAATACTCTGTTGTTTCCTCTCCGGTGATTATTCCTATAGCCAAAGTTTGACTTCTTGTAGAAATTCCTGTTATCCTTCATGTGTAAGACTTGTTGTTGTCTTACTATACCTTCTACTGAAACCAATTTTGATAGTACCTCTTGTGTAGTTTCAAAACTTCCTACTGCAATTATTGTTTTGGTTGCGTCCGTTGCGGCATTCATAGTTACTGCCTCAATCATAGCTTCCTTCGTATATTTTTCGGCTAGTCGTTCGGGCATCCCTTCCAATATGTATGCTGCCCGTAATCTGTCCGCCAGTTTCTCTATTTCTGTTGCATACTGTGTCATATTCTTTCCATTTTGTCTTACTTTACCAAGCTTCGCTAAGAGAAGGCTTGGATTGTCTCCTCTTATCCCTGTTTTAAGTTTATTCTTGATGTCTGTAATGGAGTTTTCCGTCGTGATTAAGCCTCTAGCTTTTCCTGTTAGTCTCGTTTTTATTAGAAGAATAAAATTTTCCTCATTACCAGTCGCGTTTATTTGTAGTAAATCTAATGAGTCTAAGAATGACTGTAATTTGCTTGCTTCGCCGTTAAACTCGTTCGGTAAAACTATACTCGCAAAATTAGAAAAATCGTTCATACTTGTCGCCATTTTCAACTGTTTGCTTATTGCTTGTAATACAACAGTATCAATTTCCTCAAATATAGAGGTAGGTATGTTGATAATACAATTTAACGCTTGAAATGCCCTATCAGCTTTTTCCCTAATCCTACTTGAATGATTTTTACAAGTCTCCTGTTATACTAAACTTGAATTTTTCCAATTTTTGGCTATTAACTTAGCAAAATTATTATAAAAACCTACTATGTTAATAATTACTTCAATATGTATATCAGGATTTTTAGGAGTTTCTTTCTTCAAAACCCTTTTTCACTGTTTATTAACTTCTTCCACAATTAATCGTAACTTATCTTCAAAATCTTCCCACGTTATTGACATTTAAAAAAAATTCGTTCATAAGAATAGAATACATAAGTACTTACAATTTATTTTTACACGGTGGGAGTTCCTGTTGTCTGCTTTACTGTACCATAATTTTTCGTTCGCAGAATGAAATTTTACCATTTACATTTCCATTTTACCATTTACCTCGCAGGATAATTTACCATAACTGTTTGTTACCATTAAACCATTAATTTTACATAACCATTTCCATCTTACCATTTACTTCGCAGGATCGCCATGTAGTGGCGATTACCATTATACAATTAATTGTACCATTTCCATTATACAATTACCATTACCATTTCCATTTATTTCCATTTAACCAATCATTACCATTTAGTTTGCAAGATCGCCATGTGGTGGTTACTCAGTAAGTGTCCCTCGTATACTAGACGTTTACCATAAAGGCATATTATATTTGAGGAAACCACTTACCTAGCAACCTGTATTCGGGAATAGAATAAACAACATCACTTCTTTAAAAATCACTGGGATCGTTTTTAATACATTGAAAATACACGGATATAATATCAATCGACTTATTTAAATTATTAATAACAATTGATTAATCCTGGTTCGTTAACTTTCATTTTATAGGAAGTGTAGGTATGATTTACTACATATCTGACCTCCGTCTATAAATTGTACGTGTTTGTTTATATATTAACAAGAACGTGCTTCCACTAATAACTGACATTGACCGTCCCAGATCAATGATCGCTAAATATTGTAATAACCTAATTTTTGAATCTTATTTCTATACTAATGTCATTTTGCCGTTACTGTCCTTTAGGGATCACTACATCCCGATTCTAAGTTAACAAAGTTCTTAGTTTTGATCAGATACATAGAATTCAGTTTTTTTGTTAGTATTGATTGTCTAAACTCTGTGATCCGCCATGCACTGTGTTATGCTTGTAAATACTTTTCATTTGATAGCCATTACCCGTATTGAAACAAATATGAAATTTGGTATTTTGTGTCGTCGGCCATCTTAAATTTGAAATTTGCCGTAGGGTATAATATTCTACGAGTCAATCTCTTTCATTCAATACTCATGTTGAGGGAGTTGTAATTCGTCCAATATCAGATTAATCTGTTAACGGGAAAGGGGTAAAATTTCAATTAGTAACTTTGACCCAAACAAAAAACAACCAGGAAAAACAAAACAAAACCTTTTAAAAAGAGGGAAGATATCGATTTATCCTCATCATTCCGGCCGCTATGTCTGTTGAAAACCTTTGGCAAATTACTGGAAGAATGATCATGAACAGGCTAGACGAGGAACTAGAGGAAAGGGAAGCCTTTTACCGCAACCAACATGGCTTCGTGAAGCGAAGGTCCACAGTAACGGTGGTGAGATTGATTCGGTTGTATCGCGACAACTCCAACCAACATGGTGTCCGTTAAGATGTTGGAGGGCAATCTGTGCTCGCCGGCGACTAGCTTCTAGTCGGAGAAGGGGTGAATTCTTCACATAATAATAAATAGTTCACAAAAGGGGACATAGAAGTTATGGCATCCAAGATTTCTTCAAGTTAACCCACAACTCGTCAGAGTGTTAACGACACTTTTGCCAGACTAATTGAAAAGGTTAACAGGTGAATTTCAAAATTAAACCAGTAAATATCTTTAATCGATTGGACCTTGAGTCTCTTTTTAACAGAACAGTATTCATCGATTTATAGTTTAGCAAACAACCCGATTTTTAGCTTCAGGATATGAATGAAGCTGAAAGCCAGAAACTCTATTAGAATTAACAAAAGAACGATCTAAATCGATGAATTACAATATATATATATATATATATATATATATATATATATATATATATACATGTAATTTTATAAGAACATATAAAAACAACATAATTTATCTTACTAATTTGGTCCACAGTATATCCATTTTATTATAACTATGATAGTTCTGCTAATCTCATACATGTATTTTGCAAGTTTCCTTATACATAATGTGGATCATCGATAAAAGTCAATTTCTTGAGAAGACCCTGTATTTCAATTTTTATATTCATGAATAATGGTTATTGTTATTGTCTAAATCTTTTACAATGGGAATTACTTGTAACAGTGAAATTGTTACTATACGAGTACATAAAAATAGTTTATTTCATATAGCAATGTTGTTAAAATTAAATCAATAATAAAAATTTTGATATAGATTTAATATTTTGAAAATTTTGCTAACACTGTATCACAAATACCTATATAATTATTCAATTCAGAAATTTAACCTACAATGATATAAATATTCACACATTTGGTATAATTTTACTATATGAATTGGCTAGAAATTGATGTCATGAGAAATAAAAGGTCTCGTTTGAAAGTAGTATCATTATATATCAGTCTGAGACTCAAATATCTGGGTCTAGGACTGCAGAAAGGGGTTCAGAAGAAAGACCAGAGGGAGAGACATTGAACTCTATTCTAACCTTATTTTAGTACAAAACTGGACAAGTAAGACATTTTTGAAATGGAAATTTTATAAGGAATCCATCGAGAACATTAGTTTTCAAGAATAAGAATGTTAGAAAAAGTTCTAATAAAATAGTTTTGGATATTCTTAAACAATAAATTTACTGACAGTTGCCTAGGAGATAATTGGTTTTCGACTAATGAGAAGACAGGATGATAAAAGAAGGTTGTTGATTTGGAAAATTGAGAGTGAACGTCAAGGAAAATTAGTCCCTGAAATATTGAACAAAATTGGCGAAAAAAGCCTGTTCATTATTAGAAAAACAGTGTATCTACTTATCAGAAGTAATTCTCCAGTGTTACAATACATTAAGTGATATTTTTATGTTCCAACATTAATCTTGGAAAGTGATAGCATTCCAACATAGATGCAATATTAATTTAATCAATGCCAGTGCACAATATAAGTTATTAGAAGAATAATTAATGCAAGGCTGATAAGTTCAACGTCCAGGTTCTGAGGTATTTATTCTAACAATAGCAAATTTTGTATCGATTATGTGTTCCAAATGAAATATTTTTCCAAAGTAAAAACCTAGTGAATGTCCAAGTATAAAAAATCTGAAAAGCAGGTACTATTTAGGAGAGAAGAAGTATTTGTTCGATATATACTAACCTGAATAATCTCCATTTCAAAAATCTCAAGTATTACCATCATATGTATTTCGATTCTGTTTTTTTATACAGCATCTAATAATAATTTTGATTATAAACTCAATATTTAAATTCATCACATACAATCTTAAATAAGCTTCAAAACCAAACTCTTTGTCAAAAGATTGTGGTTAGTTTCTCATTGTCAGATAAAAAATTAGAAGGTTTATAGACGGAACGGAGAATACTAAATTCTAGAGGTGGAGACTCACCAGAGATACATACAAGTGTTACAATTTAACAGTTAAATTTTTAATATGATATACTTTCCAAAGTAACCCCCGATTCTACATGCGTGTAGACCTGAGAGATTAATAAATATAAATAACTATTGGCATAATTGATATTAGGAAGACTGAGCCAAATCAATTAATTATATTTTTCATTTCAATTCAGACTCTACAAGCTTAATTGGTGGTTTAATTGAAATTAAAACTTAAATAGGATATCTACGGGGTGTGTGAGAGAGAGTGGTTGAGAGTGTTTAATTATTCGTTGTAAATGTAATTTGAATAAATTGTTTCATATTGGAAGGGTAGTGTTTTATTCATATTGGTAAGTTCAGAATTCAAATTTATAAGCCGGGAAACCATCACGTAAGACGAGGCAATATAAATAAATATTACATACCTAAATATGAATTTTTTTTATTTATATGTCGATTTTATTGATGTCGGTTTTGTTTAAAAGATAATTGATCAAGACACACTACTTATCTAATATTTCGCGTTTTGTTTAAAAAACAAAATGGCGGACACATCCAAACTATACCAAACTTTAAAACTGACTGGAAATTTTTTGTTTCGCACTGTATATGTTTGCGAATTATTTTACGAAAGTTCAGACATTTGTTAATGTGACGAGAGGTCAAACATAGAAATCGGTGAAAAATTGTCTGATGTATGGCTCGAAAAAAACAAGTATGTTATTACATAGTAAATTTTAATTTCTTTCGATATTATCTACTAAAAGTTAATTGAAACAAAACGAATTTTTTATGAAGAATACAAAACAATAACTGAAGTTAAAGAGATAATTAAACATCAATATGGCCACCATCAGCTTCAACTACTAGTTGAACACGACTTCGCCAGCTGTCGATTGCTTTTCTAATATGTTCTCGTCTGATTTGGCCCCAACATTGAAGAATTCTTTGTTTAAGTTCTTCGACATTTTCAAATGTTATACCATTTTCATGAATTCTAGCCTCTGAATCGCCCCACAGAAAGTAATCGCACGGACTTAAATCTGCACTATTTGGAGGCCATTCGTGAGGCTCTAAAAAGTCAGCTACGTTTTCTCTTAAATAATTGAGAGTATGTGCACTGGTGTGACACCTTGCGCCGTCCTAAAAACATATTCGTGACCATTCAAAGAGCAAAAAAAATAAAACACAAGCTTACCTGCATAAAAATATAGTCCGGGGCTCGATCCTTTATTTCGGGAAGCATTTGTGTTAAAACGGTGTCGCAGTAAGTTTGAGAATTTAACCTGACGCCTTGATTAATAAAAATTAGATTAATTTTTTGATTCCTCGAGATCGCTGCAGACACCATTACGTAATTACCAAACTTGTTTCTTTCCCTAAACAGGCGATCTAAGGGCACTTCCCTTTTGCGTTGGTAGTGAGGTATACATATTCTGTCATTTTGCGCGTTTTTCAGAGGATTTATTGTAAAAATATTCTCATCAGTAAACCAGATTTTCCAATTTCTCTTCTAGTCCTAAATTTATTTGAAAGATTTCTGCACCTCAGCAATCTTCTGGCTTTTACTTCATTAGTAAGTTCAAAAGAATATTCTCGTTTAATAAACTTAAGTCCTAGAGCGATATTTATTATCCGGTTTACGGAACTACGGGAAATATTACACCTCCTCGCAATTTGCGGAGCACTTAAACTAGTACCAGGTGCACTTTCAGGACTAACTGCCAAATTCGAAACTCGGAGAATGTTTTCCTAAATTAATTTAATGTGGTTTATAAAACATAAAACGTACGGTATCCTACTCACCAGTGTTCGTATACTCCTTGGGCGCCCACTACCTTCACGCCTTGCAATAGACTGCGTTAAATTGTATTTTTTAACGAAGTCGTAAATTGTACTTTTTTTGTAACGCTCTTCAGGAAATTGTTCTAAGATTTCATGCACCCTGTATCCTCTCAAAATTAAAGTTGTAATAAAAATTTTGTCGTCGTTAGAAAGAACCATATTTTGATGAGCCTAATAAGTTTTATCACAAAAAAGATAAATTTGACAAGTGTCAACAATTCTGATTAACTACAAGCAACAATATTTGACATTCGCCCACTTGATTTTGGAAAATGTCGAAGGAAATTCAAATTCACTATGTAATAACATACTTGTTTTTTTCGAGCCATACATCAGACAATTTTTGACCGATTTCTATTATTGACCTCTCGTTACATTAACAAATGTTTGAACTTTCGTAAAATAATTCGCAAACATATACAGTGCGAAACAAAAAATTTCCAGTCAGTTTTAAAGTTTGGTAAAGTTTGGATGTGTCCGCCATTTTGTTTTTTAAACAAAACTTGAAATGTTAGATTAGTAGTGTGTCTTGATCAATCATCTTTTAAACAAAACCGACATCAATAAAATCGACATAAAAATAAAAAAAATATCAATAAAAAAGGAAATTCCGGTTTTTTTTGGACAACTCTATATATATTGTATTGGATTGATTTATTCATTTTTTTAAACTGAATAATTGTTGAATATATATATATATATATATATATATATATATATATATATAACAACTCAATCTAAGGATAGGGTTCAATTGCGCCATTCAAATTTACTCTAATTATTAGATTGTGAAATTAAAATGAACAAATTTATTATTTCAGGAATTTTTTTTAATTATAGAAGTTTATTGACAGAAAATGTGCATACATACACTACGGAAAAATAAACTTCAATTATTTTGGAACAATTAAAATGTCAGATTGATTACTAATCATGAATGCATTCCTCTTTTTCATGAAATGAAGGCCTATTTTAATTTAGAGATCTCTACTATAATATTTTGAAACGGTACCTTTTATTTACTAAGTTTGTATCCACTTCTAACTAATCTTCAATCTCAATTTCTTTGCTGTTGTACTGTCCAAATAAGCAAACCTGTAGCTTAAGCAATATCACCATCGCTCGTCATGCAAGGATGTACTATTGTAGGTACTACTTTTAACGAAGGTTTTTCAATGGGAAAAGCTTTAAGTAAATATACTGTTAAACATAACATATCTCCAGAACTAAAATATAAATTGCGTTCTTCTCCTTCGATAACTTCAGCTGCATTTTTTATTTGCAACTACAGTTACAAGAAGTGAACTTTCACTTTTCCTTTCTAGTTTTTCTTAGATGTTTGATGTCTTCTCTGCCGTATATATCGAATTGTACCACCAATCAAAAATGAAGCTTGTATCTTTATGATTTACGATTTGCAATTAACCGCCTTACGGAGATCCCTTGACGTTTATTTTCTACCAAAAACTTTTCAAAAGGTTAGTGTTTTTGATTATATTTTAATTGAACTTCGTCCACTGGCGTGGACATTCAACTAAATAAATAATCTTAATCTGACAAAGTTAATGTCGAAATTAATAATTTATTATGTACAAATTTACAAAATGTTACAAAGTTGAGTTGTGAACGCTGAATTTCTATGGTTTCAGACCGGAAGACACTTTATGTTACGATTAGATGAATTTTAAACTAACTTTGTTATTGAGCGCTGAGCTCGATTCGATGAGTGAAGAACTCGCGTCGATGAATGTGAAACTCGCGTCTAGAAGTGTAGAACTGACGAGTGAAAAACTAACTTGGTTGTGGAGCCTTGCGCTCGTTTCGATGAGTTAAAAACTAACTTCGTTGCTGAGCATTGCGCTCGATTCGATGAGTATGAACTTGATGTTGAGCGTTGCGCTCGTTTCGATGAGTTTGTAGTACTGATTTCTTCACGTTGTGAGACGTGTTAAGTAGAAATCTGCGAGGGGTGTGTTTACACGTGGATTGGGTTGACCAAACGAAAATAAATATTTCCTATTGGCCAGCATCACCTGACTTGTCGGTTTTTTCCAGACAAGATTCAACTATGGGTGCCACCAATATTAAGTTAAGTTTCTATGGAATACAACAATAGCAATTGTAACCTATTTACTCAGAAAGGTAATTCAAAAATGTTTTTTCATGTCTTCCGAACCTCGACCATAAAATACTTGCAGAATTGACACTAAAATTAAGGTTTTTACAATCCAGTATACAAATAGGGTGAAACGTGCTTTTTTCTCACTTCTTAACTATAGGACAATGTAGACTTTCAAAAAGGTGTCATTCATCTGCCCGTACAAAAGAATTTACAATCATTGTTGGAAAACGTGATATTTACAAAACATTCTGAAAATAAAAATAAAATATCCTCTCAATTTACTACAATAAAAAGATCTTATCAATTCTGCAACATATTTCTACAAAGCTATAAACTAAAATGAATTTACGCCTTAAATATATACAATAAAGAAAGGAGGGCATACAAATGTCTCACATATTTTAAATGTATCTTAACAAATAAATTTCAAGATTTCACAATCTTGAACATACTCCTCCCGTTGAGAGAATACGATCAATTATAAAGTCTATGAATGTTCATCTTCAGCATTAGTCGGTATAATCGGAAGTAACGCCACCTTCTTCACATTTCTGACAACTTAAGATTTCGCGGTTCTCACTAAAACAGTACGTACCACACCGTCACTACCGGGATAGCACTTCATGATTCTTCCCAGGGCCCATTGTGAGGGTGGTATGTTATCTTCTCGTAGTAAGGCCACAGCCCCTTCGTGGATTTCAGGACCGGCCTTTTCTCATTTGGTGCGAACCGTCAACTCGTTCGGGTATTTCTTGCTCCACCGCGTCCAGAAATGATGTAAAACCTTAGGTATGTTCTGTTCATCGTGAGACATATGTTTACTGGTAGTCGGGGTGTAATCACGACTTTGCAAGTTGGTCAATAAATTACCTATTAATAAATTGCCAGGAATAAGGGTGATAGGATCGGTAGGGATAGAAGAAATATTAGTTTCGTTTTCGACGATTAACACATTGAATCGTCCATACGTAAATAACCAGTTGCGACCGGAGACTTTGTACAGATGCCTTTTAAACCCTTTCAATGTTGCTTCGCCTAATTTTCCAACACAGGGTGGCTGAGGAAACTTAGCCTTGAAGCATGTACAACACAGTTTTATATGTGTATACATTCGACTACGTCCGTCAATAATCACATATCTACGGCGTATCGAGCATAAACTTTGCTGAATTACAGCTTGCAAATATTTTTTCATAAAATACATCATAACTAAAATGATCACATGTCTAATTTTAAACAAGATAACGGTGTGTTTAGTGTCAAATATTAAATTAGATACAATCAAACGGTAGCATGTCCTCATTATCCCTTCTTTGTCCCGAAAAGGATTTATAAATCGCCTAGGAAAAGCTTGAGGCCAACGTAATACAATTTCATAATCGGACCAATAAAGAGTTTGAATTTCTTTTCGGAGGCCCGTATTTACAATTTCCATTAATGTAAACAAGAGGTGTGCCCCTAAGAGCTCTAATTTCGGTATGGTTAACTTCTTGATAGGTACAACACGAGATTTAACACATGATAATTTCACTTTAATTTTTCTAAAGAGATATAGTGTGCGTAAGTAAACGCATGCGCCGAATGCCGTTTCAGTTGCATCGGAAAATCCATGTAATTGAACGCCTTCAACATCGGCGGTAATTACGGTGCGTCGAAATAATAACAGATAATTTGACGGTGATGACTGGCAATATGTTTGCCATTCAATATACAATATAATAAATAACGATTCGTTTCAATCGAGATGATAGATCCACAAGTATTGTAGGATTATTCTCCCGAGTACAACCACGGAAACCAATAATCCTAACGGTTCGAATAAATCGAAAACTCCGAATAGTGTTATCCGTTTGGAAACATTAATCTGAATAGATTTCAGTATATACATATTCGTGTCGTTTCGCACGGTATATATTTTGCATTCATCTTTACTTAATTGATGTAAACATTGAATTGCTAGATACAAAGCACGTGTAATATCGAATATAACGATATTTAATTCAAAAATTCGTAAGTTTTTCATTTGATCTCTCCAAATGAGACATTGAAACTTACAGTATTCGTTTCTAACTAAAAATGGTTGACACATTCGCTTTAAATCTCCTGCAATCACGACTTTCTTAGTTGGGCTCATTTCCTTACTGATTGCGTGATGAGATAAATAGTAACCATCTGATATCAACGTATTGTCCTGAACAGGGAACATGTGAAGTTTGTTCGATTCTTGATTATCAGGAGCTGCTAATTTGCTTTTTTCCGCAGACATGGTAGCCTCTGCTTCTAATAATTTGTCGACCGGTGTAGCTCGGTGGACATCTGGGTCCGTTAATTTACTTTGCTCTACAGGCAGTGTATTACCTGTTCCGATCTGTTGACCGGTGCAGGTCGATGAAACTCTGGTTCTTCTACTTTGGTTCGTTTTACAGGCAGTGTGGTGTCTGTTCCTACTAATATGTTTTGTTCTACAGACAGTGTAGTGCCTATTCCTAGTGATATGTCGACCGGTCCGGGTCGATGAAACTCTGTTTCTGCTACTTTGATTTGTTCCACAGGCAGTCTTTTGCCTGTTCCTACTAAGATGTCAACCGGTTCCGGTTGATGAAACTCTGATTCTGCTAATTTGATGTTAGCAGCTAACTTTATCTGCTCACGTTGGATCGATTCATGTGACATAACGTGAGAGATTACTGGTACGTTTACAGCGGCGGATGTCTTTTTATCAGCGTTTAAACGTGTTTTGTTGGCCGTTTGCACGGTATCTACTTGTTGCATTGCACGGTATGTACTGCATGGTAGAGCTGCGAATTTATCGAGAAACCTTTTAGCACGCAACGTTTCCCACATAAAGCTATTTTCGTAATAGCTACGTTGATCAATTTCCTCTTGATCTAACTCCTCTATCCTATCCTGAAGTGAATCAAATTTTTCAAATGCTTTAGTTGTCCTTTCTAATGTCGATTGAATAAAATATTCATTGACGTTCGCGGGTTCATCGTTTGCTTGGTCGACGACTCTTCTCAATGTCGTAATGGTTGTTAATATATAATCGCGTTGTCGTCTTAATTTCTTAAGTTCAGCCATTTTAAATACAGTTTATGCGTGAGTATGGTAAGGAATTTCGACAATGTTTATACGATACTAATATGGAAACAAGACGGATAATTGGAACATTTAAATAGATAACTGACCAACTTACCTTGATTATCCTGGCTGCTGCTGTGATGAATCCTTGGAACTGCGATTTGAACTGCTAATTGAACTGCTAATTGAACTGCTAATTGGACTGCTACACTGGACTGCTAATTGAACTGCTAACTGGGCTGCTAATTGAACTGCTACACTTTCACTATGATTTGAACTGTTATACTTCGATTTGAACTGCTCTCTTGATACTGGCACTTTACAATGTTGTATAACAATACTTGTTATAAACGGCTTACGAAGGACCAATGCTTTTGCTTATATTTTAATTGAACTTCGTCAACTGGCGTGGACATTCAACTAAATAAATAATCTTAATCTGACAAAGTTAATGTCGAAATTAATAATTTATTATGTACAAATTTACAAAATGTTACAAAGTTGAGTTGTGAACGCTGAATTTCTATGGTTTCAGACCGGAAGACACTTTATGTTACGATTAGATGAATTTTAAACTAACTTTGTTATTGAGCGCTGAGCTCGATTCGATGAGTGTAGAACTCGCGTCGATGAATGTGAAACTCGCGTCTAGAAGTGTAGAACTGACGAGTGAAAGACTAACTTGGTTGTGGAGCCTTGCGCTCGTTTCGATGAGTTAAAAACTAAGTTCGTTGCTGAGCATTGCGCTCGATTCGATGAGTATGAACTTGATGTTGAGCGTTGCGCTCGTTTCGATGAGTTTGTAGTACTGATTTCTTCACGTTGTGAGACGTGTTAAGTAGAAATCTGCGAGGGGTGTGTTTACACGTGGATTGGGTTGACCAAACGAAAATAAATATTTCCTATTGGCCAGCATCACCTGACTTGTCGGTTTTTTCCAGACAAGATTCAACTATGGGTGCCGCCAATATTAAGTTAAGTTTCTATGGAATACAACAATAGCAATTGTAACCTATTTACTCAGAAAGGTAATTCAAAAATGTTTTTTCATGTCTTCCGAACCTCGACCATAAAATACTTGCAGAATTGACACTAAAATTAAGGTTTTTACAATCCAGTATACAAATAGGGTGAAACGTGCTTTTTTCTCACTTCTTAACTATAGGACAATGTCGACTTTCAAAAAGGTGTCATTCATCTGCCCGTACAAAAGAATTTACAATCATTGTTTAAAAACGTGATATTTACAAAACATTCTCGAAATAAAAATAAAATATCCTTTGAATTTACTACAATAGAAAGATCTTATCAATTCTGCAACATATTTCTACAAAGCTATAAACTAAAATGAATTTACGCCTTAAATATATACAATAAAGAAAGGAAGGCATACAAATGTCTCACATATTTTAAATGTATCTTAACAAATGAATTTCAAGATTTCACAATCTTGAACAGTTAGTTTCACTGTTTATACTATGTTTTTCAAAAGTTTTTCTTTAAATTTTACAACATATTTCTAAATTGACGAGTTAAAAATTATATATTCTTTCCACTTTGACGTTTTAAAAATCACTGACGTTTTTCATTCTAAATTGACGAGTTAAAAATTATATATTCTTTCCACTTTGACGTTTTAAAATTCACTGACGTTTTTTATTCATCAGCAATAATCAACATCGTTCCGGGTTACCATGGAAACTCCTCTATATAGTATGAATTATATAAACATATATCAAGTCATCTCACAAACCGACTCAAAGGATGACATTATTATTTGTTAAACAATAAAACATAAATGAAACCATAACAATTTAATAGAATCAAAAATTATAATGAAATATTATTACAAATATCAGTGTTTTATATTGAAATATGTACTTCATTTTGCACTTGCTTCTGGTTCATGTAATTTTTAAGAAACTACATTGCATATGAAGTCTTAGAGAAACCATTTTATTGAAAAATAACTGATAGTCTAATGTTAATTATTTGTCTTTTGAAAGTGTATTAAATTTTGGTTCTTTTTCAAGTGTGCATAGAATTATAAATTTCTTGAAGTGTTCATGTGTAATTTGATTAGTAGCAGCAATTATGCAGATTTATAGGACATTGTTCATGAAAAAATTAGACAATAGAACTTAATAAGTACTTATTGAACTAGACTATTTGAACATTCTACTACTGTAACATATAGTTATTTTATATAATGTAGTTGGTATTGTTGTCGAGTATTCTGATCATATATGATATGGAACTATAATAATCTTTTCAATTTTCAATGGACTAAAATAAAAAATATCCAATGAATATATATATATATATATATATATATATATATATATATATATATATATATATATACAGAGTGGCCCAAAAGTCTGGAAACGGCCAATTATCTCGTAAACTCCTAGTCCTAATTGTACAAAATTTGGGGTACACCTATTTTGGGATACGGAGATTCCAGATTTAATATTTGCAATGTTGCCAGATTTCCTATTTCTCTTATATTATTAGTAACTTTGGTTTTTCAAATGCATCACCCTGTATATTCAGTCGTTTTTGGAACCTCCTATTCAATACGAGTTCAACCATATGTAACACTTATGATTTTCTGTAGTCTGGAAGGTCTTAAATACATAAAACAGTAAAAAATATGTAGATTTGAAGTAATTTAAATGTAGAATGCTGTGATTTTGACATTTGTCCACCATTTACATTATTAACTAAAACTGACAGTAGTTTGATGTGTTTTGAAAAGTTCTGCAAGATAAATTGCTTCTCTAAAATGGCTCTTAACGAAAAAGAACGAATTACTATTCTAATGATGAGAGGGTACGGCGACAGAAAAAGATCTTATTGTGAAGTAGCCAACTTGTTCAACGATACTGTCCCAAACCGTTCTCCTATTCATAAGGCGACGGTACAAAAAACTGTAAAGCGATTTGAGGAATCTGGAGGAGTAAAAGACAGATACCGATCAGGTAGACCGAAAACAGTTATGAATGACAACAAAACTTTAGATATAATGCAGAGTTTTGTTGAAGATCCACATACATCCTCACGCAGGGTTGCACAAGTACATGATGTAGGTCGTTCTTCAGTCTTACGTATACTACATAAGACTAAATTTAAACCATACAAAATTCAGTTATTGCAAGAATTAAGTGAAAATGACTTCGATCGTAGATTAGAGTTTACTGAGGTAATGATGGATAAAATTGAAAATGATGAAAATTTTGTTAAGAGAATATGTTTTTCCGATGAAGCAACCTTTACACTTTGTGGCAGTGTAAATCGACACAATTTAAGGTACTGGAGTGACGTAAATCCCCACTGGATGCGTGAAAACCATACTCAAAGACCACAAAAATTAAATGTATGGTCAGGTATAGTAGGTACTCAGTTAATTGGGCCATTTTTTATCGAAGGAAATTTAACGTCAGATAAATATGAACTTCTACTTAGAAATGAAATTGTACCTACACTGAGAAACTTGTTTGGAGCCAATTTTAATAATATATGGTTTCAGCAAGATGGAGCTCCAGCTCATTTTGGTGTAAATGTCCGGCGTTATTTAGATGGGATATTTCCCGGACAATGGATTGGTAGACGAGGTAGAATTGAATGGCCTCCACGTTCACCTGATTTCAATCCTAAAGATTATTTTTATTGGGGATACTTGAAAAATTCAGTTTACAAAACTAAACCAGCAAGTCTTGCAGATCTAAGGCAACGAATTATCGATGAATCTCGATTAATTTCTAGACAATCATGGAGAAATGTGGTAGATGCATTCTACCATCGATTAGGGTACTGTCAACTCACAAATGGAGCACATTTTGAACACTTGATAAAGTAAACATTGAGTTGAATATGTTGCAATATTTCAATTGTTACGGTTTAATGTAGTTGAAAATAGTTTGTATTAAAACATTTAATGAGACAATTAGGCGTTGCCAGACTTGTGTTTTATTTATTTAAGACCTTCCAGACTACATAAAATCATAAGTGTTACATATGATTGAACTCGTATTGAATAGGAGATTCCAAAAATGATTGAATATACAGGGTGATGCATTCGAAAAACCAAAGTTACTAATAATATAAGTGAAACGGGAAATCTGGCAACATTGCAAATATTAAATCTGGAATCTCCGTATCGCAAAATAGGTGTACCCCAAATTTTGTACAATTAGGACTAGCAGTTTACGAGATAATTGGCCGTTTCCAGACTTTTGGGCCACTCTGTATATATATATATATATATATATATATATATATATATATATATATAATTATATATCTTATATTGTATTATAGTTATATATACTATATTTACTATATTCTATATTCTTTTATAATTGCCCCACGTTTGGGTGACAAAATTATAATATATCGAATCCTTTAATTGCAATTTAATAGTTTGAATATGAATTTAACGATATGAATATTATTTGTCGATGTTTTCACAATTTGTGACTGTAGCTACACTATTGTAAATACACCTCTACCACTGAATATAACCTATTTGAATTTTGACAGCAGTTGTCAAATTAATATGCCCGGCTCAGATGAATATTGAATTTTGTACTTTGAAACATAAATCAATACACAATCGACCTACTCACTCTTATCTCAGGGAGGGATCAAAGATTTTAAATAATAATTCAAATTTATGAATTTCAATGAATTCTCCAAATTAAGTATTACGCTATTCCAAATCTAAAGTAACTGTTTGTTCAATATACTACAAGACACTTAAATGATCTTATGACACATATGATTTTACTGTCACTGGAAATGAACTAAATGTCACTTATTATATCAAATTTTCTATAGCATGGAAATTATCAAACACAATGAGAATAGATATGAAATGAGTACCAAAGTGAGTTGGAATTCAAATTTATATAATATATGATCAGATAACAAATTACAAAAAATTATAACTATTCAAAAATATCATAAACGCAAAACAAAAATATAATTTTCTATCAACCTTAATATTAAAACAACCTATATTAGAAATCTACTAGCTAAATATTTTTATCAAAAGTTCAAAATGTCTGATTTTATACTTGATGTATATCAATGTCAAATACGCAAATTTTCGTGCAAATTGTTTATTCCAAAATTTTCTTCACTTGACGTTGAATTTTATATGAGTAACGTTACTGTGATTCAGATCAAATTTATTATTATAGGATGCATCTATTTTTGAAATATATTTAAGAAATGCCTATTAATTCTCGAGAAATAATGTAAATAAACTGGACAGGACTCACCAACTAGGTACTGGTTAACCCGTTCGTTTTCTAAAGAACGTATTTAGAATTCAGCAACACTTTCTAAATTTATAATTTAGAAACCGGAAAACCACTTGCACTTTAACGATGTAATTCTTCTGTGAATTATACACGCACTAGCTTTACAATACAAGGTTTTTATGATCCGATAATATATTCATATAATTACTATCATATTATTAAATAAATTTGAGACAACTCTTATTTTGATGTTGTCTCGTGGGGATATCAAATTCAACTGCCTAAACTTTCTATATAAATAAATCTCTTCTCCTTTGGTAACCAAAAATTCTTTTTTTTTTAAAATATAAATTTATGTTTTCCCATATAACGAGAAAAACCTACAAACCCTCACAGTGCTCGTTATAGGTATGCGGGTTGTCTCACGTGGTACAACCCGTGCTCGCCAGTCGACTAGCTTCGAGTCGAAGAAGGGGTGGATTCTTCAAAAAATTATTAGGTATACAAAAAGGGCGCCAGAGAAGTTTTGGCAAGCACCCAAGACTTCCTAAGTTAGCCCACAACTCCTCAGTGGGTTAACAACACACACTCCAAAGGTTAATCTGATAGGTAAATTATCATAAGTAAATAAAAGTCAGCAAGTATCCCCTGATTGAAGATTTAATTAGTCTTTGTGGACAAAAGGTCTATTTTCAAAATATTTGTTACAATGTCACTACCAAAAAAATATTACAAATAACGTCTGAGCTCAGCTGAAGGCTGTAATCTCAGGGTGCAGAATAGCTGAGGGCCCCAAACTACACCGATATCTCAATTCTAAAATTCTAGAGAATCGACCAAATTGTTCATGTACAATATTCCAAAAATACAACGATAATATATATATATATATATATATATATATATATATATATATCAAAATCAACAATGTATAGTCACAAGGGTCCACACTTCCGCAATTTACACCAACATCAATATAAATATAAATATTGCATAAGCCAAAAATTTAAATAGTAACGAGTTTAGCGTTGCTAGAGAAAATACAACTCAAAATTATGTACGGCGCAAATTATATACATAAAACCAAATAAGTAAAAAACCACTAAATAACGCAATACTAGGTACGTACCGTAGTGTTCTAGCGTATCTTAATCTATGAGCAAAGATTTGAAATTTTTAAATACAAAATACAAGTGTAAGCGAGATTATAGTAATTGCCGCAAGAAAAAAGAGAAATAAAACTTAATATAAAAAAAAACGGTAATAAGTGAAGCATAAATGTGAGTTTACTAATGAGTTTGAAGAAGTAAGAAAAGGAAAACTGTTCACTTATCCTTTTGCGGCACCAGAACAGGAACTGAAGTTTCTCCAGAATGTCCCAGCTCTCCTGGAACTGGTCTCACTGGCCCATTAAATTCCAATCAGTGACTTGTTTTTTTTTAATGTCCATATATAAAAACCCCCCTTGTTAATGAATCCAATGCCGTATACGGAAAATTTACCACAAAACGCAATTCCACTAAATTTTTATGGACCCCACAGTCATCGACCGTTTTTGGACCAGAAACCTATCGGGTCGGAGCTGCCAATTGTTGGTTCCAGCCGTATTTTTCTTCCCCTATGTCGGAATTGTCGGATTTTTCAATGAAGCACTAATGGCTCCCAGAGCACATGCGAATATTTTTAGTTGAAGCGGTATGTTTACACCTTGACGGCAAATGGAGGACTGAAATTTTTAACTACGTACCGAGAGCGCTGTGACTTCTCCCAGTCGACAGGTTAGCCAATATTAAATTTACGACAGCTCGGCGAATTTTTCGCGTTACACCTATAACAAAGCGAGATTTTCATTCTTTTATTATAATTGCAATTTTGCTAGCAGAGACATCTGTATTTTGGTTTTCAAATCGTTATAAAATCTATCTATCATTAAGTATATTCTGCATTAATGTCATCCGAAATTGAAATGTCAAATTTTATTTGTATATTGAATCTTTCAAATTATTGATTATACAGTGTGTATCACAAGTATTACATACAAATATGCACATTTTTCCTTATTTCAATGTTTTCTTTAAAATTTAGATAGAGGATCTGTATTAAATCCCCCTAATAAAAGAATGATAAATCGATTCTTGTATATAATTATAATTTGGTCTTTAAAAATTGCCAAATATCATACTAGTATCTTAGTAACATAGTAAAATCTTTCAAATAATTATTAACATATCTCTAAAAAAAATTATCTTCAATCAAATTAAACTATTATTCCTAATTCCTAATTAACTCTATTATATCTATCTTAAAATTTCATGCAACGTACTGTTATTTGTTATTCTAAAATTTCCTATATACACGTTCACACATTTTTTATGGTCTCAAATTTCTCCAACTCTGTTCTACTCTGTCTAAACCATGTATATCTTACAGGATATGATTTTGTTTCAACATTTCTCAGTATTCTTTACTTTGATTATCCATATTTTCATTAAGCAACCCTTGGTTTTCTTTGACATTCTTCTCTCATACATTTTTAATAATTCATTTATAAATTCATAATGTTCTTCATCACAATCTGTCCAATTATCATTACTTTCCACATCTTCTGTTTATTCTATCTCACGTACATAATTATTAGCCACTCTAATTTCTTTTTCAATCAATCCTTCATATTTCACTATCAAATTCTTCACTTTATCTTCATATTCCTTATTTCCACTCATTAACTCCAATTCTTAAATAATTCCATTCCTCTTTATATTCCATAACTTCCTATTATCCTCTTCAATTGCCAATACTTCCATATTTACCTCCTCAAATTCAATTATTTTACCATTTAATTCTATCTATCTATTCAAAATCAATTATTTCCTTATATTTATTCAATTTATCAATAACTATGTCTGTTTCTAACTTCTTTATCAACTATGCTTACATATCCACTTCTTTCCATCCTTTAATTCAATCTTTTGTATCATAGATTTGCTGAGTTCATATAACTTCCGTCCGTTTGCTCCTATAAATGTAATTATTTCATCCTGTCCATCTATTTTGTTGCTCAATTTCATTTCTATTTTCAGTATCATTTCTTCTATCAAAGTTTCTAAAATTTATTCTATTCTCAAAATACTTATTGTCATCAATTTTACCTCCATTTCCATATATTCGTTGTTCATTTCTGTAACTTCTACTTTCAATAGAATTCATATCAACATGTCTATCAATTCTTCTATTATCAAACCTTGTTTATATAATTTTCTATTTACATATGTTTTTAACTTGTTAATCATAAACCTTTTATTTACATATCGTTTTCATATCCATCCCTTACCATGTACAATTCCCTTTCGTTTCTAGAATTCATTCCTATAATCTTTTCATATAATTCTATTTCCTTTTCTTTTCCTAGACTTCGTCTTAGTCTCTTCTCTTATTGTTTGATTCTCTTTTAGTTTCCTAAATTCGATTAAATTTTCCACAATTTTCTTTTTAAATTCATTGCCCCATATCTCATCAATTTCTTCCCATAAATGCATTGAAATTTGCATCTCAAATTCTCCCATATCATTGAAATTGCTTTTTATTATTTTCATATCCACCATAATCTCAATTCGATTCATTTCATTTCCAATTCTCTTAATAAATATTCTTGGATCCATTATTTTCATATTTCTCTTAAGTTTCACTCCGATTTCGACATTTTCTGTGTGAATTATTCGTCCGGCATTTTGTTTTGTGGTTTCATCTATTTCTTCCTTAGTTTCTTGTAATCTTCTGTTCATTTCCTTTAATTCCCAATTAAGTTGTATACCCCTATTATAATTATTATTTATTTTATCATATGTCACAATTTGTTTCAATATATTGACATCTGAGTATTTTATTTTCCAATAAATATTCTCTTCATAAATTTGCATCACTTCTTCACTTCCTAGATTCTGTAAATTATTGTCTACCATTTCATCTATCTATCATTAAGTATATTCTGCATGAACGTCATCCGAAATTGAAATGTCAAATTTTATTTGTATATTGAATCTTTCAAATTATTGATTATACAGTGTGTATCATAAGTATTACAAACAAATATGCACATTTTTCTTTATTTCAATGTTTTCTTCAAAATATAGATAGATGATCTGTAATAATATATATATATATATATATATATATATATATATATATATATATATATAGAAACAAATATTAGTGGGGGATTTGGCATCTGAGACAAAGAATACTCTGTTTAATTAGTCCGAGCTTTCGAAAATGTTTATTTCCATCCTCAGGGACACTACAATTGATAAAAATAGTCAAAATTTAAAATCAAACAATAAAATTAACACTTACATTAAGTGAGGTTATTTGTCATTGAGTTGGTGTAAATGTGAAAACAACATCAATGTGCTTTTTCTTTCCTTGAAAAATGGTTCTTACTAATTACACTGTACAAAATTGCATGTTAAAATTATCATAGTATCTAGAATTTCTCTAATATATACAATTTTTTTGTGATTAAAACAGATCAGCTACCACGTGAAACTTAATAAAATTTTAAGGTTAGGAAACTGTCACTAAAGAATTCTTCTCTTCCATTGACGCCTTGATTGAGACTTATACATTTGGTTATCTAGTTATATATATCAATGAAAGGAGGCCGCTTGAGTGAAGTTCTCTCAAAACAATACTGTTTATAAATTTATGTTATTGAAGTATGTGACCGTTGTGTATTGAAATTGATTGTTAACAGGTATGAATAAATAGAACTAAGGTTATCAATATCTGTACGTTTGTTCATAATGTTAGGTGTCTGCGAAATATATGTCATTTCCAAGAACGTTCTCTTGGTATTATTAGTTTCGGTGGCTAAAATACGAAAATTGTCATAATCCATTACATGACCCTCACTGCGCACATGTTCCGCCAAAGCGCATCTGTCAGGGTGCAGTCTACTATCACTCTTATGAGATGTTATACGGTCTTTTACTGGTCTCGAGGTCTGGCCAATGTATACCTTATCACAATTTGTACAAGGGATGAAGTAAACTACATCTGACATCTGCGCCCTAGGGACTCTATCTTTAAGTACTGAGAAAATAGAATACACCGTCAGGTCTCAGATGCCAAATCCCCCACTAATATTTGTTTCTAACTAGTTATTGGCAAAATAACTACTTTCTATATATATATATATATATATATATATATATATATATATATATATATAGAACAAAAACAAAAATGTTAATTAAAGCCAAAAAAACCATTTGATTTGTTTAGCTAGGAACCTACAATCCCAAGAAAAATTTTTCCAAAAAAAATATATGTATATATATATATATATATATATATAGATGAGGATTTTGGTTTGATAAATTGTTACACATATACATATTAACATAACTTATTTACTATTTATTAAAAATTTATGAAATCCCTTGCATAAAACAACATATTTACTAACTGTATAAAAATTTGTCCTGTTTATTTTAAATGATTTTAAATTTCATTCTAATTTCTATGAATTCTTTCGAAATTACATCATCTACTGAATTATTAGTGTCAATCTCCGCTGAATCTGAATCGAATTTCAATATTTTCGATTCTGACGGTTCAACGAGTATATCGTCTGTTGCAATATCTTTGGTCAGATTCTCTTCAGTATTGTTGTGAGGATTTTGTTCACTATTTTCACTATCGGCATCTATAATTGATTCAGAAATTTTTTCTACAATTTATAAATATTCGTTAAAATCATGGCTAATAAAGTACAAGATGGGAGAATCAATTTGACTTATTTCACGACTACTATTAATCCTTATTAAATTGAATACCAAATGAAACTGCTTCAATATATTGAACATAATTCAAGAACACAGAAACTAAAATAATATAACTCATATCAGCATACTACACAGAATTATATAAACCAGTATCGGTTAATGAAAATATTTCCAATATACAGAAGATTTAATGCAGTATTTAAAAAAAACTGTATATGTCTTACATGTACAAAATATTCTGGAGCATATATACATCATCTGTTAAGTGTTAGAGAATTATTAGCACCTATTTTGATCAGGATACATAATATCTATTACCTTATAAAAGTAAAAAATATATATATATAGAAGAGATAGTTTTTCACTACTTAGATGGAAGTATATTTGAAATTCTCACTCTCACAAATATATTGAAGTTTGGAACATTTGATTCAATATCTTTAATATGATACCAAAAGAATTTATTGATGAAGCAATCTATTCATAACGGGATACAATATATGAGCAATAGTAATAAGAAATTTGAATAAAAAGGATAAAACTTACCTTTAAACACAGTAGTTCATTTAAGAAGCATATCGACAATCCATTGTAAGTAATAAATAACAAGTTATAAATCAAAATTCCTTAATTAAAAGAAACATGTAATCCATATTCTAAAAATATTCATTGAACATTAATAATAGTTACAATAAATAAACATGTAATAACTTAATTATTCAACATTTAGAGAGTTTTGGTTATATATATCAAATAATGTCAGAAATGTTAAAAAAAAATCATTTTATAAATTGACTGGAATAAGGTTATAAATTGAAAAAGAAGCAGAACCATAGAAATCTATATTTATTGAGTCAAGAAAGATGTGAATTTTATGGTTTGTAATTATATATTAGGAATTAGAAAATGAATCTGAAATCAAGATATTTATGATTTCGGATAGCAACGAAAAATAAAAAGAAAGGCGGGTTGGTTGTTGATTTTTGAATAATGATGGAAGTCGGAGATTAGAAAACTTAAATGGTTGAGGAATTTAAAAAGAGAGAATTAAGTTATTGTACAAAGAAGTGAGTTATTCCATATAATAATCCGAAATAGCTAGTATAAGGATATTAAAATCATAATTTCTACGAAGATATAAACAATATATAAAAAAATACATGTTATTGGAGGCTATGGTACAAATGAAAGAGTCATTTCAAATTGAATAATTAGTTGATGTGGTACGGAATCGTAATGTAAAGTACCTGCATAAGATATTAAGCATTGATTGGGAATTCGAAGCTGGAGAATAATAGAAATTACAAACACGTGTTACCTGTAACAAGAAATCTAGTAGAAAAAACATCTCCATCTGGACGACATATGTATGCATGACATGGTTTTTTAACAGACAGAATTTCAAGAAAGGAATATTAGTGGTTGAGAGGTTAGTGTTTCTTTTTGTTTTTGTTGGTACCAACAATCGGGTTAGAGATGTACATTTATAATAAAAGTAATAAGAATTAGTATCTGAAACTATTAAACATATTAAAAGCATTAAAAAAGAAAGGTAATAACATAGACTTGAGTACTTACCATTTATATTTAACAAATATTTTATTGTTTGACATTTCAATATTATATTAGTATTTAAGATAGTTCATCACTTACTTTAAATTTATAATACATAATTCTTGATCAATATAATATAGTTGCTGTATTAAAGGTATTCTTGAAACTATTGTTTATGTTCAGATAAATATTACTTCAACTGATATGAGTGACAGTTGGAATCGATTATTCTACTGATAATTTCCATCTATTTTAGTTGTGAGACAAAATCGATTGCTATATTGAAAGTTTCTATACATAGGCGCACCAATAATATAAAAAATATAATATCAGTTATTTGAATGATTCATATATATGTAAAATATTGTAGATATAGAGTTAAAATCACTTCCAGATCCCACATAAATATATAAATACATAAAATTTTTTCTTTACTTCATTACTGAGCTAGCTATACTAGAGTTGAATATATTTATTGATAATATAACAATTATAGTGGTATTGTCGGCAAAGTATACAACTATAACAATACATTATAATATATATATATATATATATATATATATATATATATAACCATAAATATTGGGGTAATGGCAAGTTAATTAAAGAAAACTCTTCTTACTGTCAATGACACTGAAGTTTGAAGCAGCCACTGAAGCGTCTCGTTCCCATGCCAGAGTTAGATCCGTTACCAGCCAGTCCAGAGAAGAGGTGCACCAAGAGGAGCCGAGCCAAGAGATCCTACAAGAACTGGTGAGCCTGAGGAAGACGATGGCGACGAGGAAGGGGAGGGCGACATCGACCCCAAGCAGACCTATACTCGTCCTGACTTCAGTAAGACATCGACTCAACAGCATCTACTAGATGGTACAGTAGACGGCAAGATATATCCAATGTTGGTAGATACAGGAGCATCGAAAACCACACAATACCCGGTAGCATTGCTCATCCCAGCTGCTGGGGTATGATGGTAGAGATTACTCATTTCGCAGCGAAAAAAAAAGAGGCAGTCTATGTATAAATCTTTTTTAAAAGAAATTATCTAATTGATTGTAAAATCCGCATCAGAATCGGTTATGTGGTTCAGTGAGAATTAGCAAATAAACAGGCAGACACGTACATACAGCGACTTTGTTTTGTAGTTACTATGTTTCATGACTACTGAAGGGCGAGTATACAGTTTTCTCAAAGTTTATTGAGAGTAATCTGCTGTCGAACCAGTCTTTGAGTTTTCCAAGATCGTTTTCAATATTTATTTTGAGATTATACCAGTCATCAAGTTTGTAATAAATCACATTATCGTCCACGAAGCTGATTATTTTACCGATTGTTTCCTGTTCAAATAGATTATTTAAGTAAATTACGAATAGCACCGGCCCCAATACTGTTCATTGAGGTACACCACATTTAATGTTGATCTCTTCACTCACATGATTTTTGAATTTAGTTCTTTGTGTCCTGCTTGTTGAATAACTTTTGAATAAACTATGAGATAAACCTCTTACACCCATATATTCTAGTGTATCTAGACGTTTGGAGTGGTCGACAGTATCGAAGGCCTTTTTTAGATCCAAAAAATACCAATAGATGGAGCGCTTGAATCCAAGGATTCGTAGATGGTTTTTGTCAAGGAATGGATTGCATCATTGGTAGATTTTTTTCTCTAAAGCCATACTGGGATGTCGACAGCAGATCATAATTTGATAGGTATGTCGTAAGTCTTGTTTTTATATTTTTCCCAAAGACTTTGCTTATTGAGAATAGAAGTGAAATAGGCCTATAGTTTGAAATATTTCCTGTATCCCCATTTTTGAAAATTAGAGTTATAAGAGATTTCTTTAGAATCAAAGGAAATATGCCCGATTCGGAGGATTTATTTATGATGTCCGTCAAGGGTTCACATATGAATTTTTCAATAATCTTTAGAGTTTCAGCTTTCATTCCATCAAGCCCGGGAGCCTTTTTGTTTTCTAAGCTAATTGTTGTATTTTCAACCTCAGTAGTATTCGTTGGTGTAGGAAAAAGTGAATTTTTATTTATACATGTATTACTTTTGTAATTGGGATTTTGTCGTGTCGTATGTTCTTTGCCAAAGTTTCCCCCACATTCGCAAAGAAATTGTTAAATATATCAGCAGCATCTTTTGGATCTGTGACGATCTTATTTTTTTCATTCCTAATATTATTTATTATTCTTTCTGTCTTGATATTGAAAATTTCATTAACAGTGTTACTTGCATTTTGCTCTTTTTCTTCAACAAAATTTTTATAATATTTATTTGGCAGTCTTTATTTTCTTTCCCGTTTCTTTTTTTTCGTTAAATAATCATTTTTCAAGTTTACATCATTTGGATTTTCTTTCCATAATAAAAATGAATGATGTTTTTGGTTGATGTGTTTTATCGATGATTTTGTTATCCAATTTTTCCTTATCCGTTGACTATTTTTTAATCTGAAGTATGGAGTTGATTTTTGTACACATGTGTTTATGATGTTGATGTGTTTATGTTGTCGATTCGATATCATGCATTGGGTATAATTCATTTTTCCCACTTAAACTATTAATTGCTTTTTGTAATAATTGTTCGTCTACTTTTTGAAA
Source organism: Galeruca laticollis (assembly GCA_963921935.1). Lineage (NCBI taxonomy): Eukaryota > Metazoa > Arthropoda > Insecta > Coleoptera > Chrysomelidae > Galeruca > Galeruca laticollis. Next base: position 205,797,722 of record OY998176.1, on the reverse strand, counting down.
ATATACTTGGTTTATTGAATTGTTTTTAGTTTGATTCAGTACAATTAGTAACAACGTTATGTAGTGGTCCGTAATTGGTGTTGATATAGTGAGAGGTAATAAGTTATTGAAGTTTTGTTGTTTTGTTTTAATGAATATATGATCAAGACATGATTCAGATCCATTTCTCGCTCTTGTTGTAGTATTGATAGTTGATTGAAAGCCGTGCTCACTCATAATATCGAGATAATTTCTTGAATCTTCAGTTATTTTCATCAAGTTGATATTTATGTCACCTACAAATAAGCGATAATAATATTGATTACTTTCTTTATTCAGAAAATCCCCTAGTTGGTCAAGAAAGTCGTCAACTCGACTTGCTGGAGATCTGTAGAATGCTAAAATGCAAAAACTCAGCTCATCCATAACCATTACAATTTTCAATAATATACCTCCGTTTATCTGAATATGTTCAGTTGAGTGTTGAGTGTAGACGTATTTTATTTTGTCCTCCTAATTTATGAATTTTTAATGGTAAAAAGTCGTCAATTGTGGTGAGATATATCATTTTAAAGGTAATTGACTGAACTTTCTATATATGAAGGTGAATCTACAATCTTTTTGTATTTAAAAAAGATATTTGGTCTTTCATTGCATTTATGAGAGATTAAAATTATCGTCAAATGAACAAAAAACTCGTATAATTTATAAGCAATTAACTATTTGGAATCCGCTTTTGTCGTATGCAGTAAATTTATAAACAGTAAACTCCAGTGGCGGATCAATCAACAATGTAAACCGGAATTATAAAACAAAAATATACTTTAATTTTGATAGTACCTAGTGTTAAGTACTTAGACTTTCCAGGATAATGTGCCCAATCGCGTGACATGTCAGTTTTTTTTGTAGAAAACCCATTTTCGAGAAGTTTATGAAAAACTGTCAAGATACATGTCATATTTTTTGTAACACCGTATATTGTAATCAGCGTAAACCTAAATAAAACTTATTATTCACAACAAGTGAGTTTGTATTCACATCTCACAAACATTTTAAAAGAAACATTACATTACAATCCAGTCCTATCGAGCTGCGGATGTTACAATAAACGAGAATTAAAAGTGTATCAAGCATTAACGTATAATATTGGTATATGGTAATGCGTTTCCCATAATCAGAACAGAAGAGCAGGTGATAGCAACGATTCCAACGCGAAAATAAGGTCAGACTTTTCCATGTTTTTAAACTATTTCCTTTAAATAATTGGAGATTTATGCATGATTTGCTTTACATGCCAAAGTGTGACATTTTCCATTTCATTAGCAAATATGGAGCCAAAATAGCACAAAAATCAATAAAAATCATAAGAATCTGTTAACATACTAACATGAAATAAAAATAACTAAAGAACTTTTACATATTTGAGCATACATTTAACAGTTCCAGCATACTTTAACATAGTACATTTCATACAATTATTTCAAACAAGAAATCAATATTTGCATATTGTAAAAAGCATCGCCTTAATTTCATTATTAAAATAAACTTTCAAAAATACACAATGCCAGATATATTAACAGATTCACAAAGAAGGAGCTAAATGATTTAAAGATAAATTTAAAAAATTTAGTCGCAAAGAGAGGTCTAGTTAGAGGAAAACTAACTAGATTTGAAACGTCAATCCAAGCTTTTAATGACAACAAAATATCGTTAGATCAATTAAAATTACGCGTAGATAATATCATTTCAGTTTTAAGAGAATTTGAGGAGCTACAAGATCAAATTGAAATATTAGCGTCATGTTATCCAGAAATGTTAAAACTTGAGGAACATCATGATGTGAGAATTCAATTTGAAAACGCATATTTTAATCATCTCGCCACCGCACAAGGTGAAATAAAAAACGCTGAATCTTCATTCGCAGACATTTCCGAAAATAAACCCATTAATAAACAAAATATTAAATTACCTCAAATAGAATTACCAACTTTTTACGGAGATTATGATAAATGGGTTTTCTTTCGAGATATGTTCGATGCGCTAATAGACAAAATTGATTTACCTGACATTGAGAAACACTATTATTTGTGCAGATCTGTTGAAGGCGAAGCCGCTGAGGTAATTGCATCCCTAGAGGTAACAAACGAAAACTACAAAATTGCTTGGGATTCATTAAAGCAACGATTTGAGAATAAAAAGGCAATTATACATAAACATCTTAAATATATTGTCGATTTTGAAATTATCAATAAAGAATCGTGTAATCGTCTAAAGGGGATTCTCGACACCGTGAACAAAAATTTACGAGCTCTAGAAGCACTTCAAGTCTCGACCCAAGATTGGGGTCCATTACTATATTTCATTATTTTGAAAAAACTACCAGAATCTACTCAAAAGTAGTGTAAAAAATTCACAAAAAAATTAGATATGCCATCTGTTGAAGATTTAAAAACATTTTTAAATGAACGAATTCAATTCTTGGATGATTACGAAACTATAAATAAGTCATCATACCAATTGAAAAGCCCGTCTAAACATTCAGACGAACGGAGTGATACACAAACATACAAAAAACATCATTCATTCCTAAACACAGACACAAATAAAAATCCAACTTATACATGCCCCATTTGCAAAAATTTTCATTACATATATCAATGTGAATCACTTCAAGCCATGTCTACAAAAACTAAATTTGAAACTTTACAAAACCTGAATATTTGTACTAACTGTCTAAGGTTTGGTCACAAGAATAATTCATGCAATTCTTCAGGTTGCAGAAAATGCAACAAAAAATATAATACTTGTCTACATGACAGCAATTTCAAAAGTTTCCATAATCAAGGGTCGAATGAAAAGGTTGCCTTGACTGCTAGCGTTGACACATCTTCGGAATTTCACCAAATATCGAATATTCCAGAGAATACACAAAATAGTTCATTTTCTGCAGTACTTGAAAATGTAGTCGAAAGTATCGATCAAGTACTTTCGTCAACTGCTGTTTTATATATATATTGGATAAAGAAGGCAAACCTCATGAAGCTCGCGCGCTCCTTGATTCAGGTTCACAAATGAATTTTATCTCTCAGAAGCTGAGCGATAAGCTGCAGCTACCAATTGAAATTTCTAAACATTCCATATCTGGCATAAATCAAGTTAAAACCTATACTTTATCTAAAACAAATGCAGTTATTCAGTCCAAACTTACTTCTTATCGGTCAGCCCAATCTTTTTTCATTTTGCACAAAATTGCTGACACTCTTCCGTCGAACTTCATTAACATATCTCATTTAAAACTTATACAAACCAGGCCCTGTTGATTTGCTTCTCGGTGCTTCTATCTTTTTGGATCTTTTATGTCTTAATCAAATAAAACTCAATGCTCGATCTCCAATTTCACAAGAAACCCAACTTGGATGGATTTTATCTGGCGCAATTGCTCAACGTAAATCAAATCAATCACAATGTTATTTTTCAAACATTGAACTACATAATCAGATGGAAGCTTTTTGAACTATAGAAGAATGCCTACCAAGCACACTTACTCCCGCATTTTCTGAAGAAGAAAAAACATGCGAAGAGCATTTCATATCTACTAATACAAGAGAGCCCAGTGGAAGGTTTCAAGTATCATTACCATTCAAGGAAAACTCAAATGTACTTGGTAAATCACGAGACTCTGCACTTCACCGATTGACATCAATGGAAAGAAAATTCTTTAAACTACCATACTTAAAAACTGAATACTGTAATTTTATGCAGGAATACATTGACCTGGATCACATGGAGATGGTGCCTGAAAAAGACGACAAAAAACTAACGCATTACTTACCTCATCACGCCGTTTTTGAAGAAGAAAGTACTACTACAAAATAAGATTTGTCTTTGACGGTAGCCACAAAACATCTACTAACCAATCTCTAAATAACATATTAATGGTTGGTCCGGTAATTCAAAGGGATCTTTTTGACATATTGTACAGGCAAATTATTATTAATCCAGAAAATTGCGACTTTCAACGAATACTATGGCGTTCCGATGTATCCGAACCTATAAAAAAATACAGACTTGGAACCGTCACATATGGTTTAGCTCCATCATCTTTTTTAGCAACACGTTGTCTTAAACAATTATCTTTGGAAAATCAGGAAAAGATGCCCGATGCTTCAAATGCCGTGCTAAATTGTTTCTACGTAGACGATCTGCTATGCGGAGCATCCACTTTAGAATAAACCATAAAACTAAAAAATTACATAACTTCAATTTGTGACCAGGGAAAACTTCCGTTGAGAAAATGGAGGTAAAATCATAATTCAATAATTACTTCTAACGGAGATGATCCATCTTCAAAAATTTTGGACACCAATGTTGATTCCAAAACTTTGGGAATATCTTGCCATTCTACAGAGGATGTTTTCTTTTACTCTTATAAAGATAAATATCTCAATTCTACTTCGTTCACGAAACGTATGATACTTGCAACGATATCCCAGATCTTTGATCCTATTGGCATGTTGGCTCCCATAACAATCAGGGCCAAGATATTTATGCAAACTTTGTGGAAACTTGGAGTTGGCTGGGACGAACACATACCGGATAATATTTCTCAAAAGTGGAAACACTTTCAATCACAATTCAAAGGCATAAACAAGCTGAAATTTCCAAGGTTTATCACTTGTCCCAACACTGTCAATATACAGCTTCATGGTTTGGCAGATGCCAGTGAATTGGCATATGGTGCTGTTATATACCTCCGAACCACAAACTCAGACAATAATCACTCTATAAGCTTAGTTTGTTCTAAAACCAAGGTCAGGCCGATAAAAACTCAAACAATTCCTCGGTTAGAGCTTTGTGCAGCCCTTTGTATAGCCAAACTCTACCACTCTATAATAAATTCCCTTAGTTTACACATTAACCAAGTATTCTTTTATACTGACTCTAGTGTAGCACTCTGTTGGATAAAGGGTGAACCTAGCCAATGGAAAACATATGTCAGTCACAGAGTATCTAAAATCCATGAAGTCATGGATCCAGACTCATGGCGTCACATTTCGACACATACTAATCCTGCAGATGTATTGTCTAGAGGATTTACCCCGGACCAATTATCACAAACACCCCTTTGGAAAAATGGTCCCTCATGGCTCTCTCTTAATGAGGATGAATGGCCTTCCCATGAAATTCCATTAAATACAGAAATTCCGGAAAGAAGAAAAGAAAAACAAACGTGCCTGAAGGTTTCCGAAATCTCTAATTTTGAATTATTCAATAAATTTTCTTCCTTTGCAAAATTACAACGAACACAGCATACATATTTCGATTCAAAACATTTCGAAAATCCAACCCAGTATTACCCTCTTTCGAGCTGTCCGAATTACAACATTCTTCTAACATGCTTGTCAAGCTAGCTCAATCGCAATGTCTCTTCGATGAAATCAAGGCCATCAATTTGTCAGAAACCATCTCCCTTAAAAGCAAAATTCGTTCCTTGAACCCGTTTCTTGTTGAATTCCAATTGCTCAGGGTGGACGGAAGAATCCAGAATGCAGCGGTTCCTTTTTCACAAAAGCATCCCCTTATTCTACCAAATAAACATCCACTCACTGATTAAATAATTTCCCATTTTCATGAAAAAATGCTACATGCAGGCCCTCAAGCTTTACTTGCCGCTATTAGAACAGAGTTTTGGCCCATACATGGCAAAAACAATGTAAAGAGAGTGTTACGAAAATGTACAATTTGTTTTAGGTGTAGCCCTCGTAGTATCGAAACCTTAATGGGAAAATTACCCCGCGAGAGAATTACTCCCTCGAGACCATTTTTAAACAGTGGAGTTGATTATGCTAGCCCACTCACTATTAAAATGCATAACACGCGCACAAAATCATTTTTAAAATCATATCTTTGTGTTTTCGTTTGTCTCGCCACAAAGGCAATACATATAGAAGTGGTAAGCGATCTCACGACTCAGGCATTTCTAAATGCCTTTAAGCGATTTGTTTCAAGAAGAGGTTTGGTCGCGAACATCTATTCTGACAACGCCACAAATTTTGTAGGAGCAAATAATGAGATCGGTAGTATTTACGATTTTTTGAAATCGACAAATAAAAAAATCTCCAACGAATTGTTGAAATTAAAAATAACGTGGCATTTCATACCACCCCGTTCTCCCCACATGGGTGGAATTTGGGAAGCAGCAATAAAAAATGTGAAGTATCACTTAAGACGCGTCATCGGAAATCAAATCCTTACTCTTGAGGAATTGCACACTTTGGTATGTCAGGTCGAATCTTGTGCAAATTCGCGTCCTATTTCTCCAATATCCGATAATCTCGATGACCTTTTACCATTAACCCCTGCTCATTTCCTCATTGGAGGCCCTTTTCATACTCTGCCAGACCTTGACCTAACTAATCGGAACATTGGCAAACTAACAAGGTTCCATATGCTGTCAAACATGTTTCAAGATTTTTGGTCCAGGTGGATCACAGAATATCTTCATGGGCTGCAGTCCCGAAACAAATGGTGGAGGAAGTCATCTGATATCGAAGTTAATCAACTCGTCATCATTAAGGAAGACAACCTACATCCTCTTCAGTGGACCATGGGGCGCATAATTGACATTCGTCCCGGTAGTGATGGTGTTGTGAGAGTTGTTACATTGAAAACCGCGAACGGCACATTCAAACGCTCCATAGCTAAAGTCTGTCCACTTCCCATTGAAAAGTGAAATATGTACATTGCTATTAATGCAGAACTGTCTTTAAATTACTATTGTTCATTTTTAATTTTTGAATACCTGTTAATTTACTTATTTGTTCATTTGTTTATTGAAACTATTCAACAGTTTCAAGGTGGGTGGTATGTTAAGTACTTGGACTTTCCAGGATAATGTGCCCAATCGCGCAACATGGCACTTTTTTTGTAGAAAACTCATTTTCGAGAAGTTCATGAAAAACTGTCAAGATACATGTCATATTTTTTGTAACACCGTATATTGTAATCAGTGTAAACCTAAATAAAACTTATTATTCACAACAAGTGAGTTTGTATTCACATCTCACAAATATTTTACAAGAAACATTACATTACACCTAGCCTGAACAAATCCTTTGTGATAGAACTGATAATGTCGATAACCGGAGAAATAATACTTGTAGAAATCATATCAAGTAAACAGGAATTGAAATCACTCATAGAAACAGTAGAGGTTAGATTGTTCCTAAAAATCGAAGATCTGTACAGAAAACTGTATAAAGTAGATGTAGAAAACCTTCATCTTTTGTATGAGATTGAGAACATTGAAAGGAAATAATATAGTGATTTTTGGACTCGATACCAAACCCGAGGAAATAACACGTGAATATATTTGTAACGAGCTAGGGGGACTAGTACACGTTACAATAGATGAGAGCGACCTGAATAATATTTACTCTCTGGGTAGGAAAGAACGAGCCCCTGTGAAAGTGGAAATTGGTTCATACTTGAAAAATTCAGAAGTACTTAAAAACGGAAAGAATCTCAAAGGTACCCACATAAGCGTAGCTAATGACCTAACACTCATAAAGCGACAGGAGCACAAGATTTTAGGAAAACACCTAATTTTGGCGAAAGCAAATAATCATATAAACTGCTACATACGAAGGATCAAACTATTTGTGGACGGAAAAATATATTCTCCTGAAGAATTAGAAGAAATATAAACTACTGAAATAAACGGACTGAAATTAAATAGCGAACCTGCGACCCCGAAACGAGATAAAGCAGTGGCAAACATGCCCAAAATAACAACTGGGCAAACATCATTTATTCCCAAAGAATTAGCAACCGGTTCCGGAAAAAAGAAGAACAATCATTTGTGGAAGGAAAAAAAATAAATACTAGAGCACGCACAGGTTCTACGCAAAGCATCAAATAATGTATGTATGTTAATTTACTATTTTTACTTTCTGTCTTAAATAACTTCTTCAAAAATCTTATTAATGTCATCATACTTTGTCAATATATAGAGACCAAATAATTATTGTAAAGACTGTCAAATAATTTAAAACTGTTTACTGATGGGTGCATTCACATGGATGAATATATAGGAAATTTTTTTCTACTGATGTCTCATATCACCTTTTTGAAGCACGCCTCAGCGTGTTTAAATCGAACTTTCGAACACGCGCGTTTTTCAAAGTCTCTATAGTAACAACAACAACTTGAGAAACGTAAGTATCAATGACAACTTTTTTAATTAGTTATTGAATTGTATGTTATTATTATCATTATTATTATTATGTATATTATTAAATATATAGTATTACTTTATCCTTGAGTATACTCCACCACTCATATATATTTGTATAACTATTAATGGTGGATAATTTTTATTGATACGATCAAATCGAATTATCATTTATATTTTGGAAATTTGGAAATGAGCTTCCATAACCCCAAAAAATTATTCAAATGTATTCAAACCACGGATAATTTAGTAGAAAGGAGATTTCCTCATGAATATAAAAAGCTCCATTCACATTGTGAGAGGAGAGAAATACTTTTCTCAACACCTGCACAAATTAAAACCGAATTGCTCATTCACACCATCTGCTCTTCCATTAGAGGCGTCACTCAAGGGCCCGTCACATCCAGAAAGAACACCTTTCCTTATTTCTTTACAAGCAAAATTTAATTTCCTGAACTCGTCGACAGCGTCCTTCTTTTTTCTTATATAGACGCCAAGCCGCCATTGACGCCACCTAAAAACATTAGCACCTTGACTCCGACGCCGCTTTTTTAATGCAGCCACGTCAGAAACAATGTCTCGTTATAAAACGGAGAAAATGAGATTTTACCTCCGACCCTCTATTAAGCAATTTTTTCATTAGGCTATTATTCCACGCTATAATTGTGCACTTCATTTTTGAATTAATGCTGTCTACTTCCGGAGCAGCAGAGAAATTTTAAAAGATTTTTGAAATCAAGCCATTTCACCTTTGAAAATAAGATTTTTTTTGCTTCTTTCGTTCCATTTACATAATCAACATTTTTTACTCTTACCCCGGATTTAAAAGGATTTTAGAGGTTATTTTTTTGAAAAGAAATTGGTTTAAATCTGCGAAATTAAGTTGATTTCAATACATTTACTGCGTTGCAGAAAATTGTGATATTGTCTTTTATGCGTGACGGGACACATTTGTCTCGTATTAAGTTCGCCTGACATGCCTTTCGGGTCATATTGCATGTCACGTAGTCTTCAATAAGTTTTTCCGTTTTCTTTTCCAGAAAAAAATGTTTTAAACAAAAAGAAGCTCATAGTATTATTAAAAAAGTGCATTTTTACTTTTCCGCAAAACCTATCTAATCTGCGAGAAATTTTTAGGTTATTTTCACGTTTTTCATCAATAACAACACGAAAAAATGATTTTTAGGCTATGGTCCGAAAGTAACTGAGCATAACCACGGTTAACAGCTTTGGTTGACAGCATGAAACTGAAAAATCAAGTTGTATTCGGGACATAAAACCGGTAAAGTACGAAACGAAAATATAACATTAAATATATTCTCAAAACTGCCGCGGATTTTGTTGTTTGTTACTCCAAAAAACAGATTTTGGAAATTTTCAGTTGTTTTTAAGCATGGCTTTTGTGTTTTACCATCTTCTTTTGTCATGTTCTGATGAAGAGTCTTCAGATGATGACTACAGGGTTGCAAGGGGGTAAACATAAACAAGGTAAGCAACTAGCTATCTAGCATAATTTATTAATTCAATATTTACTATTTTGCCTTCAGTTTTAAGGCCAAGAATTCAGAATTTTGTCACCAGAGTAGTGGAGTTGTATACTGATGGAAAATTTTCGAATGTCTATACTAACTTTTGACCATATTCTGTCTATAGTTTTGGACAAATTGGCTTCTGATAATAACATGGGAAGAAATCTTGTTTTTGCAAAAAATCAGTTGCTTTTTACTATATGGTACTTTGCCACACCTAACTGTTATAGGTATGCATTTTTTTCAATATTATATAAATTGAATTACATAATTGGGTAGGTTCAATAAAAGAGGAACACAAAGCTGAAGGAATTTTATCAACGACCATTTGGTATAATGTACCAAAAAATTACAATAAAATAATGTCAAAGCCTACAGACGTACAAGCAAGTTAATGAAAGTAATTAATTTCACAAAAGGGTGGTGTTTTTTATTAGAGAAAAACTACTAGGAATGTGTGAGGCATCTGGCAAAAAAGGCAAAATAATTTTTCTCTCAGCTGTTTTTCTCTAGATATAATTCAATATCTAATAATCTCGAGTAGTTTTTCTTTAGTGAAAAAAGGCCCACTCTTGTGCAGATAAGATTTTGAGTGGGAGTACATTTTTCTATTCGTTTTAGATCAATTTGTAGTCGTTTCAACATTGGGAATGCAACAGCGCTGAGAACAGATAGAAGAGTAACGGATGCAATTTTGAGCATTTCTGACTCAATCATCAGATAGCCTATTGAGGATTACTTAGAATCTGTTAAAATTGCCTTCAATGAAATGTGTTTTCCAAATACACTTGGTGTGCTTTGAATGGGTGTCATATTCAAATACCAATAGATAAAGAAAATAGGCTATCATATATTTGCAGAAAAAACCTTCCAGCATTAATTCTACAAGTATGTATTTAATATCTATATTGTCTTTGTGTTTAATTATTTTGTATCTATTTTACAGGATGTATGTGACCACAGATTGCTTTTTACACATTGTTATGTGGGAGAGGTTGGTGCAACCCATGATGCTAATGTGTTGAAGAGAAGTGAGCTTTTTATATTTTTAACAGACAGAAGACTTGATAAATTTCAAAATGATAGCCATCTTATCGGTGATAAAGCATATCGTTGCGTTCATCTTTAATGGTTCCATTTAAAGACAACGGCCAATTAACAAATGCCCAAAAACATTTTAATTACCTCCTATCAAGAGCAAAATGTACCATAGAAAGAGTTTTTGCTTTATTAAAGGGCCGATTTTGATGTTTGAAGTTTTTTTATATAAAATACAGAAAGGGCATGCAAGTACATAATGGCATGCTGTGTGCTTCATAATATATGTATTTATCAAAATTATATAATAGATTTCGAAGTTATTGAAGAAAATGAAGACCATGAACATTTAGGACCTCCACAAGAATTTGACAGAAATTTACAAAGGCTAGGTTCTATGGAAAGGCAGAATATATGTGACATGTTAGGAGAATAAATATTATTGTTTTACTTGTTTTGTTTTATTTCTTAATTAAATGAAAAGATTAGTACAAATTAACGAAAAGTCTTGGTTGCAATAGCCACATGAGACCTGAAAATCATTTGGAATGTTCACTTCCTACTAAAAAAAGTATTAATTACTATTATTTGTACAAAAATGAAATGCAAGCAAATTTATTTACCATAATATTTAGTAGCAATTAAAAATAAAAACAGGTAACTACTACAAGCAGAAACAGAACGACGAATATATTAAAACTTTTATTCATATATTTTTTGTTTTGTTTTTATCTTCGATGGTCCAACAATCATTAATCAACAAAAAAATAATAAAAATTGCATGACAGATGACAGTCGAAACCAGAAGTAACCGGGCTCCTAAGGCTGGTTACTAGTTTGACAGTTCATTACCCATATTTCAGGAAACCGTGTTCCAAAACTAACCAGATTTTCAGCAACCACTAATTTTTGGTAACTTTCGGGACGGTAAACCGCAAATCAGTTACTTTCGGATCATAGCCTTAGAAAAAAAATCCTGTGTGTTTGCCGTCGTTGTCATGGCCACTTTTCGTTACATGTCCTGTTAGCACGATGAAGCATCCGTAGTGCAAAAAGTCACCAATTTTATGATTGGATATTGTTCACGATATCTCACAGATGAACCTTATTGATTTTTAGCTAACAAGAACGAGTACAACGGGTGCTATAGTACTTGAAGTACGACATATTTATAATTTTTTGAGAAATAGTTTGTTAGCACGATACAACCTCTGTAGTGCAACAAGTCACCAATTATATGATTGAATATTATTCAGGATATCTCACAAATGAACTCTATTGATTTTGAACTCACCAGAGCCCGTACAAAATGTGCTATTGTACTTTGAGTACGAAATTTTTGTCATTTTTGGAGAAATGGGGTGTTAAACCGATAACCGGTTTTCGGTATTTTATTAAAATATATTAGTACTACTTTGCAAAAATTGAATTAAAAATTTCTTGAATCGAATATTTTAGAAGAAAACTGGAAATTAGGAATTCCATAATGTTTGCAACTTTCACTACAGATACGTCACAAACCTAAGTATGAGTTAGCCACTTTCTGATTATATGTTTCATGAACTGATAGCCAGCTAGAAAAAGGCCATTCGAATTTGAAGTTTGAAGAACTGTCAAAGTCGTAGCTTGTATCCGTTATTGTGTTTTTGTTTACAGTTAGAAGTTAAACGAACATTGTGGTTTGAGGCTGCTAGGAGAAAATATAAACAGACTAAAACTAGTTACTATTGCTGTGAAGATCATTTAGATGTAAGTAATTACATATGTAATGTGTAGAAAGTATCAATATATTTAAATGTGTTTGATTTTTAGTTTGAAAGTGACATGGACAATTATGTTCAACTCTCGATGATGGGAGGGAAAATTATTTTGATACCGTTAGTTGTGCTTCATGTTTTTAATTGGCCAGAATCTTCTTCAAACAAAAAGTTAAAATCAGATGAGTTGGTAGTCCCACATGAACCTGTTTTAACAGAAGATTCTCATGATTATGATGTTGGTACTCAAACCTCCTGGAGAATGATCAATCAATACCAACATACAAGTTCCCTGAGGTAAAAAGTGTTGCTGTTAGTTGTCGGTTAACATCTCAGAATACTGTTAAATTGGATACTTTGGATCTGATTATTACAAAAGAAGTAACGACCTCACCAATGAAAAATAAATTTATGAAATTAGAAGATATCACATCAGCAGAGGCAACAGCTGAAACTGTACCCTCAGCAGCGATTTTGTGTCACTAACTGCCACAAGTGAATCAAAAGACGAACAATTGCAGAATAAAATCACTTTTGTTGAAAAATATCCGAAGAGATATATTGGTGTTCCTAAAGTGTGGTATGACATTCTAATAAACTTACTTTGTAAAAATTATTCAAATAAAGAACATGTTATGATATGCTTAATGAATAATTAAATGATGCATTTGCAAGATGAGCAGATCAATTTTCATTATCAGTAAATGGAATTTCAAAAATATTCAAAACTGACATTTATAAACTTGAACATTACATGAAAACATTTATATTTTGGCCTTCAGAATGCCAAATAAAAAAGCATTTGCCTATTCCATTTCCACCAAAATATAATAATGTGCAATCTATTATAGATTGTTATGAAATACAAATTCAGAAGCCTACTAATCCTGTGCATCAGGCATTGACTTAGTCACAATACAAAAAATGTAACACTGTGAAATGTGTTATATCTTGTACCCCTGATGGATTTGTAAATTTTGTATTAACAGGCTATGGTGGACGCATTACTGATGCAACGTTAACGCAAGAGTGTGGTTATTTAAATTATCTACCTGACAATGCTGTGGTAATATCAGATCGTGGTTTTAAAGAAATTGAATCCTTGTTACCATGAAAACATTGGAAGCTCTTAAGACCCCCAAGTGTGAGTAGTTCAATAAAACCTTCAAAGCATGGGGTGATGCAAACGAAAATTATAGCGAGTTTGAGAATTCATATGAAAAGGGTAATTAGTAGATTAAGAGAATTTGATTTTGTAAAACCACATTCTGTTATTGACCATAATTTATTACAACATACAGATGCACTTGTTTCTATAGCATGTCCATTAATACACTTACAATCTCCATTAATTAAATCTTAAGATTACCCTTTCTCCAAGAAGATTTGTACGTGTTATCTATTTCTCTCTACGTATATTATACATGAAGTTGTAAAGTTTGATGTAATCAGTTATTTTGGATTCAGTCTGTTTTACTATCTATCTATATATAATATATACTTTAAAGTTTGTTTGTCTGGCTGATTCTTGGTTTCTATCTGCAGCCAGAACGGGTTGATAGTGTAAATATAAATAAACCCAACTAAAATTCTTAGCTTGGTGAAATAACTACATCATACTACAAAGCCAAATAATAAGTGTACTTTTCAAATTCATCAAAAACGTAGTTTATTTATATGGATTTATTCTTAGTGAGACTTGATCTGATACATGCACCTGTAAATGTTACCCTATACTCGTACATCTATCTATTGAATTACAGTTAATAGATTTAAAAAACCTAGCAATTAAGTTACTTCAACTTTCTACTTAATTAAAATAATTATTACTACCATTCCACTTTCTTTTACTTTTGTTATGTGTATTAAATTATCTTAGTATTGTTTTAAAATTAGTTTCTTATCAATTCAGTGGTAGAATTTTGTATAAATTATTTTAAGTCAATTTTTTAGAATTTTCATTAACTTTTATTATATTGTGGAATTAACTAGAAACCGTGAGTTTCATTTAGAACAATAATATTTCAAGTTTTGTGAATTAATTTGAATACATGTACTGAAGAAAAATAGCGTTTCGCTGTGAAGTTTGCAAAAGTGGTGTTTATTGTTTCACATGTAAACAATCAGTTCTGAACTCCAAAGTTTACCTGAGAGTGGTTTCAAACAATGTTTCTTGTCAGTATTGAGGATTATTCATCCAATCTGTTGAAAAAATATAAAAAAATACACGACAGAGAGCAGTTTATTAAAAATAAAATTTTCATAAAAATGTTTACAGTTAGTAACTATATCTGTTATAAACGTTTCATCATAAGGAGTCCACTGGAAGATTATTTCATTTGAAATTTCGAAATCTGGTTTTGCTACAACAAAAAGTCCCTTTTTCATTTGGTGCCATCATTTGCAAATTAAGCTGGGCTTCGTACTTATTCGTAATGCCACCATTCTCAATATAAGTCTCTAGACTTTTTGCTGTTGCTGGAAATTTGACTTCCACTACATATTCATTTGTAATTGCATCAGGAGAAGCTCTAAAAATCGGATTTTCAGCAATGATGAATCATGCAGCATCTTTAAATTTGGCAGAAACTTGCTTTTCAACAACCTTTAGAACCCTCTTTTCCAATTCAACTGTTCTAGTCATTGCTTTTGTATCACGTACTTTGCAAGCTCCTATAATAGTGGATACTATAGTTCCATCAACTTTTTTGTATTTTGAAAGTTCATACACTTTAGAGGCTGTAACTCTACCATATATGACCTCGTACCAAAGTGCACTTCTATTTTGCCCTCTTGTTAATTTTTCTGCTCGAATATGAGCAGCACCTTGCATTAAATCAAACATAAATTTTTGAAATGAATTAAAATCTAATGTTGCCGATTTATCCTTAAACTTGTGTACTAATTTTGTATATCTTCTGATTATCATATTCCAGTTCCATACTTTCATACTTTGTTAACTGTCAATTAATTTTCCTTCTCTTAGCTTCAACAATCAGTTTATTAAAAAATGCCTTATTATCATTTAGCATTGACATCAAAAAAGCAAGGGCATGTTTGCAGCCTCCTGAAAACAAACAATGTATGACTGAAAAGATATTTTTTGAGTATTTTTATCAAATAGTCTGACACTTAGTTTTTGTAACAATACTTTACTTTGTGTAAAATTTTATATAGCACATTTTCATTGTTTACTGCCAAGGATGTAGGTGAAAATGAGAAAATTAATAGAAGAATTTCCCTTGCTTGAGTGATCTATGTATATCTTACACATTTATATACTATATTCAATATTTAGATTGACTGTAAACCATATGTATATTCATTATTTTGTCAACCACGGCAACTTTATCCTTTGCAACAATAAATAATACTAGTTGTATACTGTTTATCAAATAAAATGGAATTTCAACATATATGTCTATTTAATTGTAGTGACCTAATATTTTATTACCTTCAGATGCTGGACATGTATTACAATGAACATTTTGAACAGTTTCTTCTTCCTATATCGATTACTCCACGGTGTAGTTTGTCTTTCTAACATTATGTTCTGGACATACATTTCCCCGAACAGAGCAAATGTTATTCTCTCGTTTGACTTCAACAAAGCCAATGGCATTATCACCATAAGATTCTCTCATCGATCTAAAATATAATTATTTTTTAACAATATAATATATAAGCATGGCGAACCATTTAAATCATCCAAAAGTTGAATTTTTAAATCGACATAGAAACCACCTTGTAAGAATAATAACACTAAAAATAATTGATTCTCCATTATGATTTTGTCCATCACTAACTATCAACATTGAGAAAACTTCATATTTTTGTTATGTTTAACACCCCATTTCAATTTGTTAGCACGATACAGCCTCCGGAACATATACAAGTGACCAATTTTATGATTGGATATTATTCAGGGCGTCTCAAAGATAAACCCTATTGATTTTCAGCTCACCAGACCCAGTAACACGGGTGCTATGGTACTTGAAATACGACATTTTTGGAGAATTTTCAGCATCCAGCCTCCAGAGTGAACATGAGTCACCAAATTTATGATTGAATATTGTTCAGGCGTCTTATAGATTTTCCTTATTGATTTTTAGCTCACCAGAGCTAGTACAACGGGAGCTATGGTACCTGAAGTGCCACATTTTCATCCTTTTGGGAGAAATTTCGGTTTGTTAGCACGATGCATCCCCTGAAGTGTATAAAAGTGACAATTTTATGATAGAATGTTAATCAGGGCATCTCACAGATTTGGAAAAGTTAGTTTTAATAGTTAAAACCGTTTATTTTAATAAACAAGTATAACAACATAAATTGTTATTTGCAAGAAAAAGTGAATGCAATTTCTGTAATATTTTACATCCAAAAGTAAATTTGTAGCTGTCACAGGCATCTTATGAGCTCCGTTGAAACAATTCAGGCAGTAAGCAAGTTTTCCTTCGCACTCTTCAGAGTGAGTATAGAATTTTGACTTTCTCTGTGTCACTGTTCATTGTTCTTCTAAGAGTTTCATAACATCCGACACATTATTTTCTGATTCGCCTGTCGTAAATGTATAACATGATACGTTTCGGCCTTTTCAT
This sequence comes from Galeruca laticollis, assembly GCA_963921935.1. Taxonomy (NCBI): domain Eukaryota; kingdom Metazoa; phylum Arthropoda; class Insecta; order Coleoptera; family Chrysomelidae; genus Galeruca; species Galeruca laticollis. The sequence goes on along the minus strand of OY998176.1, from coordinate 205,780,588 downwards.
TTTATCTTTCTTCTCTGCCGCATTGATATAAACTATTTGTTCATTTTAATAAATCCAAGTAATGAAAGTGTAATATTTTGATTTTGGTTATTGAATATGAACCAATGAACCAGGCAATTATAAGTCATTCAACTGCAATTTTGTATACAATTTTAAACTCTTTTTGTGAATGGCTCTGGTAAGATCTCATCTGATCGCTAAAATCAGAACTAAGAAAGCGAAGAGTTACTGTAGATTATCTTGTAAAGCGGCAGAACATACAAGAACGTTTGGATAAGCGTAAGAATATTAGGTTTTATGGAGTAGAAGAGAATCTTGGGGAAAAGTGTATGGAAACAGTGCTGGATATCTGTAATACTAAAATGAACCTAGAAATATATGAAAAGTGCATAGATTTTTGTTATAGAATTGGAAAGTTTCAAAGACACAAAATTAGACCAATTTTAGATACTTTTACGTGTATGTTCTATAAAAATATGGTTCATAAAAATAAGAAACTACTTAAAACCTCAAATACTATAATAACAGAAGATTTAACATCTGAACAAATGAAGCTTCTAAAATCAGTCCGCGGAAAAGTCGGCAATAATCGAACAATAAGGACAAAAGGTGGAAACATATTTTTGAAAATGGCCGATAGAAATAAACAATGATCGTTAAAAATATTGAACAACTTGAATCTCATTGTTAACCGACGCTCATTAAATAAAAAGTATCATTTCTCCAATTCCAATCTTATTTTTGTCACTTATAATTGCACAAGTAGTTTGTATTTTATCGAGTAAATTTGGGTTGTTTAATGAGAAACTGTTTCATAGCAATTTGACGAGAATAGCTGTCAACTATTAAAAACACGACACCAAAGGTGGAGTGTTTTTAGGTTGACAGTTATTCGAGACAAATTGCTAAAGGAAACAGTTTAGAATTTAAACAACACAAATTTACCCAATATCAATACAAACCTCGAGTGTAATTCGGCAGGACAATTTAATGAATGAGAAATTTGGAAACATATCAATACAAACTTTATTTATGAAACATTAAAAATAAACACATTTTTATTTCAATGTACAATTATTAAAAACGCAGTTATTGAAATTCATACTAGGAACAGTGATATCGCTGCGGGTGCCACAGCTAATCTTTTCTGTAGTAGATGTTGAAGTTTTTTCATTTTCCAAACGAATTGATTGAATAATGCTTGAATGATACTCTTTGTCAACTTGTAAGTATGGTTTTATTGATGATGAATTGATGTGTCCTGTTATTTTTATTAGAGCTTGATGAACAAATGAATAAGTGAAAAAACCACTAGTATATTTGTCGCTGTAAAAGTTAAAGCTAACTTTTGCCGCTGTCAAAGTGACAATTGCACTGTGGCATATGCGATTTTTTATACATGAGTTGAATTGTCACTTATAATTGCACAAGTGGTTTGTATTTTATCGGGTAAATTTGTGTTGTTTAATGAGAAACTGTTTCCTAGCAATTTGAGGAGAATAACTGTCAACTATTAAAAACACGACAAATTTACCCAATATCAATACAAAACCTCGAGTGTAATTCGGCAGAACAATTTAATGAATGAGAAACTTGGAAACATATCTTGCAATATTACATTCAATTCCTCGATGGAAGTATCTGGCTCAAATGCGTATCTTTTTGCATCGCAAAACGTAGAAAATTGTCGCCAGATTGATGATTGCGTCGCAACTATTTTAGTAGGCACACAGGTATTAACAATTTGACTAATTTCGGCGTTCGTAGACACACCGAATCGACTCATCGTTAGTTCTTGAAAATTCAATAAGTTGTTGACAAACATTCCAAACTATTTATTCTGGTAACCAACACCGCAATAATTGATGAACAAATGAATAAGTGAAAAAACCACTAGTGTATTTGTCGCTGTAAAAGTTAAAGCTAACTTTTGCCGCTGTCAAAGTGACAATTGCACTGTGGCATATGCGATTTTTTATACATGAGTTAAATTGTCAATGAAACTAACTTATATCTGTTATCTCTATTCAATTTTTTTATCAAAGTCACCAGATGAAATGAATAACTGAATAACTCAAAAATAGTTTTAAAACGTTCTTCAAAGGAAAAAACGATATTTAATTTAATGAAAATAAATACATTACACTTTTACAAGTGTTCTTGAAAAAATTCAACTATCTAAAAGGATGACTCTTTCATACAACATGCACGCACTCTGGTGAGATATTATTATAAGAGTGAAATACAATTATACAACTTCATAAACATATGATTTTTAGAAAATGGCGAAATACACTCCTAAAAGCGTCTATGCGTCACAAAATTTTAGTTCTTTGCATAAATTGGTAAGTACGCTTGACTTTTTAATATATTAATAAATTAACTTGTACTACCTTATTCACTTCACTGTTTTGTTTGTTTACCTCAATGATCCGTTTCTTTTATTTGTTTCAGATTCTCCTCCTGGAAAAACTCCATGCTGGCATTCCGTTTCTACCAGAACAGGAATCGATGCTGTATTTCATTCAAAGTCCAAGCAGTTTATATAAATTCCATTATTCAGTGTTTTCCAAAAGCTATTGTGGCTATTTTACTTCCACAAGACACAAGACACCATATTATAAAATAAAAATCATGGTTAGTACTGTACAACATTCGACAATTCCTTTTTTAATTATTAATATAAACTTAACTACTTACACTGATGTATATCTTGTAAGTATAATGTATTTGTTCTTGAATTCTATAGTCAAATTTTTATCTTCCAAATAATTTCAAATGATTTTCTTTACCAAAGAGTTTTGCTGCTTACAAATTTTTCTTCCCAAAAATCAACATCTAGTCAATAGACCCCATAATCAACAACCTTTTTTCATCCCGATTTTTTTTTCGTTAGCAACATAATTGTCGCCGATATGATCTTTTTTAAATGTTTATTTACCAATCAAATTTGACTATTTATTTCATCACTCAAATTCTTCATTTCAACCAGTGAAATGTTCATCCATTATATCAGGATATTGTATTCGAAAGGTTTTTAATTGCTTAGACTTTCTATATTATTTTCATTCAATAATATTTCCTAGTATTGTTAAAATTTCCTAACCTCTAAGTATGTATGTCAAATGAATATTCTTAATGTTTTAATAGATGACAGCTGTTACCTTTAAATATGTATGCAAAATGAAAATTCGTTTTTTTTTATGAGTCATGTTCTCTGAAATTCACATTATTATATACTTTTCTGCTCTGTTATGTCTAAACAGCTACACTAACTTACTTTAATGTTTTAATCAACAAATATTATGAGATTAGCTTGACTTTACAGAATAAAGCATTATTAGTTTCTTATCATGAACAAATTCTGATACTTGATCTTTTTAATAAAAGTTTGGTTAATTTATTTCACATAAATTGTTTATCACACCTATTCGCAATTATCTCTACATTATACAGTCTGTCCTTTCTGTATGCCTTCTCTATCGAATAGTGGATCGTACAGATTGTCTCCATAGAAATGTTAAAAAAATTTTTGACTTAAAAAAAATTCTTCTAGATTACAATGCACAATCTTAATTCTTTATTGTTTGATATACAGGGTGTTTCACTCTATAATAATATATATATATATATATATATAAGATGTACGAATAGTGCGTGACATATGAACAATAAACAACGAATAGATTAGTAGCCCTTTCTTCTATCTGCGTGCAATACCCACTAATCTATTCGTTGTTTATATATATATATAAATATATATATATATATATATATATATATATATATATATATTTCATGTAATTTTATAAGAACATATAAAAACAACATAATTTATGGTACTAATTTGGTCCACAGTATATCCATTTTATTATAACTATGATATTTTTGCTATCCTTATACATGTAGTCTATAAGTTTTTTCAAACATACTGTGGATCATCGATAAAAGTCAATTTCATGAGAAGACCCTGTATTCAAATTTTTATATTCATAAATAATGGTTATTGTTATTAGTGTTTTTAAATGAAACTCTTGGTCTCTAGTTAATTCCACAATATGAGCATATTCCACGAAGTAAGGGTCGAGATCCAATTTTTATATTCATGAATAATGGTTATTCTGTTATTGTCGAAATCTTTCACAATAGGAATTACTTGTAACAGTAGAATTGTTAATATACGAGTACATAAAAATAGTTTATACCATACAGCAATATTGTTAAAATTAAACCAATAATAAAGATTTCGATATAGATTCAATATTTTGAAAATTTTGCTAACACAGTATAACAAATACCGATATAATTATTCAATTCAGAAATTTAACCTAAAATGATATAAATATTCACACATTCTGTATAATTGTACTATATAAATTGGCTAGAAATTGATGTTATGTGAAATACAAGTAATTATCGGAGAGTTAAACGTCACAAAATCATGATTTGATTTCAATAACTTTAAAGCTGGTTTAAATAGTTCCAATGGTCTCATTTGAAAGTGGTATCAATATATATCAGACTGAGACTCAAATATCTGGATCTAGGGCTGCAGAAAGGGGTTCAGAAGAGAGACAAGAGGAAGAGACATTGTGCTCTATTCTTACCTCATTTTAGTACAAAACTGGACAAATAAGACATTTTTGGAATGGAAATTACATAATGAATTCATTGAGAACATTAGTTTCGAGGAATAAGTATGTTAGAAAAAGTTCTAATAAAATAATTTTGGATATTCTTAAACAATAAAGTTACTGACAGTTGCCTAGAAGATAATTGGTTTTCGGCTAATGAGAAGGCAAGATGATGAAAAAAGAAGGTTTTTGATTTTGAAAATTGAGAGGGAACGTCAACCAAAATTAGGCCTCGAAATTTTTAACCAAATTGGCGAAAAAAGCCTGTCCATTATTAGGAAAACAGTATATCTACTTATCAGAAGTAATTCTCCAGCGTTACAATACATTAAGTGGTATTTTTAAGTTCCAACATTAATCTTGGACAGTGAGAGCATTCCAACAGAGGGGCAGTATTATTTTATTCAATACCAGTGCCCAGTGTATGTTACTAGAAGAATAATTAATGCAAGGCTGATAAGTTCAACGTCCTGATTCTGAGGTATTTATTCTTATCACTTGCAAATTTTTATCGATTGTGTTCCAAATGAAATATTTTTCAAAGAAATTGACTGTCTCGACCCTTACTTCGTGGAATATGCTCATATGAGTTTTTTAAATGAAACTCAAGGTCTCTAGTTAATTCCACAATATAATACAAGTTATTGAAAATTCTAAAAAATTGACAATTGTGTCGATAAATCAATATCATCATCATATTACTACGTTCTCTATTATTCACTTTTCGTTTCTGCTTATTACTTCTCGAGTGTATTTGTGGATATATTTATGTTAGAAAAATATATTCGTTATTATCAAGTTGTTTATTAGGCAGAAATCCAACATTCTTCTCCCGTTATTATTCGTGACGTTCTCTCCATAATTTCCAATAACTGTTTTATATTATTCATCTTCAAGGCCTACCCTGCTGTTAAAATCTTCTATTACATACAATCTCCCCTTTGATTTTTCTATTGTTTCCGTTAGTTCGTCCCACACTATCTTTTTATTGTCAGCTTTATCATCTTAATGTGGACCCTATACTCCATTTCTATTGTAAGTATCTTTTCTGACCATGATTTTCAACTTTGTATTTGTTCTTGTTTCTTGTGTATTATGCTCCCTACTCCTCCAGCCGCTCGTTTTTCTTGTGGTACACCGCTGTATATTAGTATATTGTTTTTGGCCATTGTTTGCATACCTTTTAATTTTTTCTTTTTTTCTGTTATTCCCCATATTTTATATCAACTTCCAATTTTTCAAACTCTTCTTCCAATTCTATTTCTTTTCCTGTAATGCTTTTGATATTCCATTTCGCAAGTTTCCATTTTGAGGTATTCTTGTTTCTCATGCTTATTTTATAGCAAACCCTACTGTTTATGTTTTCATTAATTTTATTCCTATTATTAAAGTGATTAATTAAAGTTTTATTATTTCTGTTATTGTATCATCTTTGTCATCGTTACTTACTTTGTTGTCATTGTCGATATTTTGGTGACTATTATTATTATTTTCTCTTTCATTAAGATTACTAGTAAGTGTTATTATTATCGTTATTATTACTATAGTCATTACTACTTTTATCGACATAATTACTGTTACCTTCATAATTGATGTCGTCAGTATTACTATTATCATTATTGTGGTTAATAGTGTTGTTAAAATTATTTTTAGTATTTCTTCTATACTTCTATTATTACGATGCCCAAACCTAAAGGCATTATCTAAACTAAACCTTAATATACTTTCATTGTCTCTTTCATGTTCTTCTCCATCATTATCTTGATTCAGTTTTTTCAAACAGCGTTTACTAATTTCTTGTTTTCCCATTTCCATTCTTCTCCTTCAATCTGTATTTTTCTGTAGCCAATGTTAGTCGACATTCCTTTTTTTCTTCATATGCTCTTATTCTGATTGTATTTTGTATTTCTCTATCTTTTGGTGATAGATCGTTTTGTATGAATATTCTTCGGTCCGCTTTATTTCTTAATCTAATCTTGTTCTGCATAACCCTTTATTGTCATTTTAACTAGTATTTACTTTCTAGTTCTTGTTTCAAAAAAAATTCCATTCCGTCTTGGTTTTTCAAACTCATCTGTAGTCCTTGTACTACTATATTATTCCATCTTTTCTGGTTTTCAACACGTTCGAGTCTGTCTTTCAAATTTATTATCATCTCTTGCATTTCTTCCTGCTTTTTACTTAGTATTTTGTTAGCGGTTTTCAGCTTCAATATTTATTCTTTGTATTCTGGTAGCTCTATCCTCATTTGCTTAATGTCTCTAGATAAGTCCTCCACCGATTTTCCCAATTTTACCATCATTTCCATCATCAACCCTATGTTCCCTTCTATTTCTCTTTCGGTTTTAGTAGATGATCTCTTATCAAGTTTACTTTTCTTAAAAACCTGCTTCTTGGGCAGCTGTATCAGCTGACTCGTTGCCGTTGATTCCTACATTTGAGGGGACGTAGAATAAGTGTGACTTTTACTTCTAGCGTAAATAATTGGTGGAAAAATTGTTGGATTTGTTGCACTAAAGTGTTGCTTGCATACGTCTGTCGAATCGATTCTATGGCATGGTGAGTCAGAACAGATTGCATATTTTGGTTTTGGGTTACTCATTACGTAAACTAAAGCTTGATGAATGGCGAACACTTTTCCTGTATATACACTACACTCCTCTGGTAGCCGCAATTTTTGTGTATTAGTTGCTGTAACTACTGATGAGCCTACTGAACGATTCGATTCATTGTTTGAAGCATCTCTGAATAAAACTTCTGACTTGTAAATTCCACATATTCTATTGAATTCGTTTTTCAGTAGAGAAGGATGTGTTTCTTTTTCATTGAATTTGAGAAGTTCTGTGTTTACGGAAATAGGTGAGAGAATCCAGGGGGCAAAATTATAGCTGTTTATAGGAATTATTTCAGGAAAACTGTAGCTGATTTATGCCATATACGTTTTAACTGTATTGTAAAAAGGTGGTGTGATATTGATACTTGTGGGAAGAGCTTTTTTTGTGGTAAGGGTGGTTAGGAAGGGCCAAAATTTTTGTCGAGTAAGATAACGATAAATGTTGAACTCTATATGTAAATGGTATTTCTCCAAGAAGTTTATAGAGACTGTCTGTGGGGGTTGTTGGGAACGCACCAATTATTATTCTAAGTACTTTATTTGAAATTATTTCCACAGCTTTTATATAACTTTTTTTAGCGGTTTGGAAAGTCATAGCTCCATATTCTATTTTAGATATAATAGTACTTTTGTGAATGTTAAGTAAGCTGTTTATATCTGCTACCCATTTTTGATATGATAGGATTTTTAATATATTTAAGCTTTGCGTACTGTTTTGTTTAAGATAGTCAAAGTGTTTTTTCCAGTTAAGTTCATCATCAAAAATTATTCCCAAAAATTTGACATCTTCCGTGAAACTGAGTTTGGCCAATTCCGGGTATTCTTTCTTGCCTCTTCTTGCAAATAAGACACATTTTGGTTTTTCGTGAGATATTTTGAAGCCAGACTTGTTTTTCCATCCATACATTTCGGTTAATCCATTTTGAATTAGGGATTGCAATGTTTTAATATTTTTACCTTTTCTGTATATTACAATATCGTTAGCGTATAAGCTTACACGTAGCGGAGATGTGATACTAGAGGTGAAGTCATTTATGGCGACAAGAAATAATGTGCTTAAGGAAGATCCTTGGGGAATTCCATTCTATAGTTTTCTTTTGGTAGATAATTCACCATTTGTTTTGACTACAAAATTACGTTGTGTGGCTTGGGTATTGGCACTATGATAGCTTCTGACCATGATTTTGGAAATTTGTGATCTAAGTAAATTTTATTGTATGTCTGTATCAAATACTTTTTACCAGTTATTGGGAGATTTTTTAAAAACGTGGAGTGGATTTTGTCAGGTCCCGGACTGGATTTATCGCTGCATCGTTTCAGCACCTCTTCTAATTCTTCCCTGTCGATTTGCACATTTAATGGGTGGATTTGACCTGTATTGTGATTTAATTTTATTCTTTGTTCTGTATCGCGTTTATATTCCCAAAATTCTGGTTCGTATTTTTCATCAGTTGGTATTCTAGAGAATTCTTCTGCAAATGTTTGTGATATAAGTGCATTATTAGAAATAATTTCAGTATTGTGGAATAAACTTGTTATTTTATGTTTTGATGAAATTCCTTTCAGTTTTTTCATTTTTGTCCTTATCTCGGAGTTTGAAGTATTCCGAGTGATTGTTGAGACAAATGATTTCCAGAAGTCCTTTTCAGCTTGCTTAGTGACGTATCTTGCTCTTGCTCTGAGTCTTTTAAACTCATCTGTTAGTTTGGTTTTTGTTCTCTCTTAACTTAAATAACGCTCTTTTGCTAGCTTTAATAGCTTCTTCGCATTGTGGTTTCCATCAAAGTACTGGAATTTTTGTCTTAAGTGGTTTTACATACCCAATATGTATTTCTGCTATAATGCTATCGGTGAGTACATTCGTTATTTCGTCAATGTTATCATCAATCTGATCAATTTCTGGAATTTTTCTTTCTATATACTCAATAAACTTAAACCAATTTGCTCGTCTCAAATTCCATTTTTCCATTGAGTTAAGTTGATCGTTCTTGTCTTTTCTGGAATGAAATTCTATGCTTATAGATAGGTGGTCGCTTCCATATAAGTATGAGTTTGGCTCCCAACTCAGGTTTGGTGCAATTTGTGCGTCACAAATAGTTAGGTCAATAAGAGATAATTCTCCTGTTAGTGGATTTAATCTTGTACCCGCTCCAGAGTTTATTATTATAAGACTGTTTGTGTTTATAAAGTTTCCTATTTCTCTCCCTCTTTTCTCTGTAGTCTTGGATCCTCACGCTGTATTATGTGAATTGAAATCCCCTACTATTATTTTTGTGCCATTCACTTGGTTGGTTATTTCTTGTAAGCTTTGTGAATTGAATTTTTTGTTGGATGGAATATAAATATTAGTAATGTTCAAATTCTTTTCATAGTGTATGTTAATTGCAACTACCTCCAGTTCTGATGTAATTTGTATATTTTCCCAGGTAAAATAATTTTTTATATAAATAGCCACTCCTCCTCCACTCCACAATCTCTATTTTTGTGGACGCATTCGTAACCCCTTAGTGAGTATTACTTGTTATCTTTGAAGTTAGTTTCTTGTATGCAGATCACATCTTCTCTAGTTTTTGATACTAATAGTTTTAATTTTTCCACGTGGGCTATTAGCCCATTCATATTCCATTGGAGTGAGAAAGTATCAGTGTTGACTTAGTTGAGAAGTGGACGAATCGTAACTATCTTCATCTTCTTCATTTGTTGATATCGAGACCAAATTCAGTTGCTACGTATCTTGGATTGGATTCTTGTGCATCGGGATTTTATCACCGTGTGTTGTATAAATGGGTAAATGTTGTGGAGAAGGGCAAGTAGTTCAGGAATATTATATGTGTATTGGCTAAGATCTTCTACGGAGCTTTCTATTGCTATTGGTTCAACGGGTATTCTAGTATTTTCGTTATAATTGGATGAGTTTGCTGCTAGATTTGGACAAAGCTTGGCAACATGTCCTGGGGTTTTGCAGAAGAAACATGTTATTCCGTCGAATGATAGAAACACTCTATATTGAGATGATATATTCAATAAGGAATAATATATAAAGAGGATAGATATTAAAGATTAGAAATATCATAAGATAAAACAATCATAACAATAACATATGACAACAAATTCAGTTTCTTTAGAACATTCAGTCATAACATAAATGAGAAATTCAAGTAGTAGGTCTAAATAGAATATCAAATATAATTATTAATTCAATTTTGATTAGCAGCCTATCAAGGTATAAGTCAAGTAGCAAAACTTCTTCGAAAGACTAAGTTGATTTTAAGTTTAAAATTCGAAGTTATTAAATAGATCATAAAATTTAAGGAAATGAAATTTTGATAATAAAGTTTTGTCAAACGCCTAAAACCCACAGGAGTCATGTCCATAGATTTGTCAGGAAATTAGATAGTCAACTTAATAATTTTAAGATAGATGTAAAACTGTTGGTTAAAATGTCTATTTAAAATGTTTCAGATAAAGATATTTAGTTTAATAAAATCTTATGCAATTTGAAACGTGACATCTAAATATCTTCATAATATAGTTTCTAGTTTGAAAGGTAAATTCAAAATTAAATAAGATCACTCAATTTAAATTAAGAAATAATGAAAGAAATATTATATATGGAGAAGAATTATAAAATTTATATATAGTGTATGTAGAATGAACAAGTATGTAAATAATATTGATTACATAATATAAAATAAATAATCGTTTGTCAATAATATTTCTCAAAATTTATCAATTCTAAGTATTTATTAGGATATCAAATTTAATTTCATTGTAGTAAAATCAAGGATAAATGAATAAACCCGATCAAAATCATTGCAAATTATCAATAAGGTAATTTTACGTTATAAGTAACATAAGACAGAACTTTAAAAGAAACCAAGCCCAACTAATTAATTTGACGGAAGCCGAAACATTAGACACGGAAAGATTCATTTGTTAGCGACATAAATTCTAACTAAATCTGTAATTTGTATGCAATGTCGATAAAAAAGGAATTAAAACATGAGACAGGAATACCAACTGATAATACTATGATTATTGACAAATGATGAGGATAAAATTTGATAGAAAAAGGAAAACCAATGAAATGTTATGTTTAAAATGTGGTGAACAGAAAACAAATATGAAATAAATTGTATACATATGCTTTTGAATATTTCTGTTGTGAAATTGCGATATATCAAAATTAGAGCTGACCAATCAGACAATAGGACTATGAATAGAACATTCTAGAGAGTGTAAAAGAGAAAACTAAAGAGGGGAAGGAAAAAAAAGATGCGTGAAGTAACATCTGTGAATAGCGGAGTTAAAATTTTGAATTAAAAGTGATAAATATCATTTATTAAGTCTAATTAAAAAGATACTGTGATTAAGTAAACAATTCCTAATACGCATAAACAAGTTTTTCGTAGGAGAGTGAGATTTGAACGAGTTATCCAGAAATGATGAGTCGCTGCCAAGAGATGTATAAAGTGCTTAAACGCGGACATATTGGAGAAGCTAGTTATCACAAGGTTGGTGATATTTGAATATATTTTGGTCCAAAATAATATAACAAACTTACTTAATAAAACAAATGATCATTATAAACTTATTTAAAATTTTAAAAGGCCGAAATTAAGAAAGAAATTGAATGTAACATCAAGAATAACTATATAAGTGAAATATCAAATGATAATGGTATAAGAGTTACAACTTACCTGATATTTGTTGTAAAATGTAAATTGCATGTTTATAGTTCATAAGAAATTATAGTTCTGATAAGTCACAAAATTTATCATTTTACATACACATATATTATATAAATATCAAACTTCACTTTGCTAAAATATTTGTAATAATTTAAAACGATCCACCACATGAAATGATTTCAAACATAGTGTTTCGAAGCTTAAAATATAAATTCTTTTCCTCATAAAAGTTGTGTTAACAAAAAAGGTTTTCAATCAGCAGTTTCTTTCTAAGCTTTCAAGGTTACACAATATGAAGATTATGGAAATGAGTTTCATAGGCGTCACATTTTATTATTTGTAAACATTTGTATAAAAATTTACATAAATGATTTTAGACAAAAATTTGTTTAATTGCTAATATATCTAATTTCCGTTTTGAGACTAATCGCCCTGAGATAAATTTATGTTGTACAAATATTTGAAGGAGAGGAACTGATGAAGGTAAGGAATGAAATCAATTTATTCATGTGAACAAAACATTTAAAAAAAATTTGAAACAATAATAATAAATAAATTAAATTGGCGTCCTAACAATTAAATAATAACACATTAATAAAGGTTTGATAGCAATTAAAAATATTTAGTTATATCATAGATAGAAAGTTAATCTGAGAATAAATAAATATAAATAATAACTATAATGAAAAAGGCATCCCAACATAGTCATACATATTAATATGTCATCTTCAAATGTAATAAACAGTGAGGGCGGTAGACTCATGTCATCGTTTGGTATTATATAGATTTGACGTCGAAAACTCAGGATGTGTGCGTATTCGTTTCCTGACAGACTTGCACGGAGGAATGACATTGGTGATACTTCTAAAAAACCGATGTTTAGGATTTTTGCTTCTAATATGTCGTGTGGTATTGATGGACAGACGTTTGATAAGATGATTCGCTTTGCTGGAGTAATGAGTCGTCGAACTCCTACTTGGTGCTGTTTTATATTTAAAGTTTGATATTTTTCAGTTATATCTTGGGCATCTTCGACAGTTGACAAGTACATACATATTCTAATATTTGACATTCTACAGGCAAACAGTATATTTTTGGAGTCCACAATACTTGCTACAGCTTCCACATAGTCTTCGAGAGTAAGATAGTCATTTACATTTAATACGATGGCTTATTCTTTTTTTGGAAACACATCAGAGTTAACAACTTGAGAATATTGACGTTGACTATTTGTTGTAGAATTGGATGCGCTCCCGTGTGTGGGTTTTTTCAGAAATTCTTAATTTGGATATGGCAACGGTACTTTTACGTGGGAAGAATATATTGTTATTCTATCATATTATTTTAATAAGTTCTCAGCTAATTAAATATTGGTGTTCGAATTTGATTTAATTACCAAATTCTCCTGGGATTTTTTTTATTTTCAACTTCCCCTGTATAACACAATTCAAACTTTATTCGATATAAAAAACCACAGATAACTATATAAAAATTTCTTTTCTCCCCAAAACTACATGCATCGGCTGAGTTTTCAACAGTCATATGACAGTTTCATTTACATCTCTATTTCCCATTGGTTACATTCTCACATAACTTTCCTTGTTATCACCCACTTAAAACGACATATAAAAATATCCATAACAACACATATTCAATTCATTCATTTCATATATCATACAAAAAACCGTTGTTAGTCAGGTAACAAAAAAGCATAAAAATAAATAATGTCACATCTTGTCATGAATTAATCAAAAGTAAAAAGACATCGATTGCATTATATAATAAGCAGTTGTGATATTCTTATTTGTGACGCAATATGAAAAAAATGTAAAATAATACAAATATATAGTAAAAGTGTATGTGATCATCGATTATCATTTAATATAACAACTAATTCATATACATATAAAAGCATTCATTATCGTCATATTAAGACGATTGGTCCTTCAGAGCACAATACCATAAAAGTGAATACGACATTCCGCATTTTGCTTTTCCAACATAAAAGAGGAAAACGCAGAACAATTGGAATCGATCCTCTCACCTGTTTTTACACTAATTACCTTGATTTGATTTTAATTATACACACTTTTGATGAACTCGTCTTAATAACGACCACTCGTCTCGATGATTCGAGTTACCCTGGCGAATAAGTATTATTTAAAAGAAAGAATTGGTACATATTAGACGATTTGGACGATTGTACAACAAAAGTAATAAATTGTACGAAGGCTGTTCAGTGAAAAAAAGACATCTTGTTTCATCGTCCATAGAGGATACCAATTTAAATTTGAGCTTCAAAAATTTGCGCTCGTATAGTTTCATTGGCCGTTTGTAATCCAAACTATAGCTATCTCATTTGCTGCTCCAAGTTTTGCATGTCTTGCTAATGCCGTACATCAATTGGGTCTACATCTGACTGTGTTGATTCTGGTCTGGAAATGTTAATTTCGCCTGGTTCATCGACAACCTACGAACAAAACAACGTACAAGCTATGTAGAAAACGCATTCCATACAAAAACATGTAGTACCTACTTGGTTAGCTTGTAAATTTTTTCTTGTTCGTTTGGAATGAGCTGCTAAAGATACTAAACTACAGTATACAATACACTAAAACATGTTCAAATAATATGCATGCCAACTATTAGTGACGTGATAAAATGAAATTAGTTACGATTATATGTATACCAATCGATCTACATACCCAAACCAAGCAACTGGAGTAAAAGCTTTAGCATAGCATTATTTGTTTTCTACTTTAACTTGGTGCGTTTTCTTTAATATTATTGCACACAGAAAGAATTTTGTAGATACATTAACATGTTTGATATTTCACTAATTGTTCAAAATGACGTCCTTCAGCATCAATACAATTTTACATTCGATTTTTATCCATTAACTGGTAATCTTTGTCAACAAAAAAAGACAACTATCTGCAAGCAGTTTGGGTGTTCAGCACTTATTGAAGGAAATAAAAATAGAACAGTAAATATGAAAAGCTTGTTGACTAAACCTCTTCCAAGTTTGAGAATATCTTCAAAATAGTATCATACTGCTCTATACATTCTCAACATTTGTTTTAAGAAAATTTGTTTATAAACATCTATTTGTTCTAATAAGTATTTAAAAAACTTTCAATTTTTAGACCTGGACCAAAAATTTCCTGGGTGAACTTTTTTTAGCTGAAACCAGTTTAAGGAAAAAATTTTCTTTTTTCAGTATATAGATGCCTCCCCAAACACAAAATGATAAACATTTTCCTACTTTAGAATAACTGAAACTAGTTATATGAAAACTTTTTTATGCTTTATATTTCATACTTTTTCTTAAACATAACTACGCAAAAGAACTTCTACGGAAATATGTGATTTTCCTACCAGGTGTTATTTGTACATTTGTACCTTGTCATTTTGGCAAGAACCAAGTCAGGACGGGTTGCACATAATACCCTCCAAAGGACTTTGGACGATGTCTACAGTTGGTGCCAGAGGGAACAGATGTCTGTTAACCCTGGCAAAACTGTAATAGTTCCCTTCACCAGGAGAAGGAATTTGGCGGACCTTCCGCCACTTTCCTATAATGGTGAGGTTATTCCATTTGCAGCGGAAGTAAAATATTTGGGGATCATCCTAGATAAAAAACTTACTTGGAACGCTCACTTGGAAAAAGTCATCCATAAGGCCAGACTTTCCTTGTGGACATGTCGCAGGATCTGCGGAAAATCTTGGGGCTTGGGTCCCAAACAAATCCATTGGATATATGTGATGATTGTTAGACCAATGATCACATACGGAGCCATTGCTTGGTGGTCAAAATCTTTACAGAAAACGGCCCAAGCAAAGCTCTCTGGCATACAGAGACAGGCTAGTTTGGCTATAACTGGTGCTATCAGCACCACACCGTCAGCAGCCATGGAAGTCCTCCTGGACCTTCCTCCTCTCCACATACTTCTGGAAAAGGAGGCCAGATGGACAACATATAGAATTGTGCATATTTCTAAATGCACGAAACAGGCTTATACAGAGCAAAGTAGAATGCTAGCGGCTACCGAAAGTCATAGTATTCTAGGAATGACCTCTGATATAATGCCCCCAACAGTAAACCATAATCTGCATTAGACCGTCCTATTTCCAAATAGAGATGAATGGGTCCTCCGCAAGGATGAACTCTCAAGAGCAGACATCTGTTGGTACACTGATGGATCAAAGACACCCTCAGGCTCTGGTGCGGGTGTATACGGTCGAAGACCTAGGACAGAAATCTCAACATCTCTGGGATCCTATGCAACCGTATTTCAGGCAGAAATTTATGCCATTGCTTCATGTGTGGAGAGTTTGGGGCAATCCAACCTGACACACAGATCAATAAAAATTTTCACGGACAGCCAAGCGGCCTTAAAAGCACTTAGCTCGTACCGTGTAACGTCGAAATTGGTTTTAGACTGCCAAAAAAAACTCGCCTCAATAGGAGAACGCAACAGGGTATCGCTGGTTTGGATTCCTGGCCACTCTGGTATGGATGGTAATGAGAAGGCTGACTCTCTTGCAAGAGAGGGTGCCGCTCATGACTTTGTCGGACCAGAACCTACAATTGGCATCGCAACAAGTGTTGTCAAACATACACTAAATACTTGGACTGCAAGAAGAGTTTTAGACTTCTGGCATAATATACCAGGATTGGTTCATTCAAAGGCCTTCATACATCCTTCGAATAATGTATCCAAACAAATGTTAGGCTATAAAAGACACGATCTACGGTGCCTAACAGGCCTCTTAACAGGCCACTGTCGATTGAATCATCATATGCTGAAACTTGGACTGTCGGACGATCCGATTTGCCGTCTTTGTTTGGAAGATGATGAAACAGCAGAGCATATAATTTGTGCCTGCCCCGCCGCGGCGCAAATCAGGTATCGGATGTTTGGCAGGGCCACTCTCTTGCCCTCGGACCTGAAATATCATTCACTGAACAAATTAATCGGCTTCGTCAAGAAGCTGAATTTGTTTGGTGAAATTTGAATAGGTATGAGCCACAATAGATTCTCGCGAGTCGCAGTGGAGGGCCTCATTGACCCACTCATTATAAACCTAACCTAACCTAACCTATTTGTACAGTGGTGGTGTCTTGCAGAAAAACGAAAACTTATTTTTGTTAAGTATATATAAAATATTCGAAATGAGACAACATACTCAGGAAAAATATTTATTAAATAACATCTTTAATGTCAATGACACTTTTGAAACTAAATTTTGTAGAAATTATCGGAAATAAAACTGAAATTTAACAGTAAACTTTCAAGAAAAAAGTTATAAACATATATGTACCAGTTTCAAATAAAGGAACAAAATTTGCCTTGCGGAATAAATCTTTAAAGTCGAACTCTAAAGTCACCGTACTCCTTTCTAATTGAATTTAATAGTTCAACCATTGAATCTAGCTTATGTTTCCTACAATACCGCCTCCAAAGGTATTGACAAAGTTTATCAGGAAACTTATCTTCAGGAATATGCTGACCTTTCAAATACCTTTTCGCTGCATTCCATTGAGATTCTTTACTCTGAGTATGTGTCCCATCATCCTCCACAAATTCCACGCTATGATTTACTGTATGATGAGGATAACCATAATTGGAAAGTCCACTGTAAGCTTTCCAATCATCCGTATGAATAATAGATCCCACTGTCACATGATTTTTAATAATTTCTATAAGGGTAGCAGATTAAAGTTCGAATAAATCTAAATCTACAAAATTTTATCAATAAATGAAAATGGTATATTTCCGCAAGAAGTTTTGAGCGTGTTTATGTTTAGAAAATTGTCTAAAATGTAAAACAGAAACGTATTTTCTTGTAACTGGTTTCAGCTGTTCTAAAGTCGGAAAAATGAAATTTATGCATTTCCGCAAAAAAAAATCGAGTCTTTCTGTTTGAAAAATATTCCTAATGGTGAATAAATGAATATTTCTTACATAACTGGTTTCAGCTTAACGAAAGTTGATCCAATTTCCTGACAAAAACACAAAAATATTGATGCAAGTGACGTCCGAAACGCAAAGTGTATGTCGCTAATCCACGTATATCTACTTCTGGAAACTTCCAGAGGGGTGGCTTTAATCCCATCATCGTCAGTGTAAGGTGAGTATGGCACCTCGTATATTGTCGAAGACCGTTCCGCCGTACATAGGCAGATTACCGACCATGATTAAGGTATAGAATGCGTCACGGCAGACAATGGTATCGGCCGACGTGGGGCTTTTTGTGGAGGGTGGCCATTTAGATTGTCGGGGAATTGATTTCGGTTGTCGAGGACCGACCGAGCGCGATAATCTCATCGTCTTTAGTATCAAATTCAATCGATTTTACATATTTGTTAGAAGGGACTTCCGATTTTAATACTAGTTACATTCATCAAACTTTTTTGATTTTTTGTCGCCAATGGCGATAGTATGATTGAGAAACTTCTCAGTTTTTAATTGTTACTGATAAAATGTGAAGTTTTGGAGAAAATTCTCACTATCGTTCAATTGCATTGCTTCAAATTCAGATTTAACAATAAAATTTGATCTCTACAAGGGAGTTTTAATTTCATAATTGATTTTAATATTGCTACATGAGAATACAGTACTGTCTTATTATTTTGTTGCCATAGTCTCTGATTTTACAATTTTATTCTTATATTTGGCCTTCCTCTCTTTCTTATTCCCATTTGCTTTGTCTCCATTAAATGTTTTGTTGGTTTATCTGGTATGTTCTGTTTAGGTCCTCAACTTATACCTGTGACGTTATTAATTTGATATTTTCTCTTACATTAATGATTACCGTTTTGTTTGAAAGATAAATTTATTGTGTCTGTTCTCAATCAATGCTAATAACAATAAAATTCAATATCTAACAATGTCTAGTAACTTAACCTACCAAATACTTGAATACAGGGTACTTAATAGTATTATATCACATAACTTGTCTCAGCTCTCTTTATCTACACTTCCACCCGCTGATATCCTCCCGAGTATTTTTCTACCCGTTTGGCCAGCGTAGAGTACTGTCTCTAACAAATGAATCTTCCTCTTCTTGTATACTCTTCAAATTTATTATTTGATCTGACGTTCCTGTTTTATTACTTTCTTTCATGAGCTTTGCATCCAAATTCTTCCCTTCATCATATTCGTCTTTTAACCACATCAAGATATACGTAGCTTTGTACTCCAGTATTTTTTTCCTTTAGTTTCAATGAAAAATTACTCATATTTCCTCTCCCTTGTGGCGTCTTCACCATGTTTACTACAATTATTATCGTATGGTCGTAGTACAGCTTATGTTCGTGAGGTAACTCCGCCTGTGGTCTCTGAGAAGTTAACTGAGTAACTCCAAGGGGGCCACTCCCAAAACCCTGATAAAGGGGTGGGGATTGTAAGCCAGTTCCCTATCACCCGCAAAAAACACAAAACCTAAGCAAAGTTTCGGACATAAAAAACAAAGCAGACTTAAGCAATGGAAAAGGACAATGCATTATGTAACATGAAATATACAGGGTCTTTCCAGAACAATAAATTAAATGACGATAGAAATAAAAAAAATTAAAACTAGACAATGGTTGGAAAGCATGGGACAATACGATCATTTCTGCAGTGAAGTATCTAAAAATCGAACTGCCCAATAGGAAGTATCCGTATTTAAAAAAAATCTAAGAAACATGTCCACTCATGGGAATCTATCGATAAACGAATCATTAAAATAAATATGACTATTCGTTCGACTGTCGTACCGATCGGTTGTACTTGTTTTATATTTATTTTCGCAGTCCGACTATACCCGATAGTCGAAATTGTGTAAAGTGAGTCAGAGCTATCTAATCAACACTTTGGTTAAAGCGCAGTTGCCATATGTATTCTAGAGAGAAATGCTGTATTTTATAAATACACTTCAAATCCATTGTGTCAATATTTCAGGTACAAAAGATGCAATGTAATTAAGTCAATACCAATTTAATATATTTATTTCAAATTTCAAGCAGACTAATAATAATTAGTTTACTTGAAATGTGAAATAAAGTGTTTATGTATATTTCTTGAACGCAAAGTTTGTTGTGAAAAACTCGCCGATTTGACAATGTTGGAGAGTCGCTTCAATGTTCCGGCTTTGAGAACGAGATAGATAGATCGAGCTACGTGAATGAGACAGTGATAGTAAACAGTTATGTGAGGTGTTTATTCTCTTCATGAGCGTAACATCAGTATTTGTGTTGTGGTTTTGTGTGATAAATCGGTTATTATTGGTATTTATTATAATATTTATATCGGTATATTTAGTGACAATCATGGCGGAGTGTAGCGGTGTTGGCGATAAAAAACGGCGTCGTAACAATTTAATTCGGGAAGAAAAAGTCCTCATATTAAATGTGTACGAAGGACTGCGTGCCATGGACAAACAGTTGGGTGTTAGTGACGCTGTGATTAAGTGCAGTTATTTAACTAAAGTTTCTGAGAGTACTATATACAATATTCTAAAGAAATCGCGGGACGGATCTTTGACAAGAGAACGAGGTGAAAACTGTAAACCGGAAAGTAGGGGAAGAAAGAAAATTGTTTTGGACGACCAAACACGGAATGCTATACGTAGGGAAATACATTCTTTTTATTTTAGGAATGAAATCCCCTCGGTAGCTAAATTGAGCAAGGTAATAGAAGCTGATGATACTTTACCAAACATCAGTGATAAAGTTTTGAGACGAACTTTAAAATTAATGAATTTTCGTTACCAAACAAGAAGTAGAAACAGTGCCTTAATTGAACGAAATGACATTGTGGAATGGAGGAGAAATTATTTAAAACAGATACGACAGTTTCGTAACGAAGGACGGCACATATATTATCTTGACGAAACATGGTTAAATGAAGGCCACACTGTGTCAAAAGTGTGGCAAGACATGAAAATACGAAGCAATCGACAAGCCTTTATGGAGGGTTTCTCTTCCGGTTTAAAAGCTCCCTCTGGGAAAGGACGTCGACTGATTATCACTCACATTGGCAGCGAGGAAGGATTTGTAGAAGGTGGATTACTAAGTTTTCAGTCCAAAAAAACTGTCGATTACCATGAAGAGATGGATGGTAACCGGTTTGAAACATGGTTTAGATCAATTTTAACAAAGGTAACTCCTGGTTCAGTGATAGTTATGGATAATGCTTCATACCACTCTCGTCGACTGGAGCAAATACCTACTTCAGCTAGCCGCAAGAGGGTTATAATTGATTGGTTAGAGAGTAAAAGCATTCCGCACAACGAGGCAATGCTAAAAGTTGAATTATTATCTCTCGTACGGAAACATAAAAGCAGTTATATTGAGTACGTTGTCGATGAAATGGCGAAAGATTTCAACGTCTCAGTTGTTAGACTTCCTCCCTACCACTGTGAGTTAAACCCCATCGAGCTGGTTTGGGCCCAAGTGAAAAATTATGTTGCGAGAAAAAACAGTACATTCAAAATGGCTGACGTTGAGAAACTGTTTGACGAGGCGCTGCATACTGTTACTGCTGAGAGTTGGCGTAAATGTATTCAACACGTATTAAGAGAAGAAATAAAGTTTTGGGATTTAGACATACGTGTAGAAGTAATGACGGAACCACTCATTATCGATATAGGAGGAGAAAGCGATGATTCTGAGGAGTCGTCAGGGAGTGATACCGCTTCCAGTTAGTCAGACATTTTACAAGTGACCTCGCAACATACCTATACTTATTGGTAGTTTATTTTGGTCTTGACAAACAACTTTCTTTTAGTTTTAGTAGTAGTAAGTTGGAATTGACTTTTAAACATTTTTTTATTTTGTTTTAACTTACTTATGAACAACTTGTGATAAGTTATTATTTCAAATGTTAAAAATTGAAATTCCAGATATTTCAGTATTCGCACCCTTAAACTATGATACGCTCATGGAGTTCACTTTAAATCGGTAGATAACCGATGACGTCACTTTACAGAATTTCGACTATCGACTTTTTTATATACATCTTATTATAGCTCATCCTTAAAAATGTGTATTATTCTTGGTAACACCCTGTATATACATAATGATACCTACCATAATAATTTCGTATTTCTGTTCTCTCAAATTTAAACGCCAGAGCGTACAAGAACATTTTCTATTTATTTTTTATTTAGGACTATTAAGAACCCTTCAAAAATGATGCGCTCATGAAGTTCGCTTCTGCAACTGATTTTATGGACAGTAAGAGCGATGAGTCACTTTACAGAATTTCGACTATCGAGTATAGTACTTAATACGTGAGTTTGTTGTTTGTTTTGATTTTTGTTATTTTAGTTACTGGTAACTAGCTTAAGTTCGTTCTTGCTTAGTATCGACAGTGACATTGATATAGATATGGCCGGGTACAAATGTGACAATTGCTGTAAAGAATTTTTAGAAAAAGATAAATACAGAGTGAAAAGTCTAACAGGAACAAATTCTGTAACTTGATAAATAAAGGTTTATCGCAAAATTACTGAAACACTCCCATTTTTATTCTCATTGGGGTATATTACGAAGAGATTTGTTCATCTTTTTAATTATCTGGGGGGTTTGCAGACAACCCCAACTTTTTTTTTAAATGGAAGGGTAGGTTGATTGATTTTTTATTTGGAAGCTTTTTCAATTGTAAATACAATTCCACTTCTTTTTGTTACTTTTTATGATCAATGTATCAAAATAAATGAAATAAGGAAATATTTACTCAAATTACTTCAATGCAATAAATGTTCAAAGCGTTCTCCACCTTGTTGTTGACAATATCCTAATCGATTATAAATAGCATTCCGAACATTTTGTAACACTTCCGGCGTTACTTGCCTAATTTCGTCCCTGATTATTTGTTGAAGCTCGGCGATGTCGTTAGGTTTAGTGGCATAAACTTTGCTCTTTAGATATCCCCATCAAAAAATCTAATGGAGTAAGATCGGGTGATCTTGCTGGCCACTCAATTATGCCCCTTCTTCCAATCCACCTATTTGGAAAGACTTCGTTAAGATAGGTCCGTACATTTTGAGCAAAATGTGGTGGTGTCCCATCTTGTTGAAACCACATCCGTTGGTCAAATAAGTTGGGATCCAAATTATTGGGGAATAAATTTACTAAAGTAGGAATCAGTTCTTCTTGGAGCATATTAAGGTATGTTTCTCCGGTTACGTTACCATTGAAAAAAAAGGACCTACTATGCGATCCCAAATAATTCCAGCCCAGACGTTTGTTTTTTGAGGCCTTTGAGTATGGGAATCACGCATCCAATGGGGATTTTTGTCAGTCCAATACCGGTAGTTCTGTCTATTGACGTGCCCATTTAATGTGAACGTAGCCATATCAGAAAACAGCACCCATTCCAAAGCAATTTGTCCACCATCGATAGAAGCCATAACTCGTTAAAAAAATTCGAGTCTACGATCAGGATCATCTTCGTTAAGCCCCTGCGGGTTTTGCATATTATATGGGTGCTTTTTAGTTTCTTTAAGAATTTTTAGAACGCTTGTGTGACTGACACCATGAACGCAAGCTATTTGCCTAGCTGGAGTAACAAGATTTTCTTCAACTCCCAACAATATGTTCAACTGGGCTTCTTCGTCAACTTTTAAAACCTTTTGTCGAGGAGTATCCCTTACGTGGCCCAACTCCCGATATCGAGTTTCAATTTTGCTAATCGTACTTCGATTAATTGAAGGTAATTCTGGATGAACTTCGAGCGACTTCAGCCTGTGTTCGACTTCTGCCCCCATATCCGATCATCATTAAAATTTCGATACGATGCGTCTCGGTTAAATAGCGCATTTTCTTATTTCTCGTTTGTTATACAAACAAGTACTAACAAATCAATCACATTCAGTTCAAATTGACCAAAAAAGTATCGAGCAGGTTTTTTATTGGGCTAATCAAGTAACAAAAATGTACCTATACATAAAAGTAATTTGAGTAAAAATATTTCCTTATTTTATTTTTTTCCGACACATTGCTTATAAAATGTAACAAAAAAAGTGGAGTTGTATTTACAATTGGAAAAGCTTTCAAATAAAAAACTAATCAACCTACCCTTCCATTAAAAAAAAAAGTTGGGGTTGTCTGCAACCCCCCCCCCCCAGATAATTAAAAAGATAAACAAATCTCTTTGTAATATGCCCCATTGAAAATAAAAATTGACATGTTTCAGGAATTTTGCGATAAACCTTTATTTATCAAGTTACAGAATTTGTTCCAGTTAGACTTTCCACTCTGTATAATATATTTTAATGTAGCAGTGAATGTCGACGCTTTTTCTGTATGAGGTGGACAGGACTTGACAAAGCTACTACAAATTCACATCCATAATTCCTCATCCGTGGATATAAAAAAAGATTTGCATAATTTGAAAAGTGATTTAACTCATATATCCAATTTAGTGAAATATATGAACACCCAACGCATCGAGTAAAAGGTTGTGTAAATTTATATATTTCAAGGAGAATTTAGAAATCTACGAAAATTTACGTTAATTTTTTATCTGTCCCAAACCACCCATCAACCTGGTCCAAACATCCCTCCCAGGGGGTGGTTTGGGACACTTGTAATTTTTTTTTGGAAATGTCAATTTCAATTTTTTTTTATATTATGTTTCAACAATAAAGTTTCTGTTTCATTTCGAAACTGTTTTTTCTTTATTTTGGTGAGTTTTTGAGGTGTTCTTAGTTGTATTATCAGAGAAGCTATGCGTTTTATAAAAATCGTCCCAAACCTCCCTCCTCTCCCCTACCATTGAATAAAATGTGGGAAACTTTGGAGAGAATAGATATAAATGTCAACTTACTAGAAGCCACTCAGAACCTATACCGGATTTTCATTTATAATGACTAATTGCAGATCACTAGAAAAATTAACTACTGGTAATACCGCATTCCAATTTGAACTGCAGACTGAATATTCCAGACATGGGGTTCAGTGAATGTGATAGATGAAAATTCCACACCTGTAATTTTGAAGCAATCAAAATAGGCTATTTTGACAGATCACCATGGCAACGGAGGTATTATAATGCAAATTTTTTTCTCGTGGGATACCCAACAGTGCGTTATACTGGAAATTTTTTGGCGTGTATACAAGTGACCAATTTTATGATTGAATATTGTTCAGGGCGTCTTATTGATAAACTTTATCGATTTTTGGCTCCCCAAAGCTAGCACAAAGGGTGCTATGGTACCTGAATTACCACATTTTTGTCCTTTTTGGAGAAATTTCGTATGAAATTAACTGTCTCGACCCTTACTTCGTGTAATATGCTCATATTAGTGTTTTTAAATGGAACTCACGGTCTGTAGTTAATTTCACAATATAATAAAAGTTATTGAAACTTCTAAAAAATTGACAATTGCCTCGATAAATCAATATCATCGTCAGAATGAGTTCCATTTAAAAACACTAATAGAAATTTCGTGTTAGTACGATACAGCCTCCGGAGTGTACCTATACAAGTGGCCAATCTTATAATTGGATATTTTTCAATGTATCTCACAGATGTATCCTATTGACTTTCAGCTGACTAAAGCAAGTACAGCGGGTCCTATAAATCCAGATATATTGCATTTTTGGTTACTTTTGTAGAAATTTCGGTTTGTTATTAAGACACATCTCCCGAAGTGTATACAAGTGACACATTTTATGATAGAATATTATTCACGGCATCTCACAGATGCGGAGAAGTTAGTTTTAACCTTTAAAACCGTTTATTTATGATTGAAGTTACGGTTATAAAATGCACATTTATCGAGTTTGTCGTAGAGAAATATATTTGTGGCTATAAAACTCAACATACAATGCCATTAAATCCTTGAAATATTACAAATTTGTCTAAGTAGTATTTTTAGCATAGAAAAATTGAAAAATATATTCAGTTATTTCTCACCACTTAAAAGTAACAACTAAAACATACACTCTAATAGAAAAAATTGCCATTTTTCTATATTATATTTCATCAACAATATTTGACCATCATGAACGTATTCTATTAATTATAATCTCCTCGACTGGATCTGAAAATATAAGATTTGATATTATTTCGACAGTCTCAACCTTGTTAAGTAGCATACAATTGCTTTTTCTCAAGTATATATTGTGTTCTTTTGTTGTCGCTGTCATAAGAGTATTGTCGTGGCGTCAGATATATACGTGAAACTTTTCTTTTATCTACATTTGTCATCAACGATGGCAGACTGTCGCTTTACTTCGCATTTCTTATTGTCCAAAGAAATTTTTCCTTATTCCTTTTGGATATAGTGAAATAAAAATAATAGTGTTTTTAAATGAAACTCAAGGTCTCTAGTTAATTCCACAATATAATACAAGTTATTGAAAATTCTAAAAAATTGACAATTGTTTCGATAAATCAATATCATCGTCAGAATGACAGAAGTTACATTTCATTTTATGCCTACCTGATGTTTAGTAGTTATATTTTTGGCTAGACCAAGAAGTAACCTAACTTGTGATTGGCTTAATATATGTTTATAGAAAAAGAAGAAGATGTGATATTACAAATATTGAAGCTTAGATATTATTAGCCCTATGGTGATATCCTGGATATCATTTTTCCAATTAAGATCAGTATAACTGTGCAATGATATAGAAAACCAGGAAAACTATATCTGCTGATCTTTACAATTATCACTTAAGAAGACAGTTTATTAGTGGAGAATTCCCTAGATTTAACTGTTCATTGACAACTTCATATTGTGGGTTTCTTAAATGTCTTCTAATTTCCAGTTCTTCAAGGAAATCCAGTTCTTGTTTCTTTTCACAAATATGCAGCACTTCTAGTTCTGTGTTAGGTGTCAATGAATGATTGGTGTCAAGTAGATGTTTTGCGTAGTGGGATTTATCTGGTTGTTTTAATCTGTAAGCTCGTAAGTGCTCACTGTATCGTATTTCAAAATTCCTAAGGGTCTGACCCAAATAGACAGCATTACATTCTGGACATTTGAGTTTATATATACCTGACTTCTTTAATAGTGGTATTTTTGTTTTTACATTTAACAATTTTGTACTAACGTTACTTTCTGTTTTAAAAGAAATTGTTGCATTTGTTGCTGAAGATATTATCTTTGAAATATTATTAGAAATATTTCCTGCATATGTGATGGTTTTATAAGTTTTAATTTCATCAGCTTGCTTAGGATATATTAGTTGTAATGCCACTTTTTTCTCTTTTTTACTAATTAGTTTATTTATCATATCTAATGGATAACCGTTAGATGTTGCTATTTGTCTAATTGTATTAATCTCTCTATCAAAATTACATTTGTTCATAGGAACTGAAAAAGCTCTATGTATCATTGAATTATATGCTGCTAGTCTGTGTGAGACAGGGTGGTTAGAATTGAATGGAATTGTCACATCAGTCTGTGTTGGTTTTCGGTAAATTGAATAATCAAGTACATTATTAACTCTTTGAATTTTTAAATCAAGAAAATTGATTGAGCTATTTTCTTCAATTTCTAATGTAAATTTAATTTTCGGGTGTAAATTATTGATGTGGTTGAAAAACACATCTAATTGTCGCTCACTACCCATAAAACAAGCTAATATGTCATCCACATATCTATACCAAAATAAAATATTTTTCGAAATATTACTTTCAAAGATCTTTCTTTCTAAATTGTCCATAAAAATGTTTGCTAAAATAGGTGATATAGGGCTTCCCATTGGTAAACCTTCATTTTGAATATATATCTTATTGTCAAAAGTGAAATAATTCTGATTAATGCATACATCAAATAAATTAAGTATGCATTAATCAGAATTATTTCACTTTTGACAATAAGATATATATTCAAAATGAAGGTTTACCAATGGGAAGCCCTATATCACCTATTTTAGCAAACATTTTTATGGACAATTTAGAAAGAAAGATCTTTGAAAGTAATATTTCGAAAAATATTTTATTTTGGTATAGATATGTGGATGACATATTAGCTTGTTTTATGGGTAGTGAGCGACAATTAGATGTGTTTTTCAACCACATCAATAATTTACACCCGAAAATTAAATTTACATTAGAAATTGAAGAAAATAGCTCAATCAATTTTCTTGATTTAAAAATTCAAAGAGTTAATAATGTACTTGATTATTCAATTTACCGAAAACCAACACAGACTGATGTGACAATTCCATTCAATTCTAACCACCCTGTCTCACACAGACTAGCAGCATATAATTCAATGATACATAGAGCTTTTTCAGTTCCTATGAACAAATGTAATTTTGATAGAGAGATTAATACAATTAGACAAATAGCAACATCTAACGGTTATCCATTAGATATGATAAATAAACTAATTAGTAAAAAAGAGAAAAAAGTGGCATTACAACTAATATATCCTAAGCAAGCTGATGAAATTAAAACTTATAAAACCATCACATATGCAGGAAATATTTCTAATAATATTTCAAAGATAATATCTTCAGCAACAAATGCAACAATTTCTTTTAAAACAGAAAGTAACGTTAGTACAAAATTGTTAAATGTAAAAACAAAAATACCACTATTAAAGAAGTCAGGTATATATAAACTCAAATGTCCAGAATGTAATGCTGTCTATTTGGGTCAGACCCTTAGGAATTTTGAAATACGATACAGTGAGCACTTACGAGCTTACAGATTAAAACAACCAGATAAATCCCACTACGCAAAACATCTACTTGACACCAATCATTCATTGACACCTAACACAGAACTAGAAGTGCTGCATATTTGTGAAAAGAAACAAGAACTGGATTTCCTTGAAGAACTGGAAATTAGAAGACATTTAAGAAACCCACAATATGAAGTTGTCAATGAACAGTTAAATCTAGGGAATTCTCCACTAATAAACTGTCTTCTTAAGTGATAATTGTAAAGATCAGCAGATATAGTTTTCCTGGTTTTCTATATCATTGCACAGTTATACTGATCTTAATTGGAAAAATGATATCCAGGATATCACCATAGGGCTAATAATATCTAAGCTTCAATATTTGTAATATCACATCTTCTTCTTTTTCTATAAACATATATTAAGCCAATCACAAGTTAGGTTACTTCTTGGTCTAGCCAAAAATATAACTACTAAACATCAGGTAGGCATAAAATGAAATGTAACTTCTGTCATTCTGACGATGATATTGATTTATCGAAACAATTGTCAATTTTTTAGAATTTTCAATAACTTGTATTATATTGTGGAATTAACTAGAGACCTTGAGTTTCATTTAAAAACACTAATATGAGCATATTCCACGAAGTAAGGGTCGAGACAGTCAATTTCAATAAAAATAATAACTTGGATAGTACTGTGTCGAATAATAATAATCTAAACATAATCAACAAGACGTTAGAATTAACTGGAAGTCAATGAAAACACTAATATTCGAAGATGATGAAGAATATATGTAAATAACTGAGTGGACAGTTTAACTGGAATAAATTCTGTAACTTAATAAACAAAGGTTTGTCGCAACCAACCAGATTAAACCAAATCAAACAAGAACTAAAACTCAAAGATGCTCAAAAACAGTAAGTTTCAGAACAAAAAAATTGATATCGCAAAAATAACCGACAAAATTAATGAAAAATGTGTAAAAAAATTATATAAGAAATCATTGACGATCAAGAAATAGGGTGGAACGAAAAAACTTTTTTCCTCCAAGTAGTGTGACATAGTTTTTAAAATATGCGTATGAGTAAACAAAAAAAAGTGACAAATGTTTCCTGACCGATTTTAATATTTAGGGGTTCCTCAAGGCCCTTAAAACTTCTGAATTTTACCGATTTTCGATATAATTGCCATATTAAATATAATATTACAAAAAAACTTTTTTTAAGCTGTCATAGTGGAATATATATATATATATATATATATATATATATATATATATATATATATATATATATATATATATATATATATAACAAGATGTACGAATAGTGCGTGACATATGAACAATAAGCAACGAATAAATTAGTTTGCGTGCAATACCCACTAATTTATTCGTTGCTTATCATATATATATATATATATATATATATATATATATATATATATATATATATATATATATATATATGTTGGGATAATAGTATCTTTTATTTATTTTATTGTATATATTTTTATATTATTTATATTAGGTTTCTAATTATTTACATTTATTAGGTTTGTATTATTTATTATAATTTTAGTTGTTGAGCGCCAGATGAAATTGGTCTATCAATTTTTTGTGTGTTATTATTGTGAGCCAGCTATACTAAGTCTATGAGGATGAAATTCTTAACCATAGACAAGGAATTATAGTGGTTGAGGATACGTCTTTTACTCTATAAATTCAAACTCGAGATATAATCTAAATTGTAATATAATTAGTAAATAAAATAATAAACACTCAAATTATTATGTTCCAATAACTTTACAAATAATTAAATATCTAATACAACCCTGTGTTTTCTGGTTATCTTATAGGAAAAGAGAGGGCAACACGAAATAAATCAACTAATGTCGATAAGAAAGATCTCTTTCTATATAGTTATTTGGTTTTGTGTCATAAATATTAACCTATTTTCAAATGTATTATTATTTAATAGTAAATAATAATTTCTTAATTGACCAATACATATATCGTTATGTTTTTAAACACAATTGAAACTATTAAAGAAATTCAAATATTTGATAGGATTATAATGATGGCACAAGTTATAAATCTTTTTACATTCGAGAGGTAAAATGTTTTGATATTGTGGTAAGTACTAACTGTTCAATACTAATTTGTTAATAATAGTTTTTTTTATATATCCTTTATACCTATACTTTTTCCATCAGTGATCAATAAGAAATTATTGTTTACTTAATTTAACGCAATAGTTTATATTTTTAGGTTATATTGCTATCATTAGAATAGTTTATATAAGAAAAACTTTACCTCACAGTTCGTAGTCACTTTTAAACTCAGTTCTTCAGATGATATTCTTTCCTGCTTCTTTTAATTTTGATTAGGATGGCTAAGTAGTTCACATTTATAATTCTTCCCTTAATGCCACTATCAATTTGTCTTCCATATAATAATGTAGGTATTCTCGATTTACAATCCTTTTCTTTGTTACAATCTAATTCATTAATATCTTAACTTTGACTTTTCCAACATTATCATTCACTATTGTACAACATTGAAGTTTTTTATCCTTACTGTAAGTTTCAACAATTTACCTTGGTTAATAATTATAAAGTATTCTTCTTAGCCTCAGCTTTTCGTTTATATAATTTAACATTTTTGTAGATTCTTTTTACTTCATTTTTCTAGTGGGATAATTATTTTTACATCTCTCCTTCAAAAATTCAATCTGTCATCAATGTTTATTTTTCCTAGCAACCATGACTTGTTATTCCTACTAGATTGATATTTTATTTCATGTAGAGATTAAATAAGGACTTGGCACACTACTCTTGAACGCATTTAAATTTTCTTATCTAATGATTTTTTTTTACAAATTAACATTTACAATAATAATTATTGGATTCATAATAATTATATCAGTGAAATTTATATTCTCTCTACCACCTTAATAATTTATTTTAGTAGAGTTTTCATTGAATTTATCGTTTCAAACCTATCAATTCTGATTTTAGTCCAACATTCCCTGAAATTTTCGAAAACTATTCTTTTGGATTTATTCAACAAGAATCTTTTCGAAAATTTTACCTAACTACTTGACTAACTAATAATTTGTAAAAGTACATACTATTACTAATAAATATTCAACTATAAACTAATCATTTATTTTAAGATTAAGAACTGAAAAATTTATATAACTGAGATACATGAAAAATTCCCTGAATTTTCTTGGTTGTAGGATGTATTAGTTCGTACGAATTTACTCCATGTTGGGTATTAATCAGATAAGGGCCTTCATATTATAACTGAAGTTTAGCACACTTGTGATTTCTATGATTTGGAACACGCAGAGCTTTAAGAATAACATATTCACCGAATTGAAAGGTAATTGGTTTCTTTATTTTGCTCTTTCTTCTCTTAATGTATTTTTCTGCATTCTTTAGTAATTTTTCATTTGTTTTCTCGACTAACTGATTATAGGTTTTTTCATTCTCTAAGATCCAATGTCTTGCTGGATGTTCATTTTTAAATAAAAATATTGGTGCCAATTCTGTAATTGTATTGGGTATGTTGTTCATATAAAATTGTACGTTTTCTAGATTTTGTTCCCAATATTGTTGTTTGTCATGGATTAAAACTTTAAGATATTTGATTATTTCCTTTATGACTCTTCCAGCTGGGTTAGCGTTTGGATGTCTAACAGATGTAAATATAGGGTTTATATTTGACTTAATCAACCATGTTTTTAATGATGCATTATTAAAATAGGTAGCATTATCCATTATGCAATTATTGGGAATATCATTATCCATGAAATATTTTGTTAAATTCCTGTTTGTGATCTTTGTATTCGTCTTAATACTAGGAAATACAGTTATATATTTTGAGAATATATCCACAATTACCATGATATGTCTACTGCCTTCTAAACTAGGTACTAAATTTGAAATGTAATCTATTGCTATGGTTTCTAGAGGTTTTGAAGCTAAAATAGTTTTAGGTAAATTTTAATTATGGAAATTCTTTTCCTTGGCAAATTGGCATATTTCACATGTTTTTTATTAGATTGATGTCCTTCCTAGAAATATAATTTTCTCTGAATATCAGAAATAATTTTCTTGTACCAATATGATTGAATTCTATGTGTAAATTTTTTATAATTCTTCTTGACAAATCTTCTGTGGTTACATAAACTTCGTTACCGTATAATGATTTATAGAATACCCCTTCTTTAAATTCAGATTTATTGTTCTCGTCTTGTTTTAAATTCAATTGATCTGCCTTTATTGTTTCTGATGAGAATACTCCTTGATTATTCTTAAACATATTTAGTCCTATTTTCTTTTCATTAATGCTATTGTTTTGTAAATTACTGTCCATTCTGCTGATGTTGTCAGGTACAATATTTTTACAGCCTGGTACATATGATCTCGAAATCATATTCTTGTATCAGTAAAGCGCATCTATGAATTCTAGCGTTCCCATATTTATTTTCTAAAATAGTTGTAAGTGCTTGATTGTCTGTCAAAATGTCAAATTTATTTCCAAGTAAATAAAATCTTAGCTTTTGTATACAGAATATGATGCTATCTAATTCTAATTCGCCAACACTATAGTTCTTTACTGATTTTTTTGTTAGTCTACTTACAAAAGATATGGGAATTTCTTTATCATCTAAATTTTGACTTAATACTCCAGCAAAACGGTTTATCGAAGCATCAGTCTTTAGGATGAATTTTTCGTTATAATTAGGATGGTATATTTTAAGTTGTTTTAAGAATTCTTCCTTTATTTTGTTAAAAGCTACTTCTCTTTTATGGTTCCATTGCCATTTTACATTTTTATGAAGCAATTCCTAAAGTGGTAACTCAATTCCAGATAAAGCTGGTAGTAGTCGTTTAAAATAGTTCAATGTACCTAAAAATCCTCTAAGAGTTCTTAAATTTGATGGTCTTGGATATTCCTGAATTAATTTACATCTTTCAGGAGACATTTCAATACCTTGTCTATCAATTTTGAAACCTAAATATTCAATTTCTTTTTTATAAAATTGGCAT
Organism: Galeruca laticollis; assembly: GCA_963921935.1. Lineage (NCBI taxonomy): Eukaryota > Metazoa > Arthropoda > Insecta > Coleoptera > Chrysomelidae > Galeruca > Galeruca laticollis. The sequence goes on along the minus strand of OY998176.1, from coordinate 205,746,947 downwards.
TTCTCAACGTGTAATTTTAAACCAGCCTCATCTAACTCCTTTAAAATTATTTCTATATGCTTAAGATGTTCTTGTTTTGTTTTAGAGAAAATTAAAATATCGTCTACATAATCTAGGGTGAAATATTCATATTTGTTTAGGATTTTTTGGAGAGCCTTTAGTAGTGCACTGCTTGCAGATTGTATTCCGAAAGGTGTAACACAAAAACGATACACTACTCCATCTACTATGAAACCTGTGTAATCTCTACTTTCTTCATGGAGTGGTATCAACCAAAAGCTGTGTTTTAAATCTAATTTAGTAAAATAACTTGTTTTAGTAATTCTCCCTAAAGTAGCTTCTATGGATAACGGTGATTCGTATTCTGGAATACAGTGTTTATTCAAATTTCTGGCATCAAAACATATTCGATTATCTGGTAGTTTTTCTGTGGTTGATTTCTTACGAACTATAACGATAGGGTTTATAAAAGAAGTTGTGCTATACTCTATAATATTATTCCTAAGTAGTTTATCAATTGCTCTCCTTGTGTCATCTTCATATTTATAAGGGATAGGATAGGTTTTTTATTTGAAATTTTGTATGTCATTGATTTTGATTTTGTGTACATAATTAGTAGCAACTCTGGGTTCTTCATTAAATAATCCTTGATATTTTACAATTAACTTCATCACTTCATTTTTCATCTCTTTTCCACAATTTGTGATTACTCCTTTTAAATAATTTTCTTCATTTACATCTCTCTTTTCATGATATTCATATAAATAATCATTTGTTTTCGCCTCACAATTATTTTCCATTCTATTTAAATCCATTTCTTCACACTCTCCACTTCTTTTAAACATATCATTCGAATAACCTTCTTGTACTCCTATTTGTATTTTATTTGAATATTTTTCTGCTTCATTATCTTCTTCTTCGAAACCAATTTCTACATTATTCATCATTATCGACTTCATATTATAATCAATAATTATTTTGTGTCTATCTAACTCGTCATTCCCCAACAAAATATCAAATTCCATATCCTTCACCACTAATAGTTGTGTATTCACTAAGCAATTGTTAATTTTTATATCTACAATTAAGGATTTATTGACTTCTCCTAGTTTCTTTCTATTTATTCCTACCAAGATGATTTTTTTAACTGTTACAATATTGTTATTTAAATTTAATTTATTCACAAACGCATAGTTTATTAATGATGTTTCAGAACCCGTATCAATTATTATCTTAATATTTTGATTATTTATTTTCCCACGAATTATTACCAATTTTGTTTCTTTTGTTTTTAGATCATCGTGTGTCATAAGAAATTCACATGGATGACAATATTTGTACAGACTCTCCGAAACACCATTATTTAATGAAAATCCTGTCTGTGGGAAGAGTTGTCAGGAGCTTGGGCTGAAGAATTTTCCCTATATTCCTGATTTACTTCACTGTGATCGTTATGTTCTAAACTACGTTCCCTTCTCTGATAATTCACCCTTCGATTATCATTTTGCCTTTCTGAATTTATCTCTGTATCAGAGCTACGTCTTTGGCGATAATTTGTATTATTATTATAATTTCTAGGATTATTATTATAATTATTGTGGTTACGTCTGTCATAATTGTATTGATTGGGATAATCAGTAACTCTATTATTTACATTGTTGGGATTACCATTAAAATTATTATTGTATCTAAGTCTATTAAAATTTCTGTTATTTGTGTTGTTGTTAATATTTTTTTTATAATTGTTATCATTATAATTTGGATTGTCTGCATTTCGGGTATCGTAACTGTAATTTCTATTTTGTCTGTTCATTCTATTATCAAGATTTCTTTCCATTCTTTTCAGATATCTATCTAATTGGTCGAATTATTTTATATTTTGGGTAGCTATTGTCTCAGATATTTCTGGTTTATAATGTCTGGAGATATACATTACTATTTCTTTCTCACGAATACACGGTTCTAATAATTGTGATTGTCAGTACAAATTTAATGCATAGTAGCTCATACTTTGTTCTCCTTTATAATTGTAGCTTCCAAAATAAAGTTTTTCTCTTGAAATTTATTGATTTATTTCACTCCAATATTATTTCAGAAACCCTTCTTCAAATTGTACATACTTATTAATAATTGATTCCTTACTATTGAACCAAAGTTGTGCTTGTCCACCTAAATTACACCTTATTATTTCCTTCATATCTTCTAAGTCTTCTGTCTATTTAGTTTTACTTCTCAAAGTCCTTAAAAACACTTTTGGGTGTATTCTTCTGATGTCCCCTCCAAATTTTATTATGTTTTCAATTCGAAACGTTGGTAATTGTGTGACAATGTTTGAGTTTTTGACTTTGTTTTCTAATCCTTGTATTTTTCCCTCTATGTCTCTTTGTATAGTTCGTATTGCTTTCTTATTTTCTTCATCGGCAATTTTTAAACTTGTTTGTATTCCCGTTTCCATGTTTTTGTCTAATTTGTTCACGTCATTCCAAATTTCATGTATTTCCACTCTATTTTTCTTTATTTCTCTATCCAATGCTTCACATTTGGTATCCATTGCTTGTGAACATCTATCTTCCACTACGTCTAGTTTTCTATCAAACGTACTTATTTCGTCTTCATATTTTTTATTTATCATATTGATTTTTCCCTCTTGTAAATTTATTTCTCTGGTAAGTGTTTCAAATCTCGATTTCATATCCTCTATGTGCTTATCAATGTGTTCGTTTTGTTTCTCGATTTTATGGTCAATTTTTGTACTGATTTCTGTACTTTGTTCTTGCATTAATTTCTTCATTAGGGTTTGAAACATATTCATCATCTCTGTCTCCTTCCTTCTTGTTTGTTCTCCTTCGGCTTGTTGTTCTGGGTCATCCTCTTTTCTTTCCTTGTCATTCTTCTCAGCTTTTCGTTTATATGATTTAACTTATTTGTAGATTCTTTTTACTTTATTTTTCTAGTAGGATAATTATTTTTACATCTCTCCTTCAAAAATTCAATCTGTCATCAATGTTTATTTTTCCTAGCAACCATGACTTGTTATTTTATTTCATGTAGAGATTAAATAAGGACTTGGCACACTACTCTTGAACACTTTTAAATTTTCTTATCTAATGATTTTTTTTTACAAATTAACATTTACAATAATAATTATTGGATTCATGATAATTATATCAGTGAAATTTATATTCTCTCAACCACCTTAATAATTTATTTCATTGAATTTATCCTTTCAAACCTATCAATTCTGATTTTAGTCCAATATATATATATATATATATATATATATATATAATATATATATATATATATATATATATATATATATATATATATATATATAACAACAAAGATATTCATGGGTAATTCACGCAAAATAAAGGGCTACTGAAATAGAGTGGTAACCGTGGACATGCATGTTTCTGGCTCATTTTGCCTCATCAGCACGGCATAACCAAATAAGGATTTGAAATTTGGGAGCAAAGATGTTAATCGAAACATTGGAAAACACAAAATAACGGATTACAGCAGGGAAACCAAACGCTCATTTGTGTCTTCAATTGGAAGATCCCGAGTTTTCAGGACATCAACCAACATCGACACGGAGGCGCATATAGCCCCCCCGCCATGAACCTTCCGACCCATAGTAAATAACAAAGAAGATGTAGGAATATCGCGTGATATGTTAACAACAACAACAAAAATATTCATGGGTAATTCACGCAAAATAAAGGGCTACTGGAATAGAGTGGTAACCGTGGACATGCATGTTTCTGGCTCATTTTGCCTCATCAGCACGGCATAACCAAATAAGGATGTGAAATTTGGGAGCAAAGATGTTAATCGAAACATTGGAAAAAACAAAATAACGGATTTCAGCAGGGAAACCAAACGCTCATTTGTGTCTTCAATTGGAAGATCCCGAGTTTTCAGGACATCAACCAACATCGACACGGAGGCGCATATAGCCCCCCCGCCATGAACCTTCCGACCCATAGTAAATAACAAAGAAGATGTAGGAATATCGCGTGATATGTTAACAACAACAACAAAGATATTCATGGGTAATTCACGCAAAATAAAGGGCTACTGAAATAGAGTGGTAACCGTGGACATGCATGTTTCTGGCTCATTTTGCCTCATCAGCACGGCATAACCAAATAAGGATGTGAAATTTGGGAGCAAAGATGTTAATCGAAACATTGGAAAACACAAAATAACGGATTTCAGCAGGGAAACCAAACGCTCATTTGTGTCTTCAATTGGAAGATCCCGAGTTTTCAGGACATCAACCAACATCGACACGGAGGCGCATATAGCCCCCCCGCCATGAACCTTCCGACCCATAGTAAATATCAAAGAGGATGTAGGAATATCGCGTGATATGTTAACAACAACAACAAAGATATTCATGGGTAATTCACGCAAAATAAAGGGCTACTGAAATAGAGTGGTAACTGTGGACATGCATGTTTCTGGCTCATTTTGCCTCATCAGCACGGCATAACCAAATAAGGATGTGAAATTTGGGAGCAAAGATGTTAATCGAAACATTGGAAAACACAAAATAACGTTTTTCAGCAGGGAAACCAAACGCTCATTTGTGTCTTCAATTGGAAGATCCAATGAGCGTTTGGTTTCCCTGCTGAAATCCGTTATTTTGTGTTTTCCAATGTTTCGATTAACATCTTTGCTCCCAAATTTCACATCCTTATTTGGTTATGCTGTGCTGATGAGGCAAAATGAGCCAGAAACATGCATGTCCACGGTTACCACTCTATTTCAGTAGCCCTTTATTTTGCGTGAATTACCCATGAATATCTTTGTTGTTGTTGTTAACATATCACGCGATATTCCTACATCTTCTTTGTTATTTACTATGGGTCGGAAGGTTCATGGCGGGGGGGCTATATGCGCCTCCGTGTCGATGTTGGTTGATGTCCTGAAAACTCGGGATCTTCCAATTGAAGACACAAATGAGCGTTTGGTTTCCCAGCTGAAATCCGTTATTTTGTGTTTTCCAATGTTTCGATTAACATCTTTGCTCCCAAATTTCACATCCTTATTAGGTTATGCCGTGCTGATGAGGCAAAATGAGCCAGAAACATGCATGTCCACGGTTACCACTCTATTCCAGTAGCCCTTTATTTTGCGTGAATTACCCATGAATATCTTTGTTGTTGTTGTTAACATATCACGCGATATTCCTACATCTTCTTTGTTATTTATATATATATATATATATATATATATATATATATATATATATATATATATATATATATATATACATATATATATATATACAGGGTGTTCATTTCAGGACTTCCCACCCTAATTTTTTTCGTAATGTGTGTATTTAAAAAAAATCCTGGGACACGTCAACAAATATATCGAAGGGGGCAACTTTTTATCATAAAGGCAACGCGCCCCCTTTCAAAATCTTAAATAGGAATGGATATCGAGTCATACCTCATTTTAAAGGTCTTTCAAATCTCTACACGTCGGTTTTTGTTTTTTTTTTAAATTGATCGATTCGTTGTCGAGATATTTAGGAAAATCTATTTGCTGCTTCGTACCATTAAAATAAAAAATGCAACTGTTTATTCTCATTCCTTTTATCAAAACTAAATTACAATATTGTACACAGATTTTCAATTTGATAATTGCTGAAAATGTTGCACATTGTTGGCCAAACAATGGTATAACCGCTGTTCAAATTCGTGAAGCACATTTTCAAACACTTCTGTTCGAATTGCTCGACATTCTGCAGTAATCCTTTGTCGAAAGTCTCCTATATTTTGTGGCGGGGGTGTGTAAACAACTGATTTTAAATGTCCTCATAGAAAAAAATCACATGGTGCTAGATTTGGGGACCTGGCTGGCCACTCTATAGGTCCTCTTTGCCCTAACCATTTACCGGGAAATAAATTGTTTAACCATTGACGGGCCGGAAGCACATAATGGGGGGGAGCTCCATCTTGCTGAAAATATAACTCATTTTCATCAAGAAAGTTTTTGCCATCTCTATCCAGTTGATTTTCAATTGCTTCGGTAATTAACGGATTGATCGTATTTTCTAGCATATTCAAGTACATCTCACCATTTAGATTTCCATTTATAAACAGTGGACCAATTACTTGATTTCCTAGTAGACCGGCCCATACATTAATTTTTTGTGGATGCTGGGTATGCCCTTCGACAAATACATACATATTTTTCAAAAATTCGTTATTGTTATTAATAATTGTAGTCATTTGTTCACAAAACTCAATTCTTCTGTCAAAACCGTCTTCACTTAACTCTTGACATACTTTCATTTTATAGGGATGGAATTTATTAATTTTTGTAATTTTGTGGACAGAGCCTAAGGAAATTCCAGTTGCAGCGAAAATGATACGTAACGAAGTATTAGGATTCATACCAAAATAACCTATCACTTCATTCAAAACTCTTAGCTGATCATGTTTTAAATTTGCAACAGATCCTGTCTGAGTAAATTTGGCGATTAGATTTAGGACATACCTATGAGAGTTGTTCTTATCTGGGTGCCTTTCGTTAAATATTGCAGCAGTTCGTCGAGCACATTGGTTTTCGGCGCCGTAAATTAACACTATTTCAACTTTTTCAGCTAAAGTGTAAACCATTTTTAATAAATTGCTTTTTCACACAACTGGTAAGTATGGTAATCAATTCAATAGGTATCATGTCTTTTATTTTCTCTATCAAAAACATTTTTTTGCATTTTTTTATACAAAAAAGTTGATAGGAATAACAAAACAAACAATTGCAGTTTTTATTTCAATGGTACGAAGCAGCAAACAGATTTTCCTAAATATTTTGACAACGAATCGATCAATTAAAAAAAAAAGCCGACGTGTAGAGATTAAAAAGACCTTTAAAATGAGGTATAACTCGATACTCCTTCCCATTTAAGATTTTGAAGTTGGCAACTCCCCCTGGCGGGGGGTGAAAGGGGGCGCGTTGCCTTTATGATAAATAGTTGTCCCCTTCGATATATTTGTTGACGTGTCCCAGGATTTTTTTCAAAATATACACATTTCGAGAAAATTAGGGTGGGTCCTGAAATGAACACCCTGTATATATATATATATATATATATATATATATATATTTCATAACTTAAAATAGCATATTAAAAAAAACTTTTCTCTACTACCAGGACTTCAGGATCTTCAAACTTATCTAATTTAGCAAAAATTACTTATTAATTCTTAAAATGACCCGCCACTGACCCGCTCGCATGTCATAACATGTATTAACTTATTCGAGTGTCGACTGTCAGGCTTAGTTGTGTGTAAACCTCAGAAATATCAACATCGTCGTAAAGTGTGAAAATATTAATGACAACTAGAAGTAGAGACAAGTGTATTGTTTTTGGATATCCAAAGTTATTAAGAGGTAGAGTTTTGCCAACGTTTAACGATGTTATGTGTCATTATTTGTTTGTGCAACATGACTTAATGAATAGGTATGTCGGAAAGGGTCTTTCTGTTCGTGAGATTCTAAAACAAATTGCGACAAAAATTGAAGAAATTTGGCCCAAAGCTTCAATTCCTGTAGTGAGTAAAAACCTAATATGGGACAATATCAAAAAGTTTCATGAACGTTAAAAACTTATTCAGAGAAATTTAAAAAGCAGGCAGGATACTGAAACGATTGAACTAAAATCAGACTCATTTAAAGAAGAGGCCTCTAAGTTATTTGATATAGCCGCTTGCAAGTGTGAGTTTCAAACATGTAAGTGTGAAAAATCAAAAAAAGTACCCCAAAGAGAACAAGCCTTTCTTGCTGACCAAATTACTAAGAGAGTAATGGCTATTGGAACAGTAGACATAAAAGTCACCACGAAAATTGCAAATACTATGAACAGAAAAAATTGTTCCTTTGAAAAAGAAGACCCAAAACCCAGTTGCAGTTACTCAGATGTGCCGGAGAAAATTTTAGAATTCGATACTAGCGGTGAAGACAATGAAGAGGAGGAAGTTGAATCTACGTAAGTTTACTTAATCTTTATTTAAAAAAATTAAAGTGATTTTATTGTTCAGGTGAAACAAAATCAAAAACGACAACCACCTCAAATTCATGATTGGAATCGGTAGCATCTGCCCTTAGTCAAAAAGAGGAAGACGATCTTCTTGATAAAAGCTCAGATCGAGGTCCAGATGATGTCTTGGGTAATTTTAATTCACACTTTTCTTAAAACTGCAAAAACATGAGAACCAATTTCTCCTTTTTAGACAAAACAAATCCAGAAAACAAAATTTTATCACAAATGAGGGTTAAATGGCCATCTGTGGCACTTGTCTGTAACAGAACTGGGGTGTCAGATCGTGCAGTAGCTATAATAGTTAATGCTGTTTTGGAAGATACGGGTGTTTTATCAAAAGCAAATGCCGCAATGCCAATAAATAGCATGAAAATCAGAAGAGCGCGAAAAGCACAACGAGAACTTTGTATGGCCAAAACCACGGAAAAACTTGCTATTATAGAAATATTCTTTGACGGCAGAAAGAACCAAACACTAATTGATGAAACTACTGCCAAAAACGTCGGCGTGCTACAGAAGAACACATATCTCTTGTAAATGAACCAGGTTCCCAATATATAGGACACGTCGTTCCAGAAAGTGATTCAGCATCAAATATAAAAGCATCAATTCTACTTTTTTCACAACGAAATTTTAATTTAAACGGCTTAATTGCTGTTGGATCAGATGGAACGGCAGTAAATACTGGAGCAAAAAACGGGTTAATTCGTTTGTTAGAGAAAGAACTCAATCGTTCCCTGCAATGACTTATCTGCTTATTTCACTTTAGTGAGCTTTCCCTGCGACATCTAATTGAAGAAACTGATGGCGAAACTTCAGGTCCCCGCGGACACAAAGGTCCAATTGGGCAAAAATTAGAATCCCGCGAAAATCTTCTAGTAGAAAAGAATGGAATCAGATCTACCACAGCTGGATGGCAACGGATCTGATTTAAGTACAGATCAGCAGTATTTGTTAGACATATTGCAATCGGTTGAAACTGGAAATGTATCTGCTTCTTTGGCCTCAAGAAATACAGAGAAACTGTCACATTCTAGATGGCTTACAACAGCTAACCGAGTTATGAGGCTTTACGTAGCAACTAAAGTTCCAGATGAAAATCTTTGCCTGTTGGTAACTTACATATCCAAAGTCTATGCCCCATTCTGGTTTAGAGTGAAACTTCAGCCATCATGTTGTAACGGATCAAGGCACTTGTTCCAGTTAATCCAATCATGTAGCATACTACCTGAAAAGGTTCAAAACATTATTTATCCCGTTATCCAACGTAATGCATTTTTCGCTCATCCGGAGAACATATTATTGTCAATGGTTACGGATGAAGATCCGCTATACAAGGAACTTGCTATACGACGTATTATAAAGGCGAGGAGTAAAGGTAGACAAACGATACGGGAATTTGATATCCCTGCGATACGTTTTGATGCCAAGCATTATTCGGATATGATTTCTTGGATCGAAGTAAGTACTACTGAACCCTCAATGACAATTAATATGGATATGAACCTCGATTAAATATCTATTATAAGTCCTTTTCATTTTCCATTATTACCTTGTACTACTCAAGCAGTAGAACGTTGCGTTCGCCTGGTGACTGAAGCATCAGCTGCGGTGTGTGGTCAGAGTAATCGGGATGGGTTTATTAAAAACAGGGTTGAGTCAAGACAAATGTTGCCATGTTCTGAAAAAAGATCTGACTACTTTAAAAATAGAAATGAGTATAGTAATGTTAATTAGTTTAGTTACCTACTACAAGTTTTAGAGCTATTGTTATGTTCTTTATTATTCCGAACATAAGGTTAATAAAACTATAATTTAACTAAAACTCGTCTTTTTGTTCCATTTTGCTATATTTAAGGGAATTTGAGGAGCCCTAAAATGTTAACATTCCAATTTGAGATTTGGTAGGTTATTTTCTACAACCTTAAGCAGCACATTAATATGTATGTCATGACCATCTTACAAAAATTAAAAAAAAAATTAGTTGAGAGGCTCAATGTTAATATATTATCAAATATGGCATCCCTTTGAGGAACCGCAAGGTATGAAGTCACCAGCTTTGTTTTTTCGTATACTTGACTTTGATAGTAAGAAGCATTTTTTTCAACTATGACACAACGCTATTCAACTTTTTTGTTTTTTCGATCCACCCTATCAAGAAAGTATTGATAACAACAAACAGAAAAATTTTGAAGAAAAAACGATTCGAAGCTAATTTAATAAAGAAGTTTTGATTCTTCTATTATTTCCATGTTAGCTTTTCATGTCCACAGTTGCATATTATCTAGAACCCGTTTGGTCCACTATCAAATTGTCAGTATATTAGAATAATAAATTTGTTAATCGAAAGCAGTATTTTTCAAATAAAAATTGGCGTTCGTATAAATATTCATTTATTCTTGCAATAATACGAAAAGGGTCGTTTCACCGTTATATCGAACGCGTGTATCTAAAAGTATATACAAACTAAACAAGTGCATCTTGATTACTTTGATCTGAAGGCATATACACAGATGCTACAGTATCCGGTAACTTTAATAGGGAAAGGTAACGTCCCCTCGGACTGTTGCTGACTCATTCTGCAATCAGAGGGTTCGTCGGTAGCAGCATACACATTTTGAGGTACATCTGCACCAAGGAATATAGACAAATGGGACGTTATTTTTTCACTTTTGAATTACTTAGTCCTTTTAATCAGAATTTCCGCTTTTTTTCTAACAAGGTTATCGAGCTTAACAATGATTTACAACTGTCACTGATATATGCGTATTGCTGTTACCATTTCATATTATTTTGCGTCTTGAATTGCTTCGGAGATATCGTGATCAAATTCTGACAGGACTAATTTCATTTCACTGAACTTTTCAAAGAAACCTGCTTTTTGTCAAAATTCTTACCTTGAAATTACTGATTTAAATGGCAAACAGAATAAATGAATAAATGAATAAATAAATAAATAAATAAATAAATAAATAAATAAATGAATAAATGAATAAATGAATAAATGAATAAATGAATAAATGAATAAATGAATAAATGAATAAATGAATAAATGAATAAATGAATAAATGAATAAATGAATAAATGAATAAATGAATAAATGAATAAATGAATAAATGAATAAATGAATAAATGAATAAATGAATAAATGAATAAATGAATAAATGAATAAATGAATAAATGAATAAATGAATAAATGAATAAATGAATAAATGAATAAATGAATAAATGAATAAATGAATAAATGAATAAATGAATAAATGAATAAATGAATAAATGAATAAATGAATAAATGAATAAATGAATAAATGAATAAATGAATAAATGAATAAATGAATAAATGAATAAATGAATAAATGAATGAATGAATAAATGAATAAATGAATAAATGAATAAATGAATAAATGAATAAATGAATAAATGAATGAATGAATAAATGAATAAATGAATAAATGAATAAATGAATAAATGAATAAATGAATAAATGAATAAATGAATAAATGAATAAATGAATAAATGAATAAATGAATAAATGAATAAATGAATAAATGAATAAATGAATAAATGAATAAATGAATAAATGAATAAATGAATAAATGAATAAATGAATAAATGAATAAATGAATAAATGAATAAATGAATAAATGAATAAATGAATAAATGAATAAATGAATAAATGAATAAATGAATAAATGAATAAATGAATAAATGAATAAATGAATAAATGAATAAATGAATAAATGAATAAATGAATAAATGAATAAATGAATAAATGAATAAATGAATAAATGAATAAATGAATAAATGAATAAATGAATAAATGAATAAATGAATAAATGAATAAATGAATAAATGAATAAATGAATAAATGAATAAATGAATAAATGAATAAATGAATAAATGAATAAATGAATAAATGAATAAATGAATAAATGAATAAATGAATAAATGAATAAATGAATAAATGAATAAATGAATAAATGAATAAATGAATAAATGAATAAATGAATAAATGAATAAATGAATAAATGAATAAATGAATAAATGAATAAATGAATAAATGAATAAATGAATAAATGAATAAATGAATAAATGAATAAATGAATAAATGAATAAATGAATGAATGAATAAATGAATAAATGAATGAATGAATAAATGAATGAATGAATAAATGAATGAATGAATAAATGAATAAATGAATAAATGAATAAATGAATAAATGAATAAATGAATAAATGAATAAATGAATAAATCAAGTCTCCTTGATGATGCTCTTCACACATGAATTTCTTTAAGTTTGTTCCAGATATCTTTAGATCCATCACTGTTTATTATTTGTTGTGCTTGACTGGCTTCAATCGCTCCTGAAATCATAGATGCAGCTATTGCACTTCATCCTTTTAGATTTCAATGTCTTTTCGATTTGTCTCATTTACTTCTGGACATACTGTTTCAATGGTATCCAACACTTCTTGGCTTTTAGCATCAATTTCATTTAATGTCTCCATAATTGACAGTTTGTCTCGTTCAACTTAATTATTGCATTTTGCCCCTCCATTATTTTTGATTTTCTACAGTTGTACCTCGAATAAAAGTATTTTTGTCGTACAGCTTTTTCTCAAAATAGTATTAAAACACTTCCTTTTATATACTAACCACAGGTGCCTGGGTCCTTAACCTGTTAGTGAAGTAATAACTTGTACTTCAGTGTTCAATACTTCTATTGAAATAGAGAAATAATATTATTTTATAATGAAAGGAAAAAATATCATTTATATGACACTATCTCTGGGCGAATGGTTGTACCAACACTAAACGTAACTACGTCTATGATAATAAATTTTTCTAAAGAAACCCGCAAATATTTTTTTTCTCATTAATACATTCTATAAGTACGTTGTTAATTCTAATTATGAAAATATTGTCGAAATACTTGCTACAATTATGAAATCGTAGATTACTACAACAAATGAGGTAAGTTGAGTCACATAACAAGTGTTTACAGTATTGGTAACTAACATTTCTTTGTTTCTACATGCACGGGTACATATTAGATATTTCTTTCGATGTTGCAAATCCATTATAAAGGAGATAATATATGCTGACCCATTAAAATAACAGTAGTGATAAAATTAAAGGTGATTTCTAATCCATTCATGGTTTGATTAAATACACTGATGAAATTATCTACAAAGTTACATATTTTCTTATTTCATATAAACTGAAACAAATAAACGGTTTTAAAGATTGAAACTAACTTTTCCGCATCTGTGGCCCTGAACAATATTCTATCATAAAATGATTACTCGTATACACCTCGGGGGATGTATCGTGCTAACAAACCAAAATTTCTCCAAAAATAACCAAAAATTTAGTATATCTGGATTTATAGGAACCGCTGTTCTCGCTCTAGTCAACTGAAAATCAATAGGGTACATCTGTGAGACACCTTGAACAATATTCAATCATAAAATTGATGAATCGTATACTCTCTGGAGGCTGTATCGTGCTAACAAACTGAAAATTCTCCAAAAATGACAAAAATTTGGTACTCCAAGTACCATAGCACCCGTTATACTGGCTTTAGTGAAATGAATATCGATAGGGTTCATTTTTGAGATGCTCTGAATATTATCCAATCATAAAATTGGTCACTTGTATATACTCCGAAGGCTGTATCGTGCTAACAAACTGAAACTTCTCCAAAAATGACAAAAATATCGTACTTAAAGTACTGTAGCACATGTTGTATTGGCTCTGGTGAGCTGAAAATCAATAGGGTTCATCAGTGAGATGTCCTGAATGATATTCAATCATAAAATTGGTGACTTATTGCACTCCGGAGGCTGTATCGTGCTAACAAGAAATGTAAGGAAAAGTGCCCGATGACAACGACGACGGCTAAATACCGTTTTTTCGTGTTGTTGTTGATGGAAAACGTGAAAATAACTCAAAAAAAAATTTCAAAATTCCAACCTTTTTTGGGGTAAACCAATGTTTTTCTCGCATATAGAAAGGTTGGGCGGAAAAGTAAAAATAATTGAATCTAAATTAATCATTATGTATAAGAAACTTATTTTCATTCACGTTTGTAAGTAAGTAGTTAATCCTTTTGGTTTCTACTCCTTGGTTGCAACGTAAAGTGCACGTAATGGCTCCTGGCTACTGTTGTTTGACAAGTGGATTTCGATTAAACGAAAGAGGTTATTAATGAACGTATATGCATCATTCTGAATATAGGTACGAGGTTTCATTTTAAAATGCAAATATATAACTACCGCTAGCGGAAGGGTAGTTAAAATTAGATAAGATGGGAATAATTGCAAGCTGTCACATCAATTCTATTTTATTGACAGGTCTGGGGATTTGAAGTAATACGAAATATATGTAAATAAATGAACTTGGTTGTTATATTTTTTACAATTTTCCCTCCTTCTTACTGCTCTGTTTTCGTTCGTGTGTTTTTTAGATTAGGGATTACCGCAATTATGTAGACTAGTGATGAGAGAAACAAGATTGAGACCAAGATAGTCTTGGTATCGGTGTTGGTATTCTTATTGGTATTGGTTAAATACTTGTGGTCTTGTTCTTGTTTATTTAATCCTGGTGTTGGTCTTGCGCATTGAGTCTTACATTATTTGGTATGAATAGTGAATAGTCGTGAGGTCCTGAGGAGGACAAAAAACGTCCTATAAAGAACAACGGCAATAATAAGAAAATTAGAAATATTATGAAAAAAAATAATCAAAAAACTAGCAGACAGTGAAGCTAAGGAAGAAAAATTATGGCGACAAGGCTAAGAAACGGAAATCGAAAGAAAGTAAAAGAAAAATTCGACTAAAAATGGGAACACGGAATATTAGAACGCTTTTAGTTATAGAGAAAATGGAGAAACTTTCCAAAGAAATGAAGAAGTACTAAACAGAGGAGTTAACATTATAAGAATAAAGATGGGGCGAAGAGGGAGAATAGATTTCACATTGTTTTATGCAGGCATAGGATTCATGGTTAGGAGAAGATATAAATAAAATGTCTAATGGCCGGTTGCACCAAAATCGGCTATAATCAGGGTTAGTTAATTTCGTTTAAATTTTGATCACTCTTAAATTTATGTTGGGTTTTACCAGGCATAACTCAGTTTATCACTGGTTAAGTGAACATATGGAAGTATTACAGTTATTTTGTATTATATATGTTGGCATAATTGTATTTGTTGGCCCGGCGTAACAGGAACTTTGTTTAATAGTGACATTTGTGTTTAGTTTCTTCATAGTTAAGGGTGTAATTGATTTTATTTGTGAATATGTATATAAAACATTCTAATATGATATTATATCTGCGTCTACACGTCCTGGTAACTGAATCTTGATGTGGGTATAGTCAATAGCTCCAAGAACTTGAGGAAATGATGCCACATTACGAAATAGATCTGTTGTTGGGTATTTTTTGTTACCTGTTTACTGTTTGGAAAAACCACATATCTTCCATACAATTTAGCAGTTGCTTCAGACACTCTTACTAATTCTGGAAACTGTAGATTTGTGCATCCCTATAGAATCCCCAATTGTATCCAAGTGTCCACCCGTTGAATATAAACGAAGGTAAATCAACTACTTATTCATGGGAGTAACGTTATTTTTCGTACAAAAAAATTCTTATATGTATATATTTATAATTCCAAAGGTATTTCAAAGTAAACTAATATGATTAGAAGTGCTTTACTTAGTTGTTTTCTATTAAAGCTAATAGTTGATATACACAATTTTTTGTTAAACGGAATCTTTTTCGAGACGTTGTTTCATCGAGAGAATCTAAATAAGATTCTCTTTAATATATTTGTCGTGGTAATTCATTTCCAATGAAATCTAACACTTCAATATCGTCGTCATCAACAAAATCAAATTCAAAATAATTATTCATTTTTCACTAGCTTCAAAATTTATTATTTCAAATTTCGTCTCCAGCCTTTTGTATTCGGTTAGTTGTGTTTACCTATGTACCTGTATGTTTGAAATATTTTCAATAATTTTTTATTCTGTCACTTCACCATAAAGTGGTGGCAAAATTTAAATTTAGGCAAGATTAAAGTATTTTTGATAATTTTATAAGATTGAATGGATATGTAATTTGTACTAATTAAATCATTGTACTCTTAATATACAATGCAACCATAAAATAAGTAAGCTCATTATCAGAAAAAATTGTTGGACGAATTGTCTTTTATTTGTGACGGTGATCTTATGATTAGTTTTCAATATTTGCATATACACTCATTTATTCGGCGGATGTTAACTGCAGACGGGGCTTATGACATGGATTAAAAGATGGTCAATTGCAGACGAAGAAAAAGGGTCTGTTTACCTGTTAAATGAGTTAACTGCATACCGCGGTCTCTACCTATTATATATAACATTTTGTTCATCAATACAATAAAAAACGGAAGTATTTTAAATATATATTATATAAACTGAATATTCGTCTACATGTACCTACATTTAACTACATAAAATGATTTTATACTGCATATTTATACGAAACACACTTAACAAAGTCAATACTTGCAATTTTATTGTTCCTGTAATCAATAATTATATTTGAAATAAATTTTTGTCTCTCGAATACATCCTTTCGAATGGAACGTTGCTGATTCAATCGTGAAGAATAAATTTTTTAGTACGTATCAGTCTCAATATATAAAAACTGAATTATATTCGGATGCGGAGATGAATTCAAATTATTAAATTTTGAGTGGAATGATTCGCAACAATTTGTAGTTCGTATGAGTGACGCTGCATTTTCTGCCCAGATATGTGGAGGACATAAAGAATTTTCTTCAATATAGGTGTCCACAAAATAATCCACGAAATCATTCAGACAAATGAATCGCACACTTCTGAAGGATCCAAAAAAGTCAGGCCAAATAAGTAATGCAGACATCTTCCTGTCTGCGATTGTCGATTTTTATATTCTGTAGCTAACCCAAGATTCCGAATTTTCCTGCACCTGAACACAAATATATTTTCCTTTATTATTTTACACACAAATTATTTTACACATTATTTTACATCACAAAATATGAGTACATTCTTACTTCAAAATCCACGGTGATGAAACTTGGGTTAAAATTAAGTCAGTTAGTGTTTTCAAATGAAACTCACGGTTTCTAGTTAATTCCACAATATAATAAAAGTTATTGAAAATTCTAAAATATTGACAATTGTTTCGATAAATCAATATCATCGTCAGAATGACAGAAGTTACATTTTATTTGATGCCTACCTGATCCGATTGTCAATGTCAAGTTGTCAATGAACAGTTAAATCCAGGGAGTTCTCCACTAATAAACTGTCTTCTTAAGTGATAATTGTAAAGATCAGCAGATATAGTTTTCCTGGTTTTCTATATCATTGCAGAGTTATACTGATCTTAATTGGAAAAATGATATCCAGGATATCACCATAGGGCTAATAATATCTAAGCTTCAATATTTGTAATATCCCATCTTCTTCTTTTTTCTATGAACATATATTAAGTCAATCACAAGTTAGGTCACTTCTTGGTCTAGCCAAAAATAACTACTAAACATCAGGTAGGCATCAAATAAAATGTAACTTCTGTCATTCTGACGATGATATTGATTTATCGAAACCATTGTCAATTTTTTAGAATTTTCATTAACTTTTATTATATTGTGGGATTAACTAGAAACCGTGGGTTTCATTTAAAAATACTAATATGAGCAGATTCCACGAAGTAAGGGTCGAGACAGTTAATTTCATCAAAATTAATTCCTTTAATGATGAACTTGGATTTCAACATATCAAACAATGTCGAATGTGCTTCTTTTTTTTGTTAGTTAATAAACAAAAAGCCACTGGTATATAAATGTTTTTTACAAGAGCATGAATACTAAACATTTGTGAGAAGTGTTTTACACAGTAGTCAAATGTACCATCCATAGATATTGTTGAACTAGAACACATTACACTTAAATTTTCAGTGCACGAAAATACTATAATATTTTTAATCCTGTCGTTTATTATCAAAAATTCTTTTTCTTTAACGGTCATAACTTGAACAGACTCCAAAAAATCGTGCACATCGGAAACGTTCTCAGGCAATTTTGGAAATTATTTATTTCTGTGTCTGTAAATATTTCGTTTAATATATTGTATATCTTTTTCTGCCAATGTTGACAGTCTTAGAATTTAATTTAAGTTCACTGCGAATTATTTTAGATGGCCTTTCAGCGCTCATATCGTCTGCCTTTCTTTATAATTTACTACTTAATATTTTTCTGTTGATTGCACTGTCACTTTCCTGTTCATGATTATGAGTATTTAATATTTTGACATCACTTTTTCAACGCCCATTGTCTATATTTTAGCTTTAAATGTGCTTTTCACACAGCACCATTTTTTAATTCACGATGTTTATAATATTTAAAATTTTCAATAACAATTAGACCGTTTCCACGTTCACTTATCATATCTTTCACTTCCATCTTTAGTTTTTTGTATATCGTACTTAACAAATGTGTCGTCACTGTTGAGATACATTTTAAACTGATAGCCATGATAATATTTTTGCGTACATTTTGTTATTATTCTAAGAGGTGAAAATTGCAATTGACCAATAGAATTACCTGAATGCAGCGATCACGTACCTTTTCTTCATGATCCGCAGCACCGACCCCTGACCGCCAGTCTGCAGTTCACCCACAGGATTAGGTACCCTCATACAACCCTTTTTAGATCATAAACCTCGTTTCCAACTAACATGCGCCCTAATTGTAGGACCCGATCTCTTACTTAGTTCACATTTGAAATAAACACACTTATTTCCAGCCTGTTCTGAAATATCGAAAAGATTTAAATTTTATCATCAGGTAAAAGTGTCGACGTTATAATAAATTTGTAGAATGTATTCATTCTCTACTGAGTGAGCATAAAACGAGCAAACGAGCTGATTGATTAAATAATTATTTGTTATATTAATACATTTTAGTAAGTAGGTCGCTAAATATACAGTTTTTAATGGAAATTGTAAGCTATAGCAACTATAGACTTAACGCCCCTTTTAGAATAATTTGGATATATCAACCAATATAGGTAGGTAACATTGATGTATAAACTCTACTGAACAAAGAATACTTATAAAAATCAAGAATTAAAATTTGAATCCTAGAAACTAACATTATTTACGGTGATTAAATAAGCTCAACTTAATTAGGAATTTACTGTTAAATGAATACTTTTTAAAAGCAACCAATCAGTATCCAAAATTTCAAATTTAACTTTATGTCTTAGTGTTCAGAGATTCGCAAATAAAAAAATAACCCAAATGCACAGCCAAGGAACCTCAACAATGACAAAACACAATACAATATTAATAATAAACTTCAAAATTAAAAATAAGAAACTTTGCAACACAGCTATTATGGCTGTATATAACATTCTGAATAACTTTGGCGCCATCTGTTGTTGGGGTAATTCGGCGACCGAAGCTAAGAAAACACGTAATTCAAGTTACGACGTATAGTAAGAAAAGACGTGCTGTGGACGCCAACTCCCCACTGCCATCTATTGGTGGCGTCCACCTCGTCAAATGATATCCTCGTAAGAATAACCTACTATGCCTATCCTTATACAATATTTATATATACTCCATACGACCCGTTGTACTGGGTCTGGTGAGTTGAAAATCAATAAAGGTCATCTGCGAGACGCTTTGAACAATATAAAATCATAAAATTGATCACTTGTTTACAGTCCGAATGCTCTATCGTGCTAACAAAGCGAAATTTCTCGAAAAATCACCAAACATGTAGTAGTATATAGGACCAGATAACATATAGTAGTATATAGAACCAGCTGTACTACACCTGATGATCTGGAAATCAATAGCGTTTATCTGTAAGACGCCCTTAACAATACCCAATCATAAAATGTGTCACTTGTATACACTCCAGAGGCTATATCGTGTCAACAAACCAAAATTTCTCCAAAAATGACCAAAAATGTAGTAAATATTGATTTATAGGACCAGTTGTATTTGCTCTGATGAACTGAAAATCAATAGGGTTTATCTATTGGATGCCTTGAACAATAACCAATCATAAAATTGGTTATTTATATACACTTCGGATGCTGTATCGGGCTAACAAACCGAAATTTCTCCAAAAATGACCGAAATGTGGTACTTCAGGTATCATAGCACCAGTTATACTGGATCTGGTAAATTAAAAATCAATAAGGTTCATTTGTGAGATGCCCTGAACAATATCCTATCATAAAATTGGTCGTTTCCATAAAGTAGCAGATTCGAGCAATGGCTACCAGCTCCGGACAATAAGTGTCGTTTTGTTCTGAATAACACTGTTTTTACCAGCTATATGTACATAAGCCCAATTTACTTATTTAATATGTTACTTATATAAGTACTACAAAAATCCAAGATGGGCTGCTATGAACAAGAAATCCGTTTGATGATGATTCCCTCAATAAAATAAAACTATCATCACCTGAAGAAGACTCCCGATAGAACTTTCATGTGATTCAGCTACGAAATCTGGATTCAAAGACTCACGCCTAATCCCGTTTTGGATAAAGGCAAGGAGGGAGTATCCAGTCTTTCGAAGCACATCCTTGAAAGAGCTGATGGGATTTACAACCACGTATTTGTGTGAGAGGGCATTCTCCTGTTTAGTGTATTAAAGAAATAAATACAGTAATAGGCATCGCGTAGAAAATAATATGCACCTGAAGTTGTCAACATTGAATACAGATTTAGAGTGTCTTGTAAATAGTAAAAATCAGCTCCATGGGTCTCAATCATAGTAAGTTTCTGAAAAAATAGTAGTTTGTACAACAAGTGCGCAAAATTTCACTTTTCCCACTCGCTGCGCGTGGGAAAAGTGCTTTGCTTACGAGTTGTACATAATATTTTTTCTACAACGACGTTTATTAATGAGAGAAAAACATAAATTATATTCTATTTGAACTATGAACAGAAATAAATTAAAAAGTGAATATTGAGTATAGAAAAATCGGGTGAACGTGATCAACTTTGCTCAATTTTGAATTGTTTTGCCTGGTGTATCTTTTTTTGATGATAATTTTTTCATTAATTGTAATCTGTCAACGAAATTCCTATAAAAATAATGCTAGATTGTCAAAAACCATTTGACATTGAATTTTACGTGCGGAAAAGTGACATTTCTGTGCGTAAAAGTCTAATATGGTGGCGCTGTGAACACACGTTATTTAGTGAGCTCCTGCAAAGTGGACATTTACAAGGTATTTTCGGTGTTTATCAAAAGTGCTAAGTGGGAAACTAATAAGTGGTATTGAAACTAAGCTAGGAACTTTGTGCAATCAATTTGCGAGTGTTGAGATAACGTTAAATAATATTGATACAGAAATGAGCAAGTTATAAGAACAACTCAATAACAATACAAAACATATATCATTGGCAGATGATACTTTGGACGAGGCTGTTAAGAAAATGATTTTGATGCTGTAGTAGCTGTGCAGTCATGGTTGCATGAAGGAGTTCAAGATAGAGAGATAGTGGACATAAATATATCTAATTTAATTAGAGCAGATAGGAATTTTCAAGTAACTACCAAAACTAGGGGAGGAGGGGTTATGATAGCTATTAAAAAGAAATATAAGATTTTGAGTATTATAAAAAATTCTACATCATTTGATACGTGAGTTATTAATTTTAGAGTGACTAAACAAATATACACTTTTTGTGCTGTGTATATACCTCCAAAGAGTGTATCACATACTTATGACTGCCTTAATCACATTATTCCAAGAGCAGATTCAAGATGCAGACAACACTTTCAATATTCCTGAATTACATGATATTACATCAAATAATTTACCTTTTATGGAAATTCCTAATATTCTGTATCCCTTCATAGTTTTTAATGCATTTAAACAATTGAACTACATTTCAAATTTGCAGGGAAGGATATTGGATTAAATATTAGTACCCGAAAACCAAGCACAGAATTATAAAATTATGAGGGATATGTGTCCATTTGTAAAAAAAATGTTTATCATCCTACTTTAAATATGGAATTAAAAATTAAAAAAAAACACAAACATACGATACAAATGAAATAAGGTATACTCACAAGAAAGCTGATTTTAACAGGTTAAGTATTTATGTTAGGGAAACAAACTGGGACTCATTTATGACAAATACTAATGTAAACATGGCTTTACAACAATTTTATAAAATATGGAATGAAATTATAGAAAAATGTGTTTCAAAGTTTACTAATTATACAAGAAAATATCCGGTGTGGTTTACACAGGAAATAAAAAATGTATTTCATGAAAAGAAAAAATATAGAAAGTTAAAGTCTATTTCCATTTATTACGGGGAAAAATTTATAGAAATGAGAAGAGAGATAAAACAATTAATAAAGAAAGAGGAAAAAAACTATATTAAAGGAATAGAAGAAAACATTCTAACGGGAGTTAGTGAATTTTGGAACTACAGGAAGAAAAAAGGGTCATTAGCTCGAATTCAAAAAATTTTGTTTATAAAGGTGAACAGGTAACTAATAACAAAACGGCAGAAGATTTTGCCGAATTTTTTTGAACAATATATAGTTCAGAAGTGGCTTCATACTACCTTAATTTTAGTAATGGTTATCACCCTCATTTCTGTAACGATATTTTTACGTTATTATTTATTGAAGAGGCGGACTTTATTGAGGCTGCTCAAAAACTGAAGCCTAAAAATGCAGCGGAATGAAAAGTTACTTACAAGATAGACATTTTGTCGTGAAACATGATGGAAACACTTCTGGCAAGTTTCATGCTAACTCAGAGGTACCACAGTGTTCTAATTTAGGACCTCTGTTGTTTATAATATTTATTAAAGATTTGCCATCAGTAATTACTAATTTAGACTGTTTACTGTCTGCTAATGACCTTAAAATTTCTAAAGATGTACATACAGTTAGAGACTGTATTTATTTGAAAAAGGACATAAGTAATATACAGGGTGTCCCACGAGGTTTTGGCCGGTATATATCTCCAAAACTATTTGAACTACAATATTGAAAATTTGTCAGTTATAAACCGTAGGTAGTATTACACATTTTAAGCAATCAGCTACTTCGCTAAAAGGTCACGTTTCGAGTCACGTGGTATCATTTTTAGAAAAGTAAATGACACACCCTGTATATTGATCCACTGCTGTAATGGCCTCTCTTATACTAATTCGGCGATACTTTTTTTTGTGTTACGGACTTAGAAACGACAGACAAATGTCTATAAAATTTTTTAGTTGAAAAATAAAGAGAGCTGAAAAACAAAAAGAATTGGAATACAATAACGCTTTTACTACAGTTGATGCTCAAATTGATGTTCACTTTCATTAATGAAACATTCAAATCTTCTGAGTAAATTTTTAGAATATGTTTTTTGTTTCTAAACTCTCTTAGTTTTTCAAATAAAAACCTTATTAAAAATTTGTTTGTCGGTTCTAAGTACTTAGCACAAAAAAATATAGGTATCGCCGAATTAGTATAAGAGGGACCTTTACAGCAGTGGAACAATATACAGGTTGTCTCATTAACTTTTCTAAAAATGATTCCACGTGACCCTAAACGTGACGTTGCAGCAAAGTAACTGCTTGCTTAAAATGTGTAATACTACCCACAGTTTGTGCCAAATAGTTTTCGAGATACATACTGGCCAAAACCTCGTGGGACACCCTGTATTTGAATGTAGTATCAAAAATAAACTATACTTCAACATCAAAAAAGGTGCAATGATGACAATCACTTGCCAAGAAAATCCAATTATTTTTTATTATAATATGAATTCAGATACTCTTGAACGGAAAACCGAAACTAAAGATCAATAACATATTTTACCTACGACCACCCCTGTAAGTAGTCAAAAACACAGTCGGCAATCAATGTAAGACGTCTATTACGCACGGTAAAACAAAACGCACGGCTGTAAAGTAAATCGCACGGCTTCCCTAGCAACCACTTAGCAACTGTCAATAGACGTAGCCGTTTTATTAAAAATTCATTATTTCGATATAAGACGTTGAATTTTATTCTATATGTAAATGGTAGATAACCTTTATTAGATATGAGATTGCATTTAATACTAAGAGTTATTTGGAATTATATGATAATTGGTTCCGTTTCATTCAAACCGCATCTTTTAGTTGTCTTAATGTATCAGTTTAGTAAATAATAGTGTATTATACACCAAGCGATTAAAGAGACCCATTTAATGTCGCGGGCGGTGTTTGATTTCTGAGAGAAGTAATCCACCTGAGGTTTTAATGTCACTATAGTTGAGATGTGTATACGCTATTTTTTGCAATTCCGGTAATTCTACATACATTTTTCATAAAAATAAATACTACTTAGAATGGACTTTTACGAAACTTGGCTGGGCATCGAGGATGTACGTTTTTATCTGTACTTCAAATCTCCTAATAAGATTATCAATACAAGTAGGTCGTAGGTAAAGTATTGTACGTAACACGTGTTGTAACGCATTTTTCGCACTCACGGAATTACGCACTCGCCGCTACGCGGCTTCGTGCGTAAAATGCTTCTTACAACACTCGTTACGTAATATACTATTCTTTTCAAAATCACATTAGTACTCTTGTAAAATCAGTAAATCGAACATTAGGATTTGTAATAAGAAACTGCTATTCTTTTCGTAATATATGCGTAATAAAAACATTATATTTTAGCCTAGTTAGATCAAAATTAGAATTTGCTTCTATTATTTGGTCTGGTAAGCACCAAACAACATTGAATGAAATTGAAAAAGTACAAAATAAATTACTACGACACTTGTACTTTAAAAGGCATCGATGGTGGCCTAGTTATAATACAGTGCGGACAACTAGTTTAAGAACTGAATTTAAGATTTTGTCTTTAGAACATAGACGTTAAATTTCATCAATGGTATTTTTGCACGAAATTATTAACAATACAATTAACGCACCAGATATTTTACAACTAATTCCGTTTAACATTCCTCCAAGATCTATGCGTTCTTCTGTCATGTTCAGGGTCCCCATTGTACTGTCTACTTACCGAGCTCTTTTGTTAACCATGCTTCGACTGGCCAACATTATGACAATTGCACTTAATTTAAATTGGAATATACCTTTGATTGATTACCTTTTACAAATTGATTCTAACTCATATAATTAATACATCATCTTAACGCATTTTATTCAGTGCTGATTCTTTACGGTTCCGGTAACGAACTCTATATAATACCAGCTGTTAATCTGGCATAAAACTTTATTTTTGTTTTGTGTATGTACAACCTCACATTGATTTAAATATATTCTTGTAATTAGGTTGTAAAATCTGTGAGAATACAAATAAATAAATAAATAACGTGTACTTTTCCCACTGTAAGTCATCACGTCATTAAGTCATTTTCTAACGAATATCTAAGAAATGTCCTGCTTTTCATATAAAAATTTGTGAAGAAAAGCCTGTTTTGCATAGTGGTTACAGAAAAAAGTGTTTTTTGGACTAAATATTGTCACCGGCACAATGTTCATTTAGAGCTATATTTTTCAGTAGAGCATTTACACGATAATAATAATAAAAATAATAATAGTAATAATACATATTATGATTATTTTTCAAATTTTGAGTCACGAAAAAAATCCCCGGACAAAGAAGTTGACCTACGTTGTTACTGCCAAAAAACATCCAATTAAAGGAATTTTTAGGTTGAGGAAAATCAGGATTTATCTATTTTGTGTACTATGGAATGATTATTTTGAATTGTTTTATCGTATCGAGCTCTTTTCTCTCGACGTATCAAAGCACGATTATGGAATATGGAAATGCCATGGACTTCATTCTCGCAAAACTGTTAGGACTAACGTTCAGTCCGAAGGGTAGCCTCGTAAACTGAAATGAACATTTTTCTGTACTAAAGGAAGTGAATTTCCTAGAAAATTGCTCCAAAGTAATTTGATGAAAACCTGACATAAGGACTTAAACTGAAAACTATTTAGATCTGCCTAATTTATCTAAGATTGAATCGATAGGAGGTAAATGAAATTTATCCATGACAATTTCCTTGTTTAACTGTCTGGAATCAAGGCAAAGTCTCCAAGCCTCGTCCTGGGTTGAGGACTTTTTGGGAACTAATAATACTGGGCTATTATAATCTGAAATTAACGGTTCTACTACACCTTGCCTTAAAAGTTTCTCTTGACTATTTAATTTAGTCGTTTGTGAATGTGGAGTGCGATAGTTCTTTATATATATATATTATTATAGATTTTATGTACTCATAATATCAGCAGAAATTTAAGATGTCACAATTTAAAATAAATTAGAAACAATTTATACAAAAAGAAAAAAATTTAATCATCCATGAACAATTTTGATACTTGTCCTTTTTAAAAAAATATAGATGTAACATACTTTTGTAATTGGATTTAATTTGAAAGATAAGATTTTTAATAACATTTATTACAAGTTAGAATGCTACTCTGATTTTATTTATGGTATGAATTTAGTTAATGATAATATTGTGAATAAAAAATTTATATAAATGTCATGAAGTGACAAATTGAAATTAAATAAGTACTAACCTGATGATATATAATATGTTGGTAAGACATTTAGGAAGGAAGAAAAAATTGTTTCATAGTGGTTGCCAACGGGACACTAAGGAAGGTTGTTGACTGGGGATAGTGAGAGAAAGGTGTCAAGAAAAAAATTTTCTCTGAAAAAGATATCAGATATTAAAGCAAGAAGCTTACTAGAAGCGTAAAGTAGTCGTCGAGATCTCCAAGAGTTGATGATAATAGAAAAGAAAAACTTCAAATCCTCAGAGTCGGTGAGATACTCAATTATTATAAAAATCTTCTTCGCATTATATATAATTTGTACGAGACACATTAATCGTGTAGATTAATCTGAACGAGGTTTCAGTATCCAGAAGCTGAAATAAATTCAGAAATATTATCATTATGTGTGGATTTATATAGTGTTATTTGAGGTTAAAAAATTCTATAGTATTGAACATGATCTACAGTGCTTAGATAAAATTAATTTCTAGGTTGTATTATTTAGGATAGAAATTTCATAGTTACAGAAGAATTTGATATCAAATTTTTACGAATATTCGCAAGATATTGTTCGCAAATCATAGTTTATATTTAGGTTATAAGACGCATTCTTTTTCTTTAGGTCAACTTCAGTGAAGCATAACAGCTGTTTGTTTATTTCGAACGGAAGTCGCGTTCCGTATTTTTTTAGATGAATTGCGAATATTTGTAATAAGAATATTTCATAGTTGTATTATTGTCGAAAAGACAAGCGTTTCTTATATATTCTTTATATTTATTGTTCCATTAGAACAAAATCAGAGTACATACCTATCTCATTTCTCAAATACATATATAAGCGTATTTCAAAACGATTTGAACTTTATCTATGACCCGTCATCTCTACTAACCCTGAAACACGACTTTGAGGTGAGTAGTCGATTCTCTGGCTAAGAAGCCGTGGCACTGCAATATAATAAAGTGTATAAAACAAAATTTTGTAGTATTAAAATTATAATTATAATCATCAATAATAAAAATATAATAATATATTGTCTTTCGCCAATAGCTTTTGTTCGTAAAAGTTATTATGGGTTGAAATGTAATTTTTTAAAGCGAATACATTTGAGTAATTCTCACATAGATTCCTCAATTCATTCCTTACATATTCCGGTACTTCTAAGTCTAACTTTTCTCTAAACTCTTTCATTATATTCTTACTTTCGCTCTTTATCGTGTATACATTGAACAATTCTAAATCCAAGATTTTGATGTTTTTAGTTTTTATTTCAATACTCTCGTAATTCGTGTTTGAAATTCTGACATAAGGATTTTTAAATAATATGATTGCTCTAGCCAAAAATACTCCCGGTTCTAATTCTTGATGTTTTACCACTTTTTCTTTCTTCAACTTTTTGAAATTTTTTATCAACCCGTATACTTCACATCTAGGTGGTATAAATGTATCGTATTTTAGATTTTTCAAAAATCTGAGCAGATACTGAATTTTTGTTTTTACTATTTATATGCAATTTCCATTGCGCGTAATCTAATATACAATTTTATTTGCTAATAAAATCGCTACCCATTATTCCATTTGTGGGTATAGGAAAATTCTCTTCAACTAATGGGAAAGCTGCATTTTTAATGTGAAGAGTTATTTTTATTTCGCCTAAAGTTGTAACTAATCCATGTGTTATACCTTTAATATTTGATTTTTGGTTTTTCTGAATTAAATGTTGAGGAAAATTTTCTGATATTCTAATCAAAGAAATGTTTGCTCCTGTATCGAAAATGATATGAAAGTGTTGTCTGACATACTAGTTTGAATCTCTATGAAATTTGAAAGTGATAAATCAAAAGTAACATCTGAATTATTATCTAAAATCGTGGATTTATCATTTGTTGTATTACTCAAAACCCCAATTGCTGGTTTTTGTTTACGTCTTCATTTGTTACTTCACACACTCTAATGTTGTTATAATGGTTGTGATTTGCAATCCCCTTCTGCCCTTTTGGCATGTTGTGTTGTCTTCCATAATTATTGTACCTATTGTCCCTGGGTACGTAGCTGTTCCTAGTGCTGTTATTATTATTGTTGTATCGGTTGAAGTTGTTCCTGTAATATCGTCCTTGATAATTATTGCTAATATTTTTGCCACAATTAATTCCTATGACTATAACTCCCGTTGTTAAATTAGTTGTGTCTACCAAAGCTTCGATTTCCTTTGTAGTATAATATTTGCTCACTCTTTATGTTATCTGTAGAAATCAATTTCGTTATTACCTCTTGTGTTGACTGGAAATTTCCGGCTGCGACTATCACTTTTGTTGTTTCAGATGTGACATTCGTCGTTATCGCCTTCATTACTGCCTCCGTCGTATATTTTTGATCTAAAGTTTCCGGCATTCCTTCAGATATATAGGCCGCCTGTAGCTATTCCGTTAATTTCTCTACTTCTGTGGCATAACTGTTGACCTTCTTTTCTGTTTGTTTGAGTTTACTTAGTCTTGCTAAAAAAAGACTGGAATCATCTCCTCTAATTTCATTTCTTAGCTTTCTGCTTATTTCATCCACTGAAGACTCTGTTGTTATTAGAGTCCTTGCTTTTCCCGTCTGTCTTGTTTTAATGATTGCTACTGCATTCCTTTCATTTCTCGTTATATTTAGTTGTAAAAGCTCCAATGCGTCCAAAAATGATTGCTATTTGCTTGCTTCTCCGCGGAATTCTGTCGGTAAAATTCTACTAGCTAGATTGAAAAATTCATTCGTACTTAATGCCATTTTCACCTTATTGCTTATTGTTTCTAACCTTTATCTCCTGTAAAATAGAATCTGATAATTTAATTCGACAATTTAACGCTACGAACGCTCTAGATATTTTGTTTTGAACCTTGTCAAAATATAGTTTGCATCTTTCATGTTTAAATTACTCCAATTTTTACCTATTACTTTTATGAAACTATTATAAAGACCTACTAAATTATTAATTACGTCCCTATGTATTTCAGTATTCTTTGGAACCTCTTTTTTTAAGATTCTTTTGCCTTGTTTTATTATGTCTGCAACACTTTCTTTTAATTTTCCTTCAAATTCTTCCCACGTAACTGTCATTAAATAACTTTAGTATCTCGGCTCGTTTTAAAATAATTGCTTGAAACATATATACAGAAAATCTGATCAAAGACATACAGACATATACGTAAAACTCAAATATATATAGATGCATAGACTGATTTGCGAAAAATATTGAAAAACATATAGAAATACAGACATATTTATATACATAAATAGATTATACACATAAATCATACGAATTTCAGAGAGAGAAAAAAAATGATTGGGGAACTAAACACATGAGTACCTACAGTTTTCTCACACACTTAAAGTTGAAACTGCTGCCTTCAAGCTTCTTGTGATGTTCCTTTTCAACTGTCTCCTATGGGTCTTCCAAACGGACCATACCGTTCTCAGAATCAAAACGATAGTTATAATGTAAACCAATATTGTCAACTGAGTCAATTGTGTCATGTTGTATTCAGCCTGCACTATAAAATTGTTGTTGACTGCTCTGTTGTCCTGGACTTCTTGTTTAGTTCATTTTCGTTAGCCAATTATCGCAATTCAATTATAGAACCATTACAAAAACTACCAAATACAAAATTCCGCACAATTATTTTCCTAATATAACATCTGCATCAGGAACCATCAGCCTGTTTTTAGCAGGCAGAATCGCCGTGTGATGTGGAGAATGTGCCCTGAAATGCCTGAAATTCCCCACAAGATTAGGTTCGTGTCACTACCATTGATCCTAGTAGCAGGAACGGAAGCAATAAAATATCTTCATATAAAATCATTGATTGGTTTATTATGACTAAAACTGGTACTTACATAGAGCGGTATACGTTATACTTACTAACACTTAACTATATAATTATTCGGGTTCTTAAATTCTACATACGAGCAACACTAACCTACGTCTACTATTTCAATTACTACACTCCTATATTAAGGTATGTGTCTATATCTATATACAGTCAGCTTGTGATGATCCCAAAAGACATTATTAGATTTAATTAGATATTAATTTCCAATATTGCTAGCGGCCAGTGAAATTGAAGGTCACTGGCAAGGTGTAGTAAAGTCAATAGCGTATTAATGAATCACGACTGTTTTATAAATAATGCGTCAATAAGGTCGAGGAACAGATCGTTGACTGTGTTAGTTTAACAATAGAATTTCCTATATATAGAGAGTTCATTTCTCTTGATTATTATTATTAATAGTACAAACGTTATATTATATTCTGTATTACATATGGTCAGCAATTTGTATACGTAGCTTTAAATATATGTTGTCCCAGTGAGTTTTGATAAACGATGATATTTATTTAACCCTAAAGATTGGTTCAAGTGGTAAGTGTTTCCCGAATATGAATGGTTCGGTGGTTCAAGGAGCACATACGAGGACCACCACAGGCTGGTCAACGGCTTATATTCTATAACGATCAAGTTGCCGCGATTTCAGTCAAGGTGAATTTCATGGTTAAACGCTGTGTTTACATAAACTATTATTCAATTTGTATATACTTATTATCGCGCGCTGTTTATAATATACTTGCAATAACTTTTAATTTGAAATATTAACTGTTCTACGACTTTCATGTTTCAAATTCTATAATGCCTTAAATTTATTATGTAGGGATTTACTACAGGCTGCTCCACTGCCGATAAGTTTGTTGAAGATGTAGCATCATCAGAGTTACCCCCCAACAACGTTTTCAGCTGTACAGCGACCTTAAAACCTACTTTAAAAGGCGAATCAAAAATAAATGAGTGAATGTGTAAAGTAGCACTTCGATCAAATTGTCAGGACTTCAGCGCACACCTATTTCCATCATATCGCCACTAACAAAGAGGAAAGAAAAACTCGTTTTCAGAAGATTGAGAATTGTACATACTAGTGCAGCGCATGTGCACTTAATGGAATCTGGTAAGTAACAACTATACTGTGCCCACTGTCAAAATACCATTCTTATGGCTGTAATAAGTGATACCTTCCACCAGCGTAATAAGTGAGACCTTATTATTACCAGCGTAACAATCTTGTCCCCTAGTGTTTTGATTTGCAGCGTGCTATCAGCAGTGCCATAGGGCACAAATAGATCCAGGAATTCCCTGTGGGTAACCTCGGGTGAGGTGGTTACCTGGCACGAGCTGAAGGGTATCTCGTGGGGTCTCTTGGGCTAATACGATGTGCCAAGCCTGAATCCGAAGGCAGGTCGTGTCTAACAGTCCAATCCAGCTAGTTCGGGGGGAGGGGTTTGTTGGTAAAGGAAACAGTCTGGGTGGATAATATGTACATATATATTACAATCCAACTAACTAAATAATACGATAACTTAACTCTGATTATAACATAAATAGACGGTTTCCTCAAATCAATATCTCTGTATATACATATTAAAGAATAACAGGTTTAAAATAAAACGTATTTCATGTCTGAAATTAGTTTACCCTGATTTTGACATAAATTAGACGGCATTCGAAAATAAATATCTCTGTATAGTATATTAGAAAACAGCAGGTTTAAAATAAAACGTATTTCATGTCTGAAATTAGTTTACCCTGATTTTGACATAAAATAGACGGTATTCGAAAATAAATATCTCTGTATAGTATATTAGAAAACAACAGGTTTAAAATAAAACGTATTTCATGTCTGAAATTAGTTTACCCTGGTTTTGACGTAACCTAGACAGTATTCGAATATATATATATATATATATATATATATATATATATATATATATATATATATATATCGGTATAATATATTAGAAAATAACCCAGACAGCTCCCTTGGATAAAATCTATGTTCACAAAAAAATAAACAAGTTATAAATCGTACTCTTTACTAAACCTGGTAGTATGCGGCTCAAGTCTC
The DNA here is from genome assembly GCA_963921935.1 of Galeruca laticollis. Lineage (NCBI taxonomy): Eukaryota > Metazoa > Arthropoda > Insecta > Coleoptera > Chrysomelidae > Galeruca > Galeruca laticollis. The sequence goes on along the minus strand of OY998176.1, from coordinate 205,714,340 downwards.
GGCAGTGCACGAATATGATCAGGATCGATTGTTCGGGCATCAAATTAAATCAATATCATTGTGCTTTTTGGTTAAAAAAAAGAAAATGACGGGTTCAAAAACTTACGGTTTGGAACTATCACAATCACAAAGAAAACAAATCACTGTTTTACACACGGGTCGTCGTGAAAGGGGAGTTCCAGGCCACACGTTGCCTGGTAACTCTCTTTCTCGTCCAAATTTTCTTCTATTTATTTCTCAAGATTTGGGACGAGGTTTGTTATTCAAAACATCAACGGTAGATGTGTTTATTTAACTACCTTCACATGTCCTTGCTTTATTTTTATTATTTTCGTAATTGAAGGTTAATTTTAATTAATTTCTCTATTCCAAGTTGCTATATTTGTCTGTATTTTTTGATAATCAAAACATCGGTGTGTTTTTGATTCAGTTATTGTCATCGACCTTCTGAATTGTGTAAATTGTTTCTAGGTCGTTTTTTATTTTTATATTAATTGAATTCGACTTATTTGATGTGAAGAAAATTATATCTATATAGGGTGTCCCTAAGTATCCTGTCATATTTCGTGCTTATTACATGGCGAAAAACATACAGACTGTCCTCATTATACTCCAGCTTGACAACGCCATCAACTGAATGGCGATCTTCATATTCTGTGCATGGACAGTAGTGGTGCAGTGATGGGTTTTCTAAAAGACAATGAATTGTTCCATTTAATGTAATTTATATGTGTATTGTCTCATCCTGATATTAATAAGTATTACTCTCGTTGTCGTGTTAATGACCATCAGATATCGAGACACTAAAATAGATTAAAAAAAAGTTGTTTTTTTATAAACATAATGAAGTATGATTCTCAAGTATATTTGCTTATTATAAATGAGCAATTTTGATTGTACTCTGTACTTATCAGTGTGTTTAAGAACAAAATCTACATCTACTAAAACACGATGTTATTTTAATAAACCTCTTCGTTCACAAACGCAAACTTTGTCATTACTGTCAACGTAAATGTGAAGTTCCTCATTGCCAACAATTTGCTGTTTATTTCGGCTCCCAACGGTGAAGTTGTTAAAACTCATCCTGCCGATCAAAGAGTGTATTGTGGTAAATATTAGCTCGTTAAATGTTTTCAAAGCTTGTATTAGCATTTACTTTATGAGTAGAATATCCATGCGATAATTATTTGCCTAAGTTGTTTTGTTTGTTATAGGTGTCATTATTAACATCGTTCTCTTTGTATCATTTATCTTTGATCATCGATGTGATAATTAGTTATTTATTCAAAATAAAATACATCATACTACAGTAATAAATGAGCATATATTTCACATACAGTGCGGAAATCCCGTTTATCTTCTTGTTTTAGGATATTATTAAAATTGCAGAGATACATTTGGATTCAATTGTGCGCTATTTAAATACACATTTTTGTAGATTTTACACCAAAAAATTAGTGCAAGTCATTGAGGTCACGTTTACAGACGTTGCTAGATTTTGAAAGTACTGTGGTGATTGAGAAAATGTGAAATAATGAGGTTATGTTGACATTTGATATAATAAAAATAACAAACTCCTAATTTAGACCTAAGTATATTCACAGGTTTACCAGAGAAGTACATACAAAGAATGAAAAGTCTATTCTAGATTATTTTATAATTAATGGAGAAAACTACGAGTTAATAATAGATGTGCGTGTATATTGTTATTTATCAATGTATGAATATTATAATTATTCAATTTCATTTGCCACACTTTGGTTCGTCATATTGTTATGTATTATTATTAATCATTGTATGAATAATATAATTATTCAATTTTATTTGCCACACGCTGGTTCGTCAATTGTTATGATATATTATTTTTATTTATTTATTTATAATTTTAATTATTTATTACGTTTATATTATTATAATTTACTTGTTGAGCGCCAGATGAAATTAATGAAGTAATAGATGAATATCTGTTCAGTTGATAAAAGTAAAAGGCCAGCTAACTTCAATCCTCAAGATGAAACTCTTAATTATTTGTAGGGAATTATCGTGAGTGAGGAAACGTTTATATTTAAATTTAGACTTCAAAATAATTAAGATATCATATAATTAATAAGGAAAAGAAATATTTACATTAGCTAATACTTATTATTTTCCAATAATTTTTTAAATCGACTTAAAGAGCACTTAATATCTCTCTGTACTACTAATAAATACTTTGGCCAATGGGTTTACTATCTTACTGAATAAGATTTAGAGGTTATGAGAAATTATGTTATTGAAATTATCGAATAGTTCTTTCCGTTTTTTATTTATATTAGTTATAAATCTATTCAGTGAAATGTGTTAAAAGTTTCTTATCTAAAATTTCTTAAGTAGCTTTTCATCTCGTCGTGAAATATATCAACAATTTACCATTTGAATTGACACTAGTCCGATCAGATAAAAACGTTATCTTTGTTAATTTGACAGTTCGTTTATGAAAAATATCGAAATGATATAAGTTTAGTTTTAATAAATTTACCTTACAGTTTGTAATTATGCACTGGATTTTTCGTCGATGTTTCCTGATTTATTTGTGAAATAATGAACTGAACCAAAATTCAGTTCTATGTTCTTTCTGGATACTGAAGACTGTTTTTCTGTGTTTCCAGTAAGTATTGTTTTATTATTTTTATTTGTATTATAATCAAATACTTTTCCTCTTCTCTGTTTAATTTATATTCTCCACCATTGTCATTATACTCTCAAGTTGTAATTGATTTTACTCATATCTAAGAATGCTTTCTTCTACAACTTTGTTTATAGTTCAACATTTTCTCCTTTCTTGAGTTTCTTATTATAATCTTATTTGAATCTTCTGAATTTTTCTGTTTAAAAAATCTCCTAAGGAATCCCCCTCAATTTTATTCCCTTCTTTTCAATAAAAAAAAATCAACAACCTCTGTCGATTCCCGCTTAGCAACAATCAACATTTTTTCTTCATATTCATCCTAGATGAAACTTTTAATTTTCTATTTTGACTAAATTACCTAGCGTACTACACTTGCACACTTCAAAGATTCTTATCTAATAGTTTCACAATAAATTAAAATTAAAATCGATATAACAAATTATTGAATTAATAATAAGTAAAGAATTAGATTTTTTGAAAATTAAAATTTTAGTTCAATAGAGGAGCCGAAATAGGAAATGACCACTACCTACAATTTCTGTTATCAGTATTGTGTCGGATTTTTGGATTTGTATTAGGACTTACGTTGTGATTATCAAATTTTAAGTGGAAACCTGATTGATCAGGTCCTCTCAAATGTTCATTATTGCGAGTAAAAAGATATCTTCAAGTAGTCGTTCCTCAAACTTTATTGAACTCGACCCAGACAAACTTAACAATTATTTCGTAAACGTTAGTAAGAATATTAGTTCCAAAATATCTCCCAGTCGTCATGTTCTTTCTTTCCTCGTTCCTTCTAAAATAATCACTGATAGTGTCTCCCTTAGACCAATAGATAAATTTGATCTAGTGCAAACCATACTCAGCATCCAAAACAAAACTTCCTGTGACATTGATGGATTATCAGCTTATCAAAAGACTAATGAAAAACCGTCTATTGCCTTTTCTTTTCAAATATAAAATCTTGAATTTCCAACAATTCGGTTTCCTATCTAATAAATGTACTAATGACGTAATAACGTAATGTTTTCTGTTCTTAATGAAATTTATACCTCACTTAATAATAAACTATTCACGGCTTCGGTTTTTTGTGACTTCGCAAAGGCCTTCGATTGTGTTGATCATGAAATTTGATAAACAAACTAGAATATCATGGTATCCGTCGTATTCCCTTAAAATGATTTGAATCTTACCTGAAATGTAGAGAACAACTGGTACGAGCATATGGAAAAGTTTCGAAAAATTTACTAGTTAGCAGTGGTGTTCCCCAGGGTTCAGTTTTGAGTTCAATTCTTTTTTTTTTGTATTCATTAACGATGTCACAGACTTACGAATTAATGGTAAATTCACTTTATAAGCTGATTTCACTAGTGTAATCTGGAGCAGTTCAGATATACGAAGTTTACATTCTACCATAGGCAAATATCTCATTACTATTAAGTCCCGATCCGACTCAAACGGGCTTTGTTTTAACATTGAGAAAACTTTAGTTTTAATTTACGTATGAGTTTTGCAACCTCTCAAACTTAACAATCTCTTAATAAGATCTTCAAATTCGACTAAGTTTCTTGGTCTCCATATTGACAGTGCCCTTAAATGGTCTGTACATGTATGTAGACATTTTAGCGAAAAAATTATCCTCGGCTTGTTTTGCCATTAAATCTGTATTTAAACAGCTTGACTCTTGTACTGCTTTAACAGCTTACTACTTTTTGTTCGAATTGCACCTTCGCTATGGTTTGCTTGTAGTTCGCATCTATCTTCAAACTACAAAAAAGAGCTATTCGTTACATTTATGGTTTGAGTAGTAGAACGCATTGCGAATACTAGTTTAAAAAATACAAACTTTTGACTCTTCTCGCTCTATTCATTTTGAAATCCGTGTTCGGTTCGCAAACACTTTCACAATTTAAATGAGACACCAATTCATCCACCAAAAAACTATTCAATCAGCTACCTTTAGAATTAAAAGTGGCAAATAGATTTAACAGATTCCGGATATTGACAACGGCGTTTCTACTTGAGAGACCTTTTTAATCAGTAGCAGAAATCTGCAACCTATCCTAGACTTTTGAGTTACATTGGCGTAGTTCTATATTTGGTATGATGTACATTGTATTATAATTTGTTTTTTTATATATTATGTTTTATATTGTTAGTATAGTCAGTATTTTTCAAATTATTTCTTATATACTTTTTTTATATTTTAAAATGATGTTGCTTTGTCCATGAAATTGTAAAATTTTTCATGACAATGAAGCTTATGTCTCTCTCTCTCTCTCTCTCTTTTTCTCTCCCTCTCTCTATCTTTGGAGTATATAGAAAACAATTTTTATTTTTATATATTATGTTTTGTATTGTTAGTATAGCAGTATTTTTTCCATACTTTTTTTTTATATTTTTATCTTTTTTTTATATTATGTCGCTCTGTCCATAAAATTGTAAAAATTTTCATGACAATAAAGCTTATGTCTCTCTCTCTCTCTCTGTCTCTTTCCCTACATGCAAATGATAGTAGACGGAAACATTAGAAAAGTCTAGAAAAGGAAGGAAATAATTGAAGAACAAATAAGAAGCCATTATCTGAAGAATGAGAATACTAATGGCACCTCATTTTTTAAATAGGCACCAAATCCCCTGTAGCGCGCTACTCAATTTTTGTCGTTACACATATCTTTTTTGCATCCATAAGAATTTTTTGTCTAAAATCTCGCTATCTTGTTTACACTGTTGGATGAATTATTTTTCTAGATTTTGTGCGCTGCGTATGTGTATGTTCACATCACTGGAATGCATCATTATCGTCATCGTATCATCATCATTTATCGTCATTTAGTTGCCAAAAATTTAAGTGCATGCCTACATAATTAATAACAATATGTAATTGAAGCTATCAACACAATCATTAAATGGCGAAGTAAACGGCTTTGTATTAAACACGACGAAGAATTTAATCGATTTCTGCTTAATACATCTAGTCGAAGCGATGAAGCACTAAAAAGGCCAAAGATAGGAAATTTGTTAGGATAGGGCGTATCGGAATGCGTTTTTTTGCATTCGCTTGCAAAAATTATCATATATGATTCGTACCTATTACAAACCGGAAGTTGCATTGCTGCAGCCAAAAATGTATGCAAAAAATGCATCTTTTGAGAGGCCTTTTGGCAAATTTAATAACTTCGTAAATAACAGTCAGAATTGGCTCAAGTCGGGTACCCAGGGGTTTTCGAGGTCGCTGGTCACGACTATGATGTTCAAATTGACCCTCCGAACACTTGAAGCTCAGGAACGCGGACGAAACTCATCTCCGAGGACTATCCCGAACTTTATGCGACAGACGAGAGAAACTTGGCACCCGGGTTTTTTTTGGGACGCTGAATTCGAATATACTATCGGCGAACACCCCACGGACACCTGGTGGGCCCCAACCTGGACGCTGTCGTCATGTTCGAGAATTTTCCTGGAAATATCGACAATACCGAACTGAAAATCGTTATGGGGCCTTTTTTTGTGTGCTGAATCCGAATTTTATGTTGAAAACGACCACCCAAACACCTGATGCGCCCTAACCTGGCCCTGAACGTCATCCCCGAGGATTTTCCAGACATTACCGAATAAAACCACCCGAAAATCATCACGTATTTATTTTTGGCTCGCTGAAATCAAATATGGCACCGGCCAACACCCCACGGACACCTGGTGCACCCTAACCTGCCATTGAACGTTATCCCGAGGGTTTTCCAGACACAATTGAAAGATACCAACTAAAAATCGTTACTGCGGGTTTTTCGGGTCGCTGAATTCAAATATGGCACCAGGGTAGGGCGCACCAGATGTCTGTAGGGTGTGCGTTGGTGCCATATTTGAATTGAGCTACTCGAAAAACCCGTAGTAACAATTTATAGTTGGTCTTTTTCAATTGTGTCTGGGAAACCCTCGGGAAAGACGTTCAGAGCCGGGGTAGGGCGCACCAGGTGTCTGTTAGGTGTTCGACGGCGCTATATTTGAATTCAGCGACTCAAAAAAAAACCCAGTAACGATTGTTGGTTGGTCTTTTTCAATTGTGTTTGGAAAACCCTCAGAGATGACGTTCAGAGCCACGGTAAGGCGTACCAGGTGTCCGTTGGGTGTTGGCCGTTGCCATATTTGATTTCAGCGAGCCAAAAAACCCCATAACCACTTTCGGGTAGTTTTTTTTTAATTATGTCTGGAAAACCCCGGGGATGACGTTCAGGACCAGGTAAGGGCGCATCAGGTGTTCGGGTGGTCGTTTTCAACATAAAATTCGGATTCATAACGATTTTCGGTTCGTTATTGTCGATATATCCAGAAAAATTCTCGAAGATGATGACCGCGTCCAGGTTGGGGCCCACCAGGTGTCCGTGGAGTGTTCGCCGATGGTATATTCTAATTCAGTGACCCAAAAAACCCACTGGTGACCAGTTTCTCTAGTCTCTCGCTTAAAGTTTGGGATAATCGCCGGAGATGATGTTCGTAGGTGTTTCTGAGCTCCAGGTGTTCGGGGGGTCAATTTGAACATCAAAATCGTGATCAGCGACCTCGAAATCCCCCGAGTACCTGACTTGAGCCAATTCTGACTCTTATTTACGAAGTTATTTAATTTCCCAAAAGGCTTCTCAAAAAAGCCATTTAGGGCTGAAGCAATGCAGCTTCCGGTTTGTAATAAGTACAAAGTAGGTACGAATGATATAAATAATTTTTGTAAGGGAATGCAAAAAACCGCATTCTGATACGCCCTATCCTAAAAGATTTCCTATCATAATGCTTCATTGCCTCGACTAATCAGAAGTTCGTTGGTTATTAAAGAGTACCTATTCAAATAAGATTTATAGGCTGTTTAACTTCAATAGTCAATCGCGGTGATTTGAGATTACTGCTAACGAAAATATTGCCGAGGATTATTAAATTGGTAGCAGCACACCAGTTCCATTTTTCTTATAAAGAAGATTTCGAATTTTTAATTTTTTTTAGTATTACGTTTCTATTCAGAGTTCCATAAATCGTTTCATAATTTCAAACTTCAATGTTTCTAATTCACACCTTTCATTGCCATATTTTGCGAAAAAGTAGAAACATAAGTATACACAAAAAGTCTGCACCATATGGAAATAGTATGTTATATTATAAGGATTAAAAGTGCATATCTTTTTTTACGTGCAATATTTGCAGTTACGAGGCGGACCGCAGCGCAGCCGAGCGAATGCAAATATTGCGAGTTAGAATAGGCACTTTTAGTCCGTATGATATATACTATTTTTTCTCCAACCAAGTGAAAATTTAAATAAATTTAGTTTTATTCAAAAATCGTTAATAATTTGGTGATAAATTTGGACACCTATTAATTTTAACAGCGATAGCAAGTCGGTAGTCATGGATATCTGGTATTGTTGGTAAATATTGATTGTCAAGTAGACGTCAGTAGACGTACTAATCATATAATTTTTGTAGTAGTTTTTACTCTGCTTTCAAAATGAATTCCGAACACGATGAAAATATACCTGCGGATATATTGGAAACTGCCGAAGCAGTATATCTAAATCTTTTGCCACCCAAATCTCGCCAAGTTTATGAACTTGCATATCAGCGATTCATGGATTGGTGTGAAGAAAAATAGGTGCAACACTATGCGGAGAGTGTTCTTATAATGTATTTCTCAAATTTCACGAAGACCGTCAAACCATCCACTCTCTGGTAATAGTATTCAATGTTGCGATCCACACTGGATAGCAAAAATGGTGTGGATATTAGTGAATATTCAAAATTACGAGCATTGTTAAGACGGCAATGTGATGGATATATACCTAAAAAGTTTAGGGTTTTCACAAAGGAGGAAGTGGATCGGTTCCTGGATATGGCACCTGATAATGTATATTTGATAAAAAAGGTTGTTCTAGTATTAGGAATTGGAGGTGCTATGCGTTGTGACGAACTAGTTCATTTGGAAATTGATGGCATTGAAGATATGGACTCGGTCCTGGTCGTAAAAATTTTGCAGACAATAAACAAGAAACCTCGTTTGTTTACCATTATAGGCGATCATTATTTGCGTTTATTTCGAAAATATGTTGCACTACGGCCATCAAATATACAGGAACGTCGTTTATGTATGTTAATGAGAAGTGTCAAAGAATGGTTGTTGGTATTCACAAAATTAGTGTCGTGCCGCAGGAAATTGCAAAATTTTTGAAGTTAGAAAATTGGAAGGAGTATACTGGACATCCGCTAAGAAGAACATCTGCGACACTTCTTATTGATGGTGGCGGTGACCTCACTTGTCTTAAATGACAAGAAGGTTCGAAATCGAGTACGGTAGCAGAAGGATATATTGAAGAATCACGTATCAACAAAGAGAATACTGCCAGAAAAATGTTGCAACCTGACAAAGAAGGTACAAGTACCTGTTCAGATATTTCCTCGAATGTTTCATCAACAGTTACGGAGAATATTTTGAGTTGTTCTAACATTGATGGAAATCTTTTGAATTGTTCGAAAATCGTTAGTGATAATTTCAGTGATGCTTTGAATTTTGGCAATAATTGTTCCAATTGTACATTCAATATCACTATAAATAACAAATAAATACGTATATATAGTTGCCCAATTAGTTTGTTTTACTAAGTTTATAAGAGACAATGTTTTTTTCTTCAAATTTCAATTAGAAAGCTCAAATGCAATTACTTTTAGTCCTAGGATTAAAAGTAGCGTTTTTAATCCTAGGATTAAAAGTGTTGCTAAGCAACGAGTGAACTTTTGTACGGTAAAGGAATTGATGGCTTCTGCATCTGAAAATAGTACAAAAATGTCAACATTTTTTGATGATTGGAGAAACAAATTTTTTTGTTCATTTGTCGGAAAATTTTATTATTGATAAATTAACTCCAATGTTAAAATGTCATATACGTGGAAATGTTATTGTCACTTTGACATAAAAAAGGTGCATACTTTTTTATCGGAAAAAAACTTCTCTTCCTCAATATCTAGTAAGCGGACGTCACTTTTACACAATGACAATGAGTCGCAAGTTTTATTACTTATAATTTCACAGCAATGCAATTAAGTATTGGCAAAACTGCAAAAACTGTCAATTAGTCTGACAGATTTTTGAATTTTAAACATATAGTGCTTTTATTTTGAATCGGTGTGGTAATTATTTAACTTTGTTGTATTCATAAAGATAATTATTGTTGTTGTTCATCCATATATTCTGTCGTTAATTTATCTTGCCAAAAAACACTCGAGCTTTTCTTTTATCAGATAAATTTCTATTTAACTCAAAGTTTTGCCAATCACTAAATTTGCTCGAAAAACTGACATTAGATAAAATCGCTCCACCTTCTCTGTAGCTTGGCCCATAATAAGTACTTTTTATGAGGCAGGAACCATGAAAAAAATTAGATTATGTAGGTGGCTGTGATTTTTAATCTAAATATTGTTTCTAATTCTAAACTACTTTTCTAAATAAATTATTTTGATAATGTCGGAAATAGGGGTTTACAATTGATCAAAATTCCTGTTTTTTGTTCTCCATTTACACCTTTTCAAAATTTAGAATTTCGACAACTCAAATTTCAGTTTTACGCAATGCATCAATTTTTATCAGTTATAAATGTTTCTACCAAATGTATAATAAAAAAATACCAATGGAATGAGACCGATTAGACAGGCTTATCATGTAATATTTTTGCATAGAAAAAATACAATAATTTTTTGGTAAATTTATCAGTTTTCTTATATAAATGTTTTCATATACGTTTCAGAAAGAAGTGTTAAGTACAAAAGTTGTATTTTTTGGCGAGTTTGGTTTCGAGCAAAAATAAATAAAAATATAATAGTGAAAGGAAGTGAAACTGTGAGGTCAAGTAAACTAATGGAGCGGCTGAAATTAGATTATATAAAGGAATAATCAGACTAATAGTACCATTCATATGTGGAAAAAATTGAAAATAAAGCAATGTTAGAATATGGGAAATAATATTTGGACATGTTACTTACATATATCTTCTTGAATATATGGAGAAGCAAACTTACCTGAAACAAAAAAAAACATGAGTACGATTTCGTAAGGTGGAACTGATCTGTCATTATCATTGTAATTGAATAAATTATACAAAGTAAAAACACATTCCGTAAAGACCACAGAAGAACATTTTTTCACAAAAAAGGAAGAACTCATAACCAACGAAAAAGAGATTCTAAATACCTGGAAGAAATACTTCTTTGAACTGCTAAATGAGGAGGAAAATTCAAATACACAACCAACAGCCGAAATAGAAACACAGTCACCGTCGTACGAAGAAACAGAAAGCAATAAAGAAATTGAAAAATAACAAAGCTTCGAGCAGCGACGGCATACTTGCCGAATGCATAAACTCTGGCAGAGAAACACTTATACAAACCATCTGGAAGACGAAGGCCCTACCGCATGGATGGAAGGAAGGAGTAATTGTTCCTATTCACAAAAAAGGAGACAAAGAGAATATCCTGCTGGAGAGAATTAAGCCATATACCGAAGAGATTGTTGGAGACTACCAATGTGGCTTTAGATCAAATGAGTCCACCGTAGACCAGGTTTTTACCGTTAGACAAATAATTGAGAAATGCAGAAAACTCCACCAAATGTTTATTGACTTCAAACAGGCATTCGACAGAGTATGTAGATCAAAGTTGTGGCAAGCAATGCAAGAACTTGGATTCCAAAAATATATCGCTGATTAAAATATGAATGGAGGGTACGCTATGTAAAGTAAGAGTGGGACTAGAGTATTTCCGACTCCTTCAATATCAATAATGGTCTCAAGCAAGGTGATGCCGTCTCACCTTAATTCTTTAACATAGCGTTGAGCGACCCAATCTCCTCCTGGCTTTTGCAGACGATGTCGATGTGATTGGCAATACTAGGATCAACCTCAAAAATGGGCCTAAAAATAAACGAAGACAAGACTAAATATTTGTATCTCAGCAGAAAAAATCGGAACCGAGATAGAGTAGGACAAAACTTCTCTATCGGAGACTACAACTTTGAGTGGACTAGACAATTTAAATATCTGGTTACAAGTATTAGTGGAAACAACGACATCACAGGTGAGATAAATAGCAGAATTTAGGCTGCAAACAAATGTTTTTTTGCCCTTCAAAACATAATAAAATCTAAAATAACCATGAAAACTAATATGAACCTATACAAAACAATTATAAGGCCAGTCGTAATGTATGGATGTGAGACCTGGACACTAACCGTTGCAAGCGAAGAACGACATAAGGTATTTGGATGGAAAGTGCTAAGAAAAATATTGGGCCCAACTAGAGAAGAATATACAGGGCAATATAGAATTAAAACCAACCAGGTATTCAGAGAACTCCACATTGATATATATATATATATATATATATATATATATATATATATATATATATATATATATATATTATACTGGTTTAAAATGAGCACCTTGAATCTATTTTTTGAATGCATTGACGTGGTGATGGAACTAATAAGGCTGCTGATATTCGGATTTACGTTTAGAATGAAATTTATACTGTCCGTAATATTATTTGGCTTATCGATATATTTCAGACCAACTTCAATCATAATGTTGGATGGAAAAATTGATTTGATACCATTTAATTACTTAATTTTGTATCCGAATGATAGTGTCTTTTCATTTTTGGGTTATGTGTAGTTCAGCCATTACAAACTTGATAGAATTATAGAAAATACTTGGTTTCAATTTTTAACATTTTTTAATATAATATAGTAATACAATAATATTAAAAATTCCTCTTATACACACAAGTATAACAATATATATATATATATATATATATATATATATATATATATATATATATATATATATATATATATATAATGTGGCTAGAGACTTACCTCCAGTTTTTTCCTTCCACCTAACGATTCTTACCCTTCTTAAGTCCTTCTCTACTTCTTTCAGCCACTTAGATCTGGATCTTCCTTGACTTCTCCTACCACCTGGATCCCTCTGTATTATTGAGCAGACGATTGCGCGCTCTCCTTCTCTCCATACACGGCCGAGCCATTTTATTCTTTGCCTCTTCATTCTCTCTACTATATCTTCCCCGTTCATTTTTTCCAAGGTTCATACTTTGCCTATATTGATTGTCGTCAACTTTTATTGGCCCTAGATTTGTTCTCATAATTTTTCGTTCTACTATCCTCAACTCTTCTTCATCTCCTTTTTTCATTGTCATCGTTTCTGCTTCATACATTAACACAGGTCTTATTATTGTGCTATAAATGCTAAACTTCGTGAATCTTGTTAATAGTTTGCTTTTCAATAATTTCTTATTGGCTTAGTATGTCCTATTAGCTGCCATTATTTTTTCGTCGATTTCTGATCTTCGTTCCCCATTACAGCTGATCAAGACTCCCAGATGTTTGAATTTTTCCACTTCCTCAAATTCATATTCCCCTGTTTTTATCATTCGGCTTTCACAATGTTTGCCAATTCTCATAATTTTGGTTTTGTTGCTATTTATTTTTAATCCCATGTTTTTGCCCTCTTTTGTTAATTCGAGTAGCAGTTGATTCAGAATATTCCTTTTTTTTTTCGTTACTATCACTATATCATCTGCATATGCGACTACCTGGATTCCGCTCGTTCTCAAATTTCCCTTATGTACGTTTCTCAAAACATGCTCCAGGGCAAGATTAAATAATGTCGTTGTTAGACCATTACCCTGTCTTATACCTATATCAGCTACAAAGCCTTCCGTTTCTCCTTTACTTGTAAGTATATTCACTTTCGACTCGTTCATAGTCATTGCAATGAATATTCTTAACTTACTTTCTATACCCTGTTCTTTCAGTCCTCTCATCAGTTTACTTAGTTTTACTAAGTCAAATGCTTGTTGGAAGTCTTTAAATAGCATTTCTATTTCCATTTTTTGTTCATGGGCTTTTTCCATTATCTGCTTGATAGTGTGAATAGCGTCAATTGTTGACTTTCCTTGTGTGAAACCGCATTGGTATTGACCTATTATTGCTTTCACTTTTGCAGCTAAGCGACTTTGAAGTATTGCTGACATTATTTTGTACGCTACATTAAGGAGAGTTGTACCTCTGTAGTTTTTGCACTCCTGCTGATCCCCTTTTTTGTGTATTATGACAATTTGACCAACCTCCCATTCTTCGGGCATTCTCTCAATATTTTCTTTATTAGCCGATATAGTCTTTCGTGCAGTTCCTCTCCCCCATACTTCATCAATTCCACGTTTATTTCGTCTTTGTCCGGTGCTTTCTCATTCTTACTTCTTTCAATAACTTCTACTACTTCAGTTTTTGTTGGTTCCTGTAATATATTTTTTACATCTTCTTCGCTTTCTTCCTCTGTTGTATTATCTGAGAGTGCCTGAGTTAGCAGATCTTCGAAATACTCTTTCCAAATTTGTTTATAATAACCTTCTTCTTGTATCACTTCGCCGTTTCTATTTCTTATACCTTTAATTCTACCTTTATGAGTTTTATTTTGTTCCTTTATTTTTTTATAATAAGCATTTGTGTTTTTGTTAGTTTTTTCATTTTCTATTTTTCTTATTCTGTCATTCATCCATTCTCTTTTAGCATTTCTTATGAATTTGTTGCAATTTTTCCTTATTCTCTCACATTCCTCTCTATCTTTCGGGTTGTTTGTACTTATTCATTTTATTCTAGCGATTCCCTTCGCTCTTACAATTTCTCGATATTTTTCATCATACCATTGCTTGTTTATTCCGTTTTTTTTTCTCTCCCCAATTGACTTTCCGCTGAACTCAGTAAACATTTTCTAATATTATACCATTCCAATTCCATATTCTCCGTTTCTTCACATTCCATTAACTTTTTTCCACTTGCTTCTCGTACTTGCTTCTTATATTTTCATTATTAAATTTTCCGAGGTACCATTTAATTCGGTTCGTTTTTGTAGCTTTTAAATTTTTGTTTGATTGTGGCCACTATTATGTAGTGATCCGAATCGGCATTTGCCCCTCTGTATAGTCGTACATCTTTGACCGACGACTGCTTACTTCTATTAATAAGCACATGATCTATTTGCGTACTATATTTATTATCCGGCGATGTCCATGTTATCTCGGGTGGGGAAATTTAGTGCTACTTATTATCATATTCATCCTTGCTGCCATAGGCGCTGCCCGTTGCTGTTTGTTTTCTCATGTACAATGTACTTTCCTGCCACTTATCCCAAACAGTCCTCTTTTTCTATTTGTGCATTGAAGTCGCCAATTAAAAGTATTGTGTCTTCTTTTGATATTTATTCCATTTTTTCTTCAATTTTTTCATCCATTTTATCTTTCTTCCCCTTATCTGCACCTTCAGTTGGTGCGTATGACATTTATTATTGATATATTCATTGGCTTTGATTGCATGCTCAGGCATGCCAGTCGATCACTTATTGGTATAAATTCTAATATAAGATTTCGTAAATTACCCCTTATTATGAAACCTACCCCATATTGTCCTTGGTTTTTATTCCCTGCGTAATAAAAACTAAAATCATTTTTTCTACCATCCCTTGATCTTTCCATCTTATATTCTGTAAGGCCGCTATATCTATTTTGTATTTTTTTAATTCGCCCCCAATCTCCGTCATTTTACCCGGTATTAACATTGTTCAGACGTTCCACGTGCATAATTTTAGTTCCTTTATTATTTTCTTCATTTTTAATTTATTTTTATTTTTATTAGATATAATATCCCCATTATCCTTACTCTAGCCTCTATCATTACAAATATTTTTCCTATCCATCCCACTCATAATACCACTAATATTATAACTAAGTCTATAATTATTATTACCACTAATCTTAGGCCTAATTTGGTTTCTATTCCTCTTTTCCTGTTCATTCCTGTCCTCGTTTCCGCTTACTTCTCTTTATTCTTCTACCAGTTTTTTACCTCGTTCTAGACAGTTTCCTTGTTCGTTACCATTCGCTTCCTGCTTCTGGTGATCTATTCCCTGAGTAATAAAAACTAAAATCATTTTTTCTACCATCCCTTGATTTTTCCATCTTATATTCTGTGAGGCCGCTTCTGGTGATCTATTCCCTGAGTAATAAAAACTAAAATCATTTTTTCTACCATCCCTTGATTTTTCCATCTTATATTCTGTGAGGCCGCTATATCTATTTTGTATTTTTTTAATTCGCCCCCAATCTCCGTCATTTTACCCGGTATTAACATTGTTCAGACGTTCCACGTGCATAATTTCAGTTCCTTTATTTATATTTAAATTTTTTCATTCCTAAATCTATTGGAGTTTTTATTATTTTCTTCATTTTTAATTTATTTTTATTTTTATTAGATATAATATCCCCATTATCCTTACTCTCGCCTCTATCATTACAAATATTTTTCCTATCCATCCCACTCATAATACCACTGATATTATAACTGAGTCTATAATTATTATTACCACTAATCTTAAGCCTACTTTGGTTTCCATTCCTCTTTCCCTGTTCATTCCTGTCCTCGTTTCCGCTTACTGCTCTTTCTTCTTCTACCAGTTTTTTTACCTCGTTCTAGATAGTTTCCTTGTTTGTTACCATTCGCTTCTTGCTTCTGGTGATCTATCAGTTAATGTTCTTTCACCCTTCCTTTCTTCTTCTTCCTCTCCATCATCTTGTTCAAAGCTGTGTCTATCGTACACCTCCCCATCCACAATTAATTTGTCGTGTTTAGGAAAAGCCCTTCTTCCATCTAACCTTGCTATCTTCAATTGCTGTATCAATTTTTTTCTGTCCTCTTTGTGTAATCGTCAGTTAACCATACATAATTGCACATTAAATTCTTCGACATTTTGATTACTTCCATCCTTTTTTCAAACTGCAAAAATTTTATAAGTATTGGTCTTTTTTTATTGGCTTCAAAAGTTCCAAATTTTCGTACCTCACTCGTTTCGGTCATTAAGTTTAAGTTTATGTTCGCTTCCTTTAGTTTCACTTCCAATTCTTGTTCGCACATTTTCGGTTTTGTCTTCCTCCAACATGTGGATTAGGTTAGTGAAGAGTAACTTTAAAAGCAATAAAATTGTTGTAAAAATAACAAAACAAAGATATAACATAAATGAGATTAGTGACACAAGAATCATTGAAATAATTAATTTACACAACCACAAGATTAATTAGCCGCTAACATGTTGGAAATGGAACTGTTCGTTCCAAAACGGAAATGACTGATGGACAATTGACGTCCATTCACACAGTCACTTTCAATAAAGAAAGAAGAAGATAAGCCTCTACAATGCATCAATGCATCTCACCAGAGACTTTCAATAGAAGATTGATATATATATATATATATATATATATATATAAATATATATGACAACTCAGAATGTGAACAATTCGATTGTTATCAATTTTGTTCAACATATGAATATTGAATATAAGTAGTATTGATCAACAGAAATACTACTGAGGATTGTTTTGTAGTTAGTTAATAGTAAATAAGGTGGTGTTGTGAGTTTCAAAAAGAATTTAAATTATGTTTATTATCTGACGTTAATAAAAATCACTGATTCGAAGAAAACCATTCGATGCTACAAAACATTAATATGCTCTGCAAAAGCGCATCTTTCTGGATTCCATCTGCAATTACTCTTATGTGAGGCTATACTATTATAAAATGATCTCATGGTCTGACCAATGTGATGTTTATCACAATCCTGACTATAGAAGACATTGGTACATGATATAAAAGGATTTTTGTCCTTGATATTAGTGTAAATTGATCTAATAGTCAATACAGTTTTATTTGCAATCTTAAAATTGTCTATTTTATTGATTAAAATGCATTCGTACTCAAAAACGAGTCATTGTGAGACTTATTTTACAAATAACTATTGAATGAAGAAGGACATACCCTGACCACGGAAAAGACATAATAAACAAGTGGAAGCAATACTTTGAACATCTAACTGACACAAATCAAGAAGAAATATCTTCCCAAGAAAGTAATGAAGATGAAAATGAGCCCTCATCAATTACTTTAGAAGAAATGTCACAAGCTATACAGAAACAGGAAAAACTGTAAAGATGATATTACATCTGAAACGATAAATTACATGGGAAAAAATGAGAAAGACGAATTCATTGGAATATTAAATGACCTATTAAACCAAGAAGCATGGAGTTCCTGTCAACGTTCAGGAATCCATTATCAAAAACCCACCCGCATCAAGGTTTTTTTACACCCCAATATACAGGAGATAGAGAGACACACTGTATAGTATCCGTGTTGAAATTATGTAGAATCTTATGAGGCTATTATACTCAACATGTGACGTATTTTCGAGACACAAAGTCTCAACTGGATATAAAATATTTAATAAACAAAATGAAACACTATTCCGCGCAAAATATATACCATATTATACAGAATCACCTCTGGAATTGAAACCGCATTTTTACTGCCCCTGAAAGTGTAATTTCGGAGATTGCGAAAAATTACAAAGGTCCCCGACTAGAAAATGGGACAAAGCTCACCTCTTATCTCAGCCAGAAGAGTTCAAAGTACTTGAGAACGAGGAAAGGGAAGGGTGAGAAGACGGGATCTCAAACATCAAACCTATGATTGTAATGGATTAACTGCATATCTTTGACTGGATCTGTACCCAGACGAATACAGATGTCTTCCCTGTAGAGTAAATTAAAGTAGTCAAGTGCCGCTTCTTTCGGTAAAGAAACGGGAAAAAAAGAAATAATATATAAATACTCTTATTTCTAATGAAATTAACTGTCTCGACCCTTACTTCGTGGAATATGCTCATATTAGTGTTTTTAAATGAAACTCACGGTCTCTAGTTAATTCCACAATATAATAAAAGTTATTGAAAATTCTAAAAAATTGACAATTGTTTCGATAAATCAATATCATTCTGACGATGATATTGATTTATCGAAACAATTGTCAATTTTTTAGAATTTTCAATAACTTTTATTATATTGTGGAATTAACTAGAGACCGTGAGTTTCATTTTAAACACTATTATTTTTGTTGTTTTGGTTAAAACGCACGGCAGTAAAGAATTCAGTACATTTCCAGTCATTAAAACAAAGTTGTTACTTATCTACTTTATATATATTTATTTATCTACTCAGTTAATTTTGTGCACAAGTCGCATAATGTAAATGTCCTAGTTTTCGGCCATTTAAGGGCAAACACCAAGCTGTAGAAATTCCATTTTAACATTAATTTTGAAACCCATTATATTTTTGATTCGCTTACAGTTTTATTTGTTAGTGCAATTGATTGAATGTTGGCCAAATTTTTAGTTTGATAAAAACAATGTAATTATAACATAAACCACAAATGTACCTATTATCGCTACCCAAAAAACATAATGTCCCGATTATCGACTTAAATATGTTCCAATCATCGGTCATGAGTAATAATACGACAATTTTTGATGTTTTTCGTGCTTTTATAATTAACATAGAGAAGAAACATCTTTATTAACCCTAGGATGCATAACATGAGTCTCAGGTACAAATTCTAATGTATTTTACCTACAGCATTACTATTTCAAGAATTTGTTTGTTATCAGTTTAAATGTATATCACTGTAATCATAACTTTTGTATTTTACAAATTTTTACAAAAACAATGTGTTCTTACTTACAGTCGCTAAATGCATATCATGAGTCTAGCAGACTCTTGTTGGTTTTGACGGTTCTGTACTATTTATATCCGCAACTATGTATGTATTTATTCCAATGCGCATGTGCAATTAACACGTGATTTTATCATTTGTTTTGGTTTGTTCAGTTAGCTTTGTTCTTTTCTAGAATTCAACCTAAAATAATAGTGCTCACAGTTTCCAAATACTTTTATATGTAATTTTATTGTGCAATGCTGGTAATTTATTTTTGTAAGAGTTTGGGTTACGTTATTATCTACAAAAACTACAAAATCTCAATATTTATAAGGTTTTTTTGTTTTTTAGATAGTGTAAATTATCGCTTCAACAAGTACATCTAAAAAACGATCAATGCGACCTAGTGACTCTAATTTTGAGGAAACTTTGATGACATGGTATGAAGAAGATGATGACAAATGAGAATATTGTTGTTAGTGAAAGTGATACATCAGACACTGACGAACAATATCAACCACCTGAAGGATCTAGTGACACTGAAGAAAGCTCTTCAGATAGTGAAACATAAAGTACCCCGGATCATAACTCACCTTCAGACGTCTCAAATGGTACGTTTATTGGAAGAAATAATTTTGTGTGGAATTCTACTCAGCCATCACAAGGAAGGGTAAGATTACACAATATAGTGAGATTTACATCAAGACCTCAAAGAAGAAATCAAGTTTGGTGTATCAAAGATGCATGGGATAAATTTATCACGCCTGAAATTATTGATAAAATAATACTTTGTACTAATCGAGAAACAAAACGCGAATTTAAAAAAAATGGTAAGATTTGGACACAAATCGAAAGATATGAGAAGGATGCTTTTTTCGGTTTGCTATTGTTGGCTGGTGTTGAAAAAAACTGGGATACTCCTGTAAGAGAATTATTTCTTTATAAGATGTCGAATCCAATGTACAAAGCTACAATGGCAGTAAATCGTTTTGAAAATATAGAAAAGTATCTTCGTTTCGATGACAAAAGAAGTCGTTCGGTTAGACTTGAAACTGATAAATTTCCAAAAGAGTACGTTACCATAGATGAACAATTGCTTGCTTTTAGAGGTCGTTGTAGTTTCATACAGTACATGCCCTCAAAGCCAGCAAAATATAGAATAAATGTAGATAGGAATAATGGCCATGAAGAGAGAAATTATAGAAATGAAGACAGAAGTAATGGGAATAGGTAGCATGATAATAGAGAAAGATATGGAAATTTTAACAGGAAAAGTAGTAACAGAGATAGAAATGGGAATTGGCATCAGAATGGAGATGAAAAAAGGAATAACTATAATGGGAGAAGGAATAATGGCAGAGGAAATAATGATAGAAGAAATTATGAACAAGAAAACTAAGGAAGAAATTATGACAGAAGAAATCATTAAGAAGAAGAAAAAAGACAAATCAATAATATAGTTGTCAACCAAGAAAATTCGGGTAGTGATCAGAGCCAAGGCTCATATCCAAATTTTGCTTAGATCGACTTTGCGTGCATAGTATTGTCTATTCCTCCAATTATCAGCATCCGAGAGAATTTATTATATAAGATGAATTACAATATTATGACACAATCAAATTAATTTTTATTGAGGGGAAATTACATCGTATTACATGTAAAATTTTATTAGATACGGGTTCAGAGGTTTTTATAGTAAATAAAAATATTGTTGATACCTTAAATCAGGATGATATTTCGGTGATAAGTACTAATAAATTATCATTAGTGGGGGCGAACGATAAGAAATTATAGGAAACTAGCCAAACTATCATGATAAATTTGAAAGAGGAGAAGAAAGTATACCAGTGCAACTATTGTTGATAAAGAATTTAAAATACGATGTGATTCTAGGAACATATGAATTTAATAAACAAAAAGTTATAATAGATTACTAACAAGAGTGTATAAAATTGAGAGAACAACTTAAACCTTTTATTAGACAACATGGAGTTGATATTAATGAAAAAGAAATCAATATAGGTCAAGTAAATCAAATTGAAGAAAACAATTACTGTATGAATGAAGAATTATGTTTAAAAAAATACAGGAGCAAATTATGTAAATTATTACAAAATCCTAAAAAATTATTTAATGAAGAAGTTTGTGTGGTATCTAAGTATGTTCATAAATTAGAAACCACACCAGGGATTAGGAGTTTCAAAATTAAAACCTACCCTATACCATACCGATTGAAGCAACAAGTTTATCAAGAGATTACTAAAATGCTACACTATGGGATAATTGAAAGATCTAATTCTCAATATATTATTGCCATAACTTGTGTAAAAAAGAAATCCGGAACGATCAGACTATGTTTAGAGGCAAGAAATATTAATCAATACAGTAAAAAACAATATGAAAGTCCATTAAATATGGATGGTATATTTGGCAGAATTACAAAAGCGAATATTTTTTCTAAACTAGATTTAAAACATAGCTTCTGATTGATTCCATTAAACCAAAGAAGTAGACCATATTCAGCTTTCATGGTGGATGGAGGAGTGTATCAATTTTGCGTTGTACCTTTCATGTGCAGCACTTGTAAGGACATTACACACTATCTATATGAAGATTTTACGCTTCACTATATTGATCCCACTGAGGAAGAATATTTTGCCTCAACGTTGCTGCAAATCACATATAGGTTGTGTAATGTTGCTTCCGACCTTGCAATGATGTTGCATCAAAATGCCAGCAACGCCGTAACGGCCGCCATTGCAACGTTCATTTGTAATATTTCGAAAGTTATGTTAGGTGATGGTACGTACGGATATTTCTTACACCGTTCAAATGCAAGGTTGTATAATTATTTCAATATCACATTTTTATCAACTTTATATTATGATGTTGCAGTTACCTTATAACTAGACGTTTCAGGAAATGTTCCTATACATTTCAAAAGTATATTCAAATCATCTTTCATTTAGTATGTAGCAGGGAACTTATAATTAGAACTTACTAGTACCATTCCAAGACATTTCAGAAGTATACTTGAATCAACTTCTGTTTGTGATGTTGCAAGATGTTGCATATTCCCTGTTTCATTGAAAGTTGCAGATACTGTTCGAAAGTTTACTAAAATCATCTTTATGATTTGGCAATATAATTATTAGGGAGTTACAGGTACTCTCCAACTATCATATTGATTATGGAAAAATGCTTAATTATATTAAGATCGGAAAATTTCAAAATGAATCAATTAGTCTTTTAACCTCAAATTGAAATGACTTGCGTTTGTACTATGAAGAGTACTTATAATCTGTAGAGACTATAGCATGATTAACTAAACGTGTGTTGAGGGCTAGTGATTTGGTTTCATGGTGTGGTTGAAAGTTTTCATAAATTTTTGTCAAAATGTATATTCTAAGTTAAAAAAACTTATTGAAATTCATTAGTGACTGCACTTTTAACGCAGAATGTGTGCCCATTCTGAATTTTGGACAAGTAAGAGAACCCAAAAAAATCAATTTTAAATCAAAATATTCCAACGATTTATTGAACCGAAATAAAAACAATATTGCACATAAAATAACACATCAGATACAAAAAACATGTATTTCCAGTAGCAGATAATTCAGTTCAATGAATGAACACTACTTTATATTCATCAATTTCGTTTTTTTCAATGTTTTGTCAGTTTATACGTAATGGTCCACTGAATACTTCGCATCGAACCATTATACAAATACTAAAAGCAGTAAAAAAATTAAATTATGAATATGCATCCATTAATTTATTGAACTAAAAAATTCATAATAAAGAATATTTTAATGATACAAATATATCACACTACACAATTTGCACAGATATCAACTTATATACTGGGAAACAACCAGATTACTCGGTGCTTCCTGGAGGGATATTAAAATGAAAATTTGTGGTTCAAATGAATTTCACAAACAAGTGATTAAATCGAATGAGCATATAGTCTTGTTGATATACTATATAACAATTAATATAATTGAAACGTAATAATTCTAAGTGAAAAACAAACATTTATACCTGAAACACACCTTTCAATTCACAACTATAAAATAAAAAGGAAACTGTGATCCTATTGTATAGAGTATACAAATATATATTAATCCATTGCTTCACTTCACCAAGAAAACAGAATAAATGTGAAAAATGCTATTTCTTTTTCCCTCCAACGACTGGTCGAAAAACATTCTAAACTCGAAAGAAACAAATCCTAACCAAACCTTTTTGTTCTTTTTCTATACTATTATCGGGCACGGTTAGGATGAGTGTGGTATTTAGCAGAAAACGTTCATATTCTACTCCAAAATTGAATCTTTATAACCAAAATATTAACTTCAAAACATCAGCAAAATTTCTAGGAATGATCTTTGACCATAAGCTTACCTGGAAAGATCACATAGAGAAGTTGGTCCAAACATGTATGCAGCGGCTTAATATAATGAAAAGCCTAGGAAATATAAATTGGGGATCAGACCAAGCAACGCTACTGCTTATATATAAAACGCTCATCAGGTCAAAAATAGATTACGGCTCCATAGCTTATGCATCTGCCAGAAAAACTGTACTTCGCAAACTTGATGTTATCCATAATACAGCATTAAGAATAGCTTCAGGCTCGTTCACAACATCCCCTAATACCAGCATCCAAAGTCTTCTTGGTGAACCATCATTAAGTTACAGACGCTCTATATTGAGTTTGAATTACGCGGCTGCTATATCCACTAATGCTGAAAAACCAGTTTACAGTAACACATTCAACAACAGATATAGGGATCTTTTTGATAAAAAACCGCATCTATCTAAGCCATTTTACGCCAGAGTTAGAGAACTTTTTCAGAAGTTTAATTTAGAGCTCCCAACAATGTTTCCATCCACTGTCGAACATCCAGCTCCGTGGACAATTTCTACCCCTCGCTGCCGTACTAATCTGACTGGGCTTGATAGGGATACAAATCGCCATGAAATATTCGCAGAAGTCAACAAGATACTGCATGAC
The DNA here is from genome assembly GCA_963921935.1 of Galeruca laticollis. Taxonomy (NCBI): domain Eukaryota; kingdom Metazoa; phylum Arthropoda; class Insecta; order Coleoptera; family Chrysomelidae; genus Galeruca; species Galeruca laticollis. Next base: position 205,690,004 of record OY998176.1, on the reverse strand, counting down.
TACAATGGCTTTAACTTAGTCTACACGGATGCTTCGAAATCGAAGGCTGGAGTGGGTGCTGCAATAGTGACTACAACTGAATCCTACAGCATAAAATTCTCCCCTCACACTAGCATGTTTACGGCAGAACTCTATGCTATCTTTCATGCCCTTAAAGTAATTACCTCCTTTCCAAATCCCAAAACCCTAATTTTAACTGATTCATTAAGTAGCATTCATTCCTTGAAACATCCTTATCCCAAGCACCCAATACTACAATCAATTAAATCACAGCTTCATAACATCCAGAACAACAATAAATCTGTCGATTTCATGTGGATTCCTGCTCACATTGGCATCAAAGGCAACGAAGAAGCGGACCTATGTGCGCGTAACGCAATCGTAAACGTTAATGCCGAACTCATAACAAAGTGCGTGGTGAGTGACTTGAGAACACTTATTCGGGAAAAAGTTTACAACCACTGGCAACAAGACTGGCAGCGATCGCAAGACAAACTTCGCGAATTTAAGTCAACAGTGACGCGGTGGAAGCATCTAACCACAACACGCAGAGCACAAGTGATTGTCACTAGACTTAGAATAGGGCATTGCAAATTTACGCATACTTATCTTTTCAATAAAGACAATGCTCCTATATGTGATCTATGTCAAGAACATTTAACAGTGAAACATGTTCTGATCAATTGCACTAAGTTTGACACGAACCGGCTAAAATATAGACTACCTGCAGATTTAAATATACTCTTAGGTGTAAATTGCCCAGTTGACAAATTGATGGGATTCTTAAAGGACATTAATTTACTAAACAAAATTTAATATTGTACATTGTTATACACCGCTAATCACCTTGGGTGGAAGCGGATGAGTTTGAATAAAAAAAAAAAATTCACAACTATAAAATAAAAAGGAAACTCTGATCCTATTGTATAGAGTATACAAATATAAATTAATCCATTGCTTCACTTCACCAAGAAAACAGAATAAATGTGAAAAATGCTATTTCTTTTTCCCTCCAACGACCGGTCGAAAAACATTCGAAACTCGAAAGAAACAAATCCTAACCCAACCTTTTTGTTCTTCTTCTATACTATTATCGGGCACGGTTAGGATGAGTTCCCAATGCATCGTTTTCGCTATCTTTACGAATTCTGATTGGCGAATTGGTGAATCGCGTTAGGAATTTGCCGATCAGAATACGTGACGTGCGACGCAAAAAACAAAAACGATGCATTGGGAACCATTCACTAAGTTCCGGTAGTAATTTTTCAGAAGGAAGGAATATTATTAACTCACAGCAATGTTTCTTGATTAAAAAATATCGCAATATTCCAACTTGGATAGGTAATGAAATTTCATATGGAAATATTTCGACAGGAAGAAATAAATATCTTCCAGCAATGTTACTCGCGGAAGTAAATGACAATATTTCAATTTGTGTATTTCACAATATCACTGAAACTTAATAGCGAAATGTTTCAAAAATAACAAATAACCAACTTACAGCAATGTTTCTGAAACAATGCTGATGCAATATTACAACTAGCCTATCTAAGAACATCACTGCAACCTCGATTACAAAAGTTTCAGTGGTAAGGAAATCTCTACTATATGAAATGTTTCTCTTATGAGCAAGTCACAATGTTTCAACTAAACTAACGCAATAATATCACTGCAACTTCTCCAGGAAACATTTCAAACTGTATATAAGTGTAACTGCACAATAATATTACTGCAACTTCTCCAGGAAACATTTCAAAATGTATATAAAAGTAATTTGCAGCAATGTTTTGCAAGGTTCTGTGCTCAGTGGGATGGCATTCTGATATACTTTGAAACAGAAGAAAAACATCAAGAACATTTGAAAATAAGATTGAAGGAACAAGAAGAAGCAGGATTAAAACCTAATTTAGGAAAATGTCAATTTTATAAAAAGGAGGAAGATTATTTAGGATACGTATCAAATGACACTGGTATAACCATAAATCTAGAACGAGTTAAGGCCATACGAGAATATGAAACACCTCATAACCTTAAGATATTGAGGGATTTCTAGGTATAATGCATTATTTTAAAAGACCGCAGTAAAAGAGTAATTCCTTTTATAGAATTGCTTGAGAAAGACGTAAGATGGAATTGGGATGAAAAAAGAGAAAGGAAATTCCAAGAATTGAAGGAAATATTCTTAAACAAATTAAAAGTGTATCATCCTCAATGTGATAAAACATTTAGATTAAAAACAGATGCATCCATAGTAAGGTGGGCTGGAGTATTAGTGCAGATACAAGAAAAAGGGGAGGTACCGATTAGTTTCGTATCAAGAGTAACAAAGGCGACAGAAAAAAAATACTCTATTACTGAATTGGAGATGACTAGCGTTGTTTTTTGTATTAGTAAACTTAGATTTTTTTATTAGGGCGAAATTTATATTAGAAACAGACCATTTAGCATTAACTGCTATGCTAAAAAATCGGTATGCTAACAATCGTACACATCGATGGATACTACTTTGGCAAGAGTATGAATTTGAAATTAAATATGTTCCTGGGAAACTGAATATAGTAGCGGATCCATTGAGTCGAGCAACAGAAATAAGAAATGATCAAAGAACATTTCGAATAGGAATAAATCAATAGCATCAAACGGAAGGGAGATCAAAAGCATATAATAAATGAAAATATAAAAGGGACCTATAAAATTGAAGGAATATGGTATAAGAAATTGGAGGATAGAGAGATATATGTTATAAGTAAAGAATATACACAGGAGATTATTAAATATTTACATGAAGAGAATGGACCTGTTGGTACGAGAAAATTATGGTTATTATTTGGGGAGAATTATGTATAAAAAAAGATTTGAGTATAGTTAGGGAAATACGTAAATGTTAAGACATGCCAATTAGCAAAGGAAAAAAATTACCATAATTATACAATGGCAAAATCAATTATTACAAATAAACTACTACAGACAGTGGCAATAAATTTTATAGAGAATGTTCATGTTGTGCGCGTGTGCATGCAAATTAAAGTTATTGTTAAAGACTGTGTTAGTTTTCTTTATGGTGGAACCCGTAGTATAATATAATTACTACACTTCTTAACGACTAAATATATATCAATCACTCTTCGTTATCAAATGTTTTTACCTAGAAGATGGTTTAGGAATGTTTGTAGTAGATGAATTTCCATGTAAACTTTCTCAATACATTTGTTAATATTCGTAGAATTCTGTATTTATGCACTGGACACATTAAACCCTTTTTTCATTATATCTTCATTCGGTTGACAAAGCTACTGTGTCACTCATTTAAATTGAACATTAGTTCAAATATTATGAAGTTTTAAGCAATATTAATTGTTTTATTTCATCGTACAATCATTATTAATTATCTATTGTATCAATAACTGTAACTCGTTCTAATGATCATAGCAGTACATCGACGTTAAGCTGAATAAAAAAATCCATACAAATTATTAAGTAGATTTTTAACTACTTTAACTACAAACAAATTTTTCTAATTTCCGCGCACTTGCAAAGGATTATTAACCTGAAAAGAAATAAAATTAGGTCCAGATGTCTATGAAGTTATGTATATTTTTAGTTAGGTATTTCGCATTGCAACACTAATTGAGTATTCTGACCCAAAAAGAATAATGCATAACGACTTACCTCATTTCTATGTGCATTCCCAGTCATCGTCGATAAACATTCTGAACTATATTATAATTAAAATATTTGTAAACAGTATAAACTTTCCATAACCAATAAAGTAGTCAGCTGTTGTTTGACATACACCGGTTCTACCATAGAGTAATTCCAATACCGAACTGTGCACGATCTGCCATAGAGTGCTTACGACTTCGTCCACTGGAACTGTTCGTGGAGTCACAGAACCGTCCCTGAAGTTATAAATATTTGTTAAACTATGATATTGTTGTACCATTGCATCGTAACTATTTATAGATTGTGTTAGTTAAGTTATTTTAAGTTCTCTTTCTGTAATGGGATTGATGGATATCATAATACTGTAGCGCCCTCTGGTGTTAGAGGATTAATTTCCCAGGTGTCATATTCGGACATCTCTATCTTGGAATTTCCGTTTTGACCTTCGTTGAACTCGGGTTACAGCTGATTTTCATAAAGAACACTTGTGGATTTGTAGAATCTTTGATTATTCTGATCATCTTAATTGGGAACGCCTCTACAAATACGAATTATATATTTGTAATCTGGAACTAAAAACTCGCTAGAGGATTTCTGGTGGTTATGAAATTGATTGTGCTGTCAGGATATCCGAATACCAGGTATGTTTCAATGCACTATTGAAATCATCTCATGTATTTTCTTAGTCTTGGTATTATCTCCGTCAATCCTACAACATATTTCATTATTGCTAGATCTCTAAGAGATAAGAAAGGCCCATAGTCACCCTTCAAGTTCTAGTGAGATTTCCACGCTGAACACCATCACTGCGTACGAATTAAGAACAAAAAAACTCCTTGGCCAGGGTAAGATTTCACTTATATTCCATATATTTATATAAAATATTACCATAGGATTTTCACCTGCATTAGTATTTCGAATTAGGTAAATAAAAGTCTGCTCATTGTGGCAGCTGATAAGAATTATCATTTGCATAAATGCATCTTTGTATTTTGTTGTACCGGATGTCCCACAATAGGTACATCCATCTCAAAGTAGCCTAATTTTTGGGAGTCTGGATTTTATCGATAATTTCAACTTGATACTTATTGAAAGGGGGTTCTCCAAATTCACTACCTAAATTTTCTTGTCATTTAACGGGTTATCTTAAAATTTGTTCATATTACTTAATTAATAATTTTGCTCTATAGCTAAAGTGTGATAATTATTGTATTCGAATTTCATAATTATTATTGTATAAGGTTATACCGGGGTATAGATATTTGGGTCACTTTGTTCTCATATACCGGGGGTACCCGAACATATTTTGCTCTATTATTATTTTTTTGTACTTTTCTCAGGTTAAATATACCGGGGTACTCACGCACATTTTTCTCTATTATTTTTTTTGTACTTCTCTTGGGTTAAATATGCAGGGGGTACCAAAATTAGTCAATTTATATCAGTTGGGTTGGGGGTGAATATCTTTCAGTTTATTTGATTCTGATGGAGTATTTTCTCCCTAGGGTTTTTTTTGTAACGGAATTCAATCCCAACGACGCGATAACTGCATAGGATGTACCATGCCAAGAAGTTATAGTTTCTTGCACGGAAAATCATTCTGAACGACGGGTTTCCCTTAAACTTGTTCATCTCTGGGATAATTGTACAGGATGTCCCATGTGACGAAGTTATAATAAGAAGTACATGTATCGCCATTGAAATCACGCAAGTTTTTGGTGCTTATTGTATATCATTGCTATTATTATCGCTTTTTTATGCTTCCTCTTCCCCAAAAATTGCTAATGCTTGAATCTAATGATTATCTTCTCAATTTGTTGGTATTTTGGTTGTGAACCGGAAATTAATAGCACCTCATTTAATCGTATACGAATGCGCCAGAGCTCTCGCGACGCTAATCTTGCCACCTTTACTGCTGCTTTAATTTCTGCGGGTTAGTTAGATTAGCGTAATGACTGTTTCACGATTACCTATAGATGGTGATGGACTTCATATATGTTTATGGCGTAAGTATCCAGTAATTTTTCTACAACTACACTATAGCCGATACCTATTCAGTTCGCTTACTATTTGCTTCGCTTACGTCTAGCATTTAATACTACGGGTTATTTGTATATATGGTTTGAAAGTATTCAATATTTTTATATTAATATTACTAGTTGGTATTGATTAATCAGTTAGTGCTTATTGTTTTGCAACTGATTCCGTAACGGTGATATATTTTTTGGCTAACGGCTTACGTAATTTTAGGCTTGCATGATGCTTACGCTTACATAATGTTGATGCTTACATAATGTTTATGCTTACATAATGTTTATGCTTACATAATATTCACGCTTACATAATGCTCATGTTTATCTAATGCTTATGCTTACTTATTTATTTTATCCTTGTTAAATGTTCAGTCATGCTGAATTGTTTATGGCTATCAATTGCTTGAGCAAGATTCTATCAACCGATTGTCATAGGATCTAGGAAGACGTTGCTGCTGTTACAATTATTTTTTTTTATATTTCTTCCATTGTTCTCTCAAGACCATTGAATAAATCATTTTTGGTACTTTATCTTTTATTTCAACATTAGTTGGTAAGTTGGTAATGTTGCTAGTCACTTAGGGTGTTTGCAGGATAGGACTTACCTGGCGCCCATTAAGAACGTTCAAATTTGCTAATTTGGTTAACCCACCCCATCTCCACTATTTAGCATAGTCGCGCAAATGCTCATCTGTCTTTGATTTTAGTTGACAGATGATTTAGTGCCCTCGTGTGATTTCGGAGGTCGCACATTATGAGGGGGTGAAATTAGCATCCCTTACCTTATTTAATATCAAATCTTTTGTTCAAGATTTAATTCTGTAAAATTAAAATATCGCTGAAAATTCCTGTTTATTTAAAAACATTTCTTAATCTTGAAGTTTTTCCCTAGATTCAACAGATTCGGTGAAACAAAAATAGATTAAAACAAGGATATTGTATTTTTTTTACCCCCTTATAATGTGACAAGAATGTTGAAAAAATACCGGTGGCTAGACCTTTGCGAGTGCAGAGAAATTACAATATTTCAAGTTTCTATCATTACTTGAATTTAAGAGAAAACATTAAAACTTAATTATCCTCACCACCTTTTAGGAGTAGGCTGAGAAAATTTTGTTATTGTAAAGATCTATCATAATTTCATACGAGTAATCATTTTCTAAATTTTCTCGCTTCAATTTAGAAATACTCTTGCAAACCATTTTCCAACAATAATTTGTCGCGATTACAAAATATTAAGTAATAATTCACTGGATTACAGAAAATATATAAATGCAGCTTGTCGAAACGTCCGAGTTGCTCAAACTATAATTTTTCAAATCGTGAAATAAATTTAATTTTAATTGCTTTAACATATTTATATGTTTCAGTCTTATATGATACATAATATATGTAACGCAGTAGCACAGGCACATTTTTCTTTAGAAAAACTAGGTCGGGAATAATGGGAAGAGCTAGGTAGTCAAAAATAACTAATTGTCGCACTAAATCATCTTTCCAATTCATAAAAGCCACTTGTTGGACTAGATTATTAAACTTTGATAAATTTTCGGTTTTACTTCCAACTAGATTAATTAAGATAAAATGTTGTACCAATTTCTTTTCGAAAAATATTCAATCTCAAGCTTCTGATGGAAAATTCTATTGAAGACAGTGACAGATAAATGTAGTATGTGTCAGATGTTCAAAAATATAATTAAGCAATCAAAAGATAAAATGATTAGCAATGTATGAGCCAAATATAAACATCTTCATTATTACAAGGTAGATTCGGAAATTCATTTATTTAATAGTCGATTTGTACGTCCTCTATACTTTCGAAAATCGAGTTTTGTCATTTGTTATGTTTTGAAACACCCATCATTGTTGCAGTAATCTCCACAGTTTCATCAACACTTCCTGTCAAATTCATGATTTTTCTTCTAATTCCTTCGTTCTTCAACGAGGAATAGCAATTTGATATCAGATTTTTTTCGTTCAGCGACAATGGGCCAACTTTAGGTCGCTTAGATGGTGATAAATCCTCCATATCTGGTCGAGTTTGGTTGGAACACTATATAGTTGGAAGGTGTAGTTAGGTGTTTGTCTCGTGTGATGAGAAGAGAACTTGTATAGATGAACAAAAATAAACACCAGTTAACAATAACGGTAAAAAATAATAACAAATAACAGTAATAATGGGAAAATAAATCAACACAGCAGTTTCTCCAGAACAGATGAACTGTAAATTGAAAATATTCAAACTTTCCGCTACTTTTATAGTTGAAAAGTTCTAGTAAGTACATTGTATTATGGGGGCATTTTCTTAGAACTGAAAAGACTATATTTCACAATAATAAAACCATTTTTGAGCTACCTGTTTGTCAAGTTTCTTCAATTACCTTCTAATTGGGTGAAATAATCGGCAAATGGGGTTGGTTTGGATATATATATATGTATATATATATATATATATATATATATATATATATATATATGTATATATATATATATATATATATATATATATATGTATATATATATATATATATATATATGTGTGTATTTGTATAAAATTGTTATTAACATTTATTTTATTATTTATTGTATGTGGGATTATAACTACCTGGAGCTTAGTGGAGAGACTCGTCTACGCCCTTTTATACATAATAATAAATTTTTTGGAATATAATCCACAGTTTATTATATTATTGATAATTTGAAATTTCGTTTCAAATAATATTACAAATCGGTTATTTTCGGAAATGAGATAATTTTAGAAGCCTTAACTTTTTTTAAATGACTATGGTTCCGGGCAAAATGAGTGATTTATTACTCCATGCCTTTTAAAAACGGAGTATAGTGTCGTTTATGCAAGAGTCTGTGTAAGATAAACGAGTCGATTTATGGTGCGCCACGTGGTTGTTTATTCCGTGGAAAATGAGTAATTTCCGAATTCGAAATGAAAAGCTCTAACGGAGGAGGAAAAGTTAATGCTGTTGCAAAATGATGATCCAGAGGAATTATTGCAGGTAGATGATGCAAGCGAGGCCTATATAGGTCTACTTATTACTTTACATTAGGAGCATTGCAAGCTAGTACCGAACCCATTGAAATGCTTTTTACTAATGACCCTGCATATTGTCGGCCTATAATAACAGCAACTTTGTCTAGAAATCGATTCCATTTTCTGACCAAATTTTTGAGATTCGATAATTTTGAGACCAGGGCTGAGAGAAAGTTAGAAGACAAGCTTGCACCAATAAGGGAAGTATTTGATAAATTCGTATCAAACTGTAAAAAAGCACTAATCCGAGTACGCACGGGTGCATTGACGAGCAACTCGTCCCATTTCGAGGAAAGGCTACATTTAGGGTCTATATGAAAAGCAAGCCAGCAAAGTATGGAATATGGGCACTGGCAGATTGTGAATACAATTATACTTTGAATATGCAAGAGTATTTAGGTAAGTCATTTATTTTCATTTATGCTATGTTATCTACCGATTTTTTTTGTTAGGCAAAGTAGCCAACAAGCCTGAAAAAGGACAAGGTGAACGGTTTGTTCTTGAACTTTCTGATTATCTAAGTCAAGGATATGGTATCACAACTGACAACTTCTTTACTAGTCTTCAGCGGTCTCAAAAATTGTTGGATAAGAAGCTTACATTATGTGGCACTCTGCGCAAAAATAAGACGTTTATACCAAAGGAACTACTTCCATCATCTTCAAAAAAAGAATATTCTTCAATGTTTGCTTTTACAAAACATTGTACATTAGTGTCTTATGTGCCGAAAGAGAACAATGCCGTTATTTTGTTATCAACCGAGCATGACGATGACAAAGTAAGTAAGAAGGAGTCAAACTACAAACCAGATATTGGCTTGCATTATAATAGTACTAAAGGAGCTGTAGATGCAACAGACCAAATGGCAGCAAAATATATGACTCAAAGAAGAACTCTTAGATGGCCCATGGTACTTTTTTACCCTATTATCGATATTGGAGCTATAAATGCCTATAAAATATGAAAAATTAAAAATTCAAATTATGAGTCTGGGCACTTAGATGCAAGAAGAAAATATATTCTTCAGTTGGGAAAGGAACTGGCCAAGGAAAATATAATTTATAGATTTAGAAATACTAATGGTTTGCAAGCAAGAATAAAAAAAAATATTCTCAAAGTTGTTCCAGAATTGGAGCAAAATATCCCTTCAACAAGACCTGTAGGAACTCAAGGTAGATGTTTTCTCTGTGAAAGAACCAAAGATAGAAAATCAAGACAACGTTGTGTAACATGTGAGCGTTTTGTTTGTGTAAATCACTCTGAAAAAGAAATTTTTTGTATCCCATGTAAAGCAAAAAATTAAAATTAATTTTGAATACCTAATTAAGGTTTGTTTATTTTTTAGTAATTAAATTGAAATAAAAATAGATACAAAATAATAATTTGCGTTTTTTTTTCATTTTACTTAAAAAAAGTGTAAAAATTACAAATATAGACAAAAAAATGGGGTGCAAATGAACCCCGCTTGGTATCGCACGTATGTAAAAAAGCTTGGTATTATAAAGGTTAAATCAATAAGGAAAAAAAACCATTGGATTTTTCTACGAAGCTTGATTTTTTTTGTACAGACATAATTATTTATTGCTTCAAAACCCATACGGGGAATTCTATAGTTACCCTTTATTATTTTATGTGATATAAATAATAAATAATGAATAGATTCCAAGAGTCATAAACTTTCACCTTTACTTCAAATTGATATCTTTTAAATGGCCCTTTTCGTAATATTAGTCATTGAGGTTTATTTGTATATAAATTAGAAGTCAGGTAGATTTTTAAGATAAAGCGTACAATATGATAAGGATTGTTTAACAATGGCCAACAATTTTTCCTATCTGTTCGTAGTAATATTTAATGACATACCTACCTGTTAAGCTTTCTAAAATTGTTATTCTGAATAAAATGTAGTAGATAATAATGTAAAAATTCGGGTTTATACATAAAATTTGAAAAACAAATTGGGGAAATCGCCTTTAGAGATGGTCTAATAAGTATATTATTTAAATATTAAAGCTTTTTTGTGGTAGATATCTCTACTTTCATATGTAAATTGTTGAGTTTTTTGCAATTATGTACTATGAAATTAGAACATCCCTTCACACTTTTTACAGAGTTAGGACTGGCGAAACAAAAAAATCTTGGTTCTGGGTGCAGTCAATTATTGTTCATTTAGAACTTTGTACTAATATTATATTTCTGTAGTGGAATTCGACTCTAATATCTACAATTTTATAACACCTATTTATATTTTTATATTTGTTGCGTTTAATGTATTCAGTCATTCCACCTACAAACAACAAACACTATAATGAAAGATATGTTTTAGATATACAGGGATCATCAACAGTAAAATAATTATGTGCATCTACAAATTATTCAAAATCAATTTCTATATCAACTTCATCATCCTCGCTATCTCCGTCTTCGGCCAAATTAATAATAATATCATCTACAACAGTATCTAAAAGTGGTTAATTGTTCATAAATTCATCTTCAATCTTTTTAACATGGTCACATTTAACTTTCCAATCATTTGCAGAAAATTTGTCAAAAAATTCGTTAAAGATTTTTTTAACCTTAGTAAAATTGAATAACATTTCGTTTGGCCGCATATTCTTTAAGTGCCGCCCAAACACTTTCGATCAGATGTAAGTCCGGGTGATAAGGGGATAGCCTTAAAATTTGCAATCCATGTCAAATACACAATTCATTAATTTTAAAAGTTTTATATTGCGGTTTGTACATTTTTGCAACGTTATAAAGATACGTTTTTAACATTTGTTCACTGTAATATATATTTCTTTCAGAAATCCAGTTTTTTTATTGTCGTTTAGTCCAAGCAGTCGTAGGTAATTTTTCATTTAGAACATTGTGATATGGGGCGTTATCAATTACCACAACAGCGTTTTAGGTAGGTTTGGAATAAGTTCTTCTTGTACCCACTTCTCATAATTTTCGTACGCCATTTCATTATGATAATCTCCTGTTTTTGACTGGGAGTTCCACATAATACCAGCATTAGGTACAAAACAATTTTTAGTTCCTGCATGCACAATGATGAGCCTATTACCTTTTGAAACGGGTTTTCCTAATCCCTCGTTACTCTTGTCGCTCCATCCTTTAAGGTGCGTATGACTGAATTTATGTGTTATTCATATAAAAGAAAGGTTTGTTCTGTTCTCTGCACTTTTTTATGTTTCTTACGTAGAGTAATAATAAACATAGAGAGGGCTATTCATTCATAAACACGTTTATTATTGCGGCCAACAATTCTAAACATTAGTAGTGAACTATGAATGAATTACAAAGTGGGGATGGTATTGTAGCTACATGGCCTTGGTAATTTCGGCTTTTTTTCTGACAAACTTGGCACCGACGAACCATGATAATCCAAAAACATGAAATTAATTAAGTTAAAAGTTTATTTTGTCACTAACAGTTTTGAAAAAAATATCAAAACGAAAGAACTAAATGTCGTAATGGCGCTCGTATAAACAAATCACGTTTGACATTATTCACTACAATACTACGACCCATTCGAAATGATCGTCTATCACAGTCTGACGATATTTGCATCTCTCTCTATATGGTAATTAAATAAGGACAAAACTACTAAATAGATTACTATTGACCCATTAAACAGGTACTGAAATTTTGAGCAGTGTTGCCACTTTTAGTTATAACCATAAATTTATCGAAGGATACAACAAATACTTGTTTGATATTTATATAAGATTATTTTAAAAATACCGACTGAAATGCATAAATTGGCTCTTTTTATTTGCATAACTTTTTAACACACTTTCAATTAAACATAATTTTATTTTTCCTGCAACTAAAGAGACTTTGTAAATATGGCAAAAACGTGGAAGTGCCCGCAAGTGAGCTTAGAATGTGCCAAAGAATGTATTTGTTTCTACAGAGTTTCGCGACTTCCTGCGAATCTATAATTAACTGCAAAGGTTTGGTGTACATTTCTTAACGTGGGTACTTTTTTCTTGGATATGTGATAATTTATTATGCCCCTTCTAAGCACAGTTTCGTCGAATTGATCCATACAGATACTGGACGTTCTTTGATTTTTAGTAGGTACCTCAGTGTCATCAATACTTCCGGCCAGAGTTTCTTTCTTAATACGGGAAAGCGTTCTTTGGCTAGCTTTCGTAGCAGCAGAAACTCGTCCAATGACCTGACAATAAAATAAGTGGATATAAATGTTGTATTAAAAGTTTCAAATGAGGAAATAGTTAAATTTGTTTTCAATGACCATTCTTTGAAACAAAAATTTCTGTTATGGTTTTCGGCCATTTAAAAGAAGTATTAAATTTAAAAATACTACATTACGTTTCAGTTCTTTAGTTGTTTTAAACGATCTCTAGATTACAGTTATTTTAATATGACCACACCGCAATTGTAACTGAAATCGGAAGATGGTTCAAAAGAAATAATAGAACCGAAACGTAATAGAGATAGGTATGATATTAGTATAATAATTTTAATTATAAGCTAAAAAACCTATTACATTTGAATAGGTATCTTACACAAAATAAACATGTGCCCTTTTATATACTCTTGTAGGCAGAAACAGAATAGTTATTTATGCAACAATGCACGAATGGAAAAATTGACGCATGAGCGGCAGGCATGCAAAAACCAAAAAATGTCTCATTTAGGCTGCTCTAAATGGACTAAAAATGTCGTCGATTTGTTTGTCATGATGACATAACGGTGCATGAAATTGACACATGAGTGGATAATAGTATATTACGTAACGTGTGTTGTAAGAAGCATTTCACGCACGAACGGAGAAGCTAAGCACAAAGCCGCGTAGCGGCGAGTGCGTAATTCCCTGAGTGCGTAAAATGCGTTACAACACGAGTTACGTACTATACTTTACCTACAACCCACGTGTACCTGTGTTTATAATCTTATTAAGGTATTTAAAGTACAAGTAAAAACGTACATCCTCGGTGCCCAGTCAAGTTTTATAAAAGTCGCTCCTTGATGCCCAGCCAAGCAGTTCACCCTCGATGCCCAGCCAAGTTTCGTAAAAGTCCGTCCTAAGTAGCATTTATTTTTATTAAAAATGTATGTAGAATTACCGGAATTGCATAAAATAGCATATACACCTGTCGACTAAAGTGACATTAATCCCTTAGGTGGATTACTTCCCTCAGGAATCAAACACCACCCGCGGGATTAAATGGGCCACTTTAGTCGCTTGGTGTATAATATACTATTGTTTACTAATATGAGATACATTCAGACAGTTAAATGATGCGAATTGAATGAAACGGAACCAATTCTCATATAATTCCAAATAACTCTTAATATTAAATGCAATCTCATATTTAATAAATGTTTTCTACCATTTATATATAGAATAAAATTCAACCTCAAATATCTAAGTAATACACTGTGAATAAAATGGCTACGTCTATTGACAGTTGCTAAGTGGTTGCTATGGAAGCCGTGCGATTTACTTTACAGCCGTGCGTTTTGTTTTACCGTGCGTAATAGACGTCTTACATTGATTGCCGACTGTGTGTTTCTGACTACTTACAGGGGTGGTCGTAGGTAAAATATTTTTATAATTCGCGTATAAAAGAGACTTCATTATAACATTGTTTACAGTGTCACAATGAAGCTCTTTGAACACTGCTTCAGTAATTTTTAGTGTACAGTTGGTTATTGTATTCAGTTATATTTTTATTCAACATTTGACATTAACCTTGACACAAATTATAAAGAAAATGATCTAGCGTTGTTTTAGGTAACAAATTATTATATGAAACGTTCTTTAAGGTAAATTAGAATGATTTATATATTAAAAATATCAATGAATAAAGTACGCTAACGTTTATCTATCAAATATTTGTCAATTGTTTATTTTTATATTGTATAGGATCAATATATAGGTATACATAACGTTCTATTTTTGGGATAAATTACCAGATATCTATGTGAAGATGTATTACAGAAATCATTCTGCTCATGATAAAATATAAATAGATCGCAAGAGCATATACGAAGAAGCTCTTGTTTAAACAACTAATCATCCTCTGTTTGCTTAAATGAAAGTTTGTTTACAATTTACACAATTATTCGGCCATAATGTGTCAGAAGTTCTGAATAAAACCATCTGTGATCTATCCAATCAGGAATCTACAGAATTATCAACTTAAATTCAAACCACTCCTCCTCGTTTAAAAACAGGGATTATATGTAATTCTATTTTATTTTAAAAATTGAATAAATGCGAATTATAAAAAATATTGTGTAAAACTTGTGCCACAATGACTTTCTGTAGTACTCGTGATTTGCGCAACTCAACACTTCGCGGTTCGTTGCGCAAACTTCACTAGTACTACAAAACGAGTCATTGTGACACTTTACAAATAACTATTGTCTCACCTTAATGTCACTTTTTTAAATCGTTTAACAAATAAATATTTTATGTACGAAAATCGATTTAAAAAATTTACTATCGAGTGTAAATTTGTTGAATCATTACTTTGGTTTAAAAATTTCATTGCAATAATTAAAACTTTCCTTTGTTAATGGAATTGTCGACTTGTCATTGTTTGCCTCTTCGGTCATGAAATTTGAAACGTTCATAATTATTTCACAATACTGCTCACTCAACTATTTATAAACAACTTTACTTTCTGGAGTCGCCATAACAAGTTAGTATTACACAACCCCGGTAATCACACTTTTCCCTGAACTGTACTGTCAAAACGAAGCTTACGAATTCTGCCAGCGAAGTGAGCTTTTGCAATCCGCATACGTCTTTGCTACGGCGTATCGGACGTTGCCAAACTTCCGACTTCCAAAATTAATTTGCCAACCTGTAGCATGCTACACTCACTTTTTCATCTAAAGCCACATAAAGCAACAAACAGCATACGACAATGACGACATGTTGACCGTTGTTGTACAAACTCATACGCCAATTCTCGACAAGATTAATAGTGTCTAACAATGTCCGCATTTATTCGATAGTCATCGATTCTGTGAGACTTGTAACCTGCGACATGTAGAGGAACATTATGAAAACTGCAATATTTATTGAGCATTATCATAATTATCTCGATTTACAGCATAATAAACATACTCAAAAATGATAAGTTAAAAATGATAGCGATTAAATACCAATACAACGTGCTTGAAGTGAAAAAGAAAACCAGGAACTTGTATTCCGCTTTCCGGATTGAAGCTACAAAAGTCGAAGTATAGTGGCTCATCTCTTTACAAGAAATGGAAATCTTTTGCGTTTCAGCTTTTGAATTTTTCATTAGGTATCTATAAACCTAGACCAACATTGTGAACAGATAGTGACAATATCCTTATCTTACCAATTACCTAACATGAGTTGGTGTTGCTTTACGGAAGTTGGTATCAGAAGAAGTTATGATGAACCATTACTACCGTAAAACAGTCAACAGACAATATTTTTAGGACAAAATCCTATCAAATCTGGGAAAAAACGACACCGCAAAGTAGAGGAAAGCAAGAGAAAATCCAAGAAGTAGTCAAAAGTTGTGATAAATATGATGCATTGCAACTTTGAGATAATTCCTAGAATTGGACTGTGGATTTGTACCATGAAGCAGAGTTGAAAATATTTTAAATAGTTAAATGTTTAGTTTCCGAAACGCATTTCATAAATGATCTAGTCCAGACCAGTCCGAATGAACTAAACCCCACAAAGTCGGTTTGCGTTCAAGAAGACCTGCTAGATGCACTAGATTAAACCCTGCGTATCGAAGAGCTCGGCATTTGTTCTAACAGTGCTATCAAATTTGGACAAGAGAGCAGTGAAGTAACGTCAAGTTTTTTTTGTAGGGTTAGTTGTGGTTTTGGCCATTGCTTGTTGCTATACTGCAAGCTCTATTGTGTAGCCGCTTTGTAGCTTGTGGGTGGGTACATGTGCTGCACAAATGCAACCATCGGGTGTCAGCCTCCTCGTGGCACCACTGGATATTGCAAACAAGTATCCCTTTGGACATGAGCTTGTTCACTACCCAATCGACACACCGTGAACGGAGCTTCCCAAGACACCTGACGACCTCCTAGGGTAACTAGTCTTACATCTAGACAGGAGGCGCCGTAGATGTGGGACACCCCTTTCCCCATACTCATGGGACTAGAATGGAAGATGATAATTCAAACGAAGACGAACTACTGGGCTCTGACTCAGATTCCTTCAGAGAGGGGTTGAAAAACCTCACCATGGTGAAGGCAGGGACAGAAGCCCGACCAGGACGGACTAGAAAGAATCCGCCACTGAAAGGACCAAGGAGGAGTCAAAAGAGTCCACCAGAGTCACCGAATCGGAACCCAAGGAGGAGCCGACAGGGTCCACCAGGGAAACTGAGGAGGAGAGAGCAGCACGAAGGAAAGCAACTCCATAATTGAGGAGGAAAAAACAGCCCATGCCAACAAGAGGCGTCAGGAAACAGAGTTGCAACAGGGTAGCACAAGCCGCCCAGTTGTACAACGACCACCCATGCGAGCGAAGGACCAGGCGGCGTCAGGAAACGTCCAAATGTCCCAAGCAGGTAAGGGGTCGAAAATTCTCTGCGAAACAGGAGGTAGTTGTAGGAGAGTGAACAGGGGTAGGGAGGCACCGTCAGACAGCGGAAACCGCCACGTATCTCCTCATTTGAGAAAACCCGAGGAGGAGTTGCAACCAAAGGAATCCCCTACAAACTCTAAGCTCACTTCTTACAGAGCAGCCTTGGGTAAAGAAAAGCTGGTAGTGATTACCTCCAACAGAAAAGGAGGTAAGATCTACGAAGAAGAAGCTAACGCCATCCGAGTTAGCATCGTTAGGCGGTACACAACGCACCTCGAGGACATCAGTTAAGGTTCAGGAAACCTGGGCTTATTGACTCAGGGTGGTTTTTAGTAACCGCTCAGGATGAGACATCCATGGAATGGTTTCTGAATCAGTGGTGCTCAGAGAAAAATGAAGATGATAGCGTTACCTTCAAATCTTCCAAAGCTAGCGAGGCGGTCGTAATATCGAGGATCCAATATGGTTCCGTGTTTTAATGGGCGACTGTGAAGAAACAGTAGGTGCCCCAAAAGCTGGCGCACGTCCAGAAAGCAGTAAGCTTTGGAAGTACAGGAGCTTTGAGGACAAAAACCACACCAGCGCTCGATGTTCTACTAGGATTTGCGCCTTTGTCCATTTGGATTAATATGAGTGCGATTGCTGTCTTTGTAAGATTGCGGGTCAACGAGCACTGGATGGGGGTGGCGAATGGGGTGGCAAAAGCCACACAATAATTACCAAAATAACAGAAACAGAGCTTACAATTATAGCTCTCAAAGCTGGTCCAACAGAAGACAAAATGAGGACAGACAACAAGTTCAAAGTCATAATTTTGCTAAGAGAGCAGTGGAACGATGAACAAGTTGGATTTCCACCCGGGAGCATCATGTGTTTTAGAGACGGTTCCCGCATGGAAAGATGGTCGAGAGCAGGTGTCCTGATAGCTCTGGGTAAATATTACACGGTCTTCCAATCAGAAATATTCCTCATCCTGAAAGCTGTAGAGCAAATAACAGAAAGGGACGCATCTAGAATTCCTGTAGCATTTACTCGCATAGTCAAGCCGCTATTAAAGCAATCTTAAGTTCCAGAACTAGCACGGTGCTGGCTCAGAATTGTGCAGACGCTCTCGATAGCCTAGCTTCATAACGAGAAGTAGCCCTACTGTGGGTACCGGAACACAGCGGGATAGTAGGCAACGAGTAGGCAGATGAACTTGCCAGGCGAGGTACAAACTTGTCCTGCTGTGGCCCCAACCAATAATAGGGTTCAATAAATCCCAAATTTCAACCTTGCTGAAAGAATGGGCCCAGGTTAGACTCAAGAACTATTGGAGAGACTGTAACGGTCTCAGGCAGGCGAAACAAACAATCGTTTGCCCGTATACAACAAGAACACGTTGGCTGTTGGATAAACCCAGATTACAGCTACGACTGAAAATTGATGTATTGTCTAGCCATATCGAACTTAGGAGATATTCACATCTTTTAAAGACCATTTTAGACTCAGATTGCCCAGATTTTGGGGAGGAGGAACCTTCTCACCACTTTCTCGGTACTTGTGACGTATACACACAGCTTAGAAATAAAATCTTTGGTGTGGATAGAATTGAAGAAGAAGAATACCAGTATTCCCTTTCTCTGAAAGACGTCGCAGTTTTTATACGCAGAAGAAACCGAGAGAGTGAAGCAAAGGTAGGAGAAGCAAAGGGCCTTAAGTGGCCTAGTTGTCAGGTATAAGCCGCCCCCATTTAATTCATTCATTCCACGTCCTGATTTCCGATGAGTCCAGTCTATTTTAAAATGATTGACGTGTAGGAGTATGGAGACGGCCCGGAGAAGGTTATTTAGAGTCTACTGTACAAGAAATTTTCCCTTTTGGAGAAAGGTCTACTATGGTATGGACAGGCATAACATTTGCCAATAACAGTGGCCACGATTTCATCACATCAATCAGCACTATATTGAGGTAATGGAATGGCCAGTCAATAGTCCCGATTTAAATCCTATATAGCACCTTCGGGACACTCTTGGGAGAAAATTACAACAGCGTCAACCCAATTATCTCGCTACGCTCGAAAATCTTTTGATTGAAGAATGGGATGCTTCGCTTCAATATACTATCGCAGAATTAATGGAGGGCATGGGTCTATGATGTGCTCAAGTGGTTCGAACAAGAGAAAACAGAACACACCAAGAGTTTTTAAATTTGTGAATTTATTTCAGTTGCAATAATTGTTTTTTAGTTTGTAATTTATATTTCTACACTTTTAATTTTATTTACGTTCTAAAAATATCCAAATAATCTAAAATTTAACATGTCTTTGTAGGATCTTGTTGCTATAAATAGTAGAAACTTGAATTGAATTGAAAATTCAAATATTAAGAAGTGTCTCCTTATTCGATTAGAGTAGTTTACTGACGCTCTCAGCGGAAGTAAAAGTACTTCCACTGGCGCTGCCAATAGCAACGAGACGCCGTCATGACAATCAAACTTTTATGTTGAGAAATTGGTTCAAAAACGTCATATTTGACTGACGTTTGAAAAAAATATATATTCCAACATCCTGTAGAAGGGATCTATTATTGAAGGGTGATTTCAAGGAATCGTTTGGTCAGCATGGTCAAAAATGTAATATATCGAACATTTTTAGATTTTCGCAGTGAACCACTTTGCATAAGAAAAGTACGGAATCCCTTCTCGGAGCCGTAAATTCGATATATCAAATAATTTTAGGGAAAAAGTAATACATGACTTTCACCTCCTTTCTCGTCGGAGACGTTACTAAAAAAAATTGAGATTCCATATATATTTCCTACGTTCCAGAATATGATATAGAGGAAAAACAGTATTGTTATTACTCAATTTTTTACTGAGGAAGAAAAACAATACATTGGGCGTAATCTAACGGAATTATGAATTACACAAGGTGGCCCATGAATACAAAGTGCTATTATTTATACTGATAAAAATGTTGACGTCGCTGATGTTATGCAATAGGGTATTTTATGCATTTTAGCATTATATGATGCTCTTAAAATGAAGATAAATATAACTTTTGTTTCTTAAGGCTATAAGTAAAAGAATCTCTGTCAACTTTGATTCATTGATTCCTACACTAGATGCTACTTCAAAATATACAAAAATAGTGTAATTACAAGTGTAGTTACGAATGGTACATCAAAGGTGGATGAAAAGAAAAAGATAATTCATTAGTGCCAGTTACGAGGAATCAGTAAACAGCTTCTGAAAATTGATTTTTGGATAATATAAAACTGGATGTGGATCTGCTTGTGGTTGAGTTGTAGTAAAAGTGACTTAAATTGTTCCACAGCAGGCTCTGCCTATGGTCAACATATTTTTGAGAATTCAAATCTGAAAGTTATATTTGAGAATAATTAGTTCAGTAGTGCCCTTCTAGTTGGAGACAGTGATGATTATACTAATACTAGATACCTCATAACACCCCTGATAAATATTGTAACGAAATAGCTAGATAGTAACAGGCCTCGGACTATCAATATGACAGCGATATAACCTAGAATAGAGAAGCTAACATAAAGAGGAGGACTGACCAGAAAAAGGCAGAGGACGGCTGGGGAATTTGGAAAAGGGAGAAAAAGGTGACGTTTGGAAATATTTCAAAAAAATATTGCTCAATGTAAATATCCTTCTTAGTTGTTGTTTAGTACGTTGACTTGTTTGTAGTTTAGTAGAATTAAATTGTTTTAACCCTCACTTGTATTACAGTTGGTGTCAGGTGTGGGGTGACGATATCAAGATGTCCGGGAAGAAAATAAACCAGTTGTTAGTTACAGAATTGAGAAGAGAGCTGGAAGAACTTGATTTGGACACGACGGGTCCCAAGGCGGTATTACTGGCACGATTGAAAGATCATTATGAAATCCAGGGTTTGATCCTGAGACTGTGGAGTTTGAAGATCCCTCCATGAAGACCATGACCCTGATCCGAGATGAAATCTCGCAGATGTCCAACCTGTCCACAGAAATCTCCCAAAAGATGTCCAGCCAGCGCGACGAACTATCTCAAAAGATGCCCAGCCTCTCCGGTGCACTCTTCTAGAAGGTGTCCAGTTTGTCCATGGAGATATCCAGCCTGTCCGCCAAGATGTTCAGCCAGCGTGACGAGATCTCTCAACAAGAAGGGAGAATAGCCGGCATCGATGAAGAGATGCAAAAGCTGCAAGATATTGTCTCCCATCCACCAGGACCCCTAGTAAGATAGATGGTATTTTGGGAGCAGCCTTTTTGGCAGATTTAATAAAAAATGGTAAAATTTCAGGACAAGATGGATCTCCGACTGCAATTGAAACCTCCTTTGGTTACGTAGTTACTGGTTATGTCCAGCCATTACCAAGCAATACAAATTAGTATACTTTTAATCTCCTACTTTAGAGTCCTTAGTAAATAAAATGTTTCAGCTAGAAGATCTATCTCAGCCATTACCTAATGATGAAGATTTAGCTTGTGAGAAAATCTTTTCAGATCATGTCGTTCGAAGCTCATCTGGTCGATATTATGTAGCCTTGCCATTTAAATCTGATCCTGACCAATTGGGTGACTCTCACTCCTTTTCCAAGGCTCGTTTATTGTCTCTCGAATGGAAGTTAAGTAAATTTCCTAATCTAAGATTAATTTATTCCGATATCTTACAGGATTATATTAATCAAGGTCATATATGTCCCTTGTTCCTTCTGCTTTGATCAATATCCCCTCGTATTATATTCCACACCACTGTATCTTTAAACCTGATAGTGTTTCCCCACCTTGTCGTATTGTGTTTGACGCCAGTATGAAAACCAAGAAAAATACCTCAATAAATGATGTACTTTATACTGGTTGCAAACTTCAAAATATTTGAGTTATTCTGTTGAATTTTAGATTGTTTCCAATAGCAGTAACATCAGATATTAAACAAATGTATCGACAAATTGAAATCGTTCCATCACATAGACAGTATCAGAGAATTCTTTGGCGTTTCGAGCCTCAAGATCTTATTTCCGTGTACCAGCTCAATACCGTGTCATTTGGAGTAAAATGTTCACCGTATTTGAATTTGACGGTTATTAAAAAACTTCTAGAGGATTAAGGATGTAATTACTCTGATGCTGTTCAACCCCTCCAAAATGATATGTATATGGACGATTTCATAGGTAGTTTTCCTGATCTAGAGTCTGCTAAACTCGCCCATTCTCAAATTGTTGCCTTATTTTCGTCAGCTGGTTTTCAAATAGTGAAATGGATGTCCAATTTATCTCATTTACTTAATATTATTCCATAAAATCTCAGTTTAATGGGAATTAAGAATTTTGAGTGCGATTCCGTAAAGATTTTAGGTTTGCAATGGAATCCATCCACAGATAAATTCATATTTGAACTTTCTCCTGCTGATTATTCTATTTGTACTAAAAGGCGATTGCTATCCTTTGTCGCTAGAACCTTTGACCCCTTAGGAGTTTTATCGCCCTTCATTCTTCTTATCAAGCTAATGATAAAATCACTGTGGGATTTAAATTATGATTGGGATGAAATTGCACCAACTAAAATCTGTCAACAATGGCAATCTGTCTTATTGCAGCTTCCGAATTTGTCGTAGCTAGAAATTCCTAAGACATATTTCTTTTCTAAAAGATTTTAGCTCAACTTTAGTTGGATTTTGTGATGCCAGTAAGTATGGTTATGCCGCCGTAGTTTATGCCAGAACTGAAGACACCAATATGGTCAAAAGTACTCTTTTATATTCTCAAGCTTGCGTAGCCCCTAAATTAGCTGTTACTTTACCTCGTTTGGAGTTATGTTCTGCTGTTTTACTAGCTAAAACCCTATTCCATATAAGAAATACCTTTGCTCATAGTGAAAATATTGAAAATATTTTTGCGCTTTCGGTTTCACAGATATCTCTTTATTGGATTCATTCCCATCCTAAACGATGGAAAACTTTTATTTCTAATAGAATCACTTTAATCCAGAAACTGGTTCGTTCACAAAAATGGTACTTTGTGCCAGGCAATCAAAATATTGCCTACTGCGCTTCTCGTGGTCTTGATCTCTCTACATTTATGCAAAAAATAGACTGGATTCACGGTCCTACCTGGTTGTCATACGACATACAGCGATGACCTATAAAGACACCACAAGAAATAATTAGTAATAGTAATAATAGAGGCTCCAATTACGAACCTCATGAGTTAGTTGACACAATAACCATCGCGGCAATTGAAGGACCTCCTTACAAAATTATAAATAATTTTTCCTCTTTTAATGAAATGTTAAATTCCTCGGTTTACGTTCTCAAGTTTTTTAAATTATTACCCCGAATTTTCCCCATCAACACAAAGGATTTGGACCAAGCCGAAATCCATTTAATTCGCACTATCCAAACGAAAAATTCCTCAGATATTTTTAAGGCGATTGCCAAGCAAAAGTTATTGAAACCTAATATTCGCCGTCTCAAACCATTTATTGATAAACAAGGTATAATGCGTGTCGGTGGAAGATTAACCAATTCTTTATTATGATCACCAGCATCCCATTTTGTTACCCAAATTGGACAATTTTGTTACATGTTTAATTGATCATTACCATAAAAGATATTGTCATACTGGTTCGTATTTGCTTTTATCTTTTTTGAGACAAAAATACTGGATTTTTTCTGCTAGAACTATCGTGCGTAAACTTGTTTGGTTATGCAATCCTTGTTTTAAAAACAACCCTAAACCATTATATCCCATTATGTCCGATTTACCCTCGGAAAGAGTTAATCAAACTAAAGCTTTTTTGATGACTGGTGCTGACTTTACTGGTTCTTATCCCATTACAATGTTTCGCAAACGTGGAGTAAGAAGTCAAAAGTCTTGTCTGTATTTTCATTTGTTTCGTCACGAAAGCTGTTCACTTAGAATTAGCTTCATCACTATCCACTGAATGCTTTTCAGGAGCCTTTAAACGCTTTATATCTCGTCGAGGTAATTGTTTAAGGCTGTATTCTGATTGTTGGACTAATTTTATTGGAGCCAAGGCTGGGATTAATGAAGTTCAGGAATTTTTAAATTCCTTAGAATACCGTGACGCCTTTCAGAGAGAACTAACTTTAAACAAAATCGAATTGATCAATAATCCCCCCCGAGCTAGTCACTTTGGTGGTCTTTGAGAATCGAATATCCGAAGCATTTATCCAGAGTGATCGGAGAACAAATGATGACTTACGAGGAGTTTAACACTGTATTAACTCAAGTTGAAGATATTTTGAATAGTCGCCCCTTATGTTTGTTGAATAACGATCCCAACGATCCTGTTGCTTCAACTCCAGCATGTTTTCTTCATGGTACCCCTTTATTTCCTTTTCCTGATGGAAATTCTTATAATAAAAGCACTCATCCGGTTTCTAGGTATAAATTGTTAGAGTCTGTTGTTGCGCATTTTTGGAAGAGGTGGCATAGTGAATACCTTTCTACTCTTCAAGAGCGCCAGAAATGGAATACTTCCACTATGACTGTAAAGGAAGGTACTATTGTCCTCATAATGCCAGAGAACTTGCCACCACTGCAATGGCCAATGGGTATTGTGGAGAAGGTTTATCCTGGCAAAGACGGAGTTATACGAGAAGCCAGGGTAAGGACTAAACATAGTTCCTACTCCCGTCCGGTAGTAAAAGTCTGCCCACTGCCACTCCAATAATTTAATTTTGTATTTTTTTTTGTAAGAGTAATTTTAGATTAGATACTAAATACCAGCATTTAGGATGTTTTATTTAGTTTTGTTTTTTCGCTTGAATTTTTTTTAATTCAAATTCAATTTGCTGGCTCGCAGGATGTTTTAGCATTAATGTTGCCTATCCGGTAGAAGCCAAC
The DNA here is from genome assembly GCA_963921935.1 of Galeruca laticollis. NCBI lineage: Eukaryota > Metazoa > Arthropoda > Insecta > Coleoptera > Chrysomelidae > Galeruca > Galeruca laticollis. The sequence goes on along the minus strand of OY998176.1, from coordinate 205,664,829 downwards.
AAATTTATTAATATATTAATTGTCATGCGTCTACTAGAATATCTTTTTCGAATCAGTAGCGAATAGTGTTTGGACGAGACTAATTAATATAAAAAGGTTTATATTCCGATAACCGGTTGGACTATAGAATAAACCACTTCCTTTCCATCCAACCCCATCCCCAATCAGTGGTGAAACCTATATTGGAATATGGATGAGCCTGCGTGAAAAGTAAGTTTTTATAATTGTTAGTTTTACTTTTTCATGAAGGAGAAAAATAACCAATCACTACCATTACAGAATCCTTCTCACGCTGGTAGTAGCAAGGCAGGTACATAAAATTGAAATTGTTAGTTTGGAGTCCAATCCAGGCATACTCCCGTACAAATTAGGAAATGCTAGATTACAATCTCCCATCATTATTTCATCCATTACTTTGATCTAAACCCTATAGAAACCGAATTACTTAATATAACAAATTAGTTCTAGAATGAGAGGAATTTTAAATGGTTTAACCCGCGAACGCTCGCGCCTGAAAAGTTACGTTGATGCTCGCGGCTGTTCGTTTTGACCGACTAGGAAATCCTTAAATATGTCAGTATTTGTGTTGTTTATTAAAAGTATTGAGCTATTGATATACTTTTTATAGAAACTTTATTGGCTATAAACATAAAGTAGGTATGTCTTTGAGCAAAAATGAAAATGACAAACTCTTAATGCAATAAAAAAAACAAAGTAATATTCTTAACAAAAAAAAGATGCTAATTTTCTTCGTTTCCTACGCACCTTACACAAATATCTACCCTGTGTTCCTTGCAAACGTATCTAGAACAAGTTTGACAGGTTGTGGTGGTTTTCCTATTTTTCTTTGAGCTACAATATCCACATCTTCCTACAATACGATCAGCTCTTGTGGTTGGCAGCACAGGAATTCTGAGTACGTTGTGAATACTGGTTAGAATATTCAAAGGTATATCCATTGTCAACCGTCTGTGTATATGCTCAGAACATATCTCCGTGGCAAGGCTCCTCAAAAATTCACGTATCTTCTTGATTTTCTTTGCTTTGGTGTTGAACTCATAAATGACCTGGCTGTTGATTCCGCCAATATTCATTTCACAGAAGAAAATTGTTAGTGGCCACCTAGCAGTTTTTCGCGAAACTGAATAACTGCCTTTCATCTCATCGACTTTATCTACACCACCCTTGGTTTTATTATAATACAATATAATTTTTGGTTTTCTGTTCACATATTCCTCAACCTCACCCTGATGATGCATCGTCGATATCAAAGCAACCGTCTTACCTTTTTTAGGTACATAGGAAAGCAGAGTTATGTTCTTTGTAAATCCAAAAATTGTGCTTTTCACTTCCCTTTGTTTAGAATTGACGAATTCTTTTGGAAGCTCCCTTTCATTCCTTCTGATAGTCCCGACAATTGTTAATTTTCCTTTAGTAAGTCTTGAGCCAGGTCAATAGAAGTAAACCAATTGTCCATGGTTATATTGCGCCCTGATCCCAGAATAGGGCCAACAAGCCGCTTGACAACGTTGGCAGGACTATTATTTAGCAAGAAAGGACCCTCTGCCTGTTTCCCAGCATAAATTTCCATATTATAAGTATAATAGGAACATGAGTCCGCTAGAGAAAAAATTTTAATGCCATATCGGGCAGGTTTACTTTTTATGTATTGCCGGAAACCGCAACGTCCTCGAAAACCTTCCAGCATTTCGTCTATTGTAGTATCTGCTCCAATAGTGTAATTTTCTTGACATCTTTTTACAAATCCCACAAACGAATGCCTAATGGGAGCTAACTTATCTGCTGTTTTTCGAGCTTCTCGGTCATGTATATGGTCGAACCGGATACAGCGCATTATAAACTGAAACCTAGACAAAGTCATAACACATCGGAAGTATTCTATTCCGGTGCCATCGGTGGCCCATAAATCCGAAAAATTTAGGTGTGAAGCACGTGAAACGCCGGCCAAATACAACAATCCCATAAATGCTCCTACTTCAATAGCGTCTGTATCTCTGGCATCTCTTTCCCGTGTATAGTTAGCACGAACGGACTAAATTTTTATATTTGTACATACCACTATTTCTTCTATAACTTCATCGGGGAAAAATAACTTCCAAGAGGTTAGTGGTGTTACAGAAAATTTCGATTTTTTGTGGGACCTTTTGTTTGTGGGACCTTCCCGAAATCTTACAATATTCGCTGATTTTACTTTTGCGACACGGCTTATCGAAGGATATTTACACCACAACATCCCAGATTTTCTCACATAATTCTCAAGGCGTTCAGACAAAGGCACATCGTCGTATGACTCATCATCATCACTATCATTCTGATCAGGATCTAACTGCTCCGAGTTCGTATCATGGTCGCTTTCTTCTAGAATATCTTCTTCAGGGTCCGAATCCCCTCCAACTATCTCTTCGTCTGTTTCTATTTCCTCACACAATCTTTGTAAACGTTCGATTTCTTTTTCATGATCCATTCTACAAAATAAATAGATTTCTATAATATGTTATCTGCTATTATCTATTTGATTTTGCCACATTTATTTGATTATAACCCCCAATTTCCCTGTAAACCATTAATAATTTGGTACAAACCTTAAAATGCTCGCGCGTCGGTTAAAACGACCAATTATCAGTTTTAAGCTTCTAGCAACACTCTCTAACAAAAACCAAAAGTAGACTGGCCCGCCGGTTCGACTTAGGAAGACTCCAAACCAAAGCGCGTCGTAAAATGGCGGCCCAAATAAATGTGGGAGGGGGGAAAACACATCCTTGGCGGCAAATCGACCAGGATGCGAGCGTTCTCGGGTTAAGAGCAATATTCAAAAGCATATCTGGTAACTTTGATGCAGAAGATGACAAACGTTACGATGATGCCATTGTTTTATTAGAATCAAAATCAAAAAGATATAACAAATACTTTGAACAAACAAATATCATTAACCAGTCAAATTATAAATCCCAGAAACGTATTCATCAACCACGAAGATGTATTCCCAGGTCAACTTTTACTACTTCCTGAAATAATGATCGAAAACGAAGGAAGAATTCACTCTGGAAAAATCGAAATTAAAGAAATTTCCTTAAACAAAGTTCACCAACTCATAAAAGGAGAAGTTAGTTCGAGAAACATTCCACACAAATACGTCCATGCTTGGTCTACACCCCTTTACATCGTAATTTCGATCGCACTTCTTGTTGGTGATTTCAAGTGGAAGTCGAGATGTAAACGCCAGCCCACAACAGAAATGGTCAATGAAGTCACGACTCGTCCAAAACCAAAACCGAGAATTTTCCAAGAAGAGGAAGATGAGTAATCAATCCACACCCTGTATGGATATATCTGATGATGGAGGAATTACATCCTGTTTATTGCCGACGTACCCTCTGGTTTCCGGTACTGCAACGACCGTTGGTGCAACCTCAGCACATTCAACGTATAAATACGATTGAATATATACTTCATTCTGTTTGCATATTATTTTTCATTTACATATCCTGTTTGGACAATTTATATATTTTTCTGTATTTTTGAAAATCGATATTTCGTATTTTGAGCGTAAAAAAAGTTTTTAAAACCAAAGTTCGTAACAACACATATATTTCGCATCATAGAAATAATATTGAAAATGAAACTACAATTAGGATCTGACTATTTTCAATTGTTATTTTTCCCTTTGTATTAGTAAAATTCCTTCAAAACTTTTTCAGAACATTGTTATGGAATAACAATTCTTCAAAACCTTCCAAGTTATGTCACCAGCTCCTGTTATAAACAAAACAACTATTAGTGTTTTCTGAAAGTTAACCAAAGAAGTATCGGAAATTGTACATTTGAAAAAAACTCTCTCAGACGAATGCTCGAAATTATAATATAATGTAGCAAATAATCACAATTATTGAACTCTGAAAATCTCTGTATATTGTTTCGTGTAAAACACGTAAAAGTTCAAATACGTACAAGAAGAAATTACTAAATCTCGGCAAGAGTACATAAATATTACATCAAATACCTTCTCACCCTAATCAACAACCTTTTACTTTCTGTTCGACAGATAAACCACTAATAAATTTATTAAGTGATATTCCAATCTTGGACCCGGAGCGGAGATGATGATATCAAACTCTGTTCTTTCAAACATATAGTTGAGAAGCTCGGTGCGTGAATCGATCAATCCAGTAATGTTGTATACAAAGTTTTTTCAGTAACCATTTGGAATAATATAAATGAAACAAAAAAACACCACTATCATCGAATGACCAAAAAGTCTCAGCCATATTATAAACGCGCCCAATTACATATTCTAATCCATATTATTTTTTGAGTTCCTAAACAATAAAAAAAGGATGAAAGGCTCAGTGGAAACTCTTGGAACAACAAATGTCTTCCGAGGTAACTATCCAAACCAGGATCTTGAAAATTTGCCAGAATCTGGATGTCGTAATTAACAAATCAATCAAAATCATCATAATTACAAGTCCGTGTCAAGGAACAGACGAACCATTTCCTGGGGAGAAAATATTTCCAATTTTCATTTAATTAGAAATAAACTAGGAAGAAAAAGACTAAGGTGTGTGAATCCCAACTTTGGCAATAAAAGCTCTAATTGAAAGTGATGTTCCATACTGATGCCATAAAAGATTAAGAAAGCCAATACAGAGCAGACGAAACTGAATAATTTTATGCAGATGACACAAACATTCCTTGTATTAACAAAACATCAAATTGTCTTTACATCAACAAGTATGTGAAATTAGTATATTTAAGACAATTGAAATATTATACATATACGGTTTCAAACACAATCCTCTTGACTATAATATCAACAACCTCTCTTTTTTTACTTACCTCTAATTTTTTATTATTTTCTTCTTAATAGCACCACCTCAAATATTGACTCTTCGGATCAAATATTCTGTAAAGCCACCCCTACGGATTTTCTTAACAGAACGACTATATATATGATGAACAGATTGTATAATGAGTTTGAGGTGCCTTTTGCTTTTATAAACAATAAATTTGACAGAAAAATCCGTCGTATCCAAGTCAACAAGAGGGAGAGACGAATAATAAAATATTAAATAACTAATCGCGAAGGTAGTAAAAAAGACATTTTGAATTTATATACGGGAACACAACCAGGAGTGGATCGAAGATTTTGATTGGGAGGGGGGGGGCTGCACCCCATGTGGGACACCCCACTAGAAAAGTAGTGATAAGTGATCTATAACTTTGAAAATACAGGCACAAATTCCCGATTCTAAGCAGTTTGGAAGATTCAATTTTATGAATATTTGATTGAACAACATGTTTGTCATAACATAGGTTAACCATCTATAACCAAATTTAGTTTAGTTCATAGATAAAGTCACATACCACATCAAAACTTTATAATATTAATATCAATTTTTATCTTTATTATAAATCTTAGATTAACATTCCATATTTAATGAATTTGAGACCAAGTAATAAAACCGCGGTTTGCTTAATACAATTTATACAGTTTAAAATTACTATAGTAATATAGTAAGTAATAGATGTATTCTGATTATAGGTTTTCAGTGAGAGTGAGGGCCTAGAAAAAGCTTTATTCTCAGGTAACTCAAACTTTACTCAATGTTTCTTCTACAACATGAACCAATAAAATACTTGAAAGTTCATACCGTCGTGTACACAGTATATAGCTCTAACTGATTGAAAATATTTTTTGACATACACGTAGAGCAAAAACGTAGAGCTGAAAAAGATCGCTCAGCTGTACTTGCTACATCTAAAACCAAGTCCTCAAAGTCTTCTTGAAAATTCCCTCTTTCAGGCAAGAACATTTGAAGTTTTCCTATTTAAGCCATTTGTGTTTTTTGAAAACGTAGTGACAATTTTACTTATGAGAAAATCCAGAAAAGGGAGATAAACAGAAAGTCTGAAGTATTCTTTTACTGTATATATATATATATATATATATATATATATATATATATACAGTGTGACCCATGTTTTATGGAAACACCCCCCTAAAATTTGAAGTTGTAAACCTATTTTAATAATTTTTTTTTTGAAATCTCAAGTACTAAAAGGTCTACATAGGGACAAAATTTGAAATATTTATTCCAATTTTCAAGGCATACTACGATATTTTTTCTTAGTCGAAAATCGGGACTTTTTATTAGCGATTTTTTCATTGAAAAAATCACTACGCCACTGGATTCAGAGTGCCTCTAAACAGGTGTGACCAAAATTTCATGAAAAAATATTTATTAATAACAAAGTTATGGCAACTCAAAAATTCGATAACTGTCACAGCTAACATTCACAAAAACACCCTATATTATTATATATAGCCATGAGTATATTTTTTTTATGATTTTAACAATAAAGTGCCACCAGATGAAAAAAAAATTGATGGCGTAAATTTTTTTAATGAAAATAACGGGATTACATTCACAGAATTCAACTAAGAATGAAGCAAAAAATGTTAATAAACGTAACTATGATAACTAATCATTGAAATGTTTCGAGTCAGTGCAACAATTAATTCTAACTCATATTCTAGTAGCCTCTACTAATCCACCATGTATTTCGATACATTTGTCGTAGCGCTTACGAATGTTTCTGATTACGTTCCTTAGTTCTTGAGGGGTAATATCTGCACATACCTGTCGAACTCTTGCAAAAAGTTCATTTCTATCTCTTGAGCGGTTTTTGTAAACCTTTTGTGTGATAAGTCCCCAGAGAAAAAAGTCCAAAACTGTGAGGTCTGGAGATCTGGGTGGCCAATCTAGAAACGGACTACCACGGCCTATCCATCGGTTTGGAAAATGTTCGTTAAGCCATTGCCTCACAGCTCTGGCATAATGAATTGAACACCCATCTAACTGGACAATTAAACTTGATCGTTCATTGATTGGCAGCTTGTGAATAGCATCCCAAAACTCTGTGTTTAAAAATTCTAGCAGCCTCTGCGCATTAATGTTTTCCTCAAAAAAGAAAGGACCAATAATTCGTTTGTTAAATATCCCACACCAGACGTTGATTTTTTGGGAATACTGGCTTTTACAATTTATTACCCAGTTAGGATTATCCGCTGCCCAATACCCACAATTCTGTGATGACACTACTCCATTTGTAGTGAAAGTGGCTTCGTTTTTCATTAGTAAGTTGTACAAACTTAGCTCTTATTTTGAAAAGAATTGTGCGAAAAGCATTGGAAGGTGCTTCTGTATCAATGTTATCCGCTGGAGGTACGAGACAGTTCAGATCACTAATTTTATGATTGATTAGTTTAAAATCATCTTGCAATCGCGCGGTATCATCACGGTATACCTGCGCAACAGCAATTTGTTCATAAGTGCAATCTTTAACTGCATCCCAGCTGCTAGTAGCATCGGAGAAAATCGTTTGTCGCCTTGCTACGTATTGCATCATTAATTTACGATTCTTTTCGTCAGCAGCCATTTTGATAAACATAAATTAACAATGAATAAGAAACAGTTGATAAATAATAATAAATGAAAGATATAAACATGCAAGAATAAATTTAATAGTCGGAGAATGTATCGTCCTGCCCCGGTAAACGTAAAAATGTTTTGAACGCGTATAATCACTAATTAATTAACTCGTGATCTAGAAGATAAATTTTATTGAATTAAAAAACCAGTGTATAGTCGACAACAAATTCAATAAATAAGCAAGAATTTTGACAAAGATGAAAAACCAGTTAATTACTTCTAGTTTTTATTTAACACGAGTCCGATAAAACGTAGGAAATTTGTTCCAATTTTAAATAAAATAAATTTTTTAATGGATTCAAAAATTGCGGTGAATGAAAGGTATATGAAAATATTATTCGCAGATATATGTCAACTCGCTAACCGCAAAACAGAACAATAGATCCGCTCGTACTGGACCAAAATGTTAGCTCAAAGAACAATGGACTGTATATTTATTCAATTATGCAATTAGCGAATCGACAACATGTAAAATAAGCTCCAATCAAATTGTACTTACCAAAGAACCACACACTATGAGTTTTCACGATCGACCGTTTGGATTACAGTTGAATATAGTGAAAGTCCAGGACTTTGTGACACTAATTAAAGTTTATTTTAACGTCTATATCTGCGAATAATATCACAAGAGAATAAAAGAAGTTGACACACGTCGTGGTTTAACAAATTTTTAGGTTTTTTCAAAAGGAGTTGATTTTTAGTGAAATTGAAACGAATTGTTCCTCGGCGATAGCGGTAACGATGATGAGCAGAATTAAAAACTAGCACTTTATCAAAAATGTACAAGGACTCAGTTTAAAATTAATTGAAAATAGTCCATGAGCGGCGCGCCGAATTTTTATGAAAACTAAGGGGGTGGCGCGAACAATATATATATATATATATATATATATATATATATATATATATATATATATATATACAGGGTGTCCCGGGACTGATGGGAAAAAAGTCAGGAGCGTATAATCTGAGCCAAAATAATGTTAGTACTTCATATAAACTTTTTCTATGCAGGCCATCGTTTTCGAGTTATAGGCCTCCAAAGTTTTAATTTTGAATTCGGTTTTTATTTTTATTTTTTTTACTAGTTATTTGATCTTTATAAAATTTATGGCAAAGCTATAATATACGTGTATGTTTATTTTGGAAAGGTAAACAGTTTCACAGTAGTGCCTTGAAGCCAGGGACGGACTACTCGCAATGGTTAGTGATCCAAAAATTTTGCAGGGATGGTACACCCTGTATGAAATTATCGAAATTGACTTCCTCACACATTAAGCTAACGAGAAGGTACTCTTGTTGGAATTCTACAAAATAAGCCGTTTGGCTAATATTTACAGTTTTATTAATGCACTATGTACCAATTTACGCATTCACCATTTTTATAAGTACACAACGAGGTAAAACTAACTTATTAATACTATGTCCAAGATTTGCCTACAGTACTACAAAAAAATAATTTAATGATAGCAAAAAGATAAAAAACATTAACGACGTATCAATTCGTAAGTTGGTAAAAACTTTTTAAAAGTGTTTTTACCGTTTATCAAGTAACCATAGGATTAGTTGTCAAACGTTGTGTAGAATAGTTCGTTGTCATTACTTGTCAATAATTCATAAGTCCTTAATTTAACTGTTACAATGGCAGAATTCACTTTTATTGAGTATGCAGATATGCATTTAATGTATGGACTGGCTTCTCGAAACTGTTTAGAGGCCAGAAGGCTTTATGCAGAACATTTTCCAAGCAGAGCATTACCAGACAGACGAATGTTTGAGCGTATTGATCTCAGGTTACGAGAAACAGGTATGAATAAGTAAATGTAATTTTCCATGTATAGAAAACAAAATTTTAAATTTTAGGAAGATTTTTGCCAAAAAAAGGTGGAGAAGGTCCAGTACGAAGCGTACCTACTGTGGCAGTTGAACAAGATTTGTTAAATGCAGTTGATGATGAACCATCAACGAGTTTACGAAAATTATCAAGAGAACATAACGTCTCGAAATCAGTCGTTCATCGCGTCCTAAAAGAACAGCTGTTATATCCTTTTCATATGAAAAAAGTACACAGTATGACAGTGGCTGATTATCCTGCACGACTTGAGTATAGCCAGTGATTTCTGCGACAACAACAAGCAGACAATACATTCATTAGTAACGTTCTCTTTACGGACGAATCCGGTTTCACCAGAGATGGAGTCATAAATTCTCATAATATGCATTTATGCGATGATGTGAATCCACATGGCATTATCCAAACTAGGAACCAGCATAGATTCATGGTTAATGTTTGGACAGGAATAGTTGGCAATCATTTGATAGAGCCATATTTTATTGACGGTACTTTGACCGGTCAGAGATATTTGGAGTTTTTGCAAAATGAGTTATGGAACCTGTTTGATGATGTGCCACTACAAACTCGTAGGAATTTATGGTTCTTGCATGATGCGGCTCCTCCACATTTCAGTTTAGATGTTCGACAGCATTTACACACAATGTTTCCTAATAGATGGATTGGTCGTGGAGGCCCTTTTCAATGGCCACCGCGATCAGGAGATGTTAATCCTATGGATTTCTTTCTCTGGGGGTATCTCAAAAGTAAGGTATACGCAACACCTGTGCAAACAAGGCAAGATTTAATAGACAGAATTGTGTTACACTTCAATGTTATTAGAAATAATGTGGGATTGCTCTTTCAAGTGCAAAGAAACAACCTTCGTAGACTTAGAATGTGCGTGGAAGTGGGAGGAGCTCATATTGAACATTTATTAGAATAACGTTAGTTTTTATTGTTGTTTAGGAATTAGTTTTAGTCCAATGTTCCATAAATTGTGTTTTTTGAGGTTTTCTCAATAGTTTAATAATTTTGTGTTCGTAATTTTGATTAAGAGCAACTGATTACGTTGTTTACGTACCTATTCAATTCCTATTGAATGAGTTCTTAATGTTTTTATCATCTGCTATCATCAAATCATTACTTTTCCGCCCAACCTATCTAATATGCGAGAAAAGTATTGGTTCACCCCAAAAAAGTTGGAATTTTGACAAGAATTTTTGAGTTATTTTCACGCTTTCCACCAACAACAACACGAAAAAACGGTTTTTAGAAAAAAAATCCTGTGTGTATGTCGTCGTCGTTGTCGTCGTCGTTGTCGTCGTCGTTGTCGTCGTCGTTGTCGTCGGCCACGATACAGCCTCCGGAGTGCGATGAGTCACCAATTTTATGATGGAATATTATTAAGGATATGTCACAAATAAACACTATTGATTTTCAGCTCATCAGAGCCAACAAGTCACCAATTTTATGATTGAATATCATTCAGGACATCTCACTGATGAAACCTATTGATTTTGAGATACCCAGAGCCAATACAACAGGTGCTACAGTATTTCAAGTACTATATTTTAGTCATTTTTGGAGAAGTTTCAGTTTGTTAGCATGATACAGCCTCAGGAGTATATCCAAGTGACCAATTTTATGATTGGATATTATCCAGAGCGTCTCAGAGATGAACCGTATCGATATTCAGATCACTAAAGCCAGTACAACGGTTGCTGTGGTACTTGAAGTACCAAATTTTTGTCATTTTTGGAGAATTTTAAGTTTGTTAGCACGATACAGCCTCCAGAGAGTATACGATTGATCAACTTTATAGATAAGTATTGTTCAAGGTGTCTCACAGATGTACCCTATTGATTTTCAGTTGACTAGAGCGAGTACAGCGGGTCCTATAAAACTAGATATACTAAATTTTTGGTTATTTTTGGAGAAATTTCGGTTTGTTAGCACGATACATCCTCCGAAGTGTATACAAGTAACAATTTTATAATAGAATATTGTTTAGGGCCACAGATGCGGAAAAGTTAGTTTTAATCTTTAAAACCGTTTATTTTTTTGTAATACTGTAGGTAAATCTTGGACATCGTATTAATAAGTTAGTTAGGTAAATTGGTACGTAGTACATTAATAAAACTGTAAATATTAGCCAAACGGCTTATTTTGTAGAATTCCAACAAGAACACCTTTTCGTTAGCTTAATGTGTGAGGAAGTCAATTTCGATAATTTCATACAGGGTGTGCCATCCCTGCAAAATTTTTGGATCACTAACCATTGCAAGTAGTCCGTCCCTGGCTTCAAGGCACTACTGTAAAACTGTTTACCTTTCCAAAATAAACATACACGTATATTATAGCTTTGCCGTAAATTTTATAAAGATCAAATAACTAGTAAAAAAAATAAAAATAAAAACCAAATCCAAAATTAAAACTTTGGAGGCTTATAACTCGAAAACGAGGGCCTGCATAGAAAAAGTTTATATGAAGTACTAACATTATTTTGGCTCAGATTATAAGCTTCTGACTCCCGTTAGTCCCGAGACACCCTGTATAAATATATATGTATATATATATATATATGTATATATATATATATATATATATATATATATATATATATATATATATTATGATTATACAAAATTTCATATTATATTATTTCAATTATATTTCACTTTATTTAATCAGTATATAGTCTTACTATCGGCTGCTCTTTTTTCAACAAAGCCGTGGCATGAAAACTCTTTCCCCCTTCAAGTTCTGGGCGCCAATTTTATAGTAACTATTTTTTTGCATATGTTGGGAAGGTAAGTTAGCTGATTATAAATATATATATATATATATATATATATATATATATATATATATATATATATCATCATATGCAGCTTATTCAACCATTTTGTTATGGTGTAGCCTCCCCTTACATATTTATATGTTCCATTTCCATGTGGGCCCATTGTTGTCTATTGCTAGCTATGCGGCCCCAAGTTGATCCTGCGAGTTTCTTTATGTCGTAGTCCCATCTTAAGTTGGGGCGTCTTCTTGGTCTTTTCACGCCTCGGGGATACCATTGCGTTATCTTCGTGGTCCATCTATCGTCTGTCCTTCTAGCGAGATGCCCCGCCCATTGCCACTTTAGGGATCTGATTCTATTTATGACATCTATCACTTGGGTCTTTTGTTTGATCCAATCAAGTCTTTTTCTATCTCTCCTTGTTATTCCAAGCATGCATCGTTCCATAGACCTCTGCGTTACCTGGAGTTTTCTAATGATATCAGTTTTCAGGGTCCAGGTTTCACAGCCGTATGTTAATACTGGTAGTACGCACTAATCAAACGCTTTCTTTTTCAAACGGAGTGACATTCTAGACTTGAAGATGATAGAGTTCTGTCCAAATGTTCTCCATGCTAATTTGATTCTTCCGTTTATTTCTGGAAGTAGAGAGCCTGATATGTGTATTAGTTGACCCAGGTATATGTATTCCTCTACTATTTCCAGGGCAGTGTCATTAATTGTTATTTCTTGTGCGTTTATCAGTTCGTTATACAATATTTTGGTCTTACTCCGATTTATTTTAAGGCCTACTTCGTTGCTTGCTGCATTCAATTCATTTATTTGTTGTTGCATTTCGCCAGGGTTACTCGCTATCAGGATGATGTCATCAGCGAATCTTAGATGGTTCAAGTATTCTCCATCTATATTCAGACCTGTGTTGTTCCAGCCCAGTTTTCTGAAGATGCTTTCTAGTGTTGTTGTAAATAACTTTGGCGATATTGCGTCTCCTTGTCTAACTCCTCTGCTGGTGGGGAATTCTGGTGTGCTCTCATATATCCTAACTCTCGCTTTGGCTTCCCTATATATATTTGCTAGGGTCTCAATATATGGCTTGTCGACCCCTTGTTCTGTTAGGGCATTTATTACTGCTCTGTGATATATAGAGTCGAATGCTTTCTCAAAGTCGATGAAGGCTAGTGCTAGTGGTTGATCGTATTCTTTGGTTCGACTGATAACCTCTTTGAGGGTATGGATGTGATCTATTGTACTGAAACCTTTGCGGAATCCAGCCTGTTATCGTGGTTGGGCCGAGTCTAGTGTATTTTGTATTCTGTTGTGAATGATCTTTGTGAATACCTTGTACGTCACTGGTAGTAGACTTATTGGTCTGTAGTTCTTAATGTCTTCTTTGCTGCCTTTTTTGTGGATCAACACTATAAGGGCGCTGTTCCACTCTTTAGGTATGCTCCTGGACATCAGACAGTTCGTGTATAGTTTGGCAAGGTACTTCCATGTTTTAGCTCCTGCATATTTGAGTATTTCGGTCGTGATGCCGTCATTTCCCGCTGCTTTGCCATTTTTCATGCTTTTCAGTGCCATTTCTACTTCCTCCACCAATACTTCTGGTATGGCATCTTCTGAGTGTTCTATTATTTCTTCCAAATTTTCAGGGGCCTTGTATAGGTCTCCATAGAATTTGGCTACTAGGTCTATTATTTCATCCCTGTCTGTGGCTCTTGTGTTTCCATCAGTTAATGCAACTATCTGTCTTTTCCCTATTATTAGTGCCCTTCTTGCATTTTTGTAGCTTTTACGGTTTTCTATTGTTGTTTGTACCAGTTTCTCGTTGTAATTCCTGATATATTCTGCGATTTTCTTTCGTATCGTCTTGCACAGTTCGGTGTATTCAATTCTTTGAATGTTTGTTCTCTTTTTCATTTCTCTTCGTTTTTGTAATAGTGCTTTTGTTTCCGGAGTTAGTTTTTTGTGTTCACCTCGTTGTTGTAGACCTCCCACTTCTACGGCGCAGTTTCGACCTGTGTCTATCAGTTCAGGGTTGTTTTATTCCACTTTTTGTAGTCTTTCTTCTAGTAGTGCTTCATATTGGTGAGAGTTCTCTTTCAGCCTCTCGTTGTTTATGTTTTTTGTTGTGTTGGTTTTGATTAGTCTTGACCTTTCTAGTTTTATATCTAAGACCAGTCGAGCTCTAATTAGTCGATGGTCGCTTCCTGTAGTGAACTTGTTGAGCGTGCTTAGATCTTTTACTGTGTTAATTTTATTGGTGGGGATAAAGTCTATTTAGTTTCTGATAATTGCACCGGGGCCTTCCCACGTCCATTTCCTGTTAGGGTTCTTCTTGAAGAAGGAGTTTGCCACATACATGTTCTGAAAGTGTGCGAACTGTATTAACCTCTCTCCTCTTTCATTCCTTTCTCCAAATCCATATTTCCCCATTCCTTTTTCTTGGTCTTTCCTGTGTCCTACTTTGGCATTAAGGTCTCCCATTATGTGTTTGAAGTGACTATTGTCGTTGCTGAGCGCTTGGGTTATTTCATTATAGAATTCTTCTATTTCGTCGTCACTATGGCTGATTGTTGGGGCGTATACCTGAATAATCTGGATAGTATATCTTTTGGAGAGTTTAAGTGTTATGCTGGCTACTCTGTCTAAGGTGCTTGTTATCCTTATGATTCTATTTTTCCAGGTTTTCTTAATTAGGAATCCTACTCCGCTTGTTCTTCCTGTTGGTGTTCCTTGGTGGTATAGAAGATTCCCTGATTCAAGTTCTATGAGTTCTTCATTTTTTCGCCTTACTTCGCTAATGCCCATAATATCCCACTTTATTTTTGCTGCCTCTGTTTCCAGTTCCATAATCCCAGCTTGATTAGAGAGTGTACGGCAGTTATAAGTTGCTAGGTGTAATGTAGTTAATGGGTAGTGGTTTAGACTCCGCAGATTCTTAGCACCCTCTGCCCTCGTGGCTGGTTCCCAGGATCTACCCCTCCTAGGGCCCTTTGGGCTTACGGAGAATGAGGGCCGTAACTTTTCCTTGTCTGTCATGCTGGGGTTGTGAGGCGTACCTTACCACGCTGCCTCAATGCGGGTTGGCAAGGGGCGAGGGATGTCGTCCGCCAGTTTTCGCCATTCACTGACGGACCCTGTACCCCCAGATTTTTAGTGGAACTTTTTATTTATGAAAAAGCCCTTACTAGAGTGAGATTCGAATCTCCGTCCTTCAGGCCAAGAAAACCCAATTTCCGGCGCTCTAACGCACTCCGCCATCTGGGATATATATATATATATATATATATATATATATATATAACCAGCTTACGTATCTTCCCAACATATACAAAAAATAGTTACTACAAGGGAGAAAGAGTTTTCATGCCATATATATATATATATATATATATATATATATATATATATATATATATATATATATGTATATATAAGATGTACGAATAGTGCGTGTCATGAACAATAAGAAACGAATAATTAGTGGGTATTGCACCTCCGTGTCTATGTTGGTTGTTGTCTCGAAAATTCGAGATCTTCTAATATTACTGACACAAATGTTGTGTTTGACTATCCTGCTGCATTCTGTTATATTGTCTCATGTTTCATTCAACACCTTTGCTCCCATATTTCACATCTTTGATTGGTTGTACCGTACCGATGACGGCTAATGAGCTAGAAACATGCATGTCTACGGTTACCACGCTTTTCAGTAGCCCCTTCTTCTATTTGCGTGCAATACCCACTAATTATTCGTTTCTTATTGTTCATGACACGCACTATTCGTACATCTTGTTGTTATTTCATTGATCTGGGTCCGAAGCGGGAGTGTTATATGCACCTCCGTGTCTATGTTGGTTGTTGTCTCGAAAATTCGAGATCTTCTAATATTACTGACACAAATGTTGTGTTTGACTATCCTGCTGCATTTTGTTATATTGTCTCATGTTTCATTCAACACCTTTGCTCCCATATTTCACATCTTTGATTGGTTGTACCGTACCGATGACGGCTAATGAGCTAGAAACATGCATGTCTACGGTTACCACGCTTTTCAGTAGCCCCTTCTTCTATTTGCGTGCAATACCCACTAATTATTCGTTTCTTATTGTTCATGACACGCATTATTCGTACATCTTGTTGTTATTTCATTGATCTGGGTCCGAAGCGGGAGTGTTATATGCACCTCCGTGTCTATGTTGGTTGTTGTCTCGAAAATTCGAGATCTTCTAATATTACTGACACAAATGTTGTGTTTGACTATCCTGCTGCATTTTGTTATATTGTCTCATGTTTCATTCAACACCTTTGCTCCCATATTTCACATCTTTGATTGGTTGTACCGTACCGATGACGGCTAATGAGCTAGAAACATGCATGTCTACGGTTACCACGCTTTTCAGTAGCCCCTTCTTCTATTTGCGTGCAATACCCACTACTTATTCGTTTCTTATTGTTCATGACACGCACTATTCGTACATCTTGTTGTTATTTCATTGATCTGGGTCCGAAGCGGGAGTGTTATATGCACCTCCGTGTCTATGTTGGTTGTTGTCTCGAAAATTCGAGATCTTCTAATATTACTGACACAAATGTTGTGTTTGACTATCCTGCTGCATTTTGTTATATTGTCTCATGTTTCATTCAACACCTTTGCTCCCATATTTCACATCTTTGATTGGTTGTACCGTACCGATGACGGCTAATGAGCTAGAAACATGCATGTCTACGGTTACCACGCTTTTCAGTAGCCCCTTCTTCTATTTGCGTGCAATACCCACTAATTATTCGTTTCTTATATATATATATATATATATATATATATATATATATATATATATAATTATTGTGTCTAAGGAATCTTAGAAATAATTATTTATATAAATAACCACATGACCATCTCTGTATTTGATGTCCATATACATTAATTTACCTTAGTAGAAGAATACGGAACCATTTCGAATAAGTCTGCAATAGGCTGAAATAAAAACAAACATAATTTAGAAATATAATATAATAAGTTTTTGATATACCCTGTATATTGAATAATTCAAACTGGAAGTAAGAAGTGAAATACACAGGAAGGCAAACTTTGAAATATAAAACTTTCAAAATACCAACTGATTTTAAAAATAATACCATAAGATAAGAATCACATGCAAATTAAAGTAAATAATTGAAAAAACATAAATAAAGTAATAATATTTTGAAATATACGAAAACTAATTTAGTAACTAATTTGTAAAACATTTGTGATTGGTAGAGATATTTGAAACAAAAATGTAAGGGGGTTGTTTGTTAGAAACAATTGAAGGGGAAAAAATCAATAAAAAGTAGATGGTCTCATGAGAAACAGGGAGACATGTTACTCCTGTGATAGTTTAACAATAGAAAACTAAGAAATAATATTCAAAATCAATAATTAAAGTTGTAAAACAATGATAAGCAGTAACAAATAATGTAAGAACAGTGAATAATAATAATTACCAAGTTTTATCCAACATTAAGTGACTTCGTAGAATGCTAAATTTCTTCACCAACATGCAATTTATTTGAGGACTAGACATTGTGATTTCTTGCTACAAGTCCGGAATACACTACATTATCTGAGAATCGTCAAGCAGTGGTATGAACTTCCGAATGTTCGTAATCTAAAACATGACAAAGTACTTATAAACATTTTTATTTAACCAAAGAAAAATAGGTATCGAAACAATGTATACATCAACTATTAGTTAACAATATATAAGGCATACTTACTGAAAATTTCAATTTCATCAACACAGATACTACATTTTTCTTCTTCTTTTTAATAAAATCATAGTGTGACTAAGCCATCAATAATAAATTGATTCATACTATTTTCTATAAGTATAGCTTATTAACAAAATTGGTTCCACTGAATTATGATATTATAGTCCGGGAAAGTAAGGAAATAAAAGTCAAAAGTTTCCCATAATTGATTTTTCATTTTTAAATGAAAATATATTGACCCAGCATCACTCTCCTAGATTGTCTAATAATTTCCGCTGGAGCTTGCTCTTGAAGTTGACGTAAATAGTTTTTTCAAAGAAAAATTTTCCGATCTTAAATTTTCCAAAAATTGAAAAAATTTACGAAAATTATATTTTTGGTTGGTAATTATAAATAAAATATTAATATCCAGGTCAAAACATAGATAAACATAGAGGGCAAACTTCTAAAAATTTACATTTTTTCAGATTTGGAAAATTGAAAATGGCGGCTGCGCAAATTGGAAACAGCGCTCGTTCGCAGTTGAACGAAGCTCGAGCTTTTATTTTGGTTTTTTTTGTAAAAATTTTGCATCTGTGGTCTGCTATTAGTATGGTTATTATCAACCATTACATATTGCTAGAAATAAGGTACAATGATATTTATAATTTATATCTATAAATCCATTTATTATATATATTATACATAATTCGAAACGTGGATACTAAGAATAATATTTATTTACAAATTTACATCTATTTTCTACAAATTCTCGCCCTTTTTGGTCTCTGAGGAAATGGCTCTGTACAATTTTCCTCGTCATTATCATTAGCAAACAAATCCTCATCGATATTATTGCTACTATCAATTGCAAGTTCACAATCAACTAATTGAGTCATATCAAAATTTAGCTCATCACTCAGAGATTCATTATCATCCTCGTCATTGTCAAATACCGTACTTACAATTTCGATGTTACAACAGTTTTTGCCTTCGCAATTTTTACATAATATCGTATAATGTATGCCAACTTTTTTACAACCACACCTGGTAGTAGAGCACCCTATGGTACAAGAACACAAAATAATGTTCAATAATTCGTCGTGTACAAGTACGTCGTCAGTCATGTTAGTAAGGGTCTTTGGGCGTTCTAAGAGAATGAGCGCTGACCCCCCCCAGAACGCCAAGCAGCTGCCGCCGCACCGTTTGGCCGAGCGAGCTAGAATTACTGTTCTCTTTTTAATGGACCAATTAACGGTAGAAAAATGGAAAATTGTGTTTAAGTTGAGTTGGGATTCAACAACCTAGCGAAGTGATCAAAATTTGAAAATTTCAATTAATATTATGACAGTATCTAGCAGATTTTGAATTTGTTTATCTCAGCTTGTAAAAGTCGCATATGAAAATTTTTTTTTCAAAATACTCGTCTTTCATAAACAAACATATTTGTAACGTAAAAAAATATTTTTAAGAAATTTTTCAACGCCAAAATGAGAAAAAACTAGATGTAAAAATTTTTATTTTCGGTAAATTATGTAAAAATTTTTTTAAAAATGTTGTTCATGTTATTTATAAAAATATAACTTTCGCTCTGTCGATTGCAACAAACTGTTTCTCATTATCGTTAATGTTCATAAATTTAGACGCGATTGAAAAAAAAATTCGTTTCCAATTTGCGCAGCCGCCATTTTGAATTTTCCAAAACTGAAAAAATGTAAATTTTTAGAAGTTTGCCCTCTATGTTTATCTATGTTTTGACCTCGATATTAATAGTTTATTTGTAATTACCAACCAAAATTTTTGGAAAACTTGGGATCGGAAAAATTTTTTTTGAAAAAACTATTTACGTCACCTTCAAGAGCATAAGATTTGCTCCAATTTTCATCTCTACGATTTTTTCGTAAGAACACATCCAGGAATGACACGAGCATAAATCACTTGAATTTTAGGTGGTCTGAGCTGTGCTTGCAAGCTGCGTCGCAAGCTCCAGTGGAAATTATTAGACAATCTAGGAGAGTGATGCTGGGTCAATATATTTTCATTTGAAAATGAAAAATCAGTTATGGTAAAGTTTTGATAGTTAACAGATTTTTCGACCTAACTTTCCCGGACTAATATACTTTTTTCTCCATTTAAAACTTGTTTAAAGGTATAATTGAATTGGTGAGTGGAAAAGGGGAATAATTACACTTTTGTAAAAAATCAAACTGAAATAGCCAAGTCCTATATATCATATATTCGCCCTTGTTAACGAGCGAAAGTTGTGAGGTATAATACTTTCACTAATTACCTCACTGAAATCTCACGATAACAAGAGTGAATGTAGTATGTATGAAAAAAAACTTAAATTGTATGAAAGTTTTATAAATAATTCCTATCCACCACAACTACTAAAAAAAATAATTCTTAACACTAGAATACAAGAAGAAAAAATCACAAATAATAATTATGATGATAACCAAGAAACTGAACCTAAAAAATATATAGCGATTCCATATATAAAGGATGTCTCAACGAATATTTCAGATGTTTTTAAGCATGAAAATCAAATCAAACCAACTTATAAATATAGATTCACAATTAATAATATTTTAACAAGAACAGCATATAAGGATGAGGACTTAAAAAAATCTAACGTGGTATATAAGATCTCTTGCAACAATTGTGACAAAATGTATTATGGACAGAGATCTAGAGTACTGAAAAACAGGGTGACCCAACATAAAAGTGATATAAAACTTTATAAACAATCATGCGCTTTGGCTGAACATAGTGTAGAAACTGGGCATCATCCAAATTTCAATAACATCATGGTTATACATTAGGAATCCCACTATCATAAAAGATCCTGCCTAGGAATATTTGAGACTGTCTTATATGAAAACTCACTAAATAAAAAGAGAGAAAGCAACCATGTAATCATACTTGTGGATATCTTCTTTCATTTGACCATTACCATAAGTACAATCAAATTCTAAATATTTCTGACTTATAACTTTAAAGATCTACAAAACTAATTAGTTATAACGGAGTTGTTGTGTACATACCACATTCACTCTTGTTATCGTGAGATTTCAGTGAGGTAACTAGTGAGAGTAATATACCTCATAACTTTCGCTCGTTAACAAGGGCGAATATATGATATATAGGACTTCCTTTGTTCATAGGATCATGATTAAATGAAAAGTCATGGTACTAATAATCAAGACTGTCTCTCAAGTTATAAAGTTAGACTCAGTTATGTCTCAACCAAAAACCTGTCGCTGAAACTCTGACACTCTGACAATCAGATAATGTTCCTTCACATTGAAAAGATCGTTGTATATTAGTTAAACTTAAAAAGTACCTATATATAAAATATTTTTTCGTTCTTCTTAATATGAAGGGTTTTAATAATTGTTAACTCACTTAGCACGTGAGTATAAAAATTAGTTATTCAATAAAATGTACCAGCATGTCCAAATTTCAGCCTTAAAAAAGAAAATAAATTTTTTCGAAACGTTGGATAGTAAATAAGAGTTTAATTCAGCCCCACTTACGACGGAATCCCTAAGAAATTGAAAGATTTTTGATTTATCTTTCGTCAAGAATACCCTTTTGGTGTATATATATATATATATATATATATATATATATATATATATATATATATTATATATTCAATCTTATTAATAGTTATATTATAGTTGATATATGAATATAACCATATACAATATTACTTGTCGACGTTTTCACAATTTGCGATTGTAGCGACACTCTTGTACACACACCTTTAGTAGCGTACGTAACCTAATTTAACTTTGACAGTAGTTGTCAAGCAATGCCCGGCCAAGATAAATAATAATTTTTGGATTTAGAAAGATAAATTAACTCACAATAGACTTATTCACTCCAGTCTCAGGGTGAGATCAAAAATTTTTAAATAATAATAATTCAAATTTTGTAATTTTTAACTATTATTCACTTCAAATATTATTCTATATTCCGAATCTCGAGTAACTGTTTTTTATATAATAAAAGGCACTTGAATTATTTTATGACATTTACAAATTAATTGTCACTGGAAATTAAACAAATGTCACTGATTAAATCAATATTACTATATCATGCAAAATGTTAAATACGTTGAAAATAGATACTGAATAAATACCACAGAGAGTTGGAATCAAAATTATATATTATATAATCAGATAACAAATTATAAAAGTTTTATTATTTCCTAAAATACTGTAAACGAAACAAAGATAACAATGTCTACCAATCCTAATATTACTACAACCTATTCTAAAATTCGACTAATTGTAAATTTTTTGTGCAAAAGTTCAACTCGTTTAATATACCCTTGACATGTATCAATGTCAAATAATGCAAATTTGTCTTCAAATTGTCTATTCAAAATTTTTCACTTGATGTAAGATCTTTTATGTATAACGTTAATTCGGTTTAGCTGATAATATTCTATAGATGCATCTATTTTCGAGAAGTATTTAAAAAGGCCTGTTAATTCTCGAGAAATAATTTTAAACTGGAGTGGACTCACCAAATAGGACAGAAAAACTCGTACGTATTCTAAATGTGTTTAGAATTCTGCAAAACTTTCTAAATATCTGATTTAGAAACTGGATACCACTTACACTTGCTACGATGCAATTCTTCTATGAATTATGCACGCATTGGCTTCACAAAGTATGGCTTTATAATCTGATTGTATCGTTATAATTTTTATTAAATTCTCAACAAAATTTGAGACAACTCTTATTTCGATGTTGTCTCTTGGGGGGTTTCAAATTCAACTCAATAAACTTTTCTCAAATAGATAAATCTTTTCTCCTGTGGTTACGAAAAATTCTTTTTCTAAAAAAAATACTAATTTTTGTTTCCCCATAACAAAGAGAGATTTGAATTCTCCAAATTGTAATATAATCTGTCTATCATTAAATTTATTCTACATAAACGTTATCCGAAAATTAAAATGTGAAATTTGATTTGTATACCGAATCTTTCAAATTATTGATTATACATATAATACAGTGTGTATCGAAAATATTGCATCCAACTATAAATAGTTTTCCTTATTTTAATGTTTCTTTTACATTTTAAATAGAGGAACTGTATTAATTTATATATATATATATATATATATATATATATATATATATACATGCAATAATGGTAATTATTATTATCATTCATTTTGGGTTATTTGCTATTTATCTTACTAGTATAGATTTCTTGCACCATTTGCACACGAATTTTGTGACGGTCTATTTTTCTTGTGAATTTAACCAAAATTTTGTCGTGAACTTTTAATGTATAATCTTCTAGCCTTCTGCTCTTATTTATTGGTATAGAGTACTGGTGTTCCAGCCTTCAGCTAAGTCCAAGTGTTAAACTTAGTTCTATTTTCTTCATTGTATCTTGTAAATTTTGAAACTTGAACTTTGAAAGGAGACTCAAGGTCCAACAATAAATTGTTTTCAATTTAAAAATTCACCTAATAAAATCTTTTAAATGTGTAATAGTGTATTACCTGAGGAGTTGGGGATTATTTTGAAAGAGTATTGGTTGCTTGTCTGAAGTTCTCTGGCGCTCTATTTTGAATTCGAAGTAAATATTGAAGAATCGACCCCTTATTCGACTCGAAGCTAGTCGTCTGGCGAGCACAGATTTTTCTACGGGGTAATCTGACATCTAAACGAGTACTAGAGAGGTAGAAGTCTTGATATAACATCTTAACATTATCTTTATAATAGTGAATTTACGTATATTACAATATTATCTAAAAAAGATACACCAGGTATAAGAATTCAAAATTATTCACATTTTACTATTAACTATTTTTTTTATTTTAATCTTAACCCTGTTGTTATGGTGGCTTTTTACTTTTCATATACAAATTTGGTCTATTCCTTTTTGTTTCGAGCCTTTGCAGTTGCTTCAGTCCATTTTTCTTCCCTAGAATTGCTGCATTATTAACTATGCCTATCTACGTTTAACTAATTTTTCTATATTCACTTTCAGAATTCTTCCTGCTCAAGGTTTAAATAAAATACCTATACAAGCTACTTTTTTCTCTCATTAATAAACGTGGTTGTAGGGAGAATATTGTGTGGAACTCGTACGCAAAGAACTTTTACCAGTCTTTGGATTTATTTGCGCTGGTACGAAAAGCGACGCTTCACGCACTTGTTGTACAAACTACTATTATTTCTCGGTAAACCATTAAAATCTGGTTTGAAAAACTTATTTTCTAACTGGCAAAGGTCCCATCTCTATAAATATATCAGACACTCTAAAAACATTATTTGCAATATACTATACCCATTATACCTCCTATCCATTCCTATTACGTCGTCTAAACTTCTGTTTTAAGTGGATATATAGGTAGAAGATAGGTAAGTGCTCCCGAAGCGGGAATACGTGATATACATATCCCTAACCACTTCTACCTTAATTAGTCTTCATTAAAATCCCGTTTTCCTCTTACCTCTCACTTGTATATCGGCAAATTATAGGTGCTAGCAGCGAACAAGACCTTCAGTAGAACATCAGCCACGTATCGTCTCTCCCGAATAATTCACCTTGATGAGATAACTGCCGCTTTCAATTAAGGCCGTCTTAATTAAGTTATCTTAGCTCATGGCTAATTACAATATTCATGTTTTTTGTATACAGTATAGAATGCAGGCAGGCGGCGGGAGTTGATGAGGGAAGGACGCCGCGACGACGACGGACTGTCGCCATTTTTTTCTTTTCACAATAGTACGAATGGAAGTATGGGAAAAGTATGCTTGTAGTTTATATGTAATACTAAGAAATGAATAAACGGTTTCAAAGATTGAAAATAACTTTTCCGCACTTGAATATGCACTCCAGAGACTGTAACGTGCTACCAAAGCGAAATTTCTCCAATGTATAATATCTGGATCTATGGGACCCATTGATCTCGCTCTGCACTGAAATAAATTTCGTTCGTAATATTGACGAATACTGTTGGAAAACTATTTTATCGTTGACTATATAAATAATTCGTTGTTACTGCGAAAAAAAACGTTCAATTATTTTTGATAACTAACGTAGTAGTTCGCTAATAAGACGTATAGCTAATAATTAATTTTTGAAAGTATTATTTACCTGGGTTAAAAAATACGTAGTACGTAGTCAACACAATTCTAAGGCTTCCGCCAAATCATTGATACTCAAAACTTCATATATGTGTAAGTATCCCCCGTAGTCACCCTGTCACCCTGCTAAGGTTTTTGAGCAATGCGGCAGCATATCTTGGGAGCCCAAGTCTTGTCTTGATCGCCAAATTTGAACTCGAAATATAACTTGCAGGCTATTCTTACAAGTGGACTCAAGTTCTTTCGTTGAGCTTTCAGTGTCACCTCACCACATATATAACAGAAATTGTTCGGATGGTTCACACAGGATCGCAAAGGCATCGCTTCACTTAAATATCCACTGCTGAATACTGTAATACTGATCCTCCGACAAGCGGTTGGCTGCTTATATACCCGTTTCGAACATCTAGTCACAAATAACCCACAGATAGATGAGACACTGATTGTGGCGCCATCTAAAGAGCCTGTCGAGTAAACAATTGAGTGATGTTGAAAAGATTTTAGTAATATTAGGTTTTGGCGGTATATTCAAATTTATTGTATTTTAATTATTTTATTCCAAAATAATCATTTATAGTCCATTATTTAACATTTCATTTAATTTAACTCAATAATGATTAGATGTTGAGTTGAATTGAATGAAATATCAAATGATGGGCCATAAATGGTTAATTAAATTGAAAAAATCAAACAGTAATCATTTCAACAGTTTATTTATCTTGGTATGAAAATACACAACAAATAATTTCTTTCACAAAGTACTTTTCTTAACAAACAGAATGACTATAAATAAACTATAATGTAAAAACAATGCAATAGTTCAAATAGTAGTTTAAATGATGTTAAATCAAGATAAAAGTAGAAAATTATTTATGATAAATTTATACTGATTTATTATTACACTCGGATAAACACACAGAGCTGGACAAACTGCTGTACTATAGCTGCTACTTACCTATTCAAAAAAATTGTTAGTAATAAGTTGTTAACTACTATTTTTGGCAACTTTCTGCGAAAGAAAACATTTGAGTATAATTACTGTGAATGTTAGAACAAAGGTAATTAAAATATTTTCATAGGAGAAGTTGTTGAATACTGCCCAGCTCTGTAACTACAAGGTGCCAAGTAATTACATATAAGAGTGCTAAACAGCACTTGTGACTGTACAACATTCAAAATAATATATCTAACATTCCATTTCCACTTAAAACACATCTTTATTTCTTTACTGGAAGTATCAAATAGGTTTATAACACAAGCTTAAACTTAGTATATTGCATATTTGTATATTTCTACATTTAAAAGCATTCCGTTCTTATGAAACCATTGCATAAGGCAGTTTAAGTTACTCTGTAGCTCCTGGCAGTCTATAATTGTTAAAATGTTTCTTAAGGGCTCTTAAAAATCCCACCGTCTCATGGAAGTCCTTTCTCGTTTCTGGTTGAGGTTCTACAAGTAAACACACAAAATAACAACAATAAATAAGTAAACACACAAATATGTTTGAAAATGTATGTCAACAAAAGAAAACAAAATGCGCTTACTATCGAAATAATAAGTTTACACATGTTTTTGTACTAATCCAAAAAAATATCACAAAATGTTCGAATGTATTCATTTGTTTGTTTTTTTTGAATTCCTTTTTTGAAGCTTTCGATTTTTTTAGGCATTTTTGATTTTTAACTATTTTTTTTATTTTTTGTCTTTATTGGATATTTTGGAGTTTTGGTTACTGCTAGACCAAATACTTAGACGTAATGCCTCAACAAAAGTTAATACTCACTTTCATTTCCCATAAATTGTCACACCATGGGCTATATATGGAAATCGGCAAGGGATCAATACCTTCCATCCCATAGCTGGTAGAGGGAATATAGCTACGAGTATAACATAAAATAAAACCCAGATTATTATTTTTTCAATAGATACATTTTAAAATGGAATTGTCTGAGTATGGTGTACACACTAGATATAAAATTGAGTGAATGAAAAGAGTACTGAGTATGTCATTTGATTAAAATTCCAGCTAAGCGCTTTCAGCCATTAGGTAATTCTCAAAGCTTTCGACAAGAGAAAATATACAGGTACAATGCACACACAATGAAATAAAATATTTCATGTTACATCATTATTTTAGTGAAATTTGTTAAAATTACCCTATAGAGAGGGTGTGCACACATATCATTTAGTTGGTAATTTCAAATTAGAAGTTTCGTTATGTGAATTACAATTCCTTCTTTATAGAAGAATTTTAACAAATTTTAGTTAAATAATGATGTAACACCAAACATTTTATTTCATTGTATGTAGCAGTTACAGGGTTTGATGTTTTTTGACACCTTCTGTATATTTTTTTCTTGACGAGAGCTTTCAGAATGGTCTAATGGATGAAAGCGCTTACCTGGAATTTCAATAAAATTACACACTCAGTACTCGTCTTTTCGTTCACTCAATTAACATTTTAAAATGTCCAAAATTATAGCATGCTATATTGAATGCAATAATTTTTGTTAATTTCCACTCATATGGGAAGGCAAATCAAACCGTCATAATAACCTCTCTTCGTCTTTCTCAAATCTAAAGAAACACTGTTTTTGAAAATGAAGGGATCATATCCTCCATCGTTTCCTCGTCGAAAAATTTAATGATTTATTACCACTGCTTTTCTGCCATATGAATTTTATCTTACTGGGTTGGAGGAAGAAAACTGTAAAAAGAAATATTCACATTATTGCAGCAATTTTCAGTTTAGCTAATGTAAAGAACAACCATGATCTCTAAAGTTGTCGATTAAGTTAGTAAAAATTCTGTGTTTTATAAAAATGAAGATAACGGTTGTTAATTGTGAAAGAAAAATTTCTCAATTTTTTTTTATAAAACTTACCGAGTACACCTCCTTCAGAATACACTTTGACATTGTCTTTTCAATTAATAACAATAAAGCAACAAAACAACAGATACATATTACATTAAAGCAATAAAAAATACACCAAAATACCGTAACCTCAAAATAACCTGTACACTTGAACTAAGAAATGATAACAAGTATTAGGCAATCGAAACAACGTGACTTTTTAGTTGTCAATATGGCGGCGACGCTCAAACATTGGATTCAGTACATTCATTTATGTTTAGAAGCTGCAGAGATTTATAGTTATAAAACGGTTTATTTTGTATTTTGTGGGGTTTTGAGGTGTTTTGTAGTGATTGAAAAGGACAATTTTCCTATTTTAAGATGAAGAGTGTTTATTTTAAATAGTTATTAGTGTAAAATCCTGATGCTGGAGAAACATAAATAGTTTAGCTAATAGATATATTATGTGTAATCTTCTGCTATTAAATCAGTGTTGTATTTTATTTTTTGTAAATAACTGTAGAACTAAGTTAGCCTTTCATTGACTGTGAGGAATTATATATGTATTTGTAGTTATGTAATGAGTTTATAAATGATTGTTTTTTGTGGATGTTGGCTTGTGAAATTGTTTCTAATGACCCTAGGGGTTTCATTATCTGGTTTTTCTTTGTTTTTGGAAAAAATAAAGCGTTATATAAGGGTTTTGTTTTTTTATTGTCCCTAAAGTGTGTGACATTGCTTGCATTAGGAAAACAATTATTTTACAATGCAAAATATAAATTTTATTTCATTTTGACATGTGTACATTACAATACATATTTCTAATAATAACATGAGTAAAATCAATGACCTTCAGCCTCATTGTTCAAAGATTCTGATCTTATTGACCAGGCTATGTAAAAATTTATTACTATAATAACACTTAGTACATAAACGTTATACGTATTATGAAGAGACAAGAATTATTACTAATTCAAGTACAATTCAAAATAAAACATTCATTAAATGTTGAGAAATAATAAAATATGCAAAGTAATATTTACTAAATGTTTGGCTTCAAAACTAAAACATAAATACTTAAGCATCATAGACACCACCGTCTCCATAAATTCAATTTGATCATCCTGGAACTGTTGAGGCATTTCATCAGTATCCATGATCTGTTGACAAAGTAATTAATTATAACAATTTTCAGCAACTATCAATACATAACTTAATATTGCTATTACTAAAAACTAACATACTTTTTATCAAAATTAAGTGTGCAAAACATGCTGATCGAGTATCTTTTCTTGACCAGGACGGTCAGTTACACATATCCCAATCAATTGTGATTTTGCTCTGGAGAGAATTTACATAAAAAAGGACTACTATCCATTATTTTTCACCTAAGTGTCAGTCAGTTTTGTCCTTTTATCTCTGCGATTCTTTCGGTCAACATCTGCAGCCTTGTTTTTACTTTCTGAGACACATGTCCCATAAGTTGAGATGGTACCCAGTCAGGGTGTTCTTTATCTTCGAGGACATAAAGTTTGCCTAAAATGAGTTAATACCTACTTGAGTACAAACTACGTAAACTAGGAGCTAGTAGAGTTGATATATTTGATAAGAAGCCTACCAGTTATAAAGTTTCTACAGCAAACTTTCTGGTGTTTCAATATAGATTCGGTCTGATCGTCTCTCTTTATTGCTGCAATCCATGCCACAGATATCCATGCAGCCCTGCGAAGTTTGGTCAAAACGTTTTTCTTCGTTAGAAACCTGTGTTTTTTCTCTGCGGGAACAAAACGAAACTTCATCACGAATAGAACGGCTTCCACAACCAACTATAATACATATCGAAGACAAACACTACACTATTTAAAAACCACAGTTAACAGCAAATAAACACAAAGAAAATCGATTTAACGTGGGTTGAACAATCACACTCTACAGTAACTTTGTTGTTTATTTGACCGTCACCACCATATTGAATTTATTTTGACAGATCGTTGGATTGCCTAATAACATATAACATGTGGGGATGGGGACGAGCAATATGATATCGCGCATACGCAGTTATAAAAATCAATAAAATTTGATTACTAACGACGTTACACTTTTCGTTAATTTTTTGGAATTATCTACCGATTTTAGTTACTCGACAGGCTCTATAGATGGCATGGTCTGCAGTCTCCCTAGCCTACATCTAGTATTTTCTAGAAGCATCGGGAATCGAGAGTATCGAAAACGACTCTTGTATACAGGGGCCCTTCAATAAGTAGATGTCGTCCCTTCGACGACTATGGGATACAATGAAATCTGCAATGAAATGGGATTTAATAGGTATTTCTTTTATTTTAAGCCCTAGGGGGTTGTTATTTCAATGATGGGGAACATGCACAGTCACCCCCCATGCGTTTTGTCAGATTGTGTACAATTTCCCTAGACTAAGAAAAAACGTAGACTAGGCACCCCATTATGCTATAGGAAGATAAATATCGTACAGGTACGTTCTTACATCTGCTTAAAGCATGTTGTTGGCACTCTCTGGACTCTGTTATGTGATACGACAATTTAAAAGTGTTGTTGGAATCTACGCGAAGTAATTCCAACTGTTCGAATGATCTATTTCGAGACACCCTGTACATATGACTCGGAACCAGCGTAGATGCGGGCAGGTACTTAACAGTAACGAATCTCTGCGCGCGTGAATTCATTTTTCACAAAGTATTCAAGCAGCCTTCGCAGAGTACAGAAGTAGCTTTCGTCCGAATCACACGTATTGTAGGTTTGTTCCATCTTCATTGAAAACCGTTCAGCAACGGTCACGCTCATGCGCAGTACTAAAGAAGTGTTCCAACTAAAAATTGACGGTTCATCGGACGATTTTGATGGCGTTCCATCTGATTTTGTGAATGGTTTTGGAACGATCATTTCGGTACATGGTTGTGAGCTGAAACTGAATTGACTGGCTTGCGCACTATTCTGTATTCTGTACATGTACATCCTTTTATCGTTTAACCTAATATTCGAAATTGTAATTGTTTCTAATTTCAATAAATCAAACAAATATTTAATAATGTAAGAAGTCGGAGATGGTGATTTTATGTCAGCTATTTCGAATAAAGATGATGTAGAGTTATAATTAAATAATCCCAGAATCAAAAATGAAAATTATTTAGGTACCTATGTTTATTTGTTTGTTGTATTGTACAGCTGAACTATGATGTGGGTTAAGGTGATGTTAAAGACTCTGATGATGAAGACCAAGATATAATAAATATTAGAGAGATAATTGCAAATACTTTGCCACTCTGAAACATTATTTTCACCTTGACACTTCAATGTATGAATGTGAATATTTTCAGAAATAGAACATGAAGTTATTTTTCATTATTTACATTTGTTTTGAACTGAACAAGTCATTATTCAAAAGCAGGTACAAAGGTTTGTGATTGAAATATGATGTAGAAGAAAAGGAACAGAATATAATTTACTGTCAACAAAAATTCCTCTCTCAACACTGCTTTTACAATTTATATTAGGAAAGACAAAATATGATATAACTGTAACTTTTGTCGTTCATATTTTTTTAATTATTAAATTTTAATTTCACCTTAAACGATCATTTTTGAGATTCTTAACATCAACTTTTATCTATAAAACTTTTCATCCAGTGAACAGTCATTAAAACCGTGCCAACTTCACATTTTCGGGATCGTTTGCAAACGGTGTAAAGTCTGGACCTGCGCACAAAAGCAGTCCAAACAGTTTCTGAATCGTTTCGTGACGATCTCAAAATCGTCGGTTGGAACAAACCTGACCCCATGTCAGAACTTAGATCTTTCTTGTGAAGTTAGTGCGTCGTTATTTGAGTTATGTATGTTTTAGTTATGTAACCTAACGGAGTTATTCGCCGTTGTCTTTCCTAAGAAAGCCGGTAGTTTTCTCTCTCTCTCTAACCAGTTGAATTCACCGTGGCCTTTCGTGAGAAAGCCGGTAGTTCGCTCTATCTCTAGTTCGTTTTAACCTCCGTGGTCTTTCGTAAGAAAGCCAGTAGTTTTTTATATGTCTAACCGGTTTTTATCCAACGTGGCCTTTCGTAAGAAAGCCGGTAGTTCGTTATCACTCTAACACGTTTAGATTACCGTGTACTTTTCCCAAGAAGCCGGCATATATATATATATATATATATATATATATATATATATATATATATATATATATATATATATAACAACAACGAAGAGATTAATGGGTAATTCACGCAAAATGAAGGGCTACTGAAATAGAGTGGTAACCATGGACATGCATGTTTCTGGCTCGTTTTGCCTCTTCAGCACGGCATAACCAAATAAGGATGTGAAATTTGGGAGCAAAGATGTTAATCGAAACATGGGAAAACACAAAATACTGGATTTCAGCAGGGAAACCAAACGCTCATTTGTGTCTTCAATTGGAAGATCCCGAGTTTTCAGGACATCAACCAACATCGACACGGAGGCGCATATAGCCCCCCGCCATGAACCTTCCGACCCATAGTAAATAACAAAGAAGATGTAGGAATATCGCGTGATATGTTAACAACAACAACAAAGAGATTAATGGGTAATTCACGCAAAATGAAGGGTTACTGAAATAGAGTGGTAACCGTGGACATGCATGTTTCTGGCTCGTTTTGCCTCTTCAGCACGGCATGAACCTTCCGACCCATAGTAAATAACAAAGAAGATGTAGGAATATCGCGTGATATGTTAACAACAACAACAAAGAGATTAATGGGTAATTCACGCAAAATGAAGGGTTACTGAAATAGAGTGGTAACCGTGGACATGCATGTTTCTGGCTCGTTTTGCCTCTTCAGCACGGCATAACCAAATAAGGATGTGAAATTTGGGAGCAAAGATGTTAATCGAAACATGGGAAAACACAAAATAACGGATTTCAGCAGGGAAACCAAACGCTCATTTGTGTATTCAATTGGAATATCCCGAGTTTTCAGGACATCAACCAACATCGACACGGAGGCGCATATAGCCCCCCTGCCATGAACCTTCCGACCCATAGTAAATAACAAAGAAGATGTAGGAATATCGCGTGATATGTTAACAACAACAACAAAGAGATTAATGGGTAATTCACGCAAAATGAAGGGCTACTGAAATAGAGTGGTAACCGTGGACATGCATGTTTCTGGCTCGTTTTGCCTCTTCAGCACGGCATAACCAAATAAGGATGTGAAATTTGGGAGCAAAGATGTTAATCGAAACATGGGAAAACACAAAATAACGGATTTCAGCAGGGAAACCAAACGCTCATTTGTGTCTTCAATTGGAAGATCCCGAGTTTTCAGGACATTTCGTTCGCAGGATCGCCATGTAGTGGCGATGTATATTTTACCATTAATTTTACCATTAGTTCCGCAGGATCACCATGTAGTGGTTACTTAGTAAGGGTCCCTCGTATACTCGACGTTTACCATAAAGGCATATTATTATGGAGGAAACCACTTACCCAGCAACCTGTGTTCGGGAACAGAATAAACAATAACACATTTATAAAATCACTGGGTTCAAGTTTAATACATTTAAAAATACACTACTATAAATATCAAAACGACAAAGTATTAATAACAATCATAATATCATCCTGGTTCGTTCACACCCATTATATAGGAAACATAGTTGTGTTTTTCTACACATCCGACCTCGGTCTGTAAACTATACATGTCTGTTTATAAAATAACAAAAACAATCTTTCCTTGGTAAATGACATTGACTACGGCCGGCCGATGCTCCTTAAATACTATAATTAATATTAAATTAAATATTATTATTATTTCTAAGTTAGTATCCTTTTGTCTTCAATGTCTTTTAAGGGATCAATACAAGTCCGTTATGTTGAGACCACTTTTCCAGATTACTATATGCAATGTTAAGATTGTTGCATCCTTCAGTAATGTTTTTACATCTGTGATATATACAAATGTCATCAGCATATTGTATTACTTGTGTAGCATTATTTATTATGACAGAATCCATAGTCCATAGTATATATTAGATACAAAGTTGGACTTAGATACTACCTTGTGTAAGGCCAATATTCGTTGTTTTTGGACCATCCAGTTCATTATTTACTTTCAAATATATAACATGATTCGAATAAAGATGTCTTATTTTGCTTGAGAAATTCCCATCCCCACCATTTTATTGTACATAATAGTTAAATCGACATTATCGTAGGCGTTTTCCAAATCTATAAAAATTGCAGGTACTGACTAACCAAATATCCTATATTTTCATTGATAGAACGTCCGTTTCTAAACCCTAATTGTCTTTTAGATATTTTGTTGTTAATCTCTAACCAGTTATTTAGCTGCACTTCAATCATTCTTTCTACAGTTTTCATAAGACAGGATGCTACTGATATACCTCTATAAGACTGAGGTAGCTCCGGATCCCTACCATGTTTTAATATTGGAGATACTAAAAATTCTTTCCAGTCTTCTGGAAAGGTGGCTTTTAACCAAATATTGTTTATTGTGTTCAATAATATTTGTTTTGCAAAATAGGATAGTTTTGAGAGCATATTATAATATATAAGATCTCTGCCTGGGCCAGAGATATTGCTATTTTTTGTGCTAACTTCTAGTTCTAGTAATGTAAATTTGCTATCCAAGTCTTGTACAAATTGTATTCCAATTCTAATACAAATTCTGTTGTCTACCCATGGCGGAGCTATTTTATTAAAATATTAGTAGTTTAAATGAAACTCAACGTTTCTAGCTAATTCCACAATATAATGAATAATGTTGAAAATTCTTAAAAAATGACAATTGTTTCGATAACTGAATATCATCGTCAGAATGACAGAAGTTACATTTTATTTGATGCCTACCTGATGATTAGTAGTTATTATTGGCTAGACCAGAAGTGACCTACCTTGTGATTGACTTAATATATGTTAATAGAAAAAAGAGGAAGATGTGATATTACAAATATTGAAGCTTAGATATTATTAGCCCTATGGTGATATCCTGGATATCATTTTTCCAATTAAAATCAGTATAACTGTGCAATGATATAGAAAACCAGGAAAACTATCTCTGCTGATCTTTACAATTATCACTTAACAAGACAGTTTAATAGTGAAGAACTCCCTAGATTTATCTGTTCATTGACAACTTCATATTGTGGGTTTCTTAAGTGTCTTCTAATTTCCAACTTTTCAACGAAATCCAGTTCTTGTTTCTTATCACAAATATGTAGTACTTCTAGTTCTGTGTTAGGTGTCAATGAATGGTTGGTGTCAAGTAGATGTTTTGCGTAATGGAATTTATCTGGTTGTTTTAATCTATATGCTCCTAGATGTTCACTGTATCGGATTTCAAAATTTCTAAGGGTCTGACCCAAATAGACAGCATTACATTCTGGACATTTGAGTTTATATATACCTGATTCCTTTAATGTTGGTATTTTTGTTTTAACATTTAACAATTTTGTACTTATGTTACTTTCTGTTTTAAAAGGAATTGTTCGACACGGAGGCGCATATAGCCCCCCCGCCATGAACCTTCCGGCCCATAGTAAATAACAACATTTTGCGTGAATTACCCATTAATCTCTTTGTTGTTGTTGTTAACATATCACGCGATATTCCTACATCTTCTTTGTTATTTACTATGGGTCGGAAGGTTCATGGCGGGGGGGCTATATGCGCATCCGTGTCGATGTTGGTTGATGTCCTGAAAACTCGGGATCTTCCAATTGAAGACACAAATGAGCGTTTGGTTTCCCTGCTGAAATCCGTTATTTTGTGTTTTCCCATGTTTCCATTAACATCTTTGCTCCCAAATTTCACATCCTTATTCGGTTATGCCGTGCTGAAGAGGCAAAACGAGCCAGAAACATGCATGTCCACGGTTACCACTCTATTTCAGTAGCCCTTCATTTTGCGTGAATTACCCATTAATCTCTTTGTTGTTGTTGTTAACATATCACGCGATATTCCTACATCTTCTTTGTTATTTACTATGGGTCGGAAGGTTCATGGCGAGGGGGCTATATGCGCCTCCGTGTCGATGTTGGTTGATGTCCTGAAAACTCGGGATCTTCCAATTGAAGACACAAATGAGCGTTTGGTTTCCCTGCTGAAATCCGTTATTTTGTGTTTTCCCATGTTTCGATTAACATCTTTGCTCCCAAATTTCACATCCTTATTTGGTTATGCCGTGCTGAAGAGGCAAAAGGAGCCAGAAACATGCATGTCCACGGTTACCACTCTATTTCAGTAGCCCTTCATTTTGCGTGAATTACCCATTAATCTCTTTGTTGTTGTTGTTAACATATCACGCGATATTCCTACATCTTCTTTGTTATATATATATATATATATATATATATATATATATATATTATGTTAATATTTTTAATCTGTGTATTCAATAATTATAATTAATAAGTTTTTTATTATGTGATAATTCGATTTACCTCGTATATTACGTTGGGTCTTGCTTCAGTACTTACCTCGGCTATAGCTCAATAGATGCAACGTAAAGTCTTCATATGGGTGTATTATTTTATTAAGAGCTTTCAATAGTGCACTAGTACTAGAATTAAGACCGAATGGAGTTACTTTAAATTGGTATACAACACCATTTATAATAAAACCAGTATATTTTCTACTGTCTGGATGAAGAGGAATAAGCCAAAATGACTGTAAAAGATCTAGCTGACTATAAACCTTTGCATTTGTAATTCTAGCTAAAATGGCTTCAATTGTTTTAAGGACTTTCATACTCAGGAGTAGTACATTGATTTAAATTGCGCGCATCTAAACAAATTCTAATGTTATCTTTTGGATTTCTCTTGTGAACAATTACTATAGGATTAATAAAATATATATTACTGTACTCCATAATGTTGTCAAATAATAATTTTTCAATACCTTTATTGACTTGAGGCCTAAGTTTATAAGGAATAGGATAGGTTTTGCTTTTAAAATTCTCAATATTTTTGTTTATTTTCATTTTATGAACGTATTCTTCTGCGACTCTTGCTTCTTCCTTGACTAAACCTTCATACTTTACCAATAACTTCATAATATAATCTCGATAACCATCATCACAATTTATTTTCATCCCAATATTATAATTTATTATTACTTCATTTTTCCTACTACCATTATTTCCATATCCATAACCATACTTCTTATCTTCATAAATTCCATTCACATAACCATTTTTCTTATCTTTAATTCTTATTCTTTAATTTTATATTTTCTGTTTCTTTTGTAAGCTCCATACTACATTCTTCTTCTGTACTTCTTTTTCTTCCCCATCTTTATAAAATTGTATTTCTATTCCTTCAAAACTAACCGTTTCTTTTTCTTCTATTAATACGTCAAATTCTATATGATCAACAATTAATATTTGCATGCTAATGCTACTATCTAAAATATTAAACTATACTACTACTGCTTTATTTAGATCCATCAATTTTTTTGAATTTATTCCTACTAAATTTACCTTAGGAATTCTAATAATATTATTCTGTAAAATTGGCAATTGTTCCAGTATTCTCTTATGAATAAGTGATGCAGCTAACCCGGTGTCCACTACCGATAAAATTGTTTTATTGTAAATTTGACCTTTTATTAAAATTAATTTATTATTTGTTTTAAGGTCTGATATGTCCTCCAGTAGAAATTCTTTGGGATGAGAGTGAATATATCCTATTTCCTGTACACCATGACTTTCTAAACTTTCAAATTGTTCATTATTTTCATTATTTTGCTCGCGTTCTTGACTCCTCGATCGTTGCATATAATTTACCCTTCTGGTATTTTCATGATTTTGAAAGTTTTGATTTCTTCTGATGTTTCCATCAGAATTTCTTCTTTCTCTATGGTCATTTTCGTTTTGATTTGAATTAGAGTTATAATATCTCTGATTTTGTTGATTAATGCGGTGATTGTAGGTATTATTAGAATTAGGATCATAATTACGATTATTATTGTACCTATTATTGTTAGTAGGATAATTAGAGAGGTGTCTATTGTTATTATTATTGTTTTGCCTGTAGTTAGAATTGTAGTTATTGCTATTTTTTCTATTGTTGTTATTATATTTATTGTGATTTGTATTTTTGTTTTGGTTTTGGTGATTCAATGAATTGAAATTTTGTTGAGTTTCTCTGTTTGGTGTATTTGTTTTAATTGCATTTCTTTCAATACGATTTAAGTAGTTGTTTAGTTGCTAGAAAGATTTTATATTTTGAATAGCTATAGTTTCGGCTATTGTAGGTTTAAAATGCCTAGATATTAAAATGATAAGCTCTGCTTCTCCTATATGTGGCTCTAAAAATTGTGCTTGCCAAAATAGGCTTAAAGCATAATTATACTTACTAGAGTTTTGGTTGTAATCAAACTTACCAAAGCATAATCTTTCGCGAAACAAGGATTGATTACTTTCTCCCCAATATGTTCGGAGAAAAAATGCTTCAAATTCATTAAAACTGTTCATGTGATTTTCATAGCCATTAAACCAAGTCAGAGCCTGATCTGTTAAATTGCTACGAATTAACTCCTGTAAATCGTCAAAATTATTAAAATGATTACCTCTGTTTTTCAGAGTTCTCAGAAATACCTTAGGATGTAATTGTTCAATTGAGCCAGAGAATTTATTAGTGTTACCACTAGAATTACCAAGAATGGAATGTAATTGGTTTAAACCAGGTATGCAATTAGAACTATTGGAAAGAGAGGCTTTCTGCTTTAATTCTTCCATTTGTTTCTGTATTTTCTTTTCCTTGTTAATTTGTAATTCTTGTAGATATATTTCTTGTTCTTTCATCTTTTCTTCCCATTGTTTCTTTTCTGGATTGTTGTTTCCTTGATAGTTCCAATTTTGATCTTTCATATTTTTCTCAAAAATTTCATTTATTCTTTGTTGATTTTCTTTTCTTTTTCTTTCTAGTTCCCTTTTTAATTGAAATTGATTCTGTTCTGTAATTCCCATGTTTTCTTTGAATCCTAATTCAATATTCTTTTCTAATTCTTCTGAATTCTTTTCATTTGTTATGACCCTTCTTGCGAATTCATCCCATCTTCTTTTAGCTGTTTCAGTAATTTCTTCTTTGGCCTGTTCCATTTTGTTGATTTGTTCCTGAATTTGTGTATTTACTTTCTTTTCCATTTCTTCTCACTGTTCTTCTTGTAATTTCAATTTCTCTTCAATCTTCTCCATTTTGTTGTCTATTTTTGTGAATTGTTGTTTAAACTCTTGCTTTTGCTGTTCCATTTTCTTTTCTAAATCTTTGTTTTGATTTTCTATTTTGATAAATTCTTCCTTCTGTTCTGTCTTCATGTTTATTAACCGTTGTTCCATTTTATTAAATTGTTCTGTGTTCTGTGGTCTTTGTTCTGCACTAATTGTTAACAATAATTGTGTTATTGCCTCCATAGTTATTGGTTTATTTTCTTTTAGTTTTGCTTCTTCATGTTTTTCTGTAGCTTTTTCCTCTGCTTTTGTTTGTATTTCAAACTCATAGATTTCTGGGTCTTGATTTTCCTGTATCAAGGCTTCTCTAAGACGGTCCTGTAATGTTATTTGTACACCTACCGTAGAAAGTTCTCTCTTTTCAAGCTGTTATTTTAATTCGCTTATTTTTAAATTATTTAGCTTTTTAGATTCCGTTTTCAGTTTTGTGGTCCTTTTTATTTTAAATTATTGTATTTCTAACTCTTACTGCGCCTCTAATTGTCCTCAAAATAAACGCAACACGTTGGGTCTGCCAATTATATTAATATTTTTATTCTGTGTATTTAATAATTATAATTAATAAGTTTTTTATTATTTGATAATTCGATTTACCTCGTATATTACGTTGGGTGTTGCTTCAGAAATTACCTCGGCTATATCTCAATAGATGGCATGGACAGTTTTATACTGAATTGAGAATGATAAATCTTTTGATTATTAATTTGTAAACGAACAGGGCTCTGAATAAGGCCTCTGTTTTTCCGCAGAATATTTCAAGAACAATTTAAATAAGCGTCGAACTCAAATGAGTGAATAGTTTAATAATTTTCAACATAAAAAAATATAATAAAAGGATAATAAAATGGGTGAATTTACACATGATAAATTTCAATCCTGATTTGGCTTGGAAATAACTGACAAGAAATATTTGTGAGTGGTGCAAAGATAACAATTATTTGTTGTTGTAACGCAAATTTAGGTTATGTTATTTCATTTTAAAATCTGAGGAAGTTATATAATTTCGAAGCCAATTATGGATGAGTGAATGAAGATGATTTAGAAACAATAGTGAATGAACAATTAACAAGTATGTAAGTAATCCTTAAATCTAAATAAACACTTCAATATTATCTAATTTACAAAGAAGTAGAGTGTCTTACCACAGTTCAATAATTTTCTTCGCTGTTTCAGCAAAGAATAAAGTTCGGGGTTGAAACGGATGTAGTCAGGTCAGGACTGCAATACAGTCGTTAAGGGATTTAAACCTTGAAACTCCAACAAGGTTTATCTATAAATCAAAAACTGCTACACACAGGATACATGAAACACTGTTGATGTTATAATTGTTAGCTGCAGGATGTATTTCAGTAATCACAGATTCGGGAACCAGGAACAAAGTTTTTTATGTGGATAATTCAAAATATGTTTTGTTGCGAACACGCAAAATATACAAATGGATAATTTACATTTATAAGATATGTTTCTCTTTAAGTTTTAAATTATATTGTTTATGATTTTGTCAATAATTCATAAAATCTCTCACCAAATTCAATATGGAGATCTCTTCCATTCAGTTCTGAACAACGAACTATTTCTTTTTTTTCAAAATTTATTGAT
Organism: Galeruca laticollis; assembly: GCA_963921935.1. Lineage (NCBI taxonomy): Eukaryota > Metazoa > Arthropoda > Insecta > Coleoptera > Chrysomelidae > Galeruca > Galeruca laticollis. Next base: position 205,624,108 of record OY998176.1, on the reverse strand, counting down.
AGTCCTCCCTCTTAGCAACCAAAATCTGACTTCCTGGATACCAGAGTTTCCTTCTCCTCCGATTGGTTTAAATCTTAAACAGGATCTACTCAAACAATTCATTCCGATTGCTAAATTGGTGTCATCAATCAATATGACATTTCATTGGTTGGTTTTTATAAAACTTTGTACATAAGTAAAAATGATGAAAATAACTATGTTACAATATAAATAATAAATTAAAATTTTGTTATTATTTTCAGTAATCATTGTACATAACTATAAAAGAATTTTTATTCCCAACAATAGTAACAGATCCCTGAACTGTCATAGGATATTTTTCTATTTTGACTGATATAATTTCTATTTTGACATACAGGGTGTTCTTTTTATAAACGCATGTTTATGACAAGTGTATGCTTATTATGAATTAAAATATTTACTATATATATATATATATATATATATATATATATATATATATATATATATATATCTACATCTAATTACAATTAATTCCATTACACGTTATTAATTGTCTCTTATCTCTATTGAAATATACTTAACTTCTGTAAAGTGCATTACATTTACCTAAGTTCTCTGTTATATTCTTTCATGTAATAATATTTTATATTAAGCGCGAAGCTCTGACATTGCAGCTTTGCCAAGTATTGGCATGACCAATTTTTAGTTACACCATTTTCACATGTTTATTTTATATTTACTAAGATCTTTTGAAATTACGTTTCATTAAAGATCAATTGAAATTGAACTGGCTATTTTATTAACATCGTAGTAGTTAGTTTAACCTTTCGTGGTCAGTGGAGACAGGGTAGTTTGTGTTTAGATGTCATTAACCGCCTCCTCACCAATTATACAGTCCACTGATGTTACTGCCCGTCTTCGCTCCCCAACAGGTGAATATAAGAGTTATATAGGTAGGGCTCATCGGAATAACGTATTTGTTTCGTGCAGAACAGTACATGGAAACGGTTTGTCACATATCAGTTTGATGGAATTTTCCTTGTGTAACCATTTAAATACAAACATAATTCAACTGAATTAAAATTGTATTAATACCATACCTAAAAGTGATACAGTCCTGGGTGGACCTTGTCCTCCTCAACTCCACAGTGTCCTGTTTTTTGGTTTTGAACTCAATCCTGAGTCTTGTATAGTTCGACCTTTAAGCATGCCATCCTATACGCACTCATTTGAACGCAATACCCAAAATATATTATTTCCAATATTATATAAGGTGTGTTCCTACGAAGAATCCTCAACAAGTCCGTGACAGTTTTCAAACCAACTTTAATGCGCATGTCTGTTTTGGATCGATTCCAAACATGTTCGAAACTAGATGTAGAAACACTGATCAACGTCCGCTTAGCTTTTACTTCTCTGTGACACTTGCCATTTGTGCCATTTATTATTATTTTTAAACTTATTATTCTCTGAAAATAATGGAAAAAAGAACTAAACATTATGAAGAAGGTAATAAAAAAATTAATATTGCTATTACATTATTTTAGTCACTTAGAAAGTTTGTAAAAGTTCAGTTTAAAAGGGAATAAATTTCAATTTGATTTAGTGTGGAGCATAAACTAACTAAATGAATGAATTGTTATTAACTTTTTCCAGGGCTAAATAAGTTTCTCATTTTACAAGGACCATCGCAGACATTAACCAAAGGGTTGCCAATTGCCCAGGTTCATTGGACAACGAATCATACAAAAATATTCTTAGACTTGTATAAGAAAAGCAAATCAAAGGTAGGCACCTTTCATATAAAGAATTTTAAAAGGTTATGAGAATTAATGGCTCAAGAATTAAATATAATGCTGACTACTAATTTCACACCCAGTCAATGTGAAAATCGTTGGAGGGTGTTGGAAAGGGCTTATAAAAAATTTGTCAACAACCAAAACAGAACTGAACAAGGCAAAAAATATTTTGAATACCTTGATGAGATGGATGAAATATTCAAAGGGAGAAGAAATGTAACACCATCAATACTACTCTCAAGTTCTATTGATCAGATGCCCGAGGGTGAAACAGATGTGGAACAGATGCCAAGTCCAGAACCTTCGACATCTAAAAATCAAGAAACTGTTTTCCATAATGTAATAGAAAAAAATAGTAGTAGTTCATTTAAAAGAAAACGAACTCCTATTATAAACAGAATTCAAACGTTAGCAGGAATGAAGAAAGACAGAAAAGAATATCAGGAAGAAAGATTAAAAATTGAAAGGGAGAAATTAGGTATACAAAAAGAAAGGTTGAATGCAATTTATGAGAGAAACTCACTACTGAAAGAAAGGAATGATATATTGAAACAAAGGAAATGTGTGTGTACCAATTCACAAGAGTTTATTTAAGAGTTTTTTACTTAGACCTTCTTCAACAGAATATTATTATTGTTCATTATATTATTGAAGGATATTTTGTGTGTTTTCAGTTTTTTCGTTTTAATTCTAAATACTGTGTCAGAATTGATAGTTTTTATGGAATATTATTTTTGTTTTTTTATTTGAGAATATGTTTTGATTTAGAATTAACACTTCGCGGTGATTACACTGTGATAGACTAGTTTATTTCTGCAGAATATTTTTATTAATTTTTTTCAGAATATTTCAATTATTATTACTTTTTACTGTGATAGAATTAGTACTATAGAGAATAATTTTGGTACATTTTGATTCAAGAATATTTTTTGTTTATAAGTAATAATTACTTAATTTGGTTTCTTCATTCAGTTTGAGAATATATTATAATGCAATACTTCATTAAGTTCTAGAATTTTCTGTTTTGTTTTAAATTTTTCAGTTTATTATCTTATAAAGAAATAAAATATTTTGGATATTATTGTTTTATTTACATGTCATGGGTTGCTGAGCAATGAATACATTATTTTTTCTATAATAACTGTTGACACTTAAAAACACACGGTGCATAATTCTTCGACGTATTCTTTTGAGGATGAGCTTTAGAGAGCATTTGCAACTGACTTAATCTTTAGTACAATGCACACTATCCTGCAAACAGTTGTGGATGGCCTCTAGAAAAAACAGTTGAACCACCAGTCAACTTTTAATGTAAAAGAAATTGCATCTTCAAAAATAAGGTTCCCTCCAATTTAACCGCCTTCATAATTTCTACCATTTCTGGAAGATTTGTATAGATTTTGTTCAAAATAAGTGCTGGTGGAATTATTTCAGTGTTGAAACGTTGCCCAAAAATAGTATTATAACTACCACTTTCAGTGTTGATTTTACCTTATTACAAATAGGTTGTGCGAAGAGTAGTATATACACGTATGTTCTGTGACACTTTATCGGATGAACAGGCGGATGGCCTATGGGTGGTTACCGATAGGAAGAAGTTTCCAGAGGGTTTACAAGAAGTAGAAGAAGTCTCTAGATGGTTAGCAAGTAATGACGGTAGCGTCTACGGGGGTTATGCAAAAGTAAATTAGTGTGTATGTTGTTACGTGTATAAGATATCTAGAGGGTGGTTTAGAAGAAGCGAAGGGGTTTTTAAGGGTAGCGTCTACGAGGATTACGCAAATAAGGGTGTATACAAGAACGAGGTTATGCAAAAAGTAAATAAGTGTGTATGTTGTTACGTGTATAAGGTATCTAGAGGGTGGTTTAGAAGAAGCGAAGCGGTTTTTAAGGGTAGCGTCTACGGAGGAGGGGAGCGTCTACGGGGATTACGTAAATAAGGGTGTATACAAGAACGGGGGTTATGCAAAAAGTAAATAAGTGTGTATGTTTTTACGTGTATAAAGTATCTAGGGGAGGTGATATAGAAGAAGCGAAGAGGGTTTTAAGGGTAGCGTCTACGTGGGGGTTGCGTAAAAAGTAAATAAGGGTGTATACAAGAAGTAATTAGAAGAAAGAAAATATATGGAAGATTGCGTGTGTAAGAGATGAGGGGTAGTGCTCACGAGGGGGAGGGGCTATGCAGTTAGCTAGGGTTCTATATTTTGAAATTCTCAAGGGACTGTTATTAGATTGATAACCAACATTTTTTTTGAAACGGATATGTCTGTGAATTCATATCATTTTATAGAAGGTTTTTTAAATTGTAATAAATGAAATCTCACATTATATTAAATTCGCTTAGTAGGTAATATTTATGCGTTATTTCTATAGTTAGGAAGCACGTGCAGACCAAATCATTTATTCAGACAATAGTGAACTTGTTTCAAATATGATTAGATTGGAATGTCATGATTTCTGGTTTATAATTGTTAGTTGAAATTAGTTGTTATAATTTAAAACGATACAAATACTTGATATCAAGTATTAAGGGAATATTACTTAATATTACGGAATATTACTTTAGTATCTTTAAAAAAATATATGATATGAACATGATATTGTATTAGTCATTTACGATAAAATCTAAACTGAGTTTATTCATGAAACAGCAGAATTTAGTTTCCTATCAATTTAATAAAAATAGATTTTATGTTGCAGTTTTTCTAAAATCATATTTAACTGATGTCTTTTTCTTATACGGGGTATTTTGAAAGTCTTGAAAGGATGCGCATGATTTTTTTTATAATGAATGAATGAGAGAATTAAGTGTTTGTATCACAATGTCATCGGAAGAGTATAGACGCAAATTGGAGGAATTTTCTAAAGGCGTTCGAGAATTGAGTAAAGATATTTCAATTTATGAAAATAAGAATCAACTGATAAAGCAATTGGAGCGAATGTGCTTGGAACTTCTTCAAAAATCGCCGCCTACAAAAAATATCCACAGAATTAAACCGACTACAATATGATGAATAATACAATTCGGGAGCAACAGGATGCCATCAAGGATAAAATTAATAATGTTTTTGCAATGACATGTATAATTTTAACATCAGTATTTGTTTTAATATTGAAAATTATATTGAATATTGTAAAACGAAAGTATAAGTCTTCATGTAATATAGACATAAATGAGTATACAATGTGTTTCAATAAAATAACTCATCAATTTTTCCTATTTATTTAAGTAAAATTACAATGGTATTACATTTAAAAACCAATATCGTAATCGTTCTACATTAATTTGTGTACAATTGAAAGTCCCATCCGCATGATTTTTAAACTTTCCATGGCTGAGGACGTTCCATCAAACTTGCAGACATCAACAACAGTTGTCGTAGAAATTCCATATTCTTCACATTTCTTTTGTGAAAATTCATATTTCTGATTACCGCGAACGTCAATACAATCGACATTAGACATTGTACTTTTCAAAATCTCGTCCAATTTTGAATAATCAACATCGCCAGAAGAATACTTGATTCCATGGATATGGTGTTCCAAAAAGTTGTTTGTTTTTTTATCTTGATTGTTTAGCAAATGAAAAGGTTGTGGCGGCTTAAATATGTAGTGTCTATGTTTATATCCGATTTCGATGGACAATTCCTTAGGATGGAATGTACCCTCGATAATGAAGCCTTGAATGTCAATGAATGCTAGTCTCATCGTGGTTCATTTGTAACTGTCTCGCTGTGTATTTCAACACTGGTATTATATGATCGTTTTGATAATTTCCGTTAGGGGGTAATACTCCATTAAACAGTCATGTATAATTATACAATATGCTCTAGTATTTGCAGGAAATCTTACACCTACTTCAATTTCCACTTTTATATCAACTGTCGATGCCCTCATACCCTCCTCCTGTTTGGAACAGTCTATGACAAAGAGAGCACGATCTTTGAATGCTTCATAGTCCAATGTTGGATGTACTATGCTGGAATTGGTATAGCTTCTATAGAATGAGGCGTAATTATGATAGGCAAGAGTATAGTCGTTTTTTCCGAAATCCATCTTTAATCGTTTGGTGGGCCAAAAATCTCCGTTCAAAGCCTATCTTACATTGTTGGTGTTCAAGTGATCGAATTGCGAAGGATCGTTTGTCTTCTTGTTGCGTATATCTATTTGAAAGCATACGATAACATATCGAGGTCTCTCGGCAGACGAGCTCGTTTTAACTGACCAAATCTCATTTTTAGCGTCTTTCGTTAACGTAGGCAATACACAAAGTTCCCATTTTCTGAACGGAATGAATATTGTTCGATCACTTTTTATTTTCTCCATCATACGTAATTTCATTTCATCGTTAGGATAGACGTGTTTAACTTTCAATGCCATGCTATCTATAACAAACTTTATTGTAGTGTTACATGTCGTAGTACCTGTTGTTACTTCATTTACTATTACAGCATCGTTATCATGACGAGCATGTATGAATCTAAAAGTTTGTTTTCCATATGTGATTTTAGTATAGTCATTGAATACATTGAAAATCTGTTTTAGAGGAATCAACAAACTAAACGATTTATCAACATCATTCAATAGCGGTTTATTGGGATAATTCCAGCCAGATAAGCCATTTCTTTCGATTGTGGATTATAACACAACAAACTTCTTGTGGTACTTACTATACCGGGATCTCGTACTATTTCTATTTCCTTTCCAATTTGAATGTAGGAACAAGAATCGAAGAGGAATGCACCGCAATTTGGCGTTAGATTAACATGTCCTCCTCCGCCACTAACTTCTAATTTTCCCTTAATTTCAAGTTGAGTTTCGTACATGAGAAAAAATGCGTCAGTTTGTTGGATGTCAAATTCCACAGAATCGCTGTTATTGAATGATTTCACATAAGGAACATAAGTGTGAAAATCTTCTTTTCTTATCGACTCATCATATTGTGGATCTCGGTAAAGGTCAAATATCGAAGATATTTTCGTTGATGGTGGTGTCCTAATAGAACGCACGTACTTTCTCTTTTGTGTCATTCTTCTTCAACTTTAATCCGATTGCTTTGAGAAACGCCCGATTTGCAGGAGTTAGATGAAGCTTCGTTCTTTTGAACGATCTGCAAGAGACTAATTTTGTTGTAGATGATGAGGGCCTTTTATAATAGTCGTTGTTGATAAGTAGACCCATTAACGTTCCAATAGATGTAAAAGTAACGTGCTTTTTTCTCCTCGAAAATTTACTGGTTCGAGATCTTGATTCAACACTCTTACGGTAATGTTGGTGATTTCGTTTGTGCTGCTCACAGCTAAGTAAATCGGATTGTTCGGTCGTTCGTTGATCGCATAACCAAGGTCCACTGTAATTGGGAAACTGAATATTGTATGAGCAGGCTTCTCTCCGTCAAACGATCCTTCAGCAATATTGCAATCGAATAGTAAAGTTGATATTTTACAAATGTTAACAGATAGATCGGAACGGTGGACTTTACGAGGATCTAGTATCTTTGGAGAAAATCCTAGTATTTTACTCAAACTATCAGAGTATTCAAAATCGATGGCGTGCTGTCGACTGTAAATTTCACACTGAAGAGTGTTGTTGTTGGGCTTCAAAGATATATCGGCCACAGTTGTATCCGTCTTCAATTTGAATTGATCGATGAGATAAGCTTCAATATCTGTGATTTCGTAACATCCTGACGGGAAGTTAATGGTGATGAGTCCTTTCTTACGATCATTTTTATTGTAGAAATAAAATTTCTCACCATCGATATTCGGTATAGAATGATACGAATGAAACCCCAACACACCAATAAAGTATTCTTTTTCAGGTTTCAATATTATCGGTGTGGGAGGAGTGAAGGAAAATTTATGGGAGTGGTGTATTTAAATAATATTACTAGATTAGAAAAAACAATTTTATTTTTTCAAATAATAATTACATGCATGACAGTTGCGTTGTGAGGTAACCGGACCATCGACGTGAGTACGTTGATCCGGTCGATTGTAATGCACAAAACAAGGCAAGCAAATTTGCAAGTTGAAATTCGATTGATATTCTTTTGGTATGCCAATTGTCTAATAAATCCCAAGGTTTAACTCGCTTTACCCAATACTTTAGAGGAATAGTTTTCAATTCGGCACTTGTAAAAGACGACAACAATTGTGTTTCGCCAACCAACCATGCTTCAGACATTATAGAGGAATTGCAAAGACAAATGTCCACAGTTGATCTGATTGTAATTTTGGTATTGCTCGTAATTGTAAAATATTTTACTGCCAGCAAGATTAGTGACAAGTTCTCTCGGAGGCTTCAGATTACCAAATGAATCGAAATATTCGACGCAGTCATTCATCTTTCTATATACTACCCAATGCGTGCCTGAGTTTTTAGACACATCCAAATTTAGTATTGCTGATTCACATCGTCGAGGTCCGTTTTTCGGTAGAGAATCGCGCATGTACACATCTCGAAAATATTTTATTTTCAATAATTTGGCAAACTTGATTAATTAATAGTCGAATAATGCTCTATTGGGTAGCTTCAATGGTAGTTTTTTTTTCAAGAATAATCCATATCCACCTTTAGCATTCTTTCGCAAATACAATCCTTTACCTATAGGCTCCATAGCTTTATTATGACGATGATCTTCTTCCAATTTCTTTTGAGCATGTTTTGCATCGATCACAGTTCTCACAATTCCCGCAGCACCGCCTGATAATGCTCCCAAAGCTGAAAGTCCAGCGAAAAAAGGTATTAGAGGTAAAAATCCTCCAGATTCAGCTACAGGTATTATTCTAGATAATGTAACATGTTTTCGGCCTCCGAATTTTTTAATAAGAGATTTTGCTGCTCGCAATGCAAATATCGCTGTATCTGACAGCGAAGATCCTTTTTTCATGGATTTCTTCACCTTCATAACAACATCACGATGAAAAGATCTACGACGCTTCGGCTTCATACCCATTCCCAACTTGCGTTTGACCTTCATTCCGGTGGTAACGAGCTAGGCGGCTGCCTTTTCACCTACTTTAGCGTCTTTTGACTGTACTCGCTCCCAAGTGGCGTTTTCTAGTGCAAAATCGGCTTTGTGACGATCTATTAGTGACTTGTTGGCTGCGTATGCGTTATCGTGATTTTTGCAAGCTGCGTCGAGAGCGTTGACACCTTTATCTCCTCGTAGTAGTATTTTTTTCAGACGCGTTCCAGCTGTAGTAGTGATAAAGGATTCAATGTTGTGAAAATTAAAATGAAAAAAACTTACGTCCACAGTATTGATAGCCGGGAAAATGAAGTTCAAAAGGTAAATGGTCTATAAGCAAATTTAGCACACCTTCACCTTCGTGAATCAACATGAAGACTGGCTATCTGATCATGATGAAACCTATAATTATAGTTGCACTCTTTCACAATGTATCATAAGATGGAGATTGTTAAGCAAGAGCAGACATTACCAATTGAAAATTTCGATAACGTATCGGGGAGTAGACATAGTAGTCATAAACATGGACCTTTATTACCGGACTCGTTTCGTTCCATCATTTGCGGTCCCAGTGGATGTGGAAAAACAAATATTGTGTTATCTTTGTTGTTCAATGTAAACGGTGTAAAATTTAAAAATGTCTACGTCTATTCTAAATCTCTATATCAACCAAAATACCAATTGCTCGAAGAAGTATTGACCGGTGTAAAAGGTGTGGGATATTATCCGTTTAAAGAAAACGATGAAATTGTAAGTCCTGCAGAATCCAAACCGAATTCGATTTTCATTTTTGACGATGTGTCATGTGACAAACAACAAACCATTCAAGAGTATTTTTCCATGTGCAGACATAAAGATATCGATGCTTTCTACCTATGTCAGACTTATTCGAAAATACCAAAACAGCTAATACGCGATAACTGCAACATGATTGTAATGTTTAAACAGGATGAAATCAATCTCAAATATGCTTTCAACGAACACGTTTCCCCCGACATGTCATTTGAA